>JARDYH010000003.1:161298381-162596381 GCA_029215795.1 Anniella stebbinsi | reverse complement strand
GTTAGTCAGGCATTCCAGATAGTGGTTCTTTTCAGAACCTTTTTTAAAGGGTTGGTTAACTACCTCAGTAGCAGAGGATTGAACTATACCCTATCTGTACTGTACATAGAAAATCTTTGTAGATAAAATCAAGGCTTGTTTAATTTTGACAAGAGGGTAAAACTATATACCAAATGTAACATTCTTAGTTGCCTTTAATTTCAGAGGCTTTGTAAAAGAGTCCCTCCTGTCCATCATAACAGGCCTTGTTTTTGTCGTATTTTGTGGCTGAAAAAGCAGCCTTGCTTCTTCAGATATTGTAGTTATTTGGATGTATAATAGTTTAGCAAGATGTTACTTTTTGTAAGACATCAAATGTTCACAAAAGTGCATCAGCAACTTGTACTAAATACTGCAGTGTCCCTTTATAAAAGGTCAGACTAAAACTGACAACTGTACAGTGAAGCCTGACATTTGGATATTTTGAAGTTTTTCATAAATCATAGAAAATAGTATATGGCTGTAGTTTAGCTTTTTAGGTAAAGGTATGTTTTCTCATTAGTACATTTCTTATTGCTGATTGCTGTAAAAACAAGCAGATCAGCTTTCCATTTTCTCTTTATGCAGATCATGATAACCTGTAGAGTAGAATACAATCATTTGTGCTATGTTTTAATTTTCTAAAGCACCTTGATGACAGTGAGTGTTAAGTGGTGAAGCATCCTCTATTGAATCACCCTTCCAAAAATTTCTGTTAAGTCCAAATATGCATAGGTAAGATGAAACCTTAATTTGATATGGACTTGACAGAAAGAGCTTCCCTTATACTTTCCCCAAAGGGATACTGCAGTTGTTACATACCCGTAGGCACCACAGTAAGATCTGAAACACCAAATTAAGGTTTTATACACACCAGTTCCCCAGTAAATGAAAAAAAAATTAACAAAAAAATAGATGTCATATGTTAAATGCTCATTGCAAACAATCATTTTGCATTCCTGCAAATAAAATTGTTTTATACTGTAAGCTGGAGGCAAGTGTAACTTATTTTTGTAATAAAGTTTTTATTTTTTTTATGTGTCATTAATATAAATGTGTGTTAGTGCAGAAATCTTCTGGTTTAAAATCTCGTGCGCACACATTTCAGTATGTTTACTTGTATTTACATTTTTTTTAGAGTAGTGGTTTCCAGTAGTCTGTCTCTCACATTAATTGAATTTTTGTTACCTTAATAAACCATTTTAGTAAATTGTATGTCAATTACTGGGATAGCTGGGACATAAAGTGTAATTTAAAATTTGTCAAGTATTCATGGGAATATGTAAATGTGCCTTGCTAGTTAAGAAAGAAACTAAGTGGCTAGATAGTTTTTAAAAAAAGTCATTGTTTAATGAGACATCTGCTGCCACAGTTTCATATACTGCCCATGGTAAAGTTCTACTTTCCATATTTGAATAAGAAACATGAGTGTTGCATCAGCTTCTAAAATCTTAAAACTTGATAGGATGAGGCTTATGGAACGTAGGTTTGCTAAATGTAGCCTTAAACACAATTTTGATTTCATTGTAATCCTTGGTGCTGGCAGTCCCAGTGCCAAGGAGGTTTAAATGCTCCCTTCAATGAGGCTGTTGTGCCAACTGGCATCTTTACTGTCATAGTCTTATGAAGAACACTGTCAAGGTGTTCATGCCAAATTTGACCTGATATCGAATGGAAGTATAGGAAGAGCTTTCTGACTTAAATCTTCCAAATCTCTCCCATTGCTGGAAAAACAAACTTCTTATAGGCTTTTGAGCATCATTAAATTTGGCTGGGGGAAAGGGGAAAATGAATTATCTTTTTTCAGAATTGTGTATTCAATTGATAATGCAGATTCAAAATGAAATTTGATAATACACAAGCTGAAATTGAGGTCAAATATCCATCAATTTCAGCTGTGAAAATAGGTGGGGTGAGGGGGATACATGTCAAAATTGACTGGAAGTGATCTGTATAGTTTGTAAGCAATGGTGAGTAATAAGTACCAGAATCTTGACAGTGTTCTTAAAATACTTATGAATTCAAGCCATTATGACTTTTACAATTAAACATTATTTGCACTGTTCTGACATTGGTGCAGTTTTTTAGCAGTATACTGAAAAGCTACAGTAAAATGCATGTGGAAACTTGTATTGTGAAAAATTGATCTTTTAAGCTGAAATGTTAACATTGAAAGTTTTAAAATTCAATTTGTAAAGAAAATGAGATTTCACTACTGGTTACTGAAGGTAATGGAATATGATTTTAGATAACCTTGGGTTGATCATGTTGGGTGTCAGTGTTGTAGAGCACATCAAATTTAGTGAAGTTACCAGAACATGATACTTACATAGGGGATGTCATACATTCTATTGTCATATTAAGGCAGCGGGTTACTGTTGAATTACAGCAGAAATTCTAGTAATGCAGTTCTGCCTTAGCTTATATTAATGTCGCTATATATGTTACTGAATTGAAGAAGATAGCTTATACAGGTTACTGTTGTAACTTTCAGAGGGCCAAGAGCTGAATTTACTTAATCTATATTTTAAAGAGAAATTATTTCCTGGAACCTGTATTTTTAAAGTAATATTCCTGACTTTGCATAGTATGCCATTGTACTTAATTGAAGTTGACAAATCACATTACTTGTGAAGGCTGGAGTAAATGCAAAAAGTGATGAGGGAAATGTACATTTTATAGTCAACATTTTAGTAAATACTTCCACAACTTGTTTTGACAAGTACAATAGCTGAAAAAAAACTAAGGGGATTCTGAAATTTGGTTTTCTCTAAAACATACAAGATAGCTCTTAGGGAAAGCTCAGAAAACCCTATCCATATATTCTTTGACAGGCATGTAGTCAGTACAGATTAAAACACATTGGCAGTTCTGCGGTGAAACAAATTAACATTGTAGTACTCTGAATGAGGAGGGGGGAATCATATCTTTAGGATGTAATGTGAGGGCTGTACTCCCTCACAAAAACATTTTTTAACAGGACATGTAGTAAAAAAATCCATGTTTCTTGTGGATAATTGCAGAACTTCTTAATATTAAATGAATAGCTTCATTTATATATAAAGGCATTTTATCTTGATATTTACGTAAGTCAACTGAGTGGTAGAGATGTTAGGATGATTGCCTGCTAGTTTGAATAGGTAATATAGAAGCAATGAATTACAGGTAAGTAAGCAAACAACATAGTCCATAAGATCGTGTTTGAGTTAACAGGTGGAATGAAATTCCAGAAAGATACAGAGTCAGATATAAAGATGCTCATCTGTGAATGGAAGGAGCCCTTCCAGAAGACGCCACCGGATTCAAGTCCCTTCTGAGATGTTGGGAGGCAGGGTGCAAAACACCTTTTGCTGGTGTCCCTCTACAGCAGGGGTGGACAGCCTTTCTTTTTGTCAAGGGCCACATTCTCTAATGGGTCATCTATTGGGGCTGCACATTGGAGGTGAGCAGGGCCAAAGCCAAAAGTGGGTGGGTCATCATTTTTTCTATTTCTGCCATCTCCTTTTCTCTCACCTGCCTTCCCACCCAGTGGGCTGGAAGAGAATGATAGCTCTTGCCAGAGGTATGAACTAATCGCATGCAGAAAGCCACATGAAATTAGTCCAAGGGCTGCAGATTGTGCTCATGCTGTACAGCCTTCTTCACCACCTCCCATGTGGAGAGCCCCTCAATCCACATGAGCGGGTTTTTGGGGAAGGGAACCCTGTGACCCAGAATAGTTTGTGAGCAGAACTCAATTCACAGAAGTCTAGATCTGATGCATAGTCAACTTTTTAAGGGCTGCATTCCTGTGTCCATGGCAGTGTTCTTAAATACTGTACCGGACGTTAACTGCTCTGTTCAGATCATACAGCTACACTAGTGCAATGTCACAGTCTATCATGATGTCAACAACAGCAGATACCTGTAGTGGGCTTCTGGAGTTGAAGGTATACAGAGACCATGGTGGCCATATTAAAAATCACTGGACTTTGAATAATTTACTTGGAATGATCTCAGCTATTTGAAAAATACTTAACTGAAAACATGTTTCTGGCATGAGATCTTTCTGGAGACCAGGGGTGGGGTCGAGGGAGAGAAAGCAGCAAAACAAACAGTGCTCGTATCTTTTGGCATTGCATTACTACATCTGGTAAGTAGGAGAGGGATGGATGTTCATTATCCTTAAAACTTTATTAGGAGATCTTAAGGAATGGGCTTGCTTTAACAATAAATAGGTGCATTTTTTGCTTTTGGCTAGCTACACAAATGATAAATTGGTAAGAAGGTGGGGTATATTTTTAACTGACTAGCTGTTGCTTTCACTTTGAATAACAAGTATTTATAATGGACCCATTATTCAAATGATTGCTGCTACATGCAAATTTTGGGGTCTTTGCACATTATGAGTGCTAAGCAGAAGTGCATATATTTATATATTGAATTTTATATCTCTAGTTCTGAAGTAATTGGGGGTATTGACTAATTTGTAGTAAACTAAAACCACAGCATGATTTTGAAAATTTGGTTAAACTGTTATTTAATTTTTCTTGAAGGAAAATGGCTACAGAAGTAGAAATTATTATCAGTCCCAGTCAGTTTTATACCTGCTTCTATATCTTAAGAGATGTAAAATTTCTGGAAATTTTGAAGCCATGGGGAAAAAAACACAATTTTTTGTTCAGTTTTTTTTTGGGGGGGGGGGGGGATGGAAATAAATGAAAAATTGAAAAAATGCAATATTAACATTTTTTATGGATTGAAATTCACTTTGTTACTTTAGGAACATAAAATGTAGTTATGTACAAGTTGGTTTTGCATAAAAGTATCACATTTGGTATATTAAAAGTATAGTGTATTCAAGCAATTATTACAAATTGAATTTACTTTTTAAAATGTTTACCTTTTTTAAAAAAAACAAATGGAGCTACAAGCTCCTGAACTGTAAGGGACCTCTGGTTTTGCCAGTTTATGAGGTAAAAAACAATTTAAAAAACCCCAGAAGAAACCATCAACATTAGTAACAAGAAAAAATATTTATGACTCCGCTAGTCCTCCACAGTGTTAAGCAGATATAAAGCACCTATTCCCATAAAAAGAACTGAGAAAAAAGGGGGACCAAGATTCAGTGAATATGCATGAAATTTAATCAGACTCATTTTCTGAGCTATAGCTATTGCTCAGTTTCAGTCTCTGCTTCAATGGCAGTGCCCCCTAGAGGCAGAAATGCATCTTGCTCTTGTATTTGAGAGTTGTAGTCTCAGATTGCAACCTAGGACTTTCTTGTCCTGGGTGCACAGAAATTGCAATAATCTGATACTATACATAGTTTTTAGAAATCTTTTGGAGAAGTAAATATATAAACACTTTGTCTTAAACATTTTATGCATCATGCTAAAATAAAACATTCCATACATTTTTTCTTCATTTTTTTCAATTTTTCCAATTTTTTGGAAAGGAACAACAAAAAAGGCTTTGGAAGGAACTGGAAAAACCCCAGTTTCTCCCTGGAATTTTTCGTTTTCTAGGCCTTCACATCTCTAATCTTGCTTAGATTGTGGGAACCTCAGAATTGCTTTGGCACCATCTCTTTTGGCTTACATCAGGTAGTAGTCCTAAGGCCAAAATAGCATAATAATTGGAATTATATCTACTTTCTGTATTCCATACTTCAAGGTGTGCCCTTCTTTACTATTACTAGCATGGATCCATAAGATGTAACAGTCATGTCAGAGGCTTTTAAAAAAAACCCTCGTTGCACTCAGTGGTCATTGCAGGTAAGATGGACAAAGCTACCTGTGTTAAAAAGCCTAAGAAGTTAATAGATAGGGCAGAAAATGATAGTGGTGTTTAGCAAGGTATCTTTAGTTTGGGCACTAAATCAGTAATCTAATAAAAGGGTTTCCTGCAGCAGTTACAAGTGAACAAGGAGTGGGTGGGGAAAACTCCATGACCTTTATAGCAGTATAGAGAGAAAGACATAATTCAGTGTAATTTATACAGCCTGTATATAATAGGCTGCAATTGTAGCTCCAAGTAGATGGAAGAACTCCCTCACTTCTAGTTACCAATAAAAATTGGAGTACAGTGGCACTGATATGTGAAGCCTAGTCTTATGTTTATAAGCTCTACTGTGAGGGCAAGGCTCCTTCCCAAGTAAATGTGGGGCTGAAGCTACTTAATGTCCCAAGATACTAATGGGCTGAGATCTACTTAGGGCTATACATCAGGGATGGGAAACTTGTGGACCTCCACATTGGGCTCCCATTATCCCTCACGCTTGGCTACTGGCTGGTGCTGATGAGATTTGCTGTCCAACACTTGAGTGTCATTCCCCACGCCTACTGTAGAGGTCGAGGCCATGAATGTCTTTGCTATAATAAATATGTTACTCTTTAGGGTAGTACTTCTAGATTTTGCTTATAGAGTGCAAGATCTGAAGTAGTTACTCCTTTCTGAGGGCACTACATCTTCCGGGGGCCATAAGTTATACGAAGTACTAGTAATTACCCTAGTCAAGGAACAGCTCTACACTTTGGCTTCACTTAAATGGCTTCACTTCTAGTCCCGACTAGGACGCAAGACCCATAGAACAGATAAGGTTTTAGCGGAAGGTCTTGTTTTGTCCGCACAACCTTAGCTAGCGCCGCCATTTTGGGCGCTTTTATTTCCATCCAATGTAAAGAAGAAGGGATGGAGCCGGCTAAGGGCAGAAATACTACAGTACTATCCCTTCCATTGTCCATCGGGTATAGGGCAGCGTTGCTTTTAAAGGGCAGCTCATGGGTCCAGTCCAAAGACGATGGGGCCGAATAAATAAAGACGCCTTAAGCAAAGAGTCTGATTTCCGGCTTGCTAGCGTGGCGCTATTGGTTCGTGAAGAGAGAGGGGGATCACGTGACACGGATCACATGAGAACACCGGAAGTCCAGTCGCTCCCGGGGTTGGGGGCCGGTGGCGGCGGCCGTGGTGGTTTAGGGGTCTGCAGGGCAAGCGGTGGGCTGGATGCGCTGGCTCTCTCGGCCGCCGCCGCCATGAAGTGGGTGCGCGCGGCCGGGGAGAAGCTGTGCCGGCGAGTGCGCGGGGCGGAGGCGCTGCGCGAGACCTGCCGCCAGTACCCGCTGTTTTGCTGCATCCTCCTGGGGCTCAGTGCCGCGACACTCCTGCTCAGCCGGTAAGGTGGGAAGGGGATGCGGGGTTGGAGCTCTTGTTTAGGCTCTGTGGAAAGGGACTTTGGAGCAAAACTTCCTGGAGGGTATAAGCTGTAGTGTGGATATAGAAAAGGCCTGATTGGTCCGAGGGGCAAAGGAAAACGGTACAATATTAGCAAAATCTGTGCATTAGATTGGCACCTGTGCAAGGTGCCAATCTAAGTGGACGAATAAGAAGGATTCTGTTTCTCGTTTTCTGGGGGGCAGATAAACTGGTCTTGCGCCCTCACGTTATAGTTATTATAATTTATTCATTTAAGAGATTTTAAACCCGTCTTTCGTGAACTACTGCCCTCCCATGGCAGCTTAGAATATTAAAAACAACTACCATGAGTGCACAATTAAGCACACACACACACACACCAGTAGTACCTTTGATGATTTTAAGCACTACATGCAGACTGGAACAAATGAGTCTTTAGGATTTTGTTAAAAATACCAGCAATGATGAACCCATATGTGTGGAGGGCATTTCAAAGGTGTGGAACCACCACTTAGAAAGTTCTATCCCTGATACCCACCTGCCTAAGGGCTCTTGCTGGTAGGCCAAAGAATGGGGCCTCTTAATGTGGATCTTAATGCTTGGGCAGGCTCATACAGGTGTAAGCAGGCTTTCAAATGTGGTCCCAAACCATTTAGGGCTTTAAAGACCAAAACCAGCATTTTGAATTTAGTCTGAAAACCAATTGGCAGCCAATGTAAATGATACAGAATAGGGATAATATGACGTTCCGTATCAGTTGCAGTTTTGGAATCGTCTTTAAGGGCAGCTTACATAGAGTGTATTGCAGTCTTCTAACCTGCACATAACCAAAGCATGGGTCCTTGTGACTAGGTCAGCTTTTGCTTTCTCCAGCTTAACCTCTTAAAAAGTACTCCTGGCAGATGGCACAACCTGTACCTCCATAGAAAGTGCTGAGTCTACGAGTACTCTTCAGGAGAAGTGCATCTTCATCCATTGTCAAATCTAAACCTCCATCCAGATTAGCAGATTTCCAAACCCAGAGTAATTTCATTTTATGAGGATAAAGTTTCAGTTCGTTAGCCCTCATCCATTCCAGTACTGCCCCCAGACACCTATCCAGGGTTTCAGCTGCCTCCCTGGGATTAGGTGGTGGAAAACTGAGATAGAGCTGTGTGTCATCTACATATTAATGATACCTTAGCCCGAACCTCTGGATGACATCAGTAGTTTCATGTAGATGTTGAAATGCATGGGGGAGAAGACAGAACCATGAGGCACCCCAGATATCAATGGCTAAGAGGTGAAACAAAAGTCCTCTATCCAGAAAAGGGCTGGAGCCACTGCGACACCATGAACTGAAGTACCATCCCAGAGAAGTGGTCCAGAGGGATACCAAAGTAAATGGTATCGAAAGCCACTGAGAGGTCCAGGAGAAACAATAGGGTCACACTTCCCCCTTCTATTCCCTGGCGTAAGTAATCCATCAAGGGAGTTTCTGTCCCTACAGCTCTCAGGTCAAAAGCAGACTAGGGCCCTTTCCACACCAGGCAAAATGCCTGGGATGGACCCCGGCTGCTCCCTGTGAGTCCGCATGATGTACAGGAAATAGCGGGGGGGGGGGGGGGGGGGACAGGACTTTTCCTGGTTCTCAGGAACCAGAAAAATCCTGATTCTTCCACCGTCCTGGGACTGCGGAAGAATGTGGCCGGCCGCCCCGGTGCAGCTGCACTTACTTGTGAGTAAGCGCAGCTGCACCGATGGCCACAGAGCCGCACTGCGTGGTTCTGAGGCCATCGGGAGAGGGGGGAGCGAAATCACCATCCCCAGGATGGCGGGGGAGAGGGGGACCAATTGTGCGCCACGGTTTTTTTAAAAAAAAACTTGTGCAGGAACGCTCTCCTCTGTTTTTAAAAAATGGCAGGCGCGACAGCCATTGGCCTGGTGTGGAAAGGGCCTAGAATGGATCTAAATCACTGTCATCCAAAACTGCATGACACAACATGCTCTGAGATCCTATTCAGAAATGGTAGATTTGAAACTGGGCGATAATTCTCCATAGCCAAGAGATTTCAATTCCTGCATTGAGCAGGGGGTTGGACTCGATGGCCTTCTAGGCCCCTTCCAACTCTACTATTCTATGATTCCATGATTTAGATCTGGCTTCTTCAACAGTGGTTTTATTACTGTAGTTTTACTTGAACTGTTCCATCCCTTAATGAGGTACTGGCCACTGCTGATATCTATATTATAAACTCCGCCGTGCAGACTTCACTAGCAACGTTCCACATATGGACAAATGGTTCGTTTCCATGTATTGCTTTTTTCTTTTGCAAGATCATTTTTCTTTTCTGCAGTCATTTCATGAAAACTACTTTTGTATAAGGCTGTGTGTGTCTAAGTTAATTCAATACAAATATGCCTTACCCATGACTTTCCTGCTCAGCATCAAACTTCTACTTGTGAAGACCGAAAACTGGTTGTGTGAATCTGCTTCTACCAGGCTTTGAATCACACGACACCTGGGGAAAGTTGCTTAGAACCACAGCCCCTTCTTTTCAAGCAACAGCCCTTTAACCTCCATAATTATGACAGTAGTTATCATATATTCATTTAAACTGTTATACATGTTCTCATTTGGGGCTCTCCAGTCTTGGCAATAGCTGATTAGAATCTGAGACAGCAACTTGTTAAAAATCAGGCCAACAAAGTAAGCAACATACAGTTGTTGCTTTCACTTGTTCAGTGCTTACAATAGGGCCCTCCAGATGTTTTGGCCTACAACTCCTATCAGACCTAGCCATCATAGCCACTAGTGAATAGGCTGACCATCTGAAAAGGAGGACAGGGCTCATGTAACTTTAACAGTTGTAGAGAAAAGGGAATTTCAGCCAGTGTCATTTGTATGCAATTAGTTCCTAGTGAAATTCCCTCTTCATCACAACTGTTAAAGTCGCAGGGGCCCTGCCTTCTTTTGTATATGGTCACTCTAGTATAGTGCCTGCAACTTTAACTGTTGTGATAAGAGGGAATTTCACCAGGAACTAATTGCATACAAATGACACTGTCTGAAATTCCCATTTCTCTACAACTGTTAAAGTTATATGAGCCCTGTCCTCCTTTTCAGATGGTCAGCCTACCAGTGAAGGATGATGGGAGTTGTAGGCCAAAACACCTAGAGGACCACAAGTTGACCACACCTGCTTTGGAGGAACGTCTGTGGAACACAACTTAAATACAAAAATTCATCAATCCTTTTTGCTCATAACACTGCATTCCTCAAGTTACTTATTGCCATTTCAACGTCAGTTGCCAGTTTCCATTCAAGTTGATTAACATAAGGAGAGTCATCTTGAACCAAACCAAAGGCCGATTTCAGGGCTGGGCAACATATGACCCATGCAGCCTACTGCTGTGTTGCCAAAATTAGTGGCGGCAAAAGATTTGCTGATTTTCAGTGTCAAACCGCTACCATTGCCAAAATTTAGCTTGAAAATAAGCTACCTTTGGCCATTGTGGTGATCTGCAGCGATTTTATTTTGCTGCCAGCAACAAATTCCATGGCCACAGGTGGCAGGAGCGTGGCCGGGATGTTGAGGGGTTATGACCTTGGGCTTCTGAAGTTGCTCACCCCTTGCCATATCTAGTCCAGTATTCTAGTCACACAATGGCCAACTAGATGCCCAGGGAAAGCCCACAAGCAGGTTGCAAGGGCAATAGTACCCTCCTGCTCATGGGTTCTCAGCAACAGGTGTACAGAAGCATACTGCCTTTGATACCAGAGGGAATATATATCCAAAGGGAATTATAGCCATTGAATGAAAGGAATTATTCTATGCTTGCTTGAGTGCAGATAGTGCGAGGGCATCAACATTCAGAAGGGCAGTTGTAAATTAACAGACAGTGGGAAAAGCTGCTTTGATGCAAATTCTCTAACAGGAAAACAAGTTAGAAATCTTCATAAATAACTTCATAAAGGGGAACAGAGAGAATAATAATTTAGGAACAGACTACACATGACATTAACATGTCAATTGAAGCTGTGTGATTTTTCAATTTTAAATAGTTGCGTAGGAGTCATGTTTGGGAAGGGGAGAAAGGTTTAACGCAGCCTCCCCCAAGTTGGTGCCCTCCAGTTGTGATGGACTACAGCTATTATCCTTCTGGCTGAGGAGTATGTGAGTTGTAGTCCAGTACATCTGGAGGGTATGTGGTTGCCCATACCTGGTTGAGTATTATGAGGATGAACCTGGGGAAGGGTGCATTAAACTTTTCCTCCTGCATCACAATCCTGACAAAAATAATTCCTCCAGCTGTTACTTGGATTGTGAAGGGTGATTTCCACTGGGACCAGGAAGGAAACCATGGAATTTCTCTTCCCTGCACGCTTTGGACCACCCCTAATTGTGCCTACTATTTCCAGTTGAACAAACTGTTGTATCCAATTTTAATCTAACTTAAGTCCTATTCCATTCAATGGGTCTACTCTAAGTAGGACTAATATTGGATACAACCCAGTAACTCCACCTCCAGGGAAGTTCCATGCCCTGTCTAGTCTGGAAGTAAAAAATTTTTGGTACAACACTTCTGGGGACTGCAAACTACACGTCATTGTTTCTAAACTCATTAGAAAAACAAAGGTAAACAATATTTCCATTTAGCGTAAGAATTAAGCACATAATTCCTGAGATCAGGACATAATACGATTCCTAAAAGAAATTTGCCCATTTCCAAGAAAGTGTCAGCTTTTTATAAATTCAGACAAAATTAATTTGTTTAGGGAGCAATCCTATGCCCCCTAGACAGTGAGTCTTTCAAAGTGAGATCTTTGAGGGGCCATTTCTTCTTATGCCCCAGATTAACCTATTATAATTCAGACTGCAGTGTGCTAGAAACAGAGAAAATGATTGAATATGAAGTATCACTCTAGAACTGTGAGACAGTGGGAGAGCAAAAGCTTCCCAGGCTTGCAGTCAACTCAATATATACCAGCCCTTTGTTTTTATATTTCAAGAGTGGGGATCCTCAGGCCTGGGGACTAAATCCAGCCTATCTGGGGTTACAATATGCTGATATTTTTAGTCCCTTTTGCCTTTGGCTCTGCCCCCTTTGCCTTTGGCCCCACCACTACTGTGATGTGGCCCCTGACAGCTTCTCCAAAAAGGAATTTGGCCCCCAGGCTGAAAGAAGTTCCCCAACCCTGTAGTTTCTGTTGCTGTTTTGGGGCTCAGTATTCAGCAAGAATTAGTTTAGGTTAACCTTTCAGTGTTGTAGTCTTTAAGTGTCAGCTAAGATAAGTGTGTTTGGTTGAAAGGTTAGCAATGGGTGGGGTTTATTTAGGTGGTCAATTAAAAAAATGAGGTTCTTGCCTATTTAAATGATATCTATGTTTTATGTCATCTTTTTGAAATTAAATGCCATATGACATGGTTGTCTCGATAGCAGTGTACATTTGAGATATAGTAGCGTGCAAAGTATAGGATTTATTCTTCCAAAGTTGGTCACAGAAATGTCATACTCTTTTTACATTGTCTTGTGGATTGTAATTTTTCTCTTTATTTTTGAGGTATCTTCACATTCTAATGATCTTCTGGTCATTTGTGGCGGGAGTTGTCACATTCTATTGTTCCTTAAGACCAGATTCCCTCTTACCAAATATTCTATTTGCAATCAAACATAAAACCAAGGTAATGTCTAACTTCATTAATATACTTGAATACCTCATATATGGGCAATAGCATTGTCATCAGGCTGCAAAATTTGTTTAGCTCTGATTGTTAGGTCAACTGAAACTTTAGTTGGCTAATCAGTCAGAACTATGCTGCTGCTGATGCAAGTTAAAGTATCCCCCCCTCTCTTTTAATGAATAAGAAAATATTGAGTGAAATCAACCATCATGTGAGTGCATTTCCATTCACACAGTGGGACTTCCTTTTCTTCCATGACCCCTCAATCTACCCCAGAGGCTTCCCTAACCCTCCAGAGCAGTTGTATCTGTGGGATGCAGGGGAATCATATCACCAATGGGGATGTACCCTTGGTAGATGGATGCCATTGGCCTTTAAAGATGGCCTTTCTAATAACTAATCACTTTTGTTTATTAACTTGTAAGTTTTATACATTTCCTTCACTGTCTCAAAAAAGTTGATTAAAAGACAGAGGATTAAATCAACCAAATTCTTTGATGACCATTTGCTGTTGTCTTGCTGGGTAATACAAATACATTTGTAAAATATACACATTTCTTTTGATGAGATGTATGCTCATTTACAATATTTCTGTATTATCCATTACTAAAATAATTTTAAGAGGGCCAAGGATATTTCTCTTTGCTGTTTTAGGGTGGAATCCTACTCCCAGCATCCCCCCAGTCAGCTATGGAGTTGTAGGACTTTTTCCTGTCTAAACTTGCATAGGATTGCACCCTTAGATAATCAGTTCATTAATCTATCGATAATCCATAGATTTTGGGCAAACTTTAATGGGATAGTGAGGGATCCATGACTTTCAGTGTTGGTCTGCTCTGTGTAAAGCAGGGTCTGTGTCTGTGCTCAGTTTCAGTCGAAAAGGGGTACATAGGCAGGAGCCCCTGAACCCTCCCGTGGGCTGCCACCCTCCTCGAAGCCAGGCTTACTTTTAAGTGTCAGAGCCGAACCTGAATAGGAAGAACAGATTTCTGGGTGGAGGGAAGCACCAGGTGAGGGGTGGCATGAAGATTTAATCAGGGAGCGGATACTGAAGCAGGGGAGACTTTTTGCCTTTGCAGCTGCTACTGCCTTAAAGGAAAAGGCAAGACCTTCTTGATATGATACAGGTGGGGAGAACCTGCAGAGCCACTTTTTCAACATTTAATAGTCCTCCCCCTTTCTATGCGGTGATAGTATTTGATCCGTTTTGTTATGTACAATTAAAAATGGCTACTGCATTCTTAGAATTCTGAAACACTGAACACTTCTTTCCTTGCTTTTACCCTTAGCCTTTAGAATTGCAAGAACTCTATTCCCAGGGTTACAGTTGTGCTGTATGTGGCAAAGTCAAATGTAATAGGCATAGGTAGGTTAAATATTCAGCATTTGCATCATATTTTGGGAAAAACATGGATAGGACATTACTTAACAGTATTTCTGGTTGTTTCTATAGGCCACGCTTACTGCTAGAAAATTATCAGCCGTGGCTGGACCTGAAAGTACCTTCTAAAGTTGATGCTTCCCTATCAGAGGTAACGGTTTAGCAACACCTAGTATAGAAAATCTTATTTTATTACTCTTTTTTTAAAAAATCGAATCATCCTTGTTTTGGATACCAGGTAAGTATTCCTGAAATGGCAGCATTTCTGTCGCTTTTTAACACCTCCGACTTTTTTGTTCTCCCTCTTACAGTGTTCATTATTTTTGCAATCGCTGCATTGGTGGGATAGGTAATTCGTTCAGGTTGCTGCCAGTTGCCTTATTTATTAAATGAATCGCCGGACTGCGTGAAGTGACAAGTGTGCCATTTCTTCTGCCACTTTTCTGTCATCGTTCTGGTGCATGCAAACATGTGATCATTGCATCCCCTGTCCCGCACTCCCCTTTTTAAATACCTAGATATACTTTTGGGGTTGTGCCTCTCAATGAAGATTCATGCAGTGCATGCAGCTACATCTGCTAGTGAATGCTTCCTCCAGTGGTGTATCATCTCTGCAGTTGCCCTTCTTTGTTAGCGTGCATTGTTCAGGGTACATAAGTGCAACATTTCTCTTCTCCCAGATGCCAGGAGGGCTGATTCTCTGATGAGAGTCTCTCCTCTCATCATCTTTGCCATGGGAGAGACCAATGAGGAAAAATTAGAGAGTGGAAGCTTAGAGTTCATGAAGGCAAGCCCAGGGGTGGATTCACCCCCATTTCTTGAAAGAGTGGGTTTTTTGGGGGTGGGGGTGGAAGGGGAAATGAAAGAAATGTGTATGTTCTCTGACCTTGGATGGGTTTTAGGATCCCAACCTAAAATATAAATGCTAAACTTTATTGTTGCTGGCTCTTTTACTGGGTTCACTTTAATGTATTATTTAATGTCTAATATGGTTGTCTGCAGGTGTTTGAGCTAGTTCTGGAAAACTTTGTTTATCCATGGTTCAGGTAAGATTGTCCTATGTTGCTTTTCTACAAAATTCCATATGTTCATTCAAAACAATAATGGTTGCTTGGCTCCTGTACTTATATGTATATATATATTTTCTAAACATCCGCCAAATTAGTTTGGAGGAATATTTGTATGTTGTGAGATCTGATATATTGTTTGTGTAATGGCATTTAGTTTTGTTTTGAACATTGTCATTAGCTTTGTTTTCACCTGGCTATATTTGTGACCCTCCTGTTGTGTTTTTAGCTTGGTCCTATGATCTACTGCAGCCTTCCCCAACCTGGTGCCTTCCAGATGTTTTGGACTTTGAACTCCATCAGCCCCAGCCATCATGGCCCATGATTAGGAATACTCTTGTCTGAAACATCTGGAGGGCACTGGTTTGGGGGAGGCTGATGAACTGTACTGAGCCAGCAGCTTGTCGGATCCCAGCACCAGAGCTCCAGCTCCACCATCAAAGCAAGCATTGCTATGCCTGACTTGGTATATGTGCCCCATCCCTGCACAGCTTTGCATAACACAACATAGCTGAGGATGGCATGGCATGCTTAAGTTCCAGCAAAATGGAAAGAATAGGGTGGAGGATTTCTAGTAAAGGTGCAGCTCTGTCTGAGTGCAGATTTAAATGATGAGCAGAAGGATGTGATACAGTTTAGAATTCAGATGGACTATTTCATGTCCAAATTCCTCTCCACGTCTGAATTCCCTTCACGTCCAAAGCTAGCACTTGAAGGGGATTGGGTCTACCCTAGCCTTCTCCCTGATCTTTCCGCATGCAGGGAGGTTTTGACCTAAGAGAGGATTCCCCCCCCCCCCCCACCTGCATTCTGAAACGACAACATCCCTGGAAGACTGTACCATGTGCTTTTTCTGAACATTTGAATTTTCTGACTTGCCAGGGTTAAGAGTGGGCTTGAGCTGCTGCTGCTGCAGTGCAATTTTACTGCATGTTTTGTGGGAGTTAGAGGCAGTCCAAGCGGATAGGTTTTTCCCTTCAGAGGAAAGGGTTGCTTACCTCTATGGCAGCAGAAGAAAAATCTGCACACGGTATTGGGTAGGATCCAGACTAAGTTAGTTGCACTTAGGTCCAATTGAAATTGTTCAGAAAGGTTAGTCATAACTTAAATCCTGTTGTTGCTTTCAGAGGGAACTATGCAACTTCATTTGGATCCAAGCCAAAAGGATTAAAACATAGGAAACTTTCTTATATTGAGTCCATCTAGCCCAGTGTTGCCTACACAGCACTTCTCCAGGGTTTCAGGCAGGATTTTTTCCTGCCTTAGCTGGAGATACTGGGGATCAAACTGGAACCTTCTGCAAGCAAAGCACGTGCTCTACCACACTTGAGTTACAGTTCTGTTGGGAAACCCCATTCTTAATGTTGCACATCTTTAACATCTTCACATGAAATGTTCCTAGAACTCAGTGTTGCATTTTACTGCTTTGCTTCAATTAGACACCAGAGGGAGCCCAAAGACCATTGTGTCATAATAAGAGACCTTTGAGGTCCGTGATATGAAATTTGAAGGGCCAATCTTAATATATAGAAACGAAAACCTCACTTAGGCTGTTTTGATAATCTGAAAATGATGTTCTGTTAGTTTTTTAAATAAGTGTCTTGTGCTTTGTGTGCTGTATTGCTCTAGGTTTTAAAAGGGATATAGACCTCTTTTTTTTTTATGTGATCTTTCATTTTAGCTCCAAATTTTGGAGAGGTGGCCATTTTATGACCTGCGAAGTGTATGTTCTGTGCCTTTTAAATATTGTTCCATCTGCCTTGCTCCTGTTAATAATTTCAAGAGCCCAGATGAACCTTAAAAAAATACACCCCAGATTAAATGTAAACCTGAAAGAGATTTTTTTAAAGTGCAGTTTATCAATGGTACCTGACTACACACAGACTGCCTGGACCAAGATTTAGGTAGGTCCAAATGGGCTTGTGGAAGTGGGCTTCCTTATCTCCTCTTCCCCACAGCAGCACCTTCAACCTCCTGAATATTCTACACAGAGGGACAAGGGACCCTGCTGAATGGGGTAGGGCATGGTACAAGGGGCTAAGAGGGAAGGGGAGGATTCCGCCTGATTTCCTCCCTTTCCTCATCCCACAGCCTGTCCCAGTCATCAGGATCTCCTGTCCCTCTGTGTAGCATTTTCAGGAACTGAAAAAGCTGCCATGGGGTAGAACGGGTAGGGAACTCTGCTTCCACCAGCCCTGTTGCACGTGGCTAAATATGGATCCAATCCAGTATATCCAAACGTGGCTGATGGATGTTGGAGATGTAATTTAAACAATGAAGATTGCATGTGTATTGTCTCCACGTCCAAGAATTCTGGAAGGAAATTGTAGACCAAACTGAAGAAATGACAGGTTAAAACATTCCTCTGGACCCCAAGAAGATTCTTCTTGACTATTTTAAAAGCTGTGATAGACTTAGAATTAATTTTGAATTTGGTTGCTGCAGCCTGGATCTACATTCCACTTTACTGGAAAACATCATACATTCTTTCCATTTTAGAGTAGTGCGTCAAATCGGTGTCACTCTGCGGATGGAAAGCTTTTTGATCCAGCAGAGGCTTCCAGCGATGGAATGAGGAGGGAGGCAGTTTTTGAGAAACCCTCTTGCAGCCCCCCCCATCCCCTCACACACGAAATCTATTCTGGAGGATTGGGAGGGCCTTTGGAACGGCATGGGAGGTGGTACAGGCGGGAGGGGGAATTCCTTAAAGTTGCTTTCCTCCCTGTTCCACTGACAGATGCCTCTGCTGGATCAAAGGACATTCTGTCAGTGACGAGATGCCAAGTGGATACAACCCAGAATGAATAAAATGTTGGAATACCACACTGTTAATGAAATAAACATTGTCAAGTTTAATTTTCAAGAAAGATGGTTGTTCGTGAACGTTTGGAACAATAATTTTGTAGACAAAATAAACCATTTTTCCCCTTGATGCAAATGATCTGATTTATTTATATAAAAGTATAGATTGTTTTCTTTTTCATATATTTCTTTCCTCCTCCTCCTCCTCCTCCTCCTCCTTCTGTGGTTTGAATTATATTTAAGTTACATGTTAGACTATTTGGGTAATATTTGTGTTGCTTAGAATTTTTTCATTTTTTGCTATTATCATTCTATTTTTTGCATACAATCAATTACTTGCAATACTTTTGTCAGTAATATTATTATGAGCTTAATGCATAAGTTCTTTTGATTAACATCATAGATGACTTTAGTAGTTAATTTTTCTTTAGTTTTTTTATACAGCGCTTTGCTTTGGAATTTTGCAGGGATATAACTGATGATGAATCATCTCTGGATGAACTTAGAGCAACATTGCGATTTTTTGCATCTGTATTAATTCGTAGAATTTACAAGGTAACATCTACATTATTTAAATCGAAAACAACATTTTAAGTGAGGCCTCTGGGAAGGTGGTAATAAAGATTGTTTAAGAATCTGGATCCATCCCCACTACAAACGCAGTACTGTTTTATATCAGTCTAATGGCTGTGGCATCTTTCAAAGAATCCTCGGAATTGTATTTTTGTTTGGGTGCTGGAAATGTATGTTGGGGAGAAGTGCAGGACCTGGAACTGTCTGAGGTGAGGCAAAGACTTTTAATCAAGTCTACTCTGGTAGTGAAGAAATAATAATAATAATAATAATAATAATAATAATAATAATAATAAAATCTTACTGGCCTCTCCTTTGGCTCGAGGTGGGGAACAGCATTAGTACAACAATACAATATAAATCAAATACATAAAATGAATTAAAAGAACATATAAAACCAATACAATATCGAAATAACAATCAAGACATCTTGAAATTCTTGGTTCATCTGGGTAGGCCTGCTGGAAGAGGCTAGTTTATATAGCAGTCTTAAACTCGGAGAGAGAGAGTTAATTTGACGAATCTCCTCCGGCAGGCAATTCCACAGTCTGGGGGCGACAGAAGAAAAGGTCCTCTGGATGCTTTGACTGTGTCTCATAAATCTAATTTATTTTCCATGAAAATATGAAACTTCAAAACTATCTTAGTATTTTCTCATATCTTTTTTATTATGCAGGTAGAATGTTTACTGTATATGCAAATACACTTGGTAGTTATCTTTTTAGTGATAATGTCCATCCCTTTCTACTTGTTCTTCAGGTGGATATTCCAGCAGTTATAACAAAGAAAATGCTGAAGGCAGCTATGAAACATATAGAAGTAATAGCAAAAGCCAGGCAGAAAGGTAACATCAACAGTCTATTCTGTTAAGTAAACATGCTTGTTTCTGTGCTATTTTGGAGCCATTTAAGGTGGCCTTCAGTAAATGGTAAGAAATGAAAAGTTGTACTTGTGAAAGGAGAAAAATGCATATAATTTTAAATAAGTTGAAATCCTAACATTTGCCCCCTGTAGTTAATGAACTTCAGTTTTTCAAGCAAACATGTCAATCCAGTACAAAATGCTAATGGGGCAAATAGATCAGTATTTGTAGAACTGGAGCCTGTGAGTTTTCATAGCTACTCTTTGCTGTAGAACTGTGCTCTAAAGTCAGGTCCTGGGAATTGTTATGTAAAGCCATCACTTTCCTGCCAAGGCTAATGATATTGGCTTCATATGGCATGATTTGTGTTTCATACTATAATATGAAATAAATTTCTGTGTCCAGTTTAAAGTGCTCATTTTGGCCTTTGAAGCTGGGTCTTGACTATCTCGGGGAACATCTCTTTTTATATCAGTCCTTCCCTGTCACTTGAGATCTTCTGATGATGCCTTTCTTCACCTTATGGGGAACCTAGATTAGCCTCCCCAAGGAGCAGAGCCTTCTTGGTGGTAGTCCCAATGATTTGGAACTTTTCCGAAAGAGACTTGCATTGCTACTTCCCTTCTGTCTTTTTGGAGACATGGAAAAACATTCAGCTTTCAGAAAGGCTTTGAGGGTTGCTTGCCACTAGGGTTGTTTCAAGCGCCCAACTGGGTCTGGACCCAGTCGGGTGCTCCAGGCACGAGCGCAGGCCCCACTCAAGTGACTGCGAGGCCCATAGAGCACTCAGCAGCCTTACGTATATGGGGCCTTTATGGTCGTTACTGATGTAGCCACAGTAGCTGCACAATTTCAGCATAAAATGGTGGGTGTCTGCCATACACTCACTGGGGCAAGCTGAGCCTCAGAAGAGTCTCGTGTGACCTGGTGAGCGGGGGGTGGATCGCGGCGGGGATGGGGTGAGCACCCTCCAGTTGTGCCCACCTCTGCTTGCCACCACATTTGCACCAACTTGTGTTTTTTAAAAAATATATATTTTTACTCTTTTACTGTTGGTTTCATTTTGTGTTGCTTTCATTGTTTTGTTGCTGGTGACAGATAATATGTGTTCAATTCATCCAGCTCAAATAAAATTTTGCATGAATTTCACTGGATTTTGATTTCCCTGCAGTAAAAAATGCTGAATATTTACAGCAAGCTGCGTTAGAAGAATATGGGCCAGAGCTCCATGTTGCTGTGAGAAGCAGAAGAGATGAACTCCATTATTTAAGGAAACTCACTGAACTTCTTTTCTCCTATATTCTGCCTCCAAAGGCAACAGATTGCAGGTATATTTTGCACTTCTAATATTTAAAGTATCTGCATTCCATACTTGGACATAACATACAGTAAGGTTCAATAATGTCTGTATTATAAACATATGCTAGAATCTCAGATTAAATGATGTAGAAGTAACTGGGCTGCACATCAGGATTTGTAGGCATGGTTTATCCATCACATTTCTAAAGCTAAGTTTATGGTTTTTTTTTTTTAATCCTTTGCTCTTTGTACAAAGAAATCACTTAAAAAGCCAATAACAGTGCAATCCTATACATGTTTACTCCAAAGTAAGTCTCGTTGTTTTTAGTGGAGCTTACTCCCAGGTAAGTGTGTGGGGGATTGCAGCTTAAAAGAACAAAAACTCTGCCTACAGACTCCACTCAAAGGGCTACAGCCCTAGTCTCCAATATGTAGTTCTCCTTCCATGTAGGACTTTGTTGCACGGAAAGCTGAAGGAGGATAATTGCTCCTTTTCACATTGCCTCAAAGCTTAACGTAGGACACCGCTGAAGGCCAAAGCAGTTCACTATGAACAGCTGTGGATGAGAGACTTTTGCAGAATATTTTGTTAAGTAGCACAGTAAATGATTTTTGCACCAGTTTAGTTTGGATGCCGGAGAAAACAGAACTGTATTAGAATTGGCTTTTGAATTCTTTTCAGGTCGTTCACTTTACTTATGAGAGAAATCCTATCAGGTTCTGTTTTCCTTCCCTCTATGGACTTCTTAGCAGATCCGGTAAGTTTTGAGAAGTTCGCTCAACTGTGCTCTCATGTTTGTTCCCCCCCCCCCCCCAAAATTCTACTGCGACTGGCTGCTATGAGATGCTATTTGATTGCTGCTATAGGAATGTGTTGTTATTTGAAATTACGTATTAATTTTAGTGATTTTATTTGTGAGTGGCTTTGGTTTTATTCCTGATAAAGAAGAGCAGGATATAAATTATTAAAATAAAGAGATACTACAGTTAAAATCTTTCTAACTTTATCATTGTACTAGACATTCATAGGATTTAATTACTGATTTTTCAATTAAAGCAAGAATTTCCTATATCTATTTTCTGTCTTACCTTCATATGGTGTTTTATTGTTCCTTGTTTTAATGGTAATTGAATATATTCTTACTAAATAACGTTTTTCAGTTTTTGGATGGCAGCTTTTCATCTTTGCTCACTTTGTGCTTTCTTTTCTTGTCTTCTGTGTGTGTGTATGTGTGTATTTGTATGCATTCAGAAATGGCTTGCTTGTGAGCTTGGCCAAAATCCTGTTTTGAGTTGTGGCTTGGTTTGTACACCCTTGGGTCATTCTGAATTGTCCTTGCCCCCTTTCCCAAAATGTACCTTCTATTCGCATTGATGGAGTAGGTAACACAAATTGGATGGTTTCTGTTCATTAGGCCTTAATTCCGTCCCAACAGTAATATCTTGGTTCCAAAATCTCACAGAATTCTAGTTTGTCAGGTCCCAGAAGCCCTAGGAAACTGCTATTGAAGGATCTTTTCTGAGGAATCTTTGGGGAAGTTGCTGCTGGTAAGGATTTGAAGGCCTGAAGAGCAGTCAGGCCTTCAAATCCTTTGTGGTGCTCTCCCTGCTGCTGTACATTTTCAGGGAAAGGGAAGTGGGGTGGGTGGCTAGCTAGGGAATGAGGAGCCTTTCCTGTAGCCAGGTTTCCACCTCTTTATACATTTGGGACCATGGAGTAGGAGGAACACTGGCTACAGTGAAGCATGGGGACAGCTGAGGCCTCGCCAGGAGTTCCTGAATAGTCTCTGTTTTTTTTAAGCTTTCAGAGACCTCTCAGCAAGCCAACAGTCTGAATGGAGGTGGGCATCTCTGGTTCACCCACCTCTGGTAGAAATGATATTCCCTGTTCTTCCCTCTCTCAACTGCTAGGGAAGATCATCTGCACCAAAGATAACAAGGGAGAAAGCCCAACCAGCAATTCTTCCTTCCTTCTTGAAGGAACTGCTCATCTCAGGATGAGCATGTGATTGCAGCCCTGTCACGTCTAGAGACATGGCGAAAGGCAAGGAGTAGGCAATTCATTCCCCCCGCCTCCCTGCTGCTGGTAGTGGCAGTCTTGGAAGAATCCTGTTCCCTGATTCAGGATTTCAAATAGATGGCTAGTTTAGGTGTTCACACATGAAGAACATAACATAAAAACTGACTTGCTTGAAAAGTAGAATCATAGCAATGATAGTCTCTTGCTTGCACCTCAGAACAGATACGACAGTCCCCCATATGTCAGGAGCTGCAACATGGATGTGGGTGCTTTGAAGTGCAGCGGATGTGGGATGACTTGGCACAGGGATAGAGAATGTGTGGACCTCCAGGTATTGTTGGACTGCAACTCCCATCCCTCACCTGCAACATCTGGAGGGCAACACATTCCCACTACTGGTGTGGCGAATTCCTTCTTTCACTTGTTCTCAAGTTCTTTTTTTAAGCTTTTATTCTCCCAGTGGAGTTCTGTAACCAGAGGTAATTTCCACTGGGGGAAAAGCAGGGGAGGGGGGAAAGCAGTTTTGGGAGAAGGTGGCTGCTTCTTCCTGTACGTTCTGTGTTTGAAAGGCCTCCCCAATAGTCACAGGATTTAACTGGAGCCCAATTAGTTCCACCGTGCCTAGACACCACGTCTAGTTTTAGTCTCAGATCTGTCTAGTATTCTTAACTGATTGGAACATGGTTTTATATCCAGATGGGTAGATAGATTTCTATGGCTAATACCTTACAAGCTTGTGTCTGAATCTCCACCACACCTTGGCTTCAGAGAGATGTTGACTGGCATCCAAATATGTCTCTGTGTGCTCACAGGACTTGGGGGGGGGGCGACATGGTTTTTACTTCTCCTCCCAAAAACGATGCCTTGTGGAATACCTACTGAGGAGAGTACCTTCACCTTTTGGGTGGGTGGTCTTTCAGGATTGTCAGGCAGTGTGGCAAGGGGCTTCATGTAGGCGTGGCCTCTTGGTCCCAGCTGTTGTCTATTAATATTTTCCCTCTTCTATTAGGATACTGTGAATCACTTGCTGCTTATCTTCATTGACGATAGTCCAGTGAGTATCGACAACATGAGAAGAAAATTGTGCTGATTGTGGAATCACACAGCCTTGCTCAGTTGAATTGCTGTCTCTCTTTTTGTTTTGTTTTGTTTCTTTGCAGCCTGAAAAAGCAACAGAACCTGCATCAGCTTTAGTTCCCTTTCTGCAAAAGTTTGCAGAGCCCAGAAATAAGAAGCCCTCTGTAAGCAAAAAAGAAAATTTAAAGTTTTAAATGTTATGTGTGTGTTTGATTTTATTTTTAGAAAGCAGTGTTTCAGACATCTGGGATCAAATTCGTTGTTGTTGTTTTTTTAAATACTTTTTATTTAGGTCTTGCAGTTAGATCTGAAAGAAATTAAAGCTGAGCAGGATCTCTTCTTTCTCTTTATGAATTTTTTGAAAAAAGAAGGAGCAGTGCATGTACTTCAGTTTTACCTGGATGTAGGTAAGATACCATACCACTATGCTCTTACTGTATTTATATTTAGTAGCCATTTGGGGGATTAGTGTAACTATTGTTATGCACTTAAAATGGAGCTACACACCATAGATAGAATAGAAAGGTCCCTATCACATTAGTTTGCAATAGCTGTGAAACAAAATGAAGAGGAAAAATGTTATGAGCTTATTTAAAATTCATATTTTGGCTGTTTGCTCAGTTCTTGAATGTTTAGCATTACAGCATTAAGATTGGAACAAGGTAGATCTTTTATGTTACGTTTTTCAATTTGTGCATTGAAATCAAATATTATTACAGTAGAGAAAAAGTATGAGACAGTTATACAAATGTTTATTCTGCTTTATTTTTAAATATTTTATAAATAGCTTTTTTCTCCAAATATGGTTAGTGTTCAGAAAATAATGTATCGCTTCATTTTCAACAGAGCAATTTAATGACAGAATTTTGCAACCTGAATTATCAGATTCTGAGATGATGTCCCTTCACGAAGAAGTGCAGAAAATCTACAAAACATATTGTTTGGATGAAAGCATTGACAAAATTAGATTTGATCCTTTCATTGTGGAAGAGATAGAAAGTAGTAAGTGGAACTGAAGGGAAGATTTAATTGATGCTAGAGAAGCAGAGGTCTAGGTCAGGAGAAGTCGTAATTTTGGCAGCTAGCTCAACTGTGGTTCTTCCCCCCCACCCCCAAACTCTTGGGGCCCATAGAACAATAGAAATGTTGGGCAAGAAGGTACCTTATCAGTCACCAAGTCCATGGATGGGCAACCTGGCAAACTCCAGATGTTTTAAGCTACAGCTCTTATAGTCCCTAACCAATTGGTCATGTTAGCTGGAGCATATGGCCAAAACATTACAGCTCTTATAATCCCTAACCAATTGGTCATGTTAGCTGGAGCTTATGGCCAAAACGTTGGCCATAATGTTCAAATGCATGCATTGAAGAAATCTTGGTAGTCTTGGCTGTGTTTCCCATGTCTGCCTCCGTACTCTCAAAATACCTGCTCTGTCTGGACCCTAGTCACCTTCCCAGTAATTTAGATCAAGAGGAAAAAGACTGCTCAAATACAGATAACAGAATTTGATGGTTTAGGCCCTGCTGAAAATATGTAAATTCTCCTTTAATTAAGCATTTGCATATTCCAGGTATTTTACTCTGCAATGGTTCTGATTAATGTTCTCCACATTTTCACCTGCAGTTGCTGACGGTCCCTATGTCGAAGTTGTGAAGCTGCAAACAATGCGGTGCTTCTTTGAAGCCTATGAACATGTCTTTTCCCTCTTAGACAGTGTCTTCACACCTAGATTCTGCCACAGCAGTGAAGTAAGTCGGAAAATGAGAGGATGCTCTTGTTGAAGTCTTCCAAAGGTGTGACAAAAGTTGCACTGTTGTCTGAATACTTGTTTGGTTAAAGTGTTTTTCACTATTGCACAATCTCACTCTACAGTTCTCTATATGAAGCCACTGAATAAAGTTACCCAGAGAGTTACAGTGCAGTGCCATCAGTTTGCTGATGACATGCAGTGCTATCTCTCTCTTTCATCCAATTCAGGTGGGGCAGTGGAAGTGCCTAATCAATGACTGGCTGTGATAATGGATTGGATGAGAGCCAATAAACTGAAGCCCGAATCCAGATAAAACAGCAGTACTATTGGTGGGTGGCTCTGTCTGTTGGTGTTCAACCTGTTCTGGA
Source organism: Anniella stebbinsi (assembly GCA_029215795.1). Taxonomy (NCBI): domain Eukaryota; kingdom Metazoa; phylum Chordata; class Lepidosauria; order Squamata; family Anniellidae; genus Anniella; species Anniella stebbinsi. The sequence goes on along the minus strand of JARDYH010000003.1, from coordinate 162,570,324 downwards.
AGGAGTTGCTCTCCCCGTAAAGAATCAGGTTTATAGTTTGTGGGTGCTTGTGGAGCCATCCCTTTCACCAGAGGTACAAGTCTCTTCTGTGGCATGGGATGCCTTTTACCAGTTTAGACTGAAATGCCAACTATGACCATACCTGGATAGATAGAGGCTGGTAACATCCTATTTAGTTTACTGCAGTTCATTGTAGATGGGGCTGCTTTTGAAGATGGTCCGGAGACCACTGTTAGTACAAAATATGGCAGCAGGAAACCTGACTGGAACCTGGTGGAATAATCATATTACACCAGTGTTATACCATTTGCACTGGCTCCCAGTTCTTGTCCAGGTCCAGTTCAAACTGCTGGCTTTCAGAACATAAGAAGAGCCATGCTGGATCAGACCAGGGATTCATGCAGTGCAGCATTCTGTGCACACTGTGACCAACTAGCTGCACATGGGAAATTCACAAGCACGATATGAATGCAACTCCTTCCAGAACCTATGAATACCTTCATGGCTTGGAGCCACAGTATCTGAAGAGCAGCTACCTGTGCCCTGAGATAGTCAGCAGCAGCTCTGTTCTTAGTCTACTCTCATACTGGGTTGTGGTAAGTGGCTATTCGTATGCAGGCCTTTCCAGTGGTAGCCCCAGTTATGAAATACCAGAGAATGGCATGCCCTCCCTAGATAAGTCGATCTGGAGCCTACAATGAAATCTTTTTAATGCCAGCCGAAGACATTTTTATTCTTTAGGCTTATAAAATTATTGTATGTGCTTGCTTCTTGATCTTGTTGCCTGTTACATTTTAGCCTCTGCTGGTTTTACCTGGATCATTGGTGCTCTTTTTGATGTTGATCTTATGTATGTGGATTTTATTGGATTTTTATTTGTTTTATCTGCATTAATGAAAGTAGCTCTGAGAACAGTTTGTTATAGGGTGACTAAGAAAATTGATTGAATGAATGAATGCAATTAAAATAGTTATTAGCAATTAACTCCCCCTTCCCTGCTTAGTATTTCAGATATCTCTTAAGACAAGATGAATCCCCAACACGCAATTCCAAATCAAACAAGTAGGTTTACCATACTGGGATGCATTAAATAATATGGCTGTCAGATGTGTTCTGCTTTTATTATACTTTGTTTAACGATTAATTTCCAAGAATTATGCATATTATATAAACTATTCTTCGAAAATATTGCACCACTCTTTGTCAGAATGCTCTGTTTGGACAAGCCACCATGAGAGGACAATACTTCAGAAGTACCAGAATATTACCATAATCAATGAAGTACAATGAACAGTGTACTCTGACTGCATTAGAGTGCCGTTTGCTGAGGTGTTTTGCAATCTGTCTGTTTAGCTTCACATCCAGTTTCTTTATAAAAGTTGGTGTTCACTGAGTATTTACATCTTCAGTTCAATTATTTAAAATCAGTGTGGGGTTTTAGCATATTTTGAAATAGAGAACTCTTTATTTTCTCTAAGCATCATAACAAAACCACTTTTGCAGGCTCTTTGGGTGCATGGGTGAACCTCTTGTAGGTGCATGGGTGGACCTCTTGTAATCCTGAGGAAGAAATATGCACACGTTAGCATGGGGGGACTGGGACGAGAAGGAAGGTGTTCTGGCAAATTGATAGATAGCGCATGATGTTTGAATTGAACTCATTCGGTATGAGGCCAGCTTGTAGTAAGAAGAGGGAAAGTGCTCAGTGGACATAACTTGATGGTCCACTATTTGAACATGATCAGGTATTGGCAAACATTTTAAATCAATGCCACACTGTATCTGTGAGTTAAGACAAAATATACCTTGAAACGATACATATTTCAGCAAACATGTTCATCTTCCTGAGTTTAGAAAGAAATCTGTTTAAAGAAGTGTATCGTGCTATCATCACTTTTCCTGATTTATGTAGGTGGGTGCTTGAAATCCAACTTCAGGATGGCAGGCGCCATAGCAAGAACAAAAAAAAGGCTGCAGTTGCTCTTGAGTACTTATAAGAATGCTGTTGCACGCAACTGTTGAAAACTCAGTTACCCCCAATATAATCACTATGGTATTCAATTTTCTTGTTCAACATACAGCAGAAAAATTATTTTAATATATGTTACACCATATAACCATGGCATGTTCAGTCACATTACTCATTCATATGGTTCACAATTTAAATGTGTCGGTTATGTTTACAGAATGTGCAATACATTTAAATACATCTGATGAAGATAACGAAACGAGGAAAAGTACCAGATACTCGTCATTAGCTACATTATTAACTAGTAATGTTATCTATGTATTAGTTACATTAGTAACCAAAAATTGCTATCAATGTTTATGGTGACTAACATAATATGTCAAGCATACATATGTACAGCAAAACTTAAATGTTAACTATGGTACATGTGATTTGTTTTGGGAACACCAACCATATGAATGAGTAATGTGATTGAACATACCATGGTTATATGGTGTAACATATATTAAAAGAATTTTTCTACTGTATGTTGAACAAGAAAATTGAATACCATAGTGATTATATTGGAAGGCCCCATAGCAAGCCACACACCGTTACAGACTTCTTTCTTGCAGCTTGCATTGTGAATTGCCTGAACTCTTTATTCCTGAAGGAAGCCCTTTTCCACATATGGGACTGGATCACACACATGGCATGTCAAATGGGTCTCAGTAGTATAGTCCTGCTACATTTAGTGGCAGGGAACTTTCGCTTGTCAGTCCCCTGCTCTTAGCTTTCTTGGCCGTCCTTTTATGGGACTTAAGAATGTATAGAGGAGTTATTTCCTATTTTACCAGGATAACTGCATCTGAAAAACTTTGCTTAATTATTAGATTGTGTTTGTGTGTGTGTCTGTTTTAAACTGTGCACTTTTCAATATTATGCTCGTATAAAATGCAACTCTCATATTTTTGATAATCATGCCATGGTTTCACACGGTTTTAAATAGTGCAAGTAGCTCTCTTTGTAAGTATATAACATTATCAAAGTCATTATTGTAGTGTTACATTTCATTGAAAGAATGTGTGTTAACATGCTTGAACTTTGAAAAAAGCAAATCCAAACGTGCTCAAATGGCCAAAGCTCATTGCCTACTGATCTATCTATCTATCTATCTATCTATCTATCTAATCTAATCTAATCTAATCTAATCTAATCTGTATGTACTTGAGGCTATGAGCTTATGAAAGGGTGGAGGGAGTTTCCTTTCTATTCACGAAGTGAGATGCTAGATAGGGTGGGGGTGGGGGAGAAGGGAGTGTCTGTGTCCTCAGAACAATTCTTGAGTCAGGGCAAGGGAGCGGATTTGGCCCACGTGCATGGCAATAATTAAATATTTTAAAGAATTTCTGCTCTAGGCCTGTCAAAACTTGAAAGCCCTCAGTAACTAACTCACCAGGCTTGCCTGTTCGCTGCTGGCTAGTGGCTTGCATGCTGTAACTAGGAATAATGCTGTATTAGGAATGCAACAAATATAAATAAAATTAGGGGCTGGCTGCTTTCATTGGCACTGAAGGCATGAACAACCCCTCCCTCCTATGAAGATACAAAAGTTTGGGTCTGTTGCTTATGCCCACTTACAGTATTGGTTTGCATTCCTATGAAGATAATTTGGTTGTTCTTGCCTGGGCATAATGACATATTCCTTGCTGGCCTAAATCATTCTTCACCGGAGGTTGTGCTTGTTGCAGAGGAGCGTTGCCCACTTTCTGCAAGGGCTCTTGTGTCTTTGACCACTATAGGTCCAAAATTGTGTAGGTCACACTTTTCTCTGCATGTAGATAACATTATGGGACCAGCTCCACCTCTTCAGGTTGCCCTTTTCAAGAAGGTGCAGCAGGAATTGAAGCCCTGCCAGGAACCAGCAATTGGGCATTCCAACTGCAGCGTTGTTCTAGGGTTTACAGAAGTAGAGATCAGGCTTGGCTGTGCTGTCTTGGTTTGGCAGGCCACCTTAACCATTTCTGTTCACGGTGTAGCTAAACTTGCATAGTTTGAGTAGAATAGGACTGTATCTCCTGCTTCACTCTTTTTCTCGGTTTGTGGGGTAATACTGTTTGCCTGTTGTTGCAAGGTAGCCTTGGTTTGGATGATTTTTGGTAAGTCAAGCTGATACGCTATAGACATTCTCTGTCCACACTGCACCTACTTGTGACTATCCCATACTGCCTTTATAACAAATATCATTTGAGTGCACAATTTTTAAAGACCTGGACAATATTTCCAGGCAGAATTCATGTTGAAATCCTGCACATAATTGCACATGCCAATCTTGTTTAAAATGTTAGCAAAAGAAATGGCATTCAGCTTGGCTTAATGCATAGCTTTTCACAGCCAATTTTCTTAACTCTAGAAATCTGTCACCAAGCATTCCTAAATACTAGCCGCTTATTAGGAGAAGAACACTTTGGTATTTCCATTTCGGTTCAATAATCATTATTTTCATAATTGGGTCACATAGTTTGCTATATTCATTTTTTTAAAAAAAACATTCCTCAAAAGATATGTATTTATTTTATTTTATTTCTTACATTTCTGTATCACCCCATAGCTGTAGCTCTCTTGGTTCACAAAAATTAAAACCTCAAGGTACAGCGTAAAACAATATAAAATATAAAAGCTTAAAAGTACAACCAGAAAAAAACCTGTATGTATTTCGCACAGGCAACCAGAATGGTTAGGGTTAATCGTGGATATCTGAAAGCCCTGTTTTGTTTTATAGTAGCGCTGAATTAATAATTCTGTTAGCAGAAAACAGTGCAGTAATCTAATAAGTGAAAAACTAAACAGTGGTTTCCCTTGATAAATTATTAGTCCCAGTTTAAGGAAAGGTGTACACGCTCACACACGTGTGTGTGTGTGTGTGTGTGTTTCCCCCCCTCAGATGCTTAGTGCATTTCTTGGTTAAGAAATGAATCCAGCCTGCCTGGTGTAAGGGCAATATGCCACCATGCATGCCATTGCTAAGCTGTCTGTGTGAATGCACAGCTGCAGTGAGGAATGTAGGCTTGATGGCTAATGTCTGTCTTTTTCACTTAAACTTGCTGCCTTCTGGATGCGCTCTCTCTCTCTCTCTCTTATAAGTTGGACTAGCTCTGAACAAGATTGTAAACCATGCACTAAGCCATCTTCTTTAGGGCAAGCAGCTTTCTCAAGCCTGGAGGCTTTGTCTGCATCAGTTTTCCCTCATTTTGAATCAGTCCTAACCCTCCCATCTGGTTTTTGGGCATCTCTCCCTGCTGCTTTGAAGTAAGTCAGGCCCATTTCATATCACCCATGCTGCCTGTGGAAGTGCTTGATTGCTTACATGCACAGTGTGTTAAGCATACTTTGTTCAAAATTCCCCCTCCCCTTACATAGCTGTGATATGTAGCATGACACTCGCTGTCCTGATTGCTCTTTATTTTGATGTCTGCTTCAGTGTTCTGATTAGAAAGGATGTTGTAGTAAGAAACAGTTAGTGGCTTCTCCTTGAAGTTCATTTCCCTTCATCTAGAATGTTGAGCACTTGGAGAGAGGCATTTCAGAGAGCTGTAGGGACATGTCTGTAATCTGTATATTTTCAAGGCCAGTTTCAGTATTCCTTCACACTTGAGCTGGCTTCATTTTCTAAAGCCAGGATCTCTAGAGGCAGGGAGCAGGTTTAGCATCCCATTTCAGTGGGGGAACTGAGTGCACCCCCTGGACTTTCTCCAGTGTGAGTGTGTGTGGTGGTTAGACCTATGGACGAAGGAAAACTGGCTAGTTGGGCCCAGTGCTCCATTGAGAGGTATTTCATGGGACAAGATGGAAGTGCAACATGTCTGTGCAACATGTATGTTCATTAGCGGTGCACATGTATGCATCCCCCCACACATATACATAAACAGATGGGCCCTCTATGCACCCAGCATATTACGGTTGATTGTGTTTTGCTATTGTATGTCTAAAACTAAACTGAATTAGATTATAGACCCCAAAGAAGTTTGAATTGAGCCAAAAGAATTCATGCCCACTCTACTTGAGCATCCTTCTTTTGCTCCAACCCAGGTGATCACTTTTGGAAGGGGAGGAAGAAGGGGATCTCTACCCTCTTTCCCCTACCATGTTACCAGTGCTGTGTGTTTGTGCAAAATTACTGCACACGTCCTCAAGTACTACATGCAGTTTTTGTTCAATCTCTGCCTACAGCAGCCTTTTGTACATATGGAAGCATGAGCAGAAACCTGTTTCTGTAGAACACTGTGCTGAGTTCTTGTGCTTAAACTCCCCATGCAGCAGAGCTGTTTAAAGGTTCCCCTTTGAAGGACTTTAGTTTTCTTCACTTGGAATTGCTGTTCAGGGCGCATTTCCCAATTTATTACAAACAGGAGCACCCAGAAAAAAGAATCCTCTGGAATCAGAAGCATAAGCAGCAAAATTAAAGGCGTGTTCAAGAGTACCACAATGGAAGGAGCTGTGCTGCCCAACCTGGCTGAAGGAGAGGATGACTTTGTGAGTTGCCCTAACCGTTCTGATGGCTCAGTTGTCCTTTGTCCTGTAACTTCCACTGTCTGCAGATCCAGCAAGCCAATTTATGCTTGCTCCTCTTCTGCCCTCTCCTGATGTTTCCTCTCTTTCTTCATGTTATTCTTGCTAACTACTAACACGGTGGAATCAACACAGTCCCATGAGTTTAATCATTGAAGAAGCACCTTTACTCTCTTATGTGTGAGAGCCGGATGATAATAAATCTTTGAAAATTCTGGGTAGCATCCTATTGTGCCAGGGCACTCACGGGAATGCCCACTTGCGCAACGGAGCGGTCACCTGTCTAAAAATAAACAAGACCAAACAGGAAATATATTCCATTCCGAAACCAAGAAACTACAAATCAGTTGGGATAATTAAACTGGTGAAAATAAACATGATCTAAAACACTAGATAATGTAACTTTTTCTCTACAGGCTTCACTTCAACTCAGGATCCAAGTCAGTGTGTTTTGTGGATTCCACTTTATTATTAAGATAATTTATATCTTATGCTTTCTGCCGCGAAAGAGTCACTTGAGGTGACTTTTAAACTCAAGGTTATGGTATTTCTTTCCCTGCTTTTCCCTGTTCTAGCTGATATTCTAGCAAGGTGTAGCTCACTCACTCACAGGAATTCACATTAGGCAGTTTACACTATAGCTTAAAAAAGCCAATCCAAAAAGTACAAAGTCACCAACAACAGAGGATGTAATGTAATATCTCCAAGACAACATGGATAAAATGTAGACTTTACTAGCACACACACAACGCAGCCCATTGAATATAGGGATAAACTTGATTCACCCTCTACAGCTGTAGTTGTTTTGTAAGGGTAAGCAAGAGATCCATCAGCTGCAATAGTTGGAGAGGGAATTGAATAGTTCACTGTATCTGCGTCCAACGTTCCTTGCAGCATGTGTATGTAGGACACTATACGTAAACCCAGAGATGCTCTTCAAGCAAGAGACAATTGTATCTGAGATTGATAAAAAGAACTGAATGCTCGTTCCTGTTAATGTCAAAGATAAAATTCCAGATGTTTGAAGCCAAGGAACACTGTTGTCCTACCAGCCCAACATAGTTCTGGAAACTGCCCTGGGAGGAAAGCAGGTGGTAGGTGTGTGTGTGGGAGAGGTTTAAACTCCCAAACCTGCCCCAAATTTCTCTGCTGCAAAATTTGTCCTTCCTGATCTGATTTCCAGAGAATAAGCAGCCTGTGAGGATGAAGTGGAGGATTGTGTTTCATTCATTGCATTTCTATAGCACCCAATACCCAAAGCTCTCTGAGCTGTTTACAAAGATTGAAACTCTTAAAATACAATAGCATAATCTAAAACAAGTTACATACAAAACCAACAATTTGAAACAATCAACAATAAATCCCAGGACCTGTTAAGACCATCAAATGACTTGGTTGTTGTTTTGAACAACAAAGCTGTGTATTTCTTATAGATAATTCTTTCTGCTTGCTCTTAGATTTACTTATGCTTTTCGACATCATACTTTATTTTCTGCAATACAGCTGCAGTATTGGGTGCTTGACAAAGCTTGGTGGAGAAGCACCATGTTGTTAAACACCTTTGGATGTGTCCTCATTTTCAAAATTTATGTTGCTGTTGAAGTATCTACTTAATGTGTGCCCTGAGAGACAGTTTTGTACCATTCAGCAACATTTAAAAAGCATTAATACTAGGCATGTGCATGCCCCCCCCCCCCGGATCGGTACTGGGATCGGAACTAGGATTGGCGTGTCGGATTGGAGGCTTTCCGGATCAGATCGGACCCGATCCCAATCCAAAAATCGGAAGTCTGATTTTCAGATCAGATGCCATTTTAGGTGTTTTCGCCATAGGCTTGCATTGGGGGAAAGAAAGCTTTCCCCCAATGCAAGCCTATGCGGAAAACATGGGGGCGGGTGAGTGGGGGCCTAACTCCTCCATCCCTGTCCCTCCCCCCTCCCCCCCACTGGCACTCCTTACCTGCCGGGGCCATCCGCTGCCGCCCACTGTTCCAATCTACTGAGAAACAGGCTTCGTGGCCTAGTTCTCAGTAAAGCACCAGGTGATGATGTCATCACCTGGCGCTCTACTGAGAGGCAGGCCGTGAAGCCTGTTCCTCAGTAAATTGGAACAGTGGACGGAAGCGGGCACCCCGGTGGGCACCCCCTCCCCCCACTCGCATTCCTTACCTGCTGGGGCACCCAATTCCATCTGCTGGTTCATTCTACTGAGAAACAGGCTTCGCGGCCTGCCTCTCAGTAGCATGCTGGGTGACGTCATCACCCGGTGCGCTACTGAGAGGCAGGCCGCGAAGGCAGGCCGTGAAGGCTGTTTCTCAGTAGAAGGTACCAGCGGACGAGAGTGGACGGCCCCGGCAGGTAAGGAGTGCGAGTGGGGGGAAGAGGTCCGATCCTCCAATCTCTTCCGATCCGATCGGGTCCTTTCGGATTGGATCGGATGAGATCGGACGATCCAGATGCGGGGATCGGAATCGGATAATTTTATCCAATTTCGGCCGGATCAGGTTCGGATTGTGGATCGGACCCGATCCGGTGCACACCCCTAATTAAAACCCGTCCAGCACATTTTGATTTTAATTTAAAGCAAATTAAGGGTTGGAGTCTGTCCTATTGTGGTTTTCTAAAAATGAAATCAGTGCTAATCTTCCTTCAGGAATTGGGTGGTAAATTTAGGCTCTGCTTCTTGAAGACGGAGCCTTCTTGAAGACGGAGCCACAGCGCGTATGCAATCGATATAGTGGTAACATAATCAAGCTCCACTGCAACACCAGTACTGTAAGCTGGCACGATGGGTTGCCTTGGAAAACTCACCGTGCCAGCTTTCGCTGTTTGCATTGCACTAAAGGTCACTTACTCTAGCACAATACACCAGTTGCGTAAGCACAGCACCCCTATTGGACACCGTCCATATTCAGAGTTCTATTTGCAGAACATTATTTTAAACTTTAAATGCCATCTTTATATTGTATAATAGTATTCATATTTGACACTATAATTTTGAAATTGTTGCAAGCCTTTCTTAGTGGAATGTGAGAATAGGCTCATTCCACATATCTGTCTGTTTATATCAGCCTTCCTTAACCTGGATCCCTCCAGACATTTTGGCCCACAACTCCCATGCATCCGAGCCAGCATGGCCAATGGTCAGAGATCATGGGAGTTGCAGGCCACAACATCTAGAGGAGCCCAGGTAAGGGAAGGCTGATCTATATCTATTAAATAAAATAAGCTGTTGTGTCCATAATGTAGCCAAAAATGTTATCTGGATGTGTGAATCTTTCACCTTAGATTGAGGAAGGGATTATGGTAATGGAAGATGATTCTCCTGTAGAGGCACTTAGCACACCTAATACACCTCGTAATCTTGCTGCCTGGAAAATTACCATTCCATATGTGGACTTCTTTGAAGACCCCTCCCTTGAAAGGAAGGAAAGAAGAGAGAGGATTCCAGTATTTTGCATTGATGTGGAGAGGAATGATAGAATGGCAGGTGGGCACATTCTTTGACTATATGTATTTACGTCTCTGACACTCTTGAAATGCTTACTTAGTTTGACATTAATTTTATCTTAAGTTGTATTTCCAAGGTGTGTTAAGTCTCCAAAATGTGAAGAACAAACAAATCGAAATCTGTTGTCTGAAACGTGTACTTAACTGTTCTGGGATATTGCTTCTGTTCAGGTGGGTGGCACATTACCTTAGGTGACTGGAGTTGTTTCAGGGTGCAATCTTATTGGGATGCATGTCATCCTCCAAATGCAGAGACTCACAAGCATCCAGTGCAGAGCGGGAGGAGTGCCAAGGTGATCTTCGCCTCCATGCTCCTCCCACTTTGCATTTTTGCTAGACCGGTTTTTTTGCCCATCTAGCTGGGGCTCTGTAGAATGGGTGGGAAGGAGGCTGGAGAGATGGAGGATTCTTCGTAAGCTGTTCTCCCCAATCTCTCCATGCCCACAGAACCACACCGTTTCCCCTTCTCTCCAAGGTTACTTGGAGTGGAAGCCAACGTGCTTCTCTCCGTACTGTTGGAGAGGGGGTGGGGATCCAGAAATCTGAAAAATCCTATGCTCCCCCCCAGACACTGTCTAAGGTCCATAGCAGTTCACTATCAATGCTTAATACCTTTTTCTCCATTCTCTTATATTTATATGTTTGGATATAAAACCCTCCAATGGCCTCAGCTTTCTAGGCTGAACAGGGCAGGGGGGCGATATCATAAATCTATATTATTATTTTTCAGTTGGACATAATCCTGAACGCTGGTCAGTCTACAGAAAATACCTTGAATTCTACGTTCTTGAGTCAAAACTAACGGAATTTCATGGTATGTTTACCCTTACTACCTCTTTTGGGGATTTGGCAGTCTTTTTAATCTTGACATTGAAAGGTTCTATAAGATAGAATTCAAAATATTTAAATTTTGCTGTGTTTCCAGGTACATTTCCTGATGCTCAGCTACCTTCAAAGAGGATCATTGGACCAAAGAACTATGAATTTTTGAAGTCGAAGAGAGAAGAATTTCAGGAATACCTACAGGTAGGAAGAAAACTGCATTAGAAGTTGTGTGTGTGTTTGTGTGTGTGTATAGTTAGTATGGGTTGGTCCTCCATCATCTCTCCACTCAAGCAATGTATACTTTTGTCACCTGCTAATTCATGTAACACTTTTTAAATAACCATGAACTCAGCTGGTTTCTTATATAAACTGTATCTTACTGTCTTTACTAAGCATAATTTCAAAGTTACGTTTAAAAACAGCATTGCTAGAGAGAAGCTAATTTGAGTGTATTCTCTAATTTTTCCTTTTGTCTCCCGTCCTCAAAGAAACTTTCCCAACATCCGGAGCTAAGCAACAGCCAGCTTCTGGCTGATTTCTTATCCCCCAATGGTGGAGAGTCCCAATTTCTCGATAAAATGTTGCCTGATGTAAATCTAGGTATGTAAGATGCTGTAGCTGGGATTTATTTTATGTTTTTAACACGTTTATCCAAGCGCAAATGTTGAAATGTCCTTCGTCACCCCCCTCCCTCAGCTCTTTTCAACCATCCATCTAAACCAGGTGTGATTATTGACACTTTTGGAAAACTGGAAATTGCCATGGGCCTACAAGAATCTTCCTTTTGGTGTAAATAGCATATATAACTTCTATATAACTACAAAGTGTTTTTAAGTTATGCTAAAGTTTTTGGCTTGCAGCCAGAGACCCTACAAGTGGAACTCTGCTCGCAGAGGTGGTGCTGCTGGTAAAAGAGGGAGAAATGATTTTCACTGAATCTCCCTACAAGCCCCTGTGTCCTCTGAAAATATGCTTCAGAGAGCCTGGAACAGCTTGGGAGGTGGCGCAAGGAGTTGTCGGGGGAAATGGGTAAACAAATTTCCTCCCCTCCTACCAGCGGGAGCATCTGTTGTATCAATGACCCTTCCACAAGTGGAGCCCTTTGTTCACACAGAAAAGCAAAGCAGGATCCAAGCTTTTCATGTTCTGATCTTAGCTTATTTTTAAAGTCACGACTGAGCAGAGGAATTACAAACCACTACACAATTAGATAATACTGTACAAAGATGACACTACTTAAATCTCTCATAAATCAGGGGTGCATGAACTTTTTGGATCCGAAGGGCTGCATTGGATGTTGACTCCCCAGATATGCAAGTGCGCACACTGGTGGTGGGGGGCTTAAACCCCCCCTCCCCCTGACCTTGGCAATCCTGCTGTTTCAAGGTCGATGGAGCAATCCCAATTGGGAGCACTATTTGTTTGATGACATTCTTCGTGCAGAAGCAGTAACCCCAATCACTGGGTGGTGGGTGGAATGGGGCAGCAGCAGTGAGAATGAATGGGAAACTGGGGCGGGGGGCTGCATGTATACTCCTGTTACAAGTGAGGTGAAACTGATAGAAAATAGACTTCATTTGTCTATGTGTGCTACTATCTTTAGCTTTTTGTACTTCAAATCTGGGGTGGGCAACTTGTAGGCCAAAACATCTGGGGTGCCACAACTCTTGTCGGCCCTCGCCAGCATAGGCAACGGTGAGGCATGATGGGAGTTGTGGCCTTCCAGATGTGTTGGCCTACAAGTTTCCACCCCTGGCATTGAAGGTTCTGACCCAATGAGATGAGGTGTCATCTTTACATATAATAAAAGAGAATAGCTGCTTTAGGAGCTTAGCTTTTAAATTGACCAAGAGACAAAAAATAGGGCCTATAAAATAAGAGGAGGAACATAGCATTAGCTGTGTTTTGAAGAAGCTATTCATGGTTTATTGTTCCCTATTTTTCAATTGCAGGCAAAATTATAAAATCTGTTCCTGGAAAACTAATGAAAGAGGTGGGTAGACTTTATTCGGTTTGTTTTACCGATAATGACTTGTGGATTTGTTCCATATAACTCTTACTTTGAAAACTTGCCCATTGCAACTCTTGTTTGGTTAATTTCAGAAAGGCCAGCACTTGGAGCCATTCATTATAAATTTCATTAATTCTTGTGAATCTCCCAAGCCTAAACCAAGTAAACCAGAGCTTACTATTCTCAGTCCTACTTCTGAAAACAACAAAAAGGTATAGTATGTCTTCTGGGGAGAAACTGGGGGGGGGGGGGGGGGGAGAAATTGAAGAGGTAGGAAAAATAATAGATTTTATAAATATAACCTTGGTGCCTCTACGAATACCTGTTTGTATCATGATGATTAATATTTTTTGTTTGCATGTGCTTGTGTCTGCTTTTTGGGCTTCTTTCCTTTCCTCACTTTGGTCCACATGATGCTAGCCAGCCTGCCAGCAAGATGGTGACTCCATGGGGATTGGGGGGGGGCATTTTTGCCCCTGTTCTCCCACCCCCTTCATTACTAAATAACAACAACAATATCTGGCACATATCTTAAAGAATATGGCCCATGATAGGCTTGGATCCTAAGATTGGCTAAATAAGCACTGGCTAACTAAGACCCAAACCTATCTAGAACTGGCTGAGAGGAAGGTGTGATCAGAGAATTCCCACTGGGGTGCTACACCCAAGAATAGAGAGCAACATCCAAAGGAGATGAGGGCAGTGAGACACTGGCAGGCAGAACAGAAGCATGTTGCATGGTCTAAATACTTCCCCGGGACACTCCGGCACCTGGAGCAAAAAGCCCAATGCTGGCCTGGATGCGCTCACCTCTGAAGCAGGAAAGCATTAGAGACTGTTGTTTGATGAGTGAAGCATGGACAAAGTTCCCCTTGGGCTCATGGCATCAGTTTCCTGGTTCTTTGGATCCTGGCCGTAAACATCACCTTGGGAGTTATCAATACTTTTACTGTAGACCTTCAAATGTCATGTGGTGGAAACAGAAAATACGAAAAAGATCTGACATTGTGCAGCCACTTAAAAAGAAAGTTGTTCCTTGGTAGAACATTCATAAAATGACTGCATAAATTCCAAAGATATGTGGAAACTTGAGTGGGTCCAATGATGGGTGGAGTCAAGGAATGAAAAAATACTATAATTGATCTCATGAGAGCAGTGTGGGTCAGCAAGATTTAGCATTTGGCATTTGATTCAGGTACAGAACATTTCAGAGTGATTTTCCAACAACAACAAAATCATTTACTATTTTGATTCAAAATGTGAGTTTTTCAAGCTGGATTTCTTGTGCTTAAGTTTGTCTCCTGAGAGGGAGACGTGTTTGACAGTGAGTGAAAGTTGATCAGAGGGAGTATGAAGATGGCCAAGGTGTTACGTAGAGTGAAGAATTCCTTTTCTACAATCACTGGAAAGCCCTGGTTTCTGTTACTTCAGCGCAAGCTTTCCCTTGCAACTATGAGGTGATGCTCTCCACCCGCCCCAAGTAATACTAAACATTTTTTTACATAGTACATCCCAATAAAGTGTCACGTGTATTATCTCAATCGTTACTATAATCTTGTAAAGTAGCCAAATATCACCCCTTAATCCTGGTGGGGTTTGGCTGTTCAAATCAAATCAAGTGAGATTTGAACCAAGACGTCTTTCTCATATTCCTGGCCACTTTGCCTGAAATCTGTACTCAATGAAAGATTATTATCAATGTTCTCAAGAAACTTACCACTTATACAATAGAAGCAGTGTGTTAGCATAGCCAAGATTCTTCCAGTCTCAGAGATTGGTTATATAGAAGATCGTGAGGTTTTAGCAGAGGTATCCAGTCCTATTTGGCTCGGTTAGCTGTTCCATTTTTGAGAATGCTGCCTGTAATTTCGCAAAAGTGAAATTACATAGCAAAGTGAAACACCCTAAAAGAGCCAAGTTGTGTGATCAAGCCTAGTTTAGTGGTTGACAAAGCTATAAAATGTGGGTAAAGCTGCTGTTTTAACCTTCAGGTCGGCTTGGCATATGAAATAATGGGCCATTTTTTTTGTTTTATATCAGATAGCATTTCAGAACTTTTGATAGTTTCACCAATTTGCTGTTGCATGTAGGCATTCCCACTTTCCATTAAAATCCAACCTGAAATTACTGCAGAATGCTCTTGTTTGTTGGTGAACTGCATAGTATTTGTGCTTTTTAAAAACTTGACACTTTTTGATTTTAGCTTTTTAACGAACTCTATAAGAACAATGCAAACCGCTCTGAGAATTTAGAGAGAAGACAAAATCAGAACTACTTTATGGAAATGATGAGCGTTGAAGGCGTCTATGACTATTTAATGTATATTGGTGAGAAATCACATTGGCTTCTTCTTTCTTTAGTACGAAGCATAACCAGTTGTTGTTGCAATTGTAACTCCATTAAGTATACCCATTAGCTTAAAACAGGATTAGAATTTCAGTCTGGGGCCTGCAAGCACAACAAGTTTTTCTTGTTCTTTTGGTAAACATAGCATTGGGGGTTTGTGCCAGCATCAGATAATTCTGACTTCCAAGATTGGGAGGTAGATGTTTCCTTGTTGGTACAATTCCCACGCTGTATTTGCATGCAACCCCTGTCATATTGTGGAAAGCTGAGTAAAAGGATTATTGCAACCTGTTTGACTCAGAACTCAATAGTGTGTTCTGCTCATGGGGCCTTGCCCATCTGGCCACTATGATGTGGGTATGAATAACAGTGGTGAGTCAATCTATATTTGATGTAGAAGTGAGGTAAGAAGTGCAAGAAGCACCATTATTTAGGATGGTTAAAACAAAAAGGGACTACAAAGAGCTCCAAAAGGATATCTTCAAATCGGGGGAATGGGCATTACAGTGGTTCAGTGTAAGCCAAATGTAAAGTGATGCACTTTGAGGCAAACTCTCCCCCCCCCCCCCCCACTTCATGTATATGCTGATGGGGACTAAGCTAGCAGTGAAAGATCAAGGAAGAGATCTTGAGGTTGTGGTGGAGAGCTCGATGAAAGTGTCGACCCAGTGTGCTGCTGCTGTGAAAAAGACAAACTCCATATTAGGAATAATTAGAATTAAATTATGAAAATAAAACTGCCATAGCATACCACCCTTATACAAATCTATGGTGCGACCACTCTTGGAATACTGTGTACATAAAAAAGGATATTGTAGTGTTGGAAAAAGTGCAGAAAAGGGCAAACAACGTGATTGAGGAGCTGGAGCGACTCCCCTGTGGGGAAAAGTTACAACTTCTGGGACTATTTAGCTTAGAAAAGTGGCGAGTGAGGGAAGAAATTATAGAGGGGCACAAAATTATGCATGGTGTGGAGAATGTGGATAGGGAGAAATTTTTCTCCCTCTTTCATAATACCGAAACCTGGGGTCCTATCATGAAGTTGGTCGGTGGGACATTCAGGACAGATAAAAGGAAGTACTGCTTCACACAGCGCAAAGTTAAACTATGGCATTCGCTGTCACAAGATGTGGTGATGGCCACCAATTTGGATGGCTTTAAAAGGGGGTTGGATAAATTCCTGGAGGAGAAGGCTATCCATGGCTACTAGTCCTGATGGCTACATACTACCTCCAGGATCTGAGGCAATATTCCCATGTACACTAGTTGCTGGGAAACATGGGTGGGGGGCAGGGATGTTGTTGCACTCATGTCCTGCTTGTGGGTTTCCCACAGGCAGCTTGTTGGCCAGTGTGACAGAAGGCTGGACTAGATTCACTTTGGCCTGATCCAGCATGGCTCTTCTGATGTCCTTAGATCCCACTTGTGATCAGGCATTACTATTAAAAGCGAAGAAAGGACATTGTGATATATGAACAGGCTACAACTCTGATCATTTTGCATTTGCATGGGAGAGTCCTGTGCCCATGTATTCACTACAGTAAAAAGTGTACAAAGCCCCAGGACTGGGAAAAAAGAAATTGGAGAGCATTGTGAGCCATAGCATGTGGCCAGTTTTTTGCAGGCCTACTGAATAGGGATGTGCACGCCTGAAAATATCGTATTTTATCGTTATCGTAATTTCGGACCAAAAAAATTATCGTCTCCGATAATATCGTAGTTGAACTGTATCATCTTCACGATAATTATCGGAAATACAATATTTAATTTGCAGCCCCATTGTGCCCTGTAGAGCTGATTTATTTTAGAAAAAATGCCTATAACTTCTGTATTTTCAAAGTTACAGGCTTGAAACTTGATCACAATGCTTATGGGGTACGCCTAAGTATGTGTATGAAATTTGAGATCGATCCCTCCAACCCTCGATTTTATATGAATTTATTAAAGTTCGTTTAAGTTCTTACAGGTCAAAAGTTGCACGATCTTTCAAAAATTCATATAAAATACAAGGGTGGAGGGATTGATCTGACACATATGTGTAGCAACATGTGCTAGACATGTGTATGAAATTTGAGATCGATCCCTCCAACCCTCGATTTTATATGAATTTATTAAAGATTGTGCAACTTTTTGACAGGTCTGAATGAATGCACGTGGCGAGCTGTCATTCTGACCTGTCAGAACTTAAACAATCTTTAATAAATTCATATAAAATCGAGGGTTGGAGGGATCGATCTCAAATTTCATACACATACTCAGGCATACCCCATAAGCCCTGTGACCAAGTTTCAAGCCTCTATCTTTGAAAATACAGAAGTTAGAGGTTTATTTATATGGCAGTCCGATATAATCGGACTGAAAATTATCATCTCCGATGATTATCGTAGGAAGTTGTATTGTATCGTTATTGTTAATCATATGCATGATAAAGAGCATATTGTATCGTTATCGGACATTTTAACGATACGTTACACATCCCTACTACCGAATAGCGTGTGGGGTGGGCAAAAGTGGAAGGAGAAGGTGCACTGGTAAGAGTTGTTTTGATTTGATTGCATCACCAAAGGCAACCATTTGCTAGTGTTGCATAGAGATAACTCTGGGTCCAACCATGCCATCGGTATTGAAGCCCACCCCCTTCAAAGGGTGAGGGTATCTTGTAGCAGCCAGGAGAGCTCCAGCAGTATTCCCTGTTGTCTTCTGCAGTCTTCCTTATCTTCTTTCTAATTTTTATAGGCAAAGTAAAGAAGACATTCCATAGCAATAGAACACCTATCCCCATGGTACCACCATCCAGAAAGAACCCCAGTCCCTGGCATATCTCGTAGTGCTCATTAGCTACTACAACATCATACCAATATGTGGCTAGTCTCCATGTGCGCACATGCCTACCCAAATATACCAGGCTCTTTAGGGCATGGATAGTTATGTGTTCGTGGTACCAGAGCATAAGAACATGAGAATTACCTTGGTGGGTTAGATCAAGGTCAGACTAGTGTAGGACTCTTTTTTCAGTAAAGGTCATTTCCAAATAGTTCTGGAAAGGGAACCAGCTGTGTATGAATGAAAAGGCTCTTTGTGTTTTGTTTGTCCCCAGTATTTGGTATCCAAAGGCATTCTGGCTCTGTCTATGAAGGTTGCCATTTAATTAGCACCACCAATAGCAAGTAATATATCTTGCATAATTGGCATCTTATAAATATCTGCAAGATGAGCCTATCAATAGTATCAGGTTTTTTTAACATGTGGGCTTAGTCAAAGGTTTGCAGTTGCTTTGAAATTTAAAATTCTAAAAATATATAAAGTGTCCATATGCTAAATGTAATGACAGTGATCTTACAGGTAGAGTTGTTTTCCGTATTCCTGACTGGCTTCATCATATCTTGATGGGAGGACGGATTCTCTTCAAAAACACGCTAGAGACGTACACAGACTACTACCTGCAGCACAAGCTAGAACAGCTCTTTCAGGAGCACCGTTTGGTGTCACTCATAACACTGTTGAGAGGTTAGTGTTAGCTTGTGCCCCCTTAGGCAAATCGAGTGTTCTGTTGATATAGAGGACATTGCTCCAGTTTGTACTTGTAAGGCTTTCATGGACAGGTGTGTGCATGTGCGTGTGTGAAAGAGAGAGATGTTAAAAAATATGGCACATACTGGAGCAAGAACGAAATAAAGGGTGTTTAATTAGAAGAGAATGAAAGGCGTTTTGCATTGAACTGATTGAAGTTAACCACCTAGAATAACTGAAGCAATAGTCAAATCTGTGGGGACAGCTCTGCATTGCTCTAAAAATCACATTCGTTCATTTCAGATGCCGTCTTTTGTGAGAATTCTGAACCTCGCTCTTTTCAAGATAAGCACAAACGGGCAAAGCAGACCTTTGAAGAAATGATGAAATACATTCCAGGTTCAGTGTTTATATGGCATGATCTATCAAGAAGAGAGACACTCTAAATTACCAAAGTCCATCAGGTTCAATGGCACATGTTAATATAAATGTCCTTGGTGTATGTTTTTCAAAGCCTTCTAGTTTAAAGGGAATGCAGACTTTAGAAATAGCTTGAGATGTATTGCATTGTGAAACCTCATGACACCTTTGGAATTTCTCAGGCAATGGTTGGTCCTTCCCCCTTCTCCATCTTGGTCCTTCTTACATGGAACTTGTAGTAATATTAGCAGCAAGTCATAAGCAACTGCTGAAAGCTTGTAATTTTTTGTCTGGAGCATCTTCTGGAAGTCTCATGCAGTTCAAATTCTGTGCTATCAATTTATTTACTTATTTATTTATTACATTTGTATACCGCCCCATAGCCGAAGTTCTTTGGGCGGTTTACATAGGATTAAAAACAATTAAAAACAATATACAATTTGATAGTCTGTAATTCAATGTGTAGAGGAGAAGTGCCCTAGCTCTTTAGATTCTGCTGTATCTATAAACTTACAGACAGACAGACAATGGGATCCTCAGTGTCTGCAGTGAATTATTGTTGAAGATGTGCTCACAACTTTCTAGTAGGCAATGTCCCTATGCAGGCTCATTAGGCAGTTGGAGGGAATTCTTACTATCTTCTACTAAGTTGAATCTTTCTGCGGCTTTTCCCTTCTTGATGGGGGCTCCTCTGCCTGGACCTTTCTTGCATTCTGGAGCTACAGAGAACTTTTTTTTTTGTATTTGCATGGAATGCCAGTAGAGCATCCATTCTTCCTACAGTGCTGAGAAGGTATATACCACATCCATTGGCACACTTTTCCAATAGAAAGGGCACCATCATCTGGAACATACTTGACCGTAGTGGCATGGGCATGCAGACTCAACACTTGCTGGTTTTTACATATTACTTGTCCCATTTATCATATTAAAGAAAAACCAAAAGACAAGATAATGGGTTGTTTCCAACTGTGCCCATCTGCTAGTGAAACTGATTGCCGTTCTCCTGTAGCTCCCCTTAAAATTTGCTCCAGATGGTTGGGAGAACCTCTGAAACAGATTTTGTTTGGGGGGTGCACACTGTAGGAGAGAGGAAAGTCCTACTGCACAAACAACTCTGTTGGTGTAACATTAGATGTATCCCAATGACTCAAAAATTGTTCCCTTTTATAAAGAGGATAAGGTGCCTTAAAGGTTTTGTATCAGTTACTTCAATGAATTTACAAATTGTGAAGTATTTATAGATTGCTTTTCTGCCCACCAAGGTCCTCAAGACAATGTACAATTTAAAACAGCAAAACATATCCAACCAGTTGAAAGCAAACTGGCAATGTCTTAAAAACAAACTATAGCATAAGATCCAAATCCATCAAAAACTAAAACTAAGTGAAGTAGAGCAGT
Organism: Anniella stebbinsi; assembly: GCA_029215795.1. Classification (NCBI taxonomy): domain Eukaryota; kingdom Metazoa; phylum Chordata; class Lepidosauria; order Squamata; family Anniellidae; genus Anniella; species Anniella stebbinsi. Next base: position 162,549,784 of record JARDYH010000003.1, on the reverse strand, counting down.
TTTTACTGCCCTCCTAAAGCTAGGCAAAGATGGAGCCAATCTAACCTCCTCTGATAGGGAGTTCCACTGTTGGGGTGCTGCAACAGCAGAGTTCCTGCCTTGTGTACCCACCAACCTGATCTCTCCTGGTGGTAGGACATCCAACGGGACTTCTGATGGAGATTGCAAATTTCAGGCAGGCTCATGCAGGAAGAGGTAGTCTTTCCAATAGCTTTATATGTAAGAACCAGCCCTTGAATTGGGCTTGGAAATGAATTGGAAGCCAATGTAGTTGGTACAAAACTAATGTTATATAGTCTATCGAACACACGCCAGACAACAGCCTGGCTGCCGTTATTTTGCACTAGCTGTAATTTCCAAATACTTTTTGAGGGCAGTCCTAGAAGGAGGACGTTGCAGTAATCTGAGAGAGAGATGATTAGTGCGTGGATTGCTGTGGCTAGATTTGCCTTCTCTAGGAAAGGCCACAACTGCTGCACCAGCCAAAACTGAGTAAAGGCATTCCGGGGAACAGCAGCACTTGATCTTGCAGAAGCAATGCTCGGTCCAAAAGCAACCCAAGCTGCAAACCTGGTCCTTCAGAGGGAGTGCAGTCCTGTCCAGAACAGGCTTTATCTGCATCCTGAGTCAGCTTGTCTACTGATCAACAGAACCTCTGTTTTGCCTGGAGTGTTCACCCACATCCAATCCATCACTGCTTCTAGATGATGGTTCAGGATTTCTACAGCCTCCTTTCACCAATTGAAAAAGAGAGAGCAAGAGCTGAGTGCTGTCATCTTAATGAATACACCCAACATCAACATTCTGGATGATTTCCCCCCAGTGGCTTCATGTAGATGTTAAAAAGCACAGGGAATGAAACAGAGTCCTGAGGAACCCTCTAGACCAGTGCCTGTGTATCTGAGCAGTAGTCCCCAGCACCACCTTCTGAAAACATTTGTCCAGATCTGAGTGGAACTACTTCAAAATGGTTATCCCATGTCTCCTACCAGCCAAACATCCCAGGATACTACAGTATTGAAAGGCACAGAGAGAGGTCAGCAGAATCAACAGGGACATATTTTCCCTGTCTATTTCCCTGTATAGGCCACCAAGGTTATTTCCATCCTGTTTGCAAATGTTACGTGAGGTCAGACCACTGTGATGAGATGCAAAGTTTGTTTTTCTCTCTCTTTCTGCATGATTGAGAGAGGACTTGCACATGAACCAATTTTGATGACTTTGAGAAAAGGCTTTTGTTCTAAGAACCCTTTACCATAACTTAGTCAAGTTTATCTGATTTGACTGAGGTTGTATTGAAATGCAGAGCCAGAAGAGGGATTATCCTGGCAGAAACATGAATTAAGGACTAGTGGGCACACCTGGTTCATCATGGCCTTTGAACAAAGCATGATAAGCTGCTGTGCCCAGGAGCAGGGCCACCTCTTGGGTTCACTAACATTGAGCTATGAAGCAGAGCTTAACCTCTCAAATGTACAACGAGCCTCCAGAACAATACATATGGTAGGAGATATGGTGGCTGCCCAAACATGAGTTGTATACTTAAAGCTGTCAAAATGTTTTGTAGGAATCAGCCCATTTAATTGGCAACCAACAGGTCTCTTGTTGAATAAACATTTTGGATATCTTAAAGCTCTGATAAATCTGGGCATTGAGTGTGTATCCTTCCCTTGTATGAATTGTCATAACTGGTTCTGTCTTGACATTTTGTCTAGATTTGATAGGCAAATGTATTGGAGAAGAGGCCAAATACGAAGGCATACGACTTCTGTTTGATGGATTGCAGCAGCCAGTGCTTAACAAACAGGTTGGTGCTCTTAGGAGACAAGCGGCTTTGTGTGGTATTCCAGTGAGCCCCTTTCATATTTCTTGCCTACCCTGTTGCTGAATGCTAAAGCATGGGGTGAAATACCAGATCCATGATAGCAGTGCCACAGGGAGATAGAACAGACGTGCCTATAGCAAGTTATAATTTGTACCCTGGCAGGCACATCAGTGACAAATAGTAACAGCCATTACATTAGCCAGGAAGCTACCTGGTCAGTTAAAGGCGGACTGGCAACATCAGGGGCCTGTTGCAGTTTCCAGTCCAGAAATACCATGCGCCACTAGAACAGGTGCATACACACCCTGCTTTCCTTTCCCCTTAATAGCCAGTAGGCCAAAGGAAGACCAAGAGTGTTGTACTCTGAGCTACAACCAAGTGCACTAGTTTTGATGGCTATATACACTGGCTAGTCAGTAAGGCTATATACACCAGTTGCTGGGGAACATGGGCAGTAGGGTGCTGTTGCACCTGTATCCTGCTTGTGGATTCCTGGTCAACAGCTGGTTGAAAAAACCAAAAGGAGGAGAACATCTGAGTCAAGACAGAAAATTAAGCATGCTTAAATTACTTTATTTCAAAGCCCAATGCGTTTTGGCCTGTGTTGTTTCAAAGGCCTTCCTCAGGAGGCTGTAATATTAAAAATGCATTAAATTACATTCGAGGGACAACACATACCATAGATATCTATATAGATATATAGATATATATGTATTGAAGTTAATTAGGCACCTGGACACAAAGGCCTATGCCCATATGTAAGTTCTTTATGATCGTCTCCTACAATAATTAATGGTTACTGAGAATAACATTCAAAGGCCTTCCTTATATTCTACTTCATTTCCCCCCATTTTTTTTATTCTGTGACTTTGAGGGTGTGTTTACAGTAGCAGCAGTGTCTATCTGACCAGCAGAGATATTTCCTCAAACATTTCACCACCTGCAACAGCACTTTTGCCATGTATGCCATCCAATGTAAATGCCCGAAGATTTATATAGGCCAGCCAATTAGACCTCTGAAAAGACGCATAGAAGAGCACCTCAGTAACTTAAAGAACAACAGACCAGCTGCTCCATTAGTAGACCTCTTTTCAGAACAACATCATTCCTATGCAGCCTTAAAGTTTTGGGCACTGGAGAAACTTAGTACACGTGATGACCAACTGTTATTAAGAAAGGAAATAGAATGGATTCGGAGGTTAAAAACTCTGAATCCCAGTGGCTTGAATGTAGAACTCGTTTTTTGCCACTCCTGTGACTCAGTAATTGCAGATACTCCTGCTCAATAGCAATAGTGATAGCAGTAGTGACATAATATGAGACCTTGCACTTATCACTGCTACATGGAAGCACCTGGCAGAGTCCCCCCTCCCCCCCCCCCCAATAAAGATTTGGAATAAATGAACTAGACTATAAGGAGGGCCTTTGAATGTTATTCTTCTCAGTCGCCACTAATTATCGTAGGAGATGATAATCTTGTTAGGAGTATTTCTGCAGACATCTCTTAACAAGTAAGAATCTGTACATTATACTTTTGTTAAAAATGATTTTATATTTGTATAAGCTTTCATTATTATGCAGTATACAGGCCCAGAGGCTTTATACCGTAATAATATTTTTTTAAAAACTTACATATGGGCATAGGCCTTTGTGGCAATGTGCCTAATTAACCTCAATACGTATATATCTATGGTATGTGTTGTCCCTCAAATGTAATTTAATGCATTTTTACTATTACAGCCCTGAGGAAGGCCTTTGAAACAACACAGGCCAAAACGCATTAGGCTTTGAAATAAAGTAATTTAAGCATGCTGAGAACCCGTTTCTCCCCCTTTTTCTGTCCTCAACAGCTGGTTGGCCATTGTGTGTAGAGAGTGCTGGACTAGATTGACCCTTGGTCTGATCGAGTATGACCCTTCTTCCAGTTACTGGAAGTCAGATTTAAGTCAAATGGGAAACTCTTAAATTGTAAAACGCCCGAGGGCATTTGTCAGTTGGATAGTATATAAATTTAATGAATAAATAGCAAATAAAAATAAGGCTAAGAGAGCTGTGATTCACTTTTCTGGTCCTAGATTTGAGCACGAATGAGACACTAGTACCCTGGATAAGGTCCCACTAGTTAAGACGGGAAGCCAAGGACGGGGCGTGGGGATTTAAAGTAAAGAGCAAGGCAACATCACTTGATATCTGTATTCTTGGTGTTACCCCAACTGTGGGATGATGGAACTTTGTTACAGCTGGTTCAGTGCAATGTCAGTAGCTAATGAGACTCATTCCTTGAGAGCTGCTCGCTTGCCACTAGTTCTCCTTGTCCTGGCTGGGTGCTCGGGGCAGTGTCCAATCTCAGTTCTACGTAGAGCCATTGAAATGAATGGGACTTAAGTTAATTGTGATCACCTTTAAGTCTCATTCATTTCAATCGGTCTACTTCATGCGGGACTAACAATACTATCCTTGGTGTAGTAGATTGAAGTAGAATTATTGTTTTACCCCTGCTGCTAGATCCTTCTGAATGAAATTGTTTTGAAAGCAGAGGTGGGCAACCTCCAGCCTGCAGGCTGGTCGCAGCCCACAGGGCCTCTTTATCCAGCCTGCCAGCCTCTCCTCCTGGGCCATGTCCCCTCCCTTCAGCCCTTCTGTAGGTTCCCCAAGGGATGGCAGAGAAGGGGAGAGAGATAAAGACAGAAATAGTGGATGAAGCTTGCTCTGTGTTTTCCTGCTGAGGCTCCCCAAGAGGAGGAGGAAGAGAAGAAGAAGAAGACAGAAGAAGAAGACAGAAGAAGACAGAAGGGGGGAAATGTCAGGCGGGGTGGGGTGGGGGTTGGAACCTGGCAGGGCAATTAATTGAGCTGAGGTACAGTGAAGCAGTGGGCTGAGGGGAGGAGGACAATGACACAGGTGAGAGACATAAAGGTGGAACCAGTTGCAAGGAAGCCAGAAGCGGAGGGGAATGCAGAAAAACCTGTAACTGGTTATCTGTCAATTCACACAACCCAGTTCCAGGTAAACAACCTGTTGTTACCTGGCAACTATCGCAATTCGATTTCCCCGTCATATTCTGTCTAATACGGCTTTGGGAGTTCTTTCAGCTTATTGCTGGGGATCTTCATTGCCACGTGGATAGTAACTCTTCTGGGTTGAGTGTTAAGTACATGCATGCAGGGCTTTAAGCACTGGAGATTATATTACACATTTCTTTTATTTTTTAGTTAACTTATGTTCTACTTGATATTGGGATTCAGGAGCTATTTCCAGAGCTGAAAGAGGTATGTCACGACACAGACTCATTGTTCTAACTTGTCTAACAACTGATGTGTTTCAGCTAGTGCAGGCCAAAATATTATACTTTATATGTAAGGATTTTCATTCTTACTGGCACACCCTTGTTTTTGCAGTTGATTAATAGCTGTTGATCGGCCGATCTTCACTGGATTTGTTGGTCTTTCAGGTGCTGTAGAATTCTTTGATGTTAGTGTCCCTCTCTGGCCCTTTTCCCCTTTCCCCTTCAATCTCTATGAAAACCATTGGGTTGGATCCAGAAATCTTAAATTGTGATGTTGTGCAAGTGACCGTATGCAAATACGAATGATTGTGCAACACCTCTTGCTAGCACTCATCTTGAGATGTTGTGCAAAAGATCGCCCAGCACCTAGCACAAACAGGAGGGTGCCTCTTGATTTTGGGTCACTTTTTTCATGCAAAGATCTTGCATTCAATGAGAAAAAGCCCTTCTGCACATGGAAGAGGCCTTCCACTCTCGGAAGGACATCTTTTGATTCAACCCAGTAGTTCTGATTCTTGTAAGTCTTGCAAATTACTGATGTATTTATCATGAAGAATGGAGAACCTTTTTCACACTTTGGTTTTCAAACATTGTTAGAAGTGGATATTAAAAGATAAGAATTGCATGATGGATAAAACCAAAGGTCTGTTTATTCCATCATTTTTGTGAATTGCCCAAAGAACTTTGGCTATTGGGTGGTACAGAAAAGAAACAAATAAATCCAGTATCCTGTAGTGGCCGGTCAGATTTCTCTAGACATTGGCAACCAGGACAGACTAGAACCATTCCCTTATCTTTTAGCTCTTCCCCCCCCCCCCAATAGTAATCAGAAATAATCCCCTCTGTACATGGAATTATCGTGGCTAATAGATTGTAACAGAACTATGCTCCATGAATTTGTCTAATCCACTTATTGTCCCTGACCCATGTTGGGTGTTGTTTTTAACTTAGCTTAAAAGCTTCATAAGGAGAATGCTCCAACACCTCTCATGTTTTGTTTTAGTTGCCTTTCATGAAGGAATTATGCTCTTAATTTGAGTTGATCTTTCTCAGCTCTTTTATTCCCAGTTATGTGCATAGCATGCTAACTGTGGGCCAACACAGGCATGTGCGTTTATATGCAATGATAAGAACTTCTTAATTGAACGGATGTGTGCTCACTGCTGCAGAACAGGGATCTCAATGAGCTTTCTACCATGACTTGGTGATTGTAGCCAGTTTATGGCGTATCCACTGGGAAGTTCTCCTGCACAAGTCCCACCGAAATGAACGGAAGCTGCACAAGGGCTCTTGTATGGTTCCCACTCATTTCAACAGGGTTTATGCGGAACCTCCTGGTAGATTGTATTATTATTATTATTATTATTATTATTATTATTATTATTATTATTATTATTATATTTATATCCCGCCCTGTATCACAAGGATCTCAGGGCGGCGCACAGATAAAATCGTACATATAAAATAGAATAAATATACAATTCTAAAAACAAATTAAACAATATATTAAAACCAATACAAAATGAAGGCAGGTGGTTGGAGTATTGTTCCATCAGCCAGTTTGGAGCTATCCTTTTGGAATTTGGCAGAGCGTTTTAGATCTCACTATCCTTAATGTTTTCTCCAGCAAATCATGCCTGTCTCAATATTCATCTATGGCACTAGAGAACATATACCTTAAACAACTTCTTTATTCATTGCTGAGAGGTTATTTTACTTATTTACTACTAAGTACTTATTTACTGCTGAGTAAACTAAATCACGGGTATTTTGTCTCTCTCTCTCTCTCTCTCTCCCCCCCCCCCCCCCCCCATTGCTGCTCAGGTTTAAAGGATTCTTCCTCCGAATCATCACGGATGTAAACATCAGAACACTAAATTAAATCTGCTGTATAGATAGCTGCTATGTACTAATTTAATGAGTAGGTCTGTCTTTACTCTTGTACATTGCTTGTATATATAATTACCTTTAATTTCAGAAAATATCTTTACTCAGAGATTGATTAAAGTTTATTATTGACTGAAGTTCATGACTCTATTCTGTTTTTTTCCTTAATAAAATTATTTTCACTAAGATAAAAGCATAGAAAACAGAATATGGACAAATCCTATTGCCATCTATTGAAGAACTTGTGAAGGACCAAAAATGAAAGAACGTTCACATTGATTTATTACATAAGATTTTTATATAGACATACTGCATAACATTTTTTATTCTCATCAGTCTTCTTGTTTTTACAGGTTAGTTCAATCCTAATGCCAAACCACAGCTTATGCTAACCACTGTTTAGACTCCAAACTGTGATTTGTGCTTCAGACATCTAGCCAAACCATGGTTTGAGAAGCCTCACCCCCACCCCTGCAGAAGCTGTCCAAACCAGCAGTCTCTGGAGGTTGAGCAACACTGAAAAGCATGGTTTGTCGATCCAGAAATGTAAACCAGTTTGCCAACCAGCTTTAAACTATGGTTTCTGATCCTGGTTTAGCAGCAACTCACACGTGTGTTTTTTCACATAAATAGTTCAGGCATCACATAAATGGTTTATATGGGAACTGCAGCTGTGTCCTCAGACATTTGCTATATTTTGCCTCCGCCTCCGCTATTTGTTTCCCCTTGTTTTATGTCTATGGTGGATTATCTTGGAAATGCTGGCTGATGAGCTGAAGTAAACTACTCCCATTTGAATTTAATATATCCTGTCCATGGAGCTGTGTGAACTTCAATAAAACTGCATCACGTTGTTCATGCTCCAGGACTTTTGTTCTTAGAAATGTCCCCATTAAATAAAATTTATTCAGTTCTTGAAGAACGAAGAAATCGGAGTTGTACATACCAACTCTATTTAGCCTAGTTCAGCCTTCCTCAACCTGGTGGCCTCCAGGTGCTTTGAATTTCAGTTCCCATCAGCCCCTGCCAGCATGGCCAATTGTCAGGGATGATGGGAGTTGTAGGCCAAAACATCAGAGGGCACCATGTTGGGGAAGGGTGATCTACTTCTTGACTAATCGGAAGGTGTTTCTGTTTCCTCTGTATATGGTGTATGGTTCAGCCAACCTAGACACCCTTGCCCAGGCAATCTTCTGTAAAGCTCTTTTCTAAGGCAGCACTGTAAAAGCACAGCTAGAAGACAGAGAGAGGATGGTAAGACAAGCCAACAGCATTTTGGAACACCTCTGAACATCCACCAAATTAGGTTTAGGTTATGTAGTGATGGCAACCAATTTGGATGGCTTTAAAAGGGGGTTGGATAAATTCCTTGAGGAGAAGGCTATCAATGGCTGATGGTTATGTGCTACCTCCAGTATCCGAGGCAGTAAGCCTGTGTGCACTAGTTGCTGGGGAACATGGGTGGGAGGGTGCTGTTTCACCATGTCTTGCTTTGTGAGTTTCCCATAGGCAGCTGGTTGGCCACTCTGTGAAGCCAACAAACCTGCAGGAGAGGGAGGGCTGCCTGCTGATGGTCCACTCTGCTGCTGCTGCTGCTGTCATACCATCACCGCTGCTCTTCCCCGTGGACTGCTGCCTGACTGCCACTCTCTGCAGGACCAGGCCCCCAGGTACTGAGCCAGCTGCTGTGGACAATTACATCTGTCCCCCTCCCTTCCTGGGAGGGATATTTAAGCTGCTGGCTGAGGGGGCCTGGGAAAGCCAACAAACCTGCAGGACAGGGAGGCCTGCTGCTCGGGGGAGAGGAAGGGCTGCCTGCTGCCTTTTTGTTTTTGTTTTTGTCTTTGTTTGTTTTTTGTTTTGTTTTGTTTCCCTTTCCCAAGGCTTGAGCTATGTGCCTGGGAGGGAGGATACAGGGCCAGGTGGGGGGATCTGAGGAGTGCCCCATCAGTGTAGTGACGGGTAGAGGGAGATATGGCATTGTGAGGAGGACTTGCCAGGTAAGGGGAACAAGGCCTAGACAGTTAATGGCTGTGCCTTGTTCCGGTCTCCCTCACATCCACAGGCTTGTTGGTTGCCCTATCAGCCAGCCCTCAGGCCTCCAGGTGCTGCTTTTAAATGCCAGATCGGTGCATAATAAGATCGCCCTCATCCACGACTTAATTGTGGATGAGGCAGCTGATCTGGCATGTATAACTGAGACCTGGGTGGGAGAGCAGGGAGGAGTTAGTCTCTCCCAGTTATGCCCACTGGGGTACTTGGTTCAGCATCAGGGTAGACTTGAGGGCCGGGGAGGGGGGTTGCTGTGGTCTATAGGAATTCCATCCCCCTCTGCAGGCTCCCTGTCCATGTGACTACTGGTCTGGAGTGTTTGCACCTTGTGTTGGGCCAACGGGACAGATTAGGGATTCTGTTGGTGTACTGCCCACCACGCTGCTTAACAGACTCCCTAGCTGAGCTGACAGAGGTGGTCTCTGGTGTACTGTTGAGGTCCCCCAGACTCTTGGTTCTGGGGGATGTCAACATTCATGCCGAGGCCACTTTATCTGGGGCAGCTCAGGATTTCATGGTCTCCATGACAACCATGGGACTGTCCCAACATGCCATCAGCCCGACGCATGTAGCAGGGCATACGCTAGATCTGTTTTTTTCAACTGGACATGGAGATGGGGATCTGAAAGTGGGGGACTTTACATCAACCCATGGTCAGATCACCTGCTGAGGTTCAGACTTACAGCGGCTTTTCCCCTCTGCAAGGGTGGGGGACCCATTAAGATGGTCCGCCCCCGGAGGCTAACGGATCCAGATGGTTTCCAGAGGGCTCTGGGGAGTTTCCTGGCTGATAGGGCTGGCTCTCTTGTCGAAACCCTGGTTGATCTGTGGAATGCAGAAATGACCCGGGCAGTTGACATGATTGCTCCTGAGCGCCCTCTCCTGTGTAGAGCTCGTACGGCTCCGTGGTATACCCCGGAGCTGAGAGTGATGAAACAAAACAGGAGACGGCTTGAGGGCAGATGGAGACGAACTCCTGATGGATGCAATCAAACGCTGGTAAGTGCTTATGGTAAGCTGTATTCGGGCAGTGAGGGCAGCAAAAAAACGATACTTTGCTGCCACTATTCAATCATCAACCTGCCGCTCAGCGGAGCTTTTCAGAGTTGTCCGGGGGCTTTTACATGCTGGCCCCAAGGACATGGTAGAACCATCTTGAGGCCCGCTGTAATACATTTGCTGGGCACTTACAGAATAAAATCACTGGCATCTGTCAGGACTTAGACTCTAGTGTTATAGCAGGTGAATCTAGTGAGGTATCCAGAGCACAGGCTTGTCCTGTTTTCTTGGATGAGTTTCAGTTGGTGCAGCTCGAGGACGTTGACAAGGTGCTTGGACAAGTTCGTGCAACCACTTCCATATTGGATCCTTGCCCCTCTTGGCTAATAAAAGCTAGCAGGGATGGAACAACTGGCTGGGCCAGGGAAGTGATTAATGTCTCTTTGCAAGAGGGAGTGGTCCCAGGCCTCCTGAAAGAGGCAGCAGTGAGACCACTCCTAAAGAAATCTTCCCTGGACCCTGAAAATCTTAATAACTACAGGCCAGTAGCAAATGTTCCATTCCTGGGCAAGGTCCTGGAGCGGGTGGTTGCGAGCCAGCTCCAGGCACTCTTGGATGAGACCGATTATCTGGATCCATTTCAGTCGGGTTTCAGGCCTGGTTTTGTTATGGAAACAGCCTTGGTCGCCCTGTATGATGACCTATGTCGGGAGAAAGACAGGGGGAGTGTGACTCTGTTGATTCTCCTTGATCTCTCAGCGGCTTTCAATACCATCGACCATGGTATCCTTCTGGGACAACTGGCTGAGTTGGGAGTGGGAGGCACTGCATTGCAGTGGTTCCGCTCCTACTTGGGGGGTCGGCTCCAGAAGGTGGTGCTTGGAGAACATTGCTCGGCCCCATGGATTCTCCAGTATGGGGTTCCACAGGGGTCAGTTTTGTCCCCCATGCTGTTCAACATCTACATGAAACCATTGAGTGCAGTCATCCGGAGTTTTGGAGTGCGTTGTCATCAGTACGCTGATGACACGCAGCTCTATTTCTCCTTTTCATCTTCATTAGGTGAGGCTGTGGATGTGCTGAACCAGTGCCTGGCTGCAACAATGGACTGGATGAGGGCTAATAAACTAAAACTCAATCCAGACAAGACTGAGACGCTGTTAGTGGGTGGTTCCGCTGACCAGATGGAGGGTGTTCAACCTATTCTGGATGGGGTTGCACTCCCCTTGAAGGAGCGGGTTCGTAGCTTGGGGGTTCTCCTAGAACCATCTCTGTCACTTGAGGCGCAGGTGGCCTCAGTGGCACAGAGGGCCTTCTGCCAACTTCGGTTGGTGGCCCAGCTACGTCCCTATCTGGACAGGGATAACCTGGCTTCAGTTGTCCATGCTCTGGTAACCTCCAAGTTAGATTACTGCAATGCACGCTACGTGGTGCTGCCTTTGAAGGTGGTTCGGAAGCTGCAGCTTGTGCAACATGCAGCGGCCAGATTGATAACCAGAACCAGTAGGTTCGAGCATATAAGACCTACTCTGGCCCATTTGCATTGGCTGCCTGTATGTTTCCGAGCCCGATTCAAGGTGCTGGTTTTAACCTATAAAGCCTTACACGGCTTGGGACCACAATACCTGATGGAACGCCTTTCCCGACATGAACCTACCCGAACACTACGTTCAACATCTAAGGCCCTCCCTCCTCTGAGTGCCTACTCCGAGGGAAGCTCGGAGGTCGGCAACAAGAGAGAGGGCCTTCTCTGTGGTGGCCCCCCAATTGTGGAACGATCTCCCTGACGAGGCCTGCCTGGCGCCAACATTGTTATCTTTTTGCTGTCAGGTCAAGACTTTCCTCTTCGCTCAGGCATTTGGCAGTATCTGAGGAGCCTGGGTTTGTTTGTTCTGTTTTGTTTTTTTGTTGCTTTTTGAAGTGTTGTAGTGGTTTTAAATGTACAGATTGTGTGTATGTTGTATGTTTTTGCTGTTTTAATTTTTGTATTGTTTTTAATTGTTTTTAATCCTCTGTAAACCGTCCAGAGAGCTTCGGCTATGGGGCGGTATACAAATGTAATAAATAAGTAAATAAACAGAGTGCTGGACTAGATGGATCCTTGGTCTGATCCATCATGGCTCTTCTTATGTTCTTATGTAATACTTTGCAATATGACCTCACTTAGGATGAAGAAAAACAATCTGCTTCCTTTTATTTACAATTTTGGTTTACTTTAAATGATCTTTAAAAAATCAACGTATAAGGCATATATACATATTGATTATATACATGAAAATTATGTACATGGTTGAAATGTTACACATACAAAATATTAAATCAATATTAACACATTCTTTCCAGCTACTCCAGTAGCAGCAGTAATAGTTTGTATACTTGCCTATGAGAATCCTTGATTCAGCTGATCCTTTGAATTGTGTAAGTGCTAACAAGTTGCTAGAATGTGGGAGATGTCCAGTGTCCCCACAGCAAATGAACATTAAACAATGAAGTATAGAAGTGACACAAATAATCCAAAAATCAAAGAAAGATGTCCTTGGAGTATAATTCCAGCAGAAAACATCACACGACCTTCAACTGCTGGAAATACCCTTCCCATTCTAGTGATATAATTGGAAATAACAGCAACATCAAGGTCACCTGTTTTTTAAAAAACAAAGTGCATATCTCAAACATCTTAATTGCACTAGGCTAGGCAATTAACAGCTGCCTGATTAGTAAATTGTTTCAACTGCTGATCTATGTTAAGTGGATTTAAAGAAAGGCTGGGCAACTTGTGGCCCTCTGGTTGTTTTGGCCTACAACTCCCGTAAGTGCTAGACAGCATAGCCAATAGTGAAGAATCATGGGAGCTGTAGGCCAAAACATCTGGAGGGCCATAAGTTGTCCATCCCTGGTTGAAAACAACTGTGAAATGTTCTGAATGCAGCCACTTATCTGCGTTGTACTTGAAAAATAACTTTTCTTGCCTCTCCATGCTGTCTGCTATGATGAAAGAGTCCTCATGGTTTAGTCCCTAGACCAGGGATGGGCAGATCTCCAAATATTTTTGACTTCAACTTTCAGCATTCATGACCATTGGCTATGCTGTCAGAGGGTTCTAACAGTTAAAAGGCCCCAAACATCTGGAGAGCTACCTTCTGCCTATCCCTGCCATAGTGCATGTTCTCTTTTACATCAAATATGTAATGATGTGTTACTGTAGTTATTATTATTTATTGAATGTCTTGGCCACCTTTCTGTTACAAAAAAACAAAGGCAACTTACAACAATGGTAACACGGTACAATCCTATTCATGTTTAGACAGATAAAAAGTTACACAATTCCCAGAATTCCCCAGCTAGTATGGTTGGCTGGGGAATTCTGGGAGTTGCAGGACTTTTCTGTCTAAACGGGCATAGGATTGAACCCTTAGAATCTCTGTTGACTGAGGATACATTTGTTGCTCTTATGAGTTGAAGCTCTTCAGGTAATGTTCTATTCTAACGACTTGATAGAACACTATGCTGAGGCCCTCTTTGTACATGCCTTTCCTTGCATGCTTTCCATTGCTCATGAAGATGCTCCAATATTAGTCTGAAAACATGTTAAGGGGTCCAGCTTTGTCTTTTCGCTTCCTGCTGACATTACAAACCACACAAGCAATATCTGGACTGCGGGGAGGACTGTTGCTTGTATGTTTGACATGCACATAGACTGGTGCAGGAACAACTATGGAGGGAGCAGCAACATGCTAGGGAAAACATGTATAAAGGAGGTCTGAAACTCTTACTGCATAGGGAACTTCTTGCAACTTGAAAGAATCCCGGTTCCAGCTGTATTTATTTCTTACACGTAAGGCAACTTCAGATTGGAGCCAAGCAGTTTTTACTAGCCAGTTGATGAAGCCTATGTTAATATTAATACATTGGACAAAACAAATTAAAAATCTTGCTTAACTTATGAATGTACTTGTCCTGGAAGCTGTGTGCAATTAGTACTTTCCCCACTTTAAACGGTTCTCATTCTTGTTCCAAACATTTTCTTGATGAAACTTTGCTTGCACTCTTTTTCCCTTCTTTTGAGTAACATCCAAAACCAAACTGACTTACATGATTTCTGTTGCAGATTAAAGGAGATTCCATGGAAAATATAGAATTATATATTAGCAATATTTTCCACTTGAAAGACTGGTTTCTCACAGGGATTTTAATGCTGGCATACATTCAACCGACTTATCCATATACAGCCCACCAGGAATGATTATACTTACCGCTACTGTGGTTATTTGAGCTTCCTATTAGCATTTGAAATCCATCTCCTCCTCCAGCAAGGAAGGAAGGTAAAAGCACTTTGTATATTTTTTCCATCTGGAGTGGTACATAGACTGGTACTCTACAGTCCGTGCAAAGAACGTTTAAGCTGACCACTCTGCTTCCTGGACTTTGGGAGAGGTCATATAGCACATGTATACCTATCAAGAAATGCAAGTTTTAACATCGGGGGTGGGGGTGGGGGGTGAGCAGCATAGGAGATTGGGAAGTAGATGGGGATGTTTCTTCTGTGTGGGGTGTGTGGGGCTCTTCTGTGTGGAGTGGGTGTTCAAGGTAATTGTCTTTATCTTCATTGTTTTACTTTCTCTGAAAAGTGTGTTTGGTGACTGGCCACATACAGCAGCCATTTTGTGAATAGGCATGTCCCCCAGTAGCAGCTGGCATCCACAACACTAACTCAATATTCCAAATGTGCCCACCAATCCCAAAAGGTTGGGTACCGCTGTAGCCAATACTAAGCTAGGTGAATCAATGGTTTGCCTTTGTTTAAGGTAGCTTACTATGTCATAGCCCCAAGTATGAATTTGAAGCTGAATGATTTAGGCAACCTATCTTTCCTTAACTTATTCTTATTGTACCCTGCTTCATGCACCCTGGATGAAAAAGTAGTATATGAGAGTGTTTCTTAAATAAAATTAGTTTCTCCAGAAATGATTACAATGTACAATATTAGGTAATTAACAATCAGAAGGTGTACTGACACATCCTACAACCACAAGACTATTGCCACCTTCTATGTGTACTCCGTAGCATGAAGGTGGTGTGGAAGGACACACAGTTGATGCAGGTGCAGCCAAACCCTTGAAATACATCTACTTACTGTACTTTGAACAGTAAACATACAGACAACAGCATTCCACTCATTATGCTGTTGTCCTCTGTGACCAAATCTCCCAATAAGCAGGTGTTAACATGTCTGCTTAGTTTATTTGAACACTATTCATAAGTACAAAGGAATTTCCTGTTACAGATCATGAGTAATACAGGGCAGGAAGAATGATGATTCTACAGCCAGCTTGTGTTTTGTGGAGTGTGCGTGTTTGGTTGGCTGGTTTTGGGGTGAAGATCTCCCTGTTGGAAGCTCCACAGAAGCCTGGACTCGTAGATGGCTTCCAGCATCAGGAGCATGCCCCTTGAACTGTGACACCCATGTGGTTGTTTGTGAGATAAGCTAGCCCTGGGTTGATCTCTTCCTCCTTGGCTCCACCAGGACAGACTGAACTAGCCTCTAGAGAGATGCCATGCTGGATAGGTCACTGTTTTGAAAACAGCAGAAGATAAGCCTCCTTTGATTATTTAATGGCGACAGGAAATCTTTTGGACTTTGAACAGGCAAAGCAAGCAAGCTAACTTACCTGAGACCTGTAGCAGTTCACCTGTTCCTTGCCCGTGTCTGTGAACACTGTGCTCAAAAGCTGCTTTCAGAGCTGAACCTTTGATCTGAAGCAAGTCAAAAGTTCCTCCAAAAGGCAAGACAGAGAGCAGCTCTTCCAAGGTAACAGTACCTAACGGGGATGAAACTTATATTACAGAATGACTTTGTTACACACTGTGGTATTCCTCATTTTAAGGCGCTGTGATCTCCTCACTTTAAGACACAGCACTGGTTTAGACAGGGGACAGCGAAGTTCACATCCCTGCTCAGCAGTGGAGCTCAATAATTGGCCTTCAGCGAGTTACAATCTTGCAAAATAGCCTATGTCACAAACCTGTTGTAAGGAATTCATGTGACAATCATGTCTATGTGACCTGGAACTTGTTAGTCAAAGGGAGGGATGTTTTACATTTATTTATGTGGTTTTACCCTACCTCATTCATTTATTCATTTATTTACAATGTTTACTGTTCCATATCTAAAAATGAATTCTGGAGTGATGAACATAAGAAATAAAATAGTAAAACCATAAAAAGACTTAAAACAGCATATTAAAATTGTTCATTTTAAAAAGGAATACCAATAAAAAAACAAACCATGAATAGTCAGTTAAAGAACTTCCTGGAAAATACTTGCTTTCAGGAGGTGCCTGAAGCAGCACAGTGTTGGAGCCTGCCTGACTGCCAGGGGCAGGGAATTCCACAGAAAAGGGGCTACCACACTAAAGGCTCTTCTCTTGGTAGCCTCCAATTGCATCATCAGTCCATGTGGAACCACTAGGAGCATGCCCTCTGATGACCTCAGTGACTGGGCAGGTTGGTAAGGGAGAAGGCAGTCCCTCAGGTATCCTGATCCCAAGTTAATTAGAGCTTTGTACACTAGTAAACATGGCCTGGTAGAAAATAGCAGTCAGTGCAGTTCCATCAACATGCTGAAAAGAGGCGGCTCCTGACAACAGCTGAGCTACTACATTCTGTGCTAGCTCCAGCTTCCAGAGCAGCCCTAAGGGCAGCTCCACATAGAGTACATGGCAGTAATCCACACCTGTACCACTTTGGCCAAGCTATCCAAGTCCAGAAGTGGCTGTAGCTGGCGAGTCAGCTGAAGCTGGTAAAAGGCATTCCAAGCCACCATGGCCACTTGGGCATCCAGCGACAATGATAAATCTAGGAGTACCCCCATATCACATAGTCGTATGGCTTATGGTGCAATATTCACAGAAAAAATAACAAACGAGAACATCAAATTTTTATTCAAAGTGGGTAGGGGAGGGAGAAGTGGTCAAATCTTAATAGTGTTGAAATACAGAAATAAACTATGAAATAAGAATCCCTAACAGCACAATCCTCTGCATGTTTAGAAGGGGGGAAAACTACAACATCCGGCGTCCCCCAGGCAGCATGGCTGTCTGGGTCATGCTGATAGTTATAGGCCTTTTTTCTGTCTGAACATGTGTAGGATTACACTCTAAAACTAGTTAGCTATTGACAGATGTGAGAAAGGAAGAGCAAATAGAAGCAGCATTGCCTAAAAATATCTGTAAAACTAGATATACCATTATTGTTTTGTTCATCAATGGGTCCCCGAATTCCACCACCGTTCATGATGCACATTGAAACATGATTCCACTGATTATCATCTGGATGTCTCAGGTTATTGTAAACCTAAAACAAAGAAAATAATTTCTGTCATTTTCAGTCTTTTTGTTTTATCTTAGCTTCAAGAGCTCTAGCAGGTCAGGCCAGCAATTAAACCTCTTGCACATTAAAAACAACAACTGAACAAATGTAGTTAAAGACTTTGAAGCACATCCTTGGAATCTCAAAAGTATGCTCAAATTGCATAGCAGGCTTATTACTCCATAACAAAGGCTAAATCTACAAATATTGACTGTGAGCGTATCGCAAGTAATGGTATATATTTATTTATTTACTTATCACATTTATATCCCCCTTTTTTCCTCCTTAACCCAAGGCAGTGTACATACCCCTTATCCATTTTATCATCACAATAACCACCCTGTGAGGTTGGTTGGGCTGAGAGTCTGTAAATGGCCCCAAGTCACGCAGTGAGCTTTCATGGCAGAGTGGGGACTAGAACCTGGATCTCCTGACTCACAATCCAGCATTCTAACCACTACACCACACTGGCTCTCCAGAAGAGAAAAGAGTTGGGAAAGGGAACAGGAAGTGATGGGACAGCAAGCCTGGCAGAGGAGCCTCTCCTTTCCTGCAAAATACTAAGAGCAGACTTGAGTAGACACACCTGGACTGAATCAAATGAGGAATGTGTGTCATTCTAGATGTTAGTGGACTACAACTCCCATCAGTCCTAGCCAGCATAGCCAGTGATGAAGGATGACTGGAGTTGCAGTTCAACAACATTTGGAAGGCCACACATTCCCCATACCTGAACTAAATTTTGGGGAAAAAACAACTTTGGTTGTATCCAGTGCTGTCCTATGATAGACAATAGATACCACTGCTGGAATGGATTCTGCAGCCCATAGAGGGGTTGGGAACCCTCTGGAGCAGATTTGGAGAGGGGGCAGGAAGGAGGAGAGGGAAGGAGAAGTCCCATTGCACGAGTGGAAGTCTGCTTAGCTGCCATTAAATGGAATCCCTTACTTCTAAAGTCTGCAAGTGCTTTAGGTAAAGAAATGATGAGTACAAGAATGATTCCAGTGCATGGGAGGTTGTGGACTGTTAGGGTCACCTCTCCTATTCATTATTGATTTCATCACCCACCCTTTCTCCCAGAAATTCAGGGTGCCATACCCTGTTCTCCCTTTTTTATCTGCACAAAACCCCCATGAAGGCGGTAAAGCTGAAAGAAAACAGCTAGCCCAAGAACACCCACTGAGTGTCATGATGTCGTGGGGATTTGAATCTAGGACTCCCCAGTCATAGTCCAACAATCTACCCACTACAGCAGGAGTGCTGAACTTTCAACTTGAGGGCCAGATTCAATTTTGGAGATGATCTTAGGGTCCTCGTTCCAGTGGTGGGCGGGGCAAAGCACCCAAAATACCAGCCTATTTTAGCTTAAAGCTCTGATTGCCAGTAACTAAGACTTAGAAGAAGCATTTCAACCCTCTACGCTTGGGGTGGGGTGGGGTGGAGTGCAAAAGCCAGGAAATTACCAAACAATCCGTGGTTGAAGAAAAGGAACCCTTTTCCAGCGATCTGTGGAACCCCAGAGGGCCAGATTGGGAGCCAGACAAAATCCTGGAAAAACTGGTATGAGTATTTGTACTTTCTATATGTTGTTTGAGAGGTCAACCTCTGTTATGCATTCTCTGAACTGAACAGGATGTACAATTCCCTGTCTAGGTTCAAGCTCAGGGGAAACTGCTGCTGCCAGTTTGCAGTAGAAACTGGCTGTGCACAGCACTGAATGACTGACACTTGCAACATCACAAGCCCCCAATCCCCTGAGCCCAACCACCAAAGCAGTTTTGCAAAATGGATTTTTCTTCTTGCTGTTGTTGTTTTTTAAAAAACCAAACTCCGCAGGTAGGCAATATCTTTATTAAGACCAACCTAAAAGTATTGCCCAGCTGTGAATTCTGGATCCCCCCCCATAGATCAGCACAATTGTCTTTGTTTTAGATGCGCTTTGAATAATAATAAAGCAATTGACAACTATTCAAACAAATGAAAACTCAGGCTACACCTCACAAATGGGGTGGGGGGGAGGTCAAGCCTACCTAAAGACTGGAGGAGGGGCAGGGGGATTGCTAGGTACTTAGATGTTCCTTCTACCTGATCTTTAGGGACTCCCCACTCCCTGCACCACTGTTCACCCCATTCAACAGCATCCTCTGACCCTCTGTGTAACATTTGCTGTGGAGAAGATGGGGATGGGGAAGTCAGCTTCTGCCATCCCAGTTGCACATGCCAAAATCTGGATCCAACACAGTGTGCGTGTGTCTCTATCCACACGCACATATTTAGAACTACTACAACTTATTTAAACTCCGACAATGTTAGCAAAAATAACAGTGAAATTAAGAGTGCCTCTGGGCATATGCAGAATGCTTTTCTCTCAGCACTGAGCAATTACAGCCTCCTTCACTTCCCACACATTTAATAGTGATGAAATATATCCCATTCAGATCAAAGCCTCAGCATTTCCTTTTAAGAGATTAAGCACAGACCACACCTGCTGCAAGAAAACGACAATCCAATCACATACATTCTGTTCTGCTCCACTCAACAGCCCCTCCTTATTTTTTCCATCTTCTGGCAATTCTTCATAAAAGCGGGTGTTTGTTTCATATGCAACTCTCCTCTCCCTCCTCGTCATGGGCAAGCTTTCCTTGACCACTCCTCCCTATAACTTAATGTGTGCAAAGACATTACCAGATTTCTACCAAGGCGTCTGTTTGCAAAACTAGGGTTAAGCTATGAGGAAAGTAGCTCTGAGCATTTACCAAGTGACTTTCCCTCTCCAATGAAGCTAGAGTCCTTGCAAAAAGACAAATGATAAAATACGCATATGATTGGGCTGAAAGGGTTGCCAAATCAGTGGAATGGAATGGGGTGGCCAGTTTATTAAGTCTGCCATTCTCACAACCCAGGACTTAGTTCAGAGTAAACATGCTGAAGATCAGGTTGCAAACCACCCCACAGAAATAACTCAGGCTGCAATTCTGTGTACACTTCCCTGTGAGTAAGCCCAATTGAATACAATGGGATTTACTTCTGAGTAGACAGACATAGGATTGTATGTGTGCAGTATTTATCTCTCCACCACCAATTACCTCCTGTTTTATTGACGCTTGTATAATGGCAGCTGACAACCAAAATAGACCCAGATGCCTTCCTCTGCAACTCTGTAAATTAATTTGCCCCAGAGCTGGATGAAGAGGAGAAGCAAATTTACCTGCGCAACCAAGTCAAGTAACTTCTTGCAGAGAGCACTATAACTTGCAGACAGACTTCTAGGACATGATAGTAAAGCTTGGACTGCTGTCGAATTAACTTTAATGCTGCAACGCTTAAATTCATTTTCCCCCACAAGGCAGCTTTGCAAGACTAGAAGGAATTTCCCTTCCCTGGATTCTTTAGAGGTTACTGAATCAAAAAAATCAGCACATCTGTGCATTTAAATAGCACAATCCAAAGGCCAGTGTACATACTATAAGTGTCATGTAAAAGGAGCTTTAAATGACCCTGTAGCTGTTCATGTGTAAATGGCTTGCCACATAGATCGGTGTGGATTTCTCCATGCCATCGCAGAACCTCCAAATCCCGCCTCCTCCCACCGGTACCATCATTGCCATTTCTGCTGAAGCCACGTGTGCATAGCTCAGTCAATGTGGAAAGCTGCTGCAAGTGGGGCAATTGAAAACAGTTTCCACATGGCAGCCATAATGCACATTCTTGCCTTTTAAAACAAAGCAATGAACATGAAGCTCTCTGGTATTTCTACTTACACTTGGCCTTGTTTGAGATTTGTCCTTTTCAGTCAGTTACTATTTGAGATTCATAAAATTTAGGATACATAAGGGGTTTAAAAATAATAATAATAGGGACTCAAGTTGTCTCACATTCACAACACCATTTTATTTGTAGATCTTAAGAAAAACTGCCGGGGGGGGGGGGGGGCGCAACCCTAAAAGGAAAAAGGAAGGTATGGAGAAGTGATTGTTCCCCCTTGGGAACAATTGCAAACCAAGTGTTTGCTATTAGTAAACACGTGACATTCTATCATGATGTCGTCAACACCTCCTCCTAGTCAATAATTCCAATGTCCACACAAAAGTCTAATAAGATTTATTACGATTTCCCTCCCTCATCCCCAAGTGTAGTTTGGCAGTCATGGCCACAAAGTCCACATCTTCCATGAAGCCCTTTAGACTTCATCCTCAACTATAATGAAGCCTAAGTGCATTCGGACATGTTTGTGCTGTTACTCTGCCTCTCCCTTGCCTTGTTTCTCAGCTCTCTGTTCTCTCTTCCCTGCTAGGATTTAGACTGCAAGCTCTTTGAGGCAGGGACATAATTGCTTAAAAGCATCATAGATGGTGCTAAATAATAATAACAACAGTAATGATAAAGTGAAGATACAATATTTTACTCAGGCCAGAAATCAAACTGGTGCCAAGAATCTGATGCTAGCCAGAAGCCAATCACCTGTTTTCCCATTCTTCACTCTTATATTTAAAACGTGGTGGGGAGCAGTTTGGAAGCTGGCTGAAAAGTGAAAAACAAGAGTTGTCCTTTTGAGCAAGAACTAGACAAATGCAGTTTTAAGCCAGCGTGATATCGTAGTGAGCGCACCAGATTAGGACTAAAGAGATCCAGCTTCAAATCTTCACCCAGCCATGAAGCTCACTGGGTGACCCTGGGCCAGTTACTACCTATAGCCCTTTCTACACCATAGGGGTGTAGAGGGAGGAAGGGCGATCCCGAAAGTACCTAATACACACCATCGCCGCACAGGGACCAGCCGGAGGCCATCCCTGGCAAAAAGCCTGTTGTGGAAAGGACCTTCTCATCTAATCTACCTCACAGGATTGCTGTGAGGACAGAATGGGGGGAGGGTGATTACCATGTAATGCCATCTTTATTTAGCTCATTGGAGGAAAGATGAAATATAAATGTAATAAATAATATCAAAGTTAGTAAGCCTTCACAGTATCTTGTCTTTCTGAATGGAAGTGCCTATACGCTCATCATCAAGGATCTTCAATGGCCTTCCCCAATCAGGGAAAAACACACTCAACAGATTGAGTTAGAACAGAATTCCCTCAGAAATCTACTCAGCTGCATGTCTGAGTAGGAAAAGGAGCACTGCCATCATGTTCTGCTTGTGGCTTCCTGGACCCATGTGACTGGCCACTCTGGAAACAGGATGCTGGATTAGAGAGGCCTTAAGTCTGATCCAGGCAACCTTTTCTTATGCTGGATTTTCTGGGTGATCCAAGTCTGTATCCTAACCATTATGTCTGACCTATAGACTTTACTAAGCAGACAACCTCCAAACAGTAATCTCAGTGATTAAAGCAACAGCATCAAAAGTGAGACTCAAATGTTGAGGTTTAGCTAGCATAAAATAAGCTTATTTTTTGATGTCTTAAAAGAAAACAATATTTGTAAAGAATTTAATATTTGGAATACAAACAACCCTTCATCTATGTAAACCTAGAAATGGGAAATACGTTTGGGTTGGTTCCTGGAATGCCATTCCACACGAGGAATGTGTTTTCTTGTGCAACACTCTAGTGCAATATGTGAA
The DNA here is from genome assembly GCA_029215795.1 of Anniella stebbinsi. Lineage (NCBI taxonomy): Eukaryota > Metazoa > Chordata > Lepidosauria > Squamata > Anniellidae > Anniella > Anniella stebbinsi. Next base: position 162,526,801 of record JARDYH010000003.1, on the reverse strand, counting down.
GCAGCTCTTCCGTGAGCAGAAAAGTGAAACTAAATCCAGAGATGAACTTTTGCTTTTGTTTTGGTGCAAGCTCTTGTACAAACAGTAACCAAAGCACCGTTAGTGACCCTACTATTATAGCATTACAGGCATAAACTCTTCTACAAACATCTACAGAACAGTATTAATGGCTATTTTTCTGTCTGCTTTAGATCCAACCTACAGTAAAGTACCTGAGTACTCTTCAGCCTAAGTCATGTATGAACTTTCAAGATCATTCCCAAAAAGGAAATCTAAGGCTTTTCCAAAGATCCAATCAGATCAATCTTAGATCAATCTGATTGATCCAATCAGATCAATCCTCATGAATGAATTCCTGTCACATAAATAAATGAATTCTGTAACACCTACATCAAAGGAGTGTGTGGTCTGCTAACATGACATCTCAAAGAATACAGATGGTTCTTTACCATATCATGCAAAAACCCATCAAACCAGTAATCTGCAACTTAGGTTATCACTTTCTTACCACAGCATCACAAATCAAATTTCCCATGTTACATTCTTGAAATCGGCATGCTTGACTGGTACCATTTAGATAAACAATAGTCTTCCCTATTTCCCTGGAAGAAAAATTCTGTAGTTGAATCCTCATTTCTTCAACTTTTCCTTTCACAGTCAAATCTAAAACAAAAGATGAGTGATGAGAATAGCAACTTTGTTGTAACCTACAGCACAGTGCTAGATTCAGTAGATTCAGTTTTCTTTGAGTTGAATGCCACTTAACAGAAACTAACGTTCCAGAAAATTTCCAGCAAAATGAACAGACTGAGGATTTCCAATTTTTAATAGCTGGGATCCAAAGAATCACAAAATTAGTTCCATATGGGCCACTGGGAGTCTACTTTTGTGATTGTTGAACAGCAACCCTCCCTCACTGCATGAAATACAGTAAACTGTTTTTAGAAACAAGGGATTTTCAAAAACAGTTTGTGTTGTGGCAGGAAAAGTCCGATTAGGTATGCCCAAGTATTTCAGTGCACCCAGAGTAGCTCTTTGGAACCTTGTAAAAAAAATGTGTTCCTATTAAAAGTGAAAGTTTGTGCCTTAAATTCAGATAAATTACATATAAATACCTTTTTTAAAAAAACAAATGTGGGTTTATAATGATGTCAATTTATTTTGCCACATGAAACAGTAAAGGAGGAGGAACATTTTTTTTAAAAGGCAAAACGTTCATGTTACAATTCATGTTAGAATCAGACAAAAGATTTCAATCCACTTTCCCATACCTTCAGGGATGCTGCTGTCTAGTAGAATAGGGTTTCCCGCCGCTCTAATTACATTTCCTTTATCATCAAATGTAACATTCAAATAACCAAGATATTTCCCAAAAGCGTAAGCTTGAACCACAGGCACTTGGCGCCCATCATCTGACTTCACCATGAATGGATAATCACCAGCTGGTATATCATTTGAAGGTGGGGTGCCTGTAAAAATCACCAGAGCATGAATTATCTTTCCCCCTTCCTAGCTCTCAAAGTACAGACAATATGGAATATCGGCAGGCACATCGATTGACAGTGATCTGTGTGCAGAAAGAAACTGGTGTATGTGTGTGCAACATCTGATGAAATAGTTGTTGAGAACACGACATGGAAGGAATTGAGCAAGAGATGGAAGCAATCACAGTCCCCACAGTCAGCTGCTGTGGAGGGGCATACCCCCCCAGAACTTCCCTTTCCCCCTTCTTTCCCATGTCATTGCTCATTGGAAGCTTCATTCTGAAATTGAAAGCTCATTGGAAGCTTCATTCTGAAATTTCCCACAATGTTTGTCTCCTGCTGGGAATGACAACAGTGGGTGTAGCATGATATCTTTAACATCTATCATCTATCTATCTATCTATCTATCTATCTATCTATCTATCTATCATCTATCTATCATCTATCTATCTATCTATCTATCTATCTATCTATCTATCTATCTATCTATCTATCATCTACACACACAATATACATACACACACACAGGTGGGAAAGGTTGAATTTCTGGCAGCTCCCCTTTCCTCAACCCAGTAGCTGTTCTCCAGCCTTAACTGCATTTTGATTATACAAATGAAGCAGAGTGAGTCCAACGTCCTTCCCAAGTGGGTTTTCCATATTTTTAAAAATGTCATTGACTATTGCCACTGCTACACACACACACACACACACACACACCCCCTCAGCATCCTCAACAGTAGTGATTGAGGATGCATTTTTAAAAGCCTCATACATGCTCGTGGCTACATAGAATTACAGCAAGAGTAACCATAGTGGTTTTTATGTTATCTTGTCCATTGCATCACTGCACTGCTGTGACAGTGGAATTTTTATTTCCCTTTGGTCCAGTCCAATTCAATTCATTTTATGCATACATCTCAACTTTGGGATAAAATTATTATTGTTAAGCACTCACTCCCCCTCCCCCCTCCCTCTCTCTCTCTGTCATACACACAGAGAGAAACATGAATAATGCTAATTTTAAAAAATGTGCTATGCATCTTTTTAGTAGAAAATGTTATTTCCATGCATTTTGGCCTGTTTGATGTTTGGCTTGTTTGATGTTCACGTGTAGCTTGATATTGTTAGCTGGTTTTTTTTCCTAGTAAACATAGTTGTACAGGAGGGAAAGTATATCTCCTTATACACTAAGTGTTATGTAGACTGTCTTGATTACTGTGAATGAATATGTTTCTATGATTTTGCTTGACATGCTACCTGAAGGGAATCAGGGACTTTACAAAAGAATCTTTAGACAGAAAAACGTCCTACAACATGCTGGCTGGGGAGTGCAGGGAATTGTAGGACTTTTTCCTCTCTCAACATGCATAGCATTGCGATCTTAATGTCCCTTACTTACTGGGAATATCTTTTCCTGATGTCTGGGATCTCTCTCTACCCATTTAGCTAGAGGGAAAGGTAGGGATACAGTTTTCCATTCATTTTTTGCTCTGGGCTGGAATCCTATGAGTGAGCAAAAATAACTTCTACATATCTATTTATTTAGAATATTTTGGGATTGTCCCTCATTCAGTGAGTGCTTGAGACAATGTAAAACAAAATTCAAAAACTATAATACATTAATAATTTTTAAAAAACCTAAAATATATTTTAAAATCAGGGATTAGTGATAAAAGCAGAGAGTGGAATTAACAGTTCAAAGCTCAGCAGAACAATATTGTCGTCATCAGCCATCTGAAGGACACTAAGGAGGTGTCTAACTTAACCTTCCTGGAAAGGGCATTCCACATCTCTCTAGGCTGCATCCTTCATGAATATCTTCTTTGGAGGCCCTGCACTGCTGCACATGACCTCTGAGGTCAGGCAAGTGGGGATTGGGAGTAGACGTCCTCTGTTGCGGCACCCTGGTTGTAGAATTCTCTCCCCAAGCTAGCTCCTATTCTGGTTGCCTTTAGTATAGGTGCCAGTTGAAAACAATCGAGAAACTAGTCTGAAGGTCATAATTTTAAGAACCTGGCAGAATGCTCTTCCCAACTGTCTACCTTCAGCCACTCTGTGAGTAAGTGCTTGAGCTCCTTCCAATACCTAGAACGCTCAGCACTCTCCTGCCAAGCTTTAAAATAAAACCTACCACACAGATATAGGAACTTCTTTAGATTTAGGGTCCCCTTTGGCTGCAGCCTCCGACCCAGGCTGTGTGTATGCAATTGCACCTGGGTGGATGCCTGTGGGTGTTTTTGTCCTCTACCACCACCTCCAACAGCTACCCTTGATTTTCCTTAACCTCACTGGCCATGCATTGGGCATTCCCAACATGATGCAGATGCCTTTTGTCAGCTGGCTGCAATATAAATGAGTAAGCCATAGCTGTAATTCCACCCACTTTGGGGCTTTGGCTCTGCCCACTTTTGGCTCTGGCCTCACACACGGCTGCAACACAGACTTCAGCAGGTCTTATCAGGGCAATGCAGACCTCAGGAGGAAAATGGTTCCTCACCCATTTTAATGTATAACAGTCTACTGTGCTATCTTCTAATTTTACAGTTGTTGGTTTTGCTGTTTGGCAGTTTATAAGCATTTTAATTCTTTATTGGAATTGTAGTGCTTTTAATTGGTTTTAACAGCTTTTTTCTTTGTGTGTAAAGGTGGAATAAAAACAATTTCATTCCACTCCAGAAGGATTCCTGATCCTCAGGGACAAGAAAAGGCTGCAGCAAGAAGCCAATGCATGCACAGAACACGCACTGCATTACAGGGCAAAAAAGAAAGCAAACTCAGGTGCGGGACGGGCAAGCAATAGCTTTAATGTAGTTCTTGCCAAGAGTTCACTCTCTCTGTTTGCCTTCTAGTCTGGGTTGTTTCCCCACCACCCTTATTTTACCTTGCAAAACTAGAGCCTAGAGGAAGCTAGGTTATTATTTTTGATATGGAAAAATACTGAACTGTAAGATGGAAATCCCAAAATGGGAAGGGAATGATTAAACTCAGGTTCCCTGTTTACTAACACACTGTTAACACACCCACCCCAAGAAACCACTACTTATTTTGTTTTGTTTGCTATAGGTAGCAGGTTCCCTTTCAGAACCCCCACAGGAATTAAGGCAAAACAATATTTTTGGGGCCTGAAAGTGTTACCAGGGCACTGCTGACTGCCCTGGAAAAATTGCGGCTAGATTTTATATTCCACAGCAGCCAGCCAGCACCTCACTGCCATGAATGATTCTTTGTGAATGCTGGCGCTGACATCACTACTTGTCTCAAAACCAGGCTCCTGGACAGCTCCCAAACACATTTGTTAATGGTGGTGGAAAAGTCAGCACGTAGATGGTCATGGTTGCTCAACTATAGCATGCCTTTCAAAAATCAAACTGGAATATTAACATAGGCAACAGGGCCTACACGGTCTGAACCTGCACCAGTTGTGACTAAGGATAAATGGAAAACTGAACATCATGATCAAAAAGTGGCATGTGCAAACTAGGAAATTAGGGTAGAGGCTGGGCTCCAAAAGTAGGGGAAGTCAAATGGGGTCACGGGCTTCTTGCAGAAATAAAGGAGATACTGCAGCATGTGGGAAGGGCAGAACTCATTGACCTGTTGTAGCCAATGTAATCAAACATATTGACTAGGTTAGCTGAAAGTCTGCAGGTCAAGGAAGAATATTCTCATCAAGAAAAATAGAAAGCTCACAATGGAGTAAAAATGCAGGAATCAGCAGCGGCACAGTATCTTGCCTTGTCCTTCTAACACTTCACGCCAATTTATATTTCCTTAGAAGTAAGCTACACTGTGTTCAATGAGACTGACTCCCTAGTAAGTGTGTTTAGGATTGCAGCCTAAATCAGTCTCACACTGAACAACTAGTGTTAATGCAGGCTCTTTCTGATGCTCCTGAATTTGAAATGACTCAGTCCAGAATATATTAGACCAGGCCGCAATGCTGAGTTGAATTATGAATCACGCACCATTTCCCCCAAATTTTACATTCCAGATCAGAATGTAAAATAATACTCTGTACATACATGGTTAGTATTCCGTTTCAAAAGCCAGCTTCTTTGTAGGTATATTCAAAACATTTAAGGCATTTAATGCCAAGACATTACAGTTTGAGAAAGCATATTTGGGTACACTTGCTGAAAATGCTCAGATTATCTAGCCAATTTAGAACCAAGATGAGGGAGTTTGCCCATCACTATTTCTGAAGCCTTTTCAAATTAAACCAGTCTCTTTCACTACTTTAACGTTAAAGGCATGTTTACTCTTTTCACTATAAACCAGTATCTAACAGGACAGATGGCCAAACAGCCTTGGGAAAAACAAATAAGACAACAAAGAGATGGTTCACATTGGCATAAATATGGGCAGAAAAAATGTCCACTCAAAAAGATGTGATTCATATGTGTTATACTTGTACAGGCCACTGGAGAAAGAGCCAGCATCCTTAGTGCATAAAAGTAAACCAAAGTCAACCACTTCCTGAGGAGAAAAGGAAACTCTGATGAATAATAATAACAAAAAAACCCACCACAGCTGTGACCAAAGCGAATTTTAGATGTTAGAAACAAAACTCACAAACACTGAACTTACAAGAAGTGCTGTTGATCATTTCATGTTCTTTTATATTGTTCAAACAAATAGGGGGTGGAATCCCAACAGACCAGACTAATTATTTGCTTAGGTTCAACCGAAAACTTTCCAAGGTTTTGTCCAGACTCCAGAATGGGGACAAGGAAGGGTTTTTGGAACATGCTCTTTACTGGAAGCTGTAGAGCAGGGCTGGATAGAATGTACATTCCAGTTTACTCCCATGTTCCAAATCCAGCAAATGCATACATACATACTGAAGCTTGCATACACTGGTTGATCTCCTTCCCCAAGGAATTAAATATTTAGCACGTGCAAAAATTTAAATTATGAACCCCTCTTTTGTTGAAGAAATAACATACCTGTATAAAGAAATGTGTTTGTATGCCCTCCAATCACAACATCCACACCTTTCACTTTTTGAGCGATGCTCTTGTCCACAGTAAAACCAGAGTGGCCGAGTGCAATGATTTTGTTGACTCCCAAAGTAATAAGCTTGTCTACATGTGGCTGCAATGCTGCAACTTCATCTTCAAAGAATAAATCCTGCCCTAAAAATGCAGGGGAGGGGAAAAGCATATTATTAATTTGTATTTTATTGTATTCTCACAAAACAGAATTTGCCAGAGCGCAAGAACATCCATATTTTATATATATTCTGTTCTCTCATTGTATAAGAAGTTTCTTGCAAGTAATGGAAGTTACATTGCTGCATCATTAATTTTGATGGCTCTGAATTTTCTTTGGTGTGTTGTATGGCAGGGAATAGCTTGGTCACTTTAGCGGAGAGTGATTCAAGTGTTTAATCTGGCTGACTCTTTCTGCACTGCTCTAAATGTACTAATTGTACATATCAGGTGCTAGGAGAACACAGACAAGATCAATGCAGCTCAACCTAATAACCTGCTGTAGCCATGTGAGTGCAAACAGATGTTTTTGAACAATCCATAGGATGCTACAGCTGGTACAAGCAGTCTAACTGTGATCCACTTACCAGACAAAGTCTAATTATATTTTTGAAAGCAGCTAATGGTCGTATCATCAACAAGTTGCTCAAGTAACTGTGTTGCTGTAGGGTACAGCATCAGACTACCCCTTTACATATTGCACAAGTTCCATGGCACTTAGAACAGTGGAACAGAAGGAAAGGAAAAGTGTCAGACTAAGGAGGCAGGGGGTATTGCTGCACTGGAGCTAAGGAAAAATCCTAATTTGGCAAAAAAAAGGTATTCAGTTGTGTTCTTGCGCCAGAACTCTTAAGATGGCATTATGCAATCTGTCAGCCAAGAGCTACTGCATAGGTTCTCGCCCAACTAGTAATGCCTGAAGCACATGTAATACTAGCTCTATGCAATCAATCTAATTGTGAATAGCCTTTACACCAAGGGTGGGCAACTTGTGGCCCTCTACAAGTTTTGGCCTACAACTCTCATGATCCCTCCCCACTGGCTATGCTGGCTAGGGCTAATGTGGATGGCTGCAAGTTGTCCAGCCCTGCTTTACACGCAAGGAGTGGGGAGTGGAGATAAGCGTGCCAACTCTGCCCCCTCAGTTACCATTCTTGTTGCCCTGTTTTTCCAGGGTTCTAAAATGTGAGGAGAGCTTCCCGCGGCAGGCAGTCATTCTCTGCACATGGCAGGTGATGAGGACACAATGAAGTGTATATATCTCTGGGGGTGGGGGAGCAGAACTAATGGACTCATCCCTGCTCCTCTTTGTCATGTGTAGTGACTACACACAATCAGAATGACTGCATAAGGGCTATGGAGAAAGCAGAATCTGCGTAGTAGCACATGAACTGTGTTCATGATTTCTATGACTGTGTACTCTTCTTTTATATTTTTATCCAGTGTTTTAATAATACAAAAATACAGTTGTGAAGAAAAATATACAAGAATTTGATTTTGGGGATATAAATGTATTTTCCTGGAGTGGGGGCTGTAGTAATTAGGTGTTGTTGTTGTTTTAAACGCAAGTACTGAATGCTGCAGACAGCAAAATTTACTTATTATTCATCTTATTTTCCATATTTATATTCTACATTCCCAGCCCACTGGGCTGTTCAAGTGACTTTTACAATAGATAAAAACAACCTGCTACAAAAAAAGCACAATAAAATCAGAGTAACAGTTAAAATAATGAACAGCAAGATATGGATTGTATCCAAGGTAATGCTAATGGAAAAAGTACAAAAGGTGCCATTCCAGTAGCAATTACACAAACACTCGTGTAAGCAAACACCTAGCACAGTGGGTTGCGCAAACACTTCTGCAACAGCTTGCACACGTGTTTTTAGAAGTGGAATCAAAATATTGATTTGACACTTATATAAAGATGAAAATAGAGTTTCCACAAGCAATAGAAGCTTTATGGCAGCAGAACTGACACCACAACATTGATTGTACTACATGTGTTAAGCAGCTCATTAATGCAAGGACGACTGTATTATCACCGAATAACTGTTTTGTGAATGGCTACTGTCTGTACTCTCTGCACCTCAATTTCCTCACTGTTTATAATTCCATGAAAATGTATGCCATAACACATTTGTAGTCATTAAGGTGGCACAAGACTCTCTTGTTTTTACAAAAAATATAGAAGATCTAACCTCACCCTGTTCTCAACCCATTTCAGAAACAAATTGCTCTTATTTAATCTTCTAAACGTCAGGAGGCAACCAAAAAAACTACATTCCCATCATAATGCCTAGTTGCAGTATTAAAACAGCTATGGAAACTATTCATTAATTCTCTAAAGTATTTTTGAAGCAATTTGTTAACAAGCAATCAATCAGTGCCTCCTTACCCATTTTGGTATGAAATAGCAGGACATATTGTGAAGCTCCTATCAATCTTCAAGTTTCTAGGGACTGAATAACAGCCCAACAAAGAAAGAAAAACTGTTTGACTTACTACCTGATCAGATTTTAGCCTGGATAAAAAAGTTAAAGTTAATTTGCTAGACCTGTAATACACAGGAAACGTGTTTTCAATGGGGCTTATTTACCTTGGATAGCTGCCCTGTTGTTCTTTTTGTGAACACTAAAAAAAAGCCTGGCACTGAGGAAGCAAAAATTAAAATTAAACGATAGTTGAATTCTAGCTGCATTTATTTTAAAGTTCAAAAATTATAACATGTTTTTAGGAACTCGAGGTTGAAACAGAAACAGCGTGATGGGTGGATGTTATCCCAGTGCAGTTTTGATATTCCATTCTTTCTTCAAGGCTAATTCCTTACATTAGCTCTCTGGTTAAATGTGTATATTCCAACCTTACAGTGAAATCCTATACATGTCTACTCAGAAGTAAACCCATTGAGCTCAATGGGTCTTACTCCCAGCATGAGACAATCCATCTCTACTTGGGCAGAAATTGTCAAGTAGGTATAGGATTGCAGGCTTACATTGCAATCCTTGGGATGTTTACTCAGACGTAAGCCCTACTGAGTTCAATAGGGCTTATTTCCATAGAAGTCAGTATAGGATTACAGCCTTTGTGAATTTTGTCATCCTGTCCTACATCCTGTCATCATTCCCCTCCATCATAGTAATCTCTTTTGCAACAGCAAGCAGAAACAGTTTCTTTCCTTCCTTTTTATGAATGTAGCAATAGATCTCGCAATAGAAACTGTGGCTCTGTTAAATAAAAAGATGGTCTTAAAAGAGAGTCAAGAACTGTCTTTAGATCTCTTCTGGGAAATTAGGAAACAAATGCTGGAGTGGCTATGCATGTATATCAGTGGATATGGGCTATGATTTATTCAAGAAAAGATCTCATCTATTGCTTATTGGAGGCCCTAAAGTCTGTGGGATAAAACATTTCGGAGAAAAGTAATGGTAGCATTGAATATTCTGCAATGTCTCAGTATGCATATGTCCTGCTAGGAAGTTTCCAAATATGTAAACAAAGTTTTTAAGCAAAGTTTTAAACAAAGTATGTTCAAACAAGAGATTTTAGAAAACTTTCTCTTAGTGTGGGAGTTGGATGAAGCACAGGATTTATGCCTCCTGTGCTTTTTGAACGATGCCTGTTAACTACTAAACAGGCATCGTTCAACCATAAATGGAAAACCACTACACTTCTGTGTATACAGAGTTGGATTATAAACTTTCATTTCATATGCTGTTAACTTGAAAAAATGTATTTGATAAACATGGTATAAAGGGTCAATGGAGGGGGGTGAAATAGTTTGTAATGCTTTGTCACATAAATATTTGTTCCTCCCCATTTGCTGTCTTCCATATATTACCGAATAAATAATTATGAACTAATTTTGCATTGCTGAATCTATAGGTGGAAGCATTCGCTGATTTTTCAGCTTAATCTTTATTATATTTTGACATATTCAAAACTTCAAGACTAGTTATTTTTTAAAAAATGAGTCAAGGTGCAACTGCTGCAGGCCCAAGCTGAAAAAACAATTAGCACTCTGGGTTCTCATTCTTCGTAGCTCATTCTGGTTTCCAAAGTGCTCAAGTTCTAACTCTTCTCCCACTTTCTGCCATAGCAGAGTCAGAGTAAGGAAAGGTACAAGTAGTTTATAAACAAATTGCAGCCTGATCCTATGCTCATTCACTCAAATGTAAGCTCCATTAAGCTCACAAAATGTATTACCAAGTATACATGACGATTGCAGTTGTAATTTTCTTTAACCTAAACAAAAAGCAAACACCTTACCTCTTATATATTTTAAATCTCATTTTCATTAATAATTCCAACTCAACCTGATGTTTTGCATTTGTATAGTCATAGACATTGATGAATTGCTCATGTAAATTTCTTGTGTTGTTTGGACAAGATCAGTTCATGCTTTTCCTGTTTGGGAAGAAAAGCTCCATCTCCCTGTGATAAGTGAATCATGGGAGGCTGTGCAAGCCCTGGACCAGTGTCTGGACTCATTATGGGCTGGATGAGGGCCAATAAACTAAAGCTGAATTCTGGCAAGATGGAACCCCTGTGGGTGAGTGGTTCCTGACTTTGGAAGATAGGCTCATTGCATGTTCTTGATGGGGCAGCACTTCCTCTGAAAGATCAGATTTGTAGTCTGGGGGCACTCTTAAATCCTTCACTGTCGCTGGAGGCCCAAGAGGCTGCAGCTGCTTGGAGTGCCTTTTGGCTTTGATCACCTTCGCCTGATTCGCCAGGTCAATGAAGTGCTTTACTAAAGGGGCATTAGCCCTCCAGTTCCTAATGCAGCTCTTATGTTCACAAATGCGCACCTTCACTTTTCTGGTGGTCATACCCACATACAGCAGTCCACATGGGCATTGGATGGAATAAATTCCTCCCTTAGAATTGCAGTTGAACAGTTCAAAAATTATGTATTTCCTGTTGTTAGCTGGATTCAAGAATTCTTTGGTCTGCAGACAGTTTTTACATATGCTACAGCCATGGCAAGGATAATTTCCTTTAGGTCCTTTAGGGACATTTGGAAGAGGATATTAAATTTTGTGTCATAGAAAGACAGGATGGCCCCCAACACAATTTGGAAAGGCGATTGGCAAGGAGGGAACTTTTTTGGATCTACCCATTGGGAACACTGGTCCCCAGAGGTTTGAATGAAGAATGTAATTGGACACTTGTTGCGTAGTAAGGATTCTCTCAATCCTAGAACTCATTGGAAACAACGACAAAATTATCTTTAGTGCATCATGGGTACTTTTGATTACAGGCTCTACTTGGTTAATTGGAATCTTCTTGTAACTACAGGGAGTATACAGTATAGATAGCAGGTGTGGTTAATTATTATCAGCCCCTGCAACAGCAACATATAAAACTCCCCCTGAATAACTTGGCTTAGATCACAGCATTTGACTTTGGGAAATGGAGGTCAGGATTATTTTGCAAGCACTTGCTGTAGGTATGTAGACAAAAATATTTTACATTCTTAGTGTATTTCCTTTAATTGTTGATTGGGAAAGCATTCGGCACAGATAGAAACATTTCCATTTACTATTTGCAAGCTTTGCTGATTTGGGGGAGTGATACAATTCGTCCTGCTTTCAGGATATTGTCAGGCAGCCCCCGTGTCTAGATACTTACATCTTTAAAAATTTGAATTACAGCATCAGCATGTGCCGGGTAATAACATCTTTTACTTATCTTCGTTTGTATATACACATCTATTTCTGTATATGCAGGTTATGGTTGGGAGATATATTCACCATTGTATAAATATATACATAGTACATAAAGAATAGTATGACCAGTATCCTGTAATCTGCTAGTGTATTTTTTCATTAGTGTTTTGTATGTTTGTTTTAGTATTTACAGGCCACTGAAGAAGACTAAAAACGTTGAAACGTGTTTGGCCTGCCTCCTTCATTGATTTGTAGAGCAATTTGCTTGATCATCTTTGATGAGAAATTTGATTGTGTATTTCAATTGCTCTATTTGATTGTGTGTATATATATATATATATATATAATATTTTTAAAAATTTGTAAACTTTAACTTTTTGGTTATTCCTTGTTTGTGGTTTTTGGTTAAGGCTAGCACCTTGTTTTGTCTTGTGCTCTTCTGGATAGGGACAGCCTGGGTACAGTAGTACAGGCATTAGTAACCTTAAGGCTGGAAAACTGCAATATTGCTCTATGCGGGCCTGCCCTTAAAGCTGCAAGTCCTTTGTTGAGGGATCTGCACTGGCTGTCTATTTGCTACCGGTCCAGGTATAAGGTTCCGCTACTAGTGTAAAAAGCCCTAAACAACTTGGGACCAGGATATCTGAGGAAGCGCCTTCTCCCTTACCAACCTGCCCAGTCACTGAGGTCATCTGAGGGCATGTTCCTGGTGGACCCACATGGATCTATGGTCCAATTGGAGTCCACCAGGAGAAGAGCCTTCAGTGTGGTGGTCACCTTCCTGTGGAATTCCCTGCCTTTGGAGGTCAGGCAGGTGCCAACATAGTATTGCTTCCAGCGCCTCCTGAAAACATTGTTTCAGGAATGACTGGCCGCAGTTTTATCAGAACATTGTTCTCATAAAAATTTAATTTATTCTCTTAAAAATGTAATTTTAACATGTAATTTTTAATTTTAGTAACCTCAAAACTGGATTACTGTAATGCACTCTTTGTGGGGCTGGAGCTAGAGCAGAACGCAGCAGCACGGCTGTTGTCGGGAGCTGCCTCTTTCCAGTATGTAGCTCCTTTGCTGAGGGAACTGCACTGGCTGCCTATTGGCTGTCAAGTTAGATTTAAGGTTTTGGTACCAGTGTACAAAGCCCTAAACAACTTAGGACCAGGATACCGGAGACAGCACCTTCTCCCTTACCAACCTGCCTGATCTCTGAGGTCATCAGAGGGCATGTTCCTCGTGGTTTCACATGGACTTATAGACCAACTGGAGTCCACCAAGAGAAGAGCCTTCAGTCTGATGGCCCCTTCTCTTTGGAACAACCTGCCCCTGGAAGTCAGGAAGGTGCCAACATTAGGCTGCTTCTGGCCCCATTTGAAAACAACTCATTTCCAGGAAACATTCCTTAACTGACCAGCCACTGTATTTATTGGTATTTTGTTTTAAAATGAACAATTTTAATTTGTTGTTTTTAATCTTCTTTCTTTTTGCCATTTTATTCTTACGTTCAACTGCTCCGGAATCTATTTTAGATATGGAGCAGTATATAAATATTGTAAATAAATAAAATGCTGTTTTTATTCTTTTACTCTATTTGTTGTTCACCGCTCCAAAATCGTTTGGATGGGGTATATAAATATTGTAAATAAATAAATAAATAAATAAAACAGCCTAAAAAGCCCCAGATCTTTGGTCAGTGGGCAGAAATGTAATGCATTTATACAAATGGGTGAAACCATGAATTCTAATCCATGCTAAAGAATCAGTTTATATAACTTGGACTGGTAGTTATTTTGGCATAGTTAATTATCTTTTCTGTGTGATACAGTGCAGAGTACTTATGGACTTTCACATGTCAGAAAAATGTCAATAAATAGGTGGAGTCCTGCAGAATAAGGCACCTTCAATCATTGCAGGAAAAGAATTGTGGACCATATGAAGACTACGGTTTAGATTCAGAGATGTCTTGCACAAGTGGAAAAGCAATTCCAGGCAAAGTAGACCTGTCAATTTCCCCCCTAGTTTCCTGGTCCTGCTACAGCATCCCCCATGACCCATCTCACACCAGATGGTCCTGCAACCATCAAGATCAACTTTGAAGCAGGGGGAAGCAAGGGGCTGTTGTGGGAGTGGGTATCAGAAAGGTCCCACTGAATACCTAGAACATAGCTGGTGCTAACCTTTTTCTCTTAATGTGAGCACTGTGTTATAGAATGGCAATTGTAGGAGTTATATTACCTTATAACAGAAATGAAATGTGAAGAATACAGGATCAAAAATATAAATATATTTATAAATTATATAATGTGTAAAAGTATTAAAAGAAAGCATACCTGGATTTGAAAGAACAGGTGTCTCCTTTGTCGTATAGCCAACAATTCCTACACTTTCTGAGCCAACTTTTATAATTTTATAAGGAAGGACATACCCAGAGATGCGGCTTGCTAATTGCTTGTTTGCTTTAATGTTTGCACTTACAACAGGAAAATTAACATTTTTGAGCAGTGGATCCAATAGTCCATCAACGCCGTTATCAAATTCATGATTCCCCAGTGTCTAAATAACAAACAAACAAACAAAAGGAAAAAAAGATGATCTCCTATTGTCAAGAATCATAATTAATTTATACCTATGAAACGGAGAAATGTTGTTATTCACAATATGATCCATTTAATTTTGTTACATGAACAGCATGTTAGATCCAAATTCGTCCTCTTCAAATTCTCTTACACCTATTTCAATCCAAGTACCGATATTTAAAGATACATCCATCTGAGCTATCCCATACAGCTATTCAGTCTCTCGAATGTAGAATGCTTTAAAACTAGAACACTGATAGTATCCTCTCCAGTTTTGACACCTGAGTTAGATTTTGCAATTGGAACCAATTAAAAAGTGTATTTATGAATCCAAATATCTGGGCTTTTAGAACCCCTTAACAACTTCCCCAGGCATCTTAAAGCTGTTTATCTGTTTCTGAGGCCAACACCAAGGCTTTTCAACTATAATATTTGCTCAAATCACTCTTCCTGTAAAAGACACCAAAGCAAAGCTAAGGGACAGGTTTGATACAAGGGTTCCCCTAGTCCCCAGTATTGATGGCAAATGAAAAATTCTTAACAGCTTTTCAAAATGAGTTTATTGAAGAAATAGGAACTTTTATCCTGATGTCTTTATTCTTCTAACTCTATAATGGTATAGCTTTAAGGGCCAATTCAAATATACAGAAATGGCACGTAGTACAATCCTTCTTGGACTGTACTAAGACAGGAGATAACATTTTATATTTTCCTTTTTGAAAACAAAGAAGTTTTTGTTTTCTGTGTAGGACATGCAATCTTCCATCTGCCATCAGAAGCTGTCCTGTCCAGGTAGGGCTCTAACAATCTATTTCTACTCATTTGAGTCAGCCTGTAGGGAAATGCTTTTAAGCAAAGGGGCAGAGCAGAATGATGAGCCTTAAGAGACAGTCAAGTGAACTTCTTCCTTGTTTTTATCCATGATTTGTTTCAGTTTTACATCACTATAAAGAGCATCATTGGGAAAGCAATGCCACTTGGCCATCTTATCAGTCATGATGAAAGTACAAGGCCATCACACAAAAACAGAAGGCAGCAGTTGACAAACTAAACAACTGCATGATGCACAAAGCACACAACTGCAAAACAATGAAATTATTTCAAAAGTTGGGGTAAATACTTTTTATCAACTGTATGGTATTGGTAAATGTTGTAAATATAATTTTTACTTGTAACCAGCTACACAAAATGATTTAAACACTACAGTCCATGATAGAAAAGCAAACATTGATGTTGTTCAAACACACTATTTAGCAATATTAATGTTGCAACAAAAGTTTTCAAAACAAACTGTTCCTTTTTATATATTGCTACTACTTGCAATAAGACCTATGGTTTACAAAACAAACTGTTTTTTATATATATTGCTACTATTTATAACAAGAATACAAGAAATACATCAGGCTTCCAGTTATCCACCTGTTTTGCGTGAAGAAGCTTCTTCAGATAGGCTTTTATATGTTGTAAGACCAACTTAGAGGCTATTGCCATGGAAAAAGAAAGTTGTTCCTCACTTTTATATGTTGCTAAAAACTGCAAATTATACTGTTAGCTTCAATTGAAGCAAATAGCAAAAGTCAAACCTTGAAATCCCGGCATAGTGAAGCTTCTGATGTGGTGAGCAGAATGCAGCTGGTCACTGATTGACAAGTAGCTAGAGCTTTTTATCAGTAAAGGTGAAAACAGCCGAATACTATCTCAAATACGTGAGTATTCAATATTAACATTCAGGGCATTAGGCTGTATGGAATTCAATCTAAAAATCCATTCGGCTTCTATTTTCAGCAGTAGATTATCATAATCACACCAATTATAATTGTGCGTATGGATCCCATCAATTACCAGGAATCTGAAATCATCATGATGGTGAGAGTGGTCAATGAAATGCTTGGACAAGTGGTGCCTTTAAAACGTGGTGTCTTAATTTTGAACAATGTTCAACAATCCTAGTCCTAATGCAGTGTGTAGTTTTTCCAACGTAAATCAAATTACACGGACAAATAATAATTTAAATAACCCGTTTGGTCAAGCAGTTTAAAAAATGCCGCAAAGTGAATACTCGATTGTCAACAGGATGTTGAAATTCCTTCGTTTGAATTGTTAAAGCGCAAACCGAGCATCCACCACATGTGAAGTGTCCTCTCATTTCATCCTGTGGTTTAAATGGGGGGGGGGGGGGTCAATATCAGAATGTTTCAATTTATCACGTAAATTTCTGCTTCTTCTTAATCTCAAAAGCAAAAATTTTGCATATGGGGTGCCCCCTTCAGTCATGTGAGTTCGCCAACTGTGGGTTGAAGTGGTACACGTTGGTGAGAACTAGGCCAATATCTAGTTGGAATTATTGAGGTTTGTTTACATGTGTTTATTTTGTTTGTATATTTCGCCTAGCTACAGTTATCCAGACTCTGATAACCTCTTGTCTGGATTACTGCAATGCATTATACATGGGGCTGCCTTTGAAAACGGTCCAGAAACTCTAACTGGTACAAAACAGAGCAGCCAGACTATTAACGGTGACTGGCCAACAAGACCACATTACGGCACTCCTTTTCCAGCTTCACTGGCTGCTGATCCAGGTCCGGGCCCCAGGTTATCTGAAGGAACACCTCCCATATGTACCTGGGGGGGTCCTTCTCTGTGAGCTCCTGCCAAAGGAATCAAGACAGGTGGCTACCAGGAGGAGGGCCTTCTCTCCTGTGGCACCTTGACTGTGGAATGAGCTCCCCAGAGAGGTTCGCCTGGCACCTACGTTATACTCCTCCAGACGCCAGGTGAAGGCCTTTTTATTTTCACAGTATTTTAATATTTCTTCAGTTTGATTTGTAACCTTGCTGTTTAAATTTGTATTTTAAATCTGTATTAATTTCTGCATGGCTGCTCGGTTTTTATCCTGGTTGTGCTTTTATACTGTATTTTAAATTATGTTTTTATACTGTCGTTGTTTTATATTTTGAATGGTTTTTATGGTTTTAATTTTTGTAAACTGCCCAGAAAGCTTCGGCTATTGGGCAGTATAGAAATGTTCTGAACTTTATGTATCTGGCTAAAAAGTAATTCTCCCCATTAGACATCTGAAATTTACACTGCAAAAATCCATTAAATATTAAGGCTGCAATACTTGACTCATTTACCTAGGAATAAGCCTTCTTGAACTCAATGAGACTTACTTCTGAGTAGACAGGTATAAAATTGTATACCTGTATAAAATTGTGTTGAAAATGTTTTAATGTCTTTGGTATCATACAACTGTTTTCAAAGTTTCATGAAGCCCTTAGCAGAAGGCAGAAGGCATTTCTGAAGAATAATCTCAAAGCCATGCGTTACATTTGATGGTTCCAGTTTTCTGAAATAAATTATCTTGTTCATATATAACCATTGAGTTGGATCCTAATACTTTACAAATTCAATATTTTACACAGATGTTGCAATGATGATGGTGGTCTGGCATGGCAGGCACATACACTGGTGCTAGGTTCCAAAGTGTCTTCTCACACCTGAATTCAATGCCTCTGCTTACAGCAAGCACACTCATCCACTACAAAAACAGGTATTGCTAATATACTATGGACTGTACAGATGGCAACAGACAAATGCATTGTAGTAATGTGAATATTGAAATTTTCCTGATTCTGATCTGCCCTTGCTATTCAGCACCCTACACAATCAACGCCTGTCTGCTAAGGAAAAAAAATGTAAGTGTGTGACCCTGCATGTGTCTCCCCCCACCCCCACCCCGCATCAACATGTACCAAATAGTGCTACTTATCACATTGCAATTTTGGTGTGGAAACATCAACTCTACATCACAAACAATGTAAAGATTTAATGGACTTAAAATATTTCACGTGATTAAAAGCTCAAGGAAAGGAACTGAGTGGTGATCAATGATGTGGGGCAGAAAATTTCTCGGAAAATCTTCCAGTGATTCATTTTGCACACAGGAAGTTTTCTGTTTGATAAGTTCATTAGTAAAAATGAAGGGATGCCAACTGCAAGCACAATATTAGGCAAGCTTGGCAGTTCCAAAGTTGTAATTAATGTTTTTTCAAGTGATTATCCCTAGCAAATATGGGAGAGAATACATACATGTCATTGAAATACATATATACCTCAGAGGAAAATGGAACTAATAAATAGTGGCAGTGAAACTGAGGGTGCCCCAACAACCACAGTGGAAGAGAGATGAACTCTGTTGAAATATATAAATGGTTGTCAGCATACCATGAACATTTCTTTTGATTGGTAAAAATATTTATGTGTCAAAAGTTTTAAGTACCCTTTTTCCTTTAAATTTAAACCATGTAAGGGAAGTACATGCTTTTGTCTTTAAACGTTTACAAGTATTCCAGTAAAACTTTCTACATAATATAACATTTAAATCACATTGTGTGCCCCTTTAATTTCCCCCCTCAAATATTTGTGGTGCAGTGGGACAAATATTTGTGGTGCACTACTGCGAATAGCTTATAACTATCATGGCTTAAAGTGACATGTGAACACATCCAAAATGTTCCTATGAAAATGAACATGATTTACATTGGAAAATTTTCCAATAGAAACTGATTTTCCTCTATGCAAATAACTCTATGCAAATCATCCTGATTTGCATTGGAATTTTTTCCAGTTCAAAATTTTCTGGAAAGCCTGCATCGCTGGCACTGATTAGAAGCCTGATTTGGTATATTTCTCAAAAGATTCAGAGTGGAAGATCAGTCATTTGTTATATGTTCACAATAAAAGTAGATACAATCTGAATATCTTAGAAGAAGCATCTAAGTCAATTGTGACATTTTCAATAAACTATGTAGAATCTGGACTGTGCATATGCCAGGATTTCCACTACGTTTTGAAATAAACTGTTGGGGGATAAACATCTGTTTTAATTTTATCATATAATTGAGAGCAGAATTCTTTCAGGCTGGTATGTTACACTTTTAACAGCTAAGCATTTAAACCACAAATCATCATGGTCAGGCTTATTTCAAAACGGCTCCCACCATTTTTTAACTAGGAAAACTTTCACATGTCTAATCATCCTGCTTTAAACACCAAATTTCACACGCAGGCCAAACAAACTCTTCCATTTGTAACCCTCCCATGCTTTCACACCATTTCTTCCATCTTTTTCCTGACTACAAAAAACAAACAAACAAAATCTGTTAGGAAGGGAAACATGGAATAGCAGCACAATGATTTTTGATTACTAGCATAGTGCTAGGAGCTGTCCATTTGGAAGCACTCTAGATTTCAAAACAATTAACAATGTGGGGATTAAAGTGAAACACCATGTATCTTTCTACAAAACCATGTCGAGGCTCTATAATTCTGCAGAATGTAAATTTTCTGTAAATCTATCTTTCCTCCAGATTACCCAACGAAGCTACCCAGATAAGGAAACTAAGTTTCACTATTAGTGAAATACCCTAGATCACAGTAGCTAAAACAGCATTTGTCAGAAAGGTCATGCTTTACTCCACTTGTCAGCAGTCATGATCTTTATCAGCAAAGGGTGTTAGCAAGGTTGCTCTGCTGTTCTTGGTTCCTGGACAAAGAAAAAGTCCTTGGCAATTTTTCAGTCCAGAGGCCGGCAACAGTGCCAAGCAAGCATTGGCTTGTCCCTAGCATACATGCACCACAAGACACACTACAACCTAACCCTGTGATGTGCTTAGGAATGGATGGATATGTCAGGTTTGATTTTCTTCTTTTTTCATTTTTCCAAAATTAAGTAGTTCCATCCCATTTCCGTATCAGTTTGTAAACGTTTTTTAAAGTCTGCACAAAACTTTGTGCATGCTTTCATGTTCATTTCTCAAACATTTTGTACACATTTTTGTATGCATTTTTCAAATTATACACATTACTGCAGATAATTTACCTTAAGATAAACTATTTTATGCACACCTCTGTAAGATATGCATGTTTGTGCACCCTATTCTGTATGATATGCATTATTGTATACATTTTTTGATGTGTGAACTTCGATCACAAACTTCAGAAAAGTGCAGATACTGACTGAATTAATTTCTGCTCCATCCATAGCTGTGCTGCTTAGAAAAGGAAACTGGGTATCCAGCAGGACAAGATGTTCCTTTGCCCTGACTCTGAGTGCTATACATCTAGTCCTCCTGCAGCTCTCTGAGCTCAGACAAGCAGATCAAAAGACGTCATCTTGATGAATATTTTCAGAGGGCTCAGAAGTGCTTGTACTAGATTTCTGGACCCACTAGTGCAAATGAAAGGATATACGGTTCTTCTGCATGTCCTGCGAAAGTCACATCACATAATGAGAAGAGCCCAGTATCAGCACCAGCCATACGATCTGCTCTCCCATACAGAAGTTCCACTGGTTTCAGTAGATCTACTCTAAGCATAACTAAGCCTGGATCCAACTCAATGATTTTACATAATAATAATCAATTATAGCCAGAATATCATTGGATGAACTTTACTGATTATGGAGCAGGTGTTACTTTTAAGTAAGTTCCACTGGACCAAACAGGACTTACTTCCAAACATGCATATTGATAACTAGGGTTAAGACTCTGCAATTGCTGCATAGCTAGGAGTAGCTTTCCAGGAAATCAGTTTACAGGCCTCTGTGAAAGAAATGCTCTTTTCAGCCTTTAACCACTGAACACCTTTTTCAGTTTGCCATTTAGCACACGACCTTGTATACACTAGGGCCATACAATGTGTCAAATTTACACATACAAATTCATATATCTCAATCCCAAGCCAATGTCAGGAATCCTCAGCGAGAGGCTCATCAGTGTCCAAACTGCTGGCATCAAGAGCATAGTAGAGGGTTGGGTACATAGTACACAACATAAATAGCCAGCTGTAATGAAGTCTGGCAGTTTAAGTAAAGTACCAAGGAGGCACCAAAATTCCATCTTTGTGAACAGAGGTTCTCCTCATCACTGTCACCGCTGGAGATACCACCCCCTCCACTGTTTCTTTCTCTGGAATGACCCTGAAGTCTCCTTCCAGATGAACTCCCCTGCTGCAATAAGAGAATTGTGAGTCACAACTGGAACACCACCAATACATGTTATTGGAAAAGAATAAGGTCCCATGGAATACATTGGGATTTTCACTAGTAAATCCCACACCTGCCATTTCTTATTTGTTTTAAATGATCCAGCTATGCCTTTCATAGGTTGCTGACTGAAGAATATGGACATGCCTTATACCAAATCAAATCACTGGCCCATCTAGCCAACTAAACTATTATGTATGTATTAGGTAGCTATATACAATATTTGATACATACATTTGCAGACTTGTGCTGTGTTGTCATGTGCAAACATTTTATTTTTATGTGTATACATACAATTATATGTAAACAACTGCTCAGTAAGTTGGTTTACTTCACACTTAGGCTGACTTCACATCATAGTAAGAATTGGGAAGAAATTTTCCTCTTGATTAGACTGGTTAATGAGTGAGTGTGAACCATGGCCCACCTGATCAAGTTGCTCTGTGGAAACCTTGATATGGCGCACCTTTGACATTTCCAGATGGCTCTAACTACAGACATTGGTTGTGCTGGGCCTGGTTCAGAGATCCTTGCATGCAATGGTATCTTGTACATATGCTGCTGCATGTGAGCACCTCCCTGCTAAATAGATTATTGGTATTGGCAGCTTTGGCAATGCTTGGAGAGCAGGGAGATTGGAGTCCATGGATATAATCCCATCATCCCTAGTGAAATTCTCAGGGCAGGGACTGTCTCATTATTAATCTCTGTACGCTACTCTGGGAGTCTTTTTGTTTTTGGCTGAAGAGTGGTGCAAAAACACAATAAATAAATAAATAAATAAAATCTGTACTTGGAATTGTGGTCAGAAACAGTCTGGCAGGCAGCAGAGTTCTATAAATTGTGCCAACTGTGGGGCGTAACAGTTACTGGCTGTAAACATAATAGATAACTGAGGCAAAGTCATGTTTTTCTGATATGAACAACTTAAGAATGGCATTGATGGATCAGACCAAAAGTCCATCTACTCCAGCACTTTGTTTGCAACAGCAGCCAGCCAGATATTTCTAGAGACTTATAGGCAGCAAAGTCATGAGGATGAGGGTCTGGCATTCAGATAGGCTACTGAACTTTTTGCTGACCAGAATTTTGTTTTTGGAAAATCTGCAATGATAGCGGATGTCCATGCACTTTTAAATTATATCTCTGCAATGTGAGGATTTTCAGATGGAGAGCAAAAGTGCGTAGAAGGATAAACACCCACTACCTGTCATTCAATGGACTTAAGATCTTACTTTTCTTGCTGCATTTGTACCTATCTCCTATAGCTATCAATTTCATATAGACTACTTATATCAACATAGATTTGAAATGGAAGTGTTAAATCTTTCCTTTTCCCTCTTTTTCTTTTTTTTATATTAAGGGTGATATAAGTTTGTTTTGTGTGTGTGTGTGTAATTATTGTTTACAGACATTATATGTTATTTCTTCTTTCTTTCTCCCTCCCCTCTTATGTGGTCCCCCCTTTTTTCTGGTTGTATTTGAAAATAAAAAAAGTAGAAGCAAATGCTACTGAACTTTTTGTTGTCATGACTAATAGACTTTCATAGACCTATCCTCCAAGAATTTATCTCTAATCCTTTCTTAAAGCCAACTCCAGACTAAAGAGAAGACCATTCATGCAACTAGCAGCTGAACTGCATGGCTTTTCAAAAGTAAATAGCAAGTGTGTGGTGGAGGTCTAACCTGGATTCAGGACCTTTGTGGGGAATACAGGGGTTTAACCCTTTGAGCATCACTAGACAGGGGGAGAGAATCATGTTTCCCTACCATCACTTTGCCTCCTGCTTCTGTCTCACAATAGGGATGGACAGTTTCCTTTTTCTTCACATGGGGAAGAAAGAGGACACAAGCAACAACCATGTGGCCCACTCAGGGGGCGTTTTTATCGTGCTGCTTCTCCTGCACACAGCGGCAAGTTCTGTTACAGGAAAAAAAAAAGGATTTTCCGGGTCCTTTTTTGTGGCTGAAAAATAAGTCAAAGGAGTGGGAGACACGCAGGAGGTGGACAGCGTTGTGAAAATGATCCGAGAAAAACCATGAGCGGCCAGTAATAAGCATGCTATAAAATGCTCCTCTGATGAGCCCCTCTGCCCCTCACTGTAGTGGTTATCCAGATAAGCCCCCACACCTGCTCTTTGCATTAAGAAAAAACAACAGCAACATCTTACAGCACCTTAAAGACTAACACATGTATACTAGCATAAGTTTTTGTGGACACTGTTCACTTCATCAGATGCATGAAGTGTTAAACCTCAAATTGGCAGATTTATCTACTCATGCTGAGTGACTACGGGGGTGGGAGGAGAGATGTAAAGTATCTTGTCAGAGGGAATTGAAAGTTTATGCTAGAATAAATGTGCCAGAAGACTCTTCATTGTTTTTGTTACAGCAGACTAACACTGCTACACCTCTGGGACCTGCATTTAAGAAAAGCTTCCATTGGCTCAAAGGACAGCTGTTCTTTCAAAGCAAATAGCAAAGACGGAGCCCGGATCGGGATGCAGCAGGGAGCAAAGGGTTAAAACACTCCTACATTTCACTTCATCTATTTCATTTCTATACCGCCCAATACCCTCTGAGTGGTTCACAAAAATTACAAGCCAAAATGCAACAAAACAAAATCTTAAAACAGAATATAAAAACAATTATAAACAGCTTTTAAAAAAAGAAGATACTGGTACCTGCTCAAACAACTGACATTAAAAGCCCGACCATATGCCGCCAAATGCCTGAGAGCAGAGTAGAGCGCACTGTCCCCATCCGCATCGCCACCCTCCCCGCCCGGCACCTATTTACTTTTTTAAGCCTTCGCAATTGTAAATTGCGTGCAGGGCATCACGTCCAGTTTGGCCCTCGGGGCGAACGGCCAACCTGAGGTCTTGGGGCAGCGAAGGATGGCCGGTGCGAAGAAGCTGCCCGGTCTGCCCTGAACCGACTGCAAGGGGACCCGGCGCTTTCCTAGGGGTGGGGTGGGGGGCAAGGAAAATGCCCTCCTCTCACAACTATTCAGAACTTTCTAAAACTTCTCACTGGATCGAAAAGGAGCCCCCGAATCCAAACTTAAGGCGCCTGCCAGTGGGGAGCTCCGCAGGGGTCCTGCGCCCCCTCCTCTTGGAGACTCCCCGGCCCTCCACGCGGAACGCACGACTCCGTCTCACCGCCACGCGCTCACCATAGCGTCGTAGCGGAGAATGTTCATGAACTCCACCACCTCCATTCCTTTGAAGTAGGTGAACCAAACTGTGCCTTGGTATTGGTCACCGGCGTCGAGGAGTAGCACGTTCGGGTGCGTGGTGCGGACCTGGCGTATCTTGGTGGCCCTGCGCGCCACGCCGCCGTAGCAGTCCTGCCCGTTGCATTTGCCTGAGTCCTTGCTGGTCTGCTCGACGCGCGCGTGGACGTCGTTGGTGTGCAGCAGGGTGAGTTCGAAGGCGCCGGCGGCGGCACAAAAGGACGCGCCGAGAAGCCAGAACAGCATGGACAGCCTCGACGCGCAATTTTGCGCCGCGGGCAGCCGCCTCGAGGTCTTCATCGTGGAAACGCGGCGCCACTGAGGACCGCGGCGGCTAGCCGAGGCTCTTTAGGTGTGTGAGAGCGAGCGAGAGCGCGCGCGACAGAGAGCGAGCTAGAGAGAGTATGGGGAGTGGGGGGAGACGAAGAGGAGGAGCTGAACGCCACCTCTCCAGTCCCGCCCGCTTCGACGGGAGCCCTCATCTCTTCGTTCGCACCCTGTTCTGCCACCAACGGTTGGGAGCGCCTGCCTGACTCCTTTCGAGCTATCCTTCCCTGCTCCGCCCTGCTTTCCTCAACCCTTCCTTACAGCAACTTTAGGAAACCTCGCTCTTTTCTGGAGCGGATAGATAACTGGGCTGGGCGGGGTGGTTAAATTGAATGTATGCATTTCAGTGCCATCTGGCGAGCATGACTCAAGGGCGCCCTCGCCTCCGGGTAAGTCCCCGACCTTTTTTCTCTGCAGCTTCGCAGCGTATAATGGATGCCATGCCACCAAGCACCCACTCCTCGGCTTTCCCAGTGGGTGCCTTCCAGTGACATACCCTTAGGTGGGGGCTAGCGAAAGCTAAAAAAATCCACATTCTCACATCTCCTCTGAACCTAATAATAATAATAATAATAATAGGAAATGTATTTCTTACCCGCCTCTCTGTTTGGATCGAGGCGGGGAACAACAGTAAATATAAAATATGATAAAATACATAAAACTGATTAAAAACATGGCAGACGTTATTAAAACAGCAATAAAACATCATAAAAACATCCTAAAAACATTCTAAAATTCCACTGGATATGCCTGCCGGAAGAGAACAGTCTTTATAGCTTTCTTAAATTCTAAAAGACTGTTAAGTTGATGAGTCTCCTCCGGCAGGTCATTCCACAGTCTGGGAGCAGCAGAAGAAAAGGTCCTCTGGGTAAGCGTTGTCAGCCTAGGCCTCATCTACAAGAATTCGCCTTTACGCCTGGTTAGGCGATTATGCGCATATTTGCAGAAGCGCATTTACACCTAATACCTCTGTACAAGAGGCGGCGAAGCGCATTACTGGACGACCGAAACGCGATTTAAACTATTGACATGCGGAGAATTGCTTGTTCACATAGTCAAAATGTATTTTAACGGCCGGAGCAAAATAAAACTCGCTATTTAACGCGCATTCGATAATGCACATAATCGGATGTTTAAAGCACCTCTATGCCCAATTTGCGCTCCGTTCATGTAGAGGTAAAAATTTTAATGCACCTTGAAAGAGCTTTAAATGCTTCTTGTAGAGGCAGCCCTAGTCTTGGCCGACTGTGTTAAGTTCTTCCCAGAGGACCTGAGCATGTGGGGCGGATTGTATGGGAGAAGGCGATCCTGCAGGTAACCTGGACCCAAACCATGTAGGGCTTTAAAGGTATTAACCAACACTTTATACTTTGCCCAGAAACTGATTGGCAGCCAATAAAGTGATTTTAAAGCTGGCGTAATATGGTCACCCCTAGGTGTACCGGTGACCAACCTGGCTCCCATATTTTGAACTAGTTGAAGTTTCCGGACTAGGCACAAAAGTAGCCCTATGTACAGCGCATCGCAAAAATCAAGCCTCGAAGTTATCAGTGCGTGCACTACCGTCTTTAGATCTTCCAACTCTAGGAAGGGGCGCCGCTGACGTATCAGCCGAAGCTGATAGTAGGCACTCCTGGCCGTTACATCTATCTGGGCTGTCATTTGGAGCGATGGATCCAGGAGCACCCCCAAGCTGCGAACACAGTCTTTCAGGGGAGGTGTAACCCAATCCAGGACTGGTTGACACACCTCCAAACCCAGGTTGCGGCCTTTGACAGCAAGCACCTGCGTCTTGTCTGGATTCAGCTTCAGTTTGTTTTTCCTCATCCAGCCCATTACCGCCTCCAAGCATTCATTCAGAGGAGACACACTATCCTTAGCTGACGCTGTTATCGTAGGCATAGAGATATTTGGGTGTCGTCAGCATCCTGAATTTTGTGCCCTAACCAAAGCTCCTACCTTGATATGTCACCTGCAAATTATTGTGCTGGTTTTGCACCACAAATCCTGGGTTTTGTACTGATATATCACATTTCTTAGTTAAACTGTCCTAGCTGTTGTAATCTTTCCTCATAGGGGAGTTTCTCCAGCCCCTTGATAGTTTTAATTGCCCTTTTTTCACCCTTTCCATACTATCAGGTTGACTAGCAGGGCTCTGCCTCCGTGCCTTAATGGACCCACTGCAATTTGTGTGTCCCTAACAATCATTCCAAGTGAACAGTTGACCAGTGACTAAATTGATCCCAACATTCCATTTATTAATGTCAGAGAGCTACTTATATATAATGTAAAACTGATGGTAGACTCGAAATCATCTCCTCGCCCCTCTTCCCTTTACACCAGGCAGACTTTTCAACCCGCAACTTCATTCAGGGTCTAATATAAGTCCTAGAAGTAGCAGGGAATGCTTGCAGGGTGAGACGAGGGTATGTCCTTTTTCTACAGTGCATGTTCAAGGGTGAAGTCTTTTTAAAGGGGGGAATGGAGCTTTTTCCCTTTGCTTTTCTGGGTGGGGCATTTGATGCCAAGGAATCTGCTGGCATGCAAGAGGTGTTGGGGCTAAAGCTTTGCAAGACACTCTGAATGCAATGGAAGAGCACTTTGCTCATGTTCAGGAACACTCACTTCTCCAGGCAGTTTTCAAAGAAAAAACTCAACTGTTGTGCATTTGAGAGAGAGCGCATAATTTGAAGCACTGGACAAGGGAGGTAGAATGGAAGAATCTCTAGGGTTTACTCAAGAGCGTAAAGTTGCTTCTGAGCATATGCAGAATACATTTCTTTCCCAGCCCAGTCCAGCCCTCAGGTATCTGAGATAAAAGTTCAGGACTTTGACTCCCCTGGGCCATGTTTTCCTTGTACTGCCTTCAGATTTGTGTGCTTTGCTGCTAAAAAAAGAAAACCCTAAGAGAGGAATGCCTGTGATCTCTGAATTGTTTACATAAGAACGGGAAAAATAGAGAAGAAGAAAGGAGAAGGAGAAGCTTGTAACTTGTGTACAAGCTGCTAAAAGTAAAAGTTCCCTGAAACTACATTTTCACAATTTCTCCAGCCCAACAGAAGATGTAGAAAATGACCCCCCTCCCCCACCACACACATAGACTTTTGCAACTGAGAATGCAACTGAGGAATTGAGTAGCCCTATATGAATGCTGTATAAAGACTGTGGATTTGTATACATGTACTTCTTTTCACATATAATGGAGTTTACGTCTGTTCATACAAGAGTTTTCTGGATGATAGCTCACTATCCTTTTGCCCATCGAATGATAGTTCTTCTCCTTGAAGACCACAATGCTCTATCACTTGAGCTGCACATTATGAAGGATACTGCAGCATTTTTCAGTAATTCATATAACAAAGGATATCCCCTTTCCAAGTTATGGTGTGAGGAGAAGGCTAACATCAGATTATAAGAAGAGGCATGCTGGATCAGACCAAGAATCCAGCTTGCCTAACATTAGATTTACACAGTGGCCAACCACCTGCCCATGGGAAACTCACAAGTAGGACACAAGTGCAACAGCACGTTCCCATTTACGTTGTCCCTATCTGGTGTATCCATACATACTGCCTCTGATACTGGAGGTAGTTTGCATAAAGCCATCAGGATTAGCAGCTATGGATAGCCTTATCCTCCATGAATTTCTCTAATCCTCTTTTAAAGCCATCCAAATTGGTGGTCATCACTATATCTTGTGGCAGTGAATTCCATAGTTTAACTACGCACTGTGTGAAGAAGAGCTTCACTGAGCTTCATGGAGCTTGAGTTCCAGAATTATGAGAGCAGGAGAAAAATGTCTCCCTATCCATCTTCCGCACACCATGCTTAATTTTGTACACTGCTATCATGTCTCCCTTTTCTCTCCTTTTCCTAAACAAAATCTAGAGGGAATTGCTCCAGCCCCTTGATTATTTTAGTTACATTGTCTGCACTTTTTTCTACAACAGTATGGTTTTTTTAGGTGCAGTGACCAGAACTGTATACATAGTATTCCAAGTGTTTTTGCACAATAGATTTGTATAAGGGCAGTATTATACTGGCAGCTGTATTTTTGATTCCTAATTATGCCTAACATGGAATTTGCCTTTTCACAGCAGCATGTTCAGCAAACTGGACATGTTCATCAAACTGTCCACCACAACCAAAGATCTGTTTCTTGGTCAGTCACTGCTAGTTCAGATCCCATCAGTATGTATGTGAAGTTGGGATTTTTTTACCCCAACATGTATCACTTGAACTCCATTGTCATTTTTCAATGCCATTACATTGAACTCCATCTGTCATTTTTATGCCCATTCTCTCACTTTGGAGATATCCATTTGGAGCTCTTCACAATCCTTTTTTGTTTTGACCACCCCATATAATTTAGTGTCATCAGCAAACTTTACCACTTGAAAGCATTTATTTATTTATTTCATTTGTACCCTGCCTTTCTAGCAAGAAAAATGGCACTCAAAGCTCTGGGCCCAATACATATCCTTGTGGGACACTATTTTTTATATTCCTCCATTGGGAGAATTTACCATTTATTCCTACTCTTTGCTTTTTGTTCTTTAACTTCTCCTCTTATTCCATGATTGCTAAATTTACTCAGAAATATTTGGCAAGGGGCTTAAAGAATTCTTTATTATTGGCCTTGTTATTAACAATATACTCCTCAAAATGTCCCTTTTCATATCTTATTGTCTTTTTGCATTTCTCTTGTGCTACTTTGTGTTCCATTTTGTTCTCAGTTGGGCACAATTTCAATTTTCTGAAAGAATTCTTTCTAATAGCTTCTTTGACACTGCTTGTTAACCATGCTGGTGACCTCTTGAACTTGGTGCTACCTTTCCTAATCTGTGGCATATATTCATAGAACTTCCTTCTATCCATGTGTCTCCACCCAAAATGTATACTTTACGTTATGAGAGCTAACCCAGGGTGCACATATGGTCTTTGGGTCTTAACTTCCCAAAAAATCCTTACAATTTTTATTGGGAGACATGACAATTCAGTGATAGAGAGATGCAACTCCAAATTGTGATACTAAAGGTGAACAGAGAGATGATGTTGGAAAAGTCTTTCCTAGGAAAATTTCCTCCAATGTGGTCAGTCCCTGGTATAGAAGTCGGTTGTAATACGGTTTTCTTCTTCTTCTTCTTCTTCTTCTTCTTCTTCTTCTTCTTCTTCTTCTTCTTCTTGGCTTGCTGTGAATTATAACTTCCCAAAGCAATAGTGGATTGCATTTTACCAAGAAGCCAGACAACAGTTTGAGACTGGGAACATGTTCTTGAATGATCCAATTTGAAATACAAAGGCAAAAATTGTGGCACAAAACAGCACAAAACATTGGTATAGGTTCGGAGATGAAATGAGAATGTGGGGGAGAGGTTGTCTGTGTTAACTACACATCTCCATTTGATGTATCAGTACACAGTTGTGGGTGGGGGCATAAATCTTGGGATGTGTGGCCCAAAACAGCACAAAACTTTGCTAAGGGTTCAGAGGTGAAAGAGAATGTGGTTTGTTTTTGTTTTTAGCATTTGTCATTTTCAAGCTTTTGGTGGCAGCAGAAAACTCGGGATTTATGGCACAAAACTAGCACAAAACTAGCACAGCATTGGAGCTGTTCCAACAATATTATTTTTTGTATGTGTTAACCATGAACCCACATGTGATGTATCAGTGCACACTTGTGGGTGGTGGACCAAAATGTTGGCATAATATTTGGAGGAGATACTAAGGGCTAATCTACACCTACAGCTCTTTCGCAACGGAGGAGGAATAATTGCGATGGTTCCCTGTTTCCACGATCGCCAATCACAGGGCACACACAATGGCACTTCCACATGTGGATCGGGAGAAGTGGGTGGAGCTAGGCAGATGATGCGGCTACGGGGCATTTTTATGAATCGGGAGGGATGCGCACGAATGCAAAATCACAGCTACGCATGGTGTGGATAGAGATATGCGCAGAGATATGTTTGTGTTAAACAACAAAACACAGTCGGCGCCAAAACACGCTGATAACCAATAAAAAATTGTGCCGAAAATGGTGGACAGGTCCACTTCCGCACACCTCCGACACCGCTAGACATGTCCCTGACAGCGGGTTGGCTGTTCGCCAAGCTGGGAACTCGTACCAAACAGCAAAACTTCGCAAAGGGGGGGGGCACACAAGCAGCGGACTTTGGGATTGCAGCAAGAGAGCCAAAAGAAAACATGACAACAGCAGCCAGTGATATTCCTGAATAACTGAGGGGATGGCCCGAGATCACAGCAGGATCAGCTCTGTATCATGTACCCCGGTAGGGACAACTTCGATATTTTCCTGGAATAAACGGCTGGTGTATACACGGCCTTAATTATTATTTTTATTTTTTAAACACAGTAGTTAACAAAGCTGCCCATTGTGGCTAGAGATAGGGAAGCAATGTATGATGAGGACTGCAGTTGAAATTACCTTTGAAGTTGATCTACTTGTTTAAAATGTCCCTTGTCTGATTTCTCTGTTTTGATATTGGATCTAGAACAGAAACATCTGCAAGATGAGTCACCTTGGGGATTGGGGTGCTTCCATATGGAGGTCTCCTAGCACAGACAACCAAAAGGCATTGTCATATTATGTCTTTTTCTCTTTAATAGGGTGTTGTTTTTTGGTAGTAATAAAGAAGACAGAACAAGCAATGAAAAAGCACAGGAAGGCTACAATCTGAAGACAACAATGTCTGGATACCTCCACATAAAATTTAAAGCCTCATCTGTCAGTACTCATGCTCCTGAGGAAGTGTGTTTAGGGTTGAGGTTGCAATCCGAAACACGCTTACTAGGGCAAGGAGAACAATCACTTTTAGTCTAGGGGCTAGATTGTGCCCCAACACACCCCAGACCAAGCTGGTGGGCTGGATGGTTTCAGGGGGTGGGGCCTCACACCTGAAGCTCCTCCTCTTCCCATGACATCAACAACCCCACCCACTTAAAATGTTTTTCTACGTGCAGAGAAAAGGGACTCAGCCAGGCCTTGCAGGAACCAGCTCCTACAAGCCCTGGCCAAGTCAGGTCACTCGTACCTGACTGGGATGTGAACAATGCAGGAAGGGACTCAGCTGGTATTTGCAGGAGCCCTGGCCAAGTTGGGCTCCTTTTTCTTAGGGTGACCAGATAAAATCCAGGTCAGGGTTCATGTAACTTTAACAGTTGTAGAGAAAAGGGAATTTCAGCCAGTGTCATTTGTATGCAATTAGTTCCTGGTGAAATTCCCTCTTCATCACCACAGTTAAAGGTGCAGGCACTATACTAGAGTGACCATATACAAAAGAAGGCAGGGCCCCTGCAACTTTAACTACTGCAACCCTCTACTTGCATGGGAAGTGGTGCAGAGGAATCCCTGTTTTATCTCAGATCTCTGATGGTGATAACAAGAGGATTCCCTTTTGTGCTGCTTGTCCACTGGGCGTGGGCTTTTGGGAGGGGGAGTGGATTGGAGAGGTCTGAGGGCGGGGCTCACAGTGAGTGTTCAATCCTATGCAAGTGGGATTGAGCCCCAGTAGGTAATTAGGCCCTAGGGGCAGTCTCTGCTTTTTCTACTGAGTCTAATTTGAAACACTGCTGTAAGCATAATACAGGAGTATTAACAGGAAGTTTGGGTCTCTGCCTGTTGATTGCACAGCAGCAGGGCTCATAGTTCTGACAAATGAGGGCACTGTTAATCCTATGCTTCTGAATGTTCAGATATTATACCCATTGATAAATTACCACAAGGTGTTCTTATTATAAGGCACTTCCGCCTAGGGTATTCTGTATAAAGGCGGTGTATAATTTGAATAAATAATAATATTAATAATAATAATCATTAATAATAATTATAATGGCATCACATCAAAAAACTATACAGAAAACCTTCAGAAACTGGGCTTACCAAAATACATCCACTCCGACATTGGGAAAGTAATCATACTTAAAACATGCTCAGTTATCAGAAAATTCCTGAACCTATAAAAGACTTGGCAAAGCCCGTCATGTCCATCTAGAAAAAATGCCATGAGCAAGAAAAGAGATGATGATGATGATTAATAATAATAATAATAATTAATAGATATTGTATCTTTTACTCATTTTCTCTAGGGTTGCTACCTTATTTTCTGGCAGAGCTCTTGTGTCTTTAACATATATGTGACAGGCAGTGATCCAGCTTTTTGCCCAACATGGATAGGCTGACCATATGAAAAGGAGGACAGGGCTCATGTAACTTTAACAGTTGTAGAGAAAAGGGAATTTCAGCCAGTGTCATTTGTATGCAATTAGTTCCTGGTGAAATTCCCTCTTCATCACAACAGTTAAAGTTGCAGGGGCCCTGCCTTCTTTTGTATATGGTCGCTCTAGTATAGTGCCTGCAACTTTAACTGTTGTGATGAAGAGGGAATTTCACGAGGAACTAATTGCATACAGATGACACTGGCTGAAATTCCCTTTTCTCTACAACTGTTGAAGTTACATGAGCCCAGCACTCCTTTTCATATGGTCAGCCTAAACATGGAGATGCAAAGATGGTAAATTTTAATTACTAAGCCATCCTTCCCCAACCTGTTTTGGACTTCACCTCCCATCAGCCTTAGCCAGCATGTCCAATGGTCAGGAATTCTGGAAGTTATAGCTAAAACTTCTGGAGGGCACCTGGTTGGGAAAGGTTGTGCTAAGCAAATGCAGAGATCTTAGTGTAACAACTACAATCAGTAACTCACAAGTCTCTGTGATTAGAAACAGGATTCCAAGCCAGAGGTTGTAATTTTGAGGCAACCACTCTAATCCAAAGTACCTATCATTTTAAAAATTAAGCACTGGGTGTATGGTGCACCTGTGAAAGCAAAGTCTCATCCCTTCCTATTGCCACATACACTTTAAAACCAACCTATAAATAAATACTCCATTTCAGAACTCCTTGGTAAACTATGCTTGAAATAACAGCAGCGGGCACCACAGAATGTCCTGCTCCATATGTTATGTGACTGTGGCTTGAGCATTCCTGGGTCCCTGTAAGGACATTCTGGTTTTATAGGCAGATGTTAAAGTTATGATTGAGACAATATGTAACATGTTTGGAAAAAGCACAAACAATTACAAAGAGGTCTGTAGCATCTTGGAAGACTAGCAGATTTATTATGGCACAAGATTTTATTGACTTGAAATGCCCTGCAACTTTGCTGGCTGGTTTTGCTGTTTTCAGCGATTGTGTGGATGAATTTTGTTATTCATTTCTAAAAGCCCATATGTTTTAATTTAACATACCATGCTAGGCCCTTTCCAATTACTGGAAAACTTCTGATATGTACAAGCAAACCTTTTGCAAGAATCGATGGACAGTGTCCAGTTTGGCAACACTGCTAGTGTGAATTACATTTTGCCAGTAGCATTTTGTGGCCCGGCGAGTTTTTTGAAAATATCAATTCAGTCAGCAAATGCTATTGGCGTTGTGCTAGAGATTGCTTGCACTAGCACAACATAATTTCGGTTAGTAGTACTGTTGAATTGGATACTATGAATTGATAATCCAATGTGTAGCTGAGCAGAGAAACCCCTCCTCCAAAAACAACTGGCTGATCCATTGTGAAGCTAGTCTAAAGAAATTTGGGCTCAACCCCATGGTGGTGGTTGCTAGTGACACTCAGAACAGCCGAAAGTCCATTAAAGAACAGTTGCAGAAATATTATGCTAGACTGGATATTGAAGCAATCAAAGTATCCAGATTTTCCTCTAGTTTCCCTTCGCTAAAAACATGTCACGGTGAAGAGAAATACCTGTCTGAGATCATGTCTCCCTTCCTTCGCAAGGCCTTTATAGCCTTGCGCTTTCAAACAATGAAATCTAATTTCAGAGAAGGGAGATACAAGAACATCCCTAGAGAACAACGTTTATGCATATGTGGGAGCCAGGAGGTGGAGGACACTATACATTACATGTTACATTGTAAGCTGTATAAAATCCTAAGAGACAAATACTTAACAAAATGTCTAGTAGCGGTAACTAACCTTGATGATATGGACATCATACATTTACTGTCAAGCACATCCAAGTTCATTATGTTAAACACAGCCAGATTTGCAGTAAAAGCAGCCCAACTTAGAACAGCCCTAGAGGACAACTGCCTTGTATGAGAAATGGTGATTCTGAAATGACAAATCCTTGTAAAGTATGTGATTACACTGAATTTTAACTTTGTGATAGAATTTTTATTACTGAATTTTAACCTTGTGACTAAATTTTTATTGTTATTATATTAGACTGACCAGATAAAATCCAGGTCAGGGCTCCTGTAACTTTAACAGTTGTAGAGAAAAGGAAATTTCAGCCAGGGTCATTTGTATGCAATTAGTTCCTGGTGAAATTCCCTCTTCATCACAAGGGTTAAAGTTGCAGGGGCCCTGCCTTCTTTTGTATATGGTCACTCTAGTATAGTGCATGCACCTTTAACTGTTGTGATGAAGAGGGAATTTCACCAGGAACTAATTGCATACAAATGACTCTGGCTGAAATTCCCTTTTCTCTACAACTGTTAAAGTTACAGGAGCCCTGACCTGGATTTTATCTGGTCAGCCTATTATATTGCATTGCATGGAACAGGCTATAACCTGTGATTGGTTGCCTGAAGAATAAAGTGAAAGTGAAAGTGAATTGGATACTGCCCTTTTTATATTTAAGGGTATGATTTGGCTTGGGCTTGATTTTTCTTTTGCACAATACATGTACAGTTTGTTGCCC
The DNA here is from genome assembly GCA_029215795.1 of Anniella stebbinsi. NCBI lineage: Eukaryota > Metazoa > Chordata > Lepidosauria > Squamata > Anniellidae > Anniella > Anniella stebbinsi. The sequence goes on along the minus strand of JARDYH010000003.1, from coordinate 162,490,734 downwards.
ATTTTTAATTACAGGATTCATATACTTTCCCTGAAGTTGCATGAGGTTTTCATCAGGACGTTGCTCTGCCCCATTCACAGAATTTACTGGGGGGAGCAAATGCTGACTTCTTTCACTTGTCACCTTCCCATGTTTTCCTACCACTTCTTCCATTTTTTTTCTTACTGCAGAAAACCCTTTTCTGTGTTGCTAATTAGACATACGTTAAATTCTCACATTTCTCATTTATATCTTTAATGTCTTCAAAGATTCTGATATTACTTATGCTCGACATATTGCATGTTCTTCCTCTTTAATTCTTATATCTTATAATTTGGTGCCATATCTTCGACTTCTTGTGATTTTTCTATTTTTTAAAAAAAGTTGAATGAGTGGCTTTTAAGGGAGGACAAAGCTCGGTCTTAAGGACAACCCCAGGTTCTTCTAGTTTCCTCGTACTAGTTAGCGGCAGCTGTAACATATGCTTTTTGCAATGTGAAAAACAGGAAAATTTCTTTAGGGCAAAGAACTTGCAATTTCCCTTGCTGTGGACCTTAGCTTTAATTATATTCTTATCTTGTATATAGAGGCACAAAGGTCAGGTTTCCATGCTCATATTCGATCAGGTTAACAGATTAATCTTCTTCGTATGCATATCTTAAAGGTATGTGTGTGGGAAAGGTCATTTGCTGTTGGATCTTCCTATGGGTTAAAGGTAGAGTGACCATATGAAAAGGAGGACAGGGCTCCTGTATCTTTAACAGTTGTATTGAAAGGGGAATTTCAGCAGGTGTCCTTTATATGCATGTAGCACCTGGTCAAATTCCCTCTTCATCACAACAGTTAAAGCTAGAGTGACCATATACAAAAGAGGGGAGGCCTCCTGCAGCTTTAACTGTTGTGATGAAGAGGGAATTTCACCAGGTGCTGCATGCATGCAAATGACACCTGCTGAAATTCCTCTTTCAATAAACTGTTAAAGATACAGGAGCCCTGTCCTTCTTTTCATATGGTCCACCTAAGGAGCTTCAGAGAGGGAAGATGGAATTACTGCCAAATCAAAGTCTCGTGCCAAAAAAAGGGAAAAAAGAAATTTAATTGAATGAGGAATCTGCTCCTGCTTTTCTTCTTGGTCTGGTTTTCTCAAATGTAGGGTGCCCTGATACAAAAGAGGGCAGGGCTCCTGCAGCTTTAACTGTTGTGATGAAGAGGGAATTTCACCAAGTGCTGCATGCATACAAATGACACCTGTTGAAACTCCCTTTTCTATACAGCTGTTAAAGATACAGGAGCCCTGTCCTCACTTCCAAATAGTCACCTTATCAAACTCCTTTGCTAGTGTTATTACCGAGTTCCCAGGAAGCTATATAAGTGTAATAAACTGATTGGTTAAGGGCAATGGGATACCACATCTGGAAGGTTCAAAAAGAAGCTCTCAAACATGGGGAACATTCCAGCAATAATTAAGAAAATGAATTGTTCAGATGTGGTTAATGGCATAGGACTTCCAATAGCACCCTTTGAGCTAGTACACATTATGTATTTTCATTATTATTGATATAGAAACACATACAATAAAACTCTCCCCTAAGAATGGGGTGGGTGGAAACTACAATAAAATGAAGTTGATGAAAGTGCTAAAGCACCGAGTTAAAGACTGAGAGCCTATCTACACCAAGCAGGATACAACACTTTGAAAACTTTTTGAAAACTGTATATGGTAGGCTGACCATATGAAAAGGAGGACAGGGCTCATGTATAGGCTGACCAGATAAAATCCAGGTCAGGGCTCATATAACTTTAACAGTTGTAGAGAAAAGGGAATTTCAGCCAGTTTCATTTGTATGCAATTAGTTCCTGGTGATATTCCCTCTTCACAACAGTTAAAGGTACATGCACTATACTAGAGTGACCATATACAAAAGAAGGCAGGGCTCTGCAACTTTAACAGTTGTGATGAAGAGGGAATTTCACCAGGAACTAATTGCATACAAATGACACTGGCTGAAATTCCCTTTTCTCTACAACTGTTAAAGTTACATGAGCCCTGTCTTCCTTTTCATATGGTCAGCCTAGTATATGGAATGTGTCCTGGGCCCCAACAGTCCTGGGTCATTACTGTTATAAACTGTTTTAAACCGTTTTAAAGCAGTAGTGTAGATAGGCTCTGAGTTCAATCCCATCAAGACCCCCTCTAGAAGGATTCGCTTTGGCGCCTGGCTGCCCTATTATGCGCATATTCGCGGAAGCGCATTTACTCCTAATACCTCTGTACGAGAGGAGGCGAAGTGCATTACAGGACAACCGAAATGCACTTTAAACTTGCTGACATGCGGAGAACCGCATGTTTACACGGCGGTAAGGCGCTTTAACTGCCGCCGCAAATTAAAACTCGCAGTTTAACGCGCATTCGATAATGCGCATAATCGGAGGTTTAAAGCGCCTCAGCCCCCAATTTGCGCTCCTCTCTTGTAGAGGTAAAAAATTTAATCAGCCTTGAAAGAGCTTTAAACCTCTCTTGTAGAGGCAGCCCAAGTCTAAATTGATGGCATTTGAGCTAGGGTGACCAGATAAAATCCAGGTCAGGGCTCATGTAACTTTAACAGTTGTAGAAAAAAGGGAATTTCAGCCAGTGTCATTTGTATGCAATCAGTTCCTGGTGAAATTCCCTCTTCATCACAACAGTTAAAGTTGCAGGGGCCCTGCCTTCTTTTGTATATGGTCACTCTAGTATAGTGCATGTACCTTTAACTGTTGTGATGAAGAGGGAATATCACCAGGAACTAATTGCATACAAATGAAACTGGCTGAAATTCCCTTTTCTCTACAACTGTTAAAGTTATATGAGCCCTGACCTGGATTTTATCTGGTCAGCCTAATTTGAGCTAGCGGTAACCAACCAAGACAAAGCTCTTGGAGTTGTGGTGTACAGCTCATTGAAAATGTCAACCTAGTGTGCAGTTACTGTAAAGAAGGCAAACTCCATGTTAGGCATTATTAGGAAAGGAGCTGAGAATAACCCTGCCAATATCATACTGCCTTTATACAAATCTATGTTGTGACCACATTTAGAATACTGTGTACACTTCAGGTCACCACACCTTAAAAAGATATTGTAGAGCTGGAAAAATGCAGAAAAAGGATAACTAAAATGATCAAGGGGCTGGAGCACCTCCCCTAGGCTGACCATATGAAAAGGAGGACGGGGCTCTTGTAACTTGAACAGTTGTAGAGAAAAGGGAATTTCAATTAGTTCCTGGTGAAATTCCCTCTTCATCACAACAGTTAAAGTTGCAGGCACCATACTAGAGTGACCATATACAAAAGAAGGCAGGGCCCCTGCAACTTTAACTGTTATGATGAAGAGGGAATTTTACCAGGAACTAATTGAAATTCCCTTTTCTCTACAACTGTTCAAGTTACAGGAGCCCCGTCCTCCTTTTCATATGGTCAGCCTAACCTCCCCTATGAGGGAAGGTTAAAACATCTGGGACTGTTTAGTTTGGCTGTGTGTGTGTGTGTGGGGGGGAAGGCGAGTAAGGGGAAACATGATAGAGTTGTACAAAATTATGCACGGTGTGGAGAATGTAGACTGGGAGACATTTTTCTCCCTCTTTCATAATACTAGAACCTGAGGTCAGCCCATGAAGCTGATTAATGGGAGATTCAGTGCAGATAAAAGAAAGTACTTTGCTATCACAAGACACAGTGATGGCAACCTCTTTGGATGGCTTTAAAAGGGTCTAGCAAATTCATGGATGAAAACCAGTTGCTGGGGAACATGGGCAGGAGGGTGCTGCTGCACTCATGTCCTGTTTGTGGGTTTCCCATGAGCAACAGGCTGGCCACTGTGTGAACAGAATGCTGAGCTAGATGGGCTCTGATCTGATCATGGCTCTTTTTATGTTCTAATAGGACTACGCCTGAGCTAGAATGAATCATTACTGGAGTTAATCCTTAGTTATTTACTAAGGAGGCAATCCTCACTGGACAACTGTTTGGGATTATTTTAGAGTCAGGGATTATTTTAGAGTTAGCACCCAAAGGGAGTATCCAAGGGAAAATGGGAGGGCTTCAGTTGTGGTGAACACCCATCTGTTTTGAATTTTAATAATGAAATTGTGGCAAAGCTCAACAGTGCCCTCCAGATGGTAAATTAGCATCCTGTCAGGCAACGAGTATATTTCTCTCACCATATTTCACATTTTGTCCTAAAAAAACACATCCAAAAATGTAAGCTTTGTAAACGAATGAACTAAGTGGTTAAAATTGACTGGGTGTTTTGAGATGGAAAGTTACAGTTGTTAGGAAGATGGGTCCAACCACTAAGTAGTTTTCTTACTGCCTGCAACACTGTCATCAGAAATGGGGACAATCACATTATTGGTCAAAACAACAATCAGTGTCTGTTAGGATTGCTCTGTAAATTAGATTTACCTTTCTGTCTTTATTTGGAATTAATTCTGTGTGTGTGTATGTGTGTGTGTGTTGCTTTCCCTTGTTTCTCCCCCCCCCCCTTCCCCCAAATGAAACCCTTTTTATGTTTGGGCATTTGGCTGTGTTTTAAAAAGGAATTCTGAGAAAACTTTCCCATGTAAAGCACCACAGGGTTACAAAATGGCTATTTATGTTTCGAGGATTTATGACAAAGGGTGTTTTTTTTGTTTTTTGTTTTTTTGGTTAAGTCCTGGCTTTGGGAATGAAAATCCAAAGCACCTTTCACATTACTTTTCCTAGGGCTGGGCTGAAGAGCTGGTGGGGTTCAGACTCTCCCCAGCTCTCCAAGCAGCTGAACAGATTAGGTTCATCCTGAGTGGCGGCAGCTTATCATCAGTAATTCTTTTTTCTCAGTAACCCTAGTAGAGGGGGAGTTATGTCCCATCCCAGTCTCATAACAGAAATGATAGATCGGGATGACAGAAGTGTGTACTTCAGAGATTTGCTGATTGACATTGATTTGCAAATGACTGAGTGAATTCCATTCACTGCTGCCCACATAAGCATTGCAGCTAATAGGAAAAAAAGAGAGCTGCTCTTCTAGTTTTGGAATGCTACGGTAGAATTGTGAACATTGCTATTTTATCAAAATAGATTGTCTTATGGTCCACACAAACAAACTTCTAGAGGAATGCACTCTATTTGCAATAGATGTCAAGATAATGGGTTGTATCCAACCCTGTCCATCCACCAGCGGAACAGAAATCACTGGCAGAATGGTTTCATCTTCCCCAGTGCAGACCCTTGTGTGCCCCCCAAACTTGCTCCAGAGGATTGGGGGATTATTTGGAGCAGATTTGAGGGCGGGGCATGAAGACTGCAGAGGGAGGGGAGCAAGTGGAAGTCTGCCTGTGCAACATTGGATTTAAGCCAATGTCTGGCCATTTACTTTTTTTTTTATGGTAACACTTTTGCATTGTGTATACAAACATCTTGGATTATCTTGTATTGTTTTTTCTATTTAATAATAAAATATGAATAGGAAAAAAACATATGTTGGATTTATTACAGAAAACAGGATAGCAAACGTTTAAAATTCTAATTCTTCTTCCTCAGCATGTATCAACGTTAATGATTTTATGGTAAGTTGTTTTAGCCCTCCATTTTATTGTAAGGGCTCTCTTGGGACATGATTTTAAAGGAAATAGTATAAACATTGTAGGAATAAATAAAACATCATGGGGAAAGAAAAGAAGAACAAGAAGTAGTTTGTAGGATGGCTTTGTTTAAAACAGCTTTGTGCTCCAGCCTGCTTATACACAGCTGTTGTTACTTATATTTGTATCCTATCTTTCCTTCAGGGAAGTCAAGGCAGCATACTTCAGTTTTCCCCATGTTATCATCACAACAACCCTTTAATTCAGCTGGCCATGCAGGCTAGGTATAACAGGAATTGCAGTACAACACATCTGGAAGGCAATTGGTTGGGCTAGGCTGCTGAAATGTATGTTAGGCTGAGTAGAAATAATCATTTCCCAGGGAATTGGACATCTCTAATACTAAAATAATAATAAAAGTCTGTCCATCTGTCAATGCCTTAGTGCCAAGATTCTGAAACCTAGACATCTAAAACTTGGTGAGCATACTAAGAGGACCCTAGGGGTGTTTATAAAATACATGATTTAGAGATTCTTCAGATGCAGGTCATTTTGACATTGCAGTGATCCTCCTGCATAAACTCCGACTCTTGTGATATACATTGCTATTTCCTGCCAGGTGCAGGAGAAGTTCAGCTATCAAAAGCTCACTAATGGGCGCTGTCCCATTAAACTGCATTGAAGCTGTACAAGCCACATGGTCACTTCTCTTCCTGCTCTCTCCCTCTGTGTAATTGGAGCTCTTTACAGAAGTGGGAGAGATGCAGCTTCAGAGCCAATGGTAAGGGAACGTGATTCCCCCACCGCCCATCTAAGGAGTTCTTAGGCCCTTTCTACACCATAGAGGTGTAGAGGGAGGGACGCCGATTCCGGAAGTACCTAATACACACCATTGGCGCACAGGGAGGGAGGGAGGGAGGGTGATCCTGGAAGTATCTAATACATACCATTGGCGCACAGGGACCAGCCGGGGGCCATCCCAGGCAAACCACCTGGTGTAGAAACGGCCTTAGGCCCCCTCCACAAGGATGCGCTTTTGCGCCCGTTTGTGGTATTATGCGCACTATCGCGGAGGCGCATTTACGCCTCATCCCTCTGCACGGGAGGCAGCGAGAGGCGTTGAAGCGCATTATCGCTTTTCTCCGACGCGCGTTTTAATTGTTCACATGCGGGGCTTCGGGAGGAGGAAACAGACATTTTAATTCGCTTTTTGCCTAAAGCCAACCCCTTTCCCAGCCCTCCCTTCCTGTACTCCACCCACAGGAATGTACCTGCCTGCCTACGTAATTTCGGGTTGCCTGGCAACGAGATGGGAGGGGGGGAGAGGGCAGAGCTGAGCGGGGGAAAAAAAATGCCTTCAGGTTACGCGCACCTTCGCGCGCGTGCATATGCATACAAGCACGTGATCAGAGCCAACCCCTTTCCCAGCCCTCCCTTCCTGTACTCCACCCACAGGAATGTACCTGCCTGCCTACGTAATTTCGGGTTACCTGGCAACGAGATGGGAGGGGGGGAGAGGGCAGAGCTGAGCGGGGGGGAAAAAATGCCTTCAGGTTACGCGCACCTTCGCGCGCGAGCATATGCATACAAGCACGTGATCTGAGTTTCGTCGACCGTTGAGTTCATTTACCTAGGCGACACCAGAGAAGCAAGTTTGGTTCCCCTTTTCTCTTACTGAAACGCCATTTTGAGCTGGACGGGAAGAGAAGGCGAGATGGCTCCTACCTCGATTTCTCGTTCCCTCATTTATGCGATTCAACTTCTGATCGCAAATATGCACGTTACATTGACTTGCCTAAGGAGAACGATTCAACGGAGAAGAAGAAGAAGACGAATCATCATGAGAAGGCTCCAAGAGAACAACTCTTATCTTTTAAGACTCCAACAAGATAGACTCCAAGAGAATTTATTATATGTTCCTTTGATGAAAAAACAGAGACCAAGAAGATGGTGGTGCTTCCCCAGGAGTCGTGACTGGTGGGAAAACGATGTTCTAGCCCTCTGGGGTGATGAGCAGTGGCTAGAGAACTTTAGGATGACCAGAGCAACCCTTTTCCAGATTGCAGACCATCTTCGGCCATTTCTAGAACGTCGCAATACGAACATGAGGGAAGCCATTCCAATGGTGAAGCGCGTGGCCATCTGTATATGGAGGCTAGCAAATCCTGGTGGTTACCGGGTGGTGGCTCAGCAATTTGGGATCGGTAGAACAACGGCAGCCATGATCGTTGTGGAGGTCTGCCTAGCCATGGAGCATGCGCTTCTGAGAAAAACAGTTTGCCTTGGCAATGTTCCAGAGGTGAGTCTTGTTTTTTATTATTTGGGATAGGAAAAGATGGGCTAGGCTGTTATATAGGTGGCCAAATGGAACTTGATCATTGTATCTCAAGCATGCCAGCCGATGAAGCAGTAATGATTTATTTTCCATTATTTATGTTTTCTCTCTCAGATCATGAGTGGATTTTCCAAACTGGGCTTCTTTCATTGTGTTGCAGCCACAGATGGATGTCACATTGAAATTGCCTGTCCTCCTAGGCAAGGCCCTGACTACATAAACCGGAAACGCTTTTTTTCCATGCTCCTTCAAGGCACAGTGGACCACCGTGGGCGATTCATGGATGTGGAAATAGGTTGGAGTGGGAGAAATCACGATGCCCATGTCTTCAGGAACTCTGCGTTCTTTGAGGCCATGGAAGCTGGTGTCTTCATCCCAGGGAACCCTACCATTACTGTTAATGACGTGCAGATTCCTCCACTGGTGGTGGCTGATTCCGCTTACCCCATTCGGAAGTGGCTGATGAAACCTTACGGCGGAGCCCTGGACCAGCAAAAGCAACATTTCAACCACTGTCTGTCACGGGCGAGGAATGTTGTTGAATGTGCCTTTGGAAGGTTAAAAGCACGGTGGAGATGCCTGTCGTCCAGGATAGAACTCGCTGAAGAAAACGTCATTTCTGTGATATCTGCCTGTGTCATTCTACACAACATTTGTGAAAGTCAAGGACATGATGTTGCATTGGATCTCCACGAAGCAAGGCAAATTGAACTGGCAACCCTGGGTGCCCCGCTGCCAATGGGGCATGAGGAAATTCAAGAAAAGGCTGCTGGGGAAAAGGTCAGAGATGCCTTAAGAGGCATGCTTTGGTCTCTGCGTGGGCAGAACCCCTAGGGAGGTGAGTGTTCAGTGCCAAACCCCTGTGCCAAACTTGTGTAAGCCATGTTTTCCCTAACTTTACTCTATTTACTCTATTTCAGCAAGTCACAGGAAGGAAGCATGTGTCAAGACCTGCTAGAAGCATAAACCAATAAGGAAAGTGCATAAACAAATAAGGAAAGTTTCCGCATAAAGGCTTCATGGCCTGAGAATGAATGAATGAATGAATGTGTAGAGGGTGGGATATTGTTATTACATCCTATGCTAAAACAATCCATCTCTAAATTTCCCTTAGAACATAGCATAGAGAGAACTGCAGGGGATCAAAGACGGTGTCGTGTGGAACCTCTGTGATGTGACCAGACCAGAAGGCAACCGCTTCCTTTTTCTGGATCATTCATTCCATTCTTCAAGCAAAAGCCAAGTCCCGCTCCAGGCAGCACTGACTGTGTTTATTCTTTTTTCATCAAGAAGAAGCTGCATTAGGAAATGAGACTACTTATAGACAATCCCTTTAGAATATGTGAATTTTATTTTCTATGTTGATTTCGCTTTTACATTGCTGTTTTGAGATGTTCAGTGACTTCAAAGTAACGTATGTTTCTTTCAATGTGTAATGCAATGCTGTTGCAAATGCTGTTAATTTTATTTTCTTTGCTGATTTTTCTTTTACATTGCTGTTAGTAATTAGATATTGTTATGAGATGTATGTTCATAATAATGTGACTTTCAACTATGTTTCTTTCAATGTCAAATTAAATGCTGTTGTAAATGCTGTTAATTTTATTTTCTATGCTGAAATTGTTGTTGCCATATTGCCATATTGTTGTTGCCATATTAAAAAGTGCTTATTTTAAAAATGCTTATCCTAAATAAAATATGTTCCTACAACTTTCAAACAATGTTGATAGTAGTATTCCTAGACAATAAGACTTCAGGTAACCCAACACACATATGCAGTACAGTGAACATTGCAGAAGGGCAAGTAACAGGACCACAGCCCATCCATGCCTACCTCACAGGGTTGTTTTTTTGAGAATAACATAGTACAATATAGTCACTAACATTCTCAGGTTTTCAGTTCAGGACACCCAAAGGTACATTCAGGACACCCAAAATTGTTGTTGCCATATTAAAAAGTGCTTATTTTAAAAATGCTTATCCTAAATAAAATATGTTCCTACAACTTTCAAACAATGTTGATAGTAGTATTCCTAGACAATAAGACTTCAGGTAACCCAACACACATATGCAGTACAGTGAACATTGCAGAAGGGCAAGTAACAGGACCACAGCCCATCCATGCCTACCTCACAGGGTTGTTTTTTTGAGAATAACATAGTACAATTAGTCACTAACATTCTCAAGTTTTCAGTTCAGGACACCCAAAACACATCTGGTAACTTTCCCACTGCTCCGAATAAACGCGACAGTGTTTAATCACTTACGCGCTGTTCGGGAATGGTGGTTTGACGGTTCCGCGCGCATGCGCGCAACCGCTAAACCGGTCCGCGGAAACATCGCAAACCGGAAGTGAGGCCTAGACTTCCTCACAATCCTTCAAGATGCCTAGAGGGAGGTATTGGGGGGATGCGGAGGTCCGCATATTATTGGCCTTCCTCCTCCAATCCTCCCTCGTTGGAAGGATTGTCAGGAGCAGCAGCCTCCCGACTATGAGGCTGTTTAGGAGGGCGGCTGCTGCTCTGCGCCAGCAAAACTTCGTCCGCACTGCCCTGCAGTGCAGGACGAAGTTCAAGTATGTGAAAGCGGCTTTTTTCCGGGCCATTAGTGCCCATGGGGAGCATCCCCCCTTCCGACAGCGTCCACCCTACTTCGTGGAATTCCGCGAGCTGTGGCGGAAGGCGGGGAGACCAACCCCTGAGGAGAGGCTGACCGCAGGTGAGTGCTCTGGTGGATGTGCAGGTTGGGGGGGGGAAGCCCCAAAAACTATGACCCCTGACACAATGAGGCTTTAAGGTGGATTCCAGCATACATCTTGGGTGGGGTGGGACTAGATGCCCTTCAGGAGCCCTGTGTGCTGGTGATTCTGCCCACTGCTCATTGTGTATTCTCTGGTGGATGTGCAGGTTGGGGGGGGGGAAGCCCCAAAAACTATGACCCCTGACACAATGAGGCTTTAAGGTGGATTCCAGCATACATCTTGGGTGGGGTGGGACTAGATGCCCTTCAGGAGCCCTGTGTGCTGGTGATTCTGCCCACTGCTCATTGTGTATTCTCTGGTGGATGTGCAGGTTGGGGGGGGGGAAGCCCCAAAAACTATGACCCCTGACACAATGAGGCTTTAAGGTGGATTCCAGCATTCATCTTGGGGTGGGACTAGATGCCCTTCAGGGACCCTTCCACATTTTAATGTTATTTCCCTTTTTCCCTTCCCTCTTTTTCTTAGCCCAAAACAGGAGGGCGGAAGAGGCGGCTCCGTCTCCCGAAGTGGAGGAGGTTGGGGGGACTTCTCCTCCTCCTCCTTCTCCTCCTTCTCCTCCTCGGATGACCCTCCGCAGAAGGGCACGTAAGTTAAATGCAAGCCAGATTAATTAGGAATACTATTTTTGCCCAGCGTACTTTAATAATATTATTAATATTAATAATTGTAATGATATATGTATTTATTTATTAATTAATAGACTCTCCCAACGGATCGAGGCGGGGAACACCATGATAGAAACTTAAAATAACATTTTTTTTCCAATTTTGAAGGGATACTCAGTCCATCGCCATCGCCGTCTGCGGAGGAGGTGGAGGAGGAGGTGCAGGAAGAGGAGGAAGAGGAGAATGCACCCCCACCTGTCTCACCTGCTGCTGTGTCTCCAGCAGGTAATAGAAGTTCCATTGCTTTGTATAATGTAGAGTACATTGAGCATATAAAATCCAGGTCAGGGCTCCTGTATCTGTAACAGTTGTAGAGAAAAGGGAATTTCAGCCAGTGTCATTTGTATGCAATTAGTTCCTGGTGAAATCCCCTCTTCATCACAACAGTTTAACCGACCTGGATTTTATGTGGTCACCCTATTGTACAGTACAGGACTAATGGTTTAAATTTTTAATTAAAAAATGAAAAACTATATTTACATTCCTGTAAATTGAATCGCATTGAATAGCCAATGTCATTGAGTGGTACATCTTGAACTGTTTTTCTGTTGGTTATATTATATGATTTTAAACACTTTTTTTTTCTTACCATCCCATGCAGTTCCCACTCAGGAGCGGCTGGAGAGGCTTGAGGAAGCCGTTGGAGGCATGCAGAATCGCATGTCCTCCATTGAGGACAAGCTAGACCGTATCCTCAATAAATTGTAAATAGTTGAAAATAATATTGTAAATAGTTGAAAATAATATTTGTTTAAAAAACTAAATCTTTATTTTTGTTACTAAAACATTGTTTTGGTTTTCCTTAGCATTTTCAGGTTGGTGCAGTATTAAGGAGGGATGCCTAACTGTTTTAATAATAGATAGGAAGCACAGTCCCAACCACACAGTGAGATATGAAAACTATATTGTAATGGTTAAATACAACATAAATAACAGCAAAAAATACCATAATTAACAGCAAATAACATAACAATTACATAAATAACAGCAAAAAATACCATAATTAACAGCAAATAACATAACAATTACATAAATAACAGCAAAAAATACCATAATTAACAGCAAATAACATAACAATTACATAAATAACAGCAAAAAATACCATAATTAACAGCAAATAACATAACAATTACATAAATAACAGCAAAAAAAACCATAATTAACAGCAAATAACATAACAATTACATAAATAACAGCAAAAAAAACCATAATTAACAGCAAATTATTAACAATAACATAAATCATGTATTCTAAGGGGAGAACTTTAAGGGTTTTTTTACCTCCCGTGCCGTGCGCTTTATGCTTGGCTCACCTTGAAGTGGTGATGATGAGCGCTGTGGGGGTACTGTATGGGAGCACGGGAGCAGTGATTCGTCCAAGTCTTTGGTTAAAATGTCATTCTGGGGATTTTGCAACTGGGCAGACTGGGGGTGTTGCACCCTGACTTTACGTTTCTTCTTAGCCAGGCATTTTCTCCCCTCACCCTCTCCTGAGTTCCCACCTAAGTCATTTGGCTTAGAGCTGGTCCCCTCCATACTGTCAATAGCCAACCGTCTTTTTATTGGCTGGCGTTTTCCATGGCTAGTAGATGATGGGTTGGCTGTATGGGTTGATCTTCCCGGTTCTTCCTGTTGCACCACCGTCACCAGCTTCTCCATCGTGACACATTGTCTTTCTAGAATTCTGAGAAGGGCATCTTGATTTCTTTGGTCCCTTGCATCTTCTGTTTTCAAATAGTCCAACATCTGGTCATTTTTCTGCAACATCTGCTCATGCATCTGCAAGAGGTTTGCGTTGTGTGCAGAGGCATGCTCCAGAATGCGGTCTGTGTCCCTGCTGCGTGGGGGTCTTCTGTTTCTGGCCATTTCCAGGCGCGTTGCAGGCGAGAGTGCTGACTTTTGGATGGGATGTCTCCTTCCTTCATCTGTACCTGAAGGGAAAGGGCAAAGTTTAGTGTGTTTAAAAATCATTTATTACATGTCCAGCCTGTACCATGGGTTCTCTCGCACCCTCATCCTGAAGATGAGAATGTCCTTTCACACATTTATAAGAATTGCAGGACTGAAACTTTATCAAGCAAATAACATCGGCTGTACTTACTCGCTCCTGCTGCAGGATGGTGGAGATTTCTGGCCCTCAAATCTGCGTGGTCACTGGTTTCCGACGCACTGGTGTAACCGCTGCTTCTGTAGGCTGCCGTGGAAGAAAAAGAAGAGCTATTAGGAGATTTCATTCCAATAGGCACAATCACAAACCTCCATTTTAAATAGGGGGGGGGGTTGTTTGTGTGTTCAAAATGGCTGCCTGCCTAGGCTGACCACATGAAAAGGAGGTCAGGGCTCATGTAACTTTAAGTGCTGTAGAGAAAAAGGAATTTCAGCCGGTGCCGTTTGTATGCATGCAGCACCTGGTGAAATTCCCTCTTCATCACCACAGTTAAAGTTGCAGGCAGTATACTACAGTGACCACATGAAAAGGAGGTCAGGGCTCATGTAACTTTAAGTGCTGTAGAGAAAAAGGAATTTCAGCCGGTGCCGTTTGTATGCATGCAGCACCTGGTGAAATTCCCTCTTCATCACCACAGTTAAAGTTGCAGGCAGTATACTACAGTGACCACATGAAAAGGAGGTCAGGGCTCATGTAACTTTAAGTGCTGTAGAGAAAAAGGAATTTCAGCCGGTGCCGTTTGTATGCATGCAGCACCTGGTGAAATTCCCTCTTCATCACCACAGTTAAAGTTGCAGGCAGTATACTACAGTGACCACATGAAAAGGAGGTCAGGGCTCATGTAACTTTAAGTGCTGTAGAGAAAAAGGCTGAAATCCCTCCCATAGACCACAATTTCTGGTCCCATGCACCCCAGAAATTAGCCCAGTACTTACACGGTGGTGCTGGTGCAGGATGCTGCTGGAGATTTCTGGCCCTCAAATCTGCGTGGTCACTGGTTTCCGACGCACTGGTGGAACCGCTGCTTCTGTAGGCTGCCGTGGAAGAAAAAGAAGAGCTATTAGGAGGTTTCATTCCAATAGGCACAATCACAAACCTCCATTTTAAATAGGGGGGGGGTTGTTTGTGTGTTCAAAATGGCTGCCTGCCTAGGCTGACCACATGAAAAGGAGGTCAGGGCTGACCACATGAAAAGGAGGTCAGGGCTCATGTAACTTTAAGTGCTGTAGAGAAAAAGGAATTTCAGCCGGTGCCGTTTGTATGCATGCAGCACCTGGTGAAATTCCCTCTTCATCACCACAGTTAAAGTTGCAGGCAGTATACTACAGTGACCACATGAAAAGGAGGTCAGGGCTCATGTAACTTTAAGTGCTGTAGAGAAAAAGGAATTTCAGCCGGTGCCGTTTGTATGCATGCAGCACCTGGTGAAATTCCCTCTTCATCACCACAGTTAAAGTTGCAGGCAGTATACTACAGTGACCACATGAAAAGGAGGTCAGGGCTCATGTAACTTTAAGTGCTGTAGAGAAAAAGGCTGAAATCCCTCCCATAGACCACAATTTCTGGTCCCATGCACCCCAGAAATTAGCCCAGTACTTACACGGTGGTGCTGGTGCAGGATGCTGCTGGAGATTTCTGGCCCTCAAATCTGCGTGGTCACTGGTTTCCGACGCACTGGTGGAACCGCTGCTTCTGTAGGCTGCCGTGGAAGAAAAAGAAGAGCTATTAGGAGGTTTCATTCCAATAGGCACAATCACAAACCTCCATTTTAAATAGGGGGGGGTTGTTTGTGTGTTCAAAATGGCTGCCTGCCTAGGCTGACCACATGAAAAGGAGGTCAGGGCTGACCACATGAAAAGGAGGTCAGGGCTCATGTAACTTTAAGTGCTGTAGAGAAAAAGGAATTTCAGCCGGTGCCGTTTGTATGCATGCAGCACCTGGTGAAATTCCCTCTTCATCACCACAGTTAAAGTTGCAGGCAGTATACTACAGTGACCACATGAAAAGGAGGTCAGGGCTCATGTAACTTTAAGTGCTGTAGAGAAAAAGGAATTTCAGCCGGTGCCATTTGTATGCATGCAGCACCTGGTGAAATTCCCTCTTCATCACCACAGTTAAAGTTGCAAGCAGTATACTACAGTGACCACATGAAAAGGAGGTCAGGGCTCATGTAACTTTAAGTGCTGTAGAGAAAAAGGCTGAAATCCCTCCCATAGACCACAATTTCTGGTCCCATGCACCCCAGAAATTAGCCCAGTACTTACACGGTGGTGCTGGTGCAGGATGCTGCTGGAGATTTCTGGCCCTCAAATCTGCATGCTCACTGGTTTCTGACGCACTGGTGGTACCGCTGCTTCTGGAGGCTCCTGCCATGGCAGAAAAAGATGAGCTTTTAGGAGGTTTCATTGACATAGCCCTATACTTACTCGGTGCTGCTGCAGGATGCTGCTGGAGATTTCTGGCCCTCAAATCTGCGTGCTCACTGGTTTCTGACACACTGGTGGTACTGCTGCTTCTGTAGGCTGCCGTGGAAGAAAAAGAAGAGCTATTAGGAGGTTTCATTCCAATAGGCACAATCACAAACCTCCATTTTAAATAGGGGGGGGGTTGTTTGTGTGTTCAAAATGGCTGCCTGCCTAGGCTGACCACATGAAAAGGAGGTCAGGGCTCATGTAACTTTAACTGCTGTAGAGAAAAAGGCGGGAATCCCTCCCATAGACCACAATTTCTGGTCCCATGCACCACAATGTTGTGTCCAATGCCCCCCTTTCCCCCTCCCCCCCCCATAAACCCAGCCTAGATCATTGGGAACTCCCTTCCTTCCATGATGTCTGACCTCAGAAATTAGCTAGGCCTGTACTTACTCGGTGCTGCTGCTGCAGGATGCTGCTGGAGATTTCTGGCCCTCAAATCTGCTTGCTCAATGGATTCCGATGCACTGGTGGTACTGCTGCTTCTGTAGGCTCCTGCCGTGGCAGAAAAAGAAGAGCTTTTAGGAGGTTTCATCAATAGGCACAATCACAAACCTCCCTCCTTTTGAAATGGGGGTGGTTGTTCAAAATGGCTGCCTGCCCCTTATCCTTTTTCCCCCCCGCCCTGGAGAGACCAGAGAAACGCTGGGTAGCTAGAGGAGATCTCTCCTGCCCTCTCCTGCCCCACCCGCTCACCCGCATCTGCCTGCCCCATTTTAGAATACAATTTTTTATTCCATGGAACACAATATTAAGTTGTAAAGTTAAGAGTCTTCCCAACCCAACAAAAGAAACAGTCTATACCTTCAGGTTCTTCGTTTCCAATATCTTCTGGTGTCTCCAATTCTAAAAGGGGAAAACATCAGATGTGAGCTATAGGCATGAAATAGAAGGAAGAACGAGATTTTTTAAAAAATGGCAATTACAATCAATGTACCTCCGGGAGAGTAGGGCGTTCCAAGGTAGTCCTCCACATCTATTGTTTGAAGTTCACTGCTGAACAGTTCTTCTGAGCCTTCTGAGAGCGGGAAAGCCAGGGGGGAACTTACTGGGGGAGCAGCAGCAGGTGCTTGGACACGATGGATGTTCAGACTCCTGCCCACGCGATTTGGTTGAATAGTAGCATCCCCCCGAAAAATGCTATGAAGCTCCTCAAAAAAGGGGCAGGTGGCAGCATCATTTCCTGATCGTGAATTATGATTCACGACCCTGCGATATTCCTGCCTCATTGCCTTTGCCTTCGTCCTGCACTCCTTCGCTGTACGGATATGGCCCCTTCTTTGCATTTCCTGAGCAATGGATTCATAGGCATCGAGGTTCCTATGGCTGGCATTCAGTTGAGCTTGAACTTTCTGCTCCCCAAAAATGTCCAGAAGGTCGAGAATCTCTGCCTTTTTCCAAGAAACTCCCCTTCCTGGAGCAGCCATTTCGGTAGGTGGAAAAGGTGTAGAGGAAATAAATCAGGATGCAGTCTCTCTGGCGTCGCGAAGTTAAATGAGGTCAACGGTCGGATCGCGCGCACGCGCTTATATGCATAGGCGCGCGACCACACCTGCGCCTCCAGCCAAACCGTTGGGTGAGCACACCCGCGCGGCTGCGCATAACCTGAGGGCTTTTTTTCAAATCTCCCGCCGGAAATCCCTTCCCTCTCCCCGCCCATCTCGTCAAAACCCGCCCTCTACCTGCTCACACCTCTCCGAAAATGCGCTTCTCTGAAAAACTGTACACATGGTCATAACGCGCTTTACATCCCGCCGCAAAATAAAAGTCGCTATTTAACGCGCATTCGATAATGCGCATAATCCGGGAGATAACGCGCCTCTACGCCCGTTTTGCGCTCCGCTCGTGTGTAGGTAAAATTTATAATGAGCCTTCAAGGCTCATTAAACGCCCCGTGTGGAGGAGGCCTTAGTTTCAATGAATTTTAATACATCCATGTAGTTGAAGCCTGCAGAAATCACTTCAGCCTCTAGGGACAGACTTCTCTAACCTGCACATAGCTTTAGTTTGAAACCTGGGAAGATTAGTAAGCAGCATTATAACCTTGCCTTGTCCTTCTCAGGGACTGGAGACCCTTCCAGCAAGGGGCGACAGGAGTGCAGCATGGCAGGGAGCATGTTTAGGGGTGCCAGCAGACATGGCTTCACTCAGATGGGGTGGGCACAATGTGTCCAACTCTGCCAGCATTTTACTGCACTTGAAGGCTCTGCCATATCAAACTAAAAGCTTTTCCGACCTGTGCAAAGCTGCGTCTGTTCTCTAGTTTTACATAACCAAGTAAGCTGCCCCAAGCAGTCCGTTATGGCTTTGCTCTTGAAATGCGGGATCTCTAAACCCACTATTCTGTGTTATTCATGGTAAACCGGAGAGAAAGACATGAAAATAGAGAGCTATGCAAACAACTAAACACAGCTGGTAGTCCAAACCCAGATGTCCCTCAATTACATAATGACTTGGTTTGGAGCATGAGTGTGTCCCACTCATAGTGCTTGGCTGCATTCCAAATTGAGTTCAGAGGGTAAAAAGACATTCTGCACATGTATGGCCAGTGCTGAGCGGACCAAAAGCCCAAAGCCAACAGGCTTTCTAGGCACATGCACAAACATGCTTTCATGTTAAACCCTTACTCTCTGCTGGACAGTATAAGCCAGTGTGGCTGTTGACTCGGCTTACTGAGAATGGGCAAGAAAGTCAAGTATTCCTGGTCTGATTCAGTCTAATAGGCAGTTGTAATGTCTACTTGGCATTGTGGACACTGTAATTCAGATGATGATAGGCTTCTTCTAAACACTTTTGCTATGTTGGGTCAGCTCAAAAGGGTTTTGTTTATCCTCCCACAATTTAGAACACTAGATATACAGAATTAACTCCCAGTACAGCGGCCTAAGGCTCAGTGGCTCAATCTGGGCATCATGTTGCTGCTCTGCAGCTGGGACGTTGCTGGGACAAATACTGCAAAAGAAGGGATAGTGCTGCAAGTGTTAATAAATCTTAATATGTGATATGGTTGTAACCTAATTATTCTGGTCTGCTTCATTTAGTTGCATGGCTGTATTTTCATGTCCTTCTGTCAGAAGTCCAACTTCCCAAGAATAACATGAATTAACGGAGCTTAGAGATCCTAAAATAAAGAATTTCAGGAAGGGCAGCCATATTAGGGTGCAATCCTATGCATATTTAGAGAAGAAAAAAGTCCTACAGCTCCCAGCATGCTGCATGGGGAATGCTAGGAGTTGTAGAACTTTTCTCAACCAAAACATGCATAGAATTGCATCCCTTAGTCTGTTGCAGCAAAAAAAATGCAGAGTGTTGTGGCACCTTAAAGGCTTTCAGATGTATAGCATAAGATTTTGTGGACAACAATCCATCAAGTGCATGAAAGTCTATAGATAAATGACAGATGTGTAAATTGTATGATATCATAGAAACACTTCAATACTAGTAAACACAACTTTTTAAGATCATAGTACTGTTGTAAAACAATCCAGCATTTCCAAAGATTTAACAGCCCTGGGACCTGACAACAGGATTACATGTCACTGCAATAAAGGTAAATGCCTCACTCAGTATATTTCCCAAGAAAGGACATTTGTATGTGTTCCTATGGCATCTTAAATTAGGACATATACTTGTAATTGGGAGGGGGAGGGATAGAAATTAAGAGTAACAAAATAATTCAAATAGTTTAGAAAGATATTCACTAAAACTATCCCAGTGGGGGGAAATGTATTAAAGTTCTACTTAGTTTTTATTTTTTTATTCTTTTAAAATGCCTTAAAAAGAAAAGACCACAACACTATGCATATTCACTTGGAATCGAGCATTACTAAATGCAGTGGAATTTGAGTAATTATGAATAGATTGAGCTGTAAATGCCTTATCTGCAAATCCATTACAACTTGTAGGGACTGCATCTCACAAAACCAGAAAATGTTTATCAAGCACACTTGGATCAGTCAGTATTTTCTTTGTATGGTTTAATGCTGCCCTCTGCTGGAACAGCACTGATGACAATTCTCATCTGTTTTATTTTTGGCCTCCTCCACACGAGACGTTTAATGAGCCTTGAAGGCTCATTATAAATTTTACCTCCACACCAGCGGAGCGCAAAACGGGCGTACAGGCGCGTTATCTCCCCGATAATGCGCATTTTCGAATGCGCGTTAAATAGCGACTTTTATTTTGCTCCGGCCGTTAAAGCGCATTTTCGCCATGTGAACAAGCGATTATGCGCATTAACGTCTTCTAAAGCGCTTTTTGGACATCAATTAATGCGCTTCGCCGCCTCTCGCCGCCTCCCGTGCAGAGGGATTAGGCGTAAATGCGCCTCCGCGATAATGCGCATAATCCCCGAACCGGGCGCAAAAGCGCATCCTTGTGGAGGGGGCCAAAGTGTCACTAATTTCTTTTTAAACACAAACTTCCGTATGGGTAACATTTCAGGTCAAAATAGAAGATAAAGCCATCACAACAAATTACAGACCGATTGATATAGTGCAAAATGTATACAAAAATTGCAGCAAAATAGAAGTGGCACGGACTATTTTCATGGCAGGTGCATCACCAATGGCAGGCGCATCACAGAGATAGGGCCCAATGAGTGAATTGTTCCCCTTAGATTCCAGATGAATGTTTGTGCATAGAATCTGTGTCATGGATCTTTGTGATGCTGTCAGTTTAGCCAAATATATCTGGTCTCTTACAAACACAGGAAGCTGCCTTGTGCTGAATCAGACCATTGGTCCATCTAACCAGTAATGTCAATGTTGATTGGCAGTGGGCCTTCAGGGTTTCAGGCAGGAGTCTTTTCTAGCCCTACTTGGAGTTACTTGGAATGGAACCATGTGACCTTCTGCAGGCAAACTAGGTGCTCCGTTTCTGAGCTACAGCCTCTCCCCTTTCAGACCAACATTTGATCTCAAATGTTGGCCAATAGTTCAGTCCTTTTTGGTCTTTGGCTAGTTTCCCAATATTTGGCACAATTTTAAACCTCTCTATCATCTTTCTACTTAGTTGAAAGGCACCAAATATTATCACCTTCCTCATAGGGGAGCTGCCTCAGCCACATGATCAGTTTAGTTGCCTTTTTCTGCACCTTTCCTAGCTCCACAATATCCTCTTCAAGTAGCAATGATCAGAACTGTACAGTTTTCAAAACATCATACTTCTACAAGCAATTGGTTGCGACTTCTTTATTCCACATTAGTTTGGGTAATCCTGAATTAGCTACAATAGACTGTATGGTTGCCAAGCATCTAAGTGCTTTGGTGTCCATAAGATGGTGCTATATTTCCTCTTACCAAATAACGGTTGATTTCTTGGATTTGACTCAGCAGTCATATAGTTCTTTCATTCCTACTCATTGAAAGTCCCAGTGAAAGTCCCAGTCAAAGTTTATTAATTTTCCTTTGTTTTGGTTGTGTGGCTTTCAATGATGACAGGGAAAAAACCTGAAAAATCAGTGGAAGTGAATTCATCTTCATTGAGTTATAATACAATGAATAAGCTGTGAGGACACAAGAGGTTTTGCAGTTTGCCCACAACCAAGAGGATCTCTGTATAACTCAGTAAACAAGTGTCACAGAACCTTGTGATCTGCTGGCTGCTTGCATGGGCAAAGAAAACAGTAAAGTGAGCAGGTAGCAGATAGTGGCTGATAACAATAAGTAAACTTTGTAACTTTTCCTTATCTGCAGGCAATTGTCATTATTGGGTGAATGCAGATGATGATTTGCAGAATAGCCAATTTAACATAGTATGCATGCAGCCACTTGGCTAATTCATTGTCTCTGAAGTGGTGAGAACAGCAGGGTCACTCATGGAGAAGGCTGCATCAACACTGGCAAACAGTGCACTTTAATGGAGAAGCAAAGGAAGGGTGGGGGCTCAAATAAGCATTCAGTTACTAGACAGTGCCAGACCAGGACATTTTGCTGCCTGGGACAAAGGACAAAATGTCCCTCCCTCCCCGTCATTCCATGCACTGGCACTTGAATACAGGTGATGGGATAATGTCATCCATCCATCACACTTGGGGGTAGCAAGCTAGTTAGGGGGTGCAGGACAGGCTGCATGGCACATACAGTTGTGTCCTCCAGCAGAAGGGAATGGTTGGGAGGCTCAACAGCTGGGATCTTCCTTCTCCACCCAGCATCTGCTGCCTGAAATAGTCACCTCACTTTGCCTAATGGTAGGGCGAGCCCTGCTCTAAGAGGCTTAAAAAGGTCCTGGATGAGACGAATCTAGTATATATTTCTTACATTTTTTATCCTGCCTTCTTCCAAAGAACTCAGAGCAACTTACAAGGTCCTCTCCCTTCCTCTTTTATTCTTAGAACACCCCTGTGAGGTGGAAAATAGTAACGCCCCCAAGGTCAGCCCCCAGTGATGACTGAGCAAAGATTTGAAACTGGGTCTCTGCAGGCCTAGCCTGACACTGTAACCATGACATCACACAAGCTCTTTTACCTTCAAGGCTGGGCCAAGGGGCAGCAGTGTGGCTTGAGCAGGAAGGAGAAGCCATTTGTCAAGATTGAGGAATACGTCATGACCGAAGGGCAAACTGATTGTCAGGATCAAGGAACAAAGCAGGGGTCAGAGCCAAAGGGCACAACAGAACTGGAGGACAAATCAGAAATCAGGACTGAAGAATAACCAAGGATACAGAAACGCACCATAGCTCAGGAAGACCATGTTGCTCAAGCAAGGCTCAGCTGGAACAGGAAGCCTGTTATAGTCCTTTCTGCTGAGAAGAATGGCCAGCTTGGGTGGGCAGAGTCAATTCAAGCCCAGAATATTCTTCACAGAGGAGGTTGCTAGGTGCAGTTCAGTGGATCACCACATATGGTAGCTGCACTCAGTTTCCACCAGCTCCTGGCATTTATAGATTAAGCCATTTATATGCTGCATATCTTTAATAGGAATTCAATGACGTTAACACAACTGCATACAATCAGAAATTCAGATATTCATGGGGTAATACAACTAGCCTCACCAACTGGTGAAACCTCACAGAAAATTGACTTACCATCATTCATAGTTTATTTTCTACAGGCAAAATAGCTGGACGTTCTGAGACAAATAGCTCTTTATGACCACCATACTTCACTGCAGTTTGATGTTACATTGCCATAATCTCGCTCATAATCAGTACTGTTTCAAGGGTTACACATAATTTCGGGTGCAAGTCAAATAGCCTATGCATGTTTAAACTTACAACACCCAGCGTTCCTCAGACAGCATGGAACTTTTTCTGCCTAAACATGCATGGGATTGCATCCTTAATTGTATTTTGTTTGACTTATAAAGAATTAAAAAAGTAGAAAGATTCTAAAACTTTCAAGGCAGCTACACTATTTACTTAAAGTAATAAGCCAAAGGGAAGTGAAAATAGAAATCGATGTATTTGTCAAGGATTTAAAATTCAAAACCTTCCTTTTAGTGTGAGTTCCTTTAAAAAAAAAGGAAGAAAGTCATTAATGTGCCCTTTATTGTTGTACTCCTACCAGCAGGGGGTACTCCTTATCCTACAGAACAATGATGAGATTTTTTTGGTCCAAATTGGCTTATAAAGTGTTTTATTGGTGTTTTATTGGTGTTTTAATGATGTACTGGTTTTATCTGCTTTTAATCAGTTTTTGTATTTTGTGTTTGGTGTTGTTCCCCGCCTCGATCCGTTGGGAGAGGCGGGTGATAAATAAATATATTATTATTATTATTATTATTATTATTATTATTATTATCTAATCTGGAAACAAGCAACACTCAATTTATATCTGGCTGGCATCTGGATTATGAGTCAGCAGATGATAAAGTCAGATATTTATGACACCTTCTTTTGCCACCCTTGACAGAACAGTGCTCAAAGTCGAGCTCAAACATCAGTTGAGCTCAGTAAATTAGTTCGAGGAGCTAACGTCTCAGTGTAACATTCAGGCCATGAGTCAAGCTTGTGAAAATGAAGGATTTACAGCAAGATTTATGTTTCTTTAGCAGTGAGCCTTTCTTAATAAGGCTTTTATTGTGTGCTTATAATTGTTCACTCACAGTAGTTTGTGGGTCCTTTACACAACATGTCATCTTCCAGGGCCTCTGCCGTGCTTTGCAACCTTATTACAGGTTGTTGTTTTTTTAGATTGAGGAAAGTGCAGTATTTTCCTGAATGGCATTATAGTTTAGTGTGCAACTTTGCAATTCTGCTGTACCACAGCACCATCTAGTGGCTGTATAATTAAACATATAGAAAAGCAAATCAAGAAAAACCCTTGGAAAAAAACATGTATAAAGGAGCTCTTCTTAACCCCACAAAGAATCCAGAAGCAAAAGCCCAAGTAAAGCTATGGAATAAAAACTTCATGTGAAAACACCCAAAGTCTTCAGAGTCATAGGGGCTTCTTCACATCACTATTTGCACCCATGGTAGCCACATTTTTTTTATAAGATATTTAGGTGTACTGCTGCAGGTTGAACCAGTTATGGGAAAGCTACTTGCTGTGTGTTGAGCTGAGCAGAAATGGCTTTGCACAAGGAATTGCAACTAATATAGCTTTTGGAAAGGTGTGAAAATGATTGAGCACAATCCATGGGAGAAAGCAAATGGATGGCTTAAAGCCAGAGTCGATAAACTCAATTCTGATAGATTCAAAAGATCATGTATCAAACCTCACAATCTACACTATTTTCCAGATTGGATTGACTGTCATGATAAATAAGCTCCAGCATATGGCAGTTTTCATTTGGGCAGAGCTTCACATGGTAAACCACAGGTAAAGGCCAGATAGAAAAAAGGACAGGGTTTCTGCAGCTTTAATAAAGCTGATAAAGAAGGAATTTCACCAGGTGCTGCATGCATACAAATGGCACCTGCTGAAATTCCCTTTTCTATACAACCGTTAAAGATACAGGACCCTGTCCTTCTGTATCTTTAACAGTAGGTTATCCTACTTTTAAAAAAAATGGCACAAAAATTATGCCATCTTCTAAAGTCATACAAAAACAGCAGGTGCCAGTTTTAATCACTGGTTGCATCTTCACAAGCCGTTTACAAGCATTTACCAAAGATATATAGACAGAATATGACATGCAGCCTAAATCCTATGTGTGTTTGCTTTTAAGTAAGTCTCAGAAGAATTCAATGGAACATGCTTTCAAATCGGTGCGTAGGATTGCAGCTTTCATGCAGTTAGCATTGCTTAAATGTCCATCGAAGCAGAAGTTCATCGATGGGCTAATTTCAGACAGCTTTCATGCTAATTTCAAAAGCCCCCAGCAAGGAATCAGCGGAGACTTATCACAAGAGTGAACTGTCCCTCCCCTGACAATCTGTTGGGCAGGAAGGAAATGGGGCAGGGAGAGAGACAAGAGGGTGGCTCTGACTGTGCTGGCATGTGCCACCAACAGATTGCTCCTAAAGCAGGGGTGCAGAACCTAAGACCCAAAGATCAAATCTGGCCCTCTGGGGTTGCCTAGATAGTCACACCTCTTCCCCCTGACCACCAGTCATTTGGTGGTGGCTTTGGTGTAGTTTTTCCCCATTGTAAGGCTGAGTCACTGGCAGTAAAGTGCTTTAAGCTAAAATGTGTTATTTTGGCCCCATCCCCTTTGCCTCCAGCTCCATCCACCACTGGAAGGTGGACCCCAAGAACGTCTCCAAAATGGGATTTGGCCCATGGGCTGAAAGAGGTTGAACACCCGTGTCCTAAAGGAAGGCAGCCCTTGACAGATTTTTTTTTTTTTTACCCATCCCTGGAGTAGAGTATAGATGAAGTAGAGTATAGTATGACCACTCCTAAAAGGCTGCAGGTCCACCGACCCACATTGGATTTCCAGAGAGAGAGAAAGAGACCTTTCACCCCTTTAAGTGCCATCAGCTCACGGCTCATCTCCCTCTCTCTCTGGCTCATTTTCTTTTGGTTCCAAAACTGCTTCTGTTGTTACCTCACACTTCTACTTCTTTTGATACCACACACACACACACACACACACACACATGCTCCACCCTTTAACTACAAGTGTCACCTGGCCCAAATCAAGACACGACATAGCGAACATCTCCATTCCTATGGGGCGGCAATACATGCAACGAAAAAATCTTTCTTCTCTGCACGATTTGTGTCTGCGAATTCACATCCAGCAGAACTGTTCAGGGTGGTGAGAAATAAATAAATAAAATTATTATTATTATTATTATTATTATTATTATTATTATTATTATTATTGGCTTTTTCCAAACAGCAGTGGAGGCTGTGGCTCCGATGTGAGTGAGGCAGTGGCTGAATTCGGATGACACAATAAGCAACTGGGGGGGGGGGGGGAAACAATTGTCAGTTGTATTGACTATCATGTCGTCCGAATGCTGCCATAGTCAACTTTGCACTGATCCTAATCCACACCACAGTTGATTATTTATTACCATGTTGTGTGGGGAGTACCCCCTAGATGAATAACTGTAAAGTTGAGTATTACCCCACCATTGACTATCGTGTTGTCCGAATTCAGCCGTGAATCCACCCTGGGTTTCAGTCAGAACCAGTCAGAACTTAAAGGAGCTACCCAAGGTGCTGAACCCATCACTAAATGGTATCCACAAAAATAGGTTCAGCACCTTAGATAGATCCTTTAGAGTTTTGACTAGTTCTGACTGAAACCCAGAGTGGATTCACTGTCCCACTGACATCGGAACCACCAGCCTTCGGCACCAATCAGAACATTCCATAGAGATTTCTGTTATCCACAAACCCTCCTCTGATCATTAGCTTCAATGAAGGAAACATCAACCAGTCATCCTGAGCCATGAACATGAAATCTGCTTAACAAGAGATATTGCCACCATGGCTGGCCTCCAACAACTGTATTAATAGCAGCCATGACAAGTGGAATACCAGAAGACTTGGCATGATGTTGCTACTATCTTAAATTGTCTGGTGAAACTAGACACTGTATTGGCAAACAGATGGACCCAACCTTACTCCGTGCTGAGATTACAGTAATATGAGGATTGGGAAGCAGAGATACTTGAACTATCCTGTACTTGCTGATACTATCTGCAAATGTCTCCTGAGAAGACCCCCCCACCCCCACTTTTTCACTTCCAATTTCAGAGCCCAGCTGGTGGAATATGGTGGAATATATATATATATATATATATATTCTCCAGGGGCAAGGGGATAATTGCAAGGAAGAGTTGGCTGGCAGAGAAAGGGTAATAAGCACCCATCCTCCACTGATTTTCCCCTGGAAGTACCCTCACTCCGGTATGGGGGAACACAGGGCTGTGAACTCTGCATTTGCCTCGTAATGATTAGTTCTACTGTCTGTCTCTATGATACCTCAGAATGCAGGAACCCACCCACTTATCCCACGAAAAAAACAAGACCCCTCAAAACACCCCTCAATTCATAGAACGTATCCTTGAGATATTTACAATAGGACACACACACAAACACACGTGAAAAGGAGAATCTGTATAGGGTCCTTTACCTCAATTATCCATTTATGGTAGTACTGATCAGCTCCCTTCAAAAGATCCCAGTCAGTTTTTTCCATAAATTAGTTCTACATAAAAGAAGGAAGAAAGAATGTCAGCAGCAAGATGGTTCTAGAACTTTTCTTTAGTTCAATGTAGTTGGGTTTTGGTTGTTGTTGTTGTTGTTGTTGTTGTTGTTGTTGTTGTTTTTAAAATCCCAAGATATAAACTTTGTCAGCCTTACAGTCCCTCCACCATCCCCAATTCAGTGATGATTTTTTTTACAGGTAGCTCCATTACTCACCTTCCAATGGAAGAAGATACCTACTTGCATGGCAATTCCCTTGAGTTGGGAACTCCATATATACAATGGAGCATCATAATGTGTGGGGCTCTGGACAGAGGCACAAGCATTTTAATGTCATTCTTCTTTCAGATAAAGAGTTTGAAGCTAAGTTGCCGTAAATGGCCAAGAATTGAATAGAATTATATTACAAACAGATTATCAGCCCCTCAGCACATAACTGGTGCTTGTTTGAAACTTCATAATCACATTATGGGAGGAGGGGAGTTAGGATAAAATGTAAATGTGCAGGTAAAATGTAGCATCTTTCTGACTACAGAAAAAAACACTGTAGCTGATTAGATATATCCTAACTGTATAGAATATCTCTAGCAAGGATAAAGACAATCCCCCCTTCTCACCAGCCTGCTAGATTTCAGCTCTCACCTTCTAACTATAAATTTAGCTGTGGGGTTAGTTTTGTTGTAGACTGAGACATGGAAAGACAGAAATTAGGAAAAGCAAAGTATTTCTTCTTTCTCTCTCCCTCTCTCTCTCCCCTTCTCTCTCTCCCCTTGTGTCACTGGCAAACTACAGCTCTGTTGTGGTCAGTGGTAGGATGTGCAAAGTAGTGTTTGAGATTCCATAAGGGCCTGTTTTGTATTTCAAGCAGACAAGTATCATGTGTGGTTCATGCTAATGATGGCTACAAGGTGGGCAGAACAGGAAAAAAGGACTGTTCCCTCATCATGAACAAAAAGGGCAGAAACGAAGAATAGACCCACCCTGTTGGTTTAAAAATAACGCACGGAGACATAAAGATGACATTTGTAGAGGGGAAAGGTCAACCAGGTTTGTCTTTCTCCATCCTCCCTAAAACAACCATTGAGTACATTTTCAGCCACAGTCTGAACTTTAGCTGCTTTAGGAGTCTTTTAAATGGCAACATTTGTGGGGGGAATTCAATACTTCTGCGGCTTTTTCTCCATGTATTTGCAGGAAAGGCTGAATAATAACAATAAAAAAGGTTCCTATTGTAAAAAGAAGTTGGCCAATGCCTCAGGGTATTGTTTTTATTTTAACCTACCACTTTTCCTCCTTTCCTGCATAATACATTTTAAGGATGAAAAATGCACTGCTTTTTATTATTGTAAAGATCCCTTTGTCTAGTTTAATTTATGGAACCTGGTAAGAGGTTCAGAGAAATCACTGGAGCTTTGCTTGCCTATCACCATTGCCCTAGGTCTGGCCTTCTAGGAGGTGAAATGAAGAGGCCTCACAGCACTTGCTTTACATTCTTCAGGGTCATCCATCATTTGCTATTATTTTAAAACAAATTTGAGCTGTGAATCCAGCTAGCCTGTTATACAAAGTGGCCTTTTCTTTTGGTACTGAGAGGCAATATTTATCAATGGATAGCTGGAATAATAGCCTCACCCATCTGGCCAGCTTTTGGGGGGGGGGGGAGCTAAGATTAGTTTTTGTCTGGCAGAGTATGTGGAATTGACAGATACAAATATTAAGGATGTGATAGATAACTATGAGAGTAAAATATTTCATTGTAAAAAACAAATAAATCAAATATATAATTGAAGCTGGATTAGACATCACCATGTGCAACGGTATATATGCACAGGAGTCTCGTTACATAGTCAGAAATCCTGGAAAAAAATCCCCTAGGGCCATATCTACACCAAGCAGGATATAGCAGTATGAAAGTGGTATGAAAGCAGTATATAAAAGACAGCAGCCACATTATTGCTTTATAGCAGTATTGAAGTGCACTAACAACTGTTGGGGCCCATTGACACATACCATATCCTGCTATATCCTGCTTGGTGTGGCTCCTGCCTTTTATATACTGCTTGCATACCTCTTTCATACCACTATATCCTGCTTGGTGTAGATCTGGCTTAGGTTTCTATTCTGATCTTATGCTGAATGCGCATAGGGCAGGGCCTGCCAGGTTCCCACTCCCCTAACTCATGTTCAGCCTACATTCTTTGACTATGTGAACAGGGCTGTATTGAAACATACAGACTAAATGCCCAATCCTCTATATGTCTACTCAGAAGTCCCACTGATTTCAGTGATGCTTATTCCCAGGCATGTTGGAATATGAATGCAACCTAGGCACTATTTGGGGAAATCTTGGTTTTGTAATGGATTTTTGTCTAAATATATGTAATATCATTGAATAGAATGCTTTACGAAAATGTTAGAGTTGCACATATTGGGGGAGGGCATCTTCACTGCCCAACGAACCAGAATGCTTTCCTCAGGACAGATTTTTTAATTTTATTTTTAGAAAACTTAAAAACATATATTTTTTAAAAACCTTATCTTTAAAGGAGGAAAACAAGATTTCTAATAAAAATTAACAGCAAGAATTTTATTCTAAGCTAAATTCAAATAAAACGATTATTATTATTTATATTACCCATGAGCTAATTTCACTACATTCAGTGGGATTCAGCATACTTTTTCAAATGGGATTCTTGCCTTAATTAAAAAAAAAATAGTTCAGGCTGAAACACACAAATCTCCAGAATAAAAAGCTAACAATGTCAAACTTCGGCAGCCTGAAAAATCTCCATTAACAATTTTTGTTTTAATCTAAGATTGCTGTCTGATGTTCATTTTTTTCTTTGTTTTTTTCTTCTCCTGCCCCAACACAAGGAAGCAGGAGGGGTTTTGCGAGTGGAAAAATATAGCAAATATTTCCCGCCCAGCTGTTGTCAAGATGATTTTCAGATGAGAAGAAATGTCTATTCTGTTTTTACAGTGAGAGATTCAAAACGAGTTAATATTAATGACAAGAAAATGGTTTTCAAGAAGTTTGGAAGAGGATGGTTATGATTATGTGTTCATGAAATGATGGGTTCCAACCTTTTTGATATTTTTTAGAATGCTGTTTTTTGAATAAATAATATACTTCTGAAGTGGTTAATACCGGGGAAAACAACATATCTTGTCCCTTAAGGCTTCCTATTCCCTAGCCTGTGTGAAACCCATGTGGTGATTACCCATATGCTGGTGTTTCTGAGGGGAAATCTTTGGTGGGCCAGATACCATCTACAGATTTTACATTGCTTATTCATGATTTGGCATGTAATTGATTTCATGTTGATTATTTTTTGTACTTTCATGTATCTATTTTAATCTATTTAGCCACATTGACATATCCTTATACTGCTTATATTCCTTTTTCATAGTCAAAATTCAAAAGAGGTGTCAAATGTATATTTCATATATATATATATATATATATATATGCACGCACATACATATTTTATGAAATAGGTGTCTTGGATCCAAGTCAAGATGGTAGTTTTGACCTATAAACCTGTATATGGCCGTGACCAAGCATAATAGAGGGAACACCTCTCTTCATGTGAGCCCTCCCAACCTCTCTGATAACTTCAAGCCAGGAGGCCCTGCTGAGAGTCTTCTCCCTTTGAGAGCATGTGTGGCCCTGATTTGGACTGGGAACATGGTGCTCTGGGAGGTGGGGGGCACTAAACCTTTCCCTCCGCTTGGTGTTTTGTGTGTGCTTTTCTTTCTTGTTTTAAATCCCCCTAGCAGGGGGTGGGATTTTGCAAAACCAAAAAAATGTACATGGGAGGAAGTTTACAACCCCACCCCCTTGGAGTGCCATGGTCTCAATCCGAATCAGGACTATGCATGCTCTCAGATGGAGAAGACTCTCAGCAGGGCCTCCCCACTTAAATTTATAAAAGAATGCAGGCAATTCAGGAAATCCAAAGAAGATGAGCAATAAAACTACACATTTTTTTAAAAAAAGTATTGCAATTGATCCATATCAACAAACTAATTGTAGTAATTTTCATCTCTACCAGGAGCAGGTCATTTGCAAACCTATGGTGTCTTAATTGCCCATTCAAGACCATAGGTTGCTGTTGTTGCTGGGAAAATCAATTTCTTCCCCAGCTACTGTGAGGATTGCAGCTAATGAACAAGGGATTCTATGGGGTGAGATGGGTGGCAGATGACATCAGTGTCCCTGGTCATCAAAAAGTGCCAGCACTGGAGCGAAAGCCCTGTGAGCCCAGGCTCCACTACATCACAGCACTGCTGGCCCTACAGCTGGTTTATATAGACCTTCCTGCATAAACTTCCATGTGTTATGAACCCTGTTTTCCAACTGCATGGAAATCTATGTACAATGTGACAAACATTGCCTCAGAACCCTTTGTCTCCTGCAAGACTCCTGGACTAGCGTGCATAATAGGTTATCTTGCACATATTTATCCAAAATAGAGTTATTTCATCTTCCACATTTTTCTTATATGTGTATCTCTCTCATAAGTTTACAATTTTCATAGCTGACATGCTGTGACTTTTTTCCTATTAATTTTTTATTGTAAATTTCAACAAAACAAAACCATAAAAGAAAAGATATATATCGAATCTATCCTTCCAATGTTGTAATATCAGTCTTTTAGCTGTGAAAAGGCTGCAGAGAATCCATTTATGCTGACTTTGCATTAACTTCCAGGAAGCAGGAAGAGAACATGTACATCAGTAAATATTAAAGAGTGTTCCAATACAATGTTTATCCATATAATACCCTCCTCCCCAAAAGAGGCAACTAGATCTGAAGTCAGCATTTGACACAGTTTCTAGACATTTATTATGGCAGAAATTGGAAATGAGAAATATAGACCATCGTTTATTATTTCTTATTAAAACATAGTATACTGATACATCAGTGCAAGTCAAAGTTGACCTGGCAGGCCACCTTACCCCGAAAATAAACACTTTTGTTGGAGTTAAGCAGGGATGCATTTTGACACCTTTTTTGTTTAACTTCTGTATTAATGACATGGCAAAGGAACTTGATGGTCTTCAGTTTGCCCCTGTTACAATTCTTGATCAAAAACTTTCGTTATTAATGTAAGCAGATGATTTAGTACTTATGTCTAGAACTCAGGTGGGACTAAGATGGCTCCTTGCGAAACTTGCTTCATATTGTAAGAGAAATGCTTTGACTATAAATTATACTAAGACATAGGCTGTGGTATTTGGGAAGTGCCCTAAAAAGCATGTCTGGCATTTGGACGAATATATCATAAACCAAGTGAAAACATTCAAATATTTGGGATTGGTCTATTCAGAAACAGCTTCCTGGAAAGAACAATTGTCAGACATTAAAATGCAAGCCTTTAGATCAGCCAAGGCTATTCTGAAATTTGCTGCCTCTAAAGGAGGAAATTGAGTAAATCCTGCCTTAACTGTTTATAAAGCCAAAACAATGAAATAAATCTTTTATGGGGCAGAGGTTTGGGGTACCCTGAAGGTGTCAGGATTAGAACTCTGTCACAACTATTTTCTGAGAGCATTGCTAGGTTTACCTAAAGATGTATTATCTGCCATGATTAGATTAGAAACCTGTGTGCAGAGTATTGAGAGCCAAATAGACAAACGAATAATATGCTATTGGTTTAAGGTACAACAGATGGATAATACTAGTCTACCCAAAAAATGTATGATAGAACTATTTAATGGATTACGAATTAAAAACTGGGTAAATCACGCGGCCCAATTTACAATCAAATACAGGTTTTCAATGACCGAGTTTAAAGGCTTCCCATCAGGTATACAGAAAAACATTATCAAGAGAACTATAAGGGAGGTTGCTATCAAAAAGGATCTAAACTCTGTTTATATATCTCCATGTGCACCATTATATTTTAAACTCAAAGAGGCTTGTGATTGTGCAGATTACTTTAACAGCTTGACGTATGTATAACTCCGGAAAGCTTTCACAGAGTTAAGGTTAAATATGATGGACACTGCGTATAGGGATGGGAGGCACAGGGGCATCCCAATAAACGAGCATACTTGTATTTGTGGTTGCCCTGAGCCAGAGGATCTTATCCATTATATTCTTTACTGTCTCCTATACAATGACCCAAGGGAACATTGTATAGGGGACCCTTAATTGGAAACTCCTTTTGCCAGAGCCCACTGGAAGTGATCTTTTACCTCCTAGTGGACATGGATAAATATGTGACGGTGTGTAGCTCTGTTTGCCACAGCTGCCAAAAAGATTAGAAAGAAATACATAACAGAGATAGCCACTAATTGTAAAGGAGATGATTGCATGTGACCATGACAGATCACCTATGACATACCAGTCTATATTTTAAAAAATTGTATATTATGTACTATATGCATTATGTCTATATACATTATGAATAACCTTTGTGTTTTTTTTATATTATTATTATTTATTTTTATTTTTTGGTGATTGTACTGTTATTGTTTGTTTTATGCAAAGGCCATTGGCCAAAAGCAATAAACTTGACTGACTGACTGGCTGACTGAAAAGAGGCAACTATTGGGCATTGCTAAAACATACGATTAAGAGTATTATACCTCCAGCAATTAGCCAACTTATAGAAAATCCCTTATTAAAGAGATATTGTGATGTCCCATAGACAGAGTTTTTGCTGAATAAGATGTAACCTGAGATCCATAGGTGCTTCAGATGCAGATGTTAAAACGGCAATCTGTTGATTAGGCAAAATGGGACAATCCAGTTTCCTAGTCCATTCCATGCTGTGACTTTTGACTGAATCCTTCATTGGCCTAGGAACCTGCTATGGGAAAGATGAAATTTTCCCAGCTGAACTCAGGAAAGGAGCAAAATGTGTTTCAGATAAGAAAGTTGAGAAATGGAAGAATAACTGTTAAACATTACATGTCCAAGTTATGACACAAATGAACATGAAATATTATAAAAGAAAAACAGAACCTACAAAAGAGAAGCATCCTGTTTAAGATACTTAGAAAAGTGGCTCAAAAATGCTGACAAGTAATGAATTAAATATATTACTTACCAAATTCACAGCTGAGAACTTTGGGACAAATAATAACTGATTATTAGAGAAATTCCTGTTTTGTGGGAAACACATATCAGCAGTTGATAGGAAATAATTTAAATATGAGAGAGAAAGTTCAGGAACAAGAGGACATTTCATCTTTCTGCACAGAACAACATCGGTTCTCACAGAACACAACATCTGTCCTCAGAAGGACAAAGGCACTGGTCCTCATGGATTTCTCCACTTTTTTGATTCCAGCTCAGAAACGCTATATTGGTGAGATATATTAATCCTTAAAGCCAATGCTCCTAGATAAATGTAGAATGTTTTAAATTCTGTTTTGTTTACAATGACTGTGTATTCTTGTCTTTGTTCCATGCTCTTACATCAAATGTAAATAATATAGAAACTGCTTGAAATTTTGAAGTAAAAGACTAAAATACATGCTTGATCTCCGAGTCCTCTGTTTCTAAAAACTATGTGTGTTACTACCAGGAATATTGTAACCTTACAGTTCCTAGGTGACAGCTTTGTACCTAGAATAGCCATAGGATGGTTGCCTGCTGGTCCATGATCAAAGCTAAATACCTAAGCCCTATAGCATAATATCCCAAGGCAAGGACAAATCTGCCACGATGAACATCTGCTCATACTTGGCTTTCCCTATAAAGATGTGGACATGGACATTCATAGGACATGACCATTTCCATGCAGAACATTGAGATGGGGTCATCAGCATGGTACATGCAGAAGTAATGAATGGAGAATGCCTAAATAGGGATTAACTCCACACCTGGTCATTGTGTCCAGGGACTATGTGTTAAAGCTGCTGGCCATTGTTTTATATATTTAGGCTGCACTCCTATAAACACTTGCTTGGGAATAAGCCCCTTTGAACTCATTGTGACTTACTTCTGAGCAGACATGTATAGGATTGCACTGTTAATTAGTTGCATACGTTATGTAGACAAACACACATACAGACATGATTTATACCCAAAACTGAGAAATGAATCAGAATTGTTATTTTAAAAAAATAAGAAGGGGGGGGGGGCTAAATAGCAAAACCAAATTAAAACAGATTAAAATAGGACAGCAATAATAATAATAATAATAATAATAATAATATAAAATAAATAAAATAAACAGCTAAACCAAATTAAAACAGATTAAAATAGGACAGCAATAGCACAAAGCAAGTGCCAACAGAGGTTAAACCTCAATTCAAATGACTAAGAGGTTTGAGTACATCAAAAGTCTTTACCTGGTGCCAATAAGACATCAAAGTAGGCACCAGGTGAGGCTCATTGGGGAGAGCATTCCGCAGAAAGGGTGTTACAACTGGTGGGGGGGGGCTCTCTTTCTGGTCACTACCTGCCAACCTGTAAAGAAGGGGGGGAGATCCTGAAGGAGGACTTTAGAGGATGATCTCAACATATGGGCAGGTTCAAGTAGAGGATGATCTTTACTCATTACTCATTACTCATTCCAGTTTTTTTTCAGGCCCTTGGGCAGGATGCCCCCCCATGGACTCCCTCCCTCAGTGACTCTACCCTCTCACCACCTTTGTCCCCAGCTGCTCTTGTTGCTCCTCCTCCTCTTTCTTACCATTGCTATCACTTGCTTGCTTGACAGGCAGAGAGCCTGTGAGCAAGTAGGCGGGGGCATCTCCTGCTCCTTCTTTTCACCACCACCATTGCCTAAGCCAGGGTGGGAGGCAGGTGAACAAACAGGCTGCTATGTGAAAAGCAAAGGTAACTCCAGAGGGCTCTTGTCAGTGGTTCCCTGCTGGGCCCAGCAATTACTATGGCATGGATAGGCAATTTTGGGGGGCTATGGGCACATTGGGCAATTTGAGAAGCTGTCCTGGGCACCACCACAAAATGGCTGCCATGGGAGGTGTGGCAAAGGACATGTAACTTGCCCAAAAGAATCTGTGACTACTGTTTTATAGTGGTATTGAATTGCACTGATAATTGTTGGGGCACAGGAACACATGGCGGGGACAGGAACAGAGATATGTTTGTATATATATATTAAAAAAAAAAGACAATCAGAAATAAAACATGCCAATACCCATCCAAAACATGCGGCAAAAATGGCGGAGAGGTCAACTCCCGCACACCTCCAATACCCATGCACCCCCCCCCCCCCACAGTTGACCGGCTGTTCGCTGAACCCGGAACTCATGGTGAACAGCAACGACCTCGCAAATGGGAGGTGGGGGTGGGGCACACCGCAAACATTCTTTGGAATGGAAGCAGAGAGCCGAAAAACCACAACAAAAGCAGTCAGGGATATTCCGGAAAAAATTAGAGGCGGAGCCAAGATCACCGTGGAAGCAGGTGAATATCATGTGCCCTGTTAGCAATGACTGTGAACAGTCATTGCTAACAATCCTGGAATAAACGGCTGGTGTAGACTCCCCCCTTGTGTGGCTATGGAGTTCCGGCCTATCCCCTGGTTAACTGCAATTCTCCTGGTTTGCCGTATGGACTAAAGGGAATTGGCTCAGTTCGTTTCCAAGTGCCTGCACATCTAAGCTGCAACAGCCACCCTGCCCTTGCAGATATAGGGAGTATTTGGAATATGTTTTGTTTTACAGACCTCACCATGTGTTCAACTGCTTACTCTTCCATGCCTGATACACCTGCTTGTCCGAAACGAAAACCACGTCGCTCTAGTTTGCACCATCTGTTTGGGCTTTAAATTCTCATTGCCACCCCTCGCTATTTCCTCCTGCAATCCTTGCCAGATCTATGGCATGATCCCTATTGTCATTCCCACACGTGGTGCTTGTTAGCACATCATTGCTCCACTTTACAAGGCCGGTTAGCTCAGTGTCGTCAATGAAAAGTGCCTTTCATTTTATGTCCACTTTCAGAGGAGATGGAACATACAGTATAGCAAAGACTCTGATGGCAAATCCGACGAAGCTGCACCTTGTGAGCAATGTGTCTACCAACACATTTTCTGTATTGCTTTCAGTTTATTGCAAACCATCATTTTTTACAATGTTATTTAAGGTGCCTTTCCCCATATACTGTCAACGATTAGATTTTCTTTGTCAAACCACACTTCTTTTCTCTTTTCTTTCTTAACACTCACACACCCATAGGACAATTATCCAGACATAATTAGGCAATTTGGGGAGGGGGGGGGGTCTCATTGATTTCAATGGAAGAATTAGGGCCTAAATGCAGCAGTGAGCATGAGGGGATTTTCACCCTAACAAGCCAATGGGAGCTTATTCACTAATGCTATTTGGTGTGCTAGGGGGTGATTTTTACTGAAAGTGTAGCTCAGGAGGAAGACTTCACTCTCCGTACTCCGGTTCTGATCATGATCTGATCTGATCGCAATCAACACTCATCTCTGACCCTGGCCTGTGCAGCATGCCCAGCTGCCTGACCTTTGTAAAGAGTTTTCTTTTAAAGGAAAGCATAAGGGATGTAGCAGGGACCAGTCACAGCCCTGGCATTCCCATGCTGGGTGGAGATCCAGGGCCTGCTTGCTGCAGTGCCACTCCCACCAGTTGCCCCTGTCTCTAGCAGTCATTTGTGTGCCCCCATGCTGTATGGGCATGGTCCCCAAAGTCTGGCCATAATGGTGCCACTTGCCTCGCTCCCATCCTGTCATAACCCACTTCACAGTCCACTACAACTAAGGAAAGTTATGTTATTATCCTATAAAGCCCTAAACAACTTGGGACCAGGATCCCTAGCAGACCGCTTTCCTTTATATACACCCAGTCGACATTTACAATCTTTAGAGGAGCTCTTGCTGGTCGTTCTGAAATGAATAGAATGTCACAATGAAGAACCTTGATGGTGGGCCTTCTCTGTAGTGGCACCCACTCTCTGGAAAACCCTCCCTTGTGTAGTTCAGGAGGCAGAAAACGTAACATCCTTTAAACGCCTCCTGAAAATGTATTTTTTCACACAGTCTTTCCCTAGAATGTAACATATTTTGGTTTTAGATGGCATTTTTAACTTTTTAACGTTTACATTTATTCTGACTTGTTGTATTTTATTCTTTTAATTCTGAACTGCCCAGAGAGCCTCTGCTATTGGGCAGTATAAAATATAATAAATAACTAATAACTAATAAATAAATTCGGGATGCTGGAGAAATTGGACTAAAATAATTCCAGTCTTCCAAGAATCTGACCTGCAGAATCAGCTGCAGACCGGCCTTCCCAGGTTTCTGCTGAGACATATGCCATGCTGGAAAGTATATTTGGGGAAAAGTTAAATGGAATGACAGACAATACACTAAATGTTACATACTAACATAAATTATGTAAATTGTTGCAAACTTTCCTACAGAATTATTTGCACATTTCCCCACATAATGGTGCAGGGGAGAAAATCAAATCTGTCTGCGAACAGATTCTGGAATGAACGACACTACATCACACACGCTGGATGGATTTCACAAAATCTGGACATCCTTAACTACAACACACTTCCAAAATGAAGCACCTTACCCCACCCCTCCACTCTGGCCATTTGTTCAACATCACCTCAGAAATATCCAGACTTTTCCAATTGTGTGCGTGCATTATATCTTGCCACTCATTTATGAATCTTTTACAATGTCAGATTACTCTCAGCACCCGATTGGTTCCATTTTTCTTTATAAGGTGCAAGAAAACCTTAGAAGAGAAGAAAACAGTTACAAGTCCATAAATGTGTGGTCAACAAAGCGCAGGACTGTTGCCATTTATCTTTCAAACACTTTACAGAATTTTTCTACCCTCCCATCATTGCTTTTCCACACACTCACTTCAAAAGACACCTCCGCAAGATCTTGCGAGACCCTCCTTCAAGGAAATCTTCCTCTTACACTCGGGGTACAACCAACAGGCAGATTTGAAAAGGGTTGTGGGGGAAACTAAGCAATTGTAGCCAGGGGTCTTGCTAGACACTAAAAAAAAATCTGGGTCTGGGCCCATAGGTCACAAATCGGCATAAAATCTGCACATGCTAATTTATATCTATATGAAGAAATATAAAATTACTAGGATACATTAAAATTTCACCGGAATCAAAGCTAGCCGGTTAATTTCTCATCCAAATCATAACAAATAAAAGAAATTATTCAATTAATTTGCACTGTGACCCAGATCATATCAAACTAATGTAAAACTTCCCCCCTCCCAAATCTAATTACCATACAGGGGATGGTGGGGGGTGTTAGATGTGATCAATATCAAGTGTGCAAGAAACTCAGCCTGTCATAAGGGAGGAGAGCAGCACAGAAACAGATAGTTAATCAGTTAGAGTTATGCTTCTACTGTGTTATTTATTTTGATTGGTTGGTATCTCTTTAACTGAAGATTCTAGGCATGTCCCATAATGCAATTCTCAGGCTTGCTTCCTGGTTCTAACTGCTCTCTCTGTGACAGTTATGTTTTCTAATGACAGTAAGAAGTCTTCAAGAAGTCTTGATAACATTAGTTTACTAGGCTGACCATATTTTGGAAACCAAAATGGAAGGGGGCATTCCCACCAACATTACCGGCCCCCGAGGGGCATGCCCACCCTGTAAACATTAGCCATGGAACAAAATGGACAATCACTTCTCACTAGCACTTCTTAGCTTGTTTCAACTTCTGGTTTAGCAATGGGAAACTAATCTAAAAATTTGTCATCATATCTCTGGTCCAATAGCCATGTAAACAAGACCATTGTCAGTACCAATACAAGGAAAGGTCAAAACGGATGCCCATTATCACTATGCTAGACAAGGATCATTCCCTTTTTTATCTATATAGTCCTGAATTTACACTGCCTTAGTGTGCAGAGAACAGAAATCCCAATCAGAGAGTGTAATACTTTACCCAAAGAAAACTGAGTAGCAGATAACTCAGAAGCTATCAGCTCCCTATGTCCTATCATACAACACTATCCTATGAGAACTCAGAAATAAGTCCCATTGATTTGAATAAACCTTACTCCCAGATAAATGAATACAGGATTGCAGCCTCTTCACATTTGTTCACCTTAATATAGCAAGTGCAAGCCCCTTCTGTCAAGGAAAACTGTGCACTCACCAGAACCTGGCTTCATGGATCGTGCAACCAGCAGATGCTCTCCAGAAAGATGCTTTCAGAGACTAGGAGATCCAGACACACACAAACAAGACAAGTCAAGCCACACTATGCACTCATATATTATTTGCTGGGACAGAACAATTTTGGGAGAAGGAAACACTTTGCCATCGACCAAATGTAACAGTCATAAACAAAAAAGAAAAACACACTACTTTATCGACAGAGCAATATCTAATGACAAAAATGTTGCATTAAAGGAAAAGGAAAAGAGAGAAAAATATACACCACTGGCTATGTAAGTTAAAGAACTATGGTAACAGGAAAAAGTTACAATTATTCCATTAGTTAAGAGTGATCATATGGAAAGGAGGACAGGCCTCCTGTATCTTTAAGAGCTGTATTGAAAAGGGAATTTCAGGAAGTGTCATTTGTATGCATGCAGCACCTGGTGAAATTCCCTCTTCATCACAACAGTTAAAGCTGCAGGAGCCCTGCCTAGCATGACCAGATACAAAAGAGGGCACCCCCCCAGGTAAAATCATCATCATCATCATCATCATCATCATCATCATCATCACAGAATCATAGAATACTAGAGTTGGAAGGGGTCTATAAGGCCATCGACTCCAACCCCCTGCTCAATGCAGGAATCCACCTTAAAGCATCCCTGACAGATGGTTGTCCAGCTGCCTCTTGAATGCCTCTAGTGTGGGAGAGCTCATGACCTCCCTAGGTAATTGGTTCCATTGTCATATTGCTCTAATAGTCAGGATTTTTTCCTGATGTCCAGCCGGAATCTGACTTTCCTGTAAATTCAGCCCATTATTCTGTGTCCTGCATTCTGGGTTAATCGAGAAGAGATCCTGGCCCTCTTCTGTGTGTCACCTTTCAAGTATTTGAAGAGTGCTATCATGCCTCCCCTCAGTCTTCTCTTCTCCAGGCTAAACATGCCCAGTTCTTTCAGTCTCTCCTCACAGGGCTTTGTTTCCAGAATCCTGATCATCCCTGCTGCCCTCCTCTGAACATGCTCCGGTTTGTCTGCATTCTTCTTGAAGTGTGGTGCCCAGAACTGGACACAATACTCAAGATGGGGCCTAACCAGTGCCGAATAGAGGGGGAACCAGT
Organism: Anniella stebbinsi; assembly: GCA_029215795.1. Lineage (NCBI taxonomy): Eukaryota > Metazoa > Chordata > Lepidosauria > Squamata > Anniellidae > Anniella > Anniella stebbinsi. The sequence goes on along the minus strand of JARDYH010000003.1, from coordinate 162,449,202 downwards.
ACCTTGCATAATTTAGAAGCTATACTTCTATTAATGCAGCCCAAAATAGCATTTCCTTTTTTTGCAGCCACATCACATTGTTGGGTCAAATTCAGCTTGTGATCTACAACAATCCCAAGATCCTTCTCGCTTGTAGTATTGCTGAGGCAAGTATCCCCCATCTTGTAACTGTGCATTTGGTTTCTTTTTCCTAGGTGTTAGGGTGACCAGATAAAATTCAGGTCAGGGCTCATGTAACTTTAACAGTTGTAGAGAAAAGGGAATTTCAGCCAGCGTTATTTGTATGCAATTAGTTCCTGGTGAAATTCCCTCTTCATCACAACAGTTAAAGTTGCAGGGGCCTTGCCTTCTTTTGTATGTGGTCACTCTAGTATAGTGCCTACAACTTTAACTGTTGTGATGAAGAGGGAATTTCACCAGGAACTAATTGCATACAAATGACACTGGCTGAAATTCCCTTTTCTCTACAACTGGTAAAGTTACATGAGCCATGTCCTCCTTTTCATATGGTCAGCCTAAGCCAATCAGTGGCCATCTCCCCTGTCTCTCTCTCCAGCACTCCCAAGCAAAGGAGCCCCCAAAGAGCTCATGGCGAAGTGCTCAAGATCTCAACCACAACAAAACAAAAATGATGACATACATCTCACTTTTGTTGCAGGCAGCTGAAATGGAAGAGAAAAATGTCTGATGTAAATGAAGAGCAGGGGGAAAGTTCATCAAGGCATCAAATAAATACACTTGACGGGGCATCTGGACAGCAGCTTCCTGTGTTTTGGGTTCAGATCTTCTGCATCAACACAGAAGTACAAGGTGCCAGTGATGGGCATATTTTGTAAACAGCAGTAGCCTTGTCCCCAAATCTCTTTCTTAGAGTCCCGGTTCAATCCCAGAGTCTTTAGTGGCCATTTGGGCCAATGGAGGCTGCTTTTTTCTCAGTTTAATTTCCATGCAGGGGGCAATTTTCAAGGGGTTTGCAGCTAGGAAGGCAAGGGTTAACTCTACCCTACCACCCTCTTGCAGACATTGGATCTGTAAGTTCATCTTATATGGAAACATAACTGTTGCCACTGCTTCTCTACAGAGGGGACACATCTTCCTTCTTTTTGGATTACAAAATTAAACTGATCCATCAAATGGAGTTGGTCCATTTCTTCCTCCAAACTACTACTGCTCAAGAGGGATCAGGATCCAGGGTATCCTGATCCAGGAATCAGGGTAATCATAGTTTTCCCTATTTTTAATTAATTAATTCATTTATTATTACATTTTTATCCCAATTTTTTCATCTTGAAAGGAACACAAGGCAGCTTAGAGAGTTCTCCTCCTCTGCATGTCATCACAACAACCCTGTGAGGCAGGTTAGGCTGAGAGTTGGTGATTGGCCCAGTTACCCAGTGAGCTTCACAGCTGAGTGGGGACTAGAACCTGGATCTGCTGAGCCCAACACTATAACCAGTACACCACATTGGCTCTCAATTGGAATACAAATTGCCAAATGGCATATGAATTGGGAAAAAAATAATTTTAAAAGGAGTAAGTGGGGTGGAATCTTCTATCTCCCTTATTGAATATCCCCATAGTACACTACTCTGGTAGGCTGACCATATGAAAAGGAGGACGGGGCTCATGTAACTTTAACAGTTGTAGAGAAAAGGGAATTTCAGCCAGTGTCATTTGTATGCAATTAGTTCCTGGTGAAATTCCCTCTTCATCACAACAGTTAAAGTTGCAGGGGCCCTGCCTTCTTTTGTATATGGTCATTCTAGTATAGTGCCTGCACCTTTAACTGTTGTGATGAAGGGAGAATTTCACCAGGAACTAATTGCATACAAATGATACTGGCTGAAATTCCCTTTTCTCTACAACTGTTAAAGGTATATGAGTCCTGTCCTCCTTTTCATTTGGTCAGCCTACACTCTGGGGATTTTTGTTCCAGCATCTCCCCCTTCTCCCACCACACAAACTATTTATATGTGAACAGGCTGGATTCGTGCTTAAACAAACATGTCTGACTCCACCACATATAGTTTGCTGAATGGATAAACCATAGCTGCATATGCACCAAGCAGGATATTGCACTATGAATGTGGTATGAAAGCGGTATATAAAAGGAGCCACACTACTGCTTTATAGTGGTATTGAAGTGCACTGACAACTGTTGGGACCCACTGACACATACCATATACCGCTTTCATACCGCTATATCCTGCTTGGTGTGGCTCCTGCCTTTTATATTCCACTTTTATACCGCTTTCATAGTGCAATATCCTGCTTGGTGTAGATGAGGCCCAAGTCTGGATTATCACCACTGCAGCACAGATGTGCCCTGAATTTTTGGTAATAGGGATTGTCTCTATTACTGATCTATAGCCATTTTTCTATATCCACCATGGCTCTTCAAACTCCTTCTTTTTAAAAAGAAAGTAAAAGAAACATAAAAAAGAATACAGTGCCACTATGCCGGCTTATTTTGAGAGTAAATTTTGGCCAGATCTACACCAAGAAGGATATGAGACTTTGAAAACGGTTTGAAAACTGTATATGGAGTGTGCTCTGGGCCCCAACAGTTGTCACTACTGTTATAAACTGGTTTAAAACAGTAGTGTAGATCCTGCCTATGGCTCTCTCTAAGAAATACCCTCCCCTCATAGAGTGAATTTTGTCTCTAACAGGGTCAATGGAAAAAGAAAGAGAGCAGTAGCTTACTAGGCATGTGGCATTTCCTGGAAGGATAGAATGGATTCCCCATCTGAAATCAATAAATAGCAGTTTGGGAGGAATTCCTAAAGAAAAAAAGAGCGGTTGTGAAGTTGACAGTCCTGAATCACTCAAACTGTTCTTACAGCTGTGGAGTCGTTAAAGCCAATGAGCTCCAGGAAAAATGACAATGAGTTCTGGAATCTCTCCCATAGCAGCGTCTGGGCATCAGAATAGCTTGTTTATTTGACAATGTTAATTCATTAATCATTGCCGATACTTTTGTTGCGCTCGCTTTGAAGCTCGCCACAACTTTTATTTTCCTTTTCAGATGAAATGTGGTCAATTATAGCAATGCATCGTTTGTCAGGAGGATCTGTCCCATGCGAAGTCTATTTCCTTAGCTCTTCATCAACCCACAAGCTTCCAGCTCTCTGATATTTTCCAATTCTATGTTTAGGAAATGCAGCATGGCTTTGACAGGGCTGAGATTTGCACTTATCGCCACACCAAAGCACAACTGCCCCACCATACTGAACGGTCTCCCCCACCACACAGGCCTGGACACTACTGAGGCACATTTTGCCACAAATCTTTTAAAAAGCCTGTTTAATAGGTTCCTAGAGTACAGACTCACTTGCATGCAGACAACTGCAGACTTTGATGTTACATGTGCATAACCAGAAAGCCACCCTTTGTTACGCTGTTTTTAAGCTTACATACATCCTAATGCGTTCCATAGGTGTCATGGCTAGGGATGTACAGATTATGTAAAAACTATTCTGGCTGTTTGTGCAGTTTGTTCCAGCATCTGTTCACAGACAGATCCACATTTTTTCCCCATTATGTGGAAAAATATGCAAATAATTCCATAAGAGGGTTCGCAACAATTTCCATAATTTATGTTAGTATATAACATGTGTATTGTCCTTCATTCTACTCAACTTTCCCCAGGTATATTCTCCAGCATGACAGATGTCTCAGCAGAAAGTTGCGTATTTTTCTGTGAATGAATTTGTGTAAATTTCGGTAAAATAAATAAATAAATCCAGAAGTCTGTGGACTCTGCCGGTTGGATTCAAAATTAATTTTAATCCATCTCAATTTTCTCCAGCATCCCTGGCTTTAATAGTCCTGGGTATCATTTTCTTCACAATTTACAGTGTGTATTGTAAATCAAATGTTGCACATGCAGTAGCTGAAACATTATTGATTCAGGAATCCAAATTAGGTCACACAAACTAGGGATGCTTCAGTATTTCATTTAATCTATATTTTAAAGCACACTGACTTCATTTGCAGTTCCCGGATTAGATCCTTTTCAATATCTTCAGGCCTGGTTATGGTACAGAGACATTTTTGGCCACCTTGACTGACAACCTATACTGGCAACTGGACAAGGGGAATGTTGTTTCTGCTACATCTGTCAGCAGCTTTAGACATCATGAACCATGGTATCCTTCTGAGGTATCTGATTCAGATGGGATTTGAAGGCATTGTTTTATGTTAGGTCCAGGCCTTTTTGGAGGGGGTGATCTCAGAGGATGGTGATAGGGATTCTGTTTGATTCTGTAGCCAGGGGCCTTCAAGATTCCATTTTGTAACCCATGCTATTTAACATATTCATGAAACCACTGCGACCCCCTACTAAGGGACTCCTCTTTGTTGTACTTCTGCTGGCAGGCAAAGCCATTTTAATTCAAATAGGACATTTTTATTCAAGTAGAGGGATTTAATTTATTGGATGCTGTCTATTTCTTTTATTGTTGTTTTCAATTGTGTTTTTAATTTAATTGTTTTTATGTTATGTTTTAATTAAGATTTTCTTTTTAACCTGTGTTTTATTATTGTTAGCTGCCTTGAGTGCCATTTTTGGAGGAAAGGCAAGATATAAATCAAATAAATGCATAAATAATATGTGGAGTGGAACACAGTTGTCTTTCAGTTTGCAGACTTGTCTGTATTTTGCAATACAGTGCTTGGTTCTGAAACATACCAAAATGGGTATAAAGTGCATGTTGCAGATTAAAATGAATAAACATGTGCATGTTAGGTTTAAATGTGTACAAAACACATATGTTGTGTCTTGGGTGGGAATATTCAAAAACAACGTTAACTTTCATGCAGTTTTCTTAAACAAAAAATTGCAGTTTGATGTGAAAATGGGACAGAATGGATTTATGAATGAACACATTTGAAACTGACACGGGCTGGAAATATTAGTCCCTAACATGAACTACTACATGTCTCTGTCCATCTCTACATTGCTGTGAATCAATTCACAGCAAGCTAGCTGGGCAGTCTCTGTAGATGACCAAGGATTTCTTCTGCCAAATGTGACCTTGTCCGGATTGATTTTATCCCGTTTCCCTTTCTGCATTGTGGATGGCCTTAACTGTTTAGTGGATCCTGCCGTAGAATACTCTTGCTACTCCTCTCTTTAGGATGAGAGCAGGCTTTCCTTTCAAGAAAAAGCCCTGAATGGTGACAAAGTTCACTTCTAGCTTCACATTTTCAAGCCAAAATTAAAAAGAATGTTATATATTTGTTTTTCATGTTATGGTGTCTAATTTGTTAAAAAAATATTTTTGTAAATTGCTCCTTAGTATATTCAGGCAGCTTGTATTTTCTACATTAGTTTGGGGTACTTGTTCTTTCTTTTTTACCTTTTTTGGGGGAGGACATAGTGTGGCTATTAGCACTATTAACGTTGCACTACCAAAAATTGACACTTGCACAACTTCAAAACCATGATGGGAAACCTGGGAGACCGTTAGATCCTTCCGTAAGGCAACTTCAATTAAAATGTTGCCTTAAAATAAATGGCTGTGTTTTTCTTTTGCAAATACTCCCTTGGTTCTCTGCACTCATATGATGAATAAAGTACTTTTGGGTAGTTTGATCATTTATCATCCTGACAAGAGGAAAGGAGGATTTTTACATGCATGTACCCAGATCCAGCTGCAGAAGCTTTGCACACGGAAGCAGGTTTCTTGATGTGTATCCATAGCTGGATGAAGAAATCCCATGCAAATAGTGGTCTTTCCCTATTCCAGTTGCTAGGGCTGCATGAGTGTAGGCCTATCAGAAAATCGGTGATATCACATACATAGCTGTTTTGCAGAAATAACTAGATTTTGTACCTTCTTCTTCCCACCTATGAGGTCATTACACAATTGCTGATTTTCGGAAAGGGCTATGTGTACATAGCTAAGCATTCAAAATTGGATTGGGGCCTCTCAGCTGCAGATTTGTGGAACATTTGATTGTGTCCAACAACACTCAACCAAGAAAAGTAGATTTGAGAAGGAAAAAGAATCAACAACACAGGTCTTGTTATTATATTTGATGGTCAAAATCAATCTTGGATCATCAGCTCTTTCAGAAACATGTGACCCTGTCCTCCTCCCCCCTCCCCCCAAAGTGGCACTAATCAGTAATTAATATCCATGGGGGAGACACTGATATTTTGCTTATGTGAAGCTGCTACCAAACCAAGGTTGCTAAACATATTTCCTGGCAGCCATATTCTCAAAACCTTGAAATATATATTTAAAATATTCCAGACAAATGTATTTCAGATGCTTTCATTTCCACTCCTCTTCTCTTTAGTCAAGCATTCCACTGAGACTTGGGGATATCTTAGAAATCCCACACACCCCATTCCCTTAGAGGCCAAAATGGACATTACTTTAAATTGTGTCTAGCAAATATGCTTAAAAAATCCTCTAGAATAGGGGCAGGGCCCCCAATTCAGACCAGAACTTTAGCATGGCCGATAGGAGGGCTTTTAAGATGTAGATCGAGTCTCCTGGGCCTAATGTAGAGTAAAAATGGGGGGGGGGGGAGAGATGTAGCTGCTAGATATAGACATAAAGTGATGCCTGTTTCAGCCTTGAAAATGCTGCAGGAGAGTAGTCAAAACTTGCAGTGTCTGAGTATCCCTTTTTGATCTATGCTTGTTGAAGAGCTGAAACCTCTTGATAATGTCTTACATTAACTTTTTGGGGTTCTCAAAACATTTGATTTTATAGAAGCGCCCTCCTACAAACTCTGAAAGATGATCAACTCTTATCACACTCATTCCTATGTGTCTTCCTTTGCAATTCTTGGAGTCCAAGAAGGCTGTTTTCCATCAGTGTTAAAGTCCTTTTTATCTCTGTTTGCTGACATTTTAACTTGCTATGACATGCTTGATATAGCTGTGTTTGCAGAAGATTGGCAGGCACAAGCGGAAGTTCGGTCAGCGGCATCTGCCCACCATCTTGCTGCGTAGCTGCTAATTACCTTGACGTGCAAATTTGCCAGAATGACTTTATTAAAGTATTTCCAAGGGCCAGATTGGTTTTCTTTCTTAGCAAAGGGAGAATGTTGAAACCATTTTGACAAACCTTTAGCTTTGAATGCATCTGGCTTCTCTTGAGCTATCTTCAACCAAAGCAATGTCAACCAATCTAAGCTCCAAATTATGAACCAAGCTTTGTTCATATGCAGTTTTCTTACAACTGAGGACTGCTTAGCACATGATTAATTTTGCAGGCTGATATTCCTTTGTGCATGATATTAAATGGCCTTGGGTGTATGCCATCACACTGGATGAATGCTCATACTACATGAAACAGTGGCCAACCATCGGCCAGGAACCAACAAAGCAGGACACAGTGCAACAATGCTCTCCCACCCATGTTCCCCAGCAACTGGTGCATATAGGCTTACTGCCTCAGATACTGGAGGTAGCACTTTTGCTGCACAGTGTCTTATAAGGACTGAAATATCTATGTAGGATCATGTGTGAACTGGTCATGAGTGGGACTAATTCAGTAGTCAGGCATAACAGATTTTGCTGCATATCAGGTATTAGAGAGCCAGTGTGACACAGTGGCTAGATTGTTGGACTTGGGAAATCTGGGTTCCATCCCCGCTTGGCCATGAAGCTCACTGGATGACTTTGGGCCAGTCACTGACTCCCAGCCTAATCTATCTCACAGGGTTGTTGTAAAGATAAAATGGAGAGGAAAAGGACCATGTAAACCACCTTGGATTCCTTGCAAGTGGAAAAAAGGTGTGATATGAATGTAGTCATAAATCAAAATAATAAATTATTAGTTCAGAAAATGGATATTAATTGATGATCTTGAGAGCTTCTAAGGGAATGTCCTTTATATTTTATAGATGAGAGCAGCCAAAGCCGGAAAAGCAAATTAATGCAACACAGGAAATAAAGATGTCAGGCTTTCATCTAAGGAAATCCAATGCTTGATTAATCTAAGCTCTCTTATAGCAATATTTATCACTGGTGTGAACTTTACTCCAGTGACTGTAAGACCTGTTTACAGTCAATATGCTGACTCCTTATCAGTGTCAGTTTCAGGTTTTGAAGGGGCCTTGGATGAGAGACCCTCAGTGGGGCCCTTTCCCTCAGCGAAGTCTATCTTCCTTCTACCACTGTCAGAAGCAACTGCTCTACCTTTACCAATTTATCTAAGCATTGCTAGCACTTGCCTGCTTGGCAGGCAGAGCTAATGAGCAAACAGGCAGTGGTCTCTACTGCTCCTCCTTCACAGTATCACCATTGACTGGGCCAGAGTGAAAGGATGAGGAACAAGCAGGGTGCAATGGTGCAAAAGAGGAGCAGGGTCCAGGAGGCTCCTTTCAGTGGTCCCCCTGCTGAGGTGGAGGTCTTGGCAGGTACCTAATCATAGGGTGACCATATGGAAAGGATCTTTAACAGTTGTATAGAAAAGGGAATTTCAGTAGTTGTCTTTAGTATGCATGCAGCACCTGGTGAAATTCCCTCTTCATCACAACAGTTAAAGCTGCAGGAGCCCTGCCTTCTTTTGTATTTGGTCATGCTAGGCAGGGCTCCTGCAGCTTTAACTGTTGTGATGAAGAGGAAGTTTCACCAGGTGCGGCATGCATACAGATGATACCTGCTGAAATTGCCTTTTCAATACAATTGTTAAAGATACAGGAGCCCTGTCCTCCTTTCCATATAGTCACCCTATGCCGACCCTCAACACCAGCCCTGCTCCTTATTGATGTGTCTTACTTATCATGTAAGCCTGTATTAACATCTCTCTCACCAAAAGAAAGTTTGTAATCAACTGAATGAGATCCATCTATTTATTATTTATTAAATTTAAGCTTTGGTTGTGTTTTTTTAATTTTAGGATGCCTCACAGGGCCAGACCCTCACAAGAGCCAAACACTCACAAGGTTACATAAATTATAAAATAATAACATTGTTTTACTCAATTGCTTTGCTTTTATTGCATTGTATATTGTTTATGATGAGTTTAGTCATGCTCTTCGCGTACTGCCCTGCTGGCATCCATAAGGAGGGCAGTTTAAAAATATTATAATCATAATAAATAACTTTTAATTTAAAAAATGAAACACTGTAACATTTCATAATATACAGCAGTGAGAACCAATAGCAATACAGTATCAGTAAAACAGCAATAACAGCAATAACAACAACAACACAGCAGTAGCAATACATGACAACGTTCAGTCTAGCATAAAATAATTCAGCACCTGATAAAACAGCATCATATAATTTCAGGTGGATGGAAATAACTCATAGCAAATAGGTCTTTAATGAATGTTTGAAGACTTGTAATGATGGCCCCATATGTACCTCAATTGGAATAGAGGTTAGACTTGTGGGTTCCATAAGTGTGAAGCTACCACTGAGAAAGCCCTCTGTCTCATTCTTGCCAACCAGGTTGATTTCACAGGCAGGTACGTGCGCAGGGCCTCCAAAGATGATCTCAGACTGACGGCAGCTTGATACTGGTACAGGGCCCCCCTTCAAAGTACTCTGGTGGAAAACCATTTAGTACTTTGAATTGAGCCCAGAAATGCACCAGAAACCAGTGTAATGGGTACAGTATTGGTGTCACATGCTTTGACCACCCTGGGCAGCTGTGTATCTACACCAGTTGGAGTTTCAAAGGTAGCCCCAAGTAATGCGCATTACAATAGTTTAACCAGGAAGTCACTAACATGTAGATACCTGAGGGTTGCAGTGGGACTGTCAGCCTAAACTGATAAATAGGCACTCTTAGCCACCACCATTACCACCACCATTACCACCACCTGTACTTTCAGAGATAGCACTGAGTCCAGGGCCAGATCTACATTAAGCAGGATATAACACTATGAAAATGGTTTGAAAATGGTATATGGAATGTGTCCTGGGCCCCAATAGTTGTCAGTGCACTTCAATACCATTATAAAGCAACAGTGTAGATCCTGCCCAGGTGAACCCCAAGCAGCAAACTTGGTCCTTCAGGAGAAACACTGTGTCCAAGGCCACGTCTACACCAGCCTTTTCCCCTGGGGTCATCTCGAGGTCATCCTTGTGCATCCAGATGATGCACAGGGGATCCCAAGGTCAACTGGGGATGACCAGGGATTCCAGGGATTTTCCCTGGGATAACTGAAACCGGAGATGTCCCGTTTTTCTGTGATCCCAGGACAATCCCGAGGACCGCAGCTGGTGTGGCGCAGGTTCCCAGGTCCTCAAATGGGCACGGTGCTGTGTGGGGTGGCTCTGTGCCCATGGGGGTGGGGGTCAGCAATTTTGCCATCCTTGGGATGGCGGGAGTGGTGGGTTTGGGCACACAGATTTTTCCACGGATTGGGGCCACGTGACCTGGCTCCTCTTCTGAAAAAAAAGGTGCCTGTGATGTCCCTCTTCTCTTCTGGGACATCACGCAGCCGTATAGAAACTGGGGGAAGATCACGGAAGCAAGTAAGTCTGCGATCCTCCCCCTCCCTCCCGCTACACCCTTAGGTATAGATGAGCCCCAAAACTAATTGCAAACCTTCATCCAGATTGGATTATTTTCTTACCCACCACACTTCCTTCTTGTCTGGATTAAACTTCAGCTAATTCACCATCCATGTCAAAACCACCATCAGACACCAGTTCAAAAGTGTCTCCATCACAGCCTCCCTGGGATAAGCAAATTGAAATGAGAAGTATTGTTGCGTGTCATCTGCATATTGGTGACACCAAGGCACTGTGGGGAAAGCCCTGGGATGGCTCCATGGTGGTGCTGTGTTGCTTATACAATGCAGCAGCTACTGTGGAACCATCCTGGGGCTTTCCCCCGAAGCTCTGAAGTAAAAAAGTCAGGGACTTAACCTGACTTTTTTCTCTGGAGCAAGGCAAGGATGGTGCATCCTCCATCTATCGCCACTCCAGGGTGAGGCAGAGGTGTGGCTGGGTGGATGGCAACCCCTGATTGGTTGCTTTCCATCTGGGCAGGGGGAGGGGCCAGGCCAGAAAGCTGAATGGCCACTGGAACAACCCCACACTTTCTCCGGCATGGGGAGAAGAGTCTCCCTTTTGCTGGGGGGAAAGTTCTCTTGGTTTCAATCCCTGTGAGGTAAGGGGGGGAAAGCCAAAGAGGGATGGGCAGCAGCAGCGGCAGTGGCTCCCCACAATGATCCATATAAACCCCGCTCTCGTTCCTTGGCATGGGGATAACGTGATGCAATACCGCAGGAGCGAAACTGCAGAGTTTTGGGGGCTCAAGGCGCTTATGTACCATCATCAAGTCAGGCCCCAAGTGGGTTTCACTCTACCACCCCACCCATTTCCCAATGTACATCATGCATAACTAAGAAGCTTGACACATCTGCAGAGTGGTTGAATACAGGCTACATAAAAACTAGTAGCTTGATCAATTCTAGTTTCCAGGTATTTATTTTGCAGGATCACTGGAGAAATAATTTCTATATATGCATATTATTATCTTTTGTTCAACTATTTATATGCATTCTAATTTATTACTTGATCTACTTTATAGTGCTGCTATTGCATTTGGCTTAATACATAAATAAAGTGTTGTTTTTTTAAAAAAATACTATACGTTATGTTTGAAAGTGCAGACACTTTTGCTTCTCTGTATTAAGTTCAACAGTGGCAGGATCTACACTCCTGCTTTATAGTGGTACATCTACACCTGCCTTTATATACCACTTTCATACCACTTTCATAGTGTTATATCCTGCTTGGTGTAGATCTGGCCAGTGTATGGACTCTATGCCAATCTACTAATAATTCAAAATATTAAACCATGTACAAAAGAAGAACAGATTTTAAATTCAAGCTCCTGAAAATGTTCTTTCTATGGAACAAAGAACATGACTAGTCTAGAATTTTACCTTTTTGGTCAGCGTTACCCATTTTGACAGTATATAGTTGCTCGTGTTTTAAAGGAAGAAGTATTTTGTATTTATCAGTCAATATAACCAGTGTTTGTCTGTCAGCAAAGAAGTTGAAATGTTCCCCATTGTGGCAATTAGAGTCTGTTGCAGCTCTGCAATGCATATTTTACTGTGGTAACGAACCAACCAGTCATAGGCCGTAGGCTGACCAGATAAAATCCAGGTCAGGGCTCATGTAACTTTAACAGTTGTAGAGAAAAGGGAATTTCAGCTGGTGTCATTTGTAGGCAATTAGTTCCTGGTGATATTCCCTCTTCATCACGTTAAAGTTGCAGGGGCCTGGCCTTCTTTTGTATATGGTCACTCTAGCGTAGTGCCTGCAACTTTAACTGTTGTGATGAAGAGGGAATTTCACCAGGAACTAATTGCATACAAATGACACTGGCTGAAATTCCCTTTTCTCTACAACTGTTAAAGTTACAGGAGCCCTGACCTGGATTTTCTCTGGTCACCCTAATAGGGTATGTGCACACACACACATTCTAATAGATGATGTTCCCTTTTTCCTTGTTATGGATTAACTGGCATGAACATAAAGGTTTGCATCTGTATTAAAGATGTTACTGATTGCTACATGAATAATGCAGACAACTGTCATTGCCTGCGGAGAGTTAGTGCTTTGTGTGTACAATCCATCAAGATTTTCTTCACATCAAGAGCAGGCCAAGCATTTTACATTAACCCTTGAAAAGGAGAACCGTTTGCAATAGCAATTTTGGATCTACGAGACGTTTCAATGAACCATCAGCTGCTACAGTTCTCTGGTTACTGATAATTTATCAGCATCAGTATGCAATGCTTAGGGTTGAGCAATTTACTTACATTTAACCAGGCCATTCTTGAATATAACAGGGCAAAGCACTCAATCTATAGTACACAGTCACAAACCATTGTACTGTATAAGTAGTCAGTTTTCTCTAGAATGCTTTCTTTGACAAGCCATTTTGTGCCTGTTTTCCTGTACGCCTCTGGTATATCAGTGACTCCCCCTAGACTCATCCATGGCACATTAGAATCACAGAATTTTAGAGTTGAAAGGAACCTTGGGGGGCATTTAGTCTAATACTCTGCTCAGTGCAGGAATCTTGCAAGTACAGCATCCCTGAGACATAGGCCCTTTCTGCACTAGCCATTTTTCCTGGGGCTGGCCCTGCCTGTTCGAGGAGAGTCCACATGACGCACAGAGCATCCCGCAATCAGGCAGGGGTCAGACCTACTTTTTCCCGGGAGTTTAGGGAACTCTATTATCCCGCTTTGTTCCCTGCTCCCGGGAGGGCAGCGAGATGGGCGGCTGGTGTGGCTGCGCATCCCGGGCGCAGCTGCGCTTACCCACGAGTAAGTGCAGCTGCACCGATGGCCACGGAATCACACTGTGTGGATCTGAGGCCATAGGGAGGGGGGACAGCAAAATCGGCATCCCCAGGATGGCGGGGGGGAGGGGGCGCGATCGCACAGCAGTTTTTAAAATATATATGTACATTTGCGCAGGAGCACTCGTGCACCTCCGTGGATCTGTAAAAAAAAAAAATGGCCGGCGTGAGTTGCAATGGCCCAGTAGAAGCCCGGGCCGTCGCATTCTGGTGCGGCCTCTGCGTGCCAGACCCAGAAGTGGTTACTTCCGGGTTTCCCCACTTCCCTCCCTCTCTGCCCCTATGGTGCGGAAAGCCACCCAGCCTCTACCTCCAGTGAAAGAGGGTGTCTTGCAAGAGCAGAGACACACATAGCACCAGTAATTCTGAGAAGTGGGTGGACCTGGCATTTTAAACCCCTCAAGGGCTTCTACGATCAGTGGATATTTCACGTATAATTTCCCTGAAAGTAAAGTGCCAGTGGGTGCTGTATTGGTTGGTTTGTCAATCTTTGAATGCTGTGTTATCTGTGGTGGTGTAGGCCAGCAAATGTACTGTTTGGGTATGGCAGTTCTACAGCTCTTGCTGTTACTCATGTTCCAGTCCTTGCAATATCAAAGTTGAGCCCACCCCGTTTTAAAGGAACTGACATTTACACAATGCCCAGGATCCAAAAAAGGACTATGATACCCGTTACACCAGTCAACTATGGCCTTCTTCAGATGGTTGCCGAAGAGAGGATAACTGTAAGCAGAGAGGGAGTCAGGGATACAGGTCTCCTTCCCCTCCCCTCCTTACCCCCACATGTTGATGGAGAAGGTGTTCAAGTGTGCTGTATATATGTTTCAGATAAATAAACATTAGTTTTTGATTTGCTGCAAGACACTTTACTGTCATTAGATTTTATCCTGAGTGAAACATTGAAGAAATATGCTGTTATAAGCAGTCTTAAATGTTATACTTCAGCTCAATGAAAATGGGGAAAATACGTTCATATTGATATGTTCAGTCCACATTATGATTCTCTCCCACTCAATGTTATGTCTTTTTCTTTTTGCATTTGCATTTGAGAGTGGTGATGAATTATGGATGCAATTCATCAGAAACCTGATGAGCCACATTGGTCTGCAGTTATCATATCCTTCAGCAACATGAGTCAGGCATTGCTTTGTTTTCATGTGTGCAATCTCCAGGAATCTCAGGTTTCATATCAAGGCAGAGTTATTACAAGTATACTGGGAACAGTGGAACAAAACCAGCATCAGTTATAAGTTTTTTTCAAAGAAAAAGGTTTGCTATAAGAATAGTCTAACCCCAGAAGTTCAACAATATTCTGAAATCCAAGAGTTGTATTTTCTTTCCAGAATAACTGCCCAGGGCTTCCTGTAACCTCAGAACAAAGCTGCAAGACAATATGTGTGGTGACTAAAAGCTTACAGTAATAACCCTTTCCCTTCTGAGTATCTGGACGACCAGGCACAAAGTCTGAATATGTAAGAAAGCAAATTCAATTCATTGATTTGGCTTGGGATACATGTGCTTGACTATGAACATGAGTTAGGTGTACAAAATTATGCATGGTGTGGAGAAGTGGATAGGGAGACATTTTTCTCCTAATACTAGAACCTGGGGTTGTCCCATGAAGCCGATTGGTGGGAGGTTCAGGACAGATAAAAGTACATCTTGACACAGCACATAGTTCGCTACCACAAGACATGGCCAAATCTACACCAAGCACGATATAACACTATGAAAGCAGTTTGAAAATGGTATATAGAATGTGTCATGGTCCTCAACCATTGTCAGTGCAATTCAATACTATTTTAAAGCAGTAGTATAGATCCTGCCATAGTGATGGCCACCAATTTGGATAGCTTTAAAAAGGGGCTAGTCAAATTCATATCAAAACATATAGCTCTGATAGTTATATGCTACCTCCAGTATCAGAGGCAGTATGCCTAGGTACACCTGTTGCTGGAAAACCACTTAGGGATTTTATTAGGGATGTGCACTGGATCGGATCGGATCCACAATCCGAATCCAATCCAGGGGGAAATCGGATAAATTATCCGATTTCCGATCTCACCGCTGGATCCAATCCGAACCGATCCGAAAAGGTTCCGATCCGGTTCGGATGGATCGGCGGATCGGCGGGCGCCCACTGGCGCCCGCCACCGCTTCCATTGGCAGGCGCCAGCGGGCACCCGCCGATGGAAGTGGACAGCAGGGGGGGGGGCTTCCCTAGCGGGGCTGTCCGCGGCGTGCTTACCTTCCAGGGATGTCCGCTCCTGTCCGGCGCCGGCTGCAACTGCGAGCGGGCTTCGCGGCCTGCTCCAGGGGGGTGCGCTGGGTGATGTCATCACTCGGCGCGGCAATCTGGAGCAGGCCGCGAAGCCCGCTCGCAGTAGCAGCCGGCGCCGGACGGGAGCGGACGTCCCTGGAAGGTAAGCAGTGGCAGGGGGGAGGGGGCTTACCCCCCCCGGGGCCGTCCGCTTCCATCCGCTGGCGCCCGCGGGCGCCTGCGGATGGAAGCAGACAGCCCCGAGGGGGTAGGGAGCGTGGGGGAGGAGGCTTACCTGCCGGGGCCGTCCACAGTGGACGGCCCCGGGGGGGAGGGAGTTAGGCCCCCCCTCACCCACCCGCCGCCATTTTTTCCTCATAGACTTGCATTGCAATGCAAGTCTATGGGGAAAAAAATGGCGGCCGATCCAAAAATTTCCGATTTTTGGATCGGGATCAGACTCGATCTGGTCTGGGGGGCCTCCGATTTTGTCCGATCCGATCCGTGACAAAATTGGAGGTCCCAATCCAGGTCCCGATCCGATCCGGGGGGTCCGTGCACACCCCTAGTTTTTATTATATTTAGTTGCATTTAAATAAATATACATAGGTGGGAGGGTGCTGTTGCACTCATGTCCTGCTCATGGGTTTCCTGTGGGCAGCTGGTTGGCCACTGTGTGAACAGAATGCTGGACTAGATGGACCCTTGGTCTGATCCCACATGGCTCTTCATATGTTCCCAGGAACCATGCACAATTCAAAGGGTACTGTTTTTATTGGGTAGGAATGATGGGAGTTGCAATCTAGCACATCTGGAAGGTGGAAGCCACTCTCCAGGGCTTCAAACAGACATCTTTCCCAGCCTCATTTGGAGATGTCAGGGCATGAACCTAGGACCTCTTTCATGCCAAATAAGTATTCTATCACTGACAAAACCCACCCGTTCAAACCCTCTGTGAGGATTTTGCCAGGCCCTTTACTTTCCTGTACTTCCTTCTTCTTCCTTTTTTTTTAAACGCTATTGGAATGCAAGGCAGCTCATGGTCTTATTTCTTTCAACCCCACAACAGCCACATGAACTGGTTCATTAATATTCCCATTTCGCAAATAGAAAATGGAAGATGAAGGCCAGTCACTGTCTGGAAAGCACAACAGAGTGTCTGTGGGTAAACAGATCAAGCAGCGTGACTGTTAGATCACAAAGGAATTAATATTGCCTGTGTGAACCTCTGTCAATTTCCGCTATAAAACCACATTCCAGTTGTTAAAAAATTATACAGGCAGTTTCCCTAGAGACTCTTAGGCTGCATCTATATGAAGTTGCATTGGGGTCTCATTATTCAAAATCCTGTAGGGTTCTCTCACATAATTTATCTATCCCACTATTACTGAGATATTGTAATTATCACTGTCTGTATTTTTTGCACGTCAATTCGCTCTGAACTCAGTTTACAACTTCTCCTCACTTAACCATGTGTATGCATATTCCTGTAAGTTACAGGCTAACACTTCATAGACTGGATAAAGAGGGCTGAAGTCCACAAAAGCTGATGCTATAACAAATTTATTAGTCTTTAAGATGCCACACCAACTAACATGGCTAACCCCTGGAAATGGTTAATATTGATGTTAATTAGGCTAATATTGATTCTAATTTGATGATGATGATGATCAGGAAATGGGTTCGAAGAAGACATGTATGGCATTATCCAAGAACCTGTTCAATATATCTGCCAATGTAGCGGGACATTGGGATTCACACATTGTCACCCCCCCCCCCCCATGCACACACTGCATGAGACTGTACATAGGGTGATGACTTTTACACAGATACATCTATAGATGAAACTGATCGATCAGTATTATCCTTCTTCCCCTTTTTTATGGGAGGGAAATCACAAAAGTTGGATATCATGCATGCACCCAAGCCAGAAGGTTGGTTTGTGTACAACAGGTTGCATCCAAGGGGTTGTCTTCATTGTGCTGGGTTGATACTGCCTCCCTCTCAAAACCTGTGCTTTCCTTCTCCCAGGGTGGCATCGGGTAATCCCAACACCAAGGAGGGAGTGCGGGGGTTTTGGGCAGCAGCTGCCCCCACCCTCTTCCTGCACTTTTCCCAAAGATGTCAGGGAGTGAAGGGAGATGAAAGCCACTGCAGATTGGTCCCCTCCGCCCTTAGTCACCACCTGCCCAACCCTGAAGAGAGGAAGCTGGGGCAATTTATGAAGGCGCTGAGCACCAGGATGTAAAGGCCGCCACTGTTGCCATCAGCTCCTCCACCCTCCAGAAAAGAGAAAGAAGAGGGAGAGGGAGGGAGGCGGGCTCTGTACTCTGCTGCCGCTCATTCAAGAGCTCTCATGGCAGCCTCTCTTTCTTTTGCCCTCTTCCTGGAGGAAGGTGACCAATCACCAGTCACCTTCCACAAGGCACTGGCCCCTGGGTTGACCCCAGATTGCCCATGGAGTGATGTCACATGGTGGAAGCACTGTGTTGATATTGCTCCCTTTGAAAAAGTCAGGGTAATCCCTGACATTTCAAATTGGAGCATTGTGGGAAGCCCTGTGGTGGCTCCAGAGCTGTATTTGCATCTTCTAACCAATACAGCGCAGATCCACAGCCACCACGGGGCTTTCCCCATGTATCAACAGTCCCCAAGTGCAAGGGCTTCCATGCAAGGGGGATGTCCAGCCCTCCTCCTCCTGCCCCTGCCCCTGCCACTTTTTGTGCTCTCCCAAAGAGGGTGAGGATTGGGATCCTAAAGAAAAGCATGGGAGGTGGGGCAGGGGCTTCAGTGGCAGAGGGCAATTGGGGAAGATAGGGCAGAGATAGTGTTCACAAGTGAGAATTCCCCTCTCAAGTATCCTTCAGCAAGCCCTGCATTGCATCAAGAATCAGCAGAGTATGCAAGGTGGGGAGTTGGGAGAGACAGCATTCCCCTGCTCCACCCCACGTACAAGATTTCCAGCCAGCAATTTGGCTTGTTTCTGTGTTGACAAGCTACATCCTCCAGACTTTAAAAGTGCATGAGCATAAATACTGCATCTTTGAAAGCTGCGAGGGCAGGTTTTGACAATTAAAACCATACAATTGGAAGCAAGGATGTGCTTAAAAAGAACATTTGGAGCCTGTTACTTTGAGTGGACATTTTGCTTGTTATGAGTACATGAAGTTCTCATGGTCCTCTAAACTCTCTTTGAGCAAAATCAGGATGCTGATGTTGCACTGCCCACCCTTATCGGATACACATGTTGGTTGGCAAGGACTCTACCTTAATGTTGTGGAAAACAAATGATCTCATGCTAGGGGTAGATCTTACCTACTGGCTGCTTGTCACTACAGAAGAAAGCAGAAAGCTTGGACAACCTGAATGTGGCTTGGGAGATCTTATATAGCCAGCATGGAGTATATGACCACTTCTAAATGAATGTAGAATGCTGAGCCATTGGGAAAGTCTTTTAGAGGTCTCGCCACTTGTTAAGGATAAACGTATCTTTATTGTGATGCCTTTACCTTAGTATACTCCATTTGGATGTGCTCTGAAGTGGAATTAACTACTGGCAGATGCACTTCCCTATGTCAGCTACCAAGTAGCCATCTTAAAATTAGAAAGAGAACTGTATCTACTAATCCTGTTAGAACATCTTTCTTAAGTTGTAATCTAGGATTAGTTTTAGTGCCAGGATTGCCTTCATTACAGCCATAACCACAGTTAGATAGTTAGGATTTTTATTTGAGCAATTAACTGCTATTATTTTTATGCATGATGTTTATATATTTTATTATTTTTATGTGTATGTTTGATTTACTGTGTTATAACCTGTGGTTACAACAATAAACTATGACTCTACTCATTTGGATGTGCAAGTTTCAACTTTCTAAGGTACCATTTTTGTGTATCAGTAATCAAGACTTAATTTGAACAAAAGCTCAAAGCTACCTTACAGTTTATTTATTTATTTTAATTATTGTTTTCAATTCTGTTCCTTCATTGCTGAAGGCAATCCCAGGGCGACATGCCCCAAATTAATAAAAGAATGTAATATAACTATAAAAATCAAGCAATACCCATAAAACCAGCCAATAAAAAACTCAAGCAATCTAAAATCAATCAATTCAATTTTAAATTACAAAATTACTCTTTTGGACTCTGAAGCCTTGCTCCCCTAGACTCCCTCTGGTTACGCAGGAGAAAGCAAAACACACTCTGCACATTCATGAATGAACTCTCTTTTTTATTATTACATCACATGTCCGTGTTATTCCACAGAGCTTCTACAACCCAGCCATTGTGAACCCGTGACAGTTGCAGAAGGTGTCAAATGCCTTTACAAGTTTCTCAGCATTAGTTTAATTTTGTTTTCTCTTGTCATATTTTGGGTTCTCTGTGCTACGTCAACCAATAATTCACCAGTCCCAGGAAAACACACACAATACATATTCGTATTCTACTCAATGAAAGACAGTTTGATATAGAATTGTTAAAAAAGGCATAGGTAGATCCTATCACTTTAGGCCAAGGCTATCTCAGGACCAATTCCGGGCTGTTGAGGGCCTTGGGCAGGACACCCACTCATGTCCTGCTTGTGGGTTCATGGTCAACAGCTGGTTGGCCACTATGTGGACAGAATGCTGGACTAGATGGAGCCTTGGTCTGCTCCAGCATGGCTCCTCTTATGTCTCCCACCCTCAGTGAGTCTGCCTTCTCACCACCATTGTCACTAACTGCTGCCTCCTCATCCTCTTTCTCATCATTGCTAACCCTTGCTTACTTGGCAGAGAGCCAGTGAACCAGCAAGCATTGGCATCTACTGCTCCTCCTTCTCACCACCACCATTGTCTGGGCCAGACTGAGAGACAGGTAAACAAACAGCAAGGAGCAAGTCCATGGAGCTCATGTTAGTGGAACTTTAAGGTGATGTAGGCCTTTGGCAGGCACCAGCCCTGGGTTAGCTGCTGAGTGGCTGTAGACAAGCCTCCCTGCTGTGTCACTGTAATGTAACATGTGTAGAATTCCTTGTCTCCTTTCTGAGATGCTGCCTGTGATGACTGTTAGGAAACATCCAACAGTGCAGAACACAGCAGCCTAGATCCCACTGGGATTGGATTGCTGAAATCACATTTTATGACAGTACTCCAGCTGCTTCACAGGCTCCCTGCCACCAATCGTCTACAGTACACAATGTTGGTACTGATGGATAAAACCCTAAATCAGTAGTAGGCAACTTGTAGCTCTCCAGATGTTTTCACCTACAACTCATCAGCCCTATGAAGAGGGATAGCCCATGGTGAGGAACATTGGGAGTTGTTGGCCAAAGTATCTCGAGGGCTGTAAGTTGCCAACCCCTGCACTATATGGATTGTGTCCACATACAGGTTATAGACTGCCTCCTCCCTTATACATCATCAGGATCTTCAATATCAGCAGAGTGCCAAGAATGCAGGGACAATTAGAGATGCTTTGTCACTGCATGCCCTCTAATTGTGGAATTCCCATGGATAGGGTGACCATATGAAAAAGAGGACAGGGCTCTTGTGTTTTTAACATCTATATAGAAAACGGAATTCTAGCAGGTGTGATTTGTTTGCATGCAGCAACTGGTGAAATTCCCTCTTCATCACAACAGTTAAAGCTGCAGGAGCTCTGCCCTCTTTTGTATTTAATCACTCTTATGTAGCTTCTGTAGCTTTAACTGTTGTGATGAAGAGGGAATTTCACCAGGTGCTGCATGCATACAAATGACACCTGCTGAAATCCTCTTTTCTGTACATCTGTTAAAGATACAGGAGCCCTGTCCTCATTGCCATATGGTCACCCTACCCATGGAACATAGCAAGCCCAGTGAGTAAGCAGCATCCTTGGGCTGATACTTGCAATGCCCCCATCCCCAGTTCAAAAGTATGTTTACTCCTGGGAAACCATAAGAACATAAGAAGAACCATGCTGGATCAGACCAATGGTCCATCTAGTCCAGCACTCTGTTCACACAGTGGCCAACCAGCTGTTGACCAGGGGCTCACAAGCAGGACATTGTGCAACAGCACCCTTCCACCCATATTCCCCAGCAACTGGTGTATATAGGCTTGCTGCCTCTGATACTGGAGGTTACACTTAGCTAGCAGGACTAATAGCCATTGACTGCCTTTTCCTCCAGGAATCTATCCAACCCCATTTTAAAGCCATCCAAATTGGTGGGCATTACTACATCTTGTGGCAGCAAATTCCATAGTTCAGTATTGTAGCTCACACTGCGTGCTTCTGCACTGGCTCCCTGTTCTGCTTTACATTATATTGCATTGCATTGCATTCTAAACTCTTTCTTCTTATGTTTAAGACTTATTGCATATTAGTAATGTCACCTGGCCCGAATCCCTAGGATGGAATGGGATGGGTTAGGAACCTTAGCAAATGTCAAAGACATTGCAGAACATGTTGGCTCCCATTGCTAACAAAAGCATTTCATTTCCATGGTTGCAAACAAAAAAAACAACCAGACAAAAACAAATCAGACTACAAATGTGGGGTGGGAAGAATGAAGAGGCATGAGTCAATGAATCAAGAACACAGTGAACTCAAGAATCCCTCAAGTCATGGGCCAGTGCCGAAATTGAGGCTGCCAGAACGTGCAAAAGGGTTGAAAACACTGGTTATTAGTTCACACTAAATCTATTTGTGTGGTTGCAGTATGCCATCTGGATTCCTTTTATATTTTATAAGCACATTTGAGACCATAGCATGAGGAAGACTTATTAGGGAAATTTCACCAATTAAAATGAAAAATAATGTGACCTTGGGAAAAGCAAGAGGCAAACACTGAAAAGCCTATTGGAGAATCATCTGGGCATGAATACACACACACACACACACAAGTTAAGCATCATCTATTGCCATAACTCCTTTTCAAGTACATGAAAGTACTCTTGCTCTCACGAATGGCTGGCTGCTTGGGACCTGAAGAGATCTATGTTTTTTTTCAGGAGAGAAAATGATGCTAGTGATATTTTCGCTAGTGAAGTCATGGGGACCCATGCTTCAGACTGATTCTGAAACCACTGGGGAATGGCAGACAGAATACTTCATCTCCTTCCTGTCAAAGCTTAGGGTCCCCACATGTGCAGTTGTGGACATCAGGCAGTTGCTTAGCCTCATTCATGGAATTTTACCCGGGTCTATGTCCATGTCCAGATGATGTCATTTTCCATTTGTAACCCTCCCCCGTTTCCCTAAAGCCTCTGTCTTTTTTCTTACTGTGCACATTGCTGCGCCATGCCTTTGATAGGTAGCATGAGGAGCCATCCGTCTGTAAGCACCTCTCTTGCATTGCCACTGCATGAAACTCCAGTGATCTCTGTCCACCACCTTGCTGGGAGAGTTAGCTTCCATTTCCAAAGTGTTAATAAATGGAGGTTACTCTGAATTCTACTAGTTTCCCCACCCCAAGCTGTTCTTTCTTTTTTCCTTCTCCCTTCTATCCCACACGGTGTGCATCAGAGGCTTTCATCACACCTGCTATTTCCCCCAAGGTTTGCTTCTGCAGGTTCCCCCTCCGTTTCCTATGCAAGTATAGCATTTTGAATCACACGTGGTCAGTATTGCTGCAATACCTCAGCTTGGCCTATTGAACTTTGCCTGTTTCGGACTTTACCCGGTCAGGGATAAATTGAAACAAACAAAAAACTGCGACCCCAGGGCGAGAGAGCAGCAGGAGGGGGTCAACGTCATGCGAGTTCAGTGCTGAAGAAGTGGAGCAAAGTCAAGGTGGGTGTGCTTAAAACCACCTGTGTGAGAACGGCCAGAATGTGGGTGGTGCAACAAAATGTTGCAGTTTATCATTCCCCTGATGGGAGTATTCCTGTTTATTGTGTCAGCCAACCAGCTAGCTATGCCCTTGTCAGTGATACTATAAGCTGTAAGAAGCTGAAGAAAGGAATTCTGCCTCAGATTTCCATTTTTCTTTTCTCACTGACAGTCAACATTCAGTGGCTCCCAAGCATGCTCAGTCCTCATAGGCCTGTTTTGGGATCTAGGAAGACCTTGCCCCCTTAGAGTATTTTGTTTTTGCATGTTTGCAAACCTCAGAGTTCCCCCAAACATGGTAATACTTTCCCCTTGTGTTGTAGTGGCCCCATTTCTGCCACACCCACCACCTGAGTTCAATACGTGAAGGATCTTGGAATTGTTGTAGATCACAAGCTGAATATGAGCCAACAATGTGATGTGGCTGCAAAAAAAGGAAATGCTATTTTGGGCTGCATTAATAGAAGTATAGCTTCCAAATCATGCGAGGTACCGGTTCCCCTCTATTCGGCACTGGTTAGGCCCCATCTTGAGTATTGTGTCCAGTTCTGGGCACCACAGTTCAAGAAGGATGCAGACAAGATGGAGCATGTTCAGAGGAGGGCAACAAGGATGATCAGGGGTCTGGAAACAAAGCCCTGTGAGGAGAGACTGAAAGAACTGGGCATGTTTAGCCTGGGGAAGAGAAGATTGAGGGAGATATGATAGCACTCTTCAAATACTTGAAAGGTTGTCACATGGAGGAGGGCCAGGATCTCTTCTTGATCAACACAGAGTGCAGGGCACAGAATAATGGGCTGAAGTTACAGGAAGCCAGATTCTGGCTGGACATCAGGAAAAACTTCCTGACTGTTACAACAATGGAACCAATTAGGGATGTGCACTGGATCGGACCCGATCCACGATCCGAGTCCGGTCCAGTGGGAAATCGGATAAATTATCCGATTTCCGATCCCGCAGCTGGATCGGCCGATCCAATCTGAACCGGTCCGAAAAGGCTCCGAACCGGTTCGGAGGATCGGCGGATCGGCGGGCGCCCACTGGCGCCCACCGCCGCTTCCATTGGCGGGCGCCAGCGGGCGCCTGCCGATGAAAGTGGACAGCGGGGGGGAGGGAGGAGGGGGGCGCTTACCTTCTCGGCCCGTCCGCTCCCGTCCGGCACTAGCAGCTACTCCCAGCGGGCTCCGCGGCCTGCTCTAGGGTGGCGCGCCGGGTGATGTCATCACCCGGCGCGCTACTCTAGAGCAGGCCGCGGAGCCTGCTGGTGGTAGCCGCCGGCCCCGGACGGGAGCGGACGGGCCGAGAAGGTAAGGAGGGGGTGCGTGGAGGGGAGGAGGGGGCGCGCGGAGGGGGGAGGGGGGCCCTTACCTTCCCGGCCCGGCGGCTCCCGTCCGGCGCCGGCGCCTACTACTCCCAGCAGGCTCCGCGGCCTGCTCTAGGGTGGCACGCCGGGTGATGTCATCACCCGGCGCGCTACTCTAGAGCAGGCCGCGGAGCCTGCTGGAAGTAGTAGGCGCCGGCGCCGGACGGGAGCCGCCGGGCTGGGAAGGTAAGGAGGGGGCGCGCGGAGGGGGGAGGGGGGCCCTTACCTTCCCGGCCCGGCGGCTCCCGTCCTGCGCTGGCGCCTACTACTCCCAGCATGCTCCGCGGCCTGCTCTAGGGTGGCGCGCCGGGTGATGTCATCACCCGGCGCGCTACTCTAGAGCAGGCCGCGGAGCCTGCTGGAAGTAGTAGGCGCCGGCGCCGGACGGGAGCCGCCGGGCCGGGAAGGTAAGGAGGGGGTGCGTGGAGGGGAGGAGGGGGCGCGCGGAGGGGGGAGGGGGGCCCTTACCTTCCCGGCCCGGCGGCTCCCGTCCGGCGCCGGCGCCTACTACTACCAGCAGGCTCCGCGGCCTGCTCTAGGGTGGCGCGCCGGGTGATGTCATCACCCGGCGCGCTACTCGAGAGTAGGCCACGGAGCCCGCTGGTAGTAGCCGCCGGCGCCGGACGGGAGCGGACGGGCCGAGAAGGTAAGCAGTGGCGGGGAAGGGGGCTTACCCCCCCCGGAGCCGTCCGCTTCTATCCGCTGGCGCCCGCGGGCGCCAGCGGATGGAAGCGGGCGGCCCCAGGGGGGGTAGGGAGCGCGGGGGAGGGGGCTTACCTGCCGGGGCCGTCCACAGCGGACGGCCCCGGGGGGGGGAGGGAGTTAGGCCCCCCCTCACCCACCCGCCGCCATTTTTTTCTCATAGACTTGCATTGCAATGCAAGTCTATGGGGAAAAAAATGGCGGCCGATCCAAAAATTAACGATTTTTGGGTCGGGATCGGACTCGATCCGGTCCGGGGGGCCTCCGATTTTGTCCGAACCGGTCCGGGACAAAATTGGAGGTCCCGATCCGGGTCCCGATCCGATCCGGGGGGTCCGTGCACACCCCTAGAACCAATTACCTAGGGAGGTAGTGGGTTCTCCTACACTAGAGGCATTCAAGAGGCAGTTGGACAACCATCTGTCAGGGATGCTTTAAGGTGGATTCCTGCATTGAGCAGGGGGTTGGACTCGATGGTCTTAAAGGCTCCTTCCAATTCTACTATTCTGTGATTCTATGATTTATGACTATTAAAGGGAGTGATACCCCCTTCACCAGGAATGCAGGATGTCTGCCCTGTGAGCCTAATCCAGCCCACAAAGGTTGTGAATCTGGCCTGTGGGGACTCCTTGGTTTTCTCCAGGAATCCCCCTAGAGAAATCCCTGCTATTATCTCCAATCTAACAGTGGGGTTTCCCTATGAGCTGTGTCCTCTCTCAGTTGGGCTTATATGATGAAGTAATCTCATTGGGGCTGTTTGTACAACATGGCAGCCCACTTGTGGCAAATGGGGCATGCATGTGCAGCCATAATTTTGAATATACAACCCCAGCTCAGAGGTTATCCTGTCATGTGAACTCAACAAGCACGTATCATGATTAAACAACCTTCTCCTAACCCATGGTCTGTTTTAGGATCATGCAATTATGTTTAATTCAAGAGTTGTTTAAATAACCAGCAATGAGCCATGGTGTGTTGTCTGAACTCAGTCACTTAGGGCTTTTCTATGAGAGACATTTATCATGCACTTGTCATTCACTGAGCTCCTTCGTTGAGTTTTTTTAAAGCAGCAAAACTGAGGCATTTAATTGTGAAAGCAAAAAAAAGCAAGACTTCCTTTTGTGTCTTTACATTACTCTGCTATACCACAGTGCTACCTAGAGGTTATGTAGCAGAAAAGCAGGAAAGGAAACACTCTTCATATTGTGCTCAGATCTCAATTCTGCAATGAAATCAAAAGTAGATAACCAGCTGTTAATCTGCTTTATAGCCTCGTGTAGGAATGCTCTTAGAGAGTATTGTTTTGACATCCTGTTCCTTGTGTTATTTGTACTGGTAGCAATATTCAAACAACAAAAGAGGGCTTAGCAACTGACAGCACCTAGGTCAGATCAGGCTGCCAAAGGCTCTCACCTTATCCCAGTTGCCAACACAGAAGCACAGAGGGATGTGATTGTGGCAAGCTGCCGCCAAAGGCCTTGTCCATAAATCATCTTGGCCAACTAGCCCAGCACCAGCAGCCCTCCAAAACAAGTCAGTGATCAAAGCATGTCCTTCCAATCTTTGGAGATCACGAAAGCAGGTCTGAAATAATCTGTGAATTCAAAACAGTTAAAAGCTTTGTTTTAATAAAACAATTCAAGAGCAGTTGCTCAAGCCACCGATTAGCTTGTCTAACT
Source organism: Anniella stebbinsi (assembly GCA_029215795.1). Taxonomy (NCBI): domain Eukaryota; kingdom Metazoa; phylum Chordata; class Lepidosauria; order Squamata; family Anniellidae; genus Anniella; species Anniella stebbinsi. Next base: position 162,422,094 of record JARDYH010000003.1, on the reverse strand, counting down.
ATCATTAAATGAAGGGTATCTCCAAGTGCTCAAGTCAAATGAGCGGGAGAGAAGAACCAAGCTTGCTTCAGGGTGACACCAGGTCGCAGGCAGACACAGCTGATGTTGTCCAGCCCCGTTGCAATGACTCACAAGGGAGCAAACACCAAATTAGCTAGGCGGTGGGCTTGAGACATAGCTGAGAGACCAAAGGGATTCTGGGATGGCCTGAATAGATTCTGTTCTTGTCCAAAGAAAATGAACACAAGCAACACATCTGCTGGTCATTAAAGAGCTCTCAGTGTGGCTGAGAGGCTCAGTAATAGATTTTAAATTGCATGAACAAATTGTCACTGGCGCTTGCTTTCTCTTCATGACAGTGAGCAACAATAAAGCTGCAGCCAAGGTCAGCACAGCCAATATTTCATTCAGGAAGGTAGGACTGACCCTCAGCTTCTTTCTAGCTGAAGTCCAATTTATTATATCACCCACCATGACCATCGCTGGAACCTGGCAATGGAAAAGGGAGAGGTTTTCATTTCTTAATAATCGTGCGTAACCCTTGCTTTCAAAAGCAAACCGCAAACTAGCTGGAATGTCCTAAGGCAACCTTCCTCATCTTAGTGCCCTCCAGATGTGTTGGACTGCAACTCTCAACATCCCCAGACATCAGGGGATGATGGGACTTGTAATTTAACACATCTGGAGGGCACCAGGTTGGGGGAGGCTATCCTAAAGTTTCTCCTCAAGGTGGCTAGGCATTACGTAGAGTTGTACGGAATGACTATAAAACAACATTGTCATAGAGTTCTGTTGGCCACAAGTAACTCCTTTAGGCTTAGCTATTGTCTTGCTCAGGGCCGGCATCAAGGGTCCCTCTGGAGTTTCTCCTCCTCTTCACCGGGGCAACCTGCTTGTCAGTGGAGGCTGTGGCTCAGATTTCAGTGAGGTAGTGAATCCACTCTAGGTTCCAGTCAGAACTCTAAGGGAGCTATCCAAGGTGCTGAACCCTACCCTCCAAATGGCATTGTCATCTTGGATAGCTCCTTTAGAGTTCCAATTTATTCTGACTGGCACCCAGAGCGGATTCACCACCCCACTGAAATAGGAACCACCACCCTCCACTGCTGCTCATTCCCTGCCTCTCCCTTGGCCCAGATGACAGTGGTGGTGAGAAGGAGGAGCATCAGATGCCCCCGCCTACTTGCTCACTGGCTCTCTTTCAAGTAAGAGGTGCTAGCAATGGTGAGATAGAGGAGGAGGAGCAATTACAGCTGGTGGCAATGGCAGTGAGAAGGCAGACTCACTGAGGGAGAGGGGCTCATGGAAAGTGGCTTGCTCAAAGGCTGTCCAAAACCTGGAACCATCATTGGCATTACTCTAGGAATATCTCCAGCAGTGACAGGTGAAAGAATTCTCTACTCTTGGCTGCTGCTTCTTTGGAGCACCCAAGGGAGGGATTTCCCATCCTCTCCGGAAACTGATGGGAGGCTGGCTGACTGGTTAGATGCCCTTGCTGACATCAGCATTGCTGATGGTGGAGGCAGGAGGATACCTTAGCCAGCATTATGCAAGCAAGCAGTTGCTGTCCGACTAGCATCATCTGGGAGGTGAAGTATCATATGGGTTTTTTAAATTATTATTTGTGGTATACCTACTGAAGTGCAATATCCTGCCCTGCATAAGGCAGGGAGATTGCCATCCTGCTGTTTGGAAGGGGATTGGCTGGACATTCTAGGGCTGCCTTTGTGCAACAAGGACACTTTAAATATATCCACAACATAAGGGAAGGCAGGAGGGAAGGCACCTGTATAACAGATGGATGCACAGCCATAATTGCATTAAAAAGAGTGATTGCTTGGAAAAGCCTTGCCTAAATCATCCTGCCTCCAGATGTGCTAGACTACAATTCCAAGCATCCATAGCCAGCATGCTGGCTGGGAATAATGACAGTTGCAGTCCAGCACATCTGGAGGGTGACAGGTTGGGATAGGTTGGATAAGAATGTGAAGGAAATATCCATTTGATATACAATTAAGGTAGTTGAAGAATGTGGTGGGGGACATTATTGTTTTGCATGTGTCAGAAAAACTACCTGCAGAACTGCAGATCTATAATTGAAATTTCGGCTAACCAACCTATCAAATGCCAACTGTACCCCTGATGTTTCAAAAACAGCAGCCTGCCCACCAAATAACAGCTGCCTCTTCCATTTCCATCATATGGAAATCAGAGTCAATGAAAAGGGGGGAAATGTGGCCGTAAAATAGGTAGTATATTGAAAGGGTACTAAATAAAGTGTTGTTTATTAAAACAAAATGAAATACAGGATTATAGATAAAAGGCATGGAACAGACTTACAGCATATCTAGAAAGATTGATTTATAGAGTAGACTTCTGTCCTGATGTCTGAGAAATGAATTGATGTGGCAGAGAAGGATTTTTTGAAAGGAAAATGTCTCAGATTCTTCAGATGCAAATCTAAAGTTAATATAGTTCATTAAACTGCATGAGCTTAAGAACTCAAATGGGATTTCCTTAAAGTAAAGGCCCTCCACAAAGGTGTTTCATATTCTCTCAAAGCCAAAAGGGTGCAACTGAAACCCTAACAGTGAAGCACTTGAAAACAGTGACCAAAAGATTCATTCTGTTGCCTTCGACCATCATGTTCAGTTCCAGAAGGGCCATAACCACCTACTGGCAATTAAAGGTTACATTTGCATTTTAGTGCTTATGCCAATTTACCGAAGTATTGGAAGTGTGCGTTCATTTTAGAATATATGGCAAATTGTACTGAGTAGGGCCCATTTGGTTCTGTTTTCATTTGTTCTAAAAAGAATACAATGAGCAGGTGTATCTTTCTCAGTAGCAGATCTGAGTTTGGCATCCACTGCTGGTGGCAGCCATTTTATTTTCCCAGAACGCTTTGTCATTTCGGGGCTTTACAAGGAAATAAATGGTGGTTGCTATAGAACAGGATTTTTTTTTTGGTGGCAGCCATTATTCTCACCTCCCCATGCTGCAAAATGATGCAATGTCCAGGGAATTCTGGAAAAAATAAAATAACAGCTGCCCGGAACAGTCTGTGAAACAAATGGAATAATGAAATGAAAACAAACCTCCCACCCTGAACAAATGTTTCTGTCAGGTTACTTTTGGCCTGTTTGGACTGAATGGGGATCTGGTGAATGGTCATGTGAATTATGGCAGCAAAATGTCCTGAGCCTGCCTCCTTAGAATAGGAGATATATCATTTGTGCAGGTAGTGCCATTACATAGTTTAGTCACTAGATGGCACTGGACTTAATGGTATCTGGAGGGAATTAAGAATTTCCTGTGGCTGTTCTGTTCCTGTTTCAAAAAATAAAATAAAAATAAAGTTCTTGTCTAACTTCCTGAGTGGTGTTCTCTGAACCTTCCATGACACAATTATTTCTCTTTCAGAGATATGGGACAAAACTTCCTCCCACATGCACGTTGTCTCTTCTGTGCATCCTCCTCCAATTTTTTTTTGTGATGCTGCTACTATTTTCTAAATACTTCTTGATTTACTCACTTTTTAAACTATATGTTTTCATAATATGCACTTATAATATGTTTTCATAATAAGCAGTGATATGAAATATATTCTTGTGTGACAGACCACTGCAAGCTTCATGGGACACAAATGAAGCGAGAATGTCGTTTAGCAAATCGTTCTCTATTTTTGTCTTATTTTATAGCTTTAAAAACACACAGCAACAATTTGGCCCTCATTCCATCCCACTCCAGAAAGAGCAAAGGCATTAATTGCAACCGGAATTCCTCAGGCATTTCCTCTTATCATGTTCTGACTTGCTTATGGAGAATGTAATGACTAAAGATAGTATTTCATCATGGCCTTTGTAATATGGACATAACTGGTTTAGAAAGGGTTTGCAGACTGCATTCTCTGGAGATCTTTCTGCCTCATTGCCCATTACTGCTGGCGAAAACCAGTTCATTTTAAATGCACAAAATGCTAGGCTGACCAGATAAAATCCAGGTCAGGGCTCATGTAACTTTAACAGTTGTAGAGAAAAGGGAATTTCAGCCAGTGTCATTTGTATGCAATTAGTTCCTGGTGAAATTCCCTCTTCATCACAACAGTTAAAGGTGCATGCACTATACTAGAGTGACCATATACAAAAGAAGGTAGGGCCCCTGCAACTTTAACAGTTGTGATGAAGAGGGAATTTCACCAGGAACTATTTGCATACAAATGACACTGGCTGAAATTCCCTTTGCTCTACAACTGTTAAAGTTACATGAGCCCTGATCTGGATTTTATCTGGTCACCCTACAAAATGCCTCCTAACTCAGGTTTCCCCGGTTAACAAAGTTGTATCTAGGTCAGGAGAGGAGAACCTCCAGCTCGTGGGCGAAATGTGAACCTCCAGGCCTCTCAATCCAAACTTCCAGGCTCTCTCCAGATCACATAACCTCTCCCTTTTTGGGTCGGTGGACACATTTGGACTTTGAGAGTGTCATGGGCACACATTCATAAAATGGCTGCCATGGGGGTGGACTTGCCCATTCATCTAATGGCTACCATGGTGGGCAAGGGCAGTTACCAGAAGGCAAATTGGTGGGACTAAAAATTGTCTGAGAACCTAAGTACAAGGCAGAGATGGAAAGAGTTTGAAAACACAAAGACACTCTTTTGAACCCAGATGAATATGGAGATGGAGGGCAGAACTTCACTTTGCAGCATGCCAGCCTCCCAGTTTTTTAAATAATAATAATAATAATAATAATAATAATAATAATAATATCTGAAGAAATAAATAAACATCAGGAGGGGCAGGGACTCTGGTGGGTGCCAAAAGACGTGTCTGTGAGCACATTGGGACCCATGAGCATCATGCTGGGGACCCCAACCTTAGGCCGTTTCCTAAAGATCAAACTTCCTCAAAGGTCCTCTTCCAGGTTATTGTTATTTTTTTGCTGTGTCCTGCTCCCTATCTACAAAGCAGGTGGAAGAAAGCTTGCACAAGTTGGAGAAGGAACATGCTTGCATGCAAATATTTCTCCCTCTCTTGAGTCATGAACCAAGGGAGCACATCTGTAATAACTGTAACACCACACACATTTGGCTCTGGCCCTGCCCACTCTGCTCTGGCCACATCCACTTCTGGAATGTGGTCCCTGACTGTTTTCAGCTGAATTATGGGGAACTCAGCAGGAAAAAATATATAATCCCCACCAATCCCAAATTGGTGCACTCCAAATGTATTGAATCACAATTCCCATGATCACAAGCAAACTGGTGCAAGGGTCCCATCATCAGCTTTATAGCTGGGAGGCAGAGGAAGACACAGTTGGTATTAAAGGCCTATTGGGTACCAGCTTGGGGAAAGTAGATTGATTGCTTTATTATTAAAACATTTGTATCCCACCTTATATCATTGAGATCTCAGGGTGGCATACAGATAAAATTAATTTGACCATATAAAACAATAAATAATGCACATAGCTAAGAATAAACCATTAATCAAGCTAAAACCAATATAAATTTTAAAAGCAATAAAAAAAATTAAAACTAGCTTGAGGCAAATTTAGCTATCAAAGGCTTTGCTAAAAAGTCACATTTTAAGTTGGCACCAAAATGAAGCCAGTGCCGATGCCAGTCGGACCTCCAAGGAGAGGGCATTCTACAAGCGGGGTGCCACAACAGAGAAAGCCTTCTCCCATGTCTGACCATAATGTATATCTCGTGTTAGTGGGGCCCCCTCCACAAGGATGCGCTTTTGCGCCCGGTTCGGGGATTATGCGCATTTTCGCGGAGGCGCATTTACGCCTAATCCCTCTGCACGGGAGGCGGCGAGAAGCGGCGAAGCGCATTAAAAGATGCCCAAAAAGCACTTTACAGGTAGTTAATGCGCATAATCGCTTGTTCACACAGCGAAAATGCGCTTTAACGGCCGGAGCAAAATAAAAGTCGCTATTTAACGCGCGTTCGAAAATGCGCATTATCGGGGAGATAACGCGCCTGTACGCCCGTTTTGCGCTCCGCTCGTGTGTAGGTAAAATTTATAATGAGCCTTCAAGGCTCATTAAACGCCCCGTGTGGAGGAGGCCTGGGATGCAGAGGAGGGCTCCTCCAACAGATCTCAGATCTTGGGCAGGCACATATAGGGAGCAGTGCTCCTTCAAGTCGTGAGGTCCCAAGCCATTTAGGGCTTTAAATGTCATTACCAACACCTTGAATTCCAACTGGAAGTGTATAGGCAGCCAGTGCAATCTCTTTAAGACTGGTGTTATATGGTGTATTTGTGATGTTTTGATCAGCAGTCTAGCTACTGAATTTTGCACTAGCTGCAACTTCTGAGTAGTCTTCAAGGGCAGCCTCACATAGAGTGCATTGCAGTAGTTGGCAGATCAGCCGAAGGTGGCTCTAAATACCCAGGCCATGGAGTCCATCTGGGCCTCCAGTGACAAAGATGGACCTAGGAATACTCCCAAGCTGCACACCTGCTCCTTCAGAGATAGTGCAACTCCATCCAGGACAGGTCATTTGCCCAATTTCTGGACTTTGGAATCACCAATCTATACAGCTTTTGTCTTATCAGGATGCAGCTTCAATTTATTCACCCTCATCTAGCCCATTCCAGGCACTGGTCCAGCACCTTCACCACCCCAGCTGACTCCGATGACAAGGAGAATTAGAGCTGAGTATCATCAGCATACTGTTGACACCCAACCTAGGTGAGTGATCAAAGGTTATGTACTGTACCCTCATTGCTGCACTTTGTTCCCTTGTTTAGAAGAATGTCTCCTTGGAGTTCCATAGTCTGCCCTTCATGGCTAGATTTCTTGGGGGTGCTCAGGGAGAAAGCAGAACAGAACAGCAAAGAGAAAGAGGAAGCAGAGGAATCAGCCTTACCCAGCAATAAGCTACAGAAATTCCATGATTTGGAAGCAAACAACAACCAGCACTTCCATGGCTTCACCTGAATTTGATGAAATGAAATAGAGGTGTTCCTAGAGTGTCATCAACATACTTTGTTGCGCAGCTATGTGCAATTGGTCTTTGCACATGGCTGAAATGGGGCCAGTAGCTACTACCATGCCTTTTTCAGTAGTGTTTTAGAACACTCTCCCCACCCTGATATTTCCATTTAAATATTAAATTAAAACATTAATATTATGAAGCGATATTACTTAATATGAATATTTATATTAATGTACATATTTTATGTTTCCTTACAGGTTAACCAGCCCTCTCAAGGCAGTTCACAATAATTTATTTGTTTATTTATTTCATTTAATTTCATTTCTATACTGCCCAATCGCCAAAGCTCTCTGGGTGGTTCACAAATAATAGTTTTAATGAAACATACTAAAATGTAAAATATAAAATTCACAATAATAAACCTATAAATTTAATTTATTCCAACGGTAAAATTGCAACAAATCTGATGTCTGTCTCAGACTTTTTAGCATTTTATATTGTTATGCTGCTTTTATAGATATGGAACCGATCTACACCAAGCAGGATACAACACTTTGAAAACATTTTGAAAACTGTGTATGGCATATGTCCTGGGCCTCAACAGCTGTCACTACTGTTATAAACAGTTTTAAACCATTTTAAAGCAGTAGTGTAGATCCTGCCATGCTGTTTTTAGTTTATTTTTTACGTCTTAGCTTTCTTATGGTGTTTTCAAAGTTTTATTGCAAATCACCCTGATAATGTACTTGGAGGGCAGGATATAAATTTTTAACAACAACGCACACACGCACACACACACACATCTGGCACAGACAATGGGCTCATCTACACCTGCAGCCCTTTGGGGAGTGGGAAGGGATGATCATGGAGTTTTCCACTTCTGGAATTGTTCCTCAGGGACTACACGCCAGAGAGTTGACCCGGAAGTAAAGAGGGATGTTTTGGGGCACCATTTCTGGTTTTTTTTTAAAAAGGAGACATTTGCATGTGTGAAGGTACAATTTTTTTTATAACCCCCCCAACAGACTCGCCCCCCCCCTGATGTCCAAGGACTCCTCTTGCACAGCTCCGTGCCCATTTCCCGAGCCCTGCTACTCGTCGGGAAGAGGGAGAACCCCGGGAGGGAGAGCCACACTGCCCGCGGAGCTCGAGATGGTCCCAAGACGGTAGGAAAAACTAAAAAAAAAACCAGTCCCAGTTATCCCAGAAAAATTGAGTACTCATCCCCTGTTCACCCCGGGGATCAGCTGTACGTTATTTGGATATGCAGGGACAACCTTGAGACGACCCCATGATAAACGTCTGGTGCAGATGACCCCAACTTGTCAGAAAAAAGTGCCAACCCTATGTTGCATAGATATGGCATCCCTAATGATGTGAAGTTGGGAAACCTGTGGCCCTCCAGATGTTTTGGCCTACAACTCCATCATCCTTCACCATTGGCTCTGCTGGATAGGGCTGATATGGGAATTGTAGACCAGTGCATCTGAAGGGTCAAGAGTGACCCACGCCTGGGTTATATCCTCCCCCCCACCCCTAATTCAAAGCATGGTGAAGCTGTGCTGCAGGGAGAAATTTGGCACATGATGGCTCTCTTGTCTTGATACTGCCTAGTGGGAAATGCAGAACCTGCTAGTGGCAGGGCAGATGTTTTACATTCAGAAGGTCCCAGGTTCAGTCCTCAGTATTTCCAGACTAAGGCCGAATCTACACCTGCCATTTATCCAGGAGTGGTCATGAGGACATCCCCGCACATCCAAATGCACTCAGTTCTCCCAGGATAGCTGGGACTGCTTTTTTCCTGGTTTTTCCCACTGTCTCGGGACCATTCCCTCTTCCCCATGAGTAGTGGGGCTCAGGAAATGGGCACAAAGCTGTGGGGGGGGGGGGAGTCCGTGGGCATTGGGGGTGAGGGAGAGCATTTTTGCCATCTTTGGGATGGTGCTTGGTGTCTTCCAATGCCGAGTTTGTTGTATTTTTTAAAAACAACAACAACAACAACGTTCCTTTACACAGGATCATGCCTGCGCAATTGCATAAATGTCTTCTCTTTTAAGAAAACCAATGGCGCCCCAGAATATCTCTCTTTACTTCCTGGACAAATGCTGGCAGATATTACATTGGGCGTTCTATGGTTTCATGCTGTGGCTTTTTGGTTGGAGGTGTGTGTAACAGCAAATCCAATGAAAATTAACTTACCATTGTCAATTTTAATTTACTTCCTGGCCAACTCAGTGGCTTGTGGTCCCTGAGGGACAATCCCAGAAGTAGAAAACTCAGTTATCATCTCTCCCCACTCCCCAAAGGGCTGCAGGTGTAGATGAGCCCTAGGTTGGAAAGTGAAACTCTGGAGAGATGCTGCCAGTCAAGGTTGACAATACTGGGCTAGATAGATCCAGAGTCTGACTCAGTATAAGGCAGTTTCCTGTGTTCACTCTTTGTGACCAGCTAGAATGCCAGGTTCTCTCCAAGAAATTATTCTTATACCTTCACATGCTCCAAAGCAGGGGTGAGCAGAAGGTAGATCTGGATCTATTGGTAGATTTCTGGGTGATTTGTAGTAGACTAGCACAGATTTCCAATTCCCAATTGCTGAATAACAGCAGCAACAAAATGACCCTCCACCCTAAATGATATTCCTCAAATGAAGACAGTTCCATTCAATTCTGGTGCCCCGAACAAATGCCTGGGCTCAGGATTCTTTAGTTCTGAGTATATGTGTTTTGCACCAAGCTCCAGTTGGTGGATCTTATGGTTCTAGTTCCCACAAGCCTGATGGCTCCTCATTCCTGCTCTAAGACACTGTGATAGTATGTTGCCACAACAGCTCCACATCCATTCCTGCACCATTGGGTCTACCCAGTTTTTTATCCTGGTTACTGTAGTCAGCAGGAGGTTCAGGGTTGCCCCCTTTCTCACTGCTTCAGAACACTGAGAGGTACATGTATTATCTCCGGAGAGGATCTGGCAGCTCTTCTTTCGGGCAGTCTTATTACCTTGGATGTTCTATGGTTTTATGCTGTGGCATTTTTGGTTGGAGGCATGTGTCTTCACAGCAAATCTAATGAAAATTAACTTACCATTGCCAATTTTAATTTCTTGGGGACTCCTACCATTAAATGCATATTTATAGCTAACAAGCTAGGTTAAATTGCATCAGCTGGGTGTGTATGTGATCACCAACCAGGGCCAGGGTCTATGTCATTAGTCATTATAGGACTGAAGGACATTTTAGAGAACATATAAAAAAAGTGTGGCAGAGGAATGCACATTGACATGATCCCCAGACGAATTCCTGAGGTAATTTCTCAGGCTTCTGATGAATATATGACATTTCACAGAACAGTCCTTCTGGCTCCCATGTCCAGTGTATCTCTATCTATCTATCTATCTATCTATCTATCTATCTATCTATCTATCATCTATCTATCTATATTTCAGTATAGTCTAGTAAATAGCAACATTCTAATCTTTAAGTTTAAGTACATCTACAACAATAGGCAAAATTATAGTACCTTAAAATCACAGAGGCTGAAATCCTGCATGCCTAGGCAGTTTAAATCTCATTCAAGTCAATGGGATTTAAGTGACCTAATTTTGCATGCGATAGCAGCCAAAATATTTTGAAAACAGATCCATCAGTTCTGAGCCACTGCAGAGATCTGTGTTTTGTGAAACCGCTAATCCCCCTGCAGTGCATTTCTTGTAAAAGTTTAATAATTCAATTTATTTAGGAAGGTAACACTTCTGAAATGCCAAATGATGATCTGAAACAATATTTAAGAAATAGCCAAACTATGAGCGGGATTCCTACAGAAATATGTCTCTAAGAACTGTCTGGATTATTTTTTTCCAGTGCTGTTAGAACCTCATTAAACCTAAATCAAAAGCTTACTTGGGAAACAATTTAGAAATAGATATTGAAACCCAAGAATTCACACTCTTCTGTATTTGTTCTCATTACAATGCACACCTAAGAATTTGGTAATTTTTCCAGGTGTTTTAAAATTAAAAACGGGTTTACATTTATAGCTAGTTTCAGATTTTAAAGTAAATAAGGTGCTTGAATTGAAGGACATGGTTTGTCCATGAGATATCCCATCTGGGAATGTTTATTTTAAACACATTATTAAAAAGCAGCCAGTGTAATGTTTTTTAAGAAATTTCCTACCATGCTAAAAACATTAAGAGGAAATTTCCTTTTTGCTACAAACACTTAGATTTCCCCCCCTCCTGAGCTCCAGTTCAGTGACAGGCACAATGGGGTGGAAATGGGGTGTAATAAGTGGCAGTTACTTTTCACATGGAGGAAAACAAAACTGAGGTGAAAAGCAAAAACTTGAGGGAAAAACAGCATGTTTGGATAAGATAAGGAAAAGTAAAATGCAGGCAGAAATACATAACATTTGAACGTACTTAAGGCAATGACTGTGAGGTAGGGTGCTTCAAATGTCAAGGTTCTTCTACTCAGATATCATTTCACTGTTGTTCTGTGGCTTGAACTGTAGGCATTTCCAGGTGATAATATTTATCTCCCTTCATTAAGAATTAGAGCCAAGCCCCCAATGTCTTTTGGCCACCTCTTTCACAGATGGCGAAATGGAGGCCATTTTGGACAATTTTGATTTTGGGGACTCACAACTTGAGCTTCTTGTGAAGGCCACTGGCTGGCAACTGTCATATTTTCTGCTCCCAAAGGCTTTGGGAAGACAAAGTGGCCACCAACCAGCAGTCTCTGTAAGACATTCCGGTGATGGGTGGAAGCTCCTTCTTCCCAATTTCCCCCAAATTTACCAGGGATTTTTGGGCCCATCTTCCCACTCCCTAAAAGTTGAGTTCTCATATGAGAATGTTGAGCTCAATGGAAGTAGAAAAATATCCACCACCTTATTTCTGCAGCTCCAGTTATGAGAACAGACCAGGTTCTTCCCACCCCTTCTCGTCATGCATAAATCCTAGTGGCAAAGAGCTTATCTTGTTTCATGTACATGTGGGATGTATGCATGTATTTACTTCATTATTTTGTGGCCAAGGTACATCTCCCAAAGCACTTACATGTGCATGTTTATTGCATGTCATGTTCGCACATGTTTCCTTGTTCAGAAGTGATGACCACAAAGGAAAATTGTAATGTGTAACTTAAACAGCCCTCATTTACATAACATTTAACACCATGGAGAAATCATGGAGCCAAGTGATGAATTGCCATCCATGTGTATGCACACATGTGTGTATGCATAAGTGCATGCATGTGTTGACTGATTCTGCCAAGCGTTTAATTTGTCAATGGGCCAGTTTGCACGTCACAGTGGAAAATCATGGATTAAGTGACCCACAATGTCCTGTGATGCATGCTGCACGGGAGCTGTGTTCCACTTGGCACCATCAGAAATTATCAGCATGACATTCAAACCTTGATTGATGGATTTTTTAGGGGCTAAACAACCCCATGGTTAACCCAACAACAAACCATGGGTTAACCATCCAGATTTGCACATCTTGCTGACAATCCCTGATCTCGCTGATTGGAGATTGTTTACCAAAACAAGAAGCGGCATGCAGGCAGAGCATATCCCTGTGAATCATGCGTTAAATAACCCTCACTCTGCTGCTGTGACATGCAGACTAGGTCAATGTCTCAGCGCAATACATTCTAGCTGGAATATTTCAAAATGGATCAGTGAAGCTGCAATCTTGATATATGGTCGAACATTCACAAGTTCAATTTTCATGCAAAAATGGTAATTCATAGACGCCTGATATCATTGCTGTTGTATCAAAACAGGCATGTGGATTAGCTTTGAGCGGTTCTGTCCAGAGCAAATGATTATTTAGTTAACATAGGAATGTAAGAAAAATTGTGCTGAACCAGACAAAAGTTCTATTTAGTCCAACACTCTATTTGTACAGTGACCAACCAGACATCTTTGGGAAGCCTACCCTCACACTCAAGTTCCCCAGCAGCAGGTTTACAGAGACATGCTGCCTTTTCAACCATCATCATCATCATCATCATCATCACCATCATCATCATCATAGCAGCCATTGATAGCTTTAGCCTCATGCATTTGTCTAATCCCCCTTTAAAGCCTTCCATGTTGGTGGCCCAAACTGAGATGCAACAATCTAAATCTAGCCCACAACCTACTGGCTATCTTAAACTGATACATGAGAAGCTGCCTTATACTGACTCAGGCCATTGGTCCATCTAACCCAGTATTGTCAACCCTGACTGGTAGCAGCTGTCTAGGGTTTCAGGCAGGATTTCTTCCTAATCCTACCTGGAGATGCCAGGGATTGAACCTTGGAGTTTCTGCATGCAAATAATGTGCTTTACCACTGAGCTATGGTTCCACTGGTGCAAACAGAATGACAATGTTGGCACAGGTGTGGGCATCCTCAAAATCAGAGAAACCATATTACAATAGAAACTGGAAAGCTATGGAGTAGATGTGTAGTAAGAACTACCTCTTTGATGTTTGGGATGTTTAGTTTGAAAAATGATAGAAGTAGAGAGACTCCGAGCCTATTTACACACACAGGGTAAAACTCTTTGAAAACGTTTTGAAAATTTTATGGAGTATGTCCTAGGCCCCAACAGTTCTCAAAACTGTTATAAACCTTTTTAAACTGTTTTAAAGCAGCAGTGCAGATAGGCTCTCACGTTTGCTTTTGTGCTTATTCTGCAAGAAGGCACGAGGGCTGACTTTGGCCACCTGGGAGCCATATGGCTATAGCTAGTCTTTAAGCTACCTTCCTCCCATTTCTGTCAGAAAAAAGTCACCCAAGATCCACAACAGGTTTTGCAGATGAGGTAAAAATGTGCAAAGGCCTAAGGCTGCAATTCCAAGCATATTTACATGGAAGGAAGATCCACTGAAATGAATGAGACCTACTTCATAGTGAAATTATTAGAGTTGGTTAGGGTGACCAGATAAAATCCAGGCCAGGGCTCATGTAACTTTAACAGTTGTAGAGAAAAGGGAATTTCAGCCAGTGTCATTTGTATGCAATTAGTTCCTGGTGATATTCCCTCTTCATCACAACAGTTAAAGTTGCAGGGGCCCTGCCTTCTTTTGTATATGGTCACTCTAGTATAGTGCCTGCACCTTTAACTGTTGTGATGAAGAGGGAATTTCACCAGGAACTAATTGCATACAAATGACACTGGCTGAAATTCCCCTTTCTCTACAACTGTTAAAGTTACATGAGCCCTGACTTGGATTTTATCTGGTCACCTTAGAGTTGGTGTATTGATTGCTGAAGAGATCAAACTTGCTGTGTACTATGTTTAGCTACCGTGTCAGTTTAAAGGGCCTACCTGAGTGAAAAGGATGTTCGCTATCATAATGGAACCCAGGGGCATTGCTAGGCGCTTGAAAGATTTGGGCCAAGTCCCAAAAGACACATGGGGGTTAAAATTTGCATAAAACTTGCACAGGCATATATATGCAGATTTAGAAATGGGTACAAGGATTAGGATTCCACAGAAAGCAAAACTAGTCAATTAATTTCTCATCCAAATCCCTCAAATAAAATAAATGTTTCCATTAATTTCTACCCTACCCTAGATCATCCCGAATCAGTAGTTCCATTTCTTGTAATCCATGTCCCTACTTCTTTCCCTCACCCTCCTGGAAGGAAGCTCCCTTTCAATTAAACTTATTTAAAAAGTTAACATTGACACAAGAGGGAGTTTTGTCTAAACTTAATTGCTATGTGAGGGAGGTATGCCGAAAGGGAAGTATGCAGTATGCAGAGGGGGGAGGGTTAAAACTTCCCAACTGGGATCCCCCCTGGAGAAATCCCCCCCCCCCCACATGCCAATTAAGCTTTTTTTTTTTTAAACCTCTCCAATTTGGCACCAGTGGAAGATCTTTTTATGAGCTTAATTTCCACTTAGGGAGGTGGCAGGTTCTAGCATGTGGGTAGGGGAGAGTTAACCCTTCCCTCCCCAACCACATTCCCCCTTTGAAATCACCCCCTGCATGGCAATTAAGCTAAGAAATAAATCTTCCATTGGCATCAGTGGATACTGGGAATACATCCATGCCCTGGGAAATATTTTCAGGCCCAAGGCTGTATGGGCCCAGGCCTACCAACACTAGGCTGACCATACGAAAAGGAGGACAGGGCTCCTGTAACTTTAACAGTTATAGAGAAAAGGGAATTTCAGCCAGTGTCATTTGTATGCAATTAGTTCCTGGTGATATTCCCTGTTCATCACAACAGTTAAAGTTGCAGGGGCCCTGCCTTCTTTTGCATATGGTCACTCTAGTATAGTGCCTGCAACTTTAACTGTTGGGATGAAGAGGGAATTTCACCAGGAACTCATTGCATACAAATGACCCTGGCTGAAATTCCCTTTTCTTTACAACTGTTAAAGTTACAGGAGCCCTGTCCTCCTTTTCGTATGGTCAGCCTAACCAACACTAGGCTGACCATCTGAAAAGGAGGACAGGGCTCATGTAACTTTAACAGTTGTAGATCAAAGGGAATTTCAGCCGGTGTCATTTGTATGCAATTAGTTCCTGGTGAAATTCCCTCTTCATCACAAAAGTTAAAGTTGCAGGCACTATACTAGAGTGACCATATACAAAGAAGGCAGGGCCCCTGCAACTTTAACAGTTGTGATGAAGAGGGAATTTCACCAAGAACTAATTGCATACAAATGACACTGGCTGAAATTCCCTTTTCTCTACAACTGTTAAAGTTACATGAGCCCTGTCCTCCTTTTCATATGGTCAGCCTAACCAACACTCGTGACAGAAACTATTGCATAGTACCTAAAGGCTGTTATGGTGCTTCACATCAACTGATTTATTGCCCTCAAACTCTAACTAGGCTCATTTGCTTGCAAGGTATGTCTTTTGGAAATAAAGGAATTGACATTTGTTAATTCCCCCACCCCCACCCCAAGGTGTTGATGTATTAGAAGCATGGCATCAAATTTTCTGGATGCTGTCATCCTGGAAAGGCTTCAGAGTTTTCCACCTGCATGACTGGAAAGCAGATGATTAAGTTGAAACCCTCACTGTCACCTTTCTGAACTCTTGACACAGTACAGCTAGTAAGGCATAAAAAATGTAACAGTGTTCATTGTGCGGCCACCCACAGAGATGGTTACCATCATCTAGCGTTTTCACGTTCTGGGTCAGCGGCTTTGGTTGCTTCATTCCTCTTGTCTTGACCATTTCGTGTTCGTTGCTCAAAGTAGAGACACAGAGTACAGAGAGTTTGGCTGGTTTTGATCGGTTGTGCTGGGAATATTAGCCAAGAGGTTACACAGAGAATACCTGGTGCCTCATATCTGTAGTGGGGGTGACAGCAGTCCTTAGAGGCAGTACTTTGTGTATATGAGAAGAGCAGCACCCACCAGGGTTCTTCTGAAAATGCAACTATTTATTTTTACAACTCACAGGGAAAATGCAGAGCAGAAAAACTTGGATTGAAGAAAAAGAAACATGTGCAACTTAACAGAGAATTGTCCCTGGTTGAAAGTTTTATAAAGCTTGTTCACAGAAGGCACTTCACAACCATAAACCTCATAAACACATCACATGATCACACATGATCAAATGTTGGGGGAGATGTGGGGAAAGAAGCACCTATGATCATCATCTATGGTGGATGTGTTACAAAACTAAATTGGTTTGATTCTTGACCAAAAGCTTGTGTTATATCACCTGAACTTGCGGTGTGGAGAATTTTTATTGATGCCAGCAAGGATGCTGCACACAAGGACTTAATCTCATTCTTCTTAGCAGCAGCTAGGCTTGGAGATGGAGAGACAATACATCTGCCACTCTTAATTCATACTATAAAAGGGTATGGAATCATGCGCTAGTGGATAAGTTAATGCAACAGATAAATGTATATAAAGGGCGATCAGATACGGACTTGTTTAGTACAGCATAGTACAATTCTATTATTTATGTAAGAAAAAAGAGTAGGGATGTGCAATGGATTGGACCTGATCCACGATCCAGGCCTGATCCGGCCAAAATCGGAACGTTAATTAACGATTCCGATTTCAAAAAATCGAGGTCCGATTTTTTCTGATCCAATTTTTTCCCCATGATTTTGATTGGGAAAAATTGGAAAATCGGACCTCCATTTTTTGTGTTTTCGCCATAGGCTTGCATTACGGGAAAGAAAGCTTTCCTCCAATGCAAGTCTATGGGGAAAACATGGCAACGGGTGACTGGGGACCTCCCTCCCTCCCCCCAATCATGCTCCTGACCCGCTGCCTCCTCACTGCCATCCGCTGCTGCGAGTGGGGGGGGGAGGGGGACCTGCCGGGGCCACCCGCTTCCATCCGCTGCTGCCTGCTGGTCGAAACTACTGAGAAACAGACTTCACAGCCTGCCTCTCAGTAGAGCGCTGGGTGATCACCCGGCACTCTACTGAGAGGCAGGCTGCGAAGCCTGTTTCTCAGTAGATTGGACCTGTGGGCGGCAGCAGGGGGCAGCGGACGGAAGCGGACGGCCCTGGCAAGTAAGGAGAGTGAGTGGGGGGGAGGGGGAGGTCCCCACCTACCTGCCGGGGCCTCCCGCTTCTGTTTGCTGCCACCTGCTGGTCGAATCTACTGAGAAACAGGCTTCGCGGCCTGCCTCTCAGTAGAGCGCCAGGTGATGACGGAAGCGGGTGGCCCCAGCAGGTAAGGATCACAAGTGGAGGGGAGGGAGGTGGAGGTCCCCACTCACCCGCCCCCATGTTTTTGCCATAGGCTTGCATTGGAGGACAGCTTTCTTTCCCCCAATGTAAACTTATGGCGAAAACACCTAAAATGGCATCTGATCCGAAAATCAGACATCTGATTTTCAGATCGGAATCGGATCTGATCTGATCCGGATGACATCTGATCCAATCCAACGCCACAGTGCCGGTCCCAATCCCAATCCCGATCCGATTTTTTGGGACCGTGCACATCCCTAGAAAAGAGTAACCTGGCCAAATAGCTCCTCATTGCCCACCTGAACTTTTGGCAAAACCCATTTGGATGAATTGAAAACATAAACCATCTCTAGATCTACCATACTGATCCAAAGTGTATACATGTTGCAAAAGTAACCTCTTCCTAAGCTTTGTATTTACATTGTTGGTGTTATTTAATTGTTTTGTTCTTAAGGTTCTACAATTAAAACATTACAATGACTCTGTATGGTGCTGTGTAGGGATGTGCACTGGATGTGACCCGATCCACGATCCGAGTCCGGTCCAGTGGGAAATCGGATAAATTATCCGATTTCCGATCCCGCAGCTGGATCGGCCGATCCAATCCGAACCGGTCCGAAAAGGCTCCGAACCGGTTCGGAGGATCGGCGGATCGGCGGGCGCCCACTGGCGCCCACCGCCGCTTCCATTGGCGGGCGCCAGCGGGAGCCGGCCGATGAAAGTGGACAGCGGGGGGGAGGGAGGAGGGGGGCGCTTACCTTCTCGGCCCGTCCGCTCCCGTCCGGCACTAGCAGCTACTCCCAGCGGGCTCCGCGGCCTGCTCTAGGGTGGCGCGCCGGGTGATGTCATCACCCGGCGCGCTACTCTAGAGCAGGCCGCGGAGCCTGCTGGAAGTAGTAGGCGCCGGCGCCGGACGGGAGCCGCCGGGCCGGGAAGGTAAGGAGGGGGTGCGTGGAGGGGAGGAGGGGGCGCGCGGAGGGGGGAGGGGGGCCCTTACCTTCCCGGCCCGGCGGCTCCCGTCCGGCGCCGGCGCCTACTACTCCCAGCAGGCTCCGCAGCCTGCTCTAGGGTGGCGCGCCGGGTGATGTCATCACCCGGCGCGCTACTCGAGAGTAGGCCGCGGAGCCCGCTGGTAGTAGCTGCCGGCGCCGGACGGGAGCGGACGGGCCGAGAAGGTAAGCAGTGGCGGGGAAGGGGGCTTACCCCCCCCCGGAGCCGTCCGCTTCTATCCGCTGGCGCCCGCGGGCGCCAGCGGATGGAAGCGGGCGGCCCCAGGGGGGGTAGGGAGCGCGGGGGAGGGGGCTTACCTGCCGGGGCCGTCCACAGCGGACGGCCCCGGGGGGGGGAGGGAGTTAGGCCCCCCCTCACCCACCCGCCGCCATTTTTTTCTCATAGACTTGCATTGCAATGCAAGTCTATGGGGAAAAAAATGGCGGCCGATCCAAAAATTAACGATTTTTGGGTCGGGATCGGACTCGATCCGGTCCGGGGGGCCTCCGATTTTGTCCGAACCGGTCCGGGACAAAATTGGAGGTCCCGATCCGGGTCCCGATCCGATCCGGGGGGTCCGTGCACACCCCTAGTGCTGTGGTCTCCTGCAATCTGCCAGAAATAAATAAGTTCAAAAGAGGAAAAAAAGAATTGTCTCTGGTTATTGGTCAATCACTTATCATCTCTGCATCACACATCCCGTTCTCTCCCCTCCTTCCTTTCAACTGTGTAGGGTAGCCAGATGATGATTTGGTTTAATGTTTCAGGGTTTTAGCCTTCAGAGTCTCAAGAGGAAGGAGAAACATATTAGGGTAGGAAGCCAGAACCAAGGGGACTGGCTATTTTCTGCTTGCTTTGAGAGGTTTCACCATTTGCACCTCTCCCAAAATTGGTCATGTTCCACCCTGAAACACCAAACACAGCTAGACTTTCCCCTTTATCTCCAAGGTGCAACCCTCTGCCCACAATAGATGCCACTGGGCTCTGCTCTTGTCTGATCAGGTTCCACCTGTGCTCTGCATGTCTAAATCTTAAGAGACCCGTAAATGCTGCTAACATCTCTTCCCTTTCTCCATTTTCTACTATGATTTCTTTTTGAATTCTAATATGCTTCAGAACATTGGTTTGGGTTTTTAATGGTCCTCTGATAATGCCTACAGCCTATGCCAAAAATCCATAGATTTCTGTCAGCCATAGATATTCAACATCTTGTGTGGAAGAACAGGTGAGCAGCTGTTTCTCTCTCACTGTTGGATATGAGCGGCCATCTTCTTCATTGGCTTCTGATTTGGAGAGTGTATCCATAAGCAGTAATGTGAGAGCCTTCAGGGGAGTGTTTCTTCATTTCAATCTCTCTTCACCATTTTACACAAGGAGGATGTCACAGCACTGAAAAAGCTATCTGGTGTCAGGACACCTCAATAATTCAGAAGTTATTTAGAGGCTAAACAAAATTTCCTGATGGCTAAATTATTGACTGCAGTGTGTTTTTAAGGCTAAAAGGACAGTGTGGTTAGGAATGCATTATCAAAGGCGACGGATTATCCCAAGCAAGTGTTTCCTGAATCAATTCTTTCTTAGTGTCTTAATTTTGCATTTTCAATGAAAACTTGCCTATGGGACTGTCTGTATGGTGCAGCTTTCACTGCTGACCCCCCCCCCCCAAAACCCGCAGCATCACACTTGCGAAGTGACAACAACTCAAGTTCTTTCCATCCTGTATATGAATACATTTCTGGTAAATTATTATAAAAAATGAACCAAAAATTGAATTCTCAGCCATCTGCACTGACTATATAGCTGTTGTACTTGCCTACCATGAAGCTGTTAAAGAGCCTGTCAGAAAAAAGAAATGGTAACCCTAATTCAGAAGCACAAAGATGGCTGAATACACAGGGATCCAAACCCAGAATTTTAAGAACTGAGCACTCAAAGCCCTGGGCCAGGAGGGACAAGTTTGGACAGTTTCACTTTCTCCCATGTTTGTATTTTTCTCTCTTGCATTCTTTTCATTTCATTTATGAAGAAATGTGTGAATTTTATAATCTCCAAATAACAGTCTCACCCATCCCTAGTACACCGCCTTTGGGTCTGCTTCCAAATAGAGCATCACTGGGCTTTTTCAAGACATTCTTACTTATTTCATAAAAACACCAACGAATCAATACAACCCATTTCAATGTGAGTGACATGGTTTGGAAAGGATCGTTGTCATTTCAATCCACCTCTAATGAGAACGTTTGCTTCATACTGCATGTAGATGACTTGCCCCATCATAACACCTGATTGGTTTATTTGCTACAGGACTTCCTTGTATCTGTCCTGAATCTCCAACCAATCAGCTACATGGGATGACCCCTTGGTTTTACTATTATGAGGAAGAAAAAAATCTCTCCTTATCCACCATGAATCACCATCCATCATGTACACATCTATCATGTCTCTCATCACTTGCTTTTTCCCTAAGCTAAACAGTCCCATCATTTTAGCCACTGCACTACAATGTCAGTGGACTACAACAATCTTCATGTGGATAAGTATATAATTTAAACCAGCCCAAAGTAGGGATGTCAGGGGAATCTGTTCGGGAAGTGGAGCTCGGTGAACTTTTGCCGGCTCAATATCTGCCAGCTGGCCCAACTTGGCCTGTACTGAGTCAGGTCAGCTGGCCAATTTTCTGCTTCTGCATAGCAGCGTGGCAGGTTGGTTGCCCGGTGGTGGTGGTGAGTGGTGGTGAGAGGAGAGCACTATGGTGTTCCCCTCTCATCCTCTCACCCACCCTGCCGTGCAAAGGCAGAAAATCTGCCAGCTGGTGGATAGAACTTTTCCCTTTTTAATTTTGTTCTGTAAATGCATTTACGGAAGAAAAGTAAAAAGAAAAAAAAATCCTGGATTTTGGGATGAAACCCCCAGCTCGGCTTGTAAAGGCAGTGCGGGGGTATTGCTGGGCCATAAAAGGGGCTGGATTTTCCAATGACACACATCCCAAGCCCAAAGTAGAGCTTGTCAGGCACATTATTCAGACTGACTTGCTTCATGTCCATGTTGTCCTGCCTAGCTTGGCTTAAAGTTCCCAGGGGAGCTGATCTGAAGCAATTGAAGTGAGGCAGAGTCAAGAAAGATGAGGCAGAGTCAAGTTCAGTTATGTAGGACAGCAAAGCAAAGCAAGTTCTGTTAGGATGCTGGACGGATTTACGCTAGCTGGAACTCACTCAGGAATAGCAACACGCAGAGCCTTCTGAGGCCTTAAGAAACCATTGGCCATGCTGGTTGAGAATCATGGGAGTTGAGGTCCAACACACCTGGAGAGCACCATGTTGGTGAAGGTCAGGTTATAGTGATCCTGGCAATTACAACATAGCCTTGTTCAGTGCGACAACAAGGAGCAACTCTCTCTTTGTTGGCAACTCACCCAAAGGCAGAAAGCATTTGAATGAGTACAAATGGATTGAGGAATGCAGTTTTTTTTCTTGCTGTTCTTTATACCAAACTTGTTTGAGAGAAGTTCCTGCTATTTCTAATAGGCTATCCACAAGGTGACACTAGCTTAAGGATTTGATCCTTTTTAAAATCAAACAAAATCCCACAATTATAATAAAACACTGCATTACTTTTTTTTATTGAGAGTGATATCATCTTTCTTGATTTTATTCAACTCTAACATAGTAATTTAAAAAGCTTTAATTTTGTAATGTTTTCACCACACTTTACCAGTAAAGTACGCACAGCCCTTCATGCCCCTAAGAATAAGATGAATTCCTCTTGTATTTTCAGTAATTTGTTTCTTCAGTGACCAGACCTACTTGTGAATGAAGCCTTTACTTAATGTGAGGTGTAATTCATGCAAAATAAGTCAGTCAGAACCCCAGGGCCCTTCCTTTTCTGTCACATCCTCACAACCAGTGCAGGTGCTGCCTTATACATAAGTTCTTGACACCAGAAGGAAATGAAAATTCAGCTGGAGACCAAAGGGTTCATCAGGGAGCATCCATGCACTCTAGAGCTTCTAAGGTTCGGCTTACAAGCTTTTTCCTCCCTTCCACATTGCTGAGTATGCCACTTCCATAAGGCCACCTCTGCAATCAACCTCAAAAGTAGCAGAAGATGATGGAAGCTGGCATGAAGAAGAGGCACTTACGTGTGCCTAAGAAGCTTGAGAAAGTTACAGGGACACAGCTTCTTCTTAACATCATTTATCTCAAAGGGGCCACATCAGCACATCATGTTTTCTCCTTCATCCTCCCAACACCCACAGAGAATACTATCATTATTCCTGTTTCACAGAGTGGAACTGAGGATGAGAGATCTTGATGATATGAATTCCTGCTTAGACAGATTTCCTTCTGTGGACTCTTCAGTCCACATTTAATGTCCAAGGAATGACAATTAAACAAACCAGTGAGTTATCCTATCTAAGCTCAGATTTTGTAGATACGTCTCCTTGGTCCAAATCTGGGATCCATACCAACATGTGGGAGCATGGGTTCAAGCGTGGCGATACGTGACTGAGGCAGAACCCGCGCAATGGGACTGCAGTCTGCTTTTAAGAAAATTTGCCACAGGCTCAAGATTACAAGGCAAGACTCCCTTGGTCTTGGAGGCACCAGAAAGGGCTTCCCATCATAAATATGGGTGATTATATATATATATATATATATATATATATATATATGCATTTCAAATTCTAGTGGTTGTGTAAAGGTTTTACAAATACAATGGGACAAACATTGACTATTTGGCACAAGTTTAGAAAAAATATCTGTGAAAATAAGAACAGAAACAGAAACCATCAGCTGATGAATATTCATCTCACTATGGCTATTCCACATTTTATGTATTTAGGGGTGGGCGGGTTTTCATTATTTGGTCATGACATGCAAAGCCTTTCTTTGCCTATCCATGAGCCATCTGTTCTGTACTCTCTGTTACCATTTCCTCCCTCTCTTTCCTCCCTCTCTTTTTCTGTCACCTGTGACCCATTCTTGCTGCTGACTCACCAAGCTCTTTGTCTCTTCACTGCCTTGCAAGCATTCACGCATGCACACACGAGCGTGCAGTCACACACACACACACACACACACACACACACACACACACACACATAATCACTGGCTCCCATTTAACCCCCTGCTTTACATTCATTTTGCTCATGCAAAATCTAATCTTAACATCTCAGATTTTTTTCCTGACTTAGTCAGATATGGTGGAGATAATACTGGAAGGTTCAAGTCTGTATCCTTAGGCATATGTTTGAGCTGGACAAAGTTCCTCTTAATCTTACCACCATCGAAAAAGTCTTTGGGCTTTTCTTTAGATTTCCTCAAGCTCCTTACCATAAGCATCTGTTGCTGGGTCATAGGGAAAATGGGCGGTCTTGAACCGTTGATGTAAAATGGAAGGGAGCCATTGGGTTGTTGTGCTGATAGCGCCATCCAGGAGATCTTTTTAGTGATGGGGTCCCTCAGGGCAACTTGTCTCAGCTTTGGTAAAGATGGGAGCTGTGGTGTTTCCATGATCAAGAAGGCAGAGCTGCCTTTTTCTTGATATTGCCACATTGGAGCTGGAAGGTTCTCATCCATTGCTTTCAGAAGATCTTTGACTCTTGTGTCTGGACAAGCCATTGGACTTGGGCCTGCAATTCTGTTTTCAACTGCTGACCTTGGTGTTAATCTATTCGTACATGTCATGGAGGACCTCTGAGCTTGGTGGTTCATCGAATATGTTGGGTTATTTCCTAAAGCGGAAGGTGGCTTCTCCGCTAAATATGGTTTCCTCACGTCTGTGAAATCCTTAGCCTCTTCTACGTTTTCCTGTGGATTCAGTTGTGTCGGATTTAACACCTCACATGAAAAAAAATTCGGAGATTTTGGAGGTTCAAAATGCACCAATTCTCTGTCCGCGAACTTGGAAACTAAATTGAATATAGAATATATGAAATCAGTTCATGCAGAAATCATACTTGCCATAAAAAGCGGAAGCATAAATATGTGTTCTCCTTCTGCTTTGCAATTGACATTCAGTATGATTCTAAGATTTTGGAAATTGCTCTTGCAAAATTTTAATAAAATGTAAAAACTGGTCCACTATCCAGTTTAATGTTGGGGGGGTTACTGCTGAGCCCCATGGCAAGGTTCCATCTCCCCACCCTTTTATTCAACATCTGTATGATACCACTGAGAGAGGTTATCCAGGGGATTGGAGCTGGGATGCTGTCATGTGGTGATGAAACCCAGCTCTCTATCTCCTCTCCATCATGTTCTAGGGAAATTGTGAAGATTCTGAACCCACGTCTGGGATCAGTGAAGGGACTGGGTATGGGAGAATGAACTGACACTTATCTAAATAAAATGGAAATGCTTTTGGTCAGAAGAAGAACTGATCCAAGGGTAGAGGTACAGCCTGTTTTGGATGGGGTTGCACTTCCCTTGAAGAAGAACCCGGCTTGCAACTTCAGAGTGCTTCTTGATCTAACATTGCTCCTGGATGGCCAAGTCGTAACTTGTGGCCAGGAGCCCTTGCCTTTTGCTCTTGCTGAGCTTTTCTGCTGGCTGAGCAGGAGAAGGGCTGAACTTAGTTGATTCCACCCTTCCCATGTAGTCCCCTATGTCCCCTGAAAATCTGTTCTGAGATAGGGTGACCATATGAAAAGGAGGACAGGGCTCCTGTATCTTTAACAGTTGCAAAGGACAGGGAATTTCAGCAGGTGTCATTTGCATATATACAGAACCTGGTGAAATCCCCTCTTCATCACAACATTTAAAGTGGCAGGAGCCCTGTCCTCTTGACCATGTACAAAAGAGGGCAGGGCTTCTGCAGCTTTAACTTTGTGATGATGAGGTAATTTCACCAGGTTCTGCATATATACAAATAACACCTGCTGAAATTTCCTTTTCCATGAAACTGTTAAAGCCACAGGAGCCCTGTCCTCCTTTTCATATGGTCAGCCTACTCTAAGAGGCTGAAGCTTTGTAATTGCAATGAAACCAAGGTAAATATAGATCTATGGATAGAACGATATATTTCCCCTCCTGTTTCTGCCAGTGGGAGCATTCTGAGTAGAACTTCACTCGGGGGTGCTTCTACCGACAGACTAAAACCCTGGATCCAATCCGATACCATTTCAGATGGGGCGGGGTATTGGCAAGGTTCAGAAAGAGCCAAAGTCCTACTCAACCAACTTAAGGTTGCAAAAAGCAGCAGCAGCAACAAATCCCAAAACAAAACCACTGCAACTCAGTAGCATTTGTTGTGATTATGTTTCTTTCTTTTTGTATCTCATTAATAATAATAATAATAATAATAACAACAACAACTTCAGCAATGTTATCAGCACAGGACAAACAGCTACCCTTTTTCTTTGTAAGTACAAAATAGCAGTGAATGTCATCCTCAAACACTTGTGGACATTCTGGGCAGAAGGCATATCTATTTCAGACGTGTCCCTTTAAGATACTTCAGAGTAGGGCCCCAATCCTTTTTTTTTTTTTTTGCACTTTCCAAAAGGACGCATGCTGAATTGGAGATCCACGTGCCTTTCACACTTCACAAGAGGCTCATGCAGTTTATATCTGGCTATCCACCTCCAAGTATAAATGTAAAGTGAGGACTGGCTCTAAGTCTCATCACAACTTTGTGAATTGAGGGCGAGAAAGGATAGTATATTTCCCATTTATTTATTTATTTATTTATTTACTGCATTTCTATACTGCCCAATAGCCAAAGCTCTCTGAGTGGTTTACAAAAATTAGAACCATAAAAAAAAATCAAAATATAAAGCAACGACAGTATAAAAACATAATTTAGAATACAGAATGTGAAGAAAGGGGTCAGGAAGGCTACAGTCTGGGGGGATGGGCAGGGTGGCCTACATTGCAGGACTGGGGCCTTGGCATTGGGAGGGGGAAAATCCCAAGGAGGAATGTTGCAAGACTTCGAGATGCTGGTTCCCAGCACCCGCACCTGGTCCTCTTACTCTTATCTTGGGGGGGGGGGGGCCTAGCCAAGGCCAAGCTTCAAGGGCAGAGTTAATTGGAAGTGAGCTACAAGAGCTTCAGCTGTGGGAAACGGCCATTCGCAAGGAGGGGGCTGGTGGCGTGAGCGGGACGATTGAGGATTGTTCGGCTGGTCATGGTACCAGCTAACCCAAAAAGGGATAAAGGGGATACCCACTGGGTGGAAGCCATCTTCTCCTGGACTGGTGCGTGGAAGGAGGGATCCCTATTCAGCAAGGTGATGCTGGGGAATAGATATTTTTATTGTTTTCAGGTCTGGCATGTTCTAGGGAAAGGCTTGTCACCCTTTGGGTGTGATTTAGAGTGGGTTAAATTGTTGTATTGTTTTATTGCTTTCCTGCTGCTAACTTCTACCTCAAACCTCATCCTACCCCCCACTCCCTGCTGTCCCTCCCTTTCTTTCCTGGCTTGCATTTTAATGGCTTATTGGACCGACTGGAGCATTACATGGTTAGCTATTAGATTCTCAATAAATCGCTTCAGTCCTTAACCTGTGTGTTTATTTCTGATGGCTGGCTTGGGCCTTTTTAGCCTTGGGATCGGAGATGGGCTTGGGGAGAACTCGGCTAAAGAGTTCTGTGCCTACCTGGAAGGAAAGGGTCTCTTTCCTTCACACAGTATAAAACACATCCAAGATAAAAACCGAGCAGCCATGCAGAGATTGATAGGGATTTAAAATACAAATTTAAACAGCAAGGTTAAAAATCAAAATGAAGAACTGTTAAAATATTGTGAAAATAAAATGGTCTTCACCTGGCGTCTAAAGGAGTATAATGTAGGTGCCAGGCGAACCTCTCTGGGGAGCTCATTCCACAGCCGGGGTGCCGCAGTAGAGAAGACCCTCCTCCTCGTAGCCACCTGTCTCACTTCCCTTGGCAGGGGCTCATGGAGAAGGACCCCCCGGGGATGATCTTAGGGTCTGGGCAGGTACATATGGGAGGAGGCGTTCCTTCAGATAACCTGGCCCTGAGCCGTTTAGGGCTTTGCCCTGTCCCCGCCCACCCCCAGCAATCAGCAAATGCATGATCAAGTACAACATGTAATGTGAGAATCTGCCCTCCACATTCAGGCCTATTTTTTCCTTCCTTTTAATCACAGTACTGCTCACCTCAGCTGTTATGCACTTATACCATTTTCAGATTGTCAAGGTAAGCAATGTATACTACCTTCTGGTAAGATTTCTTGGTTTTCTAGAGTAATGGCAATTTCATCCTCCTGGATGGCATATGGCATTTCTGAGTTCAGCACAGATGGAAATTCAGATTTACTCTCACAGTTTTTCATCTTTTCTGCTGGAACCACTTCTGTCTTTTGAGAATCTGGAATATCTGCAACGTCACATAGCTTTCCAGGTGGTTTGCCATCAAGCATTTCTGCCGTACTTTCCTTCTGCAGACACATCAGATACCGGTCATTTGACCATAAATGGTAAGGAAGCTCAAGAAACTGAAATGAGGTAAGAAAGTTCAGATATCTGGCTCAAATTCTGTTATGTCTGCAAAAAATGTGGGCTTAGGTATTGACTTTTTCTTTTCTTATATGGAATTAGTCATCTATATACAATAAACTTGGTCGTATAAAAAGTGGGATTGTTAAAGAAAATTCTTGTACTCCAGATGTACTTGATATCTCTTGGGAGGGCCAGATCATTCTCTCCATTTGCATTACTTTCATTGCATTTACAGTTTGATCATAAGAATGTAAGAAGGTCCTTGCTTGGGTTAGAGCAGGAAAGTTGAACCTCTTTCAACTCAAGGGCAGAATTCCATTTTGGAAAAGCTCTTGGAGGCTGCATTCCAATAGTGGGCAAGGCCAAAGACAAAAGGGGCAGGGCTAAAGGGAAGGGGGAGGGGCCAAAATGTAAAAAAGATACCAGCATATTTTAAATAATAATAATAATAATAATAATAATAATAATAATAATTCTTACTCGCCTCTCCATTTGATCGAGGCGGGGAACAACAGTAAATATAAAATATGATAAAATACATAAAACTGATTAAAAACATGGCGCACATTATTAAAATAGCAATAAAACATCATAAAATACATCCTAAAAACATTCTAAAATTCCACTGGATATGCCTGCCGGAAGAGACCAGTCTTCATGGCTTTCTTAAATTCTAAAAGACTGTTAAGTTGACGAGTCTCCTCCGGCAGGTCATTCCACAGTCTGGGAGCAGCAGAAGAAAAGATCCTCTTGGTAACAGTTGTCAGCCTAGTCTTGGCCGACTGTAGTGAGTTCTTTCCAGAGGACCTGAGCGTGCAGAGTGGATTGTATGGGAGAAGGTGATCCCGCAGGTAACCTGGACCCAAATCATGTAGGGCTTTAAAGGTAATGACCAACACTTTGTACTTTGCCCGGAAACTGATTGGCAGCCAGTGAAGTGATTTTAAAGCTGGCTGCCATATTTTGAACTAGTTGAAGTTTCCGGACTAGTCACAGAGGTAGCCCTATGTACAGCGCATTGCAGAAGTCGAGCCTCGAAGTTACCAGCATGTGCACTACCGTCTTTAGGTCTTCCAACTCTTACCGTCATTAACTAAGTCTAAGAAGAGGCATTTCAACATTTTAGGATGGAGAAAAACTGTGCAAAAGCTGGGAAACCACCAAATGCATGTTGGTTGAGGGAAAAGAGAGCCGAATTGGGACCTCAGGCAAGCCAGATTTGGCCGCTGAGGTTCTACACTTTTGGATTAGACCAAAGTCCATCTGGTCCAGTGATCTGCATCTGGGAAGCTAACAGACATGGACCGAAAGTGAAGGTCATTCTCTGTTGCACAATCACTAGCAGACTGAGCCATCACTGATCTAACACCCCCCAATGCAGCAGCAGTGTGCAAATCCATTTTAAGGTACAAATATGGGCAGATACGACCTAAAAGGGCTCAGTGAGGTGTGCCGTACTTATGCACCCATCTTGCACACTGTGGAGCAAGAGGTTGTGGCATTAAATCTGTGTCATTGTCATTATGCCCCCTTGCAGTGAAGAAGATGGTGGCACAATGACTCACAGGATCCCAAGAAAGCACTTCTTCAAATGGCACACCATTTACTTATGGAATTATGAGATTCACTTCAAAATGATGTAGTAGTTGAGATGTTGTTCCTTTTAAAGGCTTGAGCAAATTAATGGAGGCTAGGCCTATCCATGGCTGTTAGGCTACCTCCACAAGAGAGGTTTAATGCTCTTTGAAGGCTCATTATAAATTTTACCTCCACACCAGCGGAGCGCAAAACGGGCATAGAGGCGCGTTATCTCCCGGATTATGCGCATTATCGAATGCGCGTTAAATAGCGACTTTTATTTTGCTCCGGCCATTAAAGCGCATTTTCGCCGTGTGAACAAGCGATTATGCGCATTAACTTCTTGTAAAGCACTTTTTGGACATCAATTAATGCGCTTCGCCGCCTCTCGCCGCCTCCCGTGCAGAGGGATTAGGAGTAAATGCGCCTCCGCGATAATGCGCATAATCGCCGAACCGGGCGCAAAAGCGCATCCTTGTGGAGGGGGCCACTGTCAATAGCTACATGGAATCGCCATGTTCAGGGGCAGTGTTCTCTGGATGTTCCCAGGTGCTGGGGACAGGAAGCCTTCCTCAACTCTGTACTCTCCAGATGAATTGGATATCAACGTCTATCACTCCCTGGTATAGCCATGCCAACTGAGGATGATAGGAACTGTAGCCAGAACATCTGGAGAGCACTAGGTTGGGGAAATCTGCTTACAAGAATTAAGACACAATATTAAAATACTAAAAGGAAGATGTCTAAAAACGCAAACTAAACAGAAAAGTATCTCAGGGCACATCTCTACTATAAACATTTATCAGTTTAATAATAATAATAATAATAATAATAATAATAAATATAATACTATAGCACTTAATATTTTAAAAGGATTCTAAGCCATTCACATTAAAATGTACTTATAATGCAATATAATAACAATATAAAGTAGTAATTAAAAACTTTACAAAAAGAATGACAATAAAACAGGGAAGTGTTTTAATTACAATGGCTTCCCCTAAGAATCCCAGGAATTGTGATTTCATGAGTGTGTGCTGAGTCCCCCTCACAAAACTGCAGTCCCCAGAGAGAACCAATATCAAATAAGATGAAGGCTGAAATCCTAACCATAAAAAGCTGCCTCATATTGACCCTGTTCTGATGACACGTTAAGCCACAGTGGTTAGGCATTTTGAGCTAAACATTATGGCTTTAGTGTGTCATGGGAACCATGACTTAGCATGTCATGTGAAACATTCTTAACTGTGATGACTACATAACCATGGTTTAATCACACTCACAAACCATTTGCTGCAAAAGGGTTAACAGCTTAACCATGGCTTAGCGTGTTGTCTGAACAGGCCCGGTGATATAATCGATTGGTCCATAGATCCCAGTATTTTGTACTATGACTGGAAGTGGGCTCTTTAGGGGCTTAGGCCTTTCACAGCAGACCACTGGTCCATCTAGCCCAGTATTGTTGACACTGACTGGCAGCAGCTCTCCAGAGTTTCCAGTAGGAGTTTTTCCAGTCCTATCTAGAAATGCCAGGAAATGAACCTGGCACCTTCAATATGCAAAGCAGTTGTCTACCACTGAGCTATGGGCCCCATCAGACACAATGAAACTTACTTCTGAGTAAACATGCATCAGGTTGCATTATTAATCTGTAATGTAGATATGTCCTACTAGATCTTTTGACACTGACGCCAGTGTAGTGTAATATTAAGCTTGGACAGCCACTGTTTTTATAGCAAAATTTTTCGCTGTTGGGCAACCCTATTTAAATCTTCCTTTAAAGTTGATAAAATATATAGGCCGGCTGAACTCTTCCCCTCTTGAGCATATTTTGTGACTTCGAAGAGTACATAAAAATCCTGAGGAGCCCAGAATCTAAAACTCCTCTGGGTTGGTCCATCGTTACCAAATATTTTCAAAACTCACAGAAATGCAATGACATAAGTTATCTTCAAGGATTTCCTGTCCTTGAACCATTTGTTTAAGGGTGTTTTTTCCCCAAAAAAGGTATTGCTCAAACCGCACTACATCAGTGGGGA
Source organism: Anniella stebbinsi (assembly GCA_029215795.1). Classification (NCBI taxonomy): domain Eukaryota; kingdom Metazoa; phylum Chordata; class Lepidosauria; order Squamata; family Anniellidae; genus Anniella; species Anniella stebbinsi. Next base: position 162,390,396 of record JARDYH010000003.1, on the reverse strand, counting down.
GGAGATGACATAAACATCCTTTAGCCAATGCAATCAAAGCATCTCTCAGGATTTTACACACTCCTGGTTAAGAAAACAAATTTTCATTTTAGATTTTGCAAACTGTCACCTTATATACAGTAGATCAGAAAACTTGCCATGGCCATTTTTTATAGCCAGGCCTCTTAAGGGCTAATTGGTTAAGCACCTGGGCAGGAAGCTTTTTGGCAGGAACACTATTTCTGCAAGGCTTAACTATAAAGTCTTGGATGACAAATTGTAATCATTAGGGTTCCCCTTTCTGCAACAAAACACATAAAATGCAAGCAGGTTGCTTGGAGAAATTACAAGGACAGACCATGTTTTATGCTGATCCAATAATTTATGGCTCAAATCTGATCATGGAAAAAATGGTCATGGTTGCTTGCAGACCTGTAAAAGCCAAATTTTCAGTAGGTTTCCCCACCAAACAAAATTACTATCATGCCTAAAGCTAAATCTTTTGTGACCAGCTGTTGTCAGTCAGGATTTTAGAAAGTGAGATATTAAACTCTAATAAATCGAACCTTTAGGGTCTTTCCAGACAAGCGTTTTATTGGACACCCAAAACAGTTATGACTTAGTTGATGTATGGGGGAGGGGGCAGAATCAAATATTTCCCCCTATATATACAGTGGGAAATCACACTTTCTCTACACTAAAACTGCATTTTTATTGCAACTGGGGCAGGATCTACACTACTGCTTTAAAATGGTTTATAACAGTAGTGACAACTGTTGGGGCCCAGGTCATACTCCATATGCAGTTTTCAAATCATTTTCAAAGTGTCATATCCTGCTTGGTGTAGATCGGACCTGGGAAAATGTGACACACGCACACACACACTCTCACCTAGCGCATCTATTATAGTCAATAGTGCTATGTGAACTGAAGTTGTATCATAGGCACCTACTGGCTAGTGTCTATGACACCACTGATACTTAGTGACACCTACCCCCCACTTGCATACTTTTATATTTTTTAATTTTAAAAAAGTCTTTTTTATCAGCTTAAAAAAAAATTACACAGAAGCTGATGTCTCTCTGTCATACTATGCCAGTGGCGCACTGCTCATCTGCCCCATAAGTAGTTCCAATGGCTCCACTCTTCCCTAGAGCCCAGCATTCCTCAGGCCCTCACTTTAGTACCCTGTGCCCTTGGAGAGAAGCATACAGGAAGTACTGGATTCTGCTGTTGTTTTCTTTGCAAATGGTTCAAATTGCTTGATGCAATGGTACATTCTGCACACTGCAAAAGAAACTTCTGCCGCTGGCTGATTCATATTCCCCTCCCTTGACCCACCCAATGATCACATACATAATCCTTAGGATTGGTTAAAGTATCTGATTTTTCAAACTGGCTAGAATATGAATGTGCAGAGTTTGTGTTTCCTTGAACCAGAATTTTCAGTAGTCTGTAGGGTGACCATCTGCCCGGATTTGTCCGGACATGCCTGGGAAATGGGGAGCAAATCCGCATCCGGGCGGAAAAACAGTTTTGGGGGGCCAAATCTGGAAATTTAGCCCCCCAAAAGGGTGGCCAGATGGCCCTGGGGCGATCCGGGCCAACCGGGGGGCGGCGGGGGCAAATCGGGGTGGCGGAGGGTCACGTGGCGGTGGTGGGAGGCTGGCGGCGCGAGGCACTTACCTGCTGGGGCGTCTGCTTCCCTCCGGTGCTCGGAATCTACTGAGAAACAGGCTTCGTGGCCTGTCCCTCAGTAGCGCGCCGGGTGATGACGTCATCACTCGGCGCGCTACTGAGAGACAGGCCAGGAAGCCTGTTTCTCAGTAGATTCCGAGCACCGGAGGGAAGCGGATGCCCCAGCCGGTGAGGAGCGCGGGGCGGGCGGCACGGGTGGGGGGGCAGCACGGATGGGGGGCAGAGCAGCACAGGGGGGTGGCACGGGGGGGCGGGCAGCCTGCGCAGGGCGGGCAGTGGCACGAGGCACTTACCTGCTGGGGCGTCTGCTTCCCTCCGGTGCTCGGAATCTACTGAGAAACAGGCTTCGCGACCTGTCCCTCAGTAGCGCGCCGGGTGATGACGTCATCACCTGGCGCGCTACTGAGAGACAGGCCAGGAAGCCTGTTTCTCAGTAGATTCCGAGCACCGGAGGGAAGCGGACGCCCCAGCCGGTAAAGAGCGCGGGGTGGGCGGCACGGCGCGGGGGGGGGCAGCGCAGCGTGGGTGGGGGGCAGCGTGGGTGGGGGGGCGGGGCGGGGCGGGCGGCAGTGCGAGGCATGCGGGCGGGGGGGTGGCGCAGGGCGGGGCGGCGCGGGCGTGCGGTGGGGGGGTTGTTTTGGGTGGGTGGGGTGGCGGGGGGGGGGTCCGGGATTTTGATCCTCAAAATCTAGTCACCCTAGTAGTCTGAGATCAGGGCATTTTCAGACACAACACAAAGGAAAGTACTATTCTAAGGGTGCAATCTTATGCCAACAGTCCCCAGTATTATTTCTTAGCAGCCAGGCTGGCTAGGGAATGCTAGGACATTTTTCTATCTAAATATGCATAAGTTTGCGACTTGATGCATTATAAATTGAATTCAGATGCCAAATACATTCATACATGCATTCAACTCTAAAATGGCACTTTTGAAAATCTGGAACACAAGCTAAAATATAAATACATTTGCTTGATGTACCACCTGTTTACTTACAGCTGAAAGTGTGAACACTCTTTAGAAAAGTATTATGTTTGAACTGATGCGAAAAGCTATGAAAGTTCTGCCCATGGTGTTGTTTATTAGTGAAGACCATTTCATACCTACAGTCATTCAGTCATCAATGTTGCACTCGCTGAGGGTTGTGGCCAATGCTGGTTGTCCACCAGCAAATGGAAACTGCTGTAGTAAACAATTTCCCATCTCCTCTGCCAGCCCCCCCCATCCCAAATTGCTCTGGAGTGTAGGGGGACCCTCCAGAGCAGATTTGGGGGCTGCGTTTGAGGATGAGGATGAGGGGAGGAGAGCAAGGGCAGGTCCATTTGGACGAGTGGAAGTCTGTACTATGTTGGATTTAACCCTGAATGATGAACGTGGATGTGTGAACTTGCTGCTATTTCGAGGCACTGTTAGTACAAATGACCTGCTGTATATCTTAGATCAACTGAAGTCAAGGGGGAAATAAATGCAGTTACATAGTTTTCTCAATGCAGAGTGGGGGACATGAATATTTATGACAATGTAAAAGAAGCACAACTGGGAATGATGGATGACATTCACAAGGGAACTGTTTAGCGTTAATACCACAGGAATTAACAGAGAGGAACTAGTCCTCACCAAGCACTAGTTAAAGGCACCACAGGGAACAGATCTGCAGTGGTAGTGAAATGGATATGGACAATATGAGGATAATAGAAGATTTCAGTCTTGAGCTTCTAAGGTTCCGTTTTTGAAATATCTGATTCAAATGCAAGTCAAGGGATTCTTAAGTTGCTTTGTATCGTCCCCACTGGAGCATTAAGATGAGCCTTGTTTAATTTCATATTGCATTTTATTTTACAACCCAAATAGGAGGCTAGTGAAAGTATCTGGCTTTCTCCCTTAGCCATGTCAGAAAATAAATCCCCATGAATGATTTTTTAAAATTATATATATGATGCGTAATTGCTAGCCAAGTATTTATGAAATTTAATCTAGAGGAAAATTATGACTTCAGCATAATAATGGTCTGGAAAGGTTATTTAGCTTATTTGAGGCTTTTAAGCTGCAACCCTACACCCACTTACCTGGGAGTAGGTCCCACTGAACTCAGTGGGGCTTACATCTAAGTAGATGCATATATGATTGCACTGCACATTATCCATTCAATAGTATTTTGTTGTAAATCTCTCATTTGTTTCAAGTGTTTTGAGCTTCAGTAAAATATCAAGGGGTTCATTGTCTTTCCACCCCCCCCCCCCCCAACAGAGCAAAATGTCTAAAGAATGAGGCAGAGGTCATATTTGACTTGTTGGCAAAATGTAAAGATGGATTTCTGATACTTTCAGAATCTTTTGTTAATGTAGTGGCTATACTGATATCTAACATGCTTTCATTAGATCTAACTTTCACTCATCTTGTATATAGAGGTGTTCTAATTGTTGTCATGCTTACATGAATGAAAATTGAGTATTATTATATTGGTGATGGCTTTCACAATGAATGGATGCATTCCTGGCTGTTTTAACCCTTGTCACCAAACATCTTCTGTGATCTTGCTAAACCCTATGATAGCCCTGTAATATCACCAAATCTCACATTTGTGCAGAGTGAAGTAAGCATACAAAGTGTGTATGTATCCTGAAAGCTACAAAACCCATGATGCAGTGCATCCTGGAGTGAAATAACCATGTAGTAGCTAGACTAAGGTTGCAATCCTATACTCATTTACCTGGGAGTAAGTCCAACTGAATACATGGTACTTACTTTTGAGTAGATATATATATAGGATTGCACTGTAAGTGTTTTGCAGTCTTAAGACATATGAGTCCCATCCTGTGTTTTTCCCCTGAGCAAAAACACATGCACAAAAGCATGGAGGACAATTGAGTATTGAAGGTATTGTTCACAACCAGAACTGTTTTTAGGGATGGGCAAACCTGTCTATTTCACTTTCTCCCACATTTGGATTTTTAAAATCTCAAGTTCTTTATCTCCAAAACATGAACATTGCGAGTTCTGATACATTCATATAAAAAATGAACAGAAACAAAATTCTCACCCATCTGCGCTAGCCAAATTCAATAGGTGCAGCTATTCTCAGCATGGATGGGACCATGGCCATGTCTATACCAGGCATTTATCCCGGGGTTGTCCCTAGGTCATCCCTGTGCATCCATATGACGCACAGGGGATCCCAGGATCGACTGGGGACAACCTAAGGATGACCCCAGGACAACGGAAACTGGGGACCATCCTGCGGACTGCGGCTGGTGTGGTGCACACTCCCGGGTCATGAAACAGGCATGGAGCCGTGCAAGGCTCCGTGCCCATGGGGGTCGGGGGGGGGAGCAATTTCACCATTCCCAGGGTGGCAAGTGGAGTGGGGTGGGCACAGGGTTTGACAGAGGGTTTCTTTACCTTTTCTGCCACATGCGGCTGCATGACGGCTGCAACATCCTTCTTCCCAGGACGTTGCATGGCTGTATAGATGCTGGGGGAGGATTGCGGAAGCAGGTAAGTCTGCGATCCTCCCCTTCTCTCTATACCCTTAGGTGTAGATGAGCCCCATGATGTATCTGCCTGCCATATAGTCATGAAAGAGGACTGCAAAACCAGGTGGCAACCCTAAGTACTAATATGGTTGAATACACATGGATTCAAGCCCAGCTTTTAAGCGCAAAGCACTCAAAGCCCTCGGCCTGGATGGACAAATCTGTAAGTTTTGGTTTCTCCCACATTCTGCTTTTTTAATCTCAAGTTCTTTTTGTCCAACATAAGGAGAACTTTGCGACTTCTGGTAAATTCTTATCTAAACCAAACTGAAGCAACGTTCTCTATTCTCCTTATGAGATTCCAATAAGCTAAATTTTCTATATAAATCTGATACTTGGGGCTTGAAAACTGGAACTGGAAGTTAGAATATCTCAGGCACCTGAGCCCCTTGTTGTGTTGGGATACTGAATAACAGACAAATTTCAAGTGAGCCTTTCAAAGGCAACCAAACCTCATCATAACATGCCTCAAAACTCCAGTTAGCAAGAAGTGCACTACTACCAGAGCCCAATGTCTAAAAAGGCAATGATTTTTGATCCACTCTGCCCTTGGCATACATAATAAGTTAGGTAATCATAAAAACAGAGTGTCTAAGGTCTTGGAGTAAGAACTCCTCATGTTTCCATTTTTGTCACAAGAGTTATTTCTGGAAATACTCTAGTGAACTGATTTTATGATGTGGGGAACCTCATGTAATTAAAGATTTTTCCCCCCCTAGTAAACTTAGGAGATACCCGAACTGTCTGGGAAGGTGAAGAAATGACTGGTTATGATTCAGTACACACCATAGCAACATACTGAAATTTTACACAAAGCCATAACTTTATGAGTCAAACGGATCTGACCCTCACCCAAAATAAAATAACATTCTAAAGTGTATTCTCAGTCTAAGAAATGTTGGTTTTGGTCAAATATTTCCAACTCCATTTATACTTTAAAAGTTAGATTCTGGCTTCCTGTCTGCCTAGAGCAAACTATTTATGGTTGCGCTTTTAGCCCCTTAATAATGATGGTTACCAATGAGGGAAAATGAAAAGATGCCTGAAGTACTTTGGCTCTAAGCAAGTTCTTCTCTAATTCAAGAAGGGGTATTGTTGTTTTTTGTTTTGTTTAATAACCCCCATATTTCTGCATTAAAAAGTCAGGGCTAACATTAAACATGAAATAGAAGTCTTGAAATCCCACACAGAAGACAAAAGAAAAAGTTTCCCAGATTTCGGGGAAAAACCTGTGGCTTGGCCCACAAATGCGAGCTGGACTCCACAGCAAAGGACATTCCTAAAAGCACCTTTCTGTATTCCTACTTCAAACTATAGTTTTCCCCTAACGTTGATTGTATGTGCAATATATCATGAGTGAAGCCAGATCTACACCAAGCAGGATATAACACTTTGAAAGCAGTTTGAAAACGGTATATGGAGTGTGTCCTGGGCCCCAACAGTTGTCAATACTGTTATAAACTGTTATAAAGCAGTAGTGTAGATCCTGCCCAGGTGAAAGCAGTTGATTATTATTATTAATAATAATAATAATAATAATAATAATAATAATAATAATCTAGTATACAGAACAGTGTTAGCCCAGGACGTTTTGCTGTGTGACACAAAAACCAAATGACACCCTTACACACACCAGGCCAACACTTTAAAAAGTTTTGCCTGCCTTCATCTAGTCCCTGCCTCCAATTTATGGGGGCACTTGAACCACATCACTTGAAGCAGGCCATATCACCCTGGGCTGTACTCTGTATTTGGATACAGCTGGCCCAAATCCTGAGTACAGCCCCAATACAATGGGGGTTCTGCTGCAGTATATTTATTTGGAGCATTCCAACGGTGAGAAAAGTGTCCACCTTGCACACTGTAGTGAGTTTTGTTAATATTTCCTTCACCTCAGATCTAAAGGCATTTTCTTATGTAAGGCTTAAATTGTCCTTGTCCATCACTCTACTTATATTAATGCCTACTCATTGTTCATGGAAAGGAGAAGGAGGTAGAGGGTAATTTGTAGTACAAATGAGCATTTTGGGAAGACTAGGTTTTACACTGATGTTACAAACTTGGCTGAAGCAAGAAGTTCTTCACATGTGAAGAAGCCTGTAGTGGCTGTTCCCCTTACCATAAAGCAGGGAAGTAGCGTTCCTGGATTAACAAAAATGTAAGGTGGATTCAAAAATCGTACAGATACTTTGGTGTTACTTGAAATCCCATCGCATGGAAATATTTTATCTCTGGATTCTCACAAACTGGCCTACTTCACTTTGGCTCAAACAACTGCCTAACTTTTATTCTGCACATAAGGACACAAGAATACCTTTCAGGAACAGACCCAAGATCCATCCAGCCTGATCATTCTGGCTCTTACAGTGGCCAGCAGAAAGCACAAGCTCCCATGAGTAGCCAAAGCTTATGGTCTAGATAAAATGGTTGCCTGGTTGCCTGTAACTATTTGCGCTCAAGCCAGTTAGTATGACAAATATATTGTCGCCCTCGAACTAGCTCCCTGTGAGAAGTTACTAGGGATGTTCACGGACCCCCCAGATTGGGTCAGATCAGGACCCGGATCGGGACCTCCGAGATTGTCCTGGATCGGCCAGGACAAAATTGAAGGTCCCTTGGATCGGGTCGGATCCGATCCCAATCTGAAAATCAGAGGTCTGATTTTCGGATCGGCCTCCATTTTTGCCATAGGCTTGCATTGGGGGAAAGAAAGCTTTTCCCCAATGCAAGTCTATGGGGAAAATGGTGGGGGGGGTGAGTGGGGGCCTAACTTCCCCCTCCCTGTCCCTCCCCCCCCTCATGCTTCTTAACTGCCGGGGCCGTCTGCTGTGGACAGCCATGGCAGGTAAGCCCCCTCCCCCCTCGCGCTCCTTAGCTGCCGGGGCGTCCACTTCACTCAGGTGCTTGAATCTACTGAGAAGTAGGCTGCGCGGCCTAGTTCTCAGTAGATTTGAGCACCTGAGGGAAGCGGCCGCCCCAGCAGGTAAGTGGGGGGCCCCTCCTGCCCTGCCCCCTCCCACTCCTCCTGACCTGCTGGGCCTGTCTGCGGATGGCCCTGGCAGGTAAGGAGTGCAAGTGGGGGGAGGGGGCCTGATCCTCCAATCCAATCCGATCCAGATCGGGTCCTTTTCGGATCTGATTGGATTGGATTGGCTGTTCCAGGTGCAGGGGATCGGGATTGGATAATGTTATCCGATCCTGGCTGGATCGGGTCCAGATTGTGGATTGGACCTGATCCGTTGCACACCCCTAGAAATTACACGTAATGATGAAAGAAACGCTCCGGTGGGGTTTTAAAAGAAACTTTACTTTAGGACCAGGTAACTTTCTATCCTGGGATAGGGTGGCTCAGGTCAGCCATACACTCATCCGTTCATATGGCAGGGAAGAAGAAGAAGGAAGTAGAGAGAGGAAACAGGAATGGGAGGAGCAAGCATCCCAGCAATCCCCTCCCACCTTGTTCAGGTACACATTAACCCTTTAGCTCCAGGTTCAGTGACCTGTAGCCCGAGTTCTGCTAACAATATATTCAGCCAGCAGCAAGACACCAATACTGTCAATTTGGCTGGAGATACATAATATTTTTTTCCAAGACTATCATACTAAAAGAAACCTGGAAAATCTGTGTGACCAGAGATGACAGGGGAAGAAAAGCTACTGATGCCTCTATCATACTAACTTTAGCCCTGTATCATACTAACTTCAGCCCTGTAGTTCAGAAAACCCTTCAAGTCCTCTGAAAGCTCTTCAAGTAGGGGATTGTCCTCTGTAAAAGAGGGCACATGGCCACCCTAAAATCCTCAACACTGGAAGGATTAGGTGTTAGCATGTAATACTATCTTGCGCTAGTATCCAATGTTAATCCTACTTAGAGTAGACCCATTGAAATAGGTTGCGTTAGTCATGGGGAACTTAAATATTCATTTCAATGGATCTACTCCATTGAAGTAGGACAAACTTTGGATATTACCCTTGGATTCTGTAGCAGCCAGTCCTCAAGGGCTTTTACCCAATACATTTCTTGCTATCAGTCAAAAATGGATTGCATTCTTAATTTTTAGGCATTTACCAGCTGTCCCTCCCTCTGCTTAAATTACCATGGGATTTCTCCAGTGTGTAAAGTTGGTGTAGCGTGATAATTTCACCACTAGATGGTGCTGTTTCATTTAACAGATTAGCACTGCCCAGAGAGGTAGTTGGTCACTGTTTAAAGGAGTCTGAAGTGAATGTGGAAAGACCTGAGAAAAAGAAAGCCTGATAAGGATGCGTTTTTTCCCCTTAATGTGGAAACCTACACATGCAGGATAAAACCCTTTGAAAACGTTTTGAAAACTGTATATGGAGTGTGTCCGGGGCCACAACAGTTCTCAAAACTGTTATAAACCGTTTTAAACCATTTTAAAGCAGTAGTGTAGATAGGATGTCACTCACTGGCATTTTGTAATACTGGCACAGGTATAAATGTACTTATGTACAGACTGAGCATAGATGGAAATTCACACCTTAAACCACTCAGACCAACACTTTCTAGGAGGCACCCAACTCTTTCAGTCCCCAGAGAGAATCAATATCAAAGAAGATGAAGGTTAAAATCCTAACCATAAGAAACTGCCTTATGTTGACCCTGTTCAGACGACACACTGGCTTTGACTTTCCTTCAGACTGTCTCAGCTGCAACTCAAGCTCCCTAGATTTTCACAGATTGAATTAGTGCGTTCCTTAGGGGACAGGAAATCCTATGTCATTCCTAGTTCACCAGTTAGCTAACACAGAGACATGCCCGGACAAGATCTGGCCAAACCACATTCCTTAGGGAGGGAGAGACCATTCATACATTTGCTCCACAGTAGACTGGTTCATTACTTCACTGTAGTTAATTCACAACTCACCTTCATTGTCCTGTGTTCCTTTTGATATCTAATTAATTTCTTCAGCAGTAAGAAGTATGTAGCCATTACTGAAGATGGCTTGTTGTTTATCAAAAGGTTGACAACATCTGAAAGGTTGAGCTGAATTGTTTCAGTCATGTAACTCAACACAACAGGATTGAGCTCATCAGGGCAAAGTCTGGAAAAGAAGATGCTAAGGTAACAGTGATCAGCAAACTCCTTGAGCTCACATTGGACTCTGAAAACTGAGCTATTTCCCCCCATGCTGGAAAGTTTTTTTTCTGGGTACCAGTTCCAAATTCAATCTGAACACCTTCCAGGTCCCTCTTGAATTTCAAACCCCTAAATCCTGTCCCACCTACACCTCCTCCAAAAGCTATCTGGCTGCAATGGGGCAGTGCTGCCATTGACAATGGGACTCTTCACACAAGAGAAATAAGACACGCTCGTGATTGGCTGCTCACAGACATTTGCGGTCCTTTCGACAATGATGTCAGCCTCCTGCACATCTCCCGTGCCTTTCCCTGGTTATTTTGTTCTAAAAGAACTCCTGGGTAACCCATTCTTCTGAAATATTGCAGAATTTCCTACCATGTGCAGCTAAAGTTGTGCTACAAAGTACCCACTAGAGGGTGTTGTCCCCTGAGCACCGAGAGAAGGGGAAGTTTTCAATTATAGATCACGTGGTCGCCCCTCTCCCCTGTGTATTGCACTCCATTACAATTGTGCAAGAGATGCAGGAAGCAAAGCCCTGGTAAGGCAATGTGATTTCCCCTTAATCTAAATAAACCCAAATGAGGAAGTTGCACGGGAGGCCTCTGAGCAAGGTCTCCCTCAATCTTTATCACCTAGAACACTGTCATATTAGTATCTTAGACTCTAGGGAGAAACCTAGTTCTCTGGGCTACCTAACTGCATATAATGGATGTCAAGCACTGTGTCCCAGTGCTCCTTGCACCTCAGTCACAGCTGAGTGTGCTCAGCAGCATCCCAAATGCCCTGAGATAGGTAGTTTCTAAGGCTACTGACATCCATAGTGTGGACTATGTGTGGATCCAGATCCTCCTAGAGAACATTTCCCAGGCCTCTGGTGCCTTGGTCCCATCTGTACCACTGTCTTAAAGGTTGGGGAGAAAGGAAGGTGTGCTGCTAACTCAGATTACAATATGAGGCTGAGAAGAAATTTAAGGAGAACTGCTCTCACTTTGTAATAAGGTTGAGCATTATGGGCTGGACAGATTCATATTCCAGAGCAACAAAGGGTGAATTTTGGAGAATTTTGGCAAAGTCACTAAAGATAATGGGCAGCACTCAGAACAGGGCTCATCCCAAAGCCTGATTTGACTGGGGGTAAAAGTGTGCCTTTCCCCCCACATGCCTTTCCCCTCAGCAGAATCCCTGGGGTTCTGGTGCCACTGCCTCTTCTGGCATAGTGGGATGAGGCCCCGGAAGGTTCCAGATGGGCAATGTGTCCCCCTAACCCTCCAAAGCTGCCCACCGCTGCCTTAGTAGGACCCTGTCTGTTGGTTCCATAAATGGATATCCCTTTTGTTCATAGAGCAACAAAGCTGAAAGCTGTCAGCATTCCCCTAACCCACTTCAGGTGCACATGTGGAGGTTCCTTTTTGTGCTCACACACACAAGGGTTGCCCAGTCTCTCCTACATGCAAGAAGTCTTCTGTGCATTCAGAGGGGATTTCCACCACTGTCCACAGACAACCTTTCCACAAAAGTAGGCAATTTTTTTCCTGCCTCAAATCTCTATCTTCGTGCTGAGGGATGCTACGTCGGATCCTGTTTTGCTGTGTTTCTGCCGGCAGGGAAATGCCTTTTTTTATTCAAGCAGGCCCTTGGCACGTAAGTGGGTCTGTTGAGTTTGGTGTTGTTTTTATTCTGTTATTCTTATGTTTTTAATTGTGTTTTAATGTGTTCGTTTTATTATTCTTTTAATTAAGTTATATTTATGATTGAGTGCCATTTTTTTCTGGTAGAAATGTGGGGGTACAAATCAAATTAATAAGTATCACAGTAGATGAAGTGTTAAACTATAAACTGCACTAAATACTGCCAGTCAGTGTTGGCAATACTGAATTAGATGCTCAGCCAGAAGCACACACAAAAAATTGCTGTAGTAATAACCTGGGCAGAACCACAACTGTGGCATGTGGGAAGGGGGATTTACCTTTCCCCGTTCCTATACTGTCGTCCTTACAAAAATAATTCCTCTCCTAATTACATGGGGAAGAATTTTCATGGGAGACAGATTCGATGGGGGAGAATTTTCCTTGTGCACACACATAAATGAAACATCAGCAGAAGACTAGGCTAGAATCCTCCTCCCTAAAATCAAATTATATATATATGGACAGTGGGGTTTTTTTTATATAGAGAAGAATTCAGTAATGTAAGCACCACCCCAAAATAATAGTTGGTTGCCTCTGTCAATAATATGTCTGTATATTATTAAAAAATTGTGCTCCGGTCCAAAGCTTTGGGGGCGCAAAATATAAGTTTGCTTTCTAATCAGCAGCAAAATGCCAAATGATGCTTCCAGAAAAGGATTTTATTGTGCAATCTCCCTGCTCCATTCACGAAATTTTACAGAAGGCCCAGATTATGTCATCTTTGATTTGTAATATCTATAAGGCAGAAAAGACAGAATAGTTGCACAATGCGTTTTGATGGGAGGAGCCCTTGGTCAGGAAGCAAGCTGAGACTGCTATTCAAAATAAAGTGGAATAGAATCAATTTCTTAAAATACTACATTTTTCTTTCTTCCACACTTAGGAGTGACCAGCAAGGGCTTGATTGCATTTTGTATAGCTGCCATTAAAGCAGATTCATTTTTGTTAATTTTTAAAGTAAGGACTAGAATGAACAAAGAGTTGTTGCTGTTGTTGTTGTTTTGAAGTAAGGACAAGACTTAAATTGGCCTTAAGCCAAGGAAATACTATTCATGAGATGAAAAAGAGTGAATGAATGGATGAAGATGAAGTTTGAAATACATTACCTATTTTTATATGTGAACGGGTTCAGTGATTTCCTGGTATTACTATCATTCAACCATTTGTCTTTCATTGCCTCTTTAATAGAAGGACGCTTCGCTGGATCTGGTTCAAGTAAGGAGTGCATGAAATGAACAGCTCCTGTGCAGGAATTCCAACAAAACGGCATTAATTACAGCAATAGTCTGCATGACACCAGAATTTCAGAACATCCCGCCCACCCCTTTCACCAGAAAAGTCCACCAACAATACCAGGGAGGATGGAAGAAATGCTGTTTTTGATGCATCATGGCACCAAATCTCCCCAGCCCTGATATCCGAGAGCACAGAAATGCTCCTAACAATCATATTCCCCCTTCCTCTCTCTTACAGATGTGCACAAAAATGTCATTTCTTTTGAATATACAGTGGGATAGTTTCCAGCCTGAGCATACTCCCATAAATGCCAGAGCTGGTCTTCACCACGGTCTTGCACAAATGATCCAGTTCAATTGCTGAGGGTTCACACTAACTTATTCTTTCCTTGAGTTTTAGGCAAGAAACCAAGATAAATATCTTAATGTCGTCGTCCCCACAACCCCAAATCTCCATACCCTGCAATCTGCTGTCTCTTTTAATGGCCTTAGACATTGAGGAGACCGCCCCCTCTCAGAAGAGTGGATTATTTTGTTATCTATTTGATGTAATTAATATAGCTCTTCAGTAGAGTACATGCTTGGCATGCAAAGGTTCCAGGTTCAGTCCCTTACATCTCTAGGAAAGACCCTGTCGGAAACCCTGGAGAACTGCTGAACTCAGTATGGACAATATTCAGCTAAATGAACCCATGGCCTGACTTGCTATAAGGCAATTAAAGCTGGCCCAAGACATTAAGCTGCTTGAGATGGAAGAGCACATGGTGCACCCTTCCCCAAATCAAAGTGCATGTAGTTCCTAAGCTCGGCCATCTTAGTTTGGCACCTGAGGCAGTAAATCCCATAAGCACCTTTCTCTGGGAATAAAACAAAACAACAACAACAACAACAATGACAACTTAAATCACTAACAATTTGTTGTCTTTCAACAACACACAAAATCAGCTTCCAGGGGTAGCTGCTTCACTCTACCTAAAGGTAGAGCCAGCCCTGAAGGCTATTTCCGATGTTTCTAATGCAAACATGTATTTTGCTGGTAATGGATTTTTTGGATATGAATCCAGTTTGGATCCTTTAATGTTGGTATAGAAGTTGAGGTGTGTGTCTTTGAAATTTAAAATGTTTCTACTTCAACTAAGATCATCTTATGGGTGACAAAATCGAACCAGTTTAGCTATTTTTGATTAAAGATGGAGCTGTTCCGGGTGATTTGGGAGACGATGGAATGCACCTTCTCCTACTAAGATCCAAAAGAACTGTATGTTTAATGTTTATATGGAAGAGAATGCAGCTTTTATGTAGGTGGCAACATCTGCATTACTGAAATGCCCTCTTCTATATAACTGTTGAGCTACAGGAGCCCTGTTCTGTTTTGTACCTAGTCACCATAGCCCAAGGAAGGCAAGATGGTAGCCATGGGCACCAATGAATCTCTAGAAATTTTACTTGGCACCTGCTAAGGTGCCTCAACCCTTCCATTATTTTTTTAAATAATAACAATACATTTTCTTACCAGCAGCTAGGATTGCTGTGTTGTTTGTAAATTAATTAATTAATTAATTAATGACATTACTATATTGACCAATAATTACATTTCTATATCGTGTGTTGGGGCTCCTCTGCTTTGTACTCAGTCTTTTGGGCAGATTACTTATCTTTTTCCAAATCTTCCATGGCAGCCATTTTGTGGTGGCGTAAGGGTGAGTTTTTCAAATAACCAAACGTACCCATGGCCCCCAAAAGTTCCCTTTGCCTGATCTAGCCCCTTGATAAACGCTGAGCTCCAGCTGATGGCCCTGGCCAGTCACTCTGCAGTTTTTTAATTACATGTTATCCGTCAATCCATTTAATGTTTTTCTAGAAACTAGTCATTACAAAACAAGCTTTATACTTCTATGCCTAGCCATGAAGAAGCTAACAGGCTAATATTGCAATACGGATCACTGCCTTAATTTCACATGGATTAAAGTGCTTTAAATTAGGATAAATGTGCCCAGTGAGAGTTTTACAGGTTTTTGGGTTGTTGTTGTTGTTGTTTTAAAACAGGACTGGCTTTAAATTCATACATGAAATTCCTGTTGACCCTTAGTAGATAGACTAAGCTGCAATGCTTAGAAAGGGAAGCTTTAAAACACTTGATACCATGGTGGTATTTTAATGGGTTGGCTCCAGACTTAGGCCTTTTCTACACCTAAGGGTGTAGAGGGAGGGAGGGGGAGGATCACGGACTTATCTGCTTCTGCGATTCTCCTCCAGCATCTAAATGGAAACGTGACATCCTAGAAACAAACAGGGATGTTGCGGCCACCATTTTTTTAAAAGAAGCTGGAGCCGGGAGCTCAACTGTGCTCCTCTGAAAAGTGAGGTGTTTGTTTTTCTTTTAAAAAAAGCCCGACCCCACTCCACCCCCGATGTGTCTGGGCTCCCCCTGTACTGGCTCCTCCCTTCTTGCTGTCCCCCACTACTCACGGGGAGAAAGGAAGAAGCTGGGAAAGGCACCCACACCGCCCACAGTCCTCAGGATCATCCTGGGGCTGCAGAGAAAATCCTGCGAAAATGGAGGGGTCGTCCCTGCCTGCTCCCGGGATCCCTTGTGTGTTATTTGGACGCACAGGGATGACCCAGGGATGACCCTGGGGAAAAAGGCAGGTGTAGACATGGCCTCAGTCATACTTATAATAGACCCATTGAAATCAATGAGATTTAGGTTAAGTATGACTAAATCTGCATCCGACCCAATGCATCACTGGGTGCTTTTGCAACCCATCAAACTAAGCTTTTATTAGGGTCTTGAAAGCTTAAACCAAGAGCTTTGAGGCCCAAATAGCCAAGTGAGTTATGCGGGGCAATCTATGCTCAAAATCTCAGTTCCTCCTCGACGTACAGAAGGAAATAGGGTTATGAACCACCAGATCCTGTGATTAGTTCATAGGATGAAGACTCTAGATCGGCCTAGTCTGGCACACATCCTACCAGCCTGCCCTTCTGCCCTTCTACAAGCTGCTCTTCAGGCTTCTGCTTCTGGATCCTATGCAAGTCCCCACCTCCCCCAGTTCCAATTTCAGCAAATGAACTCAGGGACCCCAGCCAGAAGAAACACGCCCCCCCCATCCACCCAAAGGTACACTTGCCTGAAACTGGTTTGGTCTGGCCCTGATGATTGTAAAGTTGCTGTGTGACAGCACTCGCGATCTCTGCGCAACACTGTCTGACCTGGGCTGCCCAGTAATGTGATAGGTGGAGGGAAGCAGATGCACAGTGTTGTCCTGGCATATCACATCACTGTTTCCAAGTAGAAATGAGTGACCTAACTACATGTTTGGCTTGCCCGACTGAGAGGGTATTCAAGAACGCTGTGAACCGAATCCAACCTAGAATAGCTGTGTTTGCCGTTTCCAGGAAAAACGGGATAAATGGGTGCTCAGTTCTTGCCATGTTACATTGTTACCGGTACGGCTTGTCTCATGCAAGAGCAGGTGTTTCAGAAAAGTCCCACCCACGTGATCACAAATAATTTCATGATGTTGGGTTTGGTAGATTTGGGTTAATGGGTTCATTGCATAAGATTTCAAACTGCCCCCCCCCAATTTGATTGCTCCTCACCAAGAGCCCAGGCTTCTCAGCTTGTGATCATGTCATCGTACTGTGACACAGCTTGATATTCTGACAAGTAGACCAAGCCAATGGCCAAATACAAAATACGTGTACATACCATCATTTAGCTGCAGCAGCCGGGTACACCGGGTTGGATCTGGACTTAATTCTGCTTAGAGTAGACCCACTGAAATCAGTGGCAGAAGTTAGTCATGACTAATTTAAGTCTCATGGATTTCAAAGGGCTACTCTAAGCAAGACTTAGGTCCTTTCCCCACCATAGGGGTGTGGAGGGCAGGGAGCGGGCAAAACCAGAAGTAAATACTTCTGGGTTCGGCGTGATAAAGCCACACCAGAATGCAACAGCCCGGGCTTCTCCTGGACTGTTGCAAGTTTTTTCCTTCGGATGATCTGCGGGGAGCACATGAGCACTCCTCCGCAACTGTGGTGAGTTATTTTTTTTTTAAAAAAACCCGCATGCGATCGTGCCCCTCCCCTCGCCATCCTGGGGATGGCAAAATCAGGTCCCCCCCTCTCCTGATGGCCTTGGGGCCATGCGGTGCAGCTCTGTGGCCATCGGGATGGGCAGGCACACCAGCTGCCCATCTCGCTGCCGTCCCGGGAACAAACCAGGATAAGAGCATTACCTGCTCCCCTGTGAAAATGGAGGGCTGGCCTCTGCCTGCTTGCGGGATGCTTTGTGCATCATGCGGACTCTCCATGAGCAGGCAGGGGCAGCCCCTCGAAAAATGGCTGGTGCGGAGAGGGCCTAAGTCTAGATTTCTCCCAATAAATTGCAATGTGTTCCTGCCGAATCTCTCACAAAAACCTTTCCAAGCCATGACCAACCCCTGGTCATATAGGTTCAGTACCCAAAATCAGAGTTCATAAATAAGGGTGCCATTCACAAATGAGAATGTGCTAACATATTTTGTACTTGGGAATCAGTTCCTGGGCACAAGATGTAGTATAAGAAGCATTCTTTGCTATTTACCAATATCCACTTACAGCAGAAACAGATTCTGAACTTGGATGGAGGAATCTGTCAATTTCTCTCAGTTTTTCACCTTTCCAATCTTAAATTTAGTTCATCCCAATTTTTTTTAAAAGTTTGCAAAAAATGTTTGCACACATGCAGGACGTGTAATAATGGGCTCAAGTTACAGAAAGCCAGATTCTGGCTGGACATTAGGAAAAACTTCCTGACTGTTAGAGCTGTACGACAATGGAACCAGTGACCTAGGGAGGTTGTGGGATCTCCCACACTAGAGGCAGCTGGAGAACCATCTGTCAGGGATGCTTTAAGGTAGATTCCTGCATTGAGAAGGGGGTTGAACTCTATTATTCTATGATTCTATGATTCTGTGAGCATTTCTCCTAATACACATTTTCATGCCATTTGGCATAATTTTTGCGAGCAATTTTCCTAATATAATTTGTTTTTTAACATTATTTTCACCAACAGATACATTCTTTGTGTTCACCTTCTCTGAATATATGCATTTTTGTGGAGAATTTTATTGCAAAATCCAGAGAAGTGTGCATTTTGAAGGATAACTTGGGTAAGTTCCCATTAAACTGTGAACTGAACAAATCTCTCCCCTATCCCTATATTTAACAGATACCCAGTACCTGTGCAATGGCACACACAGTAGTGATAAGATTAGCCTGGTTATATTTAAGAATGTACCACGAGTCAGTAAAATCGTCTGGGACCTTTTCTTTTGTTTTTAGAGGGGGGAGCAGTCAAGGCCATTTCCCTGGGGTTTCACACATGGAAGGTTGCACATTGTTTTTCTTGCTCTACCAAGAATCACTGTTTTCTGACAGCTGCAGTTAGTGATCTGAGTCTTAGGTAATACAGTTTATTGTCAATAGTCAAGTGCTTGCTGCAGAAACGTCAATTGGGAGGCTTAGCAATGGTTGGGCATTCTGCCTGGCAAAATGCCCCAGAAAACTGTTTCTTGAAGCAGACAAAAGACATTCATTTCAAAAGAAAAATGTAGGCAATTTGAAGGTATGGGCAAGTTGGCCTACCACTTCCAACACACTGCTATCCCTTGATAATATTGACAGCAGAGAAAGCTGCAACATTTGTCTTAAGATAAATTTTGTTGTGCCATATTTTCTATAGATAACAACTAATGTACAGGTGCAATTGAGCCGAAGTTTAGTGCTTTTAAGTCCCATTCATGTCGATGGGAGGATTAAGCAGGGATCTACATCCCTCCCAGTGAAAAGAAAGGGACTTCGAAGTACGTAATTTTGAGTGGGTCATACTCTATGTAAAATATAAAACCAGGAATGGTTTACCAGTGGAAATGTTGGGTGGAATGGGATTCATTTCACCATTAACCATCTTGAGATGAAGTTGCTTGATATTAAATGGCTCCACAGTGAAGGGTAATGTGCCAGTTAGCATGGCGAACATGCTAACCCCTCTGTCAAGGGGAAAGACAATGAATAATGGTTGTAAATACATCACAATACAGGGCCCTCTTCTTGTATCATGCATGCTCATTATGGAGGCCGCTTATACCTGGCAAAAACTGATAGTTATTCCCTACAGAAGGCAATGATTAAGATTACAGTTTATAAGTATCTCTTTCAGCACATCCACTGCCAAAGGAGGACAAAATGAAAAGCTGAAAACAAACTTACTT
Source organism: Anniella stebbinsi (assembly GCA_029215795.1). Taxonomy (NCBI): domain Eukaryota; kingdom Metazoa; phylum Chordata; class Lepidosauria; order Squamata; family Anniellidae; genus Anniella; species Anniella stebbinsi. The sequence goes on along the minus strand of JARDYH010000003.1, from coordinate 162,370,903 downwards.
TCCAGTTTTTGAAACTGACAGTATCAACTTTCTTAATGTTTTATTTATTTATTTTTTAGTTTCTTTAAAAACAAACAAACCATGTAGGTTGGGTATGCTCCTGCTCTACAATTCTTTCATAGGGGGTTCACATTTAGAGATTGTGATTTTATTAAGATGTTATTATTATGTTTAAAATTATTCTGTACAATGCTTGGAAAAACATTTTATGGGTCATATAAATAAATAAATCAAAAAGTCAATCTACCTGCAGCAATGTCCATATCATCTGATGAATCTCTGGTTACTTTTTAAAATAGGGGTTATGTGCTTCCCTGCTGTACTACTAATGTGTGGGAGAACACATAAACCGATTTTTTAAAAAAAAATGGGAAAAAGCAGCTCAGCATTCCTCATAGCACATTTTTTTCACAACAAAGTAGTCCGCCATCCATCTGTTATGTGCGAACAGGGAGTATTGTGCAATGGTTTAAGATGCTTTTGTGGCATGTTCAGTGCAGCATGTTCAGTGATGGTGTGGAAAATCCTAAAACTACTGTCTTGAAAGAAAAAAGCAGAATACTGTGCATATTTACTTACACGTATGTTCAATGGTATACAATGAGTCTTACTCCCTTAAGTGTGTTTAGGATGGTAGCATGGGTAGAGTTATAGAAGGGCATGGGCCCCAGATCTTCTGAGCTGCGCCCTGGATCTTTAGAGCTGCCCCAATTGCTATCATCTGCTCAGCACAAGTCTGCTTCTTACCTCTGAACTCAGCAGCCTTGCAGTTACAAGTTATAGCAGCATTGGTTCAATCAGACCAGGCGGGATTTAGACAGGGAACAGATAATCTTAGGTTAAGAAAGAACTGATCAGTCTGCTATTATTTCTTTAGACGCAGAAAAGGCCTTCTACAAAATTCATTGGAAATTTATTTTTATTACTTTGACTAATTTTGGCTTCCCAATTGAATTATTGAAATGGGTAAAAATTTTGTACTTGACCTCAAGAGCTAGAGTAAGGACTAATGGATTATTCTCTGCTTATTTTCTACTTGGCCGGGGTACTAGACAGGGTTGTCCACTTTCCCCATTGATATTTGATCTATGTTTGGAACCCCTGGCATGTGTCATTAGGCAAAGCAGTAGTATTCACGGTTATTCTATAGGCAGATGATCTTTTACTATTTATTCCAAAACTCCAGTCGTCGGTTCCGGCTTTGATGAAATTGATTAATATTTTTGGTGATCTGTCTGGCTATTCAATTAGTTGTTCAAAGTCAGAATTAATGCCGATTGGAGATAATATACATTCTGGTGTATTAGCCAATTGGCAATTTCTCTGGTGCCCTGATTCTATCACTTATTTAGCAATAACCATTCCCAGAGACATAAGTCAAATGATTAAGTTAAATTTAAATAAGTTGATTAATGATATTTCACGAGATATTGACAGATGGGCATCTTTAAAGTTAAGTTTATGGGGCAGGGTTAATGCACTTAAGATGAATACTATACCTCAAATTGTTTATGTTATATGTGGAATTCCCTTACTTATACACAGCAAGTATTTCCAAAAACTTAATACTTTGTTCTGTAAATTCTTCTGGGGTTCCTCTCCACCAAGAATATATCTGAAAAGGATGCAACTTTCAATTAAAGAGGGTGGGTTTGGTTTTCCAGACCTTATGATATATCATCGGGCTTACTTGCTCACCTGCATTAATTTTTTGTCCTTTCCACTTAGATTTGATTTTCCACCTTGGTCAGTTTTGGAATGATCATGTTTGGAGCCTCTTTCCAAATGATTGCACAAGGTTCTCGACATATTAAAGTGGAAAGAACCCCACCCACAATCCTAGCAGTTAGAGATGTGTGGCATATAATTTCACACCAATTAGAGTTTGATCCATTTTCTCATGCCAAACTGACCATATGGGGAAATTCAGATTTAAAAATAGGAAAGAAAAAGTTTATATGGCGGACTTGGACAAATAGAATGGTCTTTACCCTGCAGATGATGAGTTCCTGTTATTCTCAGCTCTGCGTAATAAATTTAAATTACCTGCCACAGCGGAATGGCAGTATCTGCAACTACAACATTTGTTAGAATCTATATTTGACCCAGCAGTGTTCACTGCTTCAGAATCTCCTTTGCTATCGGAAGCATTGATTGAGGCTGACCAGGTAAATTGGCCCACAATTCATGTTTATAAATTCTTACTATTAGTGAATAAATATGATACAATGGAACTTCAACAGGAATGGAATAGAGAATTGGAGAGTCCTAGTTTATTGAAACAATGGACCATTGTTTTGGCATCCATATCAGATATGTCAATGGATCTTCAGTTACATCTTACCCAGCAAAAATTACTGTTTCAGGTATACCACACCACAGCATCTGTTTAATAAAGGTTTGTCTAAATCAACTAATTGTTGGAAGTGTTGCATACCTAATGCTTCTCTTGATCATATGTTCTGGAAATGTCCAATAGTTGCCGCCTCTTGGGAGGAAATTATCAGTCACATAAACTTTGAATTAGAGAGCTCTTTAATATTTTCAGATGTACATGTCATTTTAAATTATGTACCGGCTGCTTGGAAACTAACACATGGTCAATGGAAATGGATTTGTTGTGCCCTTTTGACTGCCAAAATAATTATTTTACAACATTGGAAGGATAAAACCACACTCTCTATAATGCAATGGATTGAAGACTTAACAACATTAGCAACATTTGAAAGAGTGGCATACAGGCATAATTTATGAATGGACATTTACTCAGACATTTGGTCTGCCTTTATGGACGTTTATGTGTAATTTATACTACCTTTTCCCCTCCTCTTTTTTACTTACCTAGAAATTGTGACATTTGAAAAGGAGGCATTTGAAGTATGTGGCTATATATGTTTATTTTATTTTATTTATTTATTTTTAGTTTCTGTATGTTTTTTTGTTTAGTTCACAAATAAAAAAACAAACAAAAAAACTAGGGGACCTTACGGACTAATAGGGAGTGTAGCAAGGCACCAGCCTTTTAAAGTAGAGAGGAGACTGCCACCTTTCCTTCCACAGTGTGCTCGTTATTTTAATTAAGTCCAGAGTCCAAAATTATTTGTCACCCAGCTTTCTTGGAGTGTGCCTGATTACACTTGTGCCTTTGGCCATTGTAGGCAGCAAGGCCCTGATAAGAGGAAGAGGAGGCGCATTGATTGCTCACTTATCAAATGGAGTGCCAAAGGCCTTCTTCATCTGCTGCTTCTTTTAAGCTGGCCCAGGCCCCTTATTGGGTTCTCCCCTTACTTTAATGTTTAAGGTGCTATACAGCTCTTTGCTGGTTCCAGGTGCTTCATCCTTCCCATCAGGTTTTGGGCCTGTGAAAGACCACAGAAAAGTATGGGTACATGGAGGATAAGTTTTAAGGAAGCACAGTTTGGGACACTGCACAGTTCTATCCTAAAAGCAAGCAAGAGGTTAATTAGCTTGCCTTCTATAAAATTTTAATTATAATAATTATTATAATTATTATAATTATAACAAATGTGCATTATTTCTAATGCACATTTATTTGCATATGTAAATTAGCATATGCAAATCTGTGCATTGTTTTTGTCCTCTGGGCCTGAGCCCCAGATCTTTTAGATACTTAGCACTGTAGTTTCATTAAGCCATAAATGCCCCAATCCAGCAAGGTGATTTTCAATATATAATGTGGAGATTAATGCATATCTGGTTGAACATCAACACTGTAAAACACATCCTGTCCCCACTGAAAAGCCAGGGGATGTATATGGTAATTAACAACGCTTTTCAGGGCCACTAATCATGTGTGATGAGCTGCATACATAGTGCACGGACTAGAGCAGGTCTTAGGTCAGAGTCTTCCTACCTGTGTATTAAGATCATGTTTTCAGGCCCTGCTCATTACCAAGAAAGTAAGATCGGTGAGAATTAGAGATAGGGCCTCTTCAGTGGTGGCCCCTAACCATGGAATTCCATCCCAAAAGTGATACAGCTGGCACCATCTGTGGCTGCTTCTAAGAGAGCTGTAAAAATGAATCTATTCTCCCTGGGTTTTAATTGAACCCTTTTATAAAATGGTATTTTATTGAAACTGGATTTATTAAAATTATTTATATTTAATATGATTTTATAATATGTTCATATTGTTTTTTATGCTGTAAGCCGTCTTGGAAAGATGATGATCTTTGAAGATGGCTATGAAATGGATTAAATCATTAAAATAATTAGTAATACTGATTAAAAATCACATCATTCATGCAAACAAGTCAGTTTTTTAAAACACAATGGATTGGAATCTAACATAGACTAATTTAAAGAAGCTCATGGAAGGAAAATTTCCCATCCCTTCTTCTCCCCCTACATCCTCCTACATCTACCAAAAGCCTCTCTGGAGTGTCGGTGGGGGGCAGTGACTCTTGAATAATGTGGGATGGGGCACTGGGGATCTGCTGGGGAAAGGGGGAATCACCCAAGAGCAGATGGGTCGACCTATCCCACATTGCCAGAGAGAGGGTGCAGGGCCTGGAGGGTGGGATGGGAAACCTTCATAAGTTAATTTACTTTAGGATCCAAGCCAATATCATTATTTCCCATGGGAGGGGGGGAAACCCTGCACCTTAGCTTTTGAACATCAGCTTTAAGATGCTTTGGAGGACTGTAATATGATTAGCTTTCATCCATCACCTGAATTTACAAAACACTAGTTTTGTTCCAAGAATGCCACTGATTTCAGTGGGACGGAAGAGCTACACCATGTTACAGTCAATAAATCTTCAAGCTTCAGGTCTTGTCAGTTTCCAGTCACAATTAAACCTTAAGCATATTGTCGGTCGGTGTTATGTCTTGTGTGTTATTTTTCATAAAGCTGCTGAGGCTGGAGCTCTTTCCTGCCCTCAAAATTCCCATGCTTTGGGAATTGCACATTCCAGTAGGGTGATGAAAAGAGCTATTGGTATTCATAAAGACACCAACACCAAGCCATTTAACATACATAGTTCTTGCAGTGTAAAATGTTATTTAATGTTTAAATTAAATTTCCCAAAATTAATCTAATGCTCTTCTAATGTATCATTCTTCTTTCTGAGAGTTCTTGGGATAGGTTGGGGAAATACAGTTTTTACAAACTAGAAAAATAGGTAGTAATATCATTTATTTGGTGCTTTAGAGCACTAGTGGGAGGACTTTTCTTTTTTCTTTTTTACTAGAACCTCCAGATCCTCCAATCAGAGCCAGGTGCAAAAGACATGTAAATGGAATTAAAAATAAACAGGTGCTGGGACTCCTCAATAGGTTTATCTCACTTTTTTGTTCTCCAACACACATCCAAAAACTTAACCTCTTTTTTTGTAATTGCCTAACTGGTCCAAACTGGCTATCTCTTTTGAGATGTAAGTTCAGGGTTATTATGAAGGTGGGTCTTGCCATTAAGTAATTTTCCAATTTGCTGGCGAGACCACTGACTTCAGAAATGGGGAATATCACATTATGGGACAAAACAACTATCAGTCTCCGCTAACCTTTACTGAACTGAGATTCCTATTAAAGTCAGAGTTTGCTCACTATTCAAGAACCTTCCATATAAAACCCAAGATGTTCTTGCTCAGAGCATCCTCTCCCCATGAATTCTACATATGCTCTGGGACCCAAGACTCTATTAAAGTATGTAATATGTAATATGTAACTAGCAAAGTTAAATTGGCATTTTGATTTTTATTTGAATTCTGTATGTGGGAACATTGCCTTTCTAAAAAATAAAAGCCTTCAAACCTCCTCTTAGCCATGGAGTCTCCAGGTGGCTTTGACCACACCTCAGCCTCAGTTCCCCACATACAAAATGAGAATGAAAGTAATTTGTGCGGGAGAAGATATTATTATTATTATTTATTATTATTATTATTATTAATTATTATTAATTACATTTATATACAGCCCCATAGCCGAAGAAGATAAACATTACAAAACACACTTTGTATCCTAAAGGTGCCACAGGTGTGGTCAAACTATTCATCAAGTACTTACATGGACCAGACATCCACTTTTGGTCCGTATTTTTTATGAGCCAGGAGTTCTGGAGCTGCGTAGGCTGGACTCCCACATTGTGTGTTTAGCAATTCTTGAGAAAGGCCTTCAAACTTCATGATGTTGCTCAGTCCAAAATCTGAAGAAACACGCAGAGGAAATTGAGTATGTGTACATGCACAGAGATGTGACTTCTTTAATGGCTGGATAAAAACAACAACATCTGGAAGCTGCCACCACACAATGAACTGAAGCAAACAATATTCTAAATGAGTCTGCTAAGGCCTGTTATAATGTCGCATCATTCCCCACTTTTGTTCTCAAAAATCTCAATGCAAGATTTTTAAGTGGTTATTATTATTTTGAATGTGCTGTATAACTGCAAACAGTGAGGGCTGCTTCACTCATGCAGGGACGCAGCTTGAGTTCACATCACGATTATTCCACACATTGGCTGTTCGGATGCTGACGTGGATTGAGGATTCTGTTCCATGGTGTAGGAGCAAGAGTGCTTCCCCACCCCTATATGGGTTCCAGTATTAGGAGAGAAGAAGAAAAAAGGCCTTCTCTATTCACTTTCCCCACAACATGCCTAATTTTATATGCCTCTATCATGTCCTGCTGCAGGACATGATAGAGGCCTGCAGGACAGATGTGAAGGCCTGGAAAAAAACCGGGAAAATTCAGAAAAACATTTTTTCCCCTTTTTTCCTGAAAATATCCGATTTTTCCTGTTTTGGGGGGGAATGGAAATTTTCAGGAAAAAAAAGGAAAAAAACCTCCCCCCCCAATTTTTTCTGATTTTCCCCGGGCTTTCACATCTCTAGCTGCCCCCTTGCTTGCCTTTTTTTATAAAAACTAAAAATCCCCAAAATGTTTTAACCTTCCCTCATAGGGGAGTCGCGCTAGCCCCTTGATCATTTTGGTTGTCATTCTCTGCACCTTCTCCAGCTCTACAATATCCTTTTTTAAGATGTAGTGAACAGAACCAATAGTGGAGAAACAGACATCTTGCCTGCACAAGGGATCACAGGGGGGTGGGGGTGTTAAAGCATCTCCTAGTCCCAAGGGCTATCTTCATGGCCCCAAGCTGGTGCTGTGTTTCCCCAAAACCCTGCACTTTTGCTCATGCTCCAGATAATCCCCATGCCAAGGAGCAAGCGTGGGGTTTGTGGTGGCCATTCACCTCCTGCCTGTCCATCCTTGAGCAATGTAGTGTGAAGAGGAGGAGGCAGGAATTCGGGGGAAGAATTTCCAATTCTAAGTAACACAGTCGTGTTTAAAGCCAGTCTTACAATTTGGCAGTCAGGGGTTAGCAGGCACAGAGCTGAGAAAAAGGATGAGAAACAGATAAATGATACACTGGATGATTACAGTGGAAAATATATTTTGAGAAAGGCAGTGTGGGGCATTCCGGCAGCCATTTGGTTTGCCAGCCAGCGCCTGCCCTCTGCCCCAGTGGAAGGTGACCAATCGGGGGTTGCCATCTGCCAGGAACGCTCCCAGAGTGGCTCCTGAGCAGACAGACTGACGAAACAGCTGAGTTGCCCTCATTCTGGTTGGAAAGGTTGGGGTAATCCCCCTACGTTTCAGCCGCACGTCTTCAGCTCTCTGCCCTGGGGTGGCTTCGAATCTGCGGCTGCATCATCTAACTGATGCCACACAGATTCAGAGCCACCCCGGGGCAAAGAAGACTTCAAGACAGCCCGCCAGTGATTTTGTCTTCAGGGATCACTGGGGGAAAGGCTAAGCCCTCTACCCAGCGATCCTGATCAAGATCACTGATAATACCAGAGAGGCAATTCCCTGCTGATGGCTGATCTGCTGAGGAGCGAGGGGAAAGGGTCAGACTCCCTGGGACTCTATGGGCCACATGTTGGCCACCTGTACTATAGGATTTCAGACAAAAATCTTTTCCAGCCTTACCTGACCATGCCATTGATAGAACCTGGGGACTTTCACATGCTCTACCACTGAACTAGGGCCCTTCATCTATAATGTTGCATGGGATCTGAGCCTACAGAAAATGTGGGTTTTCTTAATTACTCCACCTTTTTACTGTTCACTTGATTTTAGATTTTTATTGCACACTATTTCAGTTTAAAAGATGGAATGAACTTCTAACCAAAGAGCAAAAAAAACAACAACCCCACACTGACTTCAGTGAACTCATAATTTTAATTATAGCACTTACGGTACAGAAGAAGACTTTGAAAATATTTCACCATTAATGACTGCCTGGGTTTTACAGAGCAGAACAATGACTTGGACGTGTTAAATGTCCCTCTCCTTTTGGTGTGAGCCTTCTCAGTTCACGTCAGTGATGACGCTTTAAAGTGAAGCTATGTCAGTATTCAATAAATGTGAGAAAAAAAGTAGTGGTGGGGAAGTTCTGCATTATATAACAAAATTCTCTTTCTTTTTTGAAACTGTGTGCATAAAGAAGAGGAGAACAGGGCAAAGAATATGTACATCCCTTTAATAACAGCTGTTTGTTTAATTTACCCAGCATGTCCAACACATAGGGTGTCTCCATAGATGTGGGTAGGGTTGTTCAAAGAAGTTTGTTAATAATTCCCCCCCCCCCCCCCCTTTGGTTTGAGTGTAGTCTGCTCAATTAATTTAAACATACAGGAAAAGTATGTAATAGGATCCTCCCTCGGTACCAGGGGAGATGAGTAATGTAGTAAACAGTGGGTGGAGAAGGACCTCATTCATGGTGTGAAGGCCGCAGCGAGGTCTTTGGCTTTCCACCATGGTGTGCAGTGATGATGCCATCACCTTGCACCAAGACCTGATTTAAGCCCAGCCTGGACTCCAGAAAACTTTCCAGGTGTTCAAAAGAAGCCAAGGAAATGAATCTGTTTACTACATATTCTTTCTGGAGCGTATTGTTGCAGGGGCAGAGGAGGTCCACCCATCACCAATTTTGACATTTCGAGAGGTAGGGAACATGTAGCCTTCTAAATGTTTGTTGAACTACAACTCCCATTCACTCTCTTCATTGCTTATGCTGATAGGAGCTGCAGTCAAATAACATAGGGAGGGCCACACATCCTCCACCCCTGCAATAATCCCACGTTGAATGATATAGAGGTTAGATCCATTCCACAACTGTATTATTTATTTTTGTAAGTCACTCTGGGAGCTTTTTTTCAGTCGAAGAAAGGAGTAAAAATGCTTTAAATAAATAAACCCCTCACCACTTGTACCATAACTATTATTCATCCATTGAATGTCATAAGCAGTTACACAAACAATAGATTTCACAATGATAAAACAAACGGAATAAAAGAGTTTTATGTCTAATGTTACACCTACCAACAATTTTGATGCCATTGTTCTCATCTAGAAGAAAATTTTCAATCTTCAGATCTCTAAACAAACCAAGAGAGAAAGTAGATGTGTTTTCCTGAAAAATAATATTTTGCATTGCAAATAGTAATCATGACTTTTCAGAATAAGAACAGCTGAATAGTTCTGTTAGGAACATAGCAAGTGGGCTCTTAGAGATGGGTAGCTTCATAACACTACATTCCAGGCTTAGACAACTCAAGACCTGCCAAGCTACATGCAGTCCACCATCCTTGTATGGTGATGATGACATAAAATGCCTCCTGTAAGGGACAACAGAAGAGTTGCTGATCACATGATACAAATCGTGGCTGCTGGGCTAAGTTTGGCTTGGTGAGTCACAAGTTGTTCAGGCTATCTATCTTATCTGTTTTCTTGCTTTGATTTCTCAGTTTCCCAAGTGGCTGGAAGTACAAAGAGGCCTTTAAAATATACATTTCCTTTGGATGAGCGAATCCTAGAGAATTACAGTGACTTTGTAATTATCCATTTATTTTCAAAGATTGAGTAGACATATGGGAGGGACATGGTCAAGCTATGCTAATTCCAATGAAATACCACAGTGCTGTCTGCCACAGTACCCAAATCAGATTTCTTCCAGCTAAATAATAATAAAAATACTTTAAAATCTCTTTTACACCACTTTGGGCAAATCAGTTCAACCTTCTCCAGGTAGGTGTCACATTGTAGTTAGACCTTAAGGAGAAAGCCTCCCCCACTCTATTTGCATTACAGAACAGCATGGCTAAGGCCACTGGTTGATGGAAGACAATCTAGTGTTGCTGTCTTGAGTACCTTCACATTAAATTGACCCCTCACTGGTCCAATTTTGAATAGGTGGTAAAATTCTGGACTATGATAACTCCCTGGATCTTCAATCCAGGCCTTTTATTCACATCCCCTAGAGTAAAAAAAATGCTCTCTACCACTCCATCCTGCACTGGACAGTACACAAGACTAGGCTATAGGGTAACTATATATGTTGATGACGTAACCATCTTGTAGCCAAACAATCTATCCCATCTCTTTATAATGTCCATCATCCATCCGCAAGTGGGATCAACAACAATATGTTGCCATGTATCCCCACCTACTAAAAGGAGTGTTCCAGCCAGTCCAGGGGGTCAACTACATGAAAATGGAATGAGAAACACTTCCAGGTATTCTCTGGATTTTCATGAAATTGGTTTTGGTCCTTCAGGGGTGCACGAAGCAAGAAATGCAGAATAAACCCATTTTTCATGGGTCACACTCAGAGCTTGAAACCCCCACACTTCAGGGTTGGGTGGACAGAATAGAAATGAATGTCAGTGAAAGACAGTGGGTAAACGCTTGCAAATGTGAAGTAGTGCTAAGAGGGAAGAAGCCTGTGACCAAAAAAGAGGGAATGGAAAACAAAGGGGGACCGCCTCACCCCTTGACTAGGTGACAGCCAGGTCACAGAAATAGGCATGCCCAAGATTTAATGTGTGTGTGTGGGGGGGGGGGGGTAGGGCACACCGCTTTAAGGAAAATAGACACACTAAAAGGACTTTCTGAAAATGTGCCTTTTCCCAAGGGAAACTGCAGGATTTCTGTGGATTGGCCACAACATCATGTATCATAAATGACCCTGAAGTGCTCACTCTCTGCATTAAATCACCAGTATAGATTGGCCCCAGGGCTCCAGCCAGCCTGGAACAGGATCCTTCTAGTCTGTTTCAGGCCTCACAGGGAAGGGAACAGTTTCAAGAGAAGGGAAGGGGAAATGGAACCCCTCCCCCACTCCAGCCAGCCCCCTACTCTGCTATAAAGTTCTACAGGGCTCAGGTTTGGGGATGACTACCAATCCTGAATCTTGGCATTTTATAGTGGGGCAAGGGTGATCCTGGAGAGTGGGGAAAGATTCTTTTTTCCTTTCCTGCCTGCCAAAATATCCCTGTATAGTGCAGGAAGGGGAGGGTTTTGTTTTGTTTGATTTTTACTTCATGGCACACATCCCCCAACCCTAATCTCTCCTCCAGAATATTTTTAAAAGGGGTTGAGCAGGCTGATTCCTTCTCCCTTCCCTTCCAATTCCTCCTCCCCAACTTTTTCTCAGTTCAACATTTCATATGTCCTGGAAGTTCAGGTCCTTGTCAGGCTGGTTTTGTGTTTTAATTTTTTTTAAAAAAGTATTTTAATTTTCCCACACATATCCTGCTTACCTAGGGCGTTCCCAAAGTTTGTAGAAACAGCTACCTTATTTTTGGGAGGACCCATTTCACTTCCAAATTGAGAGGCACTCCACTACCTGAATTTGTTCACAGAGGGAACAATATTGAAGCAAGTGCCCAATATTCTATCCCACTCTCATAAGATTCTGCCATGTTCTATAGTTATCCAGAAACAGAACCCAGAAAGGGATTACGCACACAAAAGCAGATTCCCCCTAACCACCAATAGCATAACTAAAAGTGAGCGTGACCCCATTCAGAAGACACCTTAAACCACAACTTTAACAACAGTGAATAAGGCTTTTTGCCTTATTCATCGTGGTTAAAGCTGTGGTTTAAAGTGTCTTCTGAACAGGACCTGTATCTCTTTATTTTCTTTTATATAAGCGAATCAAAAAGAAAATTGTTGCACTTGGGGTCAACACTGAAGACCTCCTGTCTACCCTCAACTGCTATACCAGTGTGTGAGGGGTGTGTGGACAACACCTCTCTCCCCACACATAATCCACTTGTCATAATGATGGACATCTTTGCTAGTTTTCCCTAATAAATACTAGTTTAATAGTCCACATAGCTGAAGCTTGTCCCTCTCCACAATTTTGCACTCATAAAACCAGGCTTTTTTGCTTTAATTAAGTGTGTGTGTGGGGGGGGGTACACTGGACTAGCCCAAGACATTTTAGTACCTGAGGCAGGAAATCCAAACGGTTTGCTTCCTCTCCCTGGCAGAAAGGATATAATACCAAATGGAATAAAATGTGCCCTGCTTTCATGGCACCGTCTTCCACCTGAGGCACCTATCTGAAACATAATGGCAGACCTAGCCCTGCTATGCTTATTTGAAAAGATTGTACTGAAGCACACAACAATTAAACAATTTGATATTTCTGACATACATACATTGGGCGTGATCCATCAAAGCAGTGCACTTTTAAATGCCAGTGAAATTAACAAAAACAGTTCAGCAGATTCTTGAATCTTTTTCATTGAAATCAGCTGGATTTAAAAGTGCTTAGCTTTTGCTGGATCATGGCTGCCTAGACAAAAGAGAATCTACCAAGCAACAAATTCCTTTCTGAAGTATTTTATCATCTTTCCTGTGTTATGAAAGGTTACAAAAAAAAGTACCTGTGGACAATCCCATGACGATGCAGATGTTCTACTGCAGACATGATCTGCCTGGTATATTTCTTGACTTCCCTTTCTTCCAGTTTCTTTTTCTCACAGATTTGGTCCATGAGATCTCCCCCTAGGCACAGTTCCATTACCATGTAATAGGAGTTTTCTGTTTCCAAGGTTTCATATAGCTGAACAATATTAGGATGCTTAATCATCTGATGTATCCGTGGCTCCCGCTTCATATTTTTTAAAACGTAGGAGTCTTGCTTGGCTTTTTTCTTGTCAATAACCTTTATGGCTACCTAAATCATAGAAATGTCGTAAGTATGTCTTTCATGACATGTGTAGTGCCCCATTGTTTTAGCTGCACAGGCCTGTTTTCAAAATGTCAGGAAAAAGCACAGCCTTTATGTTCATAAACTTTTGATTATTGATCTTTTCTATGGATTGGATGGCATCAAGATACCAATTTTCTTCCAACCAACCAAATCCAGTGGCTTGCATCCAATGAGGCATAATTTGTAATACTGGTGACATTATGCAATCTTTTGTTTCCATTCCTATATCTAACCCTATGTTAAATGTATATCAATATAGAATGTGGATTAACAATTTGTCTAGCAAAACTGTTTCTTGTACAGCACAAGACTGTACAATTTAGACTTCAGCTAAATACCCCACCTACCAAATTATGCAATTCTTTTAGATAAATTGAATGCAAAGTTTCCCATGGGAAATAAACAAAGTATTCATTAACGCATTCACAAAGATGCAGATGCAAAGCCCTTTTAAATGCCCTAAGAGCATCACTGGAATCACTAATGGGAAAAGTAATGATTAATTAAAATTCTAAGAAAAACCAAATTGTTATATACAGCACACAATATATACTGTATTGAGTAAGATCAACCAATTCCTGCACACACACACACACCAAGGTCTGATTCATTATTTCAGAATATTTTTGCTTGTCATTATATTGGTATTATACCTTCGCTCACTTGAGCATTGCTACTTCAGCTAAATAAAGCACTTGGACTTGTGGATGAAGAAATAAGTCTCTGAACTTGCCCAGCAGCACACGTTGTTGTGAGATTAGCAGCAAATATGACCCCTAACCACTTTCAATTTACCTTCTCCCCAGTGGGGATGTGTAACCCCTCCATCACTTTGGCAAAGGACCCCTTGTTGATGATTTTGCCCACCAGGTAATTCCCAACTTGTTTGGTGTGGGGAAAATTCTTCCTAGGCTCTTGTGACATCTTGCTGAAACAAACAGGTATCTGTATATCATTGTTTTTCTCCCAGTCTGGAAATAGCCTCTCTTGGTTTGCTGTATCGGTTGCTCTGTCATCAGGAGCCACTTTGATTGCTGCAGGCATCCTATGGCTTCCAGGCGAAACGCTACTTTCCAGAGGCAACAACTCAGGAGGCTTAACAGATCCTATGTCTGCCCATCTTGGGGTGCAACTTCCAAGCCATTGGCCATAGGGTATTGAATCCTCCTCCCTCGGAGGCTACGTTTTCATTGCTGATCTCTATCTGCCTGCCTGCAGCTCTGCTCAAGCAGAACCAAGCTGGAGATTATTAACCTAACCTGATACACGATGTCAATTAATGCCCCAGAACTGACAGCTCCGATGTCACATAATAATCCCATGGAATAAACTTGCACTGGGCTGAAAGTCCAACTGCATTGCCATGGGTGTTTCCCAGTAGGTTTCATGCAAGAAGGAGGCATCTCTGAGAAATTTTCAATCAGACTGGGGTGGGGTGGGGTGGGGTGGGGGTGGGCTTCCTTACTTATTAGGGTGAGGCGGCTGAGGGTTTCATTTATTTTCTTTCTTAAACACTTCAAAAAAGCCTCATTGGCTGCCTCTCTCAGCCAGGGAGACTCTCCGTTGCATCCAATGAATGACAGGAAGTACCAGCGTCTCCGAGGTTCTCTATGGTGTGGCATATCAAACAATTAACCTTAAAGCAAAGGTGTCCCACTCTGGATCAGAATTCACCCATCCTTCCTCACATGCTGCAGTCCCAATTAGAGATGTGAAGGCCCAGAAAAAAAAAACAGAAAAATTTGGGGGATTTCCCCCTCCTTTCCCCCCTCCCCAAAGCCTTTTTTGTTTTTTCCTGAAAAATTGGAAAAATGGGGAAAAAATGAAGGAAAAAAATGGACTATGGTTTATTTTAGCATGCTGAATAAAATGTGTAAGACAAGAAGTTCATATATTTACTTCTCCAAATGATTTCTAAAAGCTTTTTATGGGAATGGCTGTTTTATGACTGCTTGACATTTTGGAGGATTAGTGGAGACAAAAATAATTTTCTTTATTACTCATGTTGATGGTTTCTTTTATTTTTTTAAATTTTTTTTGCCTGCTCCTCATAAACTGGCAAAACAAAGAAGTTCTTTACAGTTCAGATGTACCTTACAGTTCAGGAGCTTTTAGCTCCATTTGTTACCCCCCCCCCCCAAAGTAAAAATTTAAAGAAGTAAATTCAATTTGTAATAATTGTTTGAATACGCTGTAGTTTTAATATACCAAATGTGATAATTTTATTTATTTATTTTATTGATTTATTACATTTGTATACCGCCCCATAGCCGAAGCTCTCTGAGTGGTTTACATAGGATTAAAACAATTAAAAACAATATACAAAAATTAAAACAGCAAAAACATACAACATACACACAATCTGTACATTTAAAACCACTACAACACCCCAAAAAGCTACAAAAAACAAAAACAAACCCAGGCTCCTCAGATATTGCCAAATGCCTGAGAGAAGAGGAAAGTCTTGACCTGGCGCCGAAAAGATAACAATGTTGGTGCCAGGCAGGCCTCGTCAGGGAGATCATTCCACAATTGGGGGGCCACCACAGAGAAGGCCCTCTCTCTTGTTGCCGACCTCCGAGCTTCCCTCGGAGTAGGCACTCGGAGGAGGGCCTTAGATAGGGTGACCAGATCGCCTGGGGTATCCCGGTCCTAACCAGGAAACCTGGGGTGATCCGGGCCAACTGGGGGATGGTGGGGGCAACCTGGGGCTGCAGGGGGGTCCCGTGGCGGTGGCAGAGAGTGGCGGTAGACCCGGTAGGTCCGGGCTGGGTTTTGGGGGGGATGGGTGGCTTGGTGGTGGGGTTTCAGGTGGGGGGAAAACCCCGCCACCACCTACTGGGGTGTCCGCTTCCCTCCGGTGCTCGAATCTACTGAGAAACAGGCTTCGTGGCCTGTCCCTCAGTAGCGCACTGGGTGATGACGTCACCCAGCATTCTACTGAGGGACAGGCCGCGAAGCCTGTTTCTCAGTAGATTCAAGCACCGGAGGGAAGTGGTTGTCCCTGCAGGTAAGGAGCGCAAGGCACGAAGGAGGCGTGAGGCACGAGGGCCCCCCCACTTACCTGCTGGGGCGGCCGCTTCCCTCCGGTGCTCGAATCTACTGAGAAACAGACTTCGCGGCCTGTCCCTCAGTAGCGCGCTGGGTGGTCATCACCTGGTATTCTACTGAGGGATAGGGTGCGAAGCCTGTTTCTCAGTAGATTCGAGCACCGGAGGGAAGCGGCTGCCCCTGCAGGTAAGGAGCGCGAGGCGTGAGGCGTGGATGAAGTGTGAGGCGCGCGAGGCACAGAGGAGGTGCAGAGGAGGCGCAAGGCGCGAGGCACAACGGGCCCCCCACTTATCTGCTGGGGCGGCCGCTTCCCTCCGGTGCTCAAATCTACTGAGAAACAGGCTTCGTGGCCTGTCCCTCAGTAGCCGGCGAGGCACAGAGGAGGCGTGGAGGAGGCATGAGGCGCAGAGGAGGTGCGAGGCGTGCGAGGCGCGAGGGGGCCCCCACTTACCTGTTGGGGCGGCTGCTTCCCTCCGGTGCTCGAATCTACTGAGAAACAAGCTTCATGGCCTGCCTCTCAGTAGAGTGCCGGGTGATGACGTCATCACCTGGCGTTCTACTGAGGGACAGGCTGTGAAGCCTGTTTCTCAGTAGATTCGAGCACCAGAGGGAAGTGGCTGCCCCTGCAGGTAAGGGGTGCAAGGTGCGGAGGAGGCACACAGCGCAAGAGGCGCGAGGG
Source organism: Anniella stebbinsi (assembly GCA_029215795.1). Taxonomy (NCBI): domain Eukaryota; kingdom Metazoa; phylum Chordata; class Lepidosauria; order Squamata; family Anniellidae; genus Anniella; species Anniella stebbinsi. Next base: position 162,354,140 of record JARDYH010000003.1, on the reverse strand, counting down.
CCCCCCCACTCACCCGGCATGCTACTGAGGGACAGGCCGCGAAGCCTGTTTCTCAGTAGATTCAAGCACCGGAGGGAAGCGGCCGCCCCGGCAGGTAAGTGGGGGGGCCTCCCACCTCCCGCGTCGCACTTCTTACCTGCTGGGACTGTCCACTGCTGCCCGTGGGCGCCCGCAGATGGCCCCAGCAGGTAAGCCCCCTCCCACGTCGTTGTGTTTTTTTGGGGGGGTTGCTTGTTGGTGGGGTGGGTTTGTTTCGGGTGGCGGGGGGGTTCAGATCTCACATGGTGGGTGGCCTTTTTGTTAAAAAAATATGTTTTTGGGGGGGCACGCTCCCTTTGGGCGGCCGTTTTGGGTGGCCATTTTGGACTGGGATTTTGGGTTCCAAAATCTGGTCACCCTAGCCTTAGATGTTGAATGTAGTGTTCGGGTAGGTTCATGTCAGGAAAGGCGTTTCATCAGGTATTGTGGTCCCAAGCCATATAAAGCTTTATAGGTTAAAACCAGCACCTTGAATCGGGCTCGGAAACATACAGGCAGCCAATGTAAGCGGGCCAGAGTAGGTCTTATATGCTTGAACCTACTGGTTCCAGTTATCAATCTGGCTGCTGCATTTTGCACAAGCTGCAGCTTCCGAACCACCTTCAAAGGCAGCACCACGTAGAGTGCATTGCAGTAGTCTAACTAGGAGGTTACCAGAGCCAGGTTATCCCTGTCCAGATAGGGACGTAGCTGGGCCACCAACCGAAGTTGGTAGAAGGCACTCCATGCCACTGAGGCCACCTGAGCCTCAAGTGACAGAGATGGTTCTAGGAGAACCCCCAAGCTACGAATCCGCTCCATCAAGGGGAGTGCAACCCTATCCAGAACAGGTTGAACACCCTCCATCCGGTCAGCAGAACCATCCACTAACAGCATCTCAGTCTTGTCTGGATTGAGTTTCAGTTTATTAGCCCTCATCCAGTCCATTGTCGCAGCCAGGCACTGGTTCAGCACATCCACAGCCTCACCTGATGAAAATGAAAAGAAGAAATAAAGCTGCATGTCATCAGCGTACTGATGACAATGCACTCCAAAACTCCGGATGACCGCACTCAACGGTTTCATGTAGATGTTGAACAGCATGGGGGACAAAACTGACCCCTGTGGAACCCCATACTGGAGAATCCACGGGGCTGAGCAATGTTCCCCAAGCACCACCTTCTGATGCCGACCCCCCAAGTAGGAGCGGAACCACTGCAATGCAGTGATTCCCACTCCCAACTCAGCCAGTCGTCCCAGAAGGATACCATGGTCGATGGTATCGAAAGCCGCTGAGAGATCAAAGAGAATCTACAGAGTCACACTCCCCCTGTCTTTCTCCCGACATAGGTCATCATACAGGGCGACCAAGGCTGTTTCCATAACAAAACCAGGCCTGAAACCTGACTGAAATGGATCCAGATAATCGGTCTCATCCAAGAGTGCCTGGAGCTGGCTCGCAACCACCCACTCCAGGACCTTGCCCAGGAATGGAACATTTGCTACTGGCCTGTAGTTATTAAGATTTTCAGGGTCCAGGGAAGATTTCTTTAGGAGTGGTCTCACTGCCGCCTCTTTCAGGAGGCCTGGGACCACTCCCTCTTGCAAAGAGGCATTAATCACTTCCCTGGCCCAGCCAGTTATTCCATCCCTGCTAGCTTTTATTAGCCAAGAGGGGCAAGGATCCAATATGGAAGTGGTTGCACGAACCTGTCCAAGCACCTTGTCAACGTCCTCGAGCTGCACCAACTGAAACTCATCCAAGAAAACAGGACAAGCCTGTGCTCTGGATACCTCATTTGATTCACCTGCTATAAAACTGGAGTCTAAGTCCTGATGGATGCCAAAGATTTTATTCTGGAAGTGCCCAGCAAATGTATTACAGCGGGCCTCAGATGGTTCTACCATGTACTTGGGGCTGGCATGTAAAAGCCTCTGGACAACTCTGAAAAGCTCCGCTGGGCGGCAGGTTGATGATTGAATAGTGGCAGCAAAGTATTATTTTTTTGCTGCCCTCACTGCCCCTGAATACAGCTTACCATAAGCACTTACCAGTGTTTGATATTTTACCAATTTTATGCCAAACAAACTTGTACATAATTACATTTAATGTTTCTAAAGTAACAAAGTAACTTTCAATCTCTAAAAAGTGCTCATATTGCATTTTTAAAAAACAATAATCCCAAAATGTCCATTTTTTCCATGGGGGGGGGGGGGGGGAGAACGGAAATAAAACCCTTTCCCCCTCAATCCAAACCAGCTCCTCCACACGCATTGCCTATCCTTAGGAAAAGATGCTCCTTTTTCAGTAATGGGATTTTTTCCCTACATGTAGCTGCCGCATGTGGGGACCAATTTGGATCAGGATCATAGCTGGGAAGGGAAAGGAACGGCTAACCTTTCCCTCTCCCTGCACTGTGGTCATGATCCAAATAGGATCATCCACACACAGCAATTATCCCCAGGAAAGCATGACCCAGCTGCCTGATCATGTAGGAGAGAAGTGGGGAACCTCAGGCTTGCAGGCCAAATCTGGCCTGCCTGGGGTCCCAATACTGGTTTCCCAAAATGGTCATACACCCTTCCCTTGGCCTCACTCTTCTGCACAACCAGCACACATTTTTTCTAAATTAATAAAGCTTGCCCCATCATCTAATTAGATCATGAAACTCGAAATAGTTCTACAAACTCTCTTGAGATAAGATGATTTCCATGTGAACAGTTTAAATTATTATTATTATTATTATTATTATTATTTTAGCATCCATTAGTATTACTACTATTATTAATGCAGAATCAGGTGTGTGTGTGTGGGGAGAATGGTTTGAGGGATTTTTAAAAAAAATCCTAAAAATCAAGGAATGAAGGGATCTGCTTCAAACTTGGCAAGTTTAAAGTCCTACTTAAGATCTATTATTGCACCAAGTTTTATCTCTTTATATTTAAAAATGAGGGAGCTGTAAGCATTTAGGTTAATTCCCATAGGTGATAATGGAGCGGTTATAGGAAAACGGGGCAGTTTCTCCTAAGGATAATCCGATGGGGCAGAGCAAGGGAGATGCCCCAAATTTCAGAGCAGAGAACCCACTCAGTGAAGCTCTGCCCCAAATTTTGGAGTGGAGCAGACCCGCTCTGCACACCTCTAATTGTTATTATTAATGTCCTCTGTGAATTTGTCTAATGCCTCTAAGCTGGTGAAGAAGTGACCCACTGGGGTGATGGACAATAGCTTCAATGGTTTTTTTAAAAGCACAGATGAGCAACCCACCTCCCTTGGCTGAGTGGAGTCCCAGGGATCCCCATCCACCTTCCTTGCTCTAAGCCATATCCCCATGGTGAGCTCTACCTCTGATTCCCTATACCCATGTCACATTAGCCCATGAGGCCTGAGCCATGAGGAACCCACTTCTTCCCTTTAGACATCTCAATGGGGTTGTGACCCCTAGGAACCCCTGAGCCTGATGCATTCTTTGGTCTTTTGCCAACGTTTGCAAGCTTCCTGCCTTGCTCCCTTCACCCACCAGTTTGAGAAACACCCTTTGAGCCAAACAACCCAGTGCAAAGGAAAGAACAGAGAGTGAGCAATATTCTTTTGCCATTATTACCTTCTTTCTTTCTTTCCTTTACCCCATCCATTTGCTCATCCCCTGAAAAAAAGAACTTAAAGAAGAAGATGGCAGGTGTAAAATAGTATCAGTTAATAAAAGCAAAAAAGGAGAGGAAGCACAGCATGAAGAGCAAATGGCATATTTTTAAAAACACATTTCAAAAGAAAGCGGGGGGGGGGGGGTGAACCCTTCCTTAAACATATATAACAAACTTAAAACATGATAGCCAGCTAGACCAACTGTTGCTATGGTTGGGGAAGAGCCCAATGTAACACCTTGAAAAAGAACTTATATTTCCCAGATTGCCAAATAGTTTTAAAGACCTGTTTTTGTCTGGAAGAGGAGAGACTTCAAAAGGAACAAATAAAAAGGAACAAATATGCCAAAAGCAGCAATACTCAGTGCTGGGGAGTATATTACACGGTGAATACAGTTGATGTTTGAAATGGTGCAGAAGAATCCTGCAGCCCAAAGGCAACAACTGCGATGACAATATTATTTGCGGGAGAATCCCACCCTCTCTCTTTATATATATTAGTACAGTGCAAAAAACAAACAAACACCACCCTCCCTTTTTTCCAACCTCTTCTCTTTCTCTGCAAAAGAGGCAGCCATTTCTCTGCCTCTTTTGCAGGGATGTTGAGAATTTCAGAGAACTTCCTCAAGGTGCAAGGCTTCAGTGCTTACTTTACTGTAAGGAGGTTGCTGAGGGGTTCACCTGTTTTATTTTACAATTTTTATCCGGTCCTGTCCTTGCAACCTCTCCAGCTGCTTGAGCTTTCTGAAAAGCCCTCTTAAGCAGGATTTCCTCTCTTGGGGCTTTCCAGAGCTTCTGTCTGCTGAGTACCTGAAAGCTGAGCAAGGCATTTTTGTTTGGTTTTGTTGTTCTTAATAGTCCTTTTAACAACAACAACAACAACAACAACAAAGCACCCACGAACCCTTCAGCCACCTCCTTACAGTAGGTAAGCATTGAAGCCCTCACCCCTTCCCATAATTTTTGGGTGCAAGAATGGTAGAAAATAAATAGATTCACAACTTCAGCATACTCCTACGTGTGTGTGTGTGTATTATAATTACTAGTATTTCTCTGTCACCTTCCAGGGCAAAACGTCCTCCCAAAGCAGCTCACATACAAAATTAAAAGAGAAAATACATTTATAAATTCACTAATTTAAAATTACAAAACTAAAACAGCAATCTCAGGGTGCTCCCAGATGGAGAACTCCTAGGGCTACCAATAAAAAGGCATTGTGCACCTATTCCATCTTTTCCTTTCTCGCAGATTTTTTACTGGTAAGAAAAAGCAAACAAGAGAAGCAGTGAGGAAATACGGGAGGGTTACAAATGGAAGATAGTGATGTCTGGACTCTGGACCCTGCATAAAATTCTGTGTTTGAAGTAGGCCAATTGCAGGATGAAAGTTTGACTGGAAGCACTCAAAAAAACTTCCCAATTCACTCCAGTATCTTTCCCCAATCTGCCATATGTGTTTGGCTACAATTTCCATTGCCCCTGCTGGCTGGGGAAAAGGGACCAGGATATCTGAAAGAGGGCCTTCTCCTCTATCAACCTGCCTGATCACTGTGGTCATCCAAGGGCATGCTCCCAGGGGTTCCACAGGGACCTATGGCCAGACTGGAGTCCACCAGGAGAAGAGCCTTCAGTGTGGTGGCCCCCTTCCTATGGAATTCCCTGCCTCTGGAGGTCAGGCAGGCACCAACTTTGTATTCCTTCTGTTGCTTCCTAAAAACGTTGTTGTTCCAGGAAGCCTTTCTTTAATGACCAGCCGCGGTTTTATTTGCACTTTTGTTTCTTTTAAAAATGTATTTTAATGTTTTTTTAAATTCTGTTTTTATTGTTTTATTCTATTTGTTCACCACTCCAAAATACTTGAATGGGGAGTGGTATATAAATATTATAATAAATAAATAAATAAATAAAATTGCAGTCCAACAGATCTGGAGGGCACCTTGTTGGGTCAGGCAGCACTCTTAAACCAACATAACAAGCATTCATTCACCCCAAGGAATCATGGAGATTATAATTCTGTGAGGGGAGCTAGAGATCTGTAACAAAAATTTTCAGAGCCCTCATGATATTGTTATTTCCAAGAATTTCTGGGAAAACTATGACAGGGTGCATCCGAAACATAAATACTTTGAATAGCAAAGCTGTCATAGAAACACACCCATTGGGTTTTGTACATCATACAATCTTCTCCCCAGAATCAAGGTCAGGGAAGGAAAAGTGATTCTGCATATTTGAGGGGGGCAGCCAGCAGTGTGCTGAGTGGTTGGAAGCATATGACATCAATCATCTCTAAACTGGGGCTTACACTCACAGTTTGCATTTTATTTTTCATCCACTGTGCAAACCACTCCCCCCACCTTTTGACAAAATTTGCCTGTTTGAGGGTGTGCATGTTTGGGAATCTTGGACAAAAGGATCTCTTCTGTTTCATTTTTGCTGATTCACTGTCAAAGTTGGCTACAATTCATGTGAAATTTCACAAGCACGAACGGCGTGAATCACTATCAGAGATAGGTGAGAACTTTGTTTCAGTTTGGTTTTGACCAGAATTTATCCAGTTTGCAACTCCTGGATCTCAGCATAGACCCAAAAGTAATCTGCATTCTGAAGTATGTACATTTCCAAGGTTCTGATGAGATTCGTATAACAAAAACATGTATTCAAAAATTGTGTACGTTTGAAAAATGCACATAGGCATGCTTTAATCAATGGGAGGAAAAAGGTGTACACTTAAAAAATGTACACAATTTGGGGAAAATGTGCACCGTTTTTCATATGACGAAACACCAAAGCTCCCAATTCGATACGGACACGAGTCAGAACTAGCTTTAATGTGGAAATGGGAGAATCTCACCAAAGCTCACCGTTTGCTGATTTGTGCACCCCTGATTATTATTATTATTATTATTATTATTATTATTTACACTTATATACCGCCCCATAGCCGAAGCTCTCTGGGCGGTTTACATAAATTGGCAGTGCGATGTTCACAGAATATTTAGCAGTATCTCCAGTGTAGTCATCCTCAACATTTTCTGCTCTGGATTATAATACACTTAATAATACACTTAATAAACAGATGACAGAGCACATTAGTATGGAAGGGTTTGTTTATGCATGTTCTATGAAGCTGTATTCGTGGCACGTACAGACAGAATTACAGAAATGGATGGGTATTGCGGAATAGCATTTTACTTGTTTAAAACTATACTGTTCCTACAAATGTGTGCATATGACAAAATATGACACATTTAAAAGATTTTGACCACAACTCAAGGGGAAGTTCTTCTGTAAAACTGAGTTGAAATGAATGGGAGCTGGGCGTGTGGAGCACAACCGCTCTAAAGATTTTGCTCTTTGTTGTCCACACGCAAAGATGTGTATCGTTTAACATAGCCTTTCCCAACTTGTTGCCCTCCAGATGTTTAAGATTACAACCCCCAGAATTCCTGACCATGAGCTGGGGCTGGTGGGAGTTGAAGTCCAAAGGCTGGTTTAATAAATATTGCTTAGAGTCAAACCTTTTATGTAACACAATACAGCTTTGCATCAAAACAGTGCAGATCTCTCTCTCTCTCTCTCTCTCTCACACACACACACACACACACAGAATATGCATTGAGTTTTCAGTGTCAGTTATGAAAGAAAGGTCTTCTGAGGTTTAACTTGCATTTGTTTCTTATCTCCTGTTCCCTTGCCGGCTTACAGTTCTATGGACAGAATCCTGGACAGCCATCTGTTCAGTCTTGGTTTTGCCAGTTCTTGAATTTTCCTTCCTCTCTGGATCAATAAATTCAGTAACACATCAACCCCAGATAGCAAATGTGCAAAAGATGGCAAATTCCTGTGGGTTTCAGCCCTGGCACGAAAAGCGTTTGATCTGCATGTGATGTCATGCATGATGTGTGATACATTATCCTCTTCTGAGATTATTAGTTCAATAACAAGCAGCCTGATTCTCAATTTTAACATGAGACTGAACTTTTATTCATGCACTGGGAAGCAGGCTTTCCAGTGTAATATAAAATGTTGTTATCTTTTTTACTCTGTTATTTTCTAGTTACTTGTTTTGGGGGAGCTGCTGTGCTTTTGCCACTTGAAAGAACATTGTTAAATCAGTTCCGGATATGAGAATTTGCAAAATGTTTAATACCCAACGTGCCTCATCAAAAGAAATGATGTTCCTGGACTTAAGGGTAGACGTATACACAATAACAGGTAGTTCTGTGATTGATTTTTGGAAACTTTCTTTTTCTTTTATGCACTGCAATTTGAAGAAGAAAACTGGAGCTAGTAGAAAGAGGCTTCTCAAAAAATAAAAACCTAAAAAGGATCACAGAACTACAATTTCTGCCCAGAAAGATACATAAGCATCACTGCTGTGTGTACTCAGCCCCTGCAATGCAAAAGAAAGATTTTACCTATGAAGCTTTGTCAGTGGCAACTGGTGCCCATTGTGGCTTGTGAGGCGGTGGGCCGGGCAGCTAATGATATGCCAGGGGCAAAAGCAGGCGGACAGGGATTCTCTCTCTCTCTCTCTCTCTCTCTCTCTCTCTCTCTCATTCATGTCCAGTTGAGGAGTGGTTGAGAGACCACCACAATATTTTTTTAAAGGAAAAAGAAAACCCTTTTTAACTTACAAACACACACACACACACACACAAACACACCATCCCTGTCTCAGGTGCTGTTCAGCTCAGTGTGAGGATGGAGGGAGATTGCAGGAAATGTAGGTTTTAAACCTCATCTTCTCCATGATTTCTCCCTACTCTGTCTCAGCGACTGCCTCTGTCCAATGAACTGGACTGCACCTGGCCTTGGAAAGTAACTGAGATGGAGTCATGTAAGGTGCACTGAGCAGGTGCAAGAAGAACCTAAAACAACAAAAACAACAACAGCAACAATTGGGGCTATCAATAAGAAATGCCCCTCTATTCCACAATAGTTCTGTCCTGCTCAGAGGGATGCAATCATTGTAAAATTGGGGGGGGGAGGGTACAGGCAGAGTGGTCCCCCTGGATGCTCTGCCTTGGTGTCAATTTGTTTGTTCATTCATTTTTGGAGCATTCAGGCAGGCAAGTCATGGTCACACAGAGAAGAGATACGTGCCCAACAGCAGGCATCGAGACAGAGAGATCAAGCAAAGTGTATGTGACTTGAACATGGTTAAGGACATCTGTGGGACCAGAGAGAGAGTATGGATTCTAGCTGGGGGGCTCTAGAAGTGAGAGGTCACTGCCCCCTGCCCTTAATAGACCCCCCTCCCTGCCGGGCTTTGATTTAAATCAATTCCTAAGGTGAATTGAAAAACAGCTTTGGCTGGGAAATATATATTAAGAAGCTCACTTCCTATCTCTACTGAATCTGTTCCATCCACCCCTTCATCTAAGTCACTGCTTAAAATAATGTTGAAGTCTACTGAACCCTGGACAGAGCCTTGTGGCAGCCACTCAAAATCTTCCTCCAGTGTGAGGAGAACTGTGGATGAGCTTTCTTAGAGTATGGTGTTCTGGCTGGTTGTGAAGTCACCTGCCCACATTAAACCAGTTTGTTAACCAAAGTATCAAGGAGAGCAGTCAAGTGGGTTCTGTTCCCCCACCCCCATGCTGGCCTTGATTTGATCTGCAGTAAGTGGATCCAATATGCCGTACCTACAAATAACTATTTCATTCAGTCTGCAGTGTCAGTCTTGAGACTGAACCTACTCTGTAGACTCATTGGCCACCACATTTGGCTTAAACGTTGTACTTTTTGTTCACCCCACCCCTTCCTTTCTGCACCATCTAGCATAGGGATAGGGAGCATTTTGCTCTCCAGATGTTGTTGGACTGCAACTCCCCTCACCATTGGCTATGTTGGCTGCAGCTGACAACATCTGGAGGGACACATGTTCCCCATGCCTAACCTGAGGAAGAGTTCTGGGGAATTTGAAAGCTTGAATGCTGTTTTGTGGCATTTGGTTGGTTCTAATGAAGATGTTGCCCAACTGTGATGTTTGAATCCCCCCCCCCCCCCATGGTCCAATGCATTTCTCTTTGTTTTTTTATTTGCCTTGGAGAATATTATATTTAAGCAGTTCAGGACAGATGCTACCACCAGAGGAAGATGATTTTCTGCCAACTGAAGAAGGACTTTGCATCTGGAAGATTATTATTATTCAGGGTTTGGCATCAGGGTATTGCTCTGTTCTGTTGTTTTTGTATCAAATTGGAATTTCATAATGTTCCTAATATACCATTTTCAGTAAATCATTGGCTTGCTTTTACTTCCATGGCTTTGCTTGCCTGTGTGTTAGCTTGACTCTTTTTAGAGCAGACATTTTTTACAAGCAGATTTTCCAAGATAGAGAAATATTTATATAAGGGTACTGGGGTAGGGCTTGGGGAGAGAGGGGGAAATGGAGGAAGAGAAGTGAACCTCAAAACGGTACTGGAGAATAAAAATGGAAGGATCTCTCAATTTTGATTTCTCACAATTTCTCATTTTTCTAATCTGCAGTTGGGTTCATCCTAAACTTTTTAAAGTTTGCATGAAAACTTGTCTGCATTTTTGTATGTATTTCTTCTGTCATGTATTTTTCGATGCAATTTTTGCCCAATATATACACACATTGCAAGCATTTTTCCAAACAGAATGCATTTTGATGTTATTTTCACTAATATACTATATGCATTTTTGTGTTTGCACTTTCATCTAATGTGCACATTGTTGTATGCATTTTGTTTACTCGAGAATTTCATTGCAAAATTCAGAGTAGTGAGAATTTTGAAGGATAATTGAGTTTCAGTTCGTGTATTGGTTTGAAAGTGAGAAATAAGGTATGTTCACATAAAAATGTGAACTGACCAAATTTCTTCCTCATCCCCACTGAAGAAACACATATTTTTTTGAGATGGCAGAAAAATAGGTTCCAAAGCCCAAATGAAACTGTTTCAGGGGCATCTATAAAACAACTGACGTCATTTGCATCAGTAAGCAAACTTTTAACACAGTCATTGTTGAGACTATATTGAAAAGTATCAATGACATACAGACAATTCAACAATACTCCTCCTTAGACAAAAAGATCAGGAATATTCCTTTTGCAAAAACAACAGACTTCCATCCCAGAGCATACAAAAACTTTATTAGGTGAACTGAAAAGACACAGAATGCCTACTAGATGCAACATTGATGAAAAGTTGCTTGACTGAGAGAAGATATTTCTTAAAAACAATGAACTGTTTTGACATTTCTGAAAAGCTTTATTTGAAAGACGGACATTGCATTGTATAAAGACATTTGTTTTTGTCAGCCTCTGTAAAACTGAGTAGCGCTTATACATGTGTAAACTGAAATCCCTGAGCTGAGCTGGTGATTTACTTTATAAATCAGATAATTAAAGATGTGTTTGAGGGAGGCTCAGTATTTACCATTGCCTTTTATTAACTATTTAATAGTCAAATGTGTTATGCTGTATAAATCTTGAAACAGTTTGATTGTAAAACATGTTCTCTAAAGTCAATGGGCCTTCCCTACTGAGTCCTAAAACTCGTGAAAAACGGGCTGTATCAATAAACACCAACCTTTGTACCAATAAATATATTTCCCTCATTACTCTGTGAGCCCGGAGGCATGACGATATTAAAGGGCCCATTCTCCCTTAAATAGCAATTACTTGTGCAGCGGGGGAAGAAATCCAGTTTAGTGCAACACTTTGCTGAATTTCCAGCTTTGTTCTCCAGAACAGAGAAGGGCAGAGGAGAAGATATAAGTGTTCCCTTATAGAAGAAGCTAAGACCTTGCCTCCATTTCATAGATATTTATTGGAAAAGGATGCTGATAATTGTTCTCTCTTTGTCACTATTGTGCCTCTTCTAGGGATGTCAGAGAAACCTGAATCAGATTCAAATGACTTCAGATTTCAATAGATCTGACTCACAGATTTCACAGCGGACTGGCACTTTTCTAGTCACGTGTACTTGCAGAACATTTTTTTTTAACTTTCTGGAATTGTATACAAATTTTGTAGTACAAAAACACCTAACTTGCTGGGAAATACCCTCATCTATACACCATTTCTAATACAACAACAGTGTTTTGTACATCTCTGATCTCTCTTCACTGCTCTGCTATGTAGCAATTTTGTGTGTGTGTGTGTGTGTGTGTGTGTGTGTGCATATACTTCATTCATTGATCGTATGCTCAGTTAAGAAAAATACACACCATGTTACGTGCCAGCAAAAGTTCCATAAATTGTAGTGGACTTTTTTGTGGACCTTTCTGAAGGCGGAATCCATCACCGAGCAGAACAAAAGATGCCTGACAATCCCTGAAAAACAGACGGAACGGATTAAGCAAAATCTGTACATCCCCTAGTCCCTCCATTGCTCCTTTCACCACATTTGTTTCTCCATACAGCCTACCAGAAACAGGTGTGTGTCTCTGTGTGTTTGGATGTTACTAATTCACAACATATTCAGATTTTATCCTGCCTTTTACAACGTTGGAGAAGTACAGTGAAGTCCCTTCTCACAGACTCTATCCAGTTTGTGGCTGGATCAAAAATCCCGGCCTGAATATTGCAAGGACTGTGTTAATAAAATGTGATCTAATCAATTCACATTTTGGAAAAATCTTTTAAAAACAAAGCTGCTCCATAAAACATAGGCATAGGCATTGGTTAGAATCTGGTTATAAACCTTGAAAACATTTAAAAGAGGTATACTCAACAGAAATGTTCCCCTGCTTTTATGCTGCATTTTTATTTTGTTGGATGATTGATTCAAAAAAGGGTAGGTCCACATTTATTTATTTATGCATTTATTTATTACATTTCTAGACCATCCAATAGCCAAAGCTTTCTGGACAATTCACAAAAATTGAAACCCTAAAATACAACACGATAAAACATAATATATACTATTAAAATGTTTAAAATGGAATAAAAACAGAGTAAAAACACATGTTGGCCATTTTACTTCTGAACGTCTCCTGTTACGCAAATGTTCATGTGTCATGCAAGCGATTTGGGATTACCTCAATAAGCCAATTGTGCGACATTAGAGATAAGGAGTGCTTGTTCAAAATATGAAAGGTACAACAATCTCCACTTCTTCCTGCTGGTTTGCACACATAACAAGAATTAGAAAGGGCTAACCAAACAGAGCTATTATTTACCTTTAATACTGTCTGTAGGAGAGTAAGAGAACTTGGATGGATACTTCCCTAATGCCCTTACTACTAGGGGTCCAGACCCGATCCGGCCGAAATCGGATAAAATTATCCATTTATGATCCCCACATCTGGATCGTTCAATCTCATCCGATCCGAAAGGATGCAATCCGGATTGGAAGAGATCGGAGGATTGGACCTCCTCCCCACCACTCATGCTCCTTACCTGCCGGGCCATCTGCTGCCGTCCACTGGTACCTTCTACTGAGAAACAGGTTTCACGGCCTGCCTCTCAGTAGCACGCCGGGTGATGTCGTCACCCAGTGCGCTACTGAGAGGCAGGCTGCGAAGCCTGTTTCTCAGTAAAAGGGGCCAGCGGACGGCAGTGGATGGCAACAGACGGCCCCGGCAGGTAAGGAGCGCTAGTTGGGGGGCGGGGGCTTACCTGCTGGGGCTGTCCGCTGCCATCTGCTGCCACCCGCAGGCGACAGTGGACAGCAGTGGACGGCCCCGGCAGGTAAGGAGTGCGAGTGGGGGGAGTGGGAGGGCCCCCCTTACCTGCCGGGACGCCCGCTTCTGTCCGCTTCCATCCGCTGGTCCCATTTACTGAGAAACAGGCTTCGTGGCCTAGTTCTCAGTAGAGCGCCAGGTGATGATGTCATCACCTGGCACTCTAATGAGAACTAGGCTGCAAAGCCTGTTTCTCAGTAAATGGGACCAGCGGATAGCAGCGGACGGAAGCGGGCGCCCCGGCAGGTAAGGAGTGTGAATGGGGGGGAGAGGGAGGGCCCAACTTACTTGCTGGGGTGCCCGCTTCCTTCCGCTGGTCCCATCTACTGAGAAACAGGCTTCGCGGCCTACCTCTCAGTAGCGCGCCGGGTGATGACATCACCCAGCGTGCTACTGAGAGGCAGGCTGCGAAGCCTGTTTCTCAGTAGATGGGACCAGTGGACGGCAGCAGATGGAAGCGGACGGCCCCAGCAGGTAAGGAACATGAGTAAAGGGGAGGAGGCTTACCTGCCGGGGCCATCCGCTGCCACCCGCAGGTGACAGCGGATGGCAGTGTACGGCCCTGGCAGGTAAGGGGCATGAGTGGGGGGGGAGGGACAGGGAGGGAGGAGTTAGGCCCCCACTCACCCGCCCCCATGTTTTTCTCATAGGCTTGCATTGGGGGAAAGCTTTCTTTCCCCCAGTGCAAGCCTATGGTGAAATCACCTAAAATGGCGTCCGATCTGAAAATCGGACTTCTGGGAAGTCTCCGATCCGATCCAATCCGACATGCCAACCCCGGTTCCGATCCCGGTTCCGATCCGATCCGGGGGGTCCGTGCACATCCCTACTTCCTACACTCATAACGCCCTGCGATTTTGATGACAATCCTAAACACTTTCTAGGGAGAAAAACCCATAGAACACAACAAAACTTAAATGCTAGTAAATATTTATAGGGTTGCACTGTAAATCAAGATTGTAAGTCTTTAGGCAGGATTTTCTCATTGCTGCATCCTCTAAACTCTCTGCCCCTGGAGGTCAGGCAGGCGCCAACACTAGACTGATTCTGGCGCCTCCTGAAAACAAATCTGTTTCGAGAAGCCTTCCTCAGTTGACTAGGCACTGTTTTTTCTGGTTTCTTTGTTTTCAAATGGAACAATTTTAATTTGCTTTTTAATCTTCTTTCTTTTACTGTTTATACCTATGTTCACCATTCTGGAATCTATGTTAGATAATTGAGCTGCATATAAATATTGTAAATAATAATAATTAATAATAATAATAAGCCTTGTTTTCTTGGTGCTTGGTGTTTTTAAACTGTGAACTGAAGGGCCAAACTAAATGTGACCCTACTCATGCAACTGGCAGTTGCTTGGTTGTTTTTTGTTTAGTAAATAGCAGTTATGGGGGGGAAGGGGAGGATCTATATTGGAAGAGGATATTTAACTGTTGCCCCCTCCATAGTCCAGAGTGGGGGCCCTCTGGCTGTTATGGTTGCTATTTGCATCAGGTGTATAACTCCTCTTGCCAGCAATAGGACCTTTCCTCCCAATGCAAATAGCAGCCATTGAGGGGGATGAGCTGAATCAAGACTATGATGTGGAGGACAAGGGATTTAACACTTTACCCCCCTCCCCACCCTGGCTCCAATCCAGATCAAGCCCCCACCCCACACTGTGGCTGCTACTTACTAAACAAAAATCAATGACACAGCTGCCAGTTGCTGCTGTTGTCACATCTAATTTGGAAGATTCCATTTTCTGGATAAGCCCCTTATGTAGTTTTCTGTTGGGTGTATATCTGTCTTGGTACCACAATGATTAATCTGGATTGATGCAAATTTCAATCAATATTCTCACAGCAACTGCTTCCAATTGAGCCTTAAAAAACATGCACGTACGTGTATGCTTTTGCAGCAATGGGTTGCTACTTGTATGGGTATCCTAGTTCTTATCTTCACAGTCTAGCAGTAGAGGTTTCATGAGTACAACAACCTCAATCAAATTGTCAGAAAGAAGGATAACATGGTTGGAGAAAGAAGGGAGGAGGCAGGATTAAATGTGAAGTGAGACAGCCTAGCAACAGATGCATCACATGAGGCTTCTGCTCTTCTGTTTTAGGTTTGTTTCTTTCCAGGTGGAGCTGGAAATAGTAACACTATTTTAGGTTTAGCAAATGAATGGATGAAGTGCATGTGAATGGATGCATGCATGCATAAATGAAATGCATGCATGAAACAGGTAGATTGTTGTTGTTATATGCCCATTATTGCAAGGTAGAACAGCAAAATCATGACCTATCTTTTTTTCCTAGATAGAGAGAAGCTTTCCTGCTTAAGCCTCACCTTTGACCTGTTTTTATTTCAAGAATGGGTTTTATTCATTCTATTTTCCACATTGGTGTCTGCCACCAGAGGAGCTTTGTGCTTTCGATGAAAAGGTCAGCCATGATAAATTACACAGTTCCAATAATTTTCACAACAAATGTATTACTGCGTGGTGGTGATGGTGGTGGTGGAGGAGTTGTATGAATTATTCCTTTGAACTGGCAGAGCTAAATCCTCTTGGCATTTCTAAGAGGCAGCTCTATGGAATCACAAGGAATCACCAGCATCAATTAAAGGTGCATGCCATCGACACGGTGCCAACAGTTGGCATTGGCACACTGCCTATTTCAGAGGAGGACATTCAGAATTTCTTTTCAGGGCATCTCTTGATGGGGGAGGGGAATCACAACTTTTAAGCAAAATATAACACAATTCTACAAGAAGAATTGGAGAGTTTGTGCTTATTATGTGTTCTGTGAAACATTCACAAAACCTGATTGTGCTCTGTTGCAAAATTAAGGTGCGGGCTCGAAAAAGTAAAGCAAATACTTCTCTTTTGCATTGTTACTGTTTTACAGCAACCCTTTTATTTTCAGCGCCACAGCTAGTAAAATGTTTTCTGTCTATGGAGGACTGATATACTGCTCCTTTAAAACTAGGCTTATGCTGTCCCCCCCACCCCCACTTTCTTTTCCTGGTCCTGGTGTATGGATGTATGGCAAGGTGCCTAATTGGCCACAAGAAGGGATTAAATTAAATTAAATCACCATCCACAGGAGGGCTCTAAATATGGCTTTTTAATTTGATTTTTTTGGTGGGTTACAGTGTAATTCAAGCTTTCAAGCTTTATTAGTACATAGCTGTTCACACAGCTTGCAAAGCTCAATGCTCAGGGCATCTGATGTGTTGGCCACCATTAGCACCAAAGAGGAACTGTTTGCCACGGGGCTTAAAAACACTCTTTATAACACAACAGCAGGCCTACCATCGATATTAACACGTGTCGGGATGTGACGATGAAGGCTATAGTAAGGCTACATTCTGTAGTGATGCCTCGAGGGGCAACTGAGAGACGGTAATGTTAGGCTGACCATATGAAAAGGAGGACAGGGCTCATGTAACTTTAACAGTTGTAGAGAAAAGGGAATTTCAGCTGGCATTATTTGTATGCAATTAGTACCTGGTGAAATCCTCTCTTCATCGCAACAGTTAAAGTTGCAGGCACTATATTAGAGTGACCCTATACAAAAGAAGGCAGGGCCCCTGCAACTTTAACTGTTGTGATGAAGAGGGAATTTCACCAGGAACTAATTCCATACAAATGACACTGGCTGAAATTCCCTTTTCTCTACAACTGTTAAGTTTACATGAGCCCTGTCCTCCTTTTCATACGGTCAGCCTAGGTAATGACAATCTTCATGCTACTCCAGGAACACTGGATGTGATGAAGATGTTGCAAAGAGACAGGAGGGAATGTCGGCGATTTTTCATGTGTTCTCTGCAATTAACCCTCCCGACAGCCAACTTGGGGTGACTAATTGCCGTGGAAGGAGAAGGAAGCAAGAGCGCTCGTTGCTGCAAAGCTGTTAATGGAGAACTTATGGAGAGAAAGTCCGAGCCCTCTTGTCTAAATTGGAATGTGATGGAAATCTGTTGGAAAGTGATGACAGAAATGAAGTAAAAACAGTTGTTTCCTGATCCTTGTGCCAGATGTGTCACATACTGTGATAAATAAGATCTGCATATTACACTCCAGAAACTGGGGGATATTATGAGCATTTATTACATCAAGGTAACCCAAAAAATAAAATGGACTTGAAATGCGCTGTTACTTCTGGTATCAAGCAGTGCACAATTATTGCTCGGTGCCTGGAGCTGCTAATTCTTTTGTTTAGCCTCAAACCAACAAAGCCTATTAAAAGCTTCCATTCAATTTATTGTTAAGGCATTTATTAACTGATTATGAAAAGACATTAAAGGTTTCATAATTAAATGGTTACATTGTTCCATAAACGGATTATTTTTTCCATTTGCATCCTCTCCTACTGGATTGACGTCCATGCTATAAAATATATTTGTTGGTAATCAACGGATCACCTGCTCTATTTTTTCTTATCAGAGATACAATGCAGATAAACTAAAATATTTGGATTTAAGCAGGAATCCTGCCCTATTGAAATGATGAAGCATCCATTAACACACAGACTCTTTTTCTCTCTGTATATATACAGGATCTGCCTTCAGATGCATATTACTGAAGGGAGATGTTAGGTAGGGTGACCAGATAAAATCCAGGTCAGGGCTCCTGTAACTTTAACAGTTGTAGAGAAAAGGGAATTTCAGCCAGTGTCATTTGTATGCAATTAGTTCCTGGTGAAATTCCCTCTTCATCACAGCACTTAAAGTTGCAGGGGCCCTGCCTTCTTTTATATATGGTCACTCTAGTATAGTGCACGCACCTTTAACTGTTGTGATGAAGAGGGAATATCACCAGGAACTAATTGCATACAAATGACACTGGCTGAAATTCCCTTTTCTCTACAACTGTTAAAGTTACAGGAGCCCTGACCTGGATTTTATCTGGTCAGCCTAATGTTAGGCCATGTCTACACCATGTTTTTGCCCCCTGGGTCATCCTTATGCATCAAAATGATGCACAGGGGATCCCGGGGGCAGACAGGGACGATTCCTCAATTTTCTCTAGATTACTGGGGAACCAGTTATCTCAATTTTCCCCGCAGTCCCAGGAACATCCCAAGGACTGCGAGAGGTGTGGCTGCCACTCCTGCCTCCTCACGAGTAGCACGGCCTTCAAAGCAGGCACAGAGCTATACGGGGAGGTTCTGTGCCCATGGGGGTGGGGGTGGGAAACAATTTTGCCATCCCCAGGATGGTGGTGGTGGTGGTTGGTGTTTTGTTTTTGTTTTTACATTTTCTGGCAGATTGGGGCCACGCATGGCTCCTCTTCTGTAAAAAGAATAAATGGCACCCGTGATGTCCCTCTTGCCTTCCGGGATGTCTCAATGCCATTTAGATGCTGAAGGAGGATCGTGGAAGCAAGTAAGTCCGTGAGACTCCCCCTCCCTCCCTCTACACCCTAAGATGTAGATGAGCCCTTAGATACAAATAGGCTGACCAGATAAAATCCAGGTCAGGGCTCATGTAATTCCAAGCATATTTACATGGAAGGAAGATCCACTGAAATGAATGAGACCTACTTCATAGTAAAATTATTAGAGTTGGTCTATTGATTGCTGAAGAGATCAAACTTGCTGTGTACTATGTTTAGCTACCGTGTCAGTTTAAAGGGCCTACCTGAGTGAAAAGGATGTTCGCTATCATAATGGAACCCAGGGGCATTGCTAGGCGCTTGAAAGATTTGGGCCAAGTCCCAAAAGACACATGGGGGTTAAAATTTGCATAAAACTTGCACAGACATATATGTCGCTACTGTGGAGTAGGCACCACAATGTCCCACACTATTGTTTATAAATTTATTATTACATTTATATCCCATGGCTTGCATGCTCCTCCTCCTCACCATTTTATCATCACAACAACCTTGTGAGGTAGGTTAGGCTGAGTGGCCCCAAAGACCAGATCTACACCAACCAGGATATAACACTTTGAAAGCGGTTTGAAAATGGTATATGGAATGTGTCATGTGCCCCAACCGTTGTCAGTGCACTTCGATACTGTTATAAAGCAGTAGTGTAGATGTTACCTCAGTGAGCTTCATGGGTGAGAGTGGACTAGAACATGATTCTTGAGTCCAGTACTCTAACTAGTACACTACACTACACTGGCCCACTATGGTGAAATGAACTGTATTTCTATTATAATTATGTGAATTATTCCTAAATTTGCATCTGTGTAGCTCTGGTCCAGGTTTTGAATGGGCAATTCAGACCCATTAGCTTGACAAAAGACCTGCTCCTTACAAACAAAAACTGCTAGAACTGATTTATTGATAGGGATTAACACGGCTGCTTAACTGCAATTTTTGGACTCCCCTTGGGGGTGGAGCTCTGGAGATTGTCATGCTGAGCACCTGTACTCTAAAATTTACCACTGCACCCAATTAAAGAAGTTTTAGGGCACAGTCCTATCTGCTGGCTAAGCAACATTAGAAACAGGCAGACATTTGTGGAGAATAAAACTTTTGGGCAATTGGAGGATAGATTTCAGCACAGCATTCCCATATGTTCAGGAAGGAGCATTTTCTCAATTTCCCCCATAAGACCAATAGGAAGGAACCTTTCTTGGTACATGGGTAACTAGTTCTGTGTCTGGTTTCAGCTTTATTGGACACTAGCCTGGTGCACAGCCTAAACCTGTAAACACATCTGCAAAGCACTCTTTTCCTTTTCCCTCTGTTAGTTTAGCATGTTCTGAGCTCGCCACCCTCACAGCTCTGATCACGTTCAGTAGCTGACATGCTCAGTATCTCAGAACTGCTTTCGAGGGAATTTCCACAGTGTACAAATCTTATCGCTGTCTATTTCTATGTCTGTTTTGGCTTCTTTTTGTTCCTTGCTACTTATTAATGATATCTGAAGTAGCGAGCGTGTGTTCCCCCCTTATTTCTGGAGGTTTATTTCTCTCCTGCATTATGTTCACTTTCCTCAAACTTTTATTCTCAGCAGTGCATACTTGTGCAAAACAATCTCTCTTTTTGCAGTTGTGGTAAATCTTTCCCCATGCTGGGCATTCCTCCACTTTGCTATGCTTGTTTCCACACCTTTTACAGTTTCTTTCCTCTCCCCTTTGCCAGAAGTAGTTTTCCAGCAAGACCTAGTAGTCTGACTTCTTGACTATCTGTAACTTGCCATCTTTTATTAACCTCATGCACTTCTTGGAATTCATTCTGCAGTGTTTTCATTTGTATTCTGGACTGAATACTGGCTGAATGAATGCACGTGGCGAGCTGTCATTCTGATCTGTCAGAACTGAAACGGTCTTTAATAAATTCATATAAAATCGAGGGTTGGAGGGATCGACCTCAAATTTCATACACATACTTAGGCATACCCCATAAGCACTGTGACCAAGTTTCAAGCCTCTAACTTTTAAAATACAGAAGTTATAGGTATATTTATATGGCAGTCCGATAAAATGATAAAATCGCCCGAAAATTATCATCTCTGATGATTATCGTAGGTTTTTCGATCGTATCGTCATCGTTAAACACATGCACGATAATGACCTTATTGTATCATTATCGTACATGTTAACAATATGATACACATCCCTAATAAACATGTTCCCTTGTAGCAGGCCAGATCCAGCTGCCTCCTATGGTTACCATAGTTCCCTGTCAAAAACAACCGTTTCCATGTAGAGAGGCTGATAATACATGCTGTGTAAAGTTGTCACTGCTGTGCTTTGGCACCATTTTTTTTTCTATTTGCCCCATTTTAAAAAAAGAATCCTCTGTTTATAGCACTCAAATAACTTAGCTCGTACTGGTGTTACCAAGAGTGTGGAGTGCATGTAGTAAGTGATTTAATCCCACTGGGAAGG
The DNA here is from genome assembly GCA_029215795.1 of Anniella stebbinsi. Lineage (NCBI taxonomy): Eukaryota > Metazoa > Chordata > Lepidosauria > Squamata > Anniellidae > Anniella > Anniella stebbinsi. The sequence continues at coordinate 162,332,988 of JARDYH010000003.1, read as the reverse complement.
TTCACTTCTAACTGTGAGGCAAGAGAGGTGAGGGGTTAAAGTAATGAGCCACTTTTTGTTGGCTCAGGTGCAAGGTGAAGAGAGCTTTTGTTGTTTTGCATTACATCTTTGTGCTTTTACTGTGAGATGTGTTCTTATTTTGACCCAGTACGCTGTTTGAAAGGCTGTGGTCTATGAAGCTCACATTGCAAGTCTAGAAAAGAAAAGCACACCTTTGTAGTATAGTTACATGACTGGAAAACATCATACATGACTGGAAAACACTTACTGGCTAGTGAGTGAAAGACTTCACATATAGAGGAATGAACTCATACCCTACCTCCCTACCTCCCCCCCCCCCTTATCCACACCAGCCATTTATTCCATGATAATATTGAGTAGGCTGACCATCTGAAAAGGAGGACAGGGCTCCTATAACTTTAACAGTTGTAGAGAAAAGGGAATTTCAGCCAGTGTCATTTGTATGCAATTAGTTCCTGGTGATATTCCCTCTTCTTCACAACAGTTAAAGTTGCAGGGGCCCTGCCTTCTTTTGTATATGGTCACTCTAGTATAGTGCCTGCAACTTTAACAGTTGTGATGAAGAGGGAATTTCACCAGGAACTAATTGCATACAAATGACATCTGCTGAAATTCCCTTTTCTCTACAACTGTTAAAGTTATAGGAGCCCTGTCCTCCTTTTCAGATGGTCAGCCTAATATTGAGGTCATCCCTACTGGGCCAAATGATGCACAGCTTGTCCAGGGCTGATCTGGGGATGACCTCTCAGTTTTCCCGGGGTATGGATGATGGCTTTTGTCCCATCCCCCCCCCCCTCAGTACAATCCCAAGGTGGGCAGCTGGTGTGCCCTCCCTTCCTGAAGCTTCTGCTGTTCCTCGCAAAGAGCAGGATGCAGCAACCAAACAAGCAGCTGCGCAAAGTGAGGGGGAGAGCATTGTCACCATGTTTTGAATGGATATCACCATGCTTCAGCTCCAAGTGTGTTTGGTTTTTTTTAAAAAAAAATCACAGGCCCTTTCCGCATCATTCATTTTTCGAGGGGCTGCCCCTGCCTGCTCGCGGAGAGTCCACAAGATGCACAGAGCATCCCGCAAGCTGGCAGGGGCCTGCCCTCCGTTTTCCCGGGAATTCAGGGAATGCTATTATCTCAGTTCATTCCCTGCTCCCGGGACAGGGGGACAGGATGGCGGGGGAGGATTTTTTTTTTTTTAAAAAAAACCTAACTAACCTTTTGCGCACGAGAGCTCGTGCGCTCCTCTGCGGATTTTTTTTTAACAAAATGGCTGGCATGACTTGCAGTGGCCCAGGAGAAGCCCAGGCCACTGCATTGTGGTGCAGCCTCATCATGCCGAACCTGGAAGTGGCTACTTCCGGGTTTCCCCGCTTCCCACCCTCTCCGCCCCTATGGTGCGGAAAGGACCACAGCTTCGCACAGGATCACAACTGTGATCTTCAGCAAGCCTCATGAGTTGTAAAAAAAAACAAAAAAAAAAACACCCCTTCCCACTGGAATGGCTCTCCCAATTGTGGGAAAAGTCCTTGGCGTGTGCCCCATGAGGGATGATCACTGAAGCTGAAAACTTCACGATCATCCATCTCCACTCCCGAAAGGGCTCTTGGTGTAGATGAGCCCACACCCCATGTGTCAAAGCCAAAAGCATGATCTTTCAAAACTTCATAGCCATGATATGCTTGCATGGATTTTTCTGGAATTTGGCACACATGACTAGCAACATCCCATCTGCAATGTCACCAAGTTTCATGTTTCTATCTTTTAAAATGAAGAAGTTATGGCAGTTTATTTCCCCCAATGCAAGGCTATTGGGAAAACTCCAAAAATGGCAGTCTGATGTTCCGATTCTATCCGATTAAAATTGGATTAAAAAAATATGTTCGGATAACATCAGAGCTCATCAGACCAGCATCGGAATCAGAAATCAGATGTCCGATTTCCCCCGATTCACTTTGGAATCGGACATTGGATCCGATGCGATGCACATCCCTTTCTATTATTGCTTACCATTTCTTCATGACTTTGCTACCTATGCCGGGAATGGATGATGCTGGTGTGGATCCATGTGATTTGTGGAATACTTGTGGTTGGCTTGGTCCACAATGCTGGTGGAGTATCTTTTAAGTGTAATATCTTCAAAACATAATCATACTGCTTTTCCCAAGCAGGGCTGTCCACTGTATTAAAACGCCATTAAAAACACAACAATAACAGAATAAGAACAGCATCGAGCCCAGCTGAACCGCTTACACATCAAAGGCCTGGTTGAAAAAGTCTTTGCTTGCCAGCGGAAGGATAACAGAGAGCGAGAGAACCTGGCCTTCCACAGCAGGGAGTTCCACAGCCTTGGAGTGACCACCAAGAAGGCACCTCTGAAAGCAGTGGTCTGGAAATAAGGGCTTCCCCAGAAAATCTTGAGACCCGGGCAGACTCATATGGGAGAAGGCCATTTTTCAAGACATATAGGTCTTTATAGGTCATGACAGTGGCCAGATCAAACACCTCTAGGAACAGATGCAGTTGGCTCACTAGCCTCAGCTGCAAAAATGCACGCTTTGTCATTGCCGAAACCTGGGCATCGAGGTTCATGCTGAGTCCAGGAGTACACCCAAACTGCAAGCCTGAAACTTTAGTGCCTTTCAATTAACCAGGAGCACCTCTTTCTTGTCTGGATTAGGCTTCAATTTGTTTGCCCTCATCCAGTCCAGTACCAACATCATGCACCAATTTAAAACTAGAACAGCTTCCTTGGATTTGGAGAACGAGAACAGATAATGATGGGTATCATCAGCCTACTGGTGGCACCCAGCCCTAAAACTCCAGGCAATCTCTCCCAGAGGCTTCATGGGGGGGTTAAGATGGGACCCGGAGGGACACCACAAGCCAACAGCCATGGCCATTATACTATTAGTGTACATAGCACATTGCCAATCTAGTGTGAGATCCAGTGGCAATCATGCCAAAATGGTAATGGAAGAGTTTGCTCAATCTAGAAATAAGGAATGTGACATCACAGAAGGTATAAATAACCTTGGGTAAATAGTTTGCAGGAAGAAAAGCTGCACAGTTCCATTTTCATCTCTTGGAGGACCTTCCTTTATTTTTAATAGATAGACAACAGGAAGTTCATCAGGTACAGGCAGCATCTCCCATAACTGCAATACTTTCCTCCATTAAGACATTTAAAAGCATAGAAACACAAAGGTTTATTCCATCAGAAACTAACACCCCGATGTACAGCTTCAGTTCTTCAACTCTTTTTTCTTATTCTAATCTCTTCCCTAATCACACATATTAACCATTCATACTCTTGTTTTATTTCCCCTGGAAAAGGGAGAGGTGTTCCTTTCCCTGAAAGAGTAATTTGAAATGTGTTTGAAATCAAGTTTAATGCCTAGTTAAATGTTATGAGTTCCTTTCATGTGGAGCTTATGATTTATTTCCACAAGATATAAAAATAGAGCCCACTGTCTCATTATATGTTGGGGAGAAAAATCCTGTCCTCATTATAACTAATATCTTATTACTGTACTATTGCCTTATGTTTCAGCATTTTAATAACTTGTCATTGAAAGAAATACCCTGAGTGAGTAATACATGCTCCCTGATTGACTATGTGGCTATAATTCAATCAAGGGTCTCTACTGACATCATAAGCCAAAAGGGGTTAGCCTGGGGGTTTATGAATGGCAGCAAAACTCTGTGATTGAATTATAACTTTGTTATTCAATCTGAGAACACGTTTTCTTATTTATAGTATATTGAAAAATTTCATGATTTTCCCCTCCTTCTCAGGTGAAAGTGATAAATCAAAATGTGGCAAAGCCACCATTTCTAATTTTCAGAATGTGAAATCTCTTATGTGGGAGAGAATGATTAACGTGGACATGATGTGAGGTTATTGAAGTTGTGATCAGGAAGGAGAGGGAATGGAGCCTGAGGAAATTAAAAGGAATATTTCACTGAAAGTAATCAGGGTTTATTTCTTTCCCGTAAATGTTATTAGATGACTATAGTAACATAGGGTGCCTCTACAAGAGAGGTTTAATGCGCTTTGAAGGTTCATTAAAATTTTTACCTCTACAAGAACGGAGCGCAAATTGGGCGTAGAGGCGCGTTATCTCCCCGATAATGCGCATTTTCGAATGCGCGTTAAATCGCGAGTTTTATTTTGCTCCGGCCGTTAAAGCGCATTTTCCCCGTGTGAACAAGCGATTATGCGCATTAACTTCTTGTAAAGCGCTTTTTGGACATCTATTAATGCGCTTCGCCGCCTCTTGCCGCCTCCCGTGCAGAGGGATTAGGAGTAAATGCGCGTCTGCGATAATGCGCATAATCGCCGAACCGGGCGCAAAAGCGAATCCTTGTAGAGGGAGCCATAGAAACATGGCCTGCCCTGAAATGCAACCTTCACTGTCACACTGTCAAAGGTCTTGGCTTCTATGTTGTTTCCAGTTAACTCACTATTTAGAATTGTATCAACATTCTTAGGAATATAACATGAGCGGCACTGGATCAGACCAAAAGACCATCTAAGACAGCATTTGTTTCCAATAGTTGCAAACCAAGCAGGACATGATGTTTTCCCCCTGTTGTTGGTCCATGCTATCCAATGTTCAGAGATGTATGGAGGTTACACTAAACCTGCCTTCCCCAATGTGATACCCTCCAGAAATTTTGGACTACAACTCCCAGCTTCCCTGACCATTGGCCATGCTGGCTGGGACAGATGGGAAGTGAAGTCCAACACACCAGGTTGGGGAAGGCACCAGGTTGGGGAAGGCCAATATCCATTGTCAAATGGGGCCTGCAAAAATGTTGCAATCTGAAGTGCTTCTGGTCAGGGTTCCAGTCACTCCATTCCATTCCTTTTCCCACCCAGGTTTTCTGTTCCTCCTGCATAGCCAGTCAGCTTTCCAGGCCCACTGAGCATGCTCAGTACACATTAGGCTGCTCTTTGAAGGGCAGGTTGCCTCCTTAGAGTTGCACCCAGTGTTAGTCCTACTTAAAATAGACCATTGAAATGAATGGGACTCCAGTTGGACTAACATTAGATACATGAGATACATTAGATACAACCCATTGGATGCATCTCCTCTTCAGAAAGCAGCCTAAGATTCCTCTGAGTATCTGTATTAGGGTGACCAGATTTTGAGGATCAAAATTCTGAACCCCCCCGCCACCCCACCCACTCAAAACAACCCCCCCGCGCAGCCCCCCCGCCACGCTGCCCACACGCACGCCCCGTGCCGCACGCCCCGCGCTCCTTACCGGCTGGGGCGTCCGCTTCCCTCCGGTGCTCAGAATCTACTGAGAAACAGGCTTCCTGGCCTGTCTCTTAGTACTGCGCCGGGTGATGACATCATCACCCGGCGTGCTACTGAGGGACAGGCCGCGAAGCCTGTTTCTCAGTAGATTCCGAGCACCGGAGGGAAGCAGACGCCCCAGCAGGTAAGTGCCTCACGCCACCGCCTGCCCCGCGCAGGCCGCCTGCCCGCACCACCCGCGCCGCGCCGCCCCCCCTCCTCGCGGGAGGAGAACGAGCTGTTTCCCGGAGTTGCCCCCTGGGGCCTGGTCGGCCCGGTTTGGCCCATTTTTCCCGTTTAGGACCAGGAAACCCCAGGGGGTCTGGTCAGCCTAATCTGTATATCTGGCCCTTGGGTGGGTGTGCTGCTGTTTTGGCTACATAAAGCCAGCACTAGGGGATTTGAGATTACTAATTATATATATGAGAGACCTATCTTCAGTAAGTGTCTTCATGTGGGTCTCCAAGACCACCACACTGGTCCTATTCCCACCAATGTGCAGTTCCTCCTGTTCGTGTTGCCCACACATTCGTGTAGGCATCTGAGGGAGGAACATGTACGTGCATAGACCTTTCTGCATAAAGCCTTCTCCGGGGTAGGATCTACACTACTACTTTACAATGGTATTGAAGTGCACTGAGAACTGTTGGGGCCATGACATATTCCATATACCGTTTTCAAACCACTTTCATAGTGGTTGGTGTAGATCTGCCCTCGTCCTACAACCCTGATCATATGCAGGGAAGCCTACGCAGGTAAAGGTCTGTGCACATAGACTTCCCAACCTCAGACAGCCACACTAACACACGGATGCCAGGAGAACATAAGAAGAGACATACAAGACCAAAGGCCTATCTAATTCAGCTTCCTATTTCCCACAGTGGCCAGCCTCATGCCTATGGGCAGCTCACCAGCAGGACATGAAGCTTCAGGAAGGGACCATAACACACACTATTAGGGAGGAGGCAGTGGTACAGCCCCACAGCCCCTTTTAACATGCTTTGCTCCTTCATGAGAGTAACACTTATGCATTTGTCTAATCTCTTTTTAAAACAATTGAAAGTAGTAGTGGAAGTGCATGATGCATTTGCTAATGTTTGCGAAGCATTTCTACATTTTGTCTCTTCTGGAACACTATCCATCAATTCCATGTTAGAAGAGAGGCGGAAGTATTTCTATTTTCTCCATAATAATTATGTTCTCCATAATTTTTATAAACTTCTCTTGCTTGAAAGCCTCTACACAAGATTGTGATGTTATTTTTTATTTCTTAAAAGCAAACAAACCCTATGAACCATTATTTTGATAGATACCATCTTTGTGAATAGTTAGGAGCCAGGAGCCAAGCAAGATTCTACTGAGTTTTCTTTTTATCACACATGGTGTATTGATGTTTTGTTACCATTACTAAGACATTAGGAGATTATTCCTGCTCATTGGTTTACAGATCTGCATGATTGCAGATGGCTGTTCATTATATCCATTTGAATATGGGAATGGGGTGGTGTGCAGTTCATTTGGTTGATCCCTCTCCCCTCCTCCATCTCTTCAATACTTTGAGCCTCATTTCCTATGTAGCAGTTAATAAAATAAGCAAGCTGGCAAGAATACCTCCTTCCAAATTTATGAAGTTTTTGTCTCGCTGTTATTTTACTTTTTTTCCCTTGGGTTTTGATGGCCTGTCAAATGTGATGAATCATAAAAAAAGGAGTTTGGAAACTAAGGTTCACACAGTAATTGGAACAACAGTCTCATAATTTCAAACTCCCGGGAGAAGCTCTGCTGGAACCAAAAAGGTTCAAAAAAATAAGTTTCAGTTTTTTTTAAAAAAAAAATGGTCAAAATAAAATCACAGATCATTGATTGAGAGAATAGTTCCAATTATTTTTAATATTTACAATGAAGTAAGACATTTAATTAAAGCATAATAAATGTAAAGTAGGTTAAATTTAAAAATACATACATTTATACCAAAACATTTTTTGAAGAAATGATGTCTTTTTATAAATCTATATAATGGCCCTTTCCACACCAGGTAAAATGCTTGGGATGGACCCCGGCTACTCCCTGTGAGTCCGCATGACCCACAGGGAATACTGGGGCGGGGGGGGGGCACAGGATTTTTCCAGATTCCCTGGAACCAGAAAAATCCTGAATTTTTCTGCAGTCACGGGAAGTTCCCAGGACCATGAAAAATGTGACCACCCACCCTGGTGCTGTTGAGCACAGCAGCAAAGATGGGGGGAGGGGCTGGATCACATGCAGTCTTTATTTCTTTTTTACTTACTTAGTTTGCTGGATCGCTTATGTGCTCTTCACTGTTAAAAAAATGGTGGGCGCACCGGCCCACCGGCCCAAGGACAGCTCAGGTTGTAGCCACCCCTCTGGCCCACTACACCCCATGGTGTGGAAAGGGCCAATGTTTACAGGATCCAGTTCCAAACAGTCTTTATGGCCCAGCCAAAAGCAAACACTGATTTACCACTTGTTCTAGGATTTGGAATCCCAAAAATGGAATTTTGGAGACTGGCTGGTAGTTATCTAGGGTGATGGGATTCGTTGATATTTTTCTCAAGAAGTAATCTTACCACTGCTTCCTTGAAATGAATTGGGACAAACCCTCCACCAGGAATCATTTACCACCTCCACTACATCCTCTAGGAGCAAGTCTTATCAGCCAGGATGGATATGGTTCCAAAGATAATGGGGCTAGAACTACACTATTGCTTTATAGAAGTATTGAAGTGCACTGATAGCAATTGGAGCCTATTACACATTCCATGTACCGCTTTTATAGTGTTGTTTCTTGCTTATTATTCTACATTATCCAAAATACCAGAATAAATGTCATTGAGCGTTTTATAGCATGCTCGCTATTGGCCACTTATGGATGTTCAAAGGCTCTTTTGATAACATCATCCACCTCCTGTGCATCTCCTGCTCCTTCTGCCTTTTTCCCCTGTGACAAAATAAGACCTGGTAAATCTGATTTTTTGATTGAACTGAAACTTCTTGCCATTTTCTGAGTGTGTGGTCGTTGCTTGCTTCCTCTTTTTTCCCCCTGTGAAGAAAGAGGAAGCTGCTTGTCCCTATTGTGGGACAGAAAAGTGACAGTAGGGAAATGCGATTTCCCCCATCTGATGATGCTCATTGTGTGTATTACGCAGTATAAATATGCTAGAGAGATATAGCGTTACCATGATGGGATTGTAATAATTTGACATAAGGTATAGATCTGGCCTAGGTCACTCTTCTAAGAAACTTGTTCCAGGCTGAACAACATGATACTCAAATTGAACAAGTGGCTGTCTCAGTCATCTCAGAGAGTCTACTCTCAATGTGACGTTCAAGTTGGAACAATATTATCCAAGTTGGAGTGATATTATCAGAAAAGTGTCTCACAAATTCATCACAACAGGTTTCCAAGAGCTCCTCCTCACTACCTGGAGTCTAGAATTGTGCATAAATGGACTCTTCAAATCATCACCCTATGTGGATACTTTCACCAAATTTCTATTGATGGTGGAGAAATTCTCCAAACATTTTCCATTGGCAAGCATTGTAGCATCACTTCTTTCTAGTGCTGATGCTATTGCAGTTCAGGGATAAAGGCTGTGTTGCATCCATATCTATGAAAGAGGTCAAGCTAATGCTGTGTCAAAATCTGAGCTCCAATTTCCTGGATGTTTTCTTTCCCTGTTAAAGAGGCTTCCATTTTTCTGCCTAGTTCTCAGGGCATTTAATAATTTATTTTGATATCTTCCCCTGGGATTTAATTGAAATACAGGCATCCAAGAAGGCTACAGGCTTCCAAAGAGATGCTTGCACAATGAAAGACAGAACACTCACACTCATTTCTCAACACCCTCATAAGTAAAGTAGGCACAAGAACCCTGAACTCAATCCATGAGCATTTCTCTGAAAGTTCTTCTCCTTTGGCTTTCTTTTCAAAAGCAATTTATTTTCTGCCAGATTGAATGAGAATGGTTGGAAAAAATGTGGAAGAATTTTTTGGCACAGCACTAATAATCCCTTAACCATCCAACAGACAACATAGTGCTGATGCAATGGAGGCAGAGAAAAACAAGTTTGCTGTCCTCATCACCATGTAATAGGTTGTATAATGGACTCTAACCTGTGTTTCATCAGATTTGTCTTGAGTCTTTCATCCCCACCATTGCTCTACTTGTCTGCCCAAGTGTTTCATTATTCTATGTTCCTCAGAGATCCATGGAGTTCACACCATGCACTTAACTAAAGGATGCATAGTAGCAATTGCGTCTACTGCCTGGGTCATCTCCCCTTTTCGCAGGTCAATCAGGACTTTGAGAGTATCACTAGCTCTGGTGGCCAGTAAATCCTCCAGAGCTTTCAGCAATCCTTTCTGAGTTCAATACCCTCCATTGTAATAGACCCCTCTACATCTGAAGAGGTTATGAGTCCCAGCAAATCTGGTTAGTTATCTGCCCATGACAACAGACTTCTTTCAGCACCATTCCTCCTCCCCCTGCCATCACCTTCATCCTCGCTTGTGAAAAACAGATTGAGAAGGTGGTTGTCATCATGGAAACCATTAAATCTTTAACTGCTCCTATAAAGGAAGTTTTGGCACAGATATTGAAGTCCTCCAATAAAGTCAGTTTGAGGGGAATCAATACCACCTTTCTGACCACCTCCACCAACTCAGGCCCTTTCTACACCAGGCGTTTTGCCTGTGATGGCCCCTGGCTGGTCCCTGTGAGTCCAAATGACGCACAGGGACTCCCGGGGGCGTGGGGCAGGCACGGGATTTTTCCGGAATACCAGAAAGGGCCTCAGGCAGGGAGACACTTGGGCAGCAGTGGGGGGAGAATGTTTGGGAACAGTTGTGCTAAGCATACCCAGTCTCTTCAGCCTGAAATATGTCAGTTATGATTGAACACTTTTGTTGTGCAATGATAAGGCTTTTAATGCCTCTCTCTCTCTCCCTCTCTCTCTCCCCCCCCTCTCTCTTTCCCCGCAGAAAATAAATAAGTTTCTCGAGCGCAGCACTCAAATTGGGACTTGGGCTCCCTGCGTGCCTTGAGATCTCCACAGAGGTTCTCAACAGCTTTTCCGGCCTGGCTCTCCTTCGAACTGGAATGTTGCCTTGTTTCCATGTCAAAGGTCAGCCTTTTGCCATAACTCCTTTTTAGCATGGTGGAAAGAATGGCTTTCTGGGAACCTAGGAGCTGCAAGCAGGTTGCACCCCCCCTACTTTCTCCCATTAAGCTGCTGTTAATCTCTGCTTTCTGTTTGAGCTAAATGGGCAGCTGCAAAGGAGAAGGAAGGAAGTAGTTACTTCCTTGCCTGTGGGAGAGGCATTGATGTCGCAGTGGAGCTTATCAACAACTTGCATATACTCAGAATTCATGGAATTATTTTGCTCCCTGGAGTATGGGCTAGAGAGAGATCTTAATACCACAGCTTTGAAACATTTCCAAACTACTATACTTTTCAGTTCGACACACTCAGCACTTGGCTTATGGGAAAGAGAACACCTAAGGAAATTTGGTTAGGGATGCACCAGAATTGCTCTGTATAATCAAGAGAATTTCATAGTGTTGCTGGGATTTTTTTTCTTTTATATAATGGCAGTCATTGATTCAAATGTGCATTCATTTATTTAAAATATTAATGCCCCACCTTTCTATTCATCGGGATCCTAACAATGCAATTACCATCAAAATATGATAGGAACAGCAATGCAACTTAAAAGACCGCAATGTGCAACTTAATGAAAACTTTTCCTAATCTGGTGCCAATGGTCCTGGCCTGCTGAGGATGATGGGAGTGATAATCTAACATATCTGGAGGGGGACCAGGTAGGGGAAGGCTGAGATACAAAATAGGAGAAATTCATTATTAATTACCTCACAAACTTTTTGAAAGAACAGGGTCTTAGGACCTCATTCAGGGGTGGAGAATCTCTTTCAGCCGGCTAGGGTGACCATATTTTGGAAACCAAAAAGAAGGACAACATGGTCGGCCCCCAAGAGGCGTCCCCACCAACATGTTCTCCCCCAGGAGGCATATCCAGCACAAAAGGGAGTGTGCCCACCTGAACAGAGCCTTGGTCACATGTCTGATTTTACAGCAAACAATTAAGACAAATCTGTTCTACATAACATCTTAATATTACCATCACTGAAATAACAAGTGAGACATCCAATGTATCTGAAATTAAGTTCACTCACACCTACTTTTGTAGCTCTTGCTTTACTTTGTTGCTATACTCTGTGGGATACATTCTCCCCTTCCCTCAAATATCTTTTCTGATTGTATCTTCACTCCGCTGCAAGCCGCTGCTTAACAGGGCTTGCTGCCGGCTGGCTGGCTTTTTTATTTTTAAATTAAATATATTTTTTTGAAACTTGTGTATGATTGTCACAAGTTTCTCTACTCTAACATTAGGGTGGGTGTTGTGGGCGGCAGACACTACTTCATCCATTCACACTTCTCACTTATATACATTAGCCTCTCAAGGCTTTTGCGTTGGCACCACTTTTCACACCCAGACTTTGAACTCCTGTCTATTTCCTGCACAAACACGTGACTGCTTTGACTAACCTCTCCTTTCCCACATTTTGATCTGTGGACGCCTAACCTCTGTTGAGCTCCAGGTGCCTGACTACCCACCAGATCTGCAGGAGGAAAGGTGCTATGCTCACCCAGCACTTCTTAACTAAAAACTCAAGATCCCCTTGATGCCAAGGGCTGAAACTGCTCAAGGTGCAAGACCCCAAAGAGGAGGTTTGACAACCTGAGTTTGAAGGGTATTGCTTCAGTGTGTGTGTGTGTGTGTGTGTGTTTAAAAAATAAAACCTTGAACTTTAAAAAATATCCTAAAAATTAATGAATGAACACATCTGCTTCAAACTTGGCTTGACTCAAGCCCTACTTAAGAGCTATCAAAGTACCAAGTTTCATTTATTTTCTTTAAAAATGATTTTTTTTAAAAAAAATTAAACCTCAATTTTTTTAAAAATCCTAAAACTCAACAGATGAATGGATCTACTTCAAATTTGGCATGGATAATGCCCTACCTAAGGGCTATCATGGTGCCAAGTTTCATCTCTTTATCTTTAAAAATAACTGAGCTGTAAGCATTTTTGTTAATTCCCATTGACTATAAAGTAGAGCTGCCCTTTGGGTGGGGGGAGGATGGGAAAAATCTGAATTTTTCTTTGAATTTCATCATTTCCCCTCCCTTCCCAGATTTGTTGCCAAAAATTCTGACGTGTCCTGGTTTTTCCTGACATATGGTCACCCGCCAATTTCAGTTTTGGAGAAGGGGTTGGGGCTAGGCTGACCATATGAAAAGGAGGACAGGGCTCATGTAACTTTAATGTATATACACATCAGTCAGGTTCCTTCACAGTTTACAGCATCATTTTATCATCATGGCTGACTTTATTTCTCTCAATGTTAGGCTGACCATATGAAAAGGAGGACAGAGCTCATGTAACTTTAACAGTTGTAGAGAAAAAGGAATTTCAGCCAGTGTCATTTGTATGCAATTAGTTCCTGGGGAAATTCCCTCTTCATCACAACAGTTAAAGTTGCAAGCACTATACTAGAGTGACCATATACAAAAGAAGGCAGGACCCCTGCAACTTTAACTGTTGTGATGAAGAGAGAATTTCACCAGGAACAAATTGCATACAAATGACACTGGCTGAAATTCCCTTTTCTCTACAACTGTTAAAGTTACATGAGCCCTGTCCTCCTTTTCATATGGTCAGCCTACTCAATGTGATTACTCTCAAATGGCTGCCACAATGTTTCATAGTGTTCCTCCCTCCCTCCTTCTAGGTCTCCTTTCAAACATGGAAAGGTCACACTCTGGTCTTTAATATCTTATGAGAACTATCAGACTTTGGAACAGGATGAAACATTGCCCAAATTGCTAAAAATCACACCTTGTAATGCTGTGCTGTATTCTCTCAGATGTTAACAAATTCTACAGTTTTCACACATGTGCCTGAGGTGAAATCACACCTTTCTGTGGTGAAAGCAGCGTAACATAGTGGATTGACAGCTTTTCCCCATAGAAAACCACAAAAAAGCAATGAATTATTTGAGGGAGGGGGAGCCTACACCTGTATTGCATCAACACCACATTATTATTTTTTCTTAACAAAATCCTACTGTAATGGAATATGATGAAGATGGAAATGTGAGGGAAATCCATTGTTGCACAGATGAACTCCCACCATCTCTAGCTTCTCCAAATAATTTTAAGATTCGTAAAGTGACTGCAAATTTGCTTCATTCAGATCTTCTGTTTCCCCCCCTTTTCCTTTTCATGTAAAATGTCCTTCTTAGCCAAATCACGTTTCTCTACTCCGAACTGATTGATCTCTCTGACCAGCTTTCCAGCTTTCTGCTTCTCTTCTCCACTTCCAAAACTTCCCGTTATAGCTATGCTCTCCTGGTCTCCAGCGTTCCTCTAGTTACTCTTTGATGGCATTATTTCCCTAGAAAGGATACAACAAGATTTCTAGGCCAAAGGGCTTATATGGGGATCTGGATTTATAGCTGTCTGCCTTATAGTCATTTATACTGTGTTTGCTATCAAAGCCTGTGATCTTCGATATCAAAACTTTAAAAGCTGATACAGTGTCTTTGCTTTCAAGGGGCTTTCTTAAAAGGCAACCTCCCCCAGTAGGTGTACTGATGTTTATAATCTTCTATCAAAAGTGCTCTGATGTATCCTGGGCATTCAACAACCTGCATTGGGAAGAGAACTTTATAAGGTCAGAAACAGAGAGTACTGGAAGCAGACAACTTTTCTTTTGATGTTATTTTTCTTAATAGCTAGAGAAATTACAAACCAGGTGAGGCCCTGCTTAAATTCTGTGCTAGAGAAGGGTAGATGAAGATCTCTTGTAAATGATTTCTTCAGTTGTTTCACATCAGGTTGTACTTCCATTTATGAAATAGCAAGTAGTTCACTTGTAGATTGCAACATGCAAGTGCATGAATCATCAAAGGCCTATTTGGGTGTTTGTTATGCATGGATATCAAAGACATGAAAGGGCCAATGGAATCACCTAGGGCTAGTCCCACCACCTATGTGCTGGCCACGCTCCCCAGCTGGCATGTAAGGTGTCAATCCAAAGGGTGCTGCCTCTACATGTATAGGTTTCTTCCTCCATGGAGGCAGGGACACTGATTGACCTGAGTTCCTGTTCCCTTGCTGGAAATCCTATAGGTGTAGAAGCAGCCCGACTGACACCAATCATGCACACATCATATACTTGTGTACCTACAAATACTGAACACCTAAAGAGAGCTCTATCATGTACACATTCTGAGAAACCAGTAATACTAGAGGTTTTCTATACAAGAAAATAGATGTGTATCATTTTCTTCCAATGAGACATTCTACACTGGTTATCTACTGCTTTGAGAGAAGAATTATATCATCCACATAACACATAACATTATAAAATGAATCTATGCCTTAAAAATGGAATTAAAAAAATGTATTGAGTTGTATAACAATTGGTTTCCCTTCCTCAAACAGAATATCTCCCTCCATTCACAGAAGAGACCGAGTTCCAGTGGAGGCTCCCACAAGAAGAAGGGACTGAGATCCAGTGGAGGACATGCTTACCAGAAGAAGGGGGAGAAGTGATTATTGCCAGTTCCACTTTCCCCTTGCAATCATCGATTCCAGCTCCCATGCTGCTCCAGGGGGTTCTCCACCCTTCTGGAACAGCTTTTCAGGGGGTTGTAGAGGGAAGGAGGAATCAGCAGAAATCAACTCCCCCACTTCCTCCAGGAGAAGTGTCCCAATGGGGACGTTTCATTCAATGGAACAATGTATTGGATTTATATGCTAAAATGGTGTTGTTTTAGCCTGGAGTAGTGTCTTTTGTTAGTTCTTTAAGGAAGGAAACATTCACAATATTAAAAAGAAAAGAATCAGTGCAGTTTAAAAATGAGAAGGGATGCTGTACTATTGATGACAGAAACAGTACATAAACTGAGTTGTGCCGAAACTATTTGGATGCATAAACTACTCGGATGCAGATGAGGAGGAGGAGGAGGAGGAGGAAGAAGAAGAAGAAGAAGAAGAAGAAGAAGAAGAAGAAGAAGAGCTCATGTTTCTAAAGCCAAAGCATATAAATGAATGTTTCCCTGCTTTTTCTATTTAATTCAAAATAACATTTTAAAAAATGGCAACAAAAAAGACATTCTCTGCCCCACTCCTCTCAGCCTACCATCTTTAGTCTGCATGTCTCATCATTTCCAATTCAGAACCAGTATATTTCCACTACACTTTAAACACTTTACAGCATTTTCTATTTATGGTCCGCCATTGGATTTTTGCTATGGAGGGCTTATTAGAGCAGTTTTATTGGTACTTTCACACATTTTCTTTCTTAAAGCTTTAGTTTAGGAGCTAGTTTCAGAAGCTTGTAAACAGGAAGTGTAGCAATTGGTTTGACAGTCATACCATACAACCTCCTTACCTGCTGCCTCCTCGCTGCTGTCCACTGCAGCCCGCTGCTTCATTACTACTGAGAAACAGGCTTTGCGGCCTGTTCCACAGTAGAGCGAGGGTGCGCCGAGTGATGACGTTTCAAAGTACTACAGAAACAGTGGGTGGCAGTGGACAGCAGCAAGGAGGCAGCAGGTAAGGAGCACGAGTGGGGGGAGGGAGGCAGGGGGAGATCCCCATTCACTCACCACCATGTTTTCCCAATGGAGGTCTGATCCTCTGATTTGTTCCGATCCAGATCAGGTCCCTTCAGATTGGATTGGATCAGATTGGACAGTCCAAATGATCGGGATCGGGATTGGATCGTTTTATCCAATTTTGGCCGGATCGGGTCTGGATCGTGGATCGGACCCGATCCGCTGCACAACCCTAATCTACACTTTGTGTCAAAACATTATGAATGTGGAATAAAAAGCAGGATATAACATTATGAAAGCAGTAGATGGAATGTGTCAGTGGTCCCCAACAGTTGTCAGTATACTGCTATAAAGCAGTAGTGTAGATCTAGCTCTGGTCACAGTCTTCCAAACTATGTGAGATGCACTGAATTTATATTTAAATTATAGTAATTATTTCTAAATTGGCATCTATCCATACAAATGAGCATATGCAATTTTTAATGAAAATTGGCATTCTCTTTTGTCTTTTTTGGTGATGCATTTCCTCTTTTCTGGAGAGTCTCAAGTGGTCACTCTAACACACATGCATGCACACAGCCTTCCCCACCCCATTCTCTCTCTCTCTCTCTCTCTCTCTCTCTCTCAACATAAGGAATTTTATAGGCCAGATCTATACCAAGCAGGATATAGTGGTATAGAAGTGGTATGAAAGTGGTATATAAAAGGCAGGAGCCACACTACTGCTTTATAGTTGTATTGAAGTGCACTGACAACTATTGAAGCCCATTGACACATACCATATACCACTATAGTATATCCCGCTTGGTGTGGCTCCTGCCTTTTATATACCGCTTTCATTCCATTTTCATACTGCTATATCCTGCTTGGTGTAGATCTGGCCTATTAGTCAGAGAAAGACTCCTTTTGGCAGAGGAAAATTACTTCTGTGCATGCAAGGATGGCCACAAACTTACATGATTGGATGATGAGGGAAAGACAGTGACACCAAAGATATTACATTCCAACTATATGAATAATGGTAGTTCCATCATCACCCTTGGTTGTTACCAGGCCTGAGAATCCTAGAAATCAGTGTATGACTGGGAAAGTTGTAAATGTAGGATGGTATCATTTAATATTTCACCCGCAGCCCATGTGTGCATGGCAGTGTAGGTTATTCCAAGTTAAGTGTATATAAGATTGCATCTTGGAATGTCATAATACCTAAACTAGCATCTAGATGGAGGGAATAATGGCTGAAAGTTCTCAGCTTTGTCTATAGAACCCTCCAATTTCTTTAGCAAGACCCATTTCCAGCCATGGTCCTCAGAGGATGTAAGCCTAGAGAGTGTTAGCTTTCTATTGTAACTCCTGAAATAGTATTTATGTGTGTATTTAGAATATCCAGGTTAGAGAGAGCAGTTTTCTCTATTACTAGCCATGGTATTGCATAGCAAGTCGACAAGCATCAAATTGCTCCTGTATTGAAATATGTTGTTTTTAGAGCTAATAGAGTAGGTTTCCCTTGACAAGGAACACAGATGTCTGAAACTTAGGAAGGAGATTTTGGGAGATTGAAAACCATTTTTTTCAATATATTTTTTCTCACCATGCCTATAGGGGATATATCACTCATTAGTAGATGTCATTGAAATCAACATGTCTGTTTAGACACTGAGCCTCTACACACGCAGGATAAAACACTTTGAAAACATTTTGAAAACTGTATATGGAGTGTGTCCTGGGCCCCAACAATTCTCAAAACTGTTATAAACCATTTTAAACCATTTTAAACCGTTTTAAACCGTTTTAAAGCAGCAGCATAGATAGACTCTCAGTGTGCGTGTTTCCACATAAAGCTCCCAGCGCTAACAGTCAGGAAGCATTGTGCAGCTATTCCGGGGTTCCCCCCCCTTAACGAATTTTCCACAGTCAGAAAAAGGATGGAAGAAATAGTGGAGAAACACAGGAGTGTTACAAGTTGAAGTTGACAACATCTGGGCTCTGTAAAATTCCATGAATGAGGCAGACCTATTTTGAGATAAAAGCCTCATCTGAAAGCACCTACCCCCTTTCTGTTTCCCCCCTTTTTTACAAAACACCTTGAGGCATTTCTCTTCATATTGAACAAATCGGCAGGCTTCACAATGGGTACAATTCAGCAGAAGTTATTCAACAGAAATCCAATTTGAAATCAATAGAACTTTACTGATTTCTAATCAACAACCTGATATTAACAATATTAAATCCCATTCCACTTTCAATGAGATTTATGGCACGTCTGCACCATAGGGTGTAGAGGGAGGGAGTGGGGAGGATCGTGGACTTACAAGCTTCTGAAATCCTCCCCCTGTGTCTTGATGGCCACGCGACATCCTGGAAGGATGTCGCGCAGCCATCATATTTCCCCCCAAAGAGGGAGAAGGAGCGCAACTGCGCTCCATCACAAAAGGTAACAACCCCCCCCGAAGCCATTCCCCACCCCTGATGGGCATGGACTGCCCCCACACAGCTCCATGCCCATTTTAAGTTCCCACTACTCGCGGGGGAGGACGGAACAACCCAGGAGCAGCAGCCACACAGCCCACACTCCGCAGGATAGTCCCGGGACCATGGAAAAATGGGTTTTTTTGTGGTTCCCTATATCCCAAGGAAAGTCCCTGGTTGTCCCCGGGATCTCCTGTGCATCATTTTGATGCACAGGGATGATCCAGGGACTACCCCAGGATATAGGGTTGGTGTAGACATGCCTTTAGTGTGTGTGTGTGATATATGGAGATGTGGTGGGGATGGATCCAGATTTAATCATACTTACAGTAGAGCCATTGAAAGTAGTGGGACTTGGATTAATTTTAAACCCATTGTTTTCAATGGATCTGTTCTAGGTATGACTAAGTGTGAATCCAAATACTCTCTCTCTCTCTCTCTCTCTCTCTCTCTCTCTCTGTGTCTCTGTCTCTGTCTCTGTCTCTGTCTGTCTCTCTCTCTCTGGACCGATCTACACCAAGCAGGATATGACACTTTGAAAACATTTTGAAAACTGTATATGGAGTGTGTCCTGGGTCCCAAAAGTTGTCACTACTGTTATAAACAGTTTTAAACCATTTCAAGTAGTGTAGATCCTGCCTCTGTCTGTCTCTGTCTCTGAGCCTATCCACATTGCCCTTAAAACGACTTATATTCTGTTTAAAAACATGGTTTTTTAATTATTATTTATTTATTTCATTTATTATTTATTCCATTTATATGCCGCCCCATAGCCGAAGCTCTCTGGGCGGTTTAAGTTGTTTCATTATGTGTAGGACACACTGAGCAGTACTTACATTTCATAGTGACTGCTTCCTCCGTCTTCAAAGTGTTCAATGGTGTATTACAGGGTTAATTCCTGGACTCTTCTTCTTTAGTTTCTGTTTTGAAGGCTGCTTGACCCGCCCACTTCTGTCTCTGTAACTCAAGCAGCCTGCAAAACAAAACTAAAGAAGAAGAGTCAAGGAATTAACCCTGTAGTACACCAATGAACACTGAGGACGGAGGAAGCAGTCACTATGAAACATAAGTACTGCTCAGTGTGTCCTACCACGTAAAGAAATGACTTACAAAACCACTTTTTAAACAGAATATAAGTCGTTTTAAGGGCAATGTGGATAGGCTCACAGTCATAAAGGTAGAACTTCATTCCATTTAAATCTGGTACTTGAATTAAGGCTGCTCAACCCCGCCCCCCAATCGGGTTTAGTGCTTGTAAAGCTGATGGACCTGCTGTGAGGCTCAGCATGCCCAGATAAGTGCATACAACCTGTTCATGGGTAGCCCACAGAAGTGGGCAGGTCAAGCAGCTTGCAAAACAAAGACGAAAGAAGATGAGTCAAGGAATTAACCCTGTAATACACCATTGAACACTTTGGCCCCCTCCACAAGGATGTGCTTTTGCGCCTGGTTCAGCGATTATGCGCATTATCGCTGACACGCATTTACTCCTAATCCCTCTGCACGGGAGGCGGCGAGAGGCGGCGAAGCGCATTAATATATGTCCAAAAAGCGCTTTACAAGAAGTTAATGCGCATAATCGCTTGTTCACACTGCGAAAATGCGCTTTAACGGCCAGAGCAAAATAAAAGTCGCGATTTAACGCGCATTCGAAAATGCGCATTATCGGGGAGATAACGCGCCTGTACGCCCGTTTTGCGCTCCGCTGGTGTGGAGGTAAAATTTTTAATGAGCCTTCAAAGAGCTTTAAACGTCTCGTGTGGAGGCACCCTTTGAGGGTGGAGGAAGCAGTCACTATGAAACGTAAGTACTGCTCAGTGTGTCCTACCACTGAATGAAACGACTTAAAAAAACACATTTTTAAACAGAATATAAGTCATTTTAAGGGCAAGGTGGATAGGCTCTCTCTCTCTCTCTCTCTCTCTCTCTGTAGTCTGTGTAAAATTAGAGGCAAAAGGTTTCTCCAACACATATATTTTAAGAGGTGATGCCTAAAATATTTCTTGGGAAGAAAAAAAAGTTACTGACATAAACATAAAAGTAGACAGATTCTTTCAAACTGTTCCAAGAAAACACCTTTTTCCAAGCGTTTTATTGTGGCTTCCTCCCCATTTGGGACATTTATTTAAATTATTTTAAAAATCCCTAAAATTCATGGCTGAAAAGTTGGCTTCTGTTTTTTCTACCAAGCTAAGTCACCTGCTTTGTCAGAACAGCTCGAAAATGAAGTGCTAACTGGTGGATTTTATTGAAAGGAAATCAAGTGGAACAACATGTGTATTTTCTTAGGAAACTAAAAAGCTCACAGTCCTGTGGCATTCCTTGGGGTAAATTCTTTGTTATGAATTACAACCTGCTTACTGATGAGTTATTAATAAAAACTGGACCTGCTGGTCTATTTTTTTTCCACATGGTATACCTAGGATTGTTGGGTTGTTGTTTTTTTTTTAAAGGTTTTCATTAATGCACTGAGTGTGAATAAATCTGTTTCCCATTTGCAATTGTTTTCTCTTCTCTCTTCAAGTAGACATTAATTTATTGCCAGATCTAACACCCATCTATTTTCAAGTACTTGGGCAAATGAAGGATTTTCTTTTTTTTAAAAAAAATCTCAAAATGAGATTGTGCTGCATGAGAGATTCAGAGGTTGCGGAAATGATAGATACAAGACATCCGAGCATCTTTTGTTTCCTCATTGAACATCTGAGGGTCCAGGATCATGAGAAAGGAGCAACGAGGTTCTTCCGAGGCCCCAGCAGTGTTTGGCATAAAGAGACACCAGCTGGCCTGGTACACAGCCGAGAAAATGGTCTGAAGGAAAACGCTGAGAGGAAGTAGAAACAGATGGTAACCTGAGGTGGCAGTATGGCTTTATTTAGCTCGGCAGCTTTCTTATTTATTTATTGGGCTTATTTATTTATTTTTACAAATGTAAGTGCTCACACCGGGGATTCTCTGGCTTTTGACTCATTACTGTTGGCTAATCAAGTTCCCTAATAGCACAGTGGCCTTAGTTAAAAAGCAGCCAGGGTGTGGGAAGGGCGGAGAGCAGGCAGGTTTCGAGTATTCAGAGTTTATCACATGATAACTTCATGCACTACTGTAGGCTGACCATATGAAAAGGAGGACAGGGCTCATGTAACTTTAACAGTTGTAGAGAACAGGGAATTTCAGCCAGTGTCATTTGTATGCAATGAGTTCCTGGTGAAATTCCCTCTTCATCACAACTGTTAAAGGTGCAGACACTATACTAGAGTGACCATATACAAAAGAAGGCAGGGCCCCTGCAACTTTAACTGTTGTGATGAAGAGGGAATTTAACCAGGAACTCATTGCATACAAATGACACTGGCTGAAATTCCCTTTTCTCTACAACTGTTAAAGTTACATGAGCCCCGACCTGGATTTTATCTGGTCACCCTAGTTAAGGTGAGTCTGGAAAATACATGCTCATAATCACTTGGTGCTACTATGTTCCGTGATTGGGAGTGGTGGCAAGGGAAGGGGCCAGCACTTTAGAAAGAAATGGCAGTTGGAAATGGCAGCTTCCTCCTTCCAGGCCTGTTTGAGAGATACTATGTTTCAGCAGAGGGATGATTTCATAGAGAAGAAATGTGAAGTGTGATTCTCCAGGTTCCTTCAAGCAAACAATAGCCAACCTATGGCCTCCAAGTGGCATACAGTGGACAAGCTGTTGTTTTGCTACTTTAGGGTAACTAGGGTGACCAACTGTCAGGATTTCCCCGGATTTGTCCTGGTTTTTGTTCTATCCTGGGTGTCAGGGGGGATTTTCTGTAATTTTCTATAATGTCCTGGAAAGACAAGCTTTCCTCTTTAAGGCCACATTAGCGTGGTTGGAGGGAATGACGAGCTTTCTGGAGGTGGGTTATTTCTATCCCACTGCTCCAATCAGGATCATACAGGGAAAGTATGTCATTCCTGGACATTATAGAAAAGGACCTGATTGGAGCAGTGGAGGGCGGGAATGACACACTTTCCCCTCCTCCGCTCCAATTGGGGCCTTTAAAGCAGTGGGGGTGAATGACATGCTTTCCAGAGGCCCCGGAAAGCCATTTTCCAACCCCCTACCCCACTGAGGGTCCTCTTTTTTGGTTTCCCAAATGTGGTCACCCTACCCAGGGTGACCATGTGAAAAGGAGAACTGGGCTCCTGTATCTTTAACAGTTGTACAGAAAAGGGAATTTCAACAGGTGTCATTTTCATGCATGCAGCACCTGGTGAAATTCCCCTTCATCACAACAGTTAAAGCTGCAGGAGCCCTGCTCTCTTTTGTATCTGACCACTCTAGTATAACTCCTGTGGCTTTAACTGTTGAGATGAAGCAAGAATTTCACCAGGTTCTGCATGTATACCAATGACACCTTTTGAAATTTCCTTTTCTATGCAACTGTTAAAGATACAGGAGCCCTGTCCTCCTTTTCATACGGACACCCTAGCTGCTTTAAGTCAGGAGTACCTTAGCCTTAAGTCATGGGACACCCAATTTATTCAGCGATTTATTCATTGATATAGCTTTAATAAAAAGGTAGGCAGATCAGGGAATAGGGACTCGGCTTGTGCTGGATGGGGTTGCACTCCCCCTGAAGACACAGGTTCGCAGCTTGGGTGTACTTCTGGATTCAGCCTTGAGCTTGGATGCCCAGGTTTCAGCGGTGGCCAGAAGTGCATTTGCACAGTTAAAACTAGTGGAGATGTCTGACCTGGCCAAACACATGCCTTAGTTACATCTTGATTGGATTACTGTAACACGCTCTATGTGGGGCTGCCTTTAAAGAGTGCTCGGAAACTTCAGTTGGTTCAAACAGCTGCAGCCACATTGTTGACCGGGGCTGGCTACAGGGAGCATACAACTCCCCTGTTAAAACAGCTCCACTGGCTTCCAGTCTGTTTCTGGGCTCAAGTCAAAGTGCTGGTTATGACCTATAAAGCCCTATACAGCTTGGGTCCAGGTTATTTGAAAGACCGTATTCTCCCTTACGAGCCTGCCCATGCGTTGAGATCTTCAGGGGAAGCCCTTCTCTCTGTCCCACCACCACCACAGGCACGCCTGGTGGTGAACCCGGGAGAGGGCCTTCTCGGTAGCTGCACCAGTGCTCTGGAACTACCTTCCCAGGGAAGCTATACTGGCTCCCTCCTTGATGTGTTTCCGAAGGCACACAAAAACTTTCTTATTCCAGCAGGCCTTTGGAGAATAATGTGGATCCCCCATCTATGTTTTAAGACTTGTAATTTTAGTATGTATTTTAAATGTTGAAATGTTTTAATATTGAAACCTATTTAAGTATATTTTAAACTTTTGTATCTCTGATTTATAGCTTTTAGCTGTATATTTTTTAATTTTGTAAAGCTGCCTTGAGGCCCAGCATTGGGCAAAAGGCGGGACATAAATAAAGATAATAATAATAATGCAACTTTGAAGCCCCTGCTCTTCCTTTAATGGTTCCTGATCTTTAAAATGACTTGGTGCCATTAGCTCTTCGAATAAAGCTGGGGTGGAGAACCTTGGGCCCAGGGGGCAGATCTGGCTCTCCTACAGTCCCAATCTGGTCCTCCAGGGTTTGCCCGATAGGGATGCCCAATTTTCCTGTCCCTACTGCCTTTTCCCCAACTGCCAGTTCCTGACTTTGGTGCAGTTTCCCCCCATTCTAGAAGGTTAAAATGCTTCTTCCAAGGCTCAGTTACACAATAAGAGCACTAAGTTACAATAGCCTGGCATTTACCCCCTCCCCCCCGTTGTTTGGCCCCACCTCCTTTATCTTTTGTTCCACCCACCATTGTAATGTGGCCTCCAAGACCTTCTCCAAGAGCCCTCCGACAAAAAGAGTTTCCCCACCCATGGAACGGAGGATGCCTTCAAACAAAGTTTTGTCCTCTGAGATCCCTTCAAATAGAGGACAGTCCTTTATAAAGCAGAATATGTGGCTATCCTAAAGGTAGGGCTAAGGAAACACACAGTGCAATGGCATCACATTTTGTGTTATGCGATACATAGAGCAGGGGCAGCTCTCTGTGGCATGCCCCTCACTACTGAAAATCCTAATGTAGAGAAGAATAAGGCCATCCAGGGGCTGCAAATTAACTTTACAGAATGCCCAGAATAACAAGCCAATTAAAAAAAACTATTTTTATTTAGCAAAAGGCTTAAGCTCACATCCATAAGGTCTGATCCTAAAATAATAATGATAATGTTTTTCAACTGCATCCACATAATAGAATATTTGTGCAGTGTTTGTGTGTGGGTGTGGGTATGGGTGTGTTGTTGGCTTAAATTTGTGGCAGCATGGAAACTGAGTGGGCACAACCCAGCAAAAGTTAGTCATTCCTAAGTCCCATTGAAATCAATAAGATTAATTGGTCGTGTTCTGTTACTTTCAGAGGGATAAAATAACCATTAATTTTGGCTGGATTGTACACTTGAGGTTACACACACATAGTTTTCAGTAGACATTAATAATTTTATTGAAAAACCCAAATTATTATTATCTCTCTTTTCTCGCTCATGGAGGTTGTTCTAGACGAACATGACAGGCTTTGCCAAGCCATGCTGTCTTTTACTGATTCAGGAATTTCCTGATTATTGAACATGTTTTTAAGTATGACTGCATTCTGAATGTTGGTGTGTGTGTATTTTGGTAGGCCCAGTTTCCGAAGATTTCTGTAAAAAATTTTTTTTGATGTGATGTCGGTGACTGATATGACTAATGGAATAATTGTAACTTTTTCTTGTTGCCATAGTTCTTTAACATCATCGTCATCATCCTTTGTTCTTCACAATCTCAATGCCCAATCCACAGTATTATTTTTGGTAAGTAACAATACCCCGCCTCGATCTAGATGGAGAGGCGGGTAAGAAATAAATCGTTATTATTATTATTATTATTATTAACATTAATACAGCATTCTCAAGTGTTCAAAGTGCTTCACGTGCATTATCTAGTTGTAATCGTTACAACATCAGTAGGCAACCTCATGTTTTGGACTACAAGTCCTATATCCCCTGACAATTGCCATGCTGACTGGTTCTTATATGAGTTGCAGTCCAAAATATATGGAGGGCAGAATGTTGCCTACTGCAACAACCCTGTAAAATATTGTTATCCCTCATATTGCAGAGTGGGTCAGGAACTGAGGCTGAGAGGGGGTTCCCTAAGAGGAGCATGTTCACTTTGAAGTAACAGTACAATCATCTATATGTCTAATCTGAAGAAATCCACAATGGCTTCAAAAGCACTTACTCCTAGGTAACTACAATTGCAACCCAAGGCCCTTTCTACACCTAAGGGTGTAGAGGGAGTAAGGGGGGAGGATTGCAGATTTACCAGCTTCCACAATCCTCCTCCACTGTCCAAACGGAAGTGTGATGTCCCGAAAGGGAAGAGGGACACCACACCCATCGCACCCACCATTTTGTTTATTTTAAAGACACAGGAGCCAGGAGCATGGTGAAAAAGGTAAGCAACCCCCCACGTGCCCCCAACCCTGCTTCCCCCACACCCCCATGGCCACGGAGCCACCCTGCACAGCTCCATGCCCGTTTCAGGTCTCGGGATGGCGGAGGTTTCCACTATCCTGAGGTTATTCTGGGGTCATCCCTAGGTCATCCTGGGATAAACCACTGATTACTGCAATGCACTCTATGTGGGGCTGCCTTTCAAGGTGGTTCAGAAGCTGCAGCTTGTGCAAAATGCAGCGGCCAGATTGATAACTGGAACCAGAAGGTTCGAGCATATAAGACCTACTCTGGCCCGCTTGCATTGGCTGCCTGTATGTTTCCGAGCCCGAT
The DNA here is from genome assembly GCA_029215795.1 of Anniella stebbinsi. Classification (NCBI taxonomy): domain Eukaryota; kingdom Metazoa; phylum Chordata; class Lepidosauria; order Squamata; family Anniellidae; genus Anniella; species Anniella stebbinsi. The sequence goes on along the minus strand of JARDYH010000003.1, from coordinate 162,306,726 downwards.
TCAAGGTGCTGGTTTTAACCTATAAAGCCTTACATGGCTTGGGACCACAATACCTGACGAAACACCTTTCCCGACATGAACCTACCCGAACACTGTGTTCAACACCTAAGGCCCTCCTCCGAGTGCCTACTCCAAGGGAAGCTCGGAGGTTGGCAACAAGGGAGAGGGCCTTCTCTGTGGTGGCCCCCCAATTGTGGAACGATCTCCCTGACGAGGCCCGCCTGGCGCCAACATTGTTATTTTTTTGGCGCCAGGTCAAGACTTTCTTCTTCTCTCAGGCATTTTTGTTTTTGTAGCTTTTTGAGTTGTTGTGGTTTTAAATGCATGTGTGTATTGTGTGTATGTTGTATGTTGTATGTTTTTGCTGTTTTAATTTTTGTATCTTGTTTTTAATTGTTTTTATCCTATGTAAACCGCCCAGAGAGCTTCGGCTATGGGGCGGTATACAAATGTAATAAATAAATAAATATGTAGATATGGCTGAAGTGTTCAATAGTGCTTTACCTCTTACAACTAAACCAGACCTGATGCAGGTAGGGATGTGAGGACTGTTTTGTGTTTTATGGATTGTTGGGCATTGTTTGTTTCATCATCTGCTCAGTAGTGAATCAGATTTTTTTAGGGATGTACAAGAAATTCATTCCACTTCTGCTAATTAGTGTTAATGCACCTTAGTGCATGTGCAAATTAGCACTAATACACGTTACTGTAAATGCAAATTTGCACCACCCCTCCCCCAAGTAAAAACAAATAGTCCACAAGTCCACATAATCTGTGGGACTTGGAAAAAGCCATTCTTCTGTGGAAATGGCAGGTTGGATTCCTAGAAAACTGATGTGAATCTGTTGCGAATTTCTACAACATCCTTAGATGCAGGACATGTGAAATGTTTTCTGGCCATAGTGGAATGGGGGTACACAGGCCAGCCTGTTTCAGTTATTTCATTTTTGAAGTTTCGTTCATATATACCTTTATATATCTGTGGGAAAAATGAGTCAAATGGCAGGGCTGGCCCTACCAGGAGGCAGAGTGAAGCAACTGCTCAGGTGCTAGGTGCTGGGAGGGGTAGGCAGTGGTAGTAGCTCCCAGCTATTCCTCATGAACTCTCTGGTTCTTCCCCGCTGTCTCAGGAAAGAGTTCTGCATGGCTCACAGCTAGTCCTTTAAAGTTGCCCACTGCACTATTGTTAAAGATTCAACTGCCAGTCCAGTCAGCTTCTGTATGTAGACTGGAGAGAGGGCGCTATCTTGTCTTTGTCTCAGGCGGCAAATATCAAGAGCTGACCCAAACATTTGGTCCTCCTGGATGGGCAGGTATATACTTCTACACATCTATATCTATCATCTATCTATCTATCTATCTATCTATCATCTATCTATCTATCTGCTATCTATCACTATGTCATCTATATCTACATCTATGAGAAGGTGCTGTACTAATCCACAAACCATAGGATGATAGATGATAGATAGATAGATATAGATGTAGATACATACAGACACACAGAGACACATATACACATGTAGGAGAAGGAATTGTATTAATCCTTAAACCTCTAGCACTTATTTCATATTCTTTCCAAAATTGGGTGGGTGGGATTACCAAAATGCATTCTATGGATAAAAGCCAAATGAGGTACTCTGTGTGTGTGTGTGTGTGTGTGTGTGTGTGTGAGAGAGAGAGAGAGAGAGAGAGAGAGAGAGAGAGAGAATGCTTTGGGTAATGTGTTCTTGCAAACACATGACTCAATGGCTTGTGCCTCAAGTTAGTGCTTAGTATAAATTGCTCGTAGTACAGTACACACACATACACATACACACATTGCCTCTTTAACAGGTAATACAACAACTTTTTCATAGGTTCCTTTCTCATGCGTGCTTTCTTTATTTCTCTCTGTCTTAGGAGCTGCTGCCTTGACATCCAGAAAGAGGTAGGCCTTTGTGTGGCTTGTAAAAAGCTGTTTGGCAGCCAAGAGAAAATGATGCAGACACATTTTTCATCATGACCTCCTTCTTCCCCCGCCCCACAACCACAGTTAATTCTTCCCTTTTGCCCTGTGTTATAAAGTTCGGAAACAATAGGAGCCTAGCACCTTCCCATATGATCTCCTCCTTCGTTTTAGCTGCTTGTAAAAACCTATCCTAGTCCCTGGAGTCCCACGAGTAATAAGTACAGTGCCTCCAGCATTGCCTTCTCCAGATGGGATTCTCATTGGGATGGAGGATGCATATTGAACTCAAATGAGGAGCTTCAGAAAAACCAACAGCCAACCTGTCTGGCAATTGTTTATGGCATGATATCTGTGTCCAGCTTCCTTACAATATTAGGCAAAAGTGTGCATAGAAATACATGCATTTGGAGAAATGAGGACAAAAATGTGTGAGAATTTTCATGCAAATAAAAGAAAATCAAGGTTTTGGATGAACTAAACATAAAATCAGAAAAATCAGAAAATGAAAGAAAGCAAAATTGACAAATTTGTCTATTCCTCAGTGGGACTTCCTACAAAAACTGTGGTTATGTACCTGTAGGAATGCAAAATACAATAGAAATTCATATCTGTGTTAATGTCATGTTGATCTCTTGGTCTATATGCAGAGATCTGCATATGCAGAAGTGGGCTACCCATGAACAGGTTGTATGCACTTATCTGGGCATGCTGAGCCTCACAGCAGATCCATCAGCTTTACAAGCACTAAACCTGATTGGGGGGCGGGGTTGAGCAGCCTTAATTCAAGTACCAGATTTAAATGGAATGAAGTTCTACCTTTATGACTGTGAGCCTATCCACATTGCCCTTAAAACGACTTATATTCTGTTTAAAAAGTGGTTTTGTAAGTCATTTCTTTACGTGGTAGGACACACTGAGCAGTACTTATGTTTCATAGTGACTGCTTCCTCCATCCTCAGTGTTCATTGGTGTACTACAGGGTTAATTCCTTGACTCTTCTTCTTTTGTTTTTGTTTTGCAGGCTGCTTAAATTATGGAGACAGAAGTGGGCAGGTCAAGCAGCCTGCAAAACAAAAACAAAAGAAGATGAGTCAAGGAATTAACCCTGTAATACACCATTGAACACTTTGAGGATGGAGGAAGCAGTCACTATGAAACGTAAGTACTGCTCAGTGTGTCCTACCACGCAATGAAACAACTTAAAAAACCACGTTTTTAAATAGAATATAAATCGTTTTAAGGGCAATGTGGATAGGCTCTGTGTGCACATCCTGTCAAAACGTGAAATGGAGGTCTGCATATCCCTTTTGTGGTCACAGGTAGGAGCTGATGTACCCTGCCTGGCAAGTTGTTCCAGTTTGGCTCCCAGTCCTACCTGTCATATATCTTCTCCTGCAAACTCATTCACCTGTACAAAAAAGGTCCAAAGCAGGAGTGTTGAACCTCCTTCAGCCTCTGGATTTTGAGAAGCTCTCGGGAGGGGGGGGTGCATGTCCAGCGATGGATGGGGCCAAAGGCTAAATGGGCAGGAGCAAAAATAGCAAAAATAATTAAAACTAAACCCAACTGCACCAGCCTGTTTTAGCTTAAAGCTCTTACTACCAGTAACAAAGCTTTAGGAGAGGCATTTCACCCTTTTAGAATGGAGGGGGACTGCAAAAGCCAGGAAACCACCCAATGATCAGGGACTGGGGGGGAAAGGATGGGGCCAAGGGCCTAACAGGTCAAAAATGTTAGGGTCTAAACTTTGTTTGAGAAAATCAAAACCCAGAGACCCAGCTGAAAAATGTTACATCCCTTCTATGGTGCCCACACAAATGTCCTTCCACCTGGCAGCACTCAGTGCAGAGGGCGTAAGATTGGAAATCTCCCCCTTCATATATCTTTCAGCTCAGTTGTGTGCCATGCCTCCCAGCCACTGCCAGGGATGAGCAATGCAGGTATGGAAACACTGCCTCTGAGTGGATTGGCACTTGTGGCAAGGATCTTTCAAAGGTTTAGCTGAATATAAGGTGCTCCACCATGTGGAAGCACATTTCAGGTACCTTTGTACTGGAACTGTTCACTTTGTGTTCAGATTAATGCATGGAAGTTGAACAAGCTTGTTCACAATAAGGACATTTTCATATATGGAAGTGTCTGTAAAAAAACACGGAGACTTCTTAAATGCAGAATGTGGATGGTGCGTGTGTTTGTTTGACATCTTTATTCTTAGTGAGTTCCTTTTTCCCTAATGCAAAATTCAAACGATAGATTTATTTATTTGCAGAAAATATCCTAAAGCAGGATACTAGACCCCAGAGACATACACATCTCTCTATTAGGATGTAATTTTTTTCTGTGTGTATTTTTCCAGGAGATGAAAAATGATAAAGGAGGAGCAGCTCTATGCAATGTCGCTAACATTAGGTGATTGTGATCCCAATAAAGAAAACACAGTAAGGTCAGGAGTTAACATGTAAACTCTAGGATCATCTTGTGTGTTTCTTCTCTGCTGTGTTTGTGGAATTAGCAATATGCAGTCCTAGATAGCAGCTTGGCAAAGGAAATGTCTCTAGCTGCCTAGAACCTCTAGGAGACATCTATTGAGGAATAAATGGAGATCTTTTATCTTTTTGTAGTGACCTTCCTTCTTTCTGATCTTTCTTTCTCTAGTTATGTTCATATGTCTTACTTTTTTGTCCTCTAGATGGCACCATGATGAATTGAGTCACAACATTTTCTACCATGGAAGCAAAGATTTTGGCAAAGCTTGAGTAGTAATTTATTGTGGAGCATGTCATACAGCAAGGCGTCAGAGCAAAATCTTCATGGACCTTTCATCTAACAATTGTTTGATAAGATCAATTACAATGTAATCATTGAGGCAACTGAGCAAATTATTTACAATGTGTCGTCTGAGTCACAGGTGTGTTACTTCCAAGTAAATGAATGTATGACTCTGCCTGACTCAGCAAGGTCATGTTTCCCTAGCCCATGTCTGATGCTCAGTGGCTTTCCGGGGTCTCAAACAGTGTCTTTCCCAGGGTATATCTCCAAACAAAATTGTTTAATGCGAATAAATACAAACATAACAATATTATAATGATACATTTATCAATATAAAAGATTAAAACCCAAGTATATAAAAGCTAAATGCTACAACACAATAGGCTAAGCATCTTTCAACATCAGTCTGCATCCGTGAACTACAAGAACACTTGGCCTAAACTCTAAAAAATAAATTTTTGATTGGAGGACAGAATAAACCCATCTGTGCAACTTCTTTTTTAAAGTCATCCTAAGCAAGCAATTGCTTAATTATATGATGATCAGAAACATTTCAGGAAGTTGGAGGAGAAAGGTTTTTTTTGCATTTTTTCAGCTATATTGTTTACTTTTTTGATGATCGTAAAATGATAAAAGGTGACATGTTTAAAATCCTCTCAAATGTTTGCCTTCATGGACAAGATTTTCAGCAGCCTGATATTGCAGGCTGTAAGGATGTAAGTTCTGTCAGTCCAATTTCTTTTTTGTCTATCCTTTTATACTCTGATGTTTTAAAAGTGTGCTATAATTCTCTTTCCCATGCACAGATTGCAAGAAAATCGTGATCCAATGTGGCCACATTACAAGCTCAAGCAGAGATTGTATTTTCCATGAGCCATTGATTGATGGTCCATCAATTGTGTAAAGATGATTCTGCGGCCCTGTGAGCTTTTACTGGCGCACCACACTTTCTAGGGAATACAGATGTTAGAGATGGGAGAGGTTGCTTCAGTGTGAGATGACCAAAAAAAATTCTTATACAATGATATCATAAGTGATTGGTGAGCCAGTAAGTGTGCTTTAGGTGGCTAGCATGATGCACCGCAGTCTTTAGAGTCTTAGAGGCTGTGTTTCTATAACACTTTAAATTAACCGAATGCATCAGAAAGCAGATTTTTGTATGCATCTGCCTATTTTTCAGATCCAGTGGACTATAATGCATTCTTCCTGTCTTTTTCTTTCTCTCTCTGACATCTGTCTGTCTGTCTGTCTTTCTGTCTTTCTTTCTAGCTAGCCAGGGCTAATCATTCATACACTACTGTATTGCACTCTATATGGGGCTGCCCTTGAAAAGTGTTCAAAAACCACAGAGTGCAAAATGTGGCTTTCAAGACCATATATTCCAATTTGTTTCCAAGCACAATTCAAGATGCTAAATGGCATAGAGCCAAGATGCCTGAAAGTCTTCTCCTTCCATATGAGCCTGCCCATAATTTCTACTCTTCATCAGAGAGACTGCTGTATGTCCCACCGCCAAGGAAGGCTAGGTTGGTAGGTACATGAGACAGGCCTTTTTTTTTTTTTAGTAGCACCCCAATTGTGGAACTTCCTTCTGAAGGAGGTCAGTTGGACACTATTCCGACTGAATTTTAGACAGAGTTGTGTATTATTGCATTATTTTAAATTGTACATCACTTCCATGGCCCTGCTGGCCATTAATTAATGGCCCCATCAAGATTTATAAATACTTGAGCAAGTTTACATGTTGTTTTTCATTTGTAATGGTAAAGTAGAAAAGTGATGTACAAATACTTCTAATAAATATTAATGAACACACACACAAAATTTAAAAGTGAAATCTTTATATTAAATGTGTAAAATCTTTTTTTAAAAAATAATGGAAGGCAGTAAAACTGTTTTGAATGTACCATAAAAGAGGACAATCTTCAGTTTTCTTTATAAACTTCTTTTTCACTCGTCCTCTTAGATGGAGAGTTATTAAGCCTCTAGCAAAGCCCTAGGTGGTGAAATAGCAAGGTATAAGGGCAGCGTCCTGAAATGAACCCCACAATTTGGAAGAACCTACCGTTAAAGTCTGCGGCACTCAATTTCAAGTAATTTTCCAATTCCATCAAAGACAATCCATATATAGAAACTTCCAAATGTGGATTGGCTCTTGAAGGGATGTTGGAGGCAGGGGGCAGGGTTGATTCTCCATGATGTTGCTAGGATTGCAAGAGTGATCTTCCTGGACCATGCATGCATCTCCTTAGTCAAGCAGAAGGAGGAAGGAACAGATGCTACACTCAGTCCCAGAATGCCTTTCTCCCAATGCCTGGGAGCTGATCATCATGATCAGCAGAATTAACTGACTAACAGTGCAGATTATACCTTAGGCAGGGAGGAATGTATAAATGTAGCATGAAGCAAACAGCTTTCTGATATGCTTGCTACTCCCTCCAACTGAGCTAACATGTTTAATATGGGGTTTCCAGTTCTATTCTGGGGATCACCAGAACATTAAGTTCTGAAATGCAGAAGCCTCGAAATCACAACTAAAATGACCTTTGGTAGAACCCAAAATCGAAGCCTCGCTTTCCGAACATGGTGACTGCATTAATTGGTGAGAAAACAGCTTCCAGCTCCAGGCTGGACTTCAGGTTTTGTGTTTGCAGCTGTTAACATAAACCAGGAATCCTAGCTACAGAGCTCTCAGCAGGACTGCAGCCGTGTGTGTTTTTCGTTACATTGACTGAAAACTATGCATAGTAATCAGCAGAGAACTTGGGATTGAAATGCAATGGTCTTTGAGTTGCTTTTCTCCTGAATTAGAAAACATTCAGGAATATTCCCACGTTATCATATTGTATCCCCTGCTTCATATTCTAGATAGAGCTAAGGATTCAGGTGGGTATTCCTTAGCAAAGCTCCTGCCATCCTTTCAGTGGAGGAAGTGGGGCACTCTCTGTATTTGCAGGGCTGTATACATTGATTTGAAAATGGGGGGGGGCATTGATTTGCAAGCACAGTTAAGTATATGCAGTGCAGTGGATAGTACATTGTCAGGGCCAGTCCAAGACATTTTGCTTCCTGAGACAAAGGGCAAGAGAGCACCCCTTCCCCATTGCAGGTACAGAAGTCAGCCTGACTGGCAGTTGAATCTTACTTCATTTGTGCCAATGGAACAGCATCCTCCACTGCACTTGAGGGCAGCAGGCTAGTTGTGTGGGGCACATACAGCTCTACAACAGAGATGAATGGCCAAGGGGCTTGTTGCTGATGCCACCACCCCATACACTCCAGAATCTGCCACCTGAGGTAGCCAGCTCACTTTACTTAATGGCAAGGCCTGCCCCGCATCTTGAGACATTAACTGATGTCAATATGGGTTCAATTCTCAGCTCAGCCTTTGACCAGCACTTGTTTCTTGGCCTAACCCACATCACAGGGCTGCAGTGAGAATATAACTGTGTGACACTCTGGCTGCATTCGGACAACACATTAAGTAACGGGGGGGGGACAATAGTCAGTTGTGTTGCTTATTGTGTTGTGTGGAGGGTACATGCCACTCACAAACTACTGACGGTATGCTATTCTTGCAAGTTGTTTAGCTCGAAGCCAGTTGTTTAAAGTGTTGTGTGGAGGGGTGAGTGGGTTAATGGCGTCTGGTGAGTGGGTTAAAACACAAGCCCATAGAGGCAGGCGGCAAAAGCGACCAATGTGGTGGCTGCCACTCTGCTACAACAGGTGCAACTTGCAGAGGCTGCTGGGATAGAACTGGGAGGACTGAGGGAGGAGGGAGGGTGGGGAGAGGGGCGGGGGCTGTGTCAGTCAAATGCTGGGTTGACTTAGTTCACTCAACGACAGCCCCAACCACCCTCAGTTGTGTAGGAATATGTTGTGTGGGGAGTACCCACAAAATAACCAACTGTGAGTTGGCTATTCAACCCACCATTGACTATCGTGTTGTCCGAATTCAGCCAGAGTCCCTTTGTTTCAAGATTGTATGATTGCTTTACAGCAGGGTAGGAAACCTGCAGCCCTCCAGGTGTTGCTGGACTACAACTCCTCCACTAATCCTCATGATCCTTCTATCTTTTGGGGTTCTGAACAGGTGTCAGAAAAGTTACCACAGGAATAACTGGCTTGAGGCAGCCAAGTGTTCATGGCAATGTTGCTTTTTGATCCTTTGATATTGGTTCTTCCTATATCCTTTGATATTGGTTCTTCCTATCATCCTTCCTACCCAACTTCTATTGCCCCTGACCATTGGCCACAGTAGCTGGGGATGATGGGAGTTGGAGTCCAACAACAACGGAGGGAACACAGGTTCCCCATCCCTGGCTTACAGCATCAAATAGACTCTGTTTTCTAAATCAACTTTCAAATTTATTTAAGTAAAAGCTTTACAGAGCTCTCTCAGACTGTAGCCTTTCTCTCAGGCCAGAGGAAGTGGCTGTCATTCTTAACTAGTTCCTCTTATGTGGAGCATAGGAACATAGGAAGCTTCCTTATACCGAGATCCTAATATTGTTGACACTGACTGGCAGTGGCTCTACAGAGTTTCAGCAGGATTCTTTCCTTGCTCTACCTGGAGAAGCGGGGGATCAAACCTGGGACGTTCTGCGTGCCAAGCATGTGGTTTATCACACTGAGCTATGGCCCCTCCCTATGCTAGTTCTGATTTCTAGTTGCTGTTCCTCTTAGTTGCTCTTAAGTAGATCCTGTTCTCTTAACTAGTTCCTGTTCCTCATGGGAAGCATCATATTGTTGAAGGACAGGATATAAATACATATCTCACATGGGCTGTTAGTTAGGTCTCATTTTATGGAGATTTTTTAAAATCCATGATTGCAAAAAGAAGGCCACAACATCAACACCAGGCCAAGATGAGTTGGCTGCAAATAGTTGGAGTTACATTTAAGTAGGCTGACCATCTGAAAAGGAGGACAGGGCTCATGTAACCTTAACAGTTGTAGAGAAAAGGGAATTTCAGCCAGTGTCATTTGTATGCAATTAGTTCCTGGTGAAATTCCCTCTTCATCACAACAGTTAAAGTTGCAGGAGCCCTGCCTTCTTTTGTATAGGGTCACTCTAGTATAGTGCCTGCACCTTTAACTGTTGTGATGAAGAGGGAATTTCACCAGGAACTAATTGCATACAAATGACACCGGCTGAAATTCCCTTTTCTCTACAACTGTTAAAGTTACATGAGCCCTGTCCTCCTTTTCAGATGGTCAGCCTACATTTAAGCCAATGGAAGGAGGAGACTTGAAAGAGACTTTAGGCATCCTCCAGGATGTGTAATCTCTCAGAACACTTCATTTTAAGATAGAATTTTCATACGGAAAATAGCCTTGTAAAATAAAATGAGGAAAACTGGGTCCTGGTGGGACTCTTTAAAAAGTAATTACTTTTCCTCTCATGACCTCAGTTTGATCTTATAGAATCCAACAAGTTTACGTTTGAATTGTGAAATGCTCTGGCAAGAGAACTGTGTGCTGGAGCAGGGTTTGAAAGGGACAGAAGAACAGGGTTAAATATCCCCCAGGGAACATCACACTTATAGTAATGCATTTGTTAAGTATTCTCTGTTTTGCTATTCATTTTCTGGGATTGCTTCTGTCTGTAGTCCCGGATTGGCCCAAATTGGGTTGGCCCATTAGCAGATGCCACATATAGCAACTTGCCACATCATATAATCTCTCGTCTCCCTCCCTGCTAAAACAGATGAATTATTCATTCTATCCAAAGAATCCTTGGACTACAGTCATGCCTTTGAAGAATGAAGGCCTTAGGCCAAGACATAAAGGGGCGTGTGCCCTTCTTTCACACATGCACATTCCATCAAAACACTTTAAAGGCAAATGGCTGCCAGGACATGTGAAGTATTTCCCCCTGAGTTTCATTTTAAGCTGCTTTCATGGCTAAACTCTGAACTTTAAAAAAAAAAAATGGGAAGGTTTAAAGAGCAGACTGAATGGTCCGAGGGGCAGCTTTTCGAAATAAAACTACCTTAATAATAATAATAATAATAATAATAATATATTTATTTATTTATTTCTTACCCGCCTCTCTCTCTGGATCGAGGCGAGGTACAGCAACAAATACAAAACAGCATAAAATACATATATAACTAATTAAAATCATATAAAACACATTATTAAAATACGTTTTAAAATTCAACTGGGTAGACTTGCTGGAAGAGATCTTTATGGCTTTCTTAAATTCCGGGAGACTGTTAAGTTGACAAATCTCTCCTGGCAGGCCATTCCACAGTCTGGGAGCGGCAGAAGAGAAGGTCCTCTGGGTAATGTTTGTCAGCCTAGTTTTTGCTATCTGTAGTAAATTCTTCCCAGAGGACCTGAGTGTGCAGGGCAGATTGTATGAGAGAAGGCGATCCCGCAGGTAACTTGGACCCAAACCTTGTAGGGCTTTAATGATAATAATCGACAGAGACACACTCCTCTTGTCAATATTCATGCATAGATCATCCACTAAGGTGACCATAGCAGTCTCATCAACACCGTATCCTGCTCTGAAGCCGGTTTAAAATGAGTCTAGAAAATCTGTATCATCCAAAACTTCTTGGAGTTGGAAGGCAGCTGTCCTCTTGATCACCTTGCTCAATGGAAGGTTTGATACTGGTCTGTAGTTATTAGGGATGGGCAGGGACCCTTTGGATAGGATCAGGACCCGGATCGGGACCTCCAATGTTGTCCTGGATTGGTTCGGACAAAATCGGAGGTCTCTTGGATCAGATCGTATCCAATCCTGATCCGAAAATCGGACATCCGATTTTCAGATTGATCACCATGCTTGGTGTTTTCACCATAGGCTTGCACTGGGGGAAAGAAAGCTTTCCCCCAATGCAAGTTTATGGGGAAACATAGTAGTGGGTGGGTGAGTGCGGCCCTAACTCCCCCCTCCCTGTCTCTCCCCCCCACTCGCACTCCTTACCTGCCAGGGTGGCCACTTCCCTCCGGTGCTCAGATCTACTGAGAAACAGGCTTCGCGGCCTGCCTCTCAGTAGCACGCCAGGTGATGACCACCTGGTGCGCTACTGAGAGGCAGGCCGCGAAGCTTGTTTCTCAGTAGATCCAAGCACTGGAAGGCAGTGGCCACCCCAGCAGGTAAGTGGGACCCCCTCCCACCTCCCCCTCACGCTCCTTACCTGCCAGGGCCATCTGCTGCTGTCTGCTGCCACCTGCGGGCGCCAGCGGATGGCAGTGGACGGCCCCGGCAGGTAAGGAGCAGGAGGGGCAGGAGGAGGTCCGATCCTCTGATCTTATCCAAACCAGATCGAGGCCTTCCGGACCACTTTGGATCAGATTGGATGATCCAGATGCGAGGATCAGAAATCGGATAATTGTATCCGATTTCCTCCAGATCAGGTCCGGATTGTGGATCGGACTCGATCCGGTGCACACCCCTAGTAGTTATTAAGGTCCAGGGGGTCTAGGGAGGGCTTTTTTTGGAAGCATCCATACTACCGCTTCTTTTAAACGTGTTGGAAAACTCCCCTCCCTGAGAGATGCATTAATAATATGTTGTAGTTGTAGTCTAATTGTAGGGATGTGCATGGCCAAAATTATTGTATCGTATCGTTATTGGAAATTCCAATATAATTTTTTTTTGGATCGGATCATATCGGGGGGTACCCGGATTTGATTGGATTGGAAATCTGATAAATATCGGAAGTTCCGATATGATAGCAGTGTTTTCCCCATAGGTTTGGGTTGGGGGAAATGTTGCAATGGAAGTTTTCAAAATAAACATTTTTTTATATATTAACTTCCGTTGCAACACGAGTATTGCAAATAGTTTGGTTTGAACAATATAAATGTTAGCTTTTTGATCATGGATTGTAGTGTTTAAATCATTTTTATGCAGTTGTATAAGCTTGTTATAAGCAAAAATTATATATACAGTGTGTACAAAAAAAAATCATACCTTCCAAAAAATGTGTTTACCCCAGTTTTGAAATACTTTCATTGTATTGCAGTTGTGTGCCTTGTGCATCACTCATTTGTTCAGTTTGTCAACTGCTGCCTGTTTTTGTGCAGGACAGTCACGACATCACGTTTCAAAACGACAAACCAGGCAGGACGAGAGTGCGATAAACGTTGATGTGATGGAGCCCATTGTGCTTGTCAGTTGCCTTGAGGGTTTTATAGTGGAGAATTAAACACAGTTAAGGCAACTGAAATGTGTCTGGGAGCACCAATATCTGTTGTGTGGGGCAGAGGGAGATATGGCGATAGCAGGGCAAAATGCCATTACAGGAGAGATGGATATCTAATACCCATCTCACCTTCCGGTTGCCCTGCTACCCCTGGGATCTTGGGGAATGATCCAGGCCACCCACAGAACCTTTCCTTGCTCCTATGCAATGCCAGGTCGGTTAAAAACAAAACAAACATAATTTATGACCTCCTCAAAGAAGAGGAGGCCGACCTGGCATGTTTCACAGAGACCTGGCTGGGAGATGACAGTGGCCCGACATGGGCTCATGCTCTCCCAGCTGGGTACTGTGTTAGTGAGCAGGTGAGGGAAAGTGGGCGGGGGGCGGAGTAGCTGTGGTTTACAAAAACAATCTTAACTTGACCAGACATCCTGTCCAGGAATTGAATCACATCGAGTGTGTGTACCTGAGTCTGAAGGCCAGGGATAGACTAGGGATTCTGTTAGTGTACCGGACCCCCCGCTGCCTATCAGACTCCCTGGCTGAGCTCACGGAGCTGGTGTTGGATTCGCCCAGGCTCTTGGTCCTGGGCGATTTCAACATCCCATTCGAGGCCGGTTTGTCAGGTGGAGCTCGGGAGTTCATGACATCCATGACAAAGATGGGTCTATCCCAATTGGTCTCTGGACCCACACATTCAGCAGGTCACACCCTCGATGCTGTTTTCAGTTCCGAACAGATGGATCTGTGGGTGGAGGTATTGAATTCTTCCGAATTGTCATGGACAGACCATTTTCTGGTCATGGTTAGTATCACGGCTACCACCCGCCCCTGCAGGGGTGGCGGACCTATTAAGATGGTCCGCCCTCAAAGGCTGAGGATCCTTCTGGATTCCAGAAAACCTTGGAGGGTTCTATGGCTGGTATCGTCAATGATCCTGTAGAAGCCCTGGTCAATAGATGGAATCAAGACCTAACTAGGGCTATCGACACGATCGCCCCCAAACGTCCTCTCCAGCCCGCTTCTAATAGGGCGCCCTGGTATACAGAAGACCTCAGGGAGTTGAAGCAAAAAGGACAACGACTGGAGCGCCGATGGCGGAAAACTCGACTCATATCCGACAAGACATGACATAGAGAACATCTTCGTTTCTATGGGATGGCAATACGTGCAGCGAAGAAAGCTTTCTTCTCTGTACACATTGCATCTGCGAATTCACGTCCAGCAGAACTGTTCAGGGTGGTGAGGGGTCTAACTCAGGCACCTTCTCCCCTGAATCCGATTTTAGAGCCTTCGGTAGTTCACTGTGATGCCTTTGACGATAATTTCTCAGATAAAATCTCTCGGATAAGAGCCGACTTAGATGCCATCGTTATAGCAGAGGCTGACAGTGTCCAGTGACTCCGCGAGTAGGATTACACTTGATCAGTTTCAGTTGGTGAGTACCGAGGATGTGGACAAGGTACTTGGATGTGTGAGGAGGAGGACTTGCACTCTCGATCCCTGTCCTTCTTGGCTGGTTGTCCAGGGAGGAGATGCAGTTAGATTACATCTACAACATATCATTAATGCATCTCTCAGGGAGGGGAGCTTTCCATCATGTTGAAAAGAGGCAGTGGTAAGGCCGCTTCTAAAAAAGCCCTCCCTGGATCCCCTGGACCTTAATAACTACAGGCCAGTATCAAATCTTCCATTTTTGGGCAAGGTGATCGAGAGAGCGGTTGCCTTCCAACTCCAGGCAGTCTTGGATGACACTGATTTTCTAGACCCATTTCAAACCGGCTTCAGGGCAGGATACGGAGTTGAGACCGCTTTGGTCACCTTAGTGGATGATCTACGCCTTAGTATTGACAGGGGGAGTGTGTCCCTGCTGGTACTCCTGGACCTCTCAGCGGTTTTCGATACCATCGACCATGGTATCCTTCTGGAGCGCCTGGGGGAATTGGGAATCGGGGGCACTGTGCTTCAGCGGTTCCGATCCTTTCTCTCGGGCAGGTTCCAGATGGTGATGCTTGGGGATAGCTGCTCTTCAAAAAAGGAGTTGCTATGTGGTGTACCACAAGGTGCCATCCTTTCCCCAATGCTGTTTAACATTTACATGTAACCGCTGGGAGAGATCATCCGGAGGCATGGGGTGGGGTGCTATCAATATGCTGATGACACCCAAATATATTTCTCTATGCTTTCGACAACATCGTCAGCTAAGGATAGTGTGTCTCCTCTGAATGAATGCTTGGAGGAGGTCATGGGCTGGATGAGGAAAAATAAACTGAAGCTGAATCCAGACAAGATGGAGGTGCTCGCTGTCAAAGGCCCTAACCTGGGTTTGGAGGTGTGTCAACCAATTCTGGATGGGGTTAACCCCCCTGAGAGACTGTGTTGGCAGCTTGGGGGTACTCCTGGATCCGTCGCTCCAGATGACAGCTCAGATTGATGTGACGGCCAGGAGTGCCTACTATCAGCTTTGGCTGATATGCAAGCTGCGCCCCTTCCTAGAGTTGGAAGACCTAAAAACGGTAGTGCACACGCTGGTAACTTCGAGGCTTGACTTCTGCAATGTGCTGTACATAGGGCTACCTTTGTGCCTAGTCCGGAAATATGGCAGCCAGGTTGGTCACAGGTATACATAGGGGTGACCACATTACACCAGTTTTAAAATCACTTCATTGGCTGCCAGTCAGTTTCCGGGCGGAGTATAAAGTGTTGGTTATTACCTTTAAAGCCCTACATGGTTTGGGCCCAGGCTACCTGCGGGATTGCCTTCTCCCATACAATCCGCCCCGCACTCTTAGGTCCTCTGGGAAGAACTTACTCAAGCCAGCCAGAACTAAGCTGGCGAGTGTTACCCAGAGGACCTCTTCCATCGCTCCCAGGCTATGGAATGGTCTGCCGGAGGAGATTAGACAAATTGACAGTTTTCATGAATTTAAGAGAGTCATGAAGACTGCTCTCTTCCGGCAGGCCTATCCGGATGAATTTTAAGATGTTTTAATGATGTATTTTCTCTTGTTTTTAATTTTTTTAAGTGTTTGTGATTCTTGTATTTTACATTGTGTTCCCCGCCTCGATCCGAAGGGAGAGGCGGGTTATAAATAAATATTATATTATTATTATTATTATTATTATTATTATTAACAAGAAATTGAGAGCAAGAGTATAAATTTCATCCTTGAGCCTTAAAACAGGCAGAAAGGTGAGCACAATTGTTTAAAGCAATAGTGTAAAGTGGGAGGGACAGCCGAAAGCTTTGTGGTATGATGTGCAGAAGGCAGGAATGTGGCGTTTTTGGTAGCAACATAAAGACTGTGGAATTGCTCACTCTGTGAGTATCGACTCTCTGGATCTTTGAACATGTTCAGAGTGCCAATGAAAACCACCCTGAGTGCACTTTTGGGGCTTGATGCTCGATGTGTTGTTTTTCCATTATTCCCTTTTATTTGTTTTTGCTGGATGCCTTGCTGCTTTTTGTATTTTTATTGTGATGGAACTGTTTATAGTTTCATACTGATCGCTTTTTTAGTATTTTATTATGTATTGTTGTAAGCCAAACAGATTCCAGATATAAGTCATCCTAACAACAACAGCAACAACAACAACAACTGAGAAATATTTTCATAGCTGATATTTTCACATTTTTATTTATTTATTTATTTATTCGCTTTGCATGTTCTGAACAGTGTAAAACTATAATGAAACTAAAGAAAACTGGAAAGCAAAAGTAACCATTTAGAATGATAAATTTTCACCAGCATGGTGCCATCTAGATGTGTTGGATTACAGCTGCCATCCTGAAGGCTGGGGTAAGAGGACATCTTGCAAAGGGATGGTTTCAGTCTGCAGCCTTCAACAGAAATCCAATTTCCAATTTCAGCATGTGGTTTACAATCAAGGTATCTTAACTGAAGCAACAATGCTGGTTCTCATCTAAAGATGAGTTGAATCCTGACTTGGCCATAGAGAGATTCCACCCATTGAGATCAATGGGAATTATGTTAGTTATGACTAACTTAAGTCCCAATTATCTCAATGGGACTACGCTAAGTATTGCTAAGTCTGGACCAACCAAATATATCTTATTTTATCTCAATGGGACTGATAACAGAACAGACTTGTTTAAATTTTAAGGGATCTTCTATATCTGTCATTTTAGATAGAGAAAATTGATTTTACGGCATTGCTGTATTTAGTATTTAAGGCAGGGATGGGCGACATGCCACACATGGGGTGCATTCAACAGTTTTGGGTTGAGGGGGGAAGACACCTGTAGCAGCTATGGAGTGCCAAAAGTATCAAAATTTGTTTGCAAACTAATTTTGACACTTTGGGCACTCCATAGCTGCTACAGACACCATATTTATTTATTTATTTATTTATGCCAGCAGACAGTTGTCCATAGGGCAAAAAAGGCCTCTGGATCACCTGCAGTCATCCACACCTGATTTAAGGGATGTCATCTCCTGAAACAAGATGTTCTGGTACTCAGCCATCTCACAGATGGCCTTGAGGGGACTCATCTGTGCCCAATTTCAGATGCACAGCTGCAGGCGTTACTCGGAAGTAAGCTCTCAACAACATGCAGTGTTTCCGTCGGTAAGGCACTTCATGCTGCTGCTGCTGAGACTTATAGGTATATTTTTATGAATACAATGAACTTTCAATACCTGTTGATAAACCTAGGCAGTGCCTTCCATAAGCAGTCATAAAAGTAAAATGTGTTAATCAGAAGATGGTGAACTGCTGCTGCCTTGTCTCATTGATTAGGCCACGTATGTCTACAAATTAAAAGGATTGGGGGGTAGGGGAATAGCATGGGTATTTCATTTATTTTAGAGCCAGCCTTAGCAGGCAGGGCCTCATTAGGCCAGGAGATACCCTGGAAGTGCGGAAACCTGGAGGATCTCATTAGCGCCTATGCGTGGCATAGTGAGTGGATGCATTCCACCACAGTAGCAGAACTGCTGCTGCCTTGTCTCATTGATTAGGCCACACATGTCTAAGTACAAATGAAATAATAAAAGGATTGAGGGATAGGGGAATAGCACGGGCGTTACAGTTTTTTTTTGCCAGCCTTAGCAGACAGGGCCTCATTGGGCCAGGAGATACCCTAGGTAGCAAGGAAACCTGGAGGATCCCATCAAAACAACTCTCATGTGTCGCCTTGACCTCATCGTGCTTGAAAATTAAAATGACCCAGTCTGCCTGCCATCTCCATGCAGGCAAGTGGGCAGTTCTTCATGCCAGAGCTGCACACATTGGCTGGAGCAGTGGCAAATAAAAATCACGTTCTGGGTAGGCACATTGCCAAATTAATATAAGTCATGTTCTGGGTAGAGGAAGGCATATTGCCAAATTAATATAAGTCACATTCAGGGTAGAGGTAGGCACATTGCCAAATTAATATAAGTCACGTTCGGGGTAGAAGTAGGCACATTGCCAAATAAAAAGTAACGTTCGAGGTAGAGTTAGGTACATTGCCTGGACCAGAGTCTTTAAAAAATGTGTGTGAGGGGGATGCTTCTGCAGTCCCTCAGTAATGGACTCCACGGCCCAGGGACGTAGTGACGAAAAATAATAATACAGGAATCTCTCAACTCAAGGCTCACTATAGCAGTCCCTCCAGACTGGAAACATTGGATGGAGCAGTGTCTTTCAAAAAGAAATAAAATGTGTGAGAGGGAGAGACAGCCATGTCAAAACTGCCCCCAGCAGCAACAGCATCTCTCCTAGACCCATAGCCACCTCGCCCAAGGCGCACCTTAGAGCCGTGTTTCATACTGCTACAAAGTGATTGCAATTAATAATTACAATGTATGCTTTGCCCACAGTTTGTGAGTTTGTGTGCTGCTTTGACCACACAGATCCTTTGTAGCAAGCTACATGACACACCAGCACACTCACAGTCAATCAAGCAAACACACACACCCAGAGAGAAAGAGAGAGACAGAGAGAGAGGGAGAGAAATATATTTTTTTAATTTTTTTTTTAAAAAAGAAAGTTAAACAGGGAAGAGGACAAACACACTCCCTCAGTCACAGTACCCCCACTCATGTTAATCTAACCCTTCAATCAAACCAACCACAAAAAAAAATATAACTCAAAGTCTCAAACACACAAGCAACGCACAGCCAAACAAACCTGAGACACAAAGATGCAAGACTACAATGAATCTCCAACAATTCGCCACCAAGTAACTATAAGGCCCAGGAGCCAGGACAGAGCTCCAACAAAATCCACCCTTCTCCCCTCAACACCTAACTCCCAACAGAGCTGGAACACCAAGTGTGGAGGTTTTATGCAGGGATATCCTTAGCTCTCCTCCAACATTGTGATTGGAGCCTGCTGAAATACTTGCTGCATGATTGGTCACTGAATCTGTCAGTCTCATCAAACACACCCCACCTTCTAGCTCCATCCATGTGGCAGCAAAAGAGAAAGAGCCTTCCAATAAAACGATAAAATATGATAATTATCGTAGTATTTTTATCGTATCGTTATCATTAACCACATACACTATAAGGAGCATATCGTATCGTTATCGTATATTTTAACGATACGATACACATCCCTAATTCCTGCCTTTTATATATCATTGTCATACCACTTTCATAGTGCAATATCCTGTTTAGTGTAGATGAGACCATTGTATAAAACATTTTATCCTCTCTACCCATCTGTGTATATAGGGTTGTCAGATTCAAAAGCTGAGAACATTCATATATCTTTAATGGAAAGGATAAAATCTCTGCTTCTTATGCACATATAGCCCATTCACAGTGCAATTATAAAATGTTACTAAAGGGGAAAAACACAACAAAGACATTATGAGCTGCAAAGGAAAGAGTTAGGAAATGCAGCAACCTGAAATGACTCCCAGAAATTTGGGTATTTGGTTTCTCAGGTTACAAGAAAGACACATTTTTCCTTCATTTTTTCTAGGACAAGGAAAAGACTGGGGAAAGTATTTTGCTGAAATGTATGGTGCTCAGACAGGTTTTATCCCCACACTCCACCCCTACACCACAATCCAACAGATCAAATCGCTAGATCTTCCAGATGGGCTGGATGAGTATCACTAGATTAAGGCTGCAATCCCATAGCTATTTTCCTGGCAGGATGTCCTATTAAATTGAACGGGACTTACTTGTAAGGACACATATATAGGAGGATGCTAAGTAGGCATGTATAGGAGATACTGGAATTATGTCAAAGCAAGCAATGAATAAATCACCAGAATAGGATTGAATCCCCATGGTGCTCTATAGAGTGAAGTTAGAATTCTGGATATTCATTTGTGTAATATTATTTTCTTACATAAATCATGCTGGGTGAATTTCAGAGGCTTAGAAGTTGAGTATATTTGCCTCTCCCTCTATATATACACACAAAAGTGATAAGGATCCAGCTAACAATAGACTGATCAGCATCCTGGATGATGGCTAAAAATAATATGCCAGAGTTCTTCTTGAAAAGTTAGAATAATGGGCAGAAATCCAGAGTTCTGCATTGTCTAGAAATGATATTTAGACACAAGTTGTGTTGTTTGGGAAATGTCCTAAAAATGCATCTGGCATCTTGGCCAACACATTATAAATCACATTCAGTGGTTTAAATATTTAGAGTTGCACTTCTCAAAGACAGCTTCTGAGAAGGTACAGCTATCATATATAAAATCACAAACTTTTAGGTCAGCTAAAACCATTTTGAAATTTGCTGTTTCTAAGGGGGAAATCTAATAGGGCTGTGCATGGACCACCCAATTTGCTTCGGATCCTGATTTGTCTGTTCCAAATCGGGCCCAATTCACTTTGAGTCAATTCAGACCTCCCCGAATTCACTTTGATCCAAATCTGAAGTGAGATTTGGACCTCCGAATCGAGATTCGGATGACTAATTTTCCCCATAGACTTGCATTGGGATAAATAAATGCCTATAACTTTTTCATTTTTAAAGATAGAAACATGAAATTTGGGGACCTTGCAGACTGCCTGGAGCTACTCATGTGTGACAAATTTCAGAAACATAGGTGCAGGCATTTACTCACAAGGAATTTTTAAAAATGCAATTTTCCAGGCAATCTAGTCCATGCAAAATTTGCATGGACTGGATTGCCTGGAAAATTGCATTTTTAAAATTCCTTGTGAGTAAACGCCTGCACCTCTGTGTCTGAAATTTGCCACACATAAGTAGCTCCAGGCCATTTGCAATGTGCCCAAGTTTCATGTTCCTATCCTTAAAAATAAAAAAGTTGTAGCCATTTCTCTCCCCCAATGCAACCCTATGGGGAAAACACTTAAAATAGCGTCTGAATCGCCAAATCGATCTGAATCGATTCAGACCAAACTGATTTGGTTCAGATCAATTTGGACCTCCCTCAATCCGCTTAGGATCTGTTTTAGGGAGGCCCGAATTACCCCGATTCACTTTGGATTCGATGCACAGCCCTAAAATCTAGTGAATCCTGCCTTATCCGTTTATTAACCTAAAAATGCTGTATGGGATGGATGTTTGGAGCATTATATAAAAAAGGATGTTTACAACTGTCCCAAAATTGCTTTCTGGGAGTTTTGCTGGCTTACCAAATGATACATTACCTGCTGTGTTCAGGTTAGAGACTGTTGTATTGACTAAAAGTCAAACATATAAAAGATGGTTATTCAATTGGTTTAAACTACAACTGATGGATAATACTAGGTTTCCCCCTCCCCAAATGTTTGAATGACTTGAATATGGGATTGTCCATGAGGAATTGGCTGCATTATGTTGCCCTTTCATGGACTATACTTAACTGAAATAATTATTTGGCAACAAGTAAATGAGGCTGTTCTGCAAATGGATTTAAACTTAACATATTTGTTTACACATGCATCATTATAGTCTGGACTCCGTGGCATCTTATGCCACAGATCTAACATTGGTGGATCATTGTAAAACATTCATAGAGCTACCTTTGAACACATTGGCTATTGCTTACTGGGATGACATAGGGACATTCCAGCACTCTAGTATTTTTTGTGTTGGCATGCTGCAATCCTGACGATCTTTCACAGAGGATAAGGTTATCAGTGGCTACTGCTCATGAAGCCTGTATTACCTCCAGTATCAGAGGTAAATGATAGCATAAATATGTAACCTAGCATGTTTTGTATTAGAGTGGACTTTAAACAAGGATGGGCAACTTGACCCTCCAAATGTTTTGGCCAACGACTCACATGATTCCTCACCATTGTCTGTGCTAGCTAGGACTGATGGGAGTTGTAGGTCAAACATCTGGAGGGCTACAAGTTGCTCATCCTGCTCTATCCATTCCATGTATGTCCATGCCACAATACATTTCTTGGTCTTTAAGGTGTTGCAGGACTCTGTTGTTGTTGTTGTTGTTGTTGTTGTTGTTGTTGTTTGCCAGCTACCAACTGGCTCAATTCGGATGACACGATAGTCAATGGTGGGTTGACTAACCTTAACCCTAACCCTAGGGGGTACTCCCCACACAACATGGTAATACATAATCAACTGTGGTTTGGATGAGGCTCAGTGCTGAGTTGACTATGGCAGCATTCGGATGACACAATAGTCAAAACAACTGATGATTGTTTCCCCCACACCAGTTGTTTATTGTGTCGTCCGAATTGAGCCACTGAATCTGATTGTATTCCCCAAACTGATGCTCTCCAGATGTGCTGGACTACAACTCCCAGCATCCCCCTGCCAGTATTATTGGCTGGACATGCTGGGAGTTTAGTCCAGCACATCTGGAGAGCATCAGTTTAGGGAAGGCTGTACTATTGACTACTTTTGAATGTCCCATTCAGGAAAGAAAAGGTGGCATACAAATTATTTTAAATAAATAAGTGTATACCACAGGTCTTGCTGGGAATGTCTTAGCAACTGCCTGTTTATTTGAATTACTTCTTGAAGTAGTGCTTAAATTTGAGGGCGGGGAGGGGGAGATAGGTATTGCAACCAGCAGTCAAAGACCACATTCAGAGTGGATTACATGCATGTTTTTTAAAAAAGTGTTAATGTGTTAATCTGCTGGTTACTTGATCCAGGCAAAATGCCATGATATTCCACATGAGCAAAATACCATGGTTGTTGAAAGTTTCATATAAATATTACCCACTGTGTTTCCACATTTGAAGTGTTAGACTTGTCTATTAAAATCAACATGCTGGAATGAGTATCTGGAGATAAGCAATATTATTACATTTTGATTTATAAACTCAAGATAAAAACTTCATTTTTAACAAATAAAATGGATCGGAATATTAATCTTTTTGGGAGTTGTTATTTAATTTGCTGCATGTGAATATTCCACCATGCCTTGCAGCAGTAAAAACATATAATACCGCGTGTTTTACCATTGTGTCCAATAACATTAGGTTCTCAGTACCGTACAGCGTCGAGAAACAAAACAGAGAGCATGGGAGGCAGCACCCTGGGCTACGGAGAAGGATATTGATTTACAGTGGAATAGGCCTCACACTAAATAAAAAGTTCATTCATTATTAAAACATCTAGCTTTATATAGTACTACTGACACAATTAAAGAGAGAGAAAGTGAGAGAGTGAGAGAGAGAGAGATACTTATTGAAGAAAAGGAAGCTGGGCGAGTCTAGACCACACATACTTCATCAATGTATTGTCAATGTCTCCTTGGATTAATCATGAAGAAACCCCAAGCTGTTATATGCAAGTTATAGCACAATCCTATACACCATGGGTGGGGAATCTCCAACTCATGGGCTGGATGCAGCCCATGGACCTTCCCCATATGGCCCATAGATCTCCCCTCCCTGACTTGTTGCCCTCCTCCCTGCAGCAATTAAGCTTGAAAAAGGTCTTCCATTGGCTTAATTGGAAGGCTTTTCCCAAGCCTCATTGCAGCAGGACCCAGTTCAAAGTGCTGGTACTAACTAGGATGACCAGATAAAATCCAGGTCAGGGCTCATGTAACTTTAACAGCTGTAGAGAAAAGGGAATTTCAGCCATTGTCATTTGTATGCAATTAGTTCCTGGTGAAATTCCCTCTTCATCACAACAGTTAAAGTTGCAGGGGCCCTGCCTTCTTTTGTATATGGTCACTCTAGTATAGTGCCTTCAACTTTAACTGTTGTGATGAAGAGGGAATTTCACCAGGAACTAATTGCATACAAATGACACTGGCTGAAATTCCCTTTTCTCTACAACTGTTAAAGTTACATGAGCCCTGACCTGGATTTTATCTGGTCAGCCTAGTACTAACATTCAAAGCCATAAACAGCTTGGGGCCAGGTTATCTGAAGGAACGCCTCCTCCCATATATACCTGCCCAGACCCTAAGATCATCTACAGGGGTTCTTCTCCCTGACCCCCTGCCAAAGGACATGAGGCAGGTGGCCACCAGGAGAGGGCTTTCTCTAATGTGACACCCCAGCTGTGGAAGGAGCTCCCCAGAGAGGTTCAACTGGCACCTACTTTGCACTCCTTTCATTGCCAGTTGAAGACCTTTTTATTCTCCCAGCATTTTAAAAGTTAAATTAATTCAATTTTACCCCTTGCTGTTTTAAATTTGTATTTTAATCTGTATTAATCTCTGCTGCTTGGTTTTATTCTGGTTGTGTTTTGTATATTGTATGTTATTTTGTGTTTTTAGATTGTTGTTTGTTTTATTTTTTAAAAAATGATTTCATGGTTTTAATTTAATAGCTTCAGCTATAGGGCAGTATAAAAAAGCAATAAATAAATAAATAAATAAATATGGGGGTGGAGCCACAGCTGGGGAGACAGTGATTAAGCCTCCTCTACCCACATGCCATAATTCCATCCATCCACCCACCCACAAAACCCCTACCTTCCCAATCTACAATTGGTCTTGGAAAATGTATTCCATTGAAGCTACCACAAAATGTACTGATAGTTACCAACTTGGTCAGTGTTAAAACTAGAGTAGACAATTTCATGAGGGATAAGGCAATCAATGGCTGGTCACCACGGTGGCTAGTATATTCAGGATCAGGGGCAGTATGCCTCTGAATATCAGCAGCTGAGGAGCATGAGTGGGAGGGTGCTGTTGCCCTCATGTTCTGCTTGTGGGCATGTAGTTGTCCACTGAGAACAGAATGCTGGACTAGATAGGCCTTTGGTCTGATCCAGCATGGCTCTTCTTAAGTTGCTAAGGGGGTGGGGAGGGTGCTTTGACATCTATCTATGATTCTTAACATGCTGCTGTTGCTCTGGGGATGGAGGAAATCCAACACTGTACATGGCAATTATTTTGGTAGCATTCTTTAGTGTCATCCAAGAGTACCCAAACAGAGCAATCCTATGCATGCTTACTCAGAAGCATGCCCCACTGTGTTCAATGAATCTTAGTCCAGGTAGGTGTGCATAGGAGTGCAGCCTAAATGTCTCAACCAAGACTCTGGATTTCCCTCCTGCTGATCCTCCCACACCCATTG
Organism: Anniella stebbinsi; assembly: GCA_029215795.1. Lineage (NCBI taxonomy): Eukaryota > Metazoa > Chordata > Lepidosauria > Squamata > Anniellidae > Anniella > Anniella stebbinsi. The sequence goes on along the minus strand of JARDYH010000003.1, from coordinate 162,281,405 downwards.
GCCTTCCTCTCACCATGCATAGAGAACTTCAAATACAGGACTGTTGCACATACAACAGCACACATAGGGCACCCAAAAAGACAATGTTTCCTTTTTAAAAATCTTACTATTGTGCCTTGTTTATTTGTTTAAAAAGCCTGCTGAGATCCTACTTAGAGGGAGAGAGAGAGAGAGAGAGAGAGAGAGAGAGAGGAGAAGAAAGAGAGAGAGAATGTGTGTATTAGTCAGGGAAAAAAGCCCTGTACTTGGTTGGAATTTAATCTAAATTTTGAAGGGCTTTGATATAGGAAATAAATGGAAACCAGTTCCCCATTTTACCTTTGGCCATGCTCACCACTGTAATACAGCTCCTGAGAGATTCTCTGAAATGAAATTTGTCTCTTAAGCTGGTCTATTATCCCTGGTCTATACTCTCTGGCAGCAGTCTCAGATGGGGGGGGGTGTCCCTCCCCTGCCCTACCTGGAGATGCCAGGGAATGGGTTTGAACCTGGGATCTTTGGTATACACTGTACCACTGAGCTACATCTTTACTTAAAGAACAAGAGGAAACCAATACAAATAAAAGAACAATGCAGCCTGTTCACTGGAGACCTTTGTTCCAGGTGTTAGAGAATTTGTAGGCATAACTACATTACCTATAGTAATATAAGTAAATGGAAAGTAAATGGAACAAGAGCCTTACACGCTTGTTTAGAAAGGAAGGCAACCTTCAGCTGGCCCGAGGAACAATGCAGCCATGGCCATATGCAGCCGCACCGGCCAAAGCTGCAATCTGTTTGCATCTTGTGCCAAGCAAAATCTTTGGCTGTGTTGTGACAAACGAGAACGTGGGCTCCTCTGACAGCAATTCATCGCAAAGACTCTTGAACTTCACAGCGGAGGCCGGGGGAAGAAACAAAGGCTGCTAATGAAACCTTGCTGTTTGGGGTCCAAAGAAATGTACGTTTGGTCAGATATCGGCTGGACACCAGAACAAAAGAACACGAAGGCAGGAGAGTTCCAGACATACTGGGATGTCTGCTCAGGGTAAGCTGGATATAAAGTAGAGCCCCATCTGTGCCTTAATGATGGTATGAAAAGCAAAGAAAATTCAGAATCACCTTCTCTAGCTTGTTCGACTTACATGAATATGGTAGGAAGGAAGAAAACTCTAGAAGCTGAGCAAGAATGGAACTGACACCAGGAAGGAAAGTATGTGTTCCAGCAGGGATGGATGAGAAATTCATTTCAGTTTGTTTTTGAGCATATTTTGTTCAGTTCTCACCTCCTGAAACCAAATGTGGACCTGAACACAATCTACAGTTGAAGTCTGAACATTTCTGAGCTTGCGATGTGATTCGCACAACAACAAATGTGTTTGAAAAAAAAGGAAATTTCAAAGAAGTTCCCAAAAGATTACATAGTTCAGGGACATGTGCACAAAAATGCTTTAATCGATAGGAGAAAGATACATACGTTTCAAAAATATACACAACTGATGCATACATTTGGAAAACCCTGCACGACATAAGCATGAAATTTTGTGAGAAGATAAAAAACGAAGCTCGCAATCTGATGCGGACACAAGTCAGAATGGGTTTTGAGGTGGAATTCAGGGAACCTTGACAGGCTCATGTTTTGCTGATTTAGAGCTCCATTAACACACTCTCGCCACATCTGGTATCTGGTTTTGCAGCACGGGACTCACATGACGTCGTCCCTGTCCTGCACCCATCTTGCCTCTTTTCCTCCATTTTGTGTATTATTTTGGTGTGGGGAAAGTCTGGATTATTTTTCCCAAGTGGATTTAATGTGCCTTAAGCCTACGTGCAATGCTTTTTCCTTTGCTAGGGTAAGTGTGCTTTGAATGGAGTCTTGCTGATGACAGGGGAGGACAGGGCAGTTCTTCTCCTTCAGCACTCTGTGTCGAACGAAGGGACTTGTGCTTATTCAATTGAATGGACTTATTACTGTTCCAACCCCACCCTCATTGCCTGCAGAAATGGAGCCCAGCTGATGAAATGTTAAATCAGTAAATCGCAAGACAGTAAAGCCAGAGCAAGGAGGGAGAAGGAGCCCATGCCCATCAGAGTACCACAACCAATGAACTGGAGGTGGCAGGAGAAGGGGCAGGGTGGAGTGGAGTGGAAGAGCAAACAAGTGAAAGGGAGGTTTTATGGTGCAGCGCAATAACACAAATCCACATGTAAGGGACTATTAGCTTGATGCGCTTAGGAAATGGAGGTAAAAAAATGTGGAGGCAAACCGGGGGGGGGGGAATAGGTGTGATGGCGCCCTTACACATTCCTATATACAAATGAGGCAGTCACATGGCTTTGGCCTGAACACTGAATGCATAGATTTGGAAGGTTCTGTTTCTGTAGAACTATTAGAACTGGCAGAGAGTATATTGGTTGCACTTAGAAGACCAACAAGATTTTGGAAATTAACCAATAACAATCATCAGCATCAGCATCAGTATCACAGTGTAATGTTTCAAATTTAGAAAGGCACATTCTGACATTGACAAACATTATCCAAACAATACCGGAGCCTTTCTATATGTGGGAAAATATGACGCAGCTGCAGCTTCACAGCCATCGTGGGGCCTTCTCATGAAGCTGCGCTTTGAAAACGTCAGGGACTTACCTCAGCTTTTTCATTGGGAGAGAGGTCAGTAAGGCTCTTCTGCCATCTGATTACATTCCCGGGGCCAATCTGGGCAGGGCGATCCTGGTGGAAAGCGACCGGCAATTGGCCGCCTTCCACCAGGAAGAGAGTGGGGCAGTGGTTCCAGTACCTGGATGGCCACCAGAAACCCTGCGCTCACCCTAGGCGAGTAAAACCATGGGGTTTTGGGGAGAGGCACTTTGAAGACAGGGTCCTAGTCGACAGAATACCCACCATTTTGTAAGGTAGGCTGACCAAATAAAATCCAGGTCAGGGCTCCTGTAACTTTAACAGTTGTAGAGCAAAGGGAATTTCAGCCAGTGTCATTTGTATGCAATTAGTTCCTGGTGAAATTCCCTCTTCATCACAACAGTTAAAGTTGCAGGCACTATACTAGAGTGACCATATACAAAAGAAGACAGCCCCCCTGCAACTTTAACTGTTGTGATGAGGAAGGAATTTCACCAGGAACTAATTGTATACAAATGACACTGGCTGAAATTCCCTTTTCTCTACAACTGTTAAAGTTACAGGAGCCCTGACCTGGATTTTATCTGGTCATCCTATTGTAAGGGCGCAATCCTGCATATGTTTAGGCAGAAAAAGTATGGCTGGCTGGGACATGCTGGGAATTTCAGGACTTCTTTCTGCCTAAACAGGCACAGGATTACACCCTTAAATGATGTGACAGTTCTGCATGATTTAGAGAGTGCTTTTGGTATCAGTAGATTGCCTTGTAAAAGAAAGATTTCATTCCATCAGGGTTCTTTTCCCCCCAGATATAAAAGCCGGCCTTGTGGTGACAAGCCTGGCACTCACCCAAGAAAAGGATATAATGGAACTTGAAGAATCCTCCACAGTGAAGCAAAACATATAATATAACCTCAGGATCCCATAGATCAGGCAAAGCAAACTGCAGAGGCTCACAGAGGAGTTAGTCTGGTCGCTTAATCCCAACAGGTGCTGTTCAGACATGCTGTGCATTAAAGATTTGTTCTTCGGGTGAAGATAAAAATAGCAAAACTGCTGATAGAAGAGTTGTATTTTTACTAGAATTTATGTGCATTTTCTGCTTCTTTCAAATTAGCTTCCACATCAAAATAATATGTGCTTATTTGTGTTTATTTATTGGGAGGCAAAAGGGGGAAGGCTAAATTCACAAATGTCTTTGTGCCTCTCCACTGGGTGTACGAAATTAATAAAAACTGCTCCTAGCAGCTGCTTAAAACAATTATGCTCTTCAAGAAAAGCCTTGCAGACTACACAGAATCTTATGAAAATAATCCTTTCAATTAGTGTGTGGTCACTGGTGCACCTGCAAAAGAGACTTGTCCAAGGGAAAGTATCTGCTAATGTCAATGAGAACAATTCATGGATTCATCATTGAGGCCTTTTTATATTACCACATTTACACAGATGTTAATCCCTGGGGTGCAAACACCAGAAGGATAACCCTTCTGTAATCCAAAGAGCATGAGAAACATGAGTTCAGATCAGGAAAGCTATTAATTTTCACGTATATTTGAGCAAACCCTTATTTTTCCTTATGTGAGCATAATATGTTTATGTTCCTATGACATGACACTGAGCAATACAATTCTATATAAAATAATATCATAGTATTCCCTGTGAACAATGCCATAACCCAAATAATAATCATTATAATTATTACTTTATTTTTAGTTTTTTTAAAAAACACCAAGCCTGAACTCACTTCCAGCTGTGTATAGCTTTATCACCTGTACCATTTTTGTGAATGAACTCATCAAGATGGAGAGATGATACTTGTGTTTTAGGTTGAATATCAAACCTACTGACAGCATTTTGGCCTGACAAGTAGGTGTGATATCAAATATGCCACATACGGCCTTCACAAGATAGAAGGCAGACCTGTCAGTTAGTGTAACACAGCCATTGCGTACTCTGGTGTGGTATATCACAGTTGTGTGGTTTCACTGAAGAAGTGAATGGAATCATGTCAGCTTAAGAGGAATGTGAAACACCCAGAAATTGTTCATTGGAAGAGTAATATAAAGTAGGCTGACCGTCTGAAAAGGAGGACAGGGCTCATGTAACTTTAACAGTTGTAGAGAAAAGGGAATTTCAGCAGGTGTCATTTGTATGCAATTAGTTCCTGGTGAAATTCCCTCTTCATCACAACTGTTAAAGTTGCAGGCACTATACTGGAGTGACCATATACAAAAGAAGGCAGGGCCCCTGCACCTTTAACTGTTGTGATGAAGAGGGAATTTCACCAGGAACTCATTGCATACAAATGACACTGGCTGAAATTCCCTTTTCTCTACCACTGTTAAAGTTACATGAGCCCTGTCCTCCTTTTCAGATGGTCAGCCTATTAAAGAATAGCCACTATGGAAATGGGGAGTAAGAAGTTCAATGTTGCTGATATGTTCCATGTTTCCCTTTCAGGCATGTATTTTTTTCCTCACCACCATAGAGCTTTCCCAGTGCAATCACTGCTAGTAATTGATTTAAAGTAATGTCTGGTTTTGCCCTAACAGAGTCTTGCAGCCTAAATGTAGTTGAAGAGGGTGGGGCAGGGAGGAATATAGAAACATAGGTAGATGTACTAACTAGAATTGGGCTCAAAAGTATAATCAATCATAAATGTTCATACACCTTAAAAAGCCACTCATATTAATAACCATTCCTTTGTTAGAGCTCACAGTTAGATACAGCTTGATGAGCAATGAAAAAAATATTGATGTGAGTAACTGACTTGTTAACGCAGAGAATTTTATGAAGTTTAAAATAAACAAAGAGTATCACAGGTGAAAATTACATAAGGTCAGTGGGGAATGGATAGAGATGTGAAGGTCCAGTGCCTCTACATGACTAGTGTGGAGAACACATTCTTGGTCATCCATTTCAAAGGGAAAGGGAGCATCCACTGGCACAGTGGGGAAATGCATTGCCATGACTGCAAAGAATCACCAGATCTATGCATGTTTCTAGTCCTCGTGAAAAAGTCAGTGTTTGAAATATTGACTCCAACCTATCAGATATCAACTCCAATATATCACAGAACAGATACTTTTCTTTTCAGGGTGAAAAGATCGGTATTCAAAACATGCAGTTTCCAAGCCAGCCATCTGAGTTGCCAACTTGATAAGAATGTACAGTGTCTCTCAATGCTGTTAATTTTGGATACATTTTTATGCCATTGGACATGCATTCTTGAATGCGGATGAATGTCTCCCAGTCTGCCAACTTCAGCACTCTTCCACTAGATAAGTTCAGGCAAATGATTTACACACTTCGCTTGTGGGAGCACTGTGTTTTAATCTTTCCCAGAAAAATGAAACTAACTTCTCCTTGGTTCCTTGAGCAGGCCTTGAGTCCAGTTTTGCAATGTGGAGTCTGGGTCTTTAATCAATGAGCACTTTGTCTCCGTAGACATCAGGACTAGGGCTTCCTGTGAAATGCAGTGGAAGGCTTCATGCTCAGAGCAGCCTATTATTTTCAAATATCAACAACCTTCAGGTCTGGCGAAACGAGAACAACCCTCGACACATACGTCTTATGGAATGGGGTAGGGGGGGATAAGAATAAGATTTCCAAGTGAACTGCATTTTTGCTTCTACATCTTTTATAACTTCCCCATATGTTGTACTGCTGCGTCTCCCTGTCCAAGATTTGTGTTCTTAGATTTTAAGCTCTGCCTCTGCACACACTGAGATTTTTATCAGGAAGAAAAAAAGGAGGGGTTATCTTCAAAACTTTCTCAAATTTCAATTGTTCATAAATCTCACCGCCCCAGAAAACAGGATGTTATAGGAGAAACATGACTCTACATCATTCAGAACCTTGCCCTAAGTTTCGTGGTCCTGTTCTGCTTTTGCACTGTTGTATTGGGCCTAATCAACACCAAGCAGGATATTGCACTATGAAAGTGGCATGAAAGTGGTATATAAAAGGCAGGAGCCACACTACTGCTTTATTGTGGTATTGAAGTGCACTGACAAATGTTGGGGCAAATAGACACATACCGTACACTGCTTTCATACTCCTATATCTTGCTTGGTGTAGCTCCTGCCTTCTATATACCGCTTTCATACCACTTTCATAGTGCAATATCCTGCTTGGTGTGGATGAGGCCCTGGAGTCAAGATACTTGACCATCTATGACCAGAAAAACCTCTGCTTAAGGCCTTGCCATGCAGAGGCAATGCTTCATAATGGATAGAGCCCAAGAATTGGATCCAGGTTTAGGTGCATGCAACTGGACTGGTTGAAGCAGACTTCCCTGCCCCCCTGCCCCCCTCCCTGATTCTCTGATTCCCTGAAAATGCTACACAGAGGGTCAGGGTATCCTGCTGAATGGGGTGAACTGGTACAAGTGAAAAGGGGGGATGCCCCCAAATTGGTGAAGACACTTTCCCTGAGTAGAGCCCTTCTGTCAATGGAAGGCAGGTCCTGGATTCAAGTAGGGTGACCAGATAAAATCCAGGTCAGGACTCATATAACTTTAACAGTTGTAGAGAAAAGGGAATCTCAGCCAGAGTCATTTGTATGCAATTAGTTCCTGGTGAAATTCCCTCTTCATCACAACAGTTAAAGGTACATGCACTATACTAGAGTGACCATATACAAAAGAAGGCAGGGCCCTTGCAACTTTAACTGTTGTGATGAAGAGGGAATATCACCAGGATCTAATTGCATACAAATAACACTGGCTGAAATTCCCTTTTCTCTACAACTGTTAAAGTTACATGAGCCCTGACCTGGATTTTATCTGGTCACCCTAATTTAATCCCTTGTCCCCTTTCCTTAGTGGAATAGAGAAGGGGAATGGTGATCTTATCATTAGCTGCTAAAGTTTGCAACTAGGACATTTCTGGAGCATTTCAGGGCTTGTGCTCTCTTCTCTGTGCGCTTAGCAGCTTCTGTTTAATAAACTGCTATAGTTACACTCGTACCAGAATATGGTTACCTGGTTCTCCCTCTGTCCTTGTTCCTTCTGTGCCAAAATGATGTTAGCAATTGGCTTGGAATGGGATAGCATACTCATGGTGGAGAAAGATCTAGATTTCCACTGATAGCACCCACACTGTTCTCTTCTAACTCCTCCACTAATTCAGCCGGACTTTAATATTTCCCAGAAATGTCTCCTGGACAAAACTGTGACATAAGTCCTTCATTCTACTTGTTTCCATCCCAAAGTACTTCCACGGAAGGTGGGATGTAGCTCTTTGGCCATGTGCCACCTTATGGTGGCCAAGAGAGTCTGATCATGAACTGCTCTCCTTCACAGGCCTGTTCTCAACCATCTCAGTTCATGGCCATTAACACAGGATGACTTCCAGCCATTGCTGCTGTGTACTGAAGTAATCATATCTATGTTGACGGCATGCACAGCATTTGCCTTCTTTGACAGATACTCAAAAAAATCATGGGTGTCCTGATGCACTGACCCAGACCAATTGCTTCTCATGCTGTTAACACACACGTAGCCACCTCATTGCAATTGGCTGATGAGAGATATCTTGGGGTGGCTGGAATTGTTGCTGCAATGCGTGAAGAAGGCCTTTACTCTTAAGTTCAGAGCCATTCATTCTTTCTGTTCAGGTCGTCAAATCTAGCAACGATTGTCATATCTATCCCAAGTAAGTTTTGTTCTTATATCTAACAAAAAGCCTATGCAGTTAACCTGGCCAATTGGATGGGGGCTGAAAGTCTAAGACGTGTGTTTATTTTTTTCCAAATGATGATAGAGGTCTACTTATATACCAGGCTATGACAAACCCAACCTTGTCCCTCCCCTCCTTTCCAGAAAGGTCTCTGGGAAGAAAAAGAAAAATGCCCAGACTTGCCTAAGCGTTACAAGGCATCTATAGGCACAACTTATTATATAACTATGGCTGAATCTTCCCATTCACACCCGATGCCTCATCCCTTTACAAGGTACATGCAAGAATCACCTAGAGGACGCATGATGGGGTCATCCCAGGCATTGATACATCATTTTGAATATCTAGATCTTTTCTGGGGATTGCCCAGACCCCATAAAAATACCTTTGTTTGTAAAATCTTTGCATTGCTAGCCAAGAGTTGAGATCAAACTCACCTATACTGTGTCTCAGGTGACTGCCAGCTGCAAGCTACCTTGCTGAGTTATGCTCAGGTTCAGGTCCCCAAAAGTCAAATCCTACCTAGTTGATCCTTTGTTGCATTTTAATTTGAAAGCCACTGACTAGTTCTGAGCTTCTCTCTGCATGGTTCTTGAATAAATATATTCAATTGGACACTGGAGTTGATTCAGTTATTTTGTCTGTTACTGACACATTGGACTTTTTTGCAAACACTTTCACCTGTTTTTTAGGAAGATTAAAGGAAGCTCTGGAAAAGGGCTCTATCCTTCTCCATCGATACAAGCCACAAGCCTGAATTAGGGAAGGTCAAATCTGTCCATTGTGGTTTCTTACAGTTTCTCATTTTTCTAAACCTAAGTTCGGTTCATAACAAACTGAGAATTTTCCAGTTATAAGTTCTTTGAATATATATATATATATATATATATATATATATTCACATGAACATTAATATGCATCTTTGTGGTCATTGCTCCTAATACATGCATTTTTGTATGCAATTGTCCCAATAGGCATACTTTTTGTAAAGAGATTTCCTAACTTACTGCATTTTAACATTATTTTCACCAATATATGCATTTTTGTGTACACATTCCCCCTAATATCTGTATTGTTGTATGCATTTTTAATGGGAGAACTCCATTTGCAAAATGTGGAGAAATGCGAATTTTGAAGGACAACTGATTTTTAATTCCTGTTTTCATTCAGAAATACAAAATTGGGTAAATTCACATTAAAAATACAAACTGAACAAATCTCCCCCCCCCCCATCCCCAGCCTGCATTCCCACATGTCCAGGATAAGAGTTATTATTAATCATGTGGGTGGCAATTCTTCCTCTGAAATAGACAACGAAGTCTTTCAGCCTTGGAGGTGCAGGCTCCCATTGGTCACATTGGAGAACTGTTGTGCCCTCAGGTGGGAATGAAGCAGGGTTACTGTTGGGTGGTAGGAGGCAAAAATAGAGGTGCACTGGCCCAGGAAAGGCACAAAGAGGCCCTTCACTGAACAGCTATACTGACTTGTTTAAAAAAATCTGCACTATGCTATTACGTGATATTTCTGGAGCAAACCAATATCTGTTTCAATGTACAAACATCACTGCACAAACAGGCCTAGCTATGCAGTGGGTACCACCTATGATGTTCTGGATGCTGGCAATTTTTCCATATGAAAATAAAAAGGTAGGGGGATTGAATTTCTAGTCACAGAAAATAATTAAAAGTTAGTAGAGTATTTGAGTATTTCCATTCTGCTCCCCATTCCTTTCTTTAAGAACTTAGGGATGAAACACATATTAATTGCTGATGTGGTAAACATGCCACAAGGGGAACATCCCACACCATTTTTCAAAACAGTTTTAAAGGTACAATCTTGTATAGTTTGGCACAAAGTGTAGCTCAGATTTCCTGCTCCCATGCCAATAGCACTGTGCTAATATAATCCCTTGAGTGCCTTCTGTCTGTTCAAGTTTTCCCGTATATACACCTGAAGCAGCACTAATATCCCCCCCAAATGACAGTCTTTCCCAACCTTGGGCCCCCAGATGGTGTTGAACTACAAGTCCCATCATCCCCTATTTACAACAGATTGTCTTGTGTCTACATATTGTTGCAAATAATTCTGCAGACATTGTGACAACCCCCTGAAGAAGACCTAATAGAAAGCAAAAGGCCAAAATACTGCAGGCTGAACAGGGCTTTTTTATAATAAATTTGTCTACAGCATCCTGAGACTTTTCTCCCTTTTCTATGTTCATGCTTACCCGCCTTGCACCCTTCTTAAAAGCCTGCAAGGATGGTGCATGGAAGACTTCCAATGGGAGTATCTTCTAAAGGTGTGGGGCCACTGCAGAGAAGTCCCTCTCCTATGAGATCATCCATCAAACTGCTCTCATGGGTCGGCAAATGAGAAGGGCCTCTCTTTCTGATCTTGAAGTGTGGATAGGCTGAACAGGGCTTTAGATTCAGAGAATTCTGAGCCCAGGTATTTGGAATTTGTTTTGAGTACCAGTACTGAATTGAAGAGCCCTTCAGCACAAAAATCCACTCCTGGTTATCACAAGCTTCCCCTCCCCACCCCAGTATATTTTAGGGAGTGGAGTAGGAACTGTTTTATTGTTGCTATTGTCAAACAATTGGGAGTCAGAAATCCTTGTTGATAAATTTCAAACCACCCAGAGATCTACCAACAGAACCTGCTCTCTCTGCCCCTCCCCCACCCCAGATCTATTGGGTATGGGATCGCGAATATCCAAGAATGAAGTGTAAAATATATGCACAGCAGCTTTCAACTGTAGTTTAAAGAAAAGAAAAGAAAAATCTTTCAGCTAAATTGCAAGGCTCCAAAAACAGATTTTGATGACAAGGGGAATTAAATAAAACAGGAGTGATGAAACTCTGAAATGTTTACAGTGAGGTAGTCCAGACAGCTGATTATTAACTGTTACCCAAACAATGTCTTGGCAGTAGACACACAGAAGCCACAATGCGGACTGATAGGAAATTTAAATCATTGGGAAATGTCAGTTCTACTTTAGTGAAGTGCCCGCAGCAAGAGAAATCCTATTGTTCACATGCCTCCTTTAATGCAATTTCACACTCAAAACAACTGGTGTGTGCAGGGGTGGGGAATGTATGGCCATCCAGATGTTGTTGGACTGTAGCTAGCATCGCCAATAGAGATGGATGGTGGGAGTCATAGTCCAACAACATCTGGAGAGCCAAACATTCCCTATCTGTCCTGTTCCTTGATTCAAATGTACATTTCAGTACTGTATGATAATTTTTACCACCACCACCCCAGGCTTTTATTGACTGCAATAGTGATGTTGGCTTTGGTAATGGAAGAATATTGTTATTTTAAGCCTCAGACTAGAGCCCCAGAGTCTGCTACCTTGAAAAGATAGACAATATTTGTATAGGATGCTTTCCTCCCCACTACTAGGCTGACCATCTGAAAAGGAGGACAGGGCTCATATAACTTTAACAGTTGTAGAGAAAAGGGAATTTCAACCGGTGTCATTTGTATGCAATTAGTTCCTGGTGATATTCCCTCTTCATCACAACAGTTAAAGTTGCAGAGCCCTGCCTTCTTTTGTATATGGTCACTCTAGTATAGTGCCTGCACCTTTAACAGTTGTGATGAAGAGGGCATTTCACCAGGAACTAACTGCAAACAAATGACACTGGCTGAAATTCCCTTTTCTCTACAACTGTTAAAGTTACATGAGCCCTGACCTGGATTTTATCTGGTCAGCCTACCCACTTCTGTCTCCCTTTGTAGGCATGCCCTATGACTCAATTCACCTGTGCATACACCTTTTTTTAAAAAAAAAAAAACAAAGAGGAAGAATTGTGCAAGACTGTTATGGTGGAAGTTTGCTAATGTGCATCATCAAAAGGAGGTAACTCAAAGAGTGGACAAGTACTGTGCCACCCCAATAAAAAATAAAGGAAAGCCAGCTGTGTTTATACTATGCCAGCTAGAAATGAAATGACACCAAGGGGAATGAAATTGTGCTATGTGGACACACTCATTCATAAACAGGAAACATGGTGAAGAATGTGGATATGGTCATCCCATGAAGCTGATTGGTGGGAGATTCAAGACAGATAAAAGAAGTACTTATCCACACAACACATAGTTAAACTATGGAAATCGCTACCACAAGATGTGGTGATGGCCACCAGTTTGGATGGCTGTAAAAGGGGGTTGGATACATTCATGGAGGAGAAGGCTAACAATGGCTACTAATCCTGATGCTATGTGCTACCTCCAATTTCAGAGGCAGCAAGCCTATATATACCAGTTGCTGGGGAACATGGGTGGGAGGGTGCTGTTGCACTGTGTCCTGGTTGTGGCTTCCAGGTTGGCCTCTGTGTAAGCAGAATGTTAGACAAGTTAGACCCGTGGTCTGATCCAGCATGGCTCCTCCTATGTTCTTATGCTCTTGGAGAAATGCTGCAAGGTCCCAGTGGTTCTTTGCGGTACTATGGTGCATCAGAAAACATTAATGGATTTCCTTCATTGTGAAAAAATACAGGCAGAGTGGGGCTAAAATCATCGGGGGGCGGGGGGCGGGAGGGAGAAGAATGGCCAAAGTATAGCTATATCCAGGCAAAGCGTAGGCTGTTTCCAGACAAAGGGCTGCTCACACTACCAGTAAAAAAAACACTGTACAGCTATTCCATCTTTTCTGAACTGATCTTTTTGTGGTAAGAAAACAGTTTGAAGAAGTTGCAGGAAAGCACAGGAGGGTTACAAGTTGAACAACATCATCCGGATCCCCAATAAAATTCCATGAATGAGACAGGTTGATTGCACAATAAAAGCCTCAGCTGGAAGCAGCCCTTCATTCATAGCTTTACAGCTCCGTAATTCTACCGCTCCTGCTCTGCACTACAGCTATCTTGTCCCCAGTCGCACACTCCACAGCTGTTTATGCTTTTGGATGACACTGGAACAGGAGATCAGTTTCCTTTCTCCTCCTGCCTGAGCATCAAAGCTGTGTCTTGACAGGATAAACTGCCGACACGGAGAATGAAACCAAGCAGATCAGTGGAAAGCGTATGAAGTTCTTGTAACAGTTTAGGTAAGGACTGGACTGAGATCACTCAAAGAGATCTGGATGGCTAAGAAAGAGGTTGACTCTGTTCTACATCCAGCATTTTGCGCACCAATGAGTTATTCAAGGAAAGTAGGAAATGATTAACGTTAACAGTAGGTAATGTTTGGTGTAGTGCTAATGTCTACTATACTTTTCAATATACAAATGTGCTTTTTTATCATAAAAGTTTATCATCATATTTTGTGACCTATGTTAGCTTGGAGATGAATTTTTGTCCAAAGGTCATTAAAATTAATTTGTGGCTAAACCTCAAGCTGAAGTTGAATTTGCCATGTCTGAAACTGTACTCCCTTCAGTGATACACTGATGAACTATTAAAGGGTAATGGTAAAGTAACATTTTGCTGCCCCTTTCCCCCTGTGAGTATCCATGGAATTCAGCCAAGTTCATTTGCAAGAAACAAGGAAATTCTAGGACTGGAAACTCTTTGGTTTAAGAGAAGAGCTAAATCCTTTAGGTTGTAATCCTGTGGCCCTGTTCAGAAGACACCTTAAACCGCATCTGTAACCATGATGAATAAGGCTTTTTGCGTGGTTTAAGGGTTCTTCTGAACAGGGTCTATGCATGTTTAGATAGAAAAAAGTCCTACAACCCCCAGCAAATGAAGATGCACGGCTTAACCTCAGGGTTGGTAAGCAGTAAACACATTCTATAGTCTCACATATTGTTCTTACTTACTTTCAGCTCCAGCCCTCTTCTTCTGCATGCTGGGAAAACACTAAAGTTTGGGTTGGTGCTGTATCAATTAATATGTAAACCCTTCTATCTTCAAAAAGAGCAAAAAGGAGGAACCTGGGAACTACAGACCAGATAGTCTGACATCAATCCTTGGGAAATTTTTGGAGCAGATTATAAAGAAGTTGATCTATAAGCACTTTGAAAACAATGCAGTGATTAACAGATGCCAGCATGGATTTGTCAAGAACAAATCCTGTCAGTCTAATCTGATCCCATCCTTTGATTGGATAACCTCCCTTGTGGACTGTGGGAATGCTGTGGACATAATATATCTTGACTTCAGCAAAGCTTTTGACAAAATACCCCATGACATTCTGATTCACAAACTAGCTAAAAGTGAGCTAGATGGAACAACTATTAGGTGGATCCACGGTTGGTTACAGAATTGGACTCAAAGAGTGCCTTCTCAAATTGGGGGGAGGTAACGAGTGGCGTACCATAGAGCCCAGTGCTGAGTCCAGTGCTGTTCAACATTTTTATTAATGTCATGGATGAGGAGGTGCAGGAAATGCTTAACAAATTTGCAGGTGACACAAAATTAGGTGGGATAGCCAATACCTTGGAAGACAGAAACAAACTTCAAAGTGATCTTGATAGGTTGTAGCGCTGGGCTGAAAACAACAGAATGAAATTTAATAGAGTTAAATGCCAAGTTCTACACCTAGGAAAAAGAAACCAAATGCACAGTTACAAGATGGGGGATACTTGGCTCAGCAATACTACAAGCGAGAAGGCTCTTGGAATTGCTGTAGATCACAAGCTGAATATGAGCCAACAGTGTGATGAATGCTATTTTGGGCTGCATTCATAGAAGTATAGCTTCCAAATCATGTGAGGTACTGGTTCCCCTGTATTCGGCACTGGTTAGGCCTCATCTTGAATATCATGTCTACTCCTGAGTAGACTTCCTTGAAATTGAGCTGTGTTTTGTATGCTTGGTGGGAAAATGCATCTGATCTTGGCTCCTTCGTATTCTCTGTCCTTGGCCCCTCCCAAGGCCCTTAGCTCCACCCACTGCTAGAATATGGGCTCCAGGAGCCTTCCCAAATTGGAATGCAGTCCTGGGCCAAAAAAGATTCAAGACCCCTGCTCTCAATGGAGCAGCATTTGCTACTTTATTGAAAGTCCAATGTGTGTCAATTTTATAATCACTGTCAGAACCCCAACGTCACGTTGGTTTGTTTCTGTGGTTTCTGATGTCGCCAGGAAAGCCTTCAGCAGCTCTGCATGAGCCAGCTGTGGAGCGTTTAGCAGCTCTATAAAAAGTAAGAATTAGAATTTGCCTCAGCATTTGAAGCTGTTTGTTATTATGTTCAAGTGAAGAAGGAAAAAAACCCAGCACGTTGTACAAACGCCTTAAAGAAAATGCTTTCTGGGAGAAATGAGAAATGAACGGCTGGGGTGTTTTGAGTTCAGTCTCTTTAAACATCATCATTATCTTGAGAATAGGGTCCGTGCCTTTCTTTCTTCAATGCTCTTAGTCCTTGCTTCCCCCAGACATAACACTCAATACAACCAATCTATATTCTCGGCACAAATTTTGAAATGATGTGGGGGGGGGGGGTAAATCTTCCCAGAGGCACTTTGGGAAGATTTTATAGACTCCCTCCCTCATATTCCATAAGCAGTTTTAATCTTGTGTGAGAAACAGATCCTGTCATCTTACAGACATTAATCGGGGGGTATAATAGGAAAAGTATGGATAAGGATCTGAGTTGGGTGAAGATATTAGAGTTGACAACTCAACATGCCACCCATTTCCTATTAGATGATAGCTGTCATTTGCGAAAGCTGTGGGGATCAGCTCCTTAGCATTACCTTTTTATACCATCCTTGCTAAGTGTACCATACAAATCACTAACAGGCCTACTTGAAATTACTCTTAATGTCCTGGGAGGATTCCAAACACTCACCCACTCAGCTTTCAGGTTTAGCACTCTACAAGGGAAATGGTTGCTCCTTGTATTAACGCTATAGAGTTGTCATAAATATACTGACAACTTCTCTTCAAGAGAATAGGCTGTTTTAATCAGGGGGGCATATCTGAGTTGCATCCTAATGTCTCCCCAGTTTGATTTATTTGTTTGACTTGCCTGCTCTGTCAAAGAGAAACTAAAGCCAAAAAAGAGAGAACCCCACAAGAAACACACACACAAAAAGGAAAAGGCAACAGCATGGGGCAATGGGGGGGGGGAAGAATGTTTACTACAATAAAAGAACTCTGATGTGTTTTGGACCCTCAGGTCCTTCTTCAAGGTAATCTAAAAAGCCAATATATAACATTTATATACTCACATGACAACCATTGTATATCACATAAATCATACAAATATGCAGAATCATATAAAATTATAGAAGAGTAACACTTAAAGAATAAGAGGCTCAAAACATAGGAGCTATTTTCAAACATTCACATAACAAGTAAGAGAATCTGCTTCATAACCTCTGCTTCATAACCTCCAGTACCCTGAAGTAAGACCTGAGAGTCCAAAATGCATTGGAGTTCTTTTATTGTATTAAACATCCTTTCTTCTACCCCTTTGCTGTTGGCCTTTTTGGGCATTCCTTCGAAGAGAAAGGCAGACATTCTCTCTCTTCTCACAAAGTTACCTGGTTCTGCCCAAGACTGGCTAAGTGTCACATGCAAGGGGAAAGTCTACCACAGCCTTCCCCAATTTAGTGCCCCCCCAAATGTTTTAGATTATGACTCCCATCATCTTTGACCATGCTAACTTGTGCTGATGGGAGTCAAAAACATCTGGAGGGCACCAGGTTGGGGAAGGCTGTTCCAGTGGTTTACAGCTTTTGTAAAATCCGTTCTGTCTGCATTTTGCAGATTGCCAGGCACCTTTTATTTTGTCATTCGCTCATTCACTGAACTGGATTTTCCCCCAAGTTGCCCAAATTCACATTTGCACAAATTTGCACTTGCAAAAATGCAAACCCCCCCCAAATGTGCAGATTCCCCCAAAATGCTCATTTTCATTCTCTAGCCTATGGAAGAAATGTACTGTTTAAACTTGTGTTTTTTCATTTTTATATTATTATTATTATTGTTGTTGTTGTTGTTGTTGTTGTTGTTGTTGTTGTTTAATAATAATAATAATCATCATCATCATCGTTTACAATATTTATATATTTTCCGTATTTTTCTATGACTCCATTTGTGTGAAATTCTGGAAAGTTTTTTTTTAAAAAGCCCACAAGTCCACAGAATCCATACAAGTCAGGAAAAGTCAGTCTGCTGCAGAATCTGCTGATCAGATTCATAGGAATCCAAATCCATTTGGTTCCATTGTAGATTTCAGCAACATCCCTACGCTGTTCTTCCAAATAGATGTGGCTTGTCATTTTGGTGGGGCTGTGCCTGGTGAAATAGTCTGTTGTTTTTATTGATAAACCTACACTGAGAAATCATTGTTGTTGTTGTTGTTATTATTATTATTATTATTATCATCATCATCATCATTTTTATACTGCCCCATAGCCAAAGTTTTCTGGGTGGTTTACAACAATTCATAAAAATACAACAGCAGTATTACAAAATATGACATGATAAAAAAAAGTCTATAAAATTTTAGCGCTCAAAATTTAAAACAATTTTAAAAGCTAAAAAACCATTGCAGTAAGCAATGTTTCCATAATAGACCTGTTCAAAACAGCAGATGTAGATGCCCTATCATTTGCCATTAAATGCCTGGGAGTATAGGGCAGTCTTAACCTGGCAGTGGGTGCCAGGCAGGCCTCAGTGGGGAGTTCATTCCATAGCCGGAATGGCCCATTGACAAGGCCCACCA
Organism: Anniella stebbinsi; assembly: GCA_029215795.1. Taxonomy (NCBI): domain Eukaryota; kingdom Metazoa; phylum Chordata; class Lepidosauria; order Squamata; family Anniellidae; genus Anniella; species Anniella stebbinsi. The sequence goes on along the minus strand of JARDYH010000003.1, from coordinate 162,263,477 downwards.
CTCCCTTGTTGCCACCATTTGAGCCTTCCTTACAGGTAGCCCTTAGAGGAAGGCTTCAAATGTTGATCGTAGTGTCTGGGTACATTCAGGTCGGGAAGGGGCATTCCATCAGGCATTTTGGTCTGTGCCATGTAAGGCTTTATAGGTTAAAACCAGCATGGGCAACAAAGCATGTATGTTCCTTGTCTCTTTAGACTAGGGATGGGTAACCTCAGAGAGTCCAAGGGCATTTTCACACCCACATGACCACCCCATGGACCACATGCTATGGCAGCAAACCTTTTGGACAAGTTGCCACCAATATTTGGCATCAAACTGCTACAGAATGCTATTATGGCAAAATGTAGCTTGAATTTAGCTTGAATTTCAGTGGCTTGGCAGCAGTGAAGAGGGACAGGGGGCCCATGTGTGGCCCATAGACCCCACCCCTGCTTTAGACCATCCTGAGATCATTCCTTTCATTTGTCTTTGTAAAATGGTAATCTAAACCTATTTAAAATCTGCCTCTGGGTTTAAACCTTTTACACCTACCCACCTAAATTTTGCTCTGCGTGATACATTTTACTGATAAATAGATATTTTGGGGGGTTTATATGAGGAATGGAGGCATGCCTAAAATGTTGGAATGTTGTCAGTTAATGATTACCATTTTTGTAGTATTAAAAGAACGATTAAAAGGAAACATCTGAGGAAGCAAGTCAATGAAATTAGGTAAAAATTTGTAGGACTCCAAGATCTCCCACAACCCATATAAATAAAGTCACAAATCCCTTTTATTGAACATTTAAACTGATATATGATTGTTACAGCCAGTCAGATATAACAATGAATAATATCTGATTTGATTTGAAGTAGCCAAGGCAACAGCTTTTAGCTTTAGCCAGAAGATTTTTTTGTCATGAATTAAACTGAAATATTTCAGGACTCACTTAAGGTTATAAAAGAGGTATGGGAAGAAGATGTAAGGGAAAAAATCAATGAAGATAACTGGGGGAGGATATGGAATGTAAGAATGTTAAAGTTACTGTCGATTAGAATTAAGGAGAACTACTATAAGACAGTTTGGAGATGGTATTTAACACCTGTAAGATTTCACCAGATAGATAAAAAAGTGTCCAAGAATTGTTGGAGGGGGTGTCAGGAGGTTGGGACCTATTTTCATATGTGGTGGAGCTGTGAACAAGTACAAAAATTTTGGGAAAGGGTTTTTAAAGAAATAAGTGATATAATTGGAAGTAAATTGGAATTAAACCCGAAGTTAGCTCTACTAGCAATATGGGATAGTAGGAATAAGCATATAATAAATAGAGAGTTGGTAAACAACCTCCTGGCACCCGTTAGAATATTGATTGCTAAAAATTGGAAAGGGCAACGAAGTTATATAATAGAAGATTGGTATAAAGAAATTTGGGATATAGCTTTGAATGATATGTTGACATGTAAAATGAAAATAATGAGGGAAATGTCCAGTAAGAGTGATTTTGGAGAAATATGGACTCCCTTTTTGGATTATGTTTTAAGATCGGGAAAGGGACAATCGCCTTCAAAAGAATCATTAAAATTTTGGAAGGAGGATGAATGATTATGAGAAGGTCTCGGTGGGGGGGGTGCACGGGGGAAGTCGAGGGTGGTAGTTTGTTTTATATTATGTATTGTGTGTGTTGTTTTGTTGAAATTAATAAAAATTATATAATAATAAAAAAAATGAATTAAACTGAAATCATAGGACTACTGTGCTATGTGTGGTTTTTTTCTGAGACAGTTCCATGATAATTCTCCCACCCGTTGGCCCCTAGTTTGTGCAGTGTTTAGGATATTCTTTCTGGATCTAAACTGCCATCAAGGTTTAAGTGTATGCCTGTTGCTACAAGTCTTGGACCATAGCAACGTACATTCTCTGGGCAGAGTCCAATGTGACACAACCACTAACAAACACTACATTGCACTAGCATAAGGAACTTCTAGTGCAACTCCAGTAGCTGTTGCAATGGGTTTTCCAGGAAATCCCACCGTGACAGTTAATACTTATACTGGTGTTATGTAAGAGGTCCCTTACATTAGGGCAATGTAAATTATATTAGCGTTCATGTCACATTGGATATTGCCCTCTGTTAAGAAATGCAAAATCCTGTGAACAGTATAAATTAAGCAAATATATGGAAATTTGTCTGTTTTGCATATATAATTCTGCCTTGGCGAGTCATGGGGAAGGTCAACAAGTAATGCAGGGCAGGAAAATCCCAGCCCCCAACTCAAGGAGACCTATTTCGCATGTGTGGGCCACAGAATCCTAGATTTATCTTTGCCACAACAGGGAATGGTGACTTGCTCCTTAGAAATATTAGTTGTGCTGTTCACAATGCTGAATTCTTTGCCCAATAGCAAACTCAGCACTGGAACTGAATCACGGTATCCATGAAGCCTGGATTATCACCATTCCTTTTCTAAAGGCTCCTTCTTTGACTTGGCGGTTTGAAATAAAATAAAATAACTTACAAGTTTGTCTTTTTCTTTGCCACCATAACCATAATGGCTACTATTCTAACCAGCAGCTGTGAAAATGATTACTCTATGACACATATTTTGTTCCTTTAAGTTTATTTGACCTTGTGAACGCCTGAATCATGTCTGTCTGTGAGAAGTCTCACTTAGTTTTGATGGATAATGGATAGCACTGTTTGTGCAAAGGCCATATGCAAAAATAGTGCCGTGCATTCCATCTAATCTTTCTAAGTTGTCAGGAGTGAATGCTTCGAAACAGCAGTTTGGTCAGAGCTTTATAACAACGTCCTTATACAGTGCCGTACAAAGTTTGTACAAAGTTTACTTTTTTGCTGTGATACTTGCCATTTGGGGGTGAGGAAGGGCAAGATCGTTTGTGTGTGTGTATGTAAGCGACCATTCTTTTACACATGAAAAAATACATGCATGATGCATGTCCACAGCCACAGTTCCCCCCAATTTTACTGTTGCTGGGGGAGGGGAGAGGGAACAATAGGCTCCTCTAAATGAGCAATTTATTGCATACTCATGATTGGCCAGTCACAAAAGTTTGCAGGTCTTTTAAATGGCATCATAACCAACCAGGGTGTCTCCCGTGACATCTGTTAGGGTGACCAACTGTCAGGATTTCCCCAGATTTGTCCTGTTTTTTGTTCTAACCCTAACTGAATATTTACATCTGAATGCATACCTGAATGACCATCTGAATGCAGATGTCTTCACACTACATTACTTTCCCTGGGACGTGCATTTGGATGTGCAGTCTCACCATGGGCCTGGTTGTTTTAGAAATAGGAATGTATCAAAGGAGACAACACCCTTCTTCAGTGAAGGAAACAAATCAAATATTGAGTAAATCTGCATTGCATATACAATGAAGGTACAGCATAGAGTTTCAAAAGGAGCTTGTTCAGTCCATGTAGTGTTATATTACACTGGCAGGAGCAAACACACATCATCCTACGGCTAGCTGTGGTAAAAATCCCCATGAATTAACTACCTGCAATACTGCCCTTTTCCAGTAACTTGCAGACAAGCTTGCAATATTCAAAACATTCACACCTCCAGCCTTAGCCATGCAAGCCCTTTAGGTAGCATTGCTGTGTCCACACGGGAGCTGGAAGCATTAGAATAGTGATCACCAAGGCTGCTATTGCACAGGTAGCCACTGTACAATAACTGCATCCCAGGGCAATTACAAGGTACTAACGTTTGGACCTGATCCAGTGATGTAAACTGTATGATATCAGTGGACTGCATAGTGAACGGACATAAACGTTAATAAGCCTTTGTATCATTGTGGATTGAGCTGTGCAAGTTTGCAACGCCACAGATGTGACAACCGAGCCAACTAAATTGTGTATTTCACCAACATTTTCTGCACTCCTTCCAACCAGAACTACAGTACTGACAAATGGATCAAAATGAAATCAGTGAGGGAAAAGCTGCTTTATATCTTGTTAGCATCTCCTTGGGAACTGGCAGCTACAAAATATTCGCAAAGAACCCAGCCGAGGTGATTGATTAGGCTTGTGCAATGGGAAGCATATTTGCCAGTGAGTGTATTTGGTAACACTGAAGCCTGTGGAGGAATCTAAACAGTAGGAAGGTTGGGGTAAGGTAAATAGGGACCGAAAAGTAAACCATAACTGCTGCCCAGGATCAACAGTTAACACAAAAAAGGGGTGGTGGGCAGAGCCCTGTAGTTAAATGGAACATGGGTTTTAAAAACACAACTTGCAATTAGGAATGTTTTAATGACATTGTAATTGAAGAATTATTTTTCTTTTCTTTTTAATGGAAGAATGTGATTCTGCCCTGTACAGAAGCAGCACAAACATGGTCTTGTCAATATGCCCTATATACCCTGTCGAGTCTGCACAGTTGCACCCTGTTGTTTAAATGACGGAGTCTCCAACTCACAGCCACATTGGGGTTTCCCCCGCGAAACTACACTTTTTTGAAGTATCGTTTTACCATGACTTTTTCAATTGCTCTGACATCACCATGTTGTTTCTTGGTCTGTCAGTGGTGGCTTTGCTTCAGATTAATACAGTTGACATAGATATGTGTGGATCCCAGTACAGGGTAAGTCCAGGCACACAGGGCAGGGACAGGGGGCAGGTTTGACAAGCCAATTGACCACCATGGCAATGTTAAAGGGAAAGGAAATTAAGGGTAGTTCATATTAAATGAAGGTCCATTAAATGAACTGTAGCAGCGCAGCTTTCAAATCTGCACAGAGTTGCAAGAAAGGTTTTTATGGCTTTCTGCCCCCCCCCCTTGGATTGCTTCCCATTGCCATTTGAGACTGTGTGCTCAAGCCTTTTCCTAATTACTTGCATCAGGACTCAAGTCCACAACACCATCTAGCATCCATCCTCAGGATCTGCCAATTTACAACCTGACTTTGTACACCTAGGACGTAATTTATATAGAAGTACAATGCATCTTCATTAGGGGTGTGTAGCGTATTGTTAAAATGTACGATAACGATACGATAAAGTTGTTATCGTGCATGTTTTTAACGATGATGATACGATAGAAAATCGTACGATAATCATCGGAGATGATAATTTTCGGGCGATTTTATCGTTTTATCGGACTGCCATATAAATATACCTATAACTTCTGTATTTTAAAAGTTAGAGGCTTGAAACTTGGTCACAGTGCTTCTGGGGTATGCCTAAGTATGTGTATGAAATTTGAGATCGATCCCTCCAACTCTCGATTTTATATGAATTTATTAAAGATCATTTCCGTTCTGACAGATCAGAATGACAGCTCACCAGACCTGTCAGAAAGGAATGATCTTTAAAAAATTAATATAAAATCAAGGGTTGGAGGGGTCAATCTGAAATGTCATACACATACTTAGGCATACCCCAGAAGCACTGTGACCAAGTTTCAAGCCTCTATCTTTTCAAATACAGAAGTTATAGGCATTTTGTTCTTTCTGCCAAAAATATCATTTTTTAACGATAATTATTGTGAAGACGATACGGATCACCTACGATATGAACGAAGACAATATTTTTTTTGGTCCAAAATGACGATAATGATAAAAAATGAGAGCTTCGGCTATGGGGCGGTATATAAATGGAATAAAATAAATAAATAAAATAAAATGCACACCCCTAATCTTCATGTAGCAGGAAGACATTGACCAAGTGACCTGTGAGTCTGCTCAGACTGCTGTCCAGGTTCTAACTGTTACTGGGCAATTTTGACCCCTCTCCACCTCTCCCTCCTTATGGTTCTTTGACTTTAAAATGGACTTGGACTGGACAGCCCTTCAAATAAAGGACTGTCCACTGTAAAGTAAAACACATGGGCTGAATTTGGACAACACGATAGTCAATGGTGGGGTAATAATCAACTTTACAGTTGTTCATCTAGGGGGTATTCCCCACACTACATGGTAATAAATAATCAACTGTGGTGTGGATTAGGATGAGCGCTGAGTTGACTATGGCAGCATTCGGATGACACGATAGTCAATACAACTGACAATTGTTTCCCCACCCCAGTTGCTTATTGTGTCGTCCGAATTCAGCCATGGTCTCCCTACCTTCGTCTGCCCCCCAACTTGCCAGGTTTTGGGTCTGATTGCTGGATGGGTGTCATTTTCTGCCTGTTGGAAGCATACCCATGCTTCTCAAGAGATAAGAAAGCATTTTTTTGAGTATGTGACTCAGCTTCTTGGTGACAGAACATTGTTGTAACACCCTGCTTGCCACCCACCCCCAAGAAAAAATCAACAGCAATGTGTTTTTAATTAATCTTATAGGCAGGATGGAGTCTTAACTAATGTTCAGGAACAATCCTCTCTCATCTTAATGTGATGAGGTTAGCTCAGCGATGTAGCTATGAGACGTTATGGGAAGCAAGGCTTTAGATGGAGGCGGTACTCCAAACGAGAGGGACTGGCAGATGTTTATATAGGCCAGACTGGACTTGTGAAAAATACTACGAAATGCAGCTCACAGGGAATTTTCATTCCCCCTCCCCAAATGGGATAAAGTTATGAGCTAAGATTGAAAATGAGTTCATTTCCAGCATCTGGGGAATTATAGAATTTAATATTCTCCAGACAGATAAAAGGGATAAGAGCAAGATATGTTTTCCTGATGTTTCCAAATAAGCCAGAAAACGCAAGAAAATGTGGCTTGTCTTTTTGTAAAAAGTAAGACAGAGAGAGACGTCTTGTTGAGATTTTTATTTTTATCTCTCTCTCTCACCCCCCCCCCCTTTCTTTCATGGTTTAGACTTTACAAGTTGGGGAAACAAAAACTCTTGGTTTTTCATGGCAGCTGTCAACAATTTACAGTCATTTCAGAAAAGAACTGACAGCCTGGTCTGATCTCCCTTTCTCTTTCTTTTCAAGTCCCAGTGGGGCAAAATATTGCTTGCAGTGCCGTGGTTAGGGCAGGCTGTGTGCCCAACACATGCAAAGGGGAGAGAACTTTCCAGTTCCACAGGTTTCTACCTGTCTCTGTGGTTAGGGTGATCAGATGCAAGAAAGGATGGGGCTCCCATGCTCTTAAAGCTCTAACAGAAGCAGGGTGGGGACAGAGAGAAGGGGAATCAGTTTTTTTTTCTCATCCCCACAGCTCTTTTATGGGAGAAGCAGCATCTGCCAAAAGGTTCACTGTATCTGTAAAGATACAGAAATTAAAGTTCTTGAAATAGGGGACTGTCCTCTATAAAAGGCACATAGCCACCCTACCATGCCTGCTTTCCCCCATATCCCCACTAACATGATGACAAGTCACCCATTTAGTGCCTAGCAGGGCCCTAATCTAGTGATGTTCATTCTTTCGAATCCGACGGCAGACAGGTTAAAAGAGAGAGAGAGAGAGAGAGAGAGAGAGAGAGAGAGAGAGAGAGAGAGAAAAGATTCATATGAGCCCATGAAATGCTGAAAGTACCAGAAGGAAGAGATGTTAGAGCCCCCTTTACAGCTTTCATTTTCCAGTGCACACCCGAAATGTTTCAAGCGTACACCTAATCATGCAAAGTATGATTGCAACGAACATGTTTTTGCAAATGTGTGTATCATACAGGTATATACGACAGGGAGTTGTGATTGGCTGCAGCTCCTTGAGTGTACACTTGGGGGCATACCCAGGTTTGCTTCTACAACAAGTATGAAATGGCTCTATAAGCAACAAAACAAAACAACACCCCCCCCCAAAAAAACCATTAAAGACAGATGGCTTCCTGCATTGACCCTAGCATTCAGTGCAGCAATCGGAAGGGAATTCTATACAGCCACCACTTACACTGCTCTAGTTTTCCCCACACCCTGTACACATACTTTAACAAATGAAATCTGAGAATCCCTCTGAAGTGTACAAAAATCTTGAGTTTAAAATATGAAATTCATGAGAACTAGCTATTATGGATAATCTCTTTGATGTGAGTTTGTAGCCAGGAATAATAGGAACTTGATTGCCACCTACTGATCATCGAAAATTAAAGACATGATGGAACTCAATCTGTTTCTGTGTATTTCAATGGTTTAATGAATTTTAACAAGAGGCTGTGGATTTGGTTCTGTGACATGAATAGATGCACATGGAAAGACAACAAAGCAAAATTTGTCTTTGGCAAATAAATCAATGAAACAAAATGCTACTGTGTTGTAGGCCTTGCAATTCCCACCTTTGCTAAAATATTTGGTAGCACTTCAAATACATATTCAAACATGTGTCTATGGTAATGTGGCATACTAAAACTTTTTTTAAAAAAGGCACAGTATGCCCCAATTGCTCTGTAAACGTTTTCCCTGTTCAGTCTGGAATCTGTTAAAAAATATTTTAGGAATAATTGAAACATTTCACACATGCAGAATTGATTCAGGGTATTTTTTAGATCTAAACCATGTGCACCCTCCTGCCGTTTGTAAAATGGATAATGTTAAAAGAGATCTCCGATTTGCTGACATTCCTTTGGACTAGAGGATACCTGACCAATATAAATAACCAGTACCGCATTTATCAGCACAGGAAGCCAAGTGCAACGTTTTGGACATTAACAAATAAGGATTAAGAGCTTCCACACTTTCATATTTGTGGGAACAATGGGTTGGGTCCAGATTTACACTGGATCTACTGCACTGACAGAAGTTGACCATGGCCATGCTGGCTGAGAATCACATGAATGGCTGTCCTGACACTTCTGGAGGGCACCGGGTTAGGGAAGAATGCCCTATACAATGCTGAATAGCCCAGTCTTGATCTGAAGAAAAGATGTATGCCCATACATGCCTTGGCTCCTGTAGGCTTGAGTTCTTAAAACTATTAGTATTTATTGAGCTGATATTGGGTTTATAGAGACATTAAAATTACTGGTACAAAGTAAAGTTCCAGAACACAAGCCAAACATTTTATTTTCAACTTTTTCCTTTGTGTATGAAAATAGAAGGGGAGAGAATCCTGTTCTGTGTAAATTATTCTATCATGGCACAAATAAAAAGTGTTTCCTGTACTATGTAAATATGTTCCAAATAAAACATCTTAGAGCTATTTCATAGAATTCTTTATACAAGCTTGGAAGGCTGAAACTCGACCATATTTTCCTGCTCTAATGCAACACCCCATTGAAGTAGGGTGACCATATGGAAAGGAGGACAGAGCTCCTGTATCTTTAACAGTTGTATAGAAAAGGGAATTTCAGCAGGTGTCATTTGTATGCATGCAGCACTTGGTGAAATTTCATCTTCATCACAACAGTTAAAGCTGCAGGGGCCCTGCCCTCTGGACCAGATACAAAAGAGGACAGGGCTTCTGCAGCTTTAACTGTTGTGATGAAGATGGAATTTCACCAGGTGCTACAGGGGCTCTGTCCTCCTTTCCATATTGTCAGCCTACATTGAAGGATTGCTTCCCCAGTGTAAGTTTGGGCAACTTGTGCCTCTCCAGATGTTTTGGCCTACAATTCCCAACATCTTTTACTGTTATCAAAGCTGGCTATGGCTGATGGGAGTTGTAGGCCAAAACATGTGGAAGGCTGCAATGTAACCCTTGGGTCAGCACCCTGGGGCTGGGTTCTGTGTCTAGGAGTTGTTTGTTCTTCCCTTATGGTTAGTTCCAGCTCGAACACCCACCCAGGAAACCTGGGACACCAATTTAGGGATGTCTGAGTAGCAACCTCACACACACTCCTGAATTATAAGTACTGTTATTTATTCAAGCTGACTACCAACAATGAATCAACAAGAGTAGAACAACATAAAGAACAACAATACATTTTGGAACATCGCATCCAAGGTCTAGATAGGCCAATGAAGTCTCTGTCCTTTGGCTGAACAGTTAGTCCAAGGATATGGCCAATGAATAGGGATCCTCCAAGCATGAAACTAGAGGGTGCTACAATATGTTGGACTGGCCAGCTGGCAGAAGCAAGAACTGGGGTGCATTGCAATAAGCAGGCTCCACCAGTAAGTGGCAGCAGCAGGAACTGGGGTGTGTCACGATGAGGGGCTCCATCAGCAGGTGGGCTTCTGTAATTCAGCAGCTCCAAGCCAAGGGTAATTGCTAAACTAGCTCCACTGCACAAGTGTAGCACCAAGTCTCCCTTCCTACTAGTGATTTCAGCTGAGAGTAAGTTCAGTGATTCAGCTTAGGAGGGTTACAGCAAGGCTGAGCAATTCCCTGTAGAGGCTTTCAGCATGGGGTTAGCTCAGCTCTTCAGTCTTCCCTTCATCCAAGAAGGAACAGTCTTCAACAAGCAACAGAGACTATGTCTACATGATGGATTTATCCCAGGGTTGTCCTTAGGTCTTCCCTGTGCATCCACATGACACACAGGGGATCCCGGGGGCAACCAGGGATGACCTAGGGATGACCCCGGGATAACCCCAGGAAAACAGAAAATGAGGATATCCGGGTGGCTCCATGCCTGTGGGTGTGGGGGAAAGCAATTTTGCCAGCCCCAGGATGGCGGGGGGGGGGTATATAGGCATGGAGGGGTTCCCTTACCTTTTCCACTGCACGAGGCTCCTCTGTTGCTTTAAAAAATGGCAGGCATGACACCCCCTTCCTTCCAGGATGTCACATTTCCATTTAGAAGCTGAGGGACAATCCCGGAAGCAGGTAAGTCTGGGATCACCCCCCCTCCCTCTACATCCTTAGGTGTAGAAAGGGCCAGAGTCACTTCGGCAAGGAACAGCTTCCAACAGGGGACTGGTCAAGTTCAGCTCTTATCTTCACAGAGGGAAATTATTGCTCCTAATCCCCCCTCTAGTCTCTTCCTGATCAGAATCCTGATGCCTGCTTTCCAAGGGACCTTTAGACTCAGGGTGAGCCAGTACCCAGTCAGCACCCATATTGTGAGTGGCTGACAAAGATGGAAACACAGGTGTCCCAACCCCCCTTTTGTTCTTTAACTTATTCCAACAGTCCTAGAAAGGCATATGCACAACTCTACCCAACATGCAAATGAGCGCCTTCCCCCAGTTTCAACTGGTGCAGTGTCAGGCATGCCCACCAACTGCCCTACGGGGAGCATGTGGTTTCTGTGGAGTGTTTTCAGGGATCCAGTGCCATTCTCCAGTTTCACCCTCTACACAGAAAGAGTCCCCAGCTTTTTCTCCACAAGATAGGACTGTGCTTTCCACCAGTTAGCCAACTTGTGCTTCTCAGGGACTCCCAGGTTCTGAAGCAGTCTCCAGTCTCCAGGTAGCAGTTGTGCCCACACCCTTGCATCATAACTGTGCTTGTTTTGGTCTGATTTCTCCAGGCTGCAGCAGTTGCAAATCAATATGCTTGTTGGAGTTATGGCTTCATCTTCTCTACATATTGAAGGTGAGTTCCCAGATTGTCATTGTCTCCAGGGACCCCGAAACACAGGTCTTTGGTCAGTCTGGGCTCTCTTCCAAACATCAGGAAGTATGGAGTGAACCCTGTGGAATCATTTCGGGTAGTGTTGTAGGCATGTACTAAGAATGCAATGTGCTGACTCCATTGTGATTTTTGTTCAGGACATAGGGTGCCCAGCATATTCAGTAATGTGCGATTGAATCTTTGAGGCTGAGATCCCCTGGGGGTGGTATGGAGGAATCATTGACTTCTTGATCCCTACCAAATTCAGTAATTCCTTAAGCAAACGACTCTCAAACTCAGGACCTTGATCTGAATGGATCCTGGTTGGCAGCCCATATACAGAGAAGATTTTTTCGCAGAGTACTCTGGTGGCTGTGTTTGCCTTCATATATCTAGTAGGGTTTGCCTGGGCATAACGAGTGAAGTGGTCTGTCACTACTAGAATACTCCCATAGTTTCACCTGTCAGATTCCAAAGACAAGAAGTCAATGCATACCAGCTCCATGGGTCCATTGGTATGGATGTTCTCTAAGAAATCAGCCCGAGTGGGAAGAGTTTTCCATTGGACGCAGTAGGTGCAACTCTCACACTATTTGGTGACATCGTTTGCCATCCTAGGCCAATAGAACCTGTCTCAAAGGAGGTCCTGCGTCCTCTCACTTCCCAGATGTCCTAAGTCATCATGTAAGGTTCGCATGGCCATTGCTCGGTGCTGTCAGGGTAAGACCAATTATCTCCATGGCCCTCTTAGTGGTTCTGATGTGACACGGTACAACACCCCATCAATAATCTTCAGTTTGTTCCATTCCTTCAGTAACCACGCTGCTGGGACTGAGAGCAGCATGGTTTCTGGTGTCTTCCTTTCATTTTTCTCTTTGATATCTGGATCATGCTGTTGGGCTTTTTTCCAGTTGTGGGAGCCCAGTTGTGGCAGTAGTCATTGATCCAGAGCAATATAGTCCACTGCTACATAAGGCATGGTTTCAGGGGGCAATCCTAGAGTCTCAGCAGCACATCCCACTGAGGGATTGGGTTTCACTCCATCTTTCCCACATAGTGCCTTCACTCCTTTTTTTTCAGCTGCTGGCATGATAATGCATTAGCATTGGTGTATTCGAATGCAGTTTCTGGATCAAAAACAGTAAACGCTTATCAATATTTGTTTGTGCGAATTTGGACCAGAGGCGCTCTCTGTCAATTAGGTCAAAAGCAGAAGTGAAGTCGACAAATGCAACGAACAAGCTTCTTTTAGGTTGATCCAGGCTTTTACGTATCAAATGGTTGAGCACAAAACATTGATCAATTGTGCTCCTCCCTTGCCGGAACCCTGCTTGTACCATAGCTAATATGTCGTTTTCCTCTGCCCAAGCCTGTAATTTGTTTAATAAAAACCTGCCATACATTTTCGAAGCCACATCCAATAAACTAATAGGTCTATAATTTTTGGGGTCCAATCTCTCCCCTTTTTTATGAAAGGGAATGATGATGCTTGACTACCAGCCCATTGGTATTATTCCTGTCAAATTTATATAAGAAAACAGTCTCGCCAATATTGGCACCACCAGGATTCATTGCATTTGAATAGCTCGGGTGGGAGCTTATCTTCTCCTGGCACTTTCCCCAGGGACAGGTTTTTTAATAGACCTCTAATCTCCTGGGTGGTCATTCTGGGAAGGCCATGGTAAAATAAAATGTTTTTAAGGCCTTTTCGAAAACCTGAAAAGATGGTGCATAGTGGACCTCTGATGGGAGTTTGTTCCAGAGGTTTGGGGCCACCACAGAGAAAGCCTTCTCCCATGTAGACACCCACCTAATTGTCCTCACAACTGGGCAAACGAGAAGGTCCTCTCTGTCTGATCTTAAAGTGCAGGCAGGCTGATATGGGTGAAGGCAGTCCTTTAAGTAACTTGGTCCCAAACCATTTGGGGCTTTAAAGGTCAAAAACAGCACTTTGAATTGGGCTCGTAAATACACAGGTAACCAGTGCAGCTGGCGCAGTATAGGTGTTATGTGGTCAAATCACCTTGCTTCCACCAATACTCGGGCGGCCGCATTCTATACCAGCTAAAGTTTCTGAACCATCTTTAAAGACAGCCCCATGTACAGCGCATTACAGTCATCCGTCCTCTTCAGATAGGGCCACAGCTGGCGTACCAGCCTAAGCTGGTAGAGTGCACTCCTGGACAACGCAGCCACCTGGTTTTCCCCAGTTAGCTCAGAGCCCAGGAGGACCCCCAAACTGCGTACTTGGCCTGTTAGGGGGAGTGCAACCCCATCAAAGACCAGTTGTAAACCTCCATCTGAAGTAATTGGTTTCTCAACCCACAGTACCTCCATCTTGTCTGGATTAAGTTTCAGCCTCCATGGGTTAGATGAAAACAGGAACATTCAATTCCAGCTGAGTTACTGGCAAAATGCAGAGCCACCTCCATCTCCATCCGTCTAGGAACGATTCTAGTTCATGACATACATGGTTGGGCCTTGACTGTGTTCACACATTCCACCATCTACTGACCGCCTGTTGTATCCAAGAAGAGGCAGAGTAAAAGTATAAATACAAATCCTTTATTTAAAACATGCCTTGCAAGGCCAACAACACAGGCATATACCTGACTAAGCCTCCCTGCGTTACTATCCACAACTCCTCTTATAGATTACCTCAGCCTTCAGCTGAGTCTAATCTTTAGTCTCTTAAAGAGACAGTACTACCATCTCCACACCGCCCACTCCGGTTTTCAATATGTCTACAATATCCTGTCTGCTGGCCCAAAATAAATGTAACAGAGAAAAAATTAAAAAAGAATATTGGTATCATCCCTTTTACCAAGCTGAAGGCAAAATCTACATCCTGCTGATGTTTTAGCATCTGTATTCTCTTCTCAATGTCCATAATATTGAGAAGAAATGTGGGTGGGAAAAGGGGGGTTCATAGAATCATAGAATAGCAGAGTTGGAAGGGGCCTATAAGGCTATCGAGTCCATCACTGTGGTCAATAAGTAAGTAAGTATTAGCTATGTTACAGATCTGAAATAAAGCTTCTGTGAACACAAGAGGTCTATTCTGGAGCAGTAGCCCTCCTTCCCCATGCTAGACAACAAACTAAGGGGAGTTCTATCAATTTGTAATATATCTTTGGGGTCCAATGTTAAAAGAAAACTTAATCAAACATTCCACTCTGATAACACAAAACCATTGTATAAGCCTAAACAGTTTTTCGATCTTGACCTATATGTTATATGGGTGCACATATTAGGGATGGATAGATTTCACTAATTCCAGTCCATATCAATTTTGCACATATTAAACCCATTTTGTCCTGTTTCTGTATCAATCTGCACATTTTGCATTTAAAATGCACACATGCATGCACGCACACACATTTAAATACTTAGTTATATGCATTTTATGCAATTTATTCTAGAATATGAATTTTTGCATGTGTTTTGGTTGAAAACTGTCTTGCAAAATTCAGAGATGTCAAAATCTGATTTGTATTATTTATTTATTATTTATCTCAAATATTGCTAGGCTGGCTTTCAGAGCAGAAGCTTCTCCCCCCTCCCCCCATCCCAAGATGGCTTACAGCAAAAGAAAAATCATATTAATATGATTAATATGGCAGCAAACATACATAAAACAACAGACACCACCAATAAAACATTACAAAAAAAACCCTACATAAAAACCTGTATATTAGTCAAATGAAGTTGGTTTGCATAGAAATGTGAACTGAATGAAATCCTCAACCATGCCTAATTCAAAAAGAATCATAGAGTTGAAGAGAGTGTTGTAAACCAGCTAGTCCAAGCTAGTCCATACAGGAAATGCAGAACTAGACCATCTGTTAGCTGCCCGCACTCTACTTGAAGACCTGACTTAAGAGCACTTGATCAAAAGGAATTACTTCAGATAATGCCCAATTAACTCATGGGATTCACTATCAAAATAGTGGATGATAATCAAAACTTTAAAAGAAGTTTAGGCAATTCATAGAGGAGAGGCGTAGCAACAACAGCTAATTGCCATGATAGCTAAATGGATCCTTCATGTTCAGAAACAATCTACCTTTAGATACAAGATTTGGATGACAGACTATAAGAGGGGGCTGTTGTTTTCATGCTATCCTGTTCTGATCCTGAGGAGGAGCCCACAGGCCTTAGTGAGAGCAAAGTGGGTCTCTAGTAAGCAATTTGCTCCAACACTCTGGGACCAGACTGAAGCCTTTTATGCCTTTGGCATCCAGACCACCTTCTCTGGCTCTATTCCTTCTTGAAAGAGGAAGGCCTTAAAGGTGCAGGACTCTGGCCTAGCACTTCTCTCTAAGAGCTCATGTCAGTCTTGCTTCTGAGATTAGGAGGCCCATGGAGGTGACTATGGTGGGACCTTACTAGAGCTAGGCTCAGGGCACACAGTTTCTATTACAAGTTCAGGGGTCTCAGGTTCTTGGGCCCATTGCCCACTGATCCTTCAGCCATTGGGTACTTGTCTAGGTCACTGCTGGACTCCAGGGTCACGACGAAAACCCTGCATGTGAGCTTCCCAGAGGCATCTGGGTGACATCAGTGTTCAAAACAAAATGGTGAACTAGATGGACCGTTGGTTTGAACTTCCCAGGTAGTTCCTATGTCCTTACGGGCAGCACATGAACTGCAGGTGCAGAAACCACACCATAATAATGAAGCAAATGGCCATGATGGCCCACTCCTTACTGATTGACTTCTAAGGACAAGATTTTATTGAGCAACCATCTATCGGTAGGCAAAGCATAGGACTTGCTTAATACAAGAGCTGTATTCTAGCCCCACGGAAAGGCAAGACAAAAGGATCAAGAAAACAAAGGAAAAACAAAAACCAGAATAGTGCAAAGTTTTATATCTATCTGTCTATCTATCATCTATCTATCTATATTTTTTTAAAAAACACCACGAGGAGGAGGAAGTCGCAAAGGAACTGGATTCGATTTCAGCAGCAGGAGGGTTGGTTGGTGTTTTTGTGTGTGTGTTTTTAAAAGAGAGAAAGAGAGAGAGAACACCATGATGTTTCTTGTAAATTAATTCCACACTTAATTTTTGGAATTCTTTCTTATTGATTCAAACTTCAGCCGAAAGCAAAGTCAGATGAAATGTTATCGGAAACTGGCAGCATAGGGTAGAGTGGTAAACTCCTTTACTTTCAGGATTTCCTTTCATATGCAGATTACATGCTGCCTTTGCTTTTGTCATTGCGTACCAAGATCTAAGCTTCCTTCCTAAGGCATCATCTTTTATTAATCAGCTTATCCACAGCAGAGCCCAAAGAGACTGGAAATGGGTTCAGACAGATGTTGATAAATGTCTAAAGTTTCTTCTAAGCCAAATCAAGGCCAGCTATGTTTTATTAATAAGCTAACCTTCAAACATACTTGGCCCTCTGTGTACCATATCACACTTTTAGACATCATCCTGTTTACACTGCACAGTTTGATTTGAGCAATGGCTGTTAACATCTTTTGTTTGGAATGGCAAACCTCAATGTGTACATCTGAATATTTGTGATTCATTGTAAATTGAAACACCCTACAAAGAGAGCACTTTGCTACATATCAGGTGTTGTAAATGCTAGTAGAAACCATATTGCTTTCTTTCTTTACTCCCCTCCTCCGGTTTTTTCTAAGTAACGTGACACCAAATGCTCACATTGCTTGATGTGGTCTTCCTTCTAGGAAAATATAGATCCTTTGAGTCCCATCGAAGTTCCTTCATGCCGCAGCATCATTTAAAAGACCTGTCCAAGGGATCATACATCATTGCTTTACTTCTAAGATCCAGCAAGGAGAATAAGAAGAAATTTGAGATGATCCAATGAGGAAGAAAGCCTTCTTATAACCTCTTTCATTTCCAAATTCCATAATGGCTGCCAAATCAGTTTGGTGAGTAGTTGTTCAAAGATTAGAATGATCAAAGGCTCATCTATATTAGCATTCAGTAGTATGCTAAAGCAAATAATGGAAAAGAGAAGGGGACCGAGCCCTACCAAAATATCTATTCTTGTGCTCACTTACTTGGGAGTAACTTTCATGAACACAGTGGGAGTAAAACATGATTGGACTGCATGTTTGTTTTTTAAACACACACACACCAGTAGTTGCTGGAGTTTTAGCACCATTTTATGACTCATATCTATCCTCGTTGGAAGCTATGCACCTGCAAACAGATCACGCAGTTTACTGGTAATATTTGACTTTTCTACATTGAACACCCCCCTCTCCAGTTTAGCTTTCCTTGCACTGCTGGTAAGAAAAACTTAATCTTTCCTCCATCCCAAGATACAAATGACTTCTTGTTTACTCTCAGCCAAAGGAGCTCCTACTTTGATTGAGGAAAGCAGAAGAATACCGCAAACAGCTACATCTCCAAAGTAAAGCCATGTTCTGACAACCAAAATACATTGGCAGATAGGACCATCCTCAGGCATCTACTGTTCAAAAAAGGAATAACATGGCTGAGTGAATGAAGCAAAGGAAATAGTCTAGGCAAATTTTCCCCAAAATAGAATGCAAAAGGTGATGATGATGATAATGATGATGATGATAACACATTTGATAGTGCATAATTTCAACAAACAAATCAAACAAAGAAAATTATAAAACAAAGAAAGAGGGAAGAAAAGAGGGGAAATAATATACTGGTCAGTCTGAGGCTGGTCAGGCAAAGTGACCCATGATCCATGTCTATAAATACTTGGAGGTTGTAAGCAGGAATGGAATCGGGAGTGTCCCATTCTCATTAATCAATGGATCGCTGCTTTGGCATCTATACCTGTTGTGCCTATGGATCTTGAACTGCATCTCATTCAGCAAAAACTGGGTTTTCTGTCTATTGGATGCTGCAACATCTCTTTAATAAGGTTTTGTCTAATTTGGCTAACTGCTGGCAATACAATGCAGCTAATGGCTTTTTTAAACATATGTTCTGTCAATGGAAGGCTAAATGCTCACCTATAATGCAATAGATTGAAGATTTTATAATGCTTTCAATATTTGAATGGATTAGGCTGACCATATGAAAAGGAGGACAGGGCTCATGTAACTTTAACAGTTGTAGAGAAAAGGCAATTTCGGCCAGTGTCATTTGTATGCAATTAGTTCCTGGTGAAATTCCCTCTTCATCACAACAATTAAAGTTGCAGGGGGCCTGCCTTCTTTTGTATATGGTCACTCTAGTATAGTGCCTGCAATTTTAACTGTTGTGATGAAGAGGGAATTTCACCAGGAACTAACTGCATACAAATGACACTGGCTGAAATTCCCTTTTCTCTACAACTGTTAAAGTTACATGAGCCCTGTCCTCCTTTTCATATGGTCAGCCTAGAATGGGCAGCATATCTACTTTTGTTGAAACTTATGAATAATTGCATGGAGGTTGCATATATATATATATATCTATATGTATGTGTGTGTGTGTTTCATTAATATGAATATATGCAAATCTATGTACGCAAGAGGTTTTTCTCATTAATTTCTGGGATCCCAGTATTTTTTATTAATTTGACCATGCTGAATCGGCAAATCACTGTTCCAAAATGAATTTCTCAACTGGAAGACCAGAATTTAAGATGACATTCAGGTGGTGTATTCAATTAACAATTCTTATTTCTTTCTCTCAAGTTCCTGTACAACCAGCCATACAATTGACAAACTAATTTGGAAGTTTGAGGTTCCTACAAAAACAATAGAATATGTACCAAAGGTGTCCCACAATATTAGGTCATAAAATCAATGTTGCAGCCTATATGGTGCCATCAAAAATATCAATGCACATGTTAAAGGGATGAGGTTCCACAATCCTTTTTAGTAGGCACTCTAGTGTATTCTCACTCCACATCCTTTACCACTATTATGTTTCATTAGCGAACACAATGAAAGTATGGTGCAAGTCACAGCTGTAATATCTGAAGATAGTGAGGCTCTGTCATACTTCAGAATAGAAGGCAACCAGACATGTTCAGAAATTTGTGGACAAGTTTGCCCAAAATACCAATGTTGCCTTCTGGTGGTCATACATTGAGAGCTTTTCTACGCAAAGCTTTGTCCAGGTTAATGTAGACTATGCACAAGAATGGATCATTGGAGTAAGCAAAGATTTGAGTGAGGCTGTGGGGATCATTCCAAAAAAGTCAACACTGCAGTGATGGGCACTAAATTTCTACCAGAGAGATGAAATAACCAGAAAAACATATGCCTTGTTTAGAATGGAGAACTCTCCTATATGTAACCTAGGTCTTCCTGCCAATCAGCAGAAGAGAGACAGTGTTGATGAAGAAGCCATTCTGGGCATAATGTCCACCAGATTCAACGTGTTCTCCATGTGCTCAGGCACAATTTACAATGTTTCCCCAAAGGACTTGGCTACTGATGAAATATGGGCATCTCTCTTGAAAACCAGGAAATTTGGTCAGGAGCAAATTATGGTTTTAGTTAAAGAGAGATTTGTGTTAACAGAAGATGGGAAAACCCAAGGTCAGTTACACCAGCCAATGGGGAAAAAAATCTCAGCTTTAAATCTTGTAGGCTTCTAAACAGTGAAACTATTGGGGACAGTGAAGAAAAGTAATCCAGACTAAGAGGAACTTCCTACAGAGTTCAGTAATGGCAAACAAGAGGCTGTGAGACGCATTGATTTGTAATCCATATTGAGACAGAACAACTTCCTGTATCCATACTGTTGGTAAAAATGAATGGCCATCTCATAGGTGGAGAAATTGTATCACTTCTACACCTGTTGGCAGATGCCTTGATGTCTATTGCAAAAACCCTGCACTTTCGTTGCTGTGGGGTGGCAACAGGTAATCCCCATGCAGAAGGCAACGTGAGCTTTCTGGCAGCCATTCGGCTCACTGGCCCAACACCTGACATCTGCCAAGGCTTCTGGAGACCAATCAGGGGTCACCTTTCCCCTGGGAATGCCTCCGCCTCAACAACAGAGCAAGGTTAGATGGTGGAAGCACAGTGTTTGCCTCACTCCAGCCTAAAAAGTCGGGGTAAGTCCCCAACTTTTTAAATGCATAGATTCACAGGAAAGCCCCATAGTGGCTTAGAAGTGGCTGCTGCATCACATAACTGATGCAGCGCCACCTCATGTGGCTTTTAACACATATAGACAGCCCCAGATGTTGTGGAGCCTGTCAAGGATTCCTCTCATTGAATAATTGATAGGCAGGCAATGGTGATAGCTTTGTGTAAGCCAACGCAAGCCAACACTTCTGGGCACTTTGCCACCATTTTACTTAACAATTGAAATACCTAGGCTCAATGGTCAAGCGAGCTGATATGACATGTGGCAGATACTGAGAAAAATCAATTGAGGCTTGTAGTTGTCAGAAATGTATGTACACCATCACAAAAGTGTGACGAACTATTGAGAACAAAAATACCCGTCTGCCGAACAACTGGAAAAACTTCCTAGCATTACCTGAAAATAAGGCTGATCTTGCTGGTTTTCTTACTTATTGCAAAATCTCACTTTTGTTTGAGATAACCGATGTTGCTGCTGTTGCAGGATTCAAAGAGGAAAGGAAGATGGCATTAAACCATCCATCTATCAATGTAATGCATCTGCAGATATCACTTGAAGTACTAGAGTTGTACTGCACACAGCTGTAATATCAGCTCAAGACCCAGATGTATTTCTTCTTCTGATGCACCGCTCCTGGCAAAGTGCACTAAACAGTGGTTGATGGCTGGCACTGCGAAACATAGGAAGCACTTTCCTGTCAACAACTGCAAAGGTCAATATCCTAGCACTGCACCTATGGAGGACGTCATGTCCAGAATTATGGCTATAACAAAGGTAACATGGAAAGCATGTAAGCGACATGCAGAGCTCCTCAGAACATTGGATACTATGGTGGGCTCAGTTAAGGCCACAAGATCTGCTAAGAAATTTGTCACGAGGTTGAATGTATTTTACTTCTGTTCACTAGACCTGAAATCGTCTATACTCTTAAAATGGGTACTTTATATAACTAAGAAGTCACTAAGTTCTGCTTCTTGTTCTAATTTAGGTGGAGCTGCATATCAGAGCCACAGATGCCCTGTTCCCCCAACCTCGTCAGCAACACCTTCCTGTATCACATCAAGTACTGCATTCCTCAAAATTGTCCTGATGTAGTGATGCGTCAAGTGTGCCAACTGGCTGTGTGATATTTTGACAGCCCTAAGCTTTCAGGCAATGTAACATTTAATATATAAAGTGCATGGAATAATTAAATCATTGCTCTGTGTTTCCAGAATGCCAAATGTCAATCTCATGAAATCCCAACATTTTACAGAAGACAATTTCAAAGCATTAATGTATTTTGATGGCACAATATGTTCTGCAGCATTGACTCTGTGGCTAGATATTGTGGGGCTCTTTTGATTAGATATTATATAGATTTTGTAGATATTGGGGATTGAACCATCCGATGCAAAGCACATGCGCTTCCCCTGAGCTACAGCCCTGCCCCAGAACATTATTTCCTATCAGATCACATGTGATCATTTTGAGGGCTCAGAGGAACATGCATGGGAGTGCTATATAAACTTCCTAATTACCAGATTATTATTTTTTTGGTTTTCATCCTGAGAGCCATCACCCCAGGAAAAGCAAGCTGCTGGATTATAGTGGGTTCATTTCACCATAGCTACAACGATCAACTTCCAGCAGCAGTTTTGGCACAAGAACTATATACAGAGCTTCCTTAAAATTCCTTTATTTACTGACTACTTATATTGTCATGCTTCTCTCTATGTGCTTCTGTGTTTATACATCTTTGAGCCAACAGAATTTGACATACTACTTTTTTCTGACAGTTGTTTCTTGCTCACATGTCTTCAGGCAGTAAATACAGTTTTCACGATGTTGTAAAAAAAAGCATTTTACAACATGATGAAAGCATTTAATTTTTATCTAGGGGGGAAAGAGCAAAAATATGTGTAGCAGTCAAAATGACAATAAATCTTACATTAATGTTAGGAAACCTCACGCAGGGTCTTGAGGTGACTAGGAAGCATCACATGTGTCAAATTTAGCTGATTTGAATGTTTCCACCTATTTAAAATATCAATATGACTTCACAGGATTTGATAGGCAACCAGGTATAGGATGTTGATGTGAAGAATCCCCATAGGAAGGGACATAGCTCAGCGGTAGAACCTGTGTTTGTATGTAAAAGGTCCTGGGTTTAATCCCGTGCATCTCCAAGGCTGGGTAGAGCTGGAGAAAGACCCAGATGTCTGACATTCTAGAGAGCCACTACCACACCATGTGGAACAGATTAGGCAATGCGGTACCCCCATACACACATGCTTTGGACTGCAGCACAATCCCTGATGACTAGCCAAGTTGGAATTGTAGGCCAAAACATTTGGGGGACACAACATTGTCTCTCTCTGGTGTGGGCTAGGGTTGCACAACTTATAAGCCCAAACGTCTGAAGAATCACAACTCCCATGATCCCTTACCATTGGTTATGCTAGCTATGGCTGATTGGAGCTGTGGCCCAAAAGTTCCTCACCCCTGCTGAGGACAATACTGAGCTAGATGAACCAATGCACTGACTTGGTATAAGGCACCTTTTAAGTATGGGGAAGAGGTCAAGAATGTAATTTACATCCAACTTAGGATAAATAGGAGTATAGATGGGGAGAAACAAGGCTGTTTTATTATTTATTTATTTCAAATTACTTTTAGGCTCACATTAAGTTTAGAAATTTTGTTGTTGTTGCTGACCCTAACATGACCACTGAATTCCCTACTGCCTGCAGTCTCCACTCCACAACATCCAAAAGGCTCTGCATCCCTGGTCTAATGGTAAAACAAGTACTGGCTCTTTGACAAGACAGTGTTTGACAGGCAGGCAAGAGTGGGCAATGGAACCACTCTTTCCTGCCTGTCACAGCAGTTAATGATAACTGCAGTCCATGGTTCTTACTCTTCCAGGTTTCAGCAATAATATTAATAGGGTATTTGTGTTAGCCGTGGCTACCTGACCATTACTCTAGAGCCAAGAAAGATGCTTGTGTGAATCAGCCCTAGGGATGGACAAAAGCAACCCCCAGAATTTTCCAGGAAAATTCATTCTCTCCCTCCCTCCCCCCCCTCTCGCACACACACACCATTTTTGGGGGCATTGGGTCCATACCAGTGAAACCCCAAATCTAGGCCAAGTACCATTTGGAACCCAATTCAGCAGAATTCCTACCTAAATCTCACCTGAGTCCTATCGGTGCTTCCAGACAGAGAGGTCAGAAGGCATTGAGCTGCTATTCCTCCTCCTCCTTCTTCTTGGATTTCCCATAGTAAGACAAAAGATGGAAGCACAGTGGGAAAACATAGAGGGCTATGGGTGAAAGATGCCATTGCCTGTGCTACCATAAAATTCCATGAATGAGGCAAGGTAATGGCATAATAAAAAATATTCTCCTCGAAGCACCCTACAACTATATAGGACTTGGTAGTGCTTCTGTGTACAATACATCTCTCTCTCGCTTTTCTCTCGCTTTTTTTTTACTTTGTTGTTGTAGCAAAATAATGATAATGATAAAATCCAGATTCTTTCCTTAAGTAAACTCCGCTGTCTTCAGAGAGCTTTTGTGCAAATAGTAGATCAAATCCTTTGCACTAGTTTGTAGCACACTTAAAGGAAAGTGCTGTCACTTGCCAAAAGAACATTCTTAATGAGTGACTGTTTTCTTTCATTTTTCTTTTTAATTCTTTGTGGGATTGGCTTCTTCCTTTGTGGGGTGGGGTGGGGGAATCCTGCAAACTCTTACCAGGAGTGCAAAGCTCGTATTGACTTTCAGAGTTTCCTATAAAAACCTAAAAGATGCATCCCTCTAAACAGCTTTTGGCAGAATGGGATTTAACAGTCTGGGTTGTTTCAGGGCATGGCTCAGCCCTCTGTGAGGAGATAGAAGGGAATGCTCTCAAAGCAGCCTAAGCCCGGAAATAAATTTCTGTGGCACAAGAAGACCAGTGACAGATGAAAGAAACTGACCAAATTGTGAGAAATTAATGGGGGAAGCTTTTGCAATAGCTGGGCTGCTCCCAGCCCTCACATGACATATTATTTATTTATTTATTAACAGTATTTATATAGCCCTTCTTATTTGAAACAGACCCCCGATTTTGCCAATGAGAGATGAGGAAGGCCTATATGCTGCCATTATGCACCCAAAGCCCCCCCCCCCAAAATGATACCTGATGCAGAAAATTCCAGAGAACCTCCCTGCCTGGCAATGAAAATACAATAATAAATAAAATAATTACCCATTTGCTGCCCATTCACAACACCTAAAATTTGCTACCTGAGGAGGCTGCCTCACTTTGCCTAGTGGTAGGGCTGGCCCTACCACAGATAGAGAAAGGCAGGGAGTATTTGTTCCTTTTGAAATTGGGTGTGGCTAATTTAATTTCCCCTCACAATTAGTCAAACAGATATGCAACTTCTCTTCTTCCTGCAACTTCTTCCGAAGTTGTCCTCTTTATAGCTGTGCCTGTTGCCCTAATGTTCCCACCCCTCCTACTCACATCGTCTTCCTGCTCATAAAGAGGCACCCCATGAAAATCAACACTTTATTTGATGGAAGTTTCTAAAGAAAGGTGCAATCCCAAACATATTTCTTACACCAATTCAGACCATTGGTCCATCTAATTCAGCATTTTCTACATCAGAGGTGGGCAGAAGATATCTGCTGGTAGTTCTCTTGTTGATTTTTCAATAGATCAGCAAGGATTTCTGACTCCCAATAGCAGCAACAAAATGATTTCCCCATTGCCTTAAATTATATTGCTGAAATGAAGAACGTTTGGGCTAACAGGAGTGAATTATTGTGTGGAAGAACTGTGAGCTCCCTTCAGTTCTGGTTGTCAAAAGAAATGCCGGGGCTCAGAATTCTTTAATTCTAGATGTATGTCTTTTACATCAGTTAATGGATTTCAAGTTCCAGTTTTAAAAAACAAAACAACAAGGTAGATCCTGCAGTGACCATCCCTGTTCTGCACTTATTGACAGCAGCTCCAGGGTTTGAGACAAGAAACTTTCCCATCCCTACCTGGAAATGCCAGAAATTGGACCTCAGACCTTTTGGATGTAAAGCATGTGCTCTAGCACTGAGCTTTGGTCCTTTCTCAAAGACCTAATCATGTTAAATTACATCAGATAACAAGAGAAAATACATTATTTCACATGTATCATGATGACCATAGTGGGTGATCAAATGCAGACAGAGCAAGGAAAGGCAAGGAAAAGAACAAAAATAATTGGATTTGTTCAGGACCAATATAAGGCAAATAGAAATTCATCTGCATTTCTGGTTTAATTTGTGGTAGGAGGTAGGGACTATAAATTGGAATCAGACAAGAGATTTTACCAAATCCTGAAGTTGGTCTATAGCATTATTTCACTCAGTGTACATGATCATCTCACACTAGTCTCTTTGCACAGGTTGTCTTATAAGTTTATACAACACTTCAAAAAACATGGTGGGGGGGGGAACCTGTGATCACAGTTGACGGTGGGACAAAAGAAGTTAGTGTCAATATGATGGGTAGCATTCTTTTGTTGCACTTCTTTCAAAACTCTCAAAATTATCGTCTTTCTTCCACTTAGGTTCCACACTATGTGGGGAACAGTGAGGTTCTTCTTGAGGCTTCCTTCCCCACACCCCATATCTTTCATGTTTCTGTGCACTGTCATGTACAAACATCTTCTGAAAATACAGAAACTTGCCTCTTGGGGTGCCTCTACAAGAGCGATTTAAAACTCTTTCAAGACGCATTACCAAATTTACCTCTATAAGAGTGGAGCGCAAATCAGGGGCCTAGGCGCGTTTTCTTTCCGATTATTCGCATCTTCGCATGCACGTTAAATAGCGACTTTTAATTTACAGTGGGAGTAAGAGCAACATATGTCTGTGTAAACAACTTTCCAAGGAGGTGCATTAACGATCAGAGTGGGCGGGCTGTGGTCATGATGTCATGGATAGAACTGCCCCTTCTCTGAGAAAGACTCCCACTTTTTCGTTTAGTTTTAAAAAATAAAGTTTATTTTAACTCTCCTGATAGAATATTTCATTCATGGAGACATGGGGCCAGATGGAGGAGGTTTCACAAGAAGTAAAGGGGGCAGGAAGGATGTGCAGATGTGGGCATAATTAGCTATCAACTCACATATTGACCCCTCGCTTCTTGCTGGGTTCCTGACCTGAGCTCTGTGTGTGTGTGTGTGTGTGTGTATGTCTGTTTGTGCGTGTGTATGTTTTACAATCATTGAGCTTGCTGGGAAGAGGAGGGGGAAGGAACACAGCAGCATCCCCCTGTCTGTTTTGGCGTGTGTGTGTGCGAGGCACATTCCCATTTACTCCTGAGCAGGTCACTTCAAATGGCAATCGGGGCGAAAGGGGGGGGAGACAGGTAGCCGAACATGTTAATCAGGTCATTCCCAGCAGGTAACCTAGGAAACCAAAGGCGGGAGGTTCTGATAGGTGGTGAGAATAAAGGGAGGGAACCTGTTTGGGGAGTTCCTCCAGGACAAAGCGCATTACTTTCAACAACATTTGCATGCAATTCTCAGCATGTCAACAACTTTAAATCGTGTTTCATACAGCCAGTAATGCGCTTCAATGCCTCCCGTGTATAGGGATTAGGCGTAAAAGCGATTGTCAGGAGATGTGCATAATCAGGCAACCGGGCGTCAAAGCGAAATCTTGTAGAGGGGACCTGAGTGTCCATTCCTTTGTGAACACAAATGGGTCTTTGCAGTATCAGGGTTGGCTCCAGACTTTTAGCAGCCTGAGGTATAGCAACAAATGGCACCTACATTATCACCCCAGTCAAAATGCAGAACACCCAAGAACAGCCAAGTTATATTTTATTTATTTATTTATGTATTTATTTATTACATTTTTATACTGCTCAATAGCTGAGGCTCTCCAGGCAGTTCGCAATTAAAACCACAAAATACAACAGCTCAAAACATAATATAAAGCTTTAAAAATACTTAAATAAAACCCAACAGCAGTTGCAGTGCCCAGGGAAAGCCTTTGTGAAAAGATGTGTTTTCAAAAGGTGTTTAAAAGATGTTACATTTTCCTCCTCCCAAACTGCATGAGGGAGGGTTTTCCTAAGGTGGATGCTGCTACATAGAACACATGACAGACCTCCTCTGAAGATCTTAAATATTGTCTGGGTCTATAAAAGGCAAAGCAGTCTGCTAGGTATCCTGAGTGTCACATTTTGTGGTACCTTGACGCTCAAAGGGAAAGCTGGTAGCATCTGATGGCAGTCAGACTAAGCCAAGCAGAAAACGGGACCTTTGCCCCTTCTACATGGAGATGTTTTCCAACGTGATTCAGTTTAAAACTGTGTTTTCATCAAAATGAATTTGCTTCTCCCATGGCACATGCAGCCAACCAATTAAAGTGGCATGTATGGAAGTTTGAGAGAAAAAGAGCCACTTTTGCATGGCAGACTGCATGGGAAATGGCATTTGTTTGGGCATATGTGGGTGGAGTCTCTCAGCATCAACAAGTTTCCTTTAACAAAAAAAGTCATTCACCTTATGTGAAGGTTTTCCCCTCCAGAAAAGAGCAGTGCAATGGAAGTCAATGGGAATTACTTCAGAATAGGCATGTTTAGGGGGATGATTTCAGGGTGGACGTAAAGATTTCAAAAGAACAAAAATGCCTTTCCCCCGCGTCCCACTCGCGTGGCTGCGGGGAGGCTATCGCTGGTGCGGGGGAAAAAGAGACGTGCCCTGCCCTGATTGGGTAGGGCATAGTGGTGCCACTGGCCAGGGAGGAGCGGCAGCGCCTATATAAGGCAGCCGCATCCGACCACTGGTCTCTTTGGATTGCGGCTCCCTCCCTCCCAGTATGCACTGTGGGTTCTCTGGTTGCCCTTTTGGGAGCTGAGTAGGAATTTTTTTCATGTAGCCTGATTGGCTTTGGCTACATGTTTTTTGCCTACTTCACACTGTAAGTCTGGAGAGAGTATCTTAGGATACCTTGGGTAGTATGAATAGGTCACATTTGGCTCAGGCGTTAGGGGCGGGCATGTCTAGAGAACAGGGGCGGTGATCATTCTGTGGCACCGTTAAGTGGTGACAGGTGATGCCTGAGGGCCTTCCGCTGAGGGTTCTGCAGCCCCAGTGGGGGGATAGGGCTTACCTGTGAGGCCAACTCACCTCGCTCCACCTGGGTGTCACAGCCCGGTGGGGAGCGACACGGGAAGGTCTCCCCTCCCCAAAAGGGGTAGGCCTGAGGATGGCGAGCAATGTGCTGCCACTCCGCAGGCTTAGAATGTTTCTCCCGTTAAATGCCTATTAGTTATATGGCATAGAGAGGGCCTGCCCAGTGTTCCCTTTGCAGATCTTAATAAATGTGGCCCTGATTTGAAACCATACATAATTTGTGTCGTCTCTTTATTTCCACCCAATTCACCTGCAAGTTATCCCACAGCGATGTGCTGACTTTAAGGCTCATTTGGGGAAATACAAAGCCCAATCATCTGCAGATCTGTTCCTCCAGATATGGCACCACTTTTCCTTCCTCCTATCAGTGCTGAAACCCCCACCCCAACCCCTGGCACGGAAGTCAGTATCACTAGTTGAGGTCACACAGACTTCCAAACTGCACAGAAGCTGGCATGACAGGAAAATCCATCACAAAATGACTTGGCAAAAATGTGGGCTTTATGGGATGAAAAGCTGCAGTTGCTGCAGAGAGGAAGGGATATCATGTGTCTCAACAGTATGTGGGTGCAATAGCGGCAGAGTAAATCCTCTGTGTAGATGGGGCCTTGGATAGATCTAAGCAGGCTCTGCTGGCTAGAACTACTAGAGGAGGTTGTCTCAGCAGGAAGCTAAAGCCAACTGTAGTGTGGTTAGCTCCCAACACTCCTGGAGGAGCTGACTGGACTATTAAAGTGTCCTCTTTGAATTTTGTAGCTTGAGACTTCTGCATGGCTACAGAGATAGAGGTTCTGATCCAGAATTTGACAGCAAGGCTATGTCCTGTGGCCAAGAGGGTCCCGAATAAAGAACTGACTGTCCTATCCTTGAGGAAGTAGCCTGTGCCTCATCCACATGAGAATCCTCTGATGCACACTGGAAGGTCCAAGGGCACTGAAGCACTGGAAATCCCACAAGGATCTCTCCCTAAGAGTAAATAATAACACCAACTAACAGTTGCTGAAGGTAGCTTCCTCATTCTTCCTAATGGTAGGACCGGCCTTTGTGTGTACTTACTTTTAAGAGTAGAATCCTTAAATAAGAGCTGTATCAAAGATTCCAGGAAGCCAGATCTCAAACCAAAACAAACACTGAGGTCTCTTCTCCATGTACATTATTCAGTGTTGTTTAAAAACAAACAAAAACCCTATTTATTCCCATTGCTACCAAATAAAACAAAAAGGGGACATCATCATGATCTTTACTTGTTTTGCATATGATTGGTTGCATACCTTTAAACTGCTGCAAGTAATAAAAATATATATGTGCAAGATGGCTATAAGAAACGCCAAAGTTTCACCTAATAAAATTTTGGTATGCTTCAATTTTCAAAGTAAATTTGATTTATTGGAGCCACCAGCCATATGATGACAGCCTTGTGTTTTTTATATGAGTCATGTTCCCAAGGGCTCTAGAATATGCCAATAGTGTGCCTTGGACTGGATCCAGTGTCCGCAAACAGGTTTTCATTAGACTTTGATGCCAGTTGATTTTGGGAGCAGAGAGGCTGCTGAAAACCAGCTTTGCTTTGGGATCGTTTCTTTCTTTCTGCAAAAAGAAATAACAAAGATTCTTTTTTAGAGAAGCTTTACGCCTCCACATTGTAGGTGTAGGACAATATTTTAGGGAACAGTAATCTGTTATTGCAGGTGGTCATGCTTCAAGCACTTCCGTATTTTGAGAATAGATCAGACAAAGTGCAACAACTCTTATTGAAAAATTGCTGAATTTGTAAATTAGAAACACATTGGTCTGTGGCTAAGATTAAGTTAGCATGTATTACAGTCACTGGGACTTCTCTGAAACACTAAGGGAATATAATTACCGACGTTATTCCACATGTCACAGGGCTGGAGCCATAATCATATTAAAGAAAGCTTTATTGCAATATCCTACCAGGCTCATTTTTTCATTTCAGTGAAGACTCTACAGATGCTCTGACTGGATAACACATGATGGCCTATTAACAAATGTATTCCAGCCCCAACCGTATCACCCACCTACTTCCACATTTGCACTACAGAATCCATTTGCTTTGTGGCCTGGTGCACACATTACCTCCACAGCTTTCATGGAAGATGAGGCTACTAATCATGATGGTGATATGGTATCACCAGTACAGGAGGCAATATACCTCTTTATACCGGTTGCGGGAGAACATGAGCTGTTGCACTCATTTCCTACTTGTGGCATTTCCACAGGCAGCTGTTTGGCCACTGTGTGAACAGAATGCTGGACTTTTGGTTTGATCCAATATGGCTCTTCTCATGAGATGCTTCCCCATGCTCCATTCCCTGCCATGCCCCTCTAATAATATCCATAGTGAGGAATTAAGTGCTTTCCTTCCACATGATGGGGTTCCTTTCCATGCAAATGTCATCTGGCCATCAGGGAGAGCAATTACAAAATGGAATTTGCCCTACTTGGATCCTCCAGAGAGGCATCATCAGAGCAGCATGAGATTAGCCCATGAGGAGGCAGGTTTCACACCATTGCAGTGGCATACAAATGAGGCCCTTGTTTATCTGGGTATTTGAAGAGTCATAACCACTTATTCCAGGGCCATCTCACATTACTATTTTGTGTGGAGTGGAGTGCAGAGGCGTGCCAGGGTGCACTTCCATGCCAGCCACACCAACCATTTCTCCTCTCCCACTCCCAACCCTGGGGAGAATTGAGGCAACTGAAGGAATTAGTGGAAGCAGTTCTTATAGCAAAGTAATCAGATGGGCCATTGACTGCAACAGGGAAGCTACAATGGGACAGCAATAAGCAGGGACATTGTGCGCATTGGCCCTACATTTTGGGGAAGGAAGAGATCTTGGACATCTAGACTGGGATATTGAACCTCAGGCCTGCAGGCTAAATCCATCCTAATCCGTCCCTCTGGCTATGCCCCCTTTCCCTGGCCCTGGCCCTGGCCCTGGCCCTTTACTTCAACAGCCAGTCAATCAATTGGTAATTTCCCAGCTTCTAAAAACTTGTGGTAAGAGGTTTAAATAAAAATTCTTTGGGTGGGGGGGGTATTTTGGCCCTGCTCCTTTTGCCTTCAGTCCTGCCCACCGCTGGTATGCTTCTCCCCACCTGAATTTGACCCACAGACTGAAAGAGTTCTGACACCCTTGAACTAGGACATGAGGGACCAGCTTCATCCAATGCATACCCATCCTTTATCACTCTGCATGTGCCAACACCTTTCATCTGCAATAGCCCACCCCAACCCACCTGTACCATACAGCCAAAGTGTGGGCCATCCTTGCCCAGCTTGGTGCCCCCCCAGATGTATTGAGCTACAACTCCCATCATCCACAGGAATTTCTCTGCATGGAAACACAGAATTAGTTATCTCTGCACATTTTCTGGAGCTATATCTATATAGGAACCAGCAAGAGGGCAAGGCGCACGTATCCCAAAACTAAAGAGAAAATATTCTCAGCTGCCTGATTTTTTTATTATTATTATGCTCTTTCTGGAGTTGCATCCATATAGAAATGTAGGATCTAGGAACATAGGAAGTTGCCTTATACTGCGCCAGACCCATGGTCCATCTAGCCGAGTTTCAGGCAGGAATTTTTCCTAGCCCTGACTGGAGAAGCTGGGGATTGAACCTGGGACCTTCTGCATGCAAAACAGCTGCTCTACTACAGCGTTATGGGTCCTGTCTACATCTAACCATGTTTCCATTTGTGGGGGGTCGGGTTACACAATTGCTTTGAAAAGTATATGAGCACAAATATATCCAATTACAGATGTCTGGTACAATGTAAATGGGCCAGCATAGATAACGACTTACCAAGAGCATGTTTGTATTTATAGTAGTGGAACTCTGCAATTAAACAAGGGAACAAACAACCCAGCTCTTTAAAGATGAAGATGAAGAATGTGCTTAAATCTCTTTCACTAAAATCAATGGAGCATGAAAGTGATTGGAATCATTGGATCATGCACCACATAGAATATTGTATAACTATACTTTGGTTTGATGATACACAAGTTCTTGCAAGAGTTTGAATGAATGAATGAATGAATGAATGAATGAAATACATGAGACAATGGGCATTTAAAAAATGGAAGAGTTTTAATATTTATTTATTTAGTGTTGTAAGGTAACGATGAACCAAAGATATTAAGGCTGGGAAACTTACTGGAGAAAATGTAGCTTCTCTGAATATACCCAGCTAAATTTAATTCAAATTCTCCAACCTATTGCATTTCAACATGTGCTTAGAGTTGGAGGTTCAAATGCTTACTCAGAAGTAAGGCCCATTCATTTCAGTAGGAGTTACTCCTAACGAAGTGCATGGGGCTGTAGCTTCGGTGGTGTACACTTTTTGATCCACAATTATTGAAGTTTCCATGAAATAATTTTAAAGGTTGGTGGGAATGCTATATGCTAAAGAGTAATATGTTGAAACCGTGAGTAAATAAGCTTTTCAGTATTGGAAGGTAGTTTACACTTGGGGTAAGCCCAATTCACGTTGTTTCCTGATCGTGGCGAAACTCCACCTCCTCCCCTGTTACTTGACCCTGTTCGGGACCTTGTATTATTTGCATTTCTTCATGTGCCATTTGCATTTTCCTTCCAAATTATCTTGTTTCACACACTTAGTGCTTTAGAGCAGAATCCCTACAAAGATCAGCACCATGCAGTTATTAGTCATGCTTGATTGCCTTTGTCAACAACCTTTCACTCTGAGCCCTGGAAAGGCTCTTTTTTCTTTCTTTCTTGTTTCTTAAAGCCTGCAGCTATTAGTCTCTGGTTACTTTTTTTTTTTTTTTTACTCTTTAGCTTCATTTCTATGGAGGAGAAAGGAAGGTGCGGGGGAAGAAGAGCTTTAAAAAAAATCCTTTGTGCCAACTCATACACATTTGCATTGTGCAAAATGCTGCACAGTGTAATGGGCCCTGGCTTTCAAAAGCACATCATATATTTCTGAAATGTCTTCTGACTTTCTTATTTTCACATCTGCCAAGCTTTTGGTAAATCCACCAAGTTTTCACCATGAAGCTTTCATTGTTGTCAAATTGCTTACATCAACAAGTGTTATGTATTATTGCAATATATGCATTTCTTGCAGCATTTTAACCCTTTCATGTGAAAGCATCCCCTGTAGTCCTAACAAATATCACAACATCACATTTAACTCCAAGGCAAAACATGCAAGCAAGAAAATGGCCTGGTTTGCATCATCGTGGGGGGAGCGGGGAGTAAGCCACCATGGTTTATTTCCCCTCTGTGATCATTTGAACCCAGTTATTGACTTATAGCACAATGACTTACAGCAATTGTGTAAGTTAAGTCTTATTATGTTCAATTGGGCTTACTCTAAGACTGCAGCATCAGAGGTTTTTCAGGTTTAAGATTTTTGAAACCATGATGCAGTGTGACATTGGGCAAAGTAATGTATATATGAGTCCAAACAAGCATGTATCTGGGAAGTGATGTCTCATCCTGTTACTAATTCTGCCTTAAAAAGTTGTATATACTTCCACCAAGAGAAGTTAGTCAAATAAAAACAGCAGTGTCAGTATTTCACATTTCAGATACAGTTATGGTATCAACATGGCATAAGCTGTGAAATAAAGATATTCACGTTCTTAAATGATTGCTCATTTGTTATCACTTGAATATATGTATATGTGAGGGATATGGAAGTGATATACCTGATTGTAGTACATACATCAGCTATCTCCAACCTGATGCCCTCCAGATATAAAGGGCTATAAATCCCATCATCCCTAGCCAACATGGTTGATGCCATGCCGGCTATGGAGGATGAGAATTATAGGTGGAGGACCTATACATATAGGTCAGGGCCCTTTACATGTTCCATGCCCACCTTCGTTTACAATGGATTCTCAATCCAGCCCTACCTGAGATGGTACATTGGGGTCATGAGAAGTATGAAATAGATATTAATTCTGTACTACAAGTAGTATATCACAAGTATTTCAATACTACACATGTAAAACAATTTCACACACTTTGGTGAATATGCTGTGGATTTAGTCCAGATTACAGAACTCTCATTTTTCTCATGTCTTCAATATCTTAAACAAAACACCTTCTGAGATTTGTTTCTTGAGTTTTAGTTTTTGTAGCCAGTAAGATCCAGTATCTTTTTAAAAAATCCCTCCTGTTTTCATGGACTATATATATATATATATATATATATATGGAGGCGAGGAGCACGCACAATGTTTTTGGAATTCAAAACTCAAAAATGGGTAATATTCAGCCACATGAGCTCAACTTTTATGGCATTTTCCAACAAGTTGATTCATTCTGTGTCCATTTATATCACTGTTCAAATGTGATAAATGATGATATGAGATAATGCTCACAGAAATCATCATGTTGGGTTCCAAATTTCCACTGGATTTGATTCAGGTCTTCCACATTTGTAATGCTTAGCAAAGCTTTTGCTTCACAAGTCATTAGGCTGCCTTGGTCCCAGTAGTATCTGTTGTTTTCAGCATAACATCAGAGCTGAAAGCCTTCTGGTGAACCTCATAAACAAGAATGTCGAAAGGCTCTTTGGGAAACATTGAACAGACATGAATGCTAGAGGCCAAATTCTGCTCTGACTGATGGCCCGTACAGTTCCACAGGAATCGCTGGGATTGTACAAAGGTCAGAGAAGACTTGGGCTCTTGGGTCTAAAATATAATAGTCATGACTTGACCCAAGAAATCCAGATTGCCTTTCAACATATACCTTATCCTATTGAGCTCAGACTAGTACAGAATGGCAGTTTAACGTGGAGGTTCTTTTTTTCCTAGGCTGTTACCTGCGTGGAATGATGGGAAGGGAGATGGGGAAAGGCCGGTGGAGAGGCAAGAAACAAAAGATAATAATTTGGCACCTCAGTCATAAGAACATCCACTTGGAAGCAAGATATTTTGCACTAGAATTAGAAGTTACAAACACCTCTCGGTGAAAGGTATTGCTTTTAGATCTGTTTAACTGTTACCACTTTCCACCCAAACCTGGAAATTGACGATTCAGAAGTAAGGCCAGATCTATACCAAGCAGGATATGACACTTTGAAAAGGGTCGAAAACTGTATGTGGAGTGTTTCCTGGGCCCAACAGTTGTCACTACTGTTATAAACTGTTTTAAAGCAATAGTGTAGATCCTGCCTGAGTCCAACTGAATTCAATACAACTTTCTCCCAGCTGTGAACAGGATTGCTACCTAAAACTACTAAAAATCCTGATGAATTACTGAAATGCTAGTCACCAAAGAAGGGATGTCCCTTCTGCCCACAATTGTATGGATTTGCCAAGAACCGAGATCATATCACTGAAAACGTATCTAGTCTCACAGCATTCATGCAATAAACACCACGTTTCTCATTTTCTACACACACCACCGCCACTACCACCCCCACACTCCTGGTGCACTGAACCAATTTTGAGTAATCAGAGAACAGATCTACACCAAGCAGGATATGACACTTTGAAAATGGTTTGAAAACTGTCTATGGAGTGTGTCCTGGGCCCCAACAGTTGTCACTACTGTTATAAACTGTTTTAAAGCAGTAGTGTAGATCTTGCCTGAGTTAACTCCGCTTTACAAATTACCACTGCAGAGCATTGGCCCTGTGATTATACCAGCTTTCTCTAATATGATCCCCTCCAGCAGTTTTGGACTATAACTCCCAGCATTCCTGACCATTGGTCTTGCTGGCTGGGTTGGATAAGGCTTACGAATTTGGATCACCATAAAGGGGGGAGATCTAAGGAAGGTAGAAAAGAGGAACATTTTCTACCTGAACATCAATGCAAGCTGTTTTGGTTGATCAATCATCTTACCTTTTTAATCAATTAATTGATTAGTATACATCCAAATGCTTGTTTCAATGTGTATTCACAGACTTTGACAAATAGTCAGATATGATTGGCTACATGCCACCATGATGTCAATTTAAATGGACATTGTATTTATAATCTGTTTTTATGCTTTTTATGCTTTACAATTTTGTATTTTCGTTTTTTAATGTTCAATGTTTTAAATTTTTGTAAACCGCCCAGAGAGCTTTGGCTATGGGGTGGTATATAAATGCAAATAATAATAATAATAATAATAATAATAATAATAATAATATAATAATAATAATAAGTGTTCAAAGGCACCAAGTTGGTGAAGGCTGGATCACGCTAATTGCTCATGTTCTCTGCCCTGGAGCTTGGGTCACTCATTAATTTGCATTTGGAATTAGTTCTTTGGTGCTATCCCTGATCTGTAGCTTAAACTGCATGCAATAGTAGCAGCAACTTTTAGAAGGAAAAGCTGCTTGGAGAAATCCCTGTTATTCAGGAAAATTCATGTTTTCCTGGCTGTCTAAATCCCACTTTTGGGGAAGGAAAATTAAATGCACTTCTTATTTATAACCATCCCTTCTGAGAATGTGCTGTCATTAGCAAGAGATAAATATTCAGGATAAACAATATGGAGCCAAGTATTTGTCCAATACAAAGGTCAAAGTTCAACTTCATTAAGAGCAAAAGTAATATGCCGTTTGTACTTCCTACTGTGGCGTGAGAAACAAGGCAGCTTGGTTTGCATAGTCTTTGCAATGGAGAGAAAGAAGCAAGAGGGCCCCCAAGAATCTGTACTGGGACCACTGATATGTAACTTGCCTGCAAACAATTTGGATTTAGGAATGGACAATGAAGTGTGCAGATGATATCAAAATTTCAGGATGATTAAAAAAAAAAATCACGTGGGCAGAGATGAATTCTCAAAGGATCTCCCCAAACTGAGTGAATGGGCAAACAAAAACTGTAAATGTGAAGTGTTACAAATTGAAGGTGTGGATGGGGAATCCTAACTTTACATATACATGGATGGGTTTGGACTGGCAATGACTAACCAGGAAAGAGAGCTTGGAACTGAGATAGACTATTCACTGATGAATGGTTGAATAGGTCATTGTGATGGAGAGTTCGCAGCTGCCAGTATCTGGCAGCTGCGAAAAGGGCAAATCTGCCAATACTGTAATGTCATTATACCAATCTATAGCACCACCACACTTGGAATACCTCCAGTTTCAGAGGCAGTAAGTCTATATACACTAGTCGCTGAGGAACATGGACAGGAGGGTGCTGTTGCACCTATGTCCTGCTAGTGGGTTCTTGGTTGGCAGCTGGTTAGCCAATGTATGATCAGAGTGCTGGACTAGACGGACCATTGGTCTGATCCAGCATGGCTCTTCTTATGTCCTTATGAATAGTGGGTACAATTCTGGTTGCTCAATCTCAGAAAAAGGTATTGTATAGCTAGAAAAGGGCCAGAAAAGGGCAATGGAATCTTGGGCGGGGTGGGAAGGTGACCAAGAGGAGACCTGATAGAGGCTTATAAAATGATGCATGCTACAAAGAACATGAGCAATCTGGTAGCACGTTATAAACTTTATGAATGAAATAAACACCACAAGATCTCCATAGCTCAGTGGTTCATAACTGGTAGAGTACCTGCTTTGCAAGCAGAAGATCCTCTGTTCAATCCCTGTCATCTGCCAATACTGGAGAGCTGCTGCCAGTCAGTGTCAACAATACCAGGATAGATGTACCCATGGTCTGACTCAGTATAAAGCAGCTTCCTATGCATTTCCAAACACACATAGAAAAGTATGGCGAGACACTTTTGCACATGGTTCTACCTAACAGCGTACTCTTGGTCTATATAATGAATGCTCACATTTAAAGGAATCATTCAAATGGAAAATGAATACCCTTGTTGAATCCCACTGTTAAGAGTTGGTATATTTTTGTATATGTATTTGAAATTTGATGAATAAATATTGTCTGAAAAGACTGTTTCTGTTGCTGTCACTTTAATACTGGGTTCACTGGGACTTACTCCCAAGTCGGAAGGCAGCTTCAAGCTACATTAGCTCTTCACTAGCCTGCAGCCATTGGAGACAATCCAGTGCACTATTTTGTTGACTCCATTCCTATTGAAATTAATAGGACTTAAGTGTGCCTGTCTCAGTGCTGGATTATGGCCATTGTCTCTAGCCATCTTCCAACACAATGTCAGCTTCCAGTAAAAATACACTACAACTGTTGAATGTGTTTAATTTAATT
The DNA here is from genome assembly GCA_029215795.1 of Anniella stebbinsi. Classification (NCBI taxonomy): domain Eukaryota; kingdom Metazoa; phylum Chordata; class Lepidosauria; order Squamata; family Anniellidae; genus Anniella; species Anniella stebbinsi. Next base: position 162,224,801 of record JARDYH010000003.1, on the reverse strand, counting down.
GGTAATGCAATCTGTAGTTACATGTCAGTGGCTTTAGCCAACAAATGCAAATCGCCATATGAAGAAGATCTCATTAATGGCACCAACCCAAGACTTGCTATGCCACTAAATAAGTGCTAAACACGAGATGTTTTATTCTTCTGACCATTGCAGCCAGGGCAATGGATATTACAAATAATGATGTTATGTTGGCATTGGAAGGATATTTTTATGGTGTTGAATGTTGATGATCATTGGTGCTTTTTGCCTAGAACAGCCTTCTCTAACCTGGTGCCTGCCAGATGTTTTGGACTATAATTCCCAGCATCCCCAGCCAGCATGGCCAATTGTTGGGAATACTGGAAACTGTAGCCTAAAACATATGGAGGACACCAGGTTAGGTAAGGCTGGCCTAGAATTTAAATATTTTTTTCATGGGATTCCAAACAACAAAGAATTTTTTTCACAGTGAAGTCCACATTAGAGTTTCCTGCCTGACTTCCTAAAACAAGTGGTGCCAGGATTTCAGCCTAACTTGAAGACCACAAGGAAGGGCTGGAGCTTGGTGACAGAGCACCCAGAGGTCCTAGGTTCAATACCTGGCATCTCCAGGAAGGATTGGGAAAGACTCTCTGCCTGAAACCTTGGTTAGATGCCACCAGTCAATCTAGATAATCCTAAACAAGATGGACCAATGGTCCAACTTGACATAAGACACCTCCCTATGTTTCACATCCTTTGACTGTCCCAGGGCATGTGGAAACCAATCATTGTTACTCAGTGGTAAGGTCCCCTCCTCATGGTCCTTTATTATTGCTTCGTGCATCTCTGGACTATGGTTTGGAACTGAAAACAGATTCTGTACCTCAGACTTGCTTCAAATGAAGCTCAGTCTCACACCAAGGGCCTAAACATGGGGGGAGGCATACTTTATCAGGCTGCAACCCCGTTATTATGAAGGGGAAAACTGAGGCTGAATTGTAGGCCAGGGATGGGTAACTTTTCTTCTGCGGAGGGCCACCTTCCCTCATGAGTAATTTGTTAGGGGCCTTATGTTGCCAGTGAGTGGGGTCCAAGCCAGAAGCGGGCAGGGCCAGAGGTGAAAGCAAATGTAAGTAAGTAAATTTTATTACAGTCACAAGACCAGCAAATGAAAGCTCTCTTTTCTTTCTGCCACACCATTTTCTCTCCTTCCCTCTTCTTTCTCATAAAGTGAGATGCCAGGGAAGGGACAGGTTTGCTAGGGGTCAGCACTGATTGTGTGATGAGCTCTTTTGAAATTAGGCCAGGGACCACAATGAACAAAAATAAGTAATATCATATAAAATGTAAGCTTTTTTCAGCATCAGCCCACAGAAATCTTGTTCTCTTTTCTCCCATTCCCTATACATACACACATACACTGGCCCTTTGCAACTTCATTTTACTTAGTCATGAGAATTTGGCTCATGATTTAAATGACAGTAAGAGCAAGAGAAAGTGTGTGTGTGTGTGTGTGTGTGTGTGTGTTGTGGGGATGCAGGTGGGTGCAATGCCAAGTGCTGTCAGAGTGTGAAACTTATTGGTGTGAGAGTTCTCCCTTTTCTTGCATTAGATGATGTTTCGTATGCTGACTGGAAGTTGCCAACAACTAAAATATCTTTTTATGCTTTCTGGCTTTCATAGAACAATGCTGCCTGGGCTACATATGTTTAACATTATCCATAAAACCATCAGATCTCTCATTTTCAATGGAAGCAGCTGTGGAAATGGGCCAGGTGAGGAGAAGTGCAGTTCTGATGGTGAAATTAACAATGGACAATATCCCCTGAGATATAGTCCTCTTTAGGTAAGTTCTGGCAGAAAGCCGGTCTCCTCCTCACCACAATGTAAAATATCAATGGAAATGAAGTGATGTTCATATAAATTGCATAGAAGTCCAGAAACATGGTTAATTGTGCAATCAACCATAAAGGCTTATGAGATCATTACTCCAGTCCACAACCCACCTAAGCTCAAACAATCCAACAGGCTCCCATAGAATTATTTTTGAACCAACCAACAGTACCTGTAAAACTTTGCCCATTTCAAAGATGTTTGCGGAGTTGGGAAACCTTAATTGTTGCTAAAGTTGTCCTTTTAAGAGGAATGGGTGGTTTGTTTTCATGCTTTCATGCTTCTGATCATAGCTACAGTACCTTAGTTAGCGCTTACAATGGAATAAACACAAGTTGGGCTGTGGCCCTGTTCAGAGTTCCAGCCGGCCATGCCCTTTCCCCTGGTACGCCATTCTATTTCCTCTCCTGGCCCCGTGCCCCAGGTTTCCATTCTCCCCACCCCAACAGACACTCAGCATTCTGTGGCTCAGTGTTCTATGGCATGCTTCAGCCTCATTGGGCTGTGTTGGGGTTGGGCAGTTTCTACCTTAGGGGTTTTATTAAGGTTCTTTGTTGCTGTACTTCTATAGACCTTGGGGTTTCTCCAATCCTGCTGCTATCTTCTCCTTGTGTGTAGATGTTGCCATTTGGCTAGATAACAATTGCCACTCAAAAAATGTACTGGTGTGCTCATAGCGTACCTGCTTCTTTACACAGAAGTGATAAGAACTTCCTAAGAAATGTGTTGTGTGTGAAGCAGCAGCACCTGCCCTTAAGAAACCTGAACACAACTGGCCACTGAAATGAATGGAGTGTTAGCAAGAGAAGTGTTAGCAAGGCAAGCAGGGGTTTTCCTACTTTTTGTTCCTTGCAGCCAAGCTCACTGCTGAGCTCCCTCATTTATTCTGAGACATCAGATCATCCATTTGGAAAATCAACCTGCTACCACACACAAGAACAGAGTCCCGATCTTCCCTTTGAAATGTAAATCTCAACAAATCTGAAATCTTGGATTGCAAACAAATGTTAAACCCAAACACATGCCAAGGGTACAGCTTGATGTAAGAGCCCAATAACTCTTGCCTTTATATTATCCACAAACTGCTTCTCTGCTTTCCAGTGGGACAAATATCACTCCTTCTTTTGGAAAGATTCCAGAAATAAGATTTTACAATTCTAGTGGATAAAATCCTGGCTCAGAGGAATTGTCTGTAGGTTTGAATGGAACTTTCACATCACTCAACGTTCTGGCTTTGGAACACCGTCTTCCCCACCCCTGTATATGGAGAGAGACAGAGAGAGAGAGAGAAACACATGTATTTCTGGCTCTGAAATTATAAGGAAAGGAGTGATCTAAGGCAGTTGGCTTTCAATGTGAAAGAATGAAAGAATTATCTCAATACATATTGGGCCTCCCCAAGTAAATCATTTTTTTTCATTAAATTCATGTCTTCTACACCATGCAACTGAAAGAGATAAAGACCAAGGTTGCCTATGATATTTCATATAAACCCTTAACTCATTTTGCCTCATTTAACAGCACAATGATAAATATCTTCTCCCTCTAGACATGCACTCGTCTTCCCCTAAACTTGCATGCACAGAAAGAAGAGCCATAAAGAACATGCATTTGTGATATCAATGTATCGTTTGAAAATATAAACGTAAGAATGAAAAGTGATCACAAGAAGACTCACAAGTGATCCCAAGTAGAACTGTGAGCCAAACTAGATATGACATTAACTGCATGAATGCAAGTGCTGTGCACAATTTTCTGGGGAGCCTTGAGCAGCCTTTGGACCTTGGGGGTAGGGTGGGGAAGTTGAACTCATTGGTTCCAGTGAAAAATGCCTTCTCAACAGGCCCATCATGCCTGGGCACATGGAGGCCATTGTGGGTGGGGGTGGGATGACGAGGTGGTGTGGGTGGCAGCCATTGGCTGCTCCCGTAGTGTCTCGTGGCAGTGAAGGGACTGAGTGCATTTAAAGGCAGACTTACCCCTCCCTGCTGCCTCTTCTTTTTGCAGCTCCCTCCCTCCCTCCCTCCCTGTAGGTAGTGTGAATTCGCCGGCCCTCTGTTGAGAGCCAAGTAGGAATTTTTGGCTCATAATAATTTTCGGTTATGTGTTTTTTCACCCACTTCACACTGCAAGACAGCCAGGGAGTATTAAATTGGTGATATTCATGAACGTTTCGGTCAAATGTTTTACGTTTGGCAGGTAGGTGCGGGCATCAGGAGCTTCACAGGATTGGTGAGCATTCACAGGCACTGTTTTGGTGATTGGTAATGCCTGAGGGCCCCCAGCTGGGAGTTTTACAGCCTCAGCTGGCGGGACAAGGGTTACCTTTAAGATCAGCCTTCCTCACCTACTCAGAGTTGTATGGCATGAGGGGAGATTGACATCGGAAGGCCTTCCTACCCCATAAGGGGCAGTCTGGGTTGTGGCGAACTGGGAAGTGCCACTTCACAGATGGTGAATGGCTCACTCTGAAATATTTAGGAGGCCCGCATAGGTTAACCCACTCTGCAGATCTTTAATAAAGTGGCCCTGTTTAAAATCCACTTATGTGTGTTGCCTCGTTATTTCTCCACCATCCATTACCCACAATTGCATCTAAGAAATTATCATTTCCATTTCAAGGGAAATTATGCCAATGGAGACTTCCCTTGAAACAGAACTTTTTTTACTAGACCATGGCAGGGAGAGTCCCCACTCTCCATCCCACCCACAGTCCTAAGGTTCCCCAGACTTCCCTGCAGTTTCTGTTTACATAATAAACAAAAAACAACAACAACCATGCACATTAACTGGGTGAACAGGTCCATATAGTTCAGCCCTAAGATTCATCTATGTGCTTTGTTCTTGCATTTCTGTCATCAAGGGGATACACTATTAGAAGGTATGACTGTTGGTCACTCATCTGTGTTAGTAACACAAAAAGTGTATCTAAATGACATATTTTCTAAGTGATCATTATTCCTCTCTTTATTATTATACCATTTCCACAAAGGTGACCTGTGATTTCAGACATATCAGAGGAAACAGCTCTTCCTGGGCACCACAAGTTTCTCTACATGAGTGATTTATTCCATGCTTATGATTGGCCACCCATGGAAGTTTGTTGGTCCTTTATATGACACCGTCAACCTTCAGGACGTCTCTCACACTTTTCCATGGTAATCTCACTTTTTAAAAAATAATGAAGTATTTAAATAATCGCAAGATGTCCCCAGCATGTAAAGCTGGCATAGCACTATAATTCTGCCACTAGATGGCATTGTTTCGTTGAACTTAATAGCATTGCCAAGAGGTGAAGTTTTCAATTTGCCATCTAAAGGAGCCAGTCATAAACAAAGAAAGACTCCAGAAGAAGAAACCCGGGTAAGGGCGTGAGGTTTTTGTTTAATGTAGAGACACCACAAAAATCACATCTCCCAGTACTTTCCAGTATCAAAACCCCTGCCTGTTTAGAGTTAGCATGCCAGGTTGAATGCTAAAGACCTTCTGTCTGAGGGGCTAATTTTCCTTAAGGAGTGAGGTGTTTTGTTATGGGAAGCATTTCATCGTGACATTTCCCAGTATGCATTCGGAAATAGTATTGTCCCCATATGACTGTACTATGCAATTATCCCAACATTGTGAATCCACTCTTTGAATCATAGATCCTTGGGGTTAGTTCAGACATTTACCAATCTAGCAGGAGTCTTTACATAGTACAAGAGGAGAAGCATCCTCCTCTTCATCTCCACCTCACAGATAACGGCAGATGTGATACAGTTGCACAGTCACCCTATTAGCAGAATCTCCTCCTGTTGCCTTCTTTTTTCTTTTCTTTTTTTAATGGCAAGAATTGTGCCAACCTGGTAACCATGTGCACATGGTGGAGGAGAGAGTGTATACTTGTTTCTCCACCTTGTGAAGATGCTTGCTAGCTCTGCAAATATTTGAACCAAGCCACAGAGCTGCTCTGCAAATATTACTGCCCATTAGATCAATCCATGTCAGAAAATTTGGAGGCTGCAAATCAGCTATCTGTCTCTGGCCCTGCAAAAATAAGGTTCTTCTATCTAGTCTAGTCTTCCACAATATTTCCAGTTCTTAAACCCATGGGTTGCACATTGTTTACATGGGTCTGTAGGAAAGCTATCTCACTCTGAAACCATGTGTTGTCAAACTTTGATTACGCATCTCTGCTCCACATAGACATACAAGTAATGTAACACAGGTTTATTAAATGAGGTTATATACAGTTCCCTGACATGGCCCTTAACCCAGGTCTGCAGCTAAGTATCTCCTAATCCAAGAGAGGAAAATGAGCGAAGGACCTGAGGAGGTAGAACCTAGTTAATTCAGCATGCCTGAGTAGAACAAACGTAGCATTCCTTTATAATACAATATTGTTGCCAAAATATCTTTTCAAAACTATTGCTAACTCCGAAAGACACATTGCTTTATTGGAACATTGTATATATGGATCAAGCCCATTGGCAACCAAACCAACTGAAGCTTGGTCCCTATTGACTTCAGTAGAATTTAAGTGGCTTAAATCTAATTACTTACAAAAACTGGACTGTGGTTGGGGACTGCCCGTTATCTTTCCCATCTCAAGTTCCTGCACCTATCTAGTGAATGCATGAGAGCAGCGATGTCATTGGCGAAGAAAGTAATGGGGTGGTGCCAAGGAAAACATGATGCTGTGAGAAATTAATCTCCTCTTCATTGACATTAGTGGGTCAAAGAGCAGTCAGCAGAGAGCGTAGCATCAACACAGGAAGAGACTGCTATGCTTTCTTCATACTTACTCTAAAAATATCTTATGTTATAAAACTTTAACATGTGCAATTTCAGTTCCAGTGATTGTGAGGAATCCTCAGACCTCTCACTAGCAATTGACTGGAGCTGATTATTTCAAGAAGTGCTGTTTTTATTGTGAACATTTGGACATATCTGCACTGCAAACTTAAACTGGTTTAACAGTTATTAATCCCTCTCCCAAGGGAATCTTGAGAACTGTTGTTCAGTAATGAGGTGGGGGTGCAGGAGATTTCTAAGCTATGCAACCATTTAGTGAGGCTCTGACAGTTCTCTGTGAGAAATTGCCATCCCTGCCTCCTTCACAAAATTTTAATTCCTGGGATTCCTTGAGGGAAACCATGACAGGTAAACTGGCATAGAACTGATACAAGTTTGTACACTGAAAAAACAGATGAGATTTAAGCTGTGAAAAGACAACCGTTTTTGGAGATGTTTAAGTCAGTTCAATAAAGCTGTCATTACCCCCTTTAGGAATGAATACAGACATAACATCTGTCAGAAACTATTGGATCTGTCTTCAGCTGCCCCATGTGGTGAATCACTGAGCTGTAGGTAGGGATCTATGGATGCTGTTAAATCCATTCCATCAGTGTTTCTCGGATTGTCAGATAAGGTGGCCATATGGAAAGGAGGACAGGGCTCCTGTATCTTTAACAGCTGAATAGAAAAGGAACTTTCAGCAGGTGTTATTTGTATGCATGTAGCACCTGGTGAAATTCCCTCTTCATCACAACAGTGAAAGCTGCAGGAGCCCTGCTCTCTTTTGTATCTGGTCACTCTAGCATAGCTCCTGCAGCTTTCACTGTTGTGATGAAGAGGAAATTTCACCAGGTGTTACATTTTTTAGGGATGCATGAGAATTTTGTTCCTCTTGCACTAATGCACATTAGCATTTAGTGCAAATTTGCACCACCACTACAGTAAAAAGCCAGTCAGCAATTCCATGGAATACACACAACTAAAAAAAAAAGCTGCTCCAGAATCTGCAGGTTGGATTCATACTAGAGATCCAAACTCATATGATTCCATTGCAGATCAGTCTGACATCCCTAGCTGCAGGTGGAGCTAGGACAGATCTCCAGGAATCGAGTCAGGATCAATTCTAAAAACAATAGTTGCAGGCAGTCCGAAGACAAACACAGGGAAATCCAGAGAAGAGCTGGAACAGCAGGAGTACAAACCAGAAAACTAGCACTCAACCTTCAGAGCACCACACAGAACACAGCTGCAGACTATTAGTGCCACCTAAAGAAAGGTCTACTCATGAGCAGAGCTTTGCTCACAAGCATACCTTTACTTGTGAGGAGTCCCTATTCCTGCAGGTGGGCACTTCTATATCAGGCAGCTGACTCAGCCTTGACCTTAGACACCTGCATCCACTTCCAAATCTGAGAGGGGGCTATGCTGAACACTTGTCTCCCTAGTGGGCCAAGTATCCCACTGATCCACCTCAAGGTCTCCAAACACAGGCAGGTCCTCTGTGACGCTTGGCTCAATGGGTCTCCAAGTCATCTTCCAAAGAAGAATCCTTTAGAGGGGACATGACAGATGGCCACTTTGCAGTAAAGTACCTTCAGTTGCTGGACTGACTCCACTTGCCCAGGCTGGCCATTGGATCTTTCTGGACAGGAAAGAGTATAAGAGGGATTCCTGTTTCAGTTGAGTCTTGTTCAAACAAAAAGGTATCTTGCTCATTTTTCTGTCCTGGCCCGGCTTCTACATTGATCCTGCCTACTGGTTTGTCTTCTAGTTCTGACTAAACTCTTCAGTCCTGACTTTTAGCTTGCTCCTGTTTCTTTGGTCCCTGCCTGTGTTTCTGATTTGAGTTCCCCAATGATGATAACGATGATTATGAATATGCATGTGCACCAATGTAGCAGTTTCATTGGAATGGGCTACTCAGTTTTGTATTTTTTTAAAATAAAACTAGTCTTAAAATAAAGTGTTTGCTTTGGTCATATTGCCATTAAGGGCAGTTCTAGTTCTCTCCCCGTGCCACTCAAAGCATTGGATTTTCACAACTGTGCAGCACTGTGGCCATTTTGTGTTTATTCTCCCTAAAGATTACATGAATGACGTCTTTTCCTTTCATGAGTACACTTTGACAAACAAGACAAACAAATTTAATAGGCCTTTATTGTCTATTGCTCTATTAACTTTATTGTCTGTAAATGTCTGTTGTAAATTATCAGATGCCAAGATTAGGAATAGAATTTCTTTCAGCGTGCACACAGAAACCTCATTTAAGAGTGGAGATGAATTTGTTGTTGTAGATGTTTTTTTTAAAAAAAAGTTGACGCTTTTAGGTAACATGCGTAGTGCCCTCCAAGCATTTTGGATTATAACTCCTGTAATCCCTGACAATTGCTATGGTGGCTAGGGTTTACGGGAGTTGTAGTCTAAACTACATTACACTAACTGGCAGCAGTTCTCCCAGTTCCCAGGCCTATTGTCAGGGTATCCAGGACCTTTTGCATACAACACATGTGCTCCACCATTGATCTTTGTGACTTTTTCCCTTATCTCATTTCCATCCACCCTTAGCAAGAATCTTTCTTTAGCATCACCAGCAGCTCTTCCACATCCTATCTCTGCTGGCTTATTTAAGGATTGGCAAGAATTTCATTTGGTTCACATTTTGCTAAGAACCTACCAAATTTGCACTTCTTGAATAAATATGTGAACCAGCATGCAGTTTCCTTTGCAGAATTTTGTGAATGCAATTCTCGGCACACACAAAAATGCACACAGAAATGTGTATATTAGGGGAAGTGCACACAAAAATGTTTTTATTATTGCGAGGAAAGAGTAAAATAGCATTATATTAAGGAAAACCGCTTGCAAAACATGTATATATTAGACAAAAGTGTGCACAAACCTGCATGTGCTAGGGGGAACTGCATACAAAAAGAAATATGAATTTTCATGAGGCCTTTTAGAAAAAGTCACAAACTGTTGTGGAAATGGAATGAATTTCGGATTGGAAAAATGAGAAACTGAGAGATATTGAAATTGGTGAATTCATCCTTCCCTCCCCCTCAATAGCCAAGAGATGCATGGCTGATCATACATAGATACTGTTCCAAGGGGGAATGTACTTAAAATTCCTAAAACTCAACTTATACAAGATCTCTTTCTGAACTTAAAACCTGTACATGGTAAAGAAAAAATTGGCGCCCCATCTATCAAGCAAACCAGCCCTGTGTCAAATAAAATAACTGAACTGCACATTTTAGCAAATCCAATCAAATTACTTCTGCAATGTATTTTCTTTTGTACATAATAAATATATAGTTTTTAGAGCAATGTACTTAATTTAAAGGCCCTGTATAAAAGATAATAATGGCACTAAGGAAGACAAAGGCTATCTATAAATCGGTAGGGGGATAATAGCTTTTGGCTTTCTCTGCAACAGATGTTTCACTGCATTGGTCAGTTGTATCATATACAAGTTATAAAATCAAGAAGGCTTTGCATGTGATTGGAGCTTTTCCAACACTTAAATCTCACTGACTAGCATGAGAAATTATGCTGCAGTGAGGGCAACTATAAGGAAAAGCAATTTTGGTGTTCTGTACCTATTCCAGCTTGGCTGCTTGCTATTTGAACTCCCCTTGCTTACTAGGACATGGGGGTGTACAGGGGGAGATATGTTTCCAAAGAGTCTCTGCACGGCATTATTTCGCATCCTACTTAGGTTCATGCCATCGTTACAAGTCGCAGACAAGTTTTTCATTTCTTACATTTAACACACACCACTGGAAAATGTTAGCTGTTCTGAACATGACACTTTCATTGTCAAAAGTGGCCCTCTCTTAATGTCTCCACAAGGCAAGGATGTGTGACATTTGAAAAGCAAGGACGGGGGGGAAAGCAGCTACACCCTGAGTCTGTTATCCAGCCATGATTTGAAGTCAGGCCCCTATACTGTGTCATGCAGAATGGCATAACTTCCCATGATGATGTCACAGAGTAGAAAAGGCCGACTGTTAACTTCAGATTTCACTTTTTAGCAAAAACTACATAAAAGTTACCCTTTGCTACTCTCTCCTTAGTTTTTAATAGCAACTGAGTAGCCCCCGGAAAGACATAGTGTTAGACAAATCTATCAATTTTGGTTTCTCTCAGTTTTAGTTTTTCCAATCTTAACTTTGCTTCAACCTGAACACTGATTTTTTAAAAAGTTTGTATGAAAATTCATGTGCACTTGTGTCCACGTTTCTCTGAATACATTCATTTTTGCCTAAAATACATGATTTTGCATGCATTTTTCTAAAATAATGCATTTTAATGTTATTTACACTACAATATATTTTTTGTGTGCACTTTCCCCTAATACATGCATTTTGCATGCATTTTTGATTGGACTAATCCATTGCAATTTCAAAGGGTAGCTGAGTTTTGGTTCACGTATCCATTTGAAACTGCAAAATTAGGCAATTTCACATTAAAATGCGAACTCAACAAATTAGCCACCCATTCCTAGGCAGACCATGTTGCATATAATGACCATTGTTGGGCAATGTCCTAAGAAGATGCAACCCTTATTCAAGTTTACCTTTTATAATGTTTGCAGTCATTCCAGTTCAGATTCACCACATTCAGTTCAGGCTAAGGTAAGTTTTTAGAAGTGGGAGATTTTTCAGTCTAGAGGGGGAAAGGTGCCAAAACTTTGTCTGCTCCATCATACAGTACAACTAATGCGAGTGTGTCTGTTTTCTCTTGGCTGCATGTACTGAGAAGGAGCTGACTGCCACAGTATAACAGACACTTGCACATTCTTCATGTGCAGCATGCTGCTGTGCAAATGGTAAATTCCATGTTAAGCAGAATTAGGAATGGAGTAAAAATGAATAAAACTGCCAATATCATGCTGCCCTTGTACAAATGAATGGAGCGACCATAGTTGGAATACTTCGTATACTTCTGGTCACCATACCCAAAAAGGGATATTGTAGAGTTGGAAGAAGTGCAGGAAAGGGCAACTAAAATGATCATGGGGCTCAAACAATTCCCCTATAAGGAAAGGTTACAACATTTGGTACTATTTAGTGGAGAAAAAAGGAGAGTAAGGGGAGACATGATAGAGGTGTACAAAATTATGCATGTAGTAGAGATAGTGAATAGGGAGACATCTATCTATCTATCTATCTATCTATCATCTATCTATCTATCTATCTCTTTATATTAGAACCCAAGATCTTCCCATGAAGCTGATTGGTGGCAGATTCAGGACAGATAAAATAAAGTATTTCTTCACACAGCGTATAGTTAAACTATAGATGTAGCGATGGCCACCAAGGGGGGTTAGACAAATTCCAGCAGGAGAAGGCTAAGTATGGCTACAGGTCCTGATGCTTCTATGCTATGGACACCAGTTGCTGGGAACATGAGGGGAGGGTGCTGTTGCACTCATGTCCTGCTTGTGGGTTTCCCGGGCGCAGCTGGTTGGCCACTGTGTGAACAGAATACTGGACTAGATGGACCTGGTCTAATCCAATATGGCTCTTATGTTCTTCTGCACATCTTTACCCACACAGAAATGAACTCCATGTTGTGGTGGTGGTGGGAGTGAATCCATATATAAAGCCATGCTCTGCACTTTAAGACTGAGAGTTAGTCAAACGTTGTAGTCTGATCCAGATTAATCTGAGGAACCGAGATTAATTTTCTGTTGGATATCTGGAAATTAATTTGGATATCTGTTGGCCAGGGCCAGCATCAGGGGTAGGCATAGATGGTCATGTGGCAAAGGCCCACAACCCAACAGAGGCCCACTTCAAAGAGCCTCCTGGAGTTGCTCCTCTCCTTCAACATTGCAGCTTGCTTGTTCACCTGCTTCTTATTAGGGATGTGTATCATATCGGTCCGATGTCCGATAATGAACCGATAAGGATGTTATCGGATATCTGATGTCCGATAACGATTATTTTCTAAGGAGGCCCTATCTGATCCGATCCTTTATCCATATGTCTGAAAACTATCAGATATATCAGATTTTCGGACCGCCAGTTTAGGTGTTTTCACCATTGACTTGCATTGGGGGAAAGAAAGCTTTCACCCAATGCAAGTCTATAGCGAAAACACTGGGCCAGCACTCCCTCCCTCCCCCCCGCACTCACGCTCCTTACCTGCTGCCTCCTCGCCTCCCTCTGCTGCCATCCACTGGCTCCGTAGTACTGAGAAAAAGGCTTTCTGGCCTACAGAGACGATGCGCCGAGTGATTACGTCATCACTCAGAGCGTCACTGTACTGAGTAGGCCGCAAAGCCTGTTTCTCAGTACTACAGAGCCAGCGGGCAGCAGCGGATGGCAGTGGGGAAGGCCGCAGGTAAGGGGGGACCCCTTCCTTCCCCACCACTTGCACTCCTTAACTGCAGCCTTTCCTGCTGCCATCCACTGCCATCCGCTGGCTCCATAGTACTGAGAAAAAGCTTTCGGGCCTACAGAGCCGATGCGCCGAGTGATGACGTAATCACTCAGCACGGTGTCTCTGTAGGCCGGAAAGCTTTTTTCTCAGTACTACGGAGCCAGAGGATGGCAGCGCTGGATGGCGGCAGCGGCAGGTAAGGAGCGCGAATGGGGGGAGGGAGGGAGTGCTGGCCCAGTGTTTTTCCCCATAGACTTGCATTGGGGGAAAGCTTTCTTTTCCCCAATGCACACTTATGGGGAAAACACCTGAAATGGTGGTCCATAATCAGATCGAAAGTTCCAATATTTATCAGATATCAGATCCGATCAGATATGGGTACCCACTGATATGATCGGATCTGATATTTTTAGTATCAGAAATTCCGATCCAATTCCGATTCCGAAATTTCTGGCCATGCACATGATCATAGCAAAATTAGAAGTAGTAGGTGCCACTGCCTATTTGCTCACTGGCTCTCTAGCAGACATGCAAGCAAGCAGTCAACAAAGACGAGAAAGAGGAGGATGAACAGCAGCTGGAGACAATGGTGGTCAGAAGGTGGAGTTACTGAGGGAGAAACCCATTGAGGGTATATTGCCCAAGGGCCCTCAAAAGCCTGAAGCCACCACTGCCCTTGGCACATGCCTAATGGTGTCATTGGGTGTGCTAGACCCTAGAAGTCTCCAAACCTGCTGCATCCCTCCAAGTGTCAATTGAGCACTTTCTAACACCCCAACATAATAATGAGTAGGCCAAGGGATAGAGAACTGTAAGGCTCAATGAGCATGAATTGGAGTATCCAGGGGCTCTAGGAGGCCCAGATTCTTTTTGGATCATTTTGGATGCTATGATCTGGTGTGTCATACCATTCATTAAAAGGCATAACATTTATCAAACGATGTACACAGCTGCACCCATTCATTATCACAAAATTGTTGCTCATGATATTAAAGAAGCCATGTCACTGCAAAAGATTAGGAGCATGTCATAGAGACCCAAATGTACACCATAGATGCAAGCTTCATGTACTATAAGATGTCTGTATAACATTTGGCCACTAACTTGTTAGGCTATATGGATTGAAATCCTCAAAATACATACCTGGTAACGATCCAATTGATATACTCTAGAATAAATGCATTAGCGACTATAATTGGCTGTGTCACAGTTTGATTATACTTCACAAAGATTCACTTTGCACATAATATGATTTTGGAAATATGTCCTTACTAGATTGCTCAGTCTGTGTGCTTTGTGAAATAACTATTCACAGATGGAAATCTATGAAAAAAAGTTCTGTTATCTTGTAGCATGAACCACACTCTATAAATATATGAAATATTGATATTAAAGCTGCATGTGAATCCCCCAATGAAGTCTTCCAGGTTTTGACATGTTGTCCAATGTTACTTTATTTTTAACTGATGTCAACTTTTAAAACATACTTTTTTAAGAAACCAGCTTATTTTATTCAAATTTGGTTCAATTAAAACAAAATTGAATATCATAAATGCTTAGAAATCGTTATGCTGAGTTAATGTAAAATGCAGGATTAAACTGGCTTCCTAGAGAAAGGAAGATGGCACAGAAATCCATGCGGATTTGCCAGATTAAGCCATAAAACAGGGGCAGGCAGACTTTTGCTTGTAGGAGCTGCTTTGTTTTTTTTATTTCCAGGAACCACCAATGGGAACCTGGTGCAAAAGATTTACACTTTGGGCTAAACTATATGTTTTGTTAAATACATAGCATGCAGCTGATTTTCATTTTCTTTTCTTCTTTTTTTTTTTTGTATTTCAGAATAAATGTGTGGCCCTCAGATCTGGATCAGGACCACTATGCATGGATTGAGGAGGATTAAACCTTAACTCAGCCACTTTTCCCACATAAATTCATCCCCATGCCTCAAACAGGGGCTAAAAAAGGAGGGGAACTCTATTGGCACCAAGGATATTAGGTTGTTGAGTGAACAATAAACATCAATGTGTCATTAAACATCATTAAAACAGAAGTCCCAGAGATGATATATATATATTACTGCATCTGATCAAGTGGGATGTATTCACCAAAGGCAGGGTGCAGGTAAATTAAGGCTTGTAGTGAATTTGATCGCCTTGAATAACAAAAGAACAAATTCAGCAGTGGTTATTTCACTTGATGCTGAGAAAGCATATGACAAATTGCATTGGCAGTTTATGTCTGTGACTTTGGAAAAAAATGGCTTTTCACAGGAATTTTCAAGGATTATGTATTGTATATCTCTCTTCTAAGTCACACAAGTGATGATGAATGGATTTCTTTCAATGTTATTTTATTAGTGTGTTTGTTTTTGTCTACAGAGGGGTACAAGGCAGGGCTGCCCTCTTTCTCCCTTGATACGTGCAATTAGGCATAGCAGATAAATTCATGGGTTTCTGCATGAGCAGGTTGAATATAAAACAGTGTTATATGCAGATGACTTGCTATCTATCAGCAGGTTAGAGTCTTCTATGCAAAATTTAATAAGATTAATTGTTACTTGTACAGTTTCAGGCTATACTATTAATTGTGCTGAGTCTGAATTAATGCCAGTAGGTCATATTAAGCTACTCAATATTGTTACTAAATGGCAATTTCACTGGTATCCAGAAATTATCATGTATCTTGGAGTACAGGTGCCTAGAGATATTTCTCAAGAGATTAAATTGAATTTAAATGGATAGCTGGCAGAAATATTTCTGGATTTGGAAAGATGCACATCACTTAATGTAAGTATTTTGGGCGAGGTTAATATACTTAGATGAATGCCTTATTGGTAATTTTGTGCAATATTCCTCTAAATATTCCCCCAAACGTATTTTCAAAACTCTATGCAGCATTTTAGAAGTTTATTATGCGAGGGGTTCTTCTTCTCGGTTTTCATGTAAGAGGATGAAGTTGCCAATTAGGGGGAAGGACTTACTTAC
This sequence comes from Anniella stebbinsi, assembly GCA_029215795.1. Lineage (NCBI taxonomy): Eukaryota > Metazoa > Chordata > Lepidosauria > Squamata > Anniellidae > Anniella > Anniella stebbinsi. The sequence continues at coordinate 162,208,794 of JARDYH010000003.1, read as the reverse complement.
CCAGATCTTGTTTATATCCTAAGGCTTATCTGTTATCTCGTATCAATAACTAGGAGACAACTTTTTTATTTAACACTCTTCCATGGGTTGATTTGGAGTCAAACTACTTGACACCTCTTTTCAGCTGGATGCACTCGGATCTAGGCACATTGAAAAGAGATGGCTATCCTCACAATTTTGGCAACTAGAGCAACATGGCATATAATGTCTTGTCAACTGCAGTTTCAGCCTTCTTCTCATGCTAAATTAACTTTATGCAGGAATCGCAATAGAGAAGCAACCTTCTTTGTGGAAGAATTGGGTTGATAATGGAATTTATAGTTGAGATCAACTAATATGATGGATGATGAGTTTTTACCACTTTCAATACTATGGAATAGATATCAACTAGTGCTGGATAGCAACATATTAAATTACAGCACTTTTTGGAGTCTGTATATGGGCCACCAGTGATTAGTGCTTTGGTACCTCCTGTACTGCTGGAATAATTAATTGGCTCTTTACAGAAAACTAAGCTTACAATAGTTGCTTCTAAATGTCTTTTGGAATATAATAAAGTCAATGTTCATGAGGCTAGAAAGGAATGCAATAGGGAATTGGAATGCTCTATACAGCCTAATCAATGGAAAGTTACCTTAGCTTCCATATGTACTATTTTTGTAGATTTAAAACTAAGGTTTATTCAACAAAAATTGATGTTCTGTGTATATTGGACACCACGAAGTCTAATTAAGAAAAAGCTGACTAGGGGGGAATCCACACAGTCCTTTGGAACGTTTTAAAAAGTATTTTAAAACGTTCCAAATAGGTGCGTTCTAAAACGTCTTAGGCCACATTACTGAGTACTCACGTTACAGGAGAACAGTCTTTAGTCTTTAAAGTGATGTGTGCGATCACATGCTGTTCTGCCCTGTCTTTTTCTCTTTCGTTTTTCAATGAATTTAGGGCAAGGCATTGTGGGGGTTGTAGTTCAGTTACACACTTCCTTCTTAGTTCCTCTGTCATTCCCTAGCGAGTATAGGGCTAAGAATTGTGGGTGTTGTAGTTCACTGGTCCACTTCCTTTTTCTTCCCCACCAATCAACTGCTAAGCATTTGGGCACCAGTAAAGGAAGCACTGCCCCCAGGAATTACAAACGGTAAGGTAGGACACATTATTTTACTTAAAACGATTTATTAAAAGTGAAACCGTTGTATATAACTGAAGTGAGTTTTAAAAAACCTCATACAACGTTACAGGGGGTGCGTCATGTGGCCCAAAGAGTTTTCATAACCCTTATAAAACATCAAAAAACTCGTGTGTAGATACCCCCTGAGTCTTCTAGATAGATGCTTGCAATGTGATGTGGATAATGCATTGCTGAGACCTTTCATGTGGGAATGCCCTATAGTGGCTTCTGTGTATCAGAACTTACTGTCCTAATAAATTTCATTCTTGAAAAATCTGTGCTAATTGCGGATGTTCATGCATTTTTAAATTATATTCCTGTGATGTGGGGACTAACAGAAGGACAGAAAAACTGGGCTCAGAGCCCTAACAGATGCAAAAGATTGTATACTCCAAGCCTGAAAGGATAAACACCTGCCATTTATTATTCAGTGGAGTGAAGATCTAACTGCATTGGAACATGTATCTTACAATTATCAATTTTGTCTGGTAGGCTGATATTAATATGTAAATTTGAAACAGACGTGTCAAAGCTTCTTTTTCAAATCAATGGTGTTGTGAACAGTTATTGCAATTAGATAGACTTTTATTCTTGTTTTCCTTACGTTCCTGCTGTATTATTGTTTGCAGGTTTTCCCCAGTTTTGTTTTGTGATAATTGCAAATAAAACTAAAAACATAAAACAAAAGTCAGATTTTTCTCCCACAGGATGAGCACAGAGTTTTCTTTACTTTCATCGCGTAAATGACTGATGTACCTAATACAATTCTGACTTCGATTTTGCCCTCAGCCCACCTAAAGCATCAGGGACCAACATTTTATTCTTTTTATGAATGGCAAAGAAGTTTTTTTTTTCATTTAGGGGTAGGCCACCTACTCAGGCCCTTGAGCACATTTGGCAATTTGAGAAGCTGACCTAAGCACTACTGTAAAATGGCTGCCATGGGAGACATGACTAGCCACAGAGGAGAAATCACCTGCCTCAAGCACTAAGTACAAGACCACCAACACACTAAACAACTCCTCTGAATTCAAAGTTTTTAGCAGCTACAAAAAAACTGTTTCATAGAAGGCAACCTCCTTTTCTCTTCTCCTCTCCTCTCCTCTGCCAGCTAACTTATTCTCCTCTGTTGTTGTTTTTCTCACACACTCTGGATCACTCTCTCTTACCCCAGCTTATCATCCATAGACACTCTCATACACACACACACACACACCCGATGTATCCATCATGCATACATACAAAATGCACCCGTATGTCTCTCCCTTCTCTTCACTGTGAGCACATGAAAACTGCACTCACTTCTTTTTCAGGATCCTTCCCTAAACCTTCCTAACCTCCACACTCTCCCTCGCCCCCTGCTACTCTCTTTACCCCCTTCACCCCACAACTTGCCAGACATAAGTAACAAGAGTCTCTATTTTCTCTTAGCGGCTGAGAGTGCACTACAGAGAAAAGTGTCAGCCTGCAGCTGGCTTGTCATCTTCATTGCGGAAAGTGTAGGGTGTGAAATAACGAGATGAGACAAGAGTATGGATTTTAAAACCAGGGCCACTTTTATTATAGATCTGCAGTATGGGGAAAACCTATGCGTACATCCACTCAACAATGGGCGAGCCAATCACCACCTGAGAGGTGGCGTGATTCCGAACGCCACCCCCCAGGCTTGCCCCTTTTGGGGTAGGGAGACCTTCCGGTGTCGACCCCTCCTCACGCCGTTTAGCTAAGAGTGTGTGAGAAAGGTTAGCCTCACAGGTAACTCTTATCCCTCCAGCTGCCGCCGTAAAGCTCACAGCTGAGGGCCCTCAGGCATTACCCATCACCACTACAGTGCCTGTGAAAGGTCGCCGACCCCAACAAATGCTCCAGATGTCCGCAAAACCTGCCACAGGGAGTGACAATGCACTTGATTAGTTGCACCCCCCCAGCTCTAATAACATCCCGCAAACCCAACTGCAGATCTGTCAGAAATAAATCATTTCCAGGGTCCGACAAATGGACCCCGTCCGGCCTGAACAGCTCCCTCCGCGCTAATGTAATCACGGGGTGTTGAATACTATAATTGCCGTGTCTACTTAGATCCTTAAATATTTGATTATTGACCTTCCTTCTAACTTTTTCCATGGCCCCTTGGTCTGTGCCCACTCTCCAATTGAGCCGAGGTAACAGGCAAGACCAAATTATGACAATGCCGGGCCAACGCAGCCGAATTGTATCGAAATTGACAATCGCTTGCATGATGAGGGCTTTGCCTCTCAGCAAACTCAAATAATTTCCGCCCAGGTGAATGAGTAGGACCTGTGGGGGGACAAGGGCCTCACGCTGCTGGAATAAGGTGGGCAAGAGGCGCTCCCAACGCATGCCGCGTTTACCAAGCCACTGGATGTTGGCGTGGCGGCTCAATCCAAGCTGTGTCCCAAAGCTGGATCTGGAAGCCCTCCGACCGGCCCAGAAGATCATGCTGTGCCCACAGATGATCACACGCACCGGGGCGAAGCCCACAGAATCTAAAATAAACACGAAGAGTGTTAGGATACAACGCACAATGTATCAGTACTTTATCTGATGTATGATTGATATGCTCTGGACCGCCACCGGCCCACTGCCTGAATTTGGTCAGCGGGCAAACCTATGGACGCCGCTGTGGACGCCGCACCAATCCGGAAAGAATGCGTACCGAATTGATGCGCTCCCAGTCCCAGAGACTGTAGGGCCTGTTTAGCCACGAACCAGAACTGATACTTCGTCAAGGGCAAAGCATCCTGGTGACAGAACAAATAACCACTTTGATTGCCCCGTAGCGTGATAAAATTATTCAACACTGTGACTGGGCACAGCTCAGACGCTGACGCTGGAAACAAGGTGACCACCTTTCCTTTACCGTGCTGGTCCATCTTAGAATATCTAAGATGTAAAGCAACACACGTGGGCGAGGCCCGAATGTCATTGAATAGGAAGGCACGCTTAGAGGAATCCTTCTTGGAAAGGGCGACTACCTCAGATATTCTAAACGCTCCAAAAAACGCTGTCAAAGCCACTGCATGAAACAGGGCCAACTCGTAAGATGAATGGCAAAGTAACGGCCACTGAGTCGCCAGCCCCTTGAGAATATCTGGGGATAGTGGCTGACGGGAGTCTGGCTGGCAGGGGGTTACCCTGTTCCATCCCTGCAAGATGCGGCGGACCCGGAAATCGGTTGTATTGTCCTCTACGCCCTGTATTTTTGACAGGAAGGAAAGGGCAGCCACTTTTCCCCCAATGGAGCCTGCTGATAGGCCTCTCCACCAAGAAGCCACGCAAAACTGCAGCAGGTGCTCCACTGGTATTGGCCACAACTGCTGCAGCTGCATTAGGGATCGAAAGGACAAGAATTCCCTACCTGCCCTGGAGTAAGCACGACGTGTGCTGGGCGCTAGCGATTGCCACGTTGCCCACTCCGCTTCCTCCTGCCAATTTCCCAAAGGGTTGATGGCATCGCCTCCGGAATTGGTCGTGCCCAAGGCGCGAGTTCCTGGAACCTCTGAACCTGCTGACGCGATAGAGCGGTTTGGATCGTCGATCCCACCAACAAGGCCAACGTCCCCACCGTGCCCTGGGTCCTGTACAGCGGCTGATTGCCTGTCACGTTCATGCTGGCTAGACCCGGGACAGGCCATCCGAAACTAGAGAACCAAGGGGGCCATGCCCAAGGAGAAAAAGGTGCCATTGTATGTGTATGTAACTGTGGTGCAGTATTCAGTGACTCACCAGACCCACGTGTCCCGCTGTGCTCTCTGCTTGGGGGATGTGACCCTAAGCCGACGGTCGTCGCTGATGCAGCTTGGCTCGCCACTGAAACGACTTCATTGTCCCTAAGAATCAGACTGGAAGGTGACCCGGCTACGGTATTTGACGTAGAGGACTGAATGTCGCTTCAATAGCATCCAGCCTGGCTGCAAAAGAGGACAACATTTGATCCTGCACCTGAGCCCTGGTCAACCTCGTACCCCCTACCGCTTCCCTCCCAATAGGAGTGGAAACTAGTGGTGGGGCGATTCCCCTTTCCCTTTCGACTGCTGTCAGTCTGGAAAGGATCGCCAGCATGTTGGGGTTTTCTTCCTCCTTGGCAAGATCCATCTCCGTGGGGAAAGCACGCTTTGCCGGAGGCTGGGGGGCTCTTCCCTTCCCCTTTTGCCACCCATGCCCTTCTTAGGAGCCATGGCATTAGCTCTTTCTGAAGGACTAATAGCAAGGGTGCTCTCTGCCTGGAGGCTGCTGTTGAGCAGCAACTGTGTCAGTGAAGAGGATTGCCCCTTCCCCCCTCCTTTTCGTGAACTGTATCGGCTGCTGAAAGCTGCCAGAAGGTCGCCTAGCAACAGAGGGATTGGCAAGCAGCCCAGAATGTGCTCTATCGAAATCTGCCTAGCAACAGAAATGGCTTTGCAAAAGCTGCCTAGCAACAGCAGTGGCTCTGCGAGATCCGCCCAGCAACCGAGCTAGCTCAGTAAAATCTGTATAGAACCGAAATGGTTCTGCGAAATCTGCCTAGCAACAGTGGTGGCTCAGCAAAATCTGCCTAGCAACCGAATTGTCTCAGCACAATCTGCCTAGCGACAGCTGGCTCTGCCAAAACTGCCTAGCAACCAAATTGACCTGGCAAAATCTGCCCAGCAACAGGGACTCTGTTTCCCCTACCTTCTAGTATAATGCCCCTGTTGAAACGGGGGGGGGTTACCGCCCCCACCACAAAACCTCCCGGGGCTCAAACACCTGATGAAGACCCGCTGATTACCCAAGCGGTGAGGCTTCTTCCCCAGCAAAGCGGGGTTTTAACCAAGGGTGCCTGATATGACCCGTGGAGGCTATCTCCGCCCGTGTCTGAGCCGTGGATCCCGTCTGTCAAGCTGCCAGCCCTGACCTTTCCTGCCAAGTTCTTCCCGCTCCCGAGGGGGTGGGCGTCTGGCCCCAAACCTGAGGCCCTGACAGGCCCGCGAACCGCCTCCTTTGCTGCCGCTCGATCCACCTCCGCTTGTCCCTCGCGCGCCACTGCGCCTCCGCAGCCGAAGACCCAAAGACCTCCGTGTCCAGTCCGCCACTGCACCGCCGATCCGAACCCGGCGGAGCCCTAGGCAGCTCCTGCGAGCCTCACCGTCGCATGCGCCGTCCTCCCGCTCCCCGCCTTGCTCGCTTGTAGCCAGGAGCCGGGAGTGAAGGGAGAGCCAGCGAGGGAGCTGCGAGGGAGCCGCGAAGAGAAGAAGAGAGGCCGCTGAGAGGGGTGAGTCCCTTAAATGCTCACAGCCCCCTCCCAGCAGCAGTGACCCACTGGGAGCCTGCCAATAGGAGGCTCCCTCTCCCCCTCGTCTCCACCTCCACCCCGCAATCTCCCTCCCGTATCCAGGCAAGCCAGGCGTGGAAAGGGGGCCCTTTGCTAAGATTGTCTATGAGCCTCACTTGCGCCCAGAGGTATTTATAGGAAATGAAGATGGTGATGGCTTTTCTATGAAGCAATTCCAGTCACCAGTATATATATAGAGAGAGAGAGAGAGAGAGAGAAAATGGGAGATCACTTTGGCAGACACCTTTGGCAGACACCTTGCTTTAAACATTTTCCCTTTTTTTTCAAAAATCAAAACCAAAAAGCATAGTTAATTTTAAAAGGAGTGAAAAATTGGTCAATGGAAAATGAGAGATGATTTCATTATATCACAGGTGCCAGCCAATTAGCATCAATTAGCATTGATCATAACCAACAAATGTTTGCAAATTCACAAACTGTGTTTTTCCTGAGCTTATCCCTTGAGGAGAATTAGTTAATTTGGACAGAGCATGCTGAAACAGTGTATGCTACTAGAGCAAGCCCACTATTCAAATAATGTGCCCTTATAGATCAGTTATCTTATGATGATTAAAGATTTCCTCTAGCACAACAACATACTGAGCCAAATTCATTCAACTTTCTATAAGGTATTTCAATCAAACATCTACATTACCCAGCTACTTGAACTTCTTCAAATGATATCAGTAATATAAATTGCACAATGATTTCAAGTCATTAATTTCCTCTTTCTTTCTATAATAATGGTGTGTGTTTGTTTTTTGTGCCAGTGCAAAATCACAACACTGCATTCTATCTATCTCTAATCACAGGAGAAGTAAAAGTCCCAGCCAGCTGGGTTCCCTTTAGGATAGAAACATTGACCTTCTCATACACTCACACGCAGAAATTTTCTACTACTGAAGAGAGCTCAATTCTTCTAACTGCTAGCAGGATCAAAGCCCAATATTATATCCCTCTGCTTCCTCTTTCTCACTCTAGATCAAGAGTAGACAACATATGTCCCTTCAAAAGTTTTGGCCTACAACTCCCATCATCCCATTGTGCTTTAAGAGCCCTGAACAGAAAAGCTGGAAATTGTAACCTACTTGTTGATCTTCAAACTAAACTTTATTTTGATACACTGCTTGGGATAAGGTCTGAAATATGGAAGGCTAGAAGACAGTGCTTCTCAATGGAGACAGTTCATTTATTCACCTGCTGTCATTAATTGTATAGTAATCTAGGGCAAGAAAAAAAAATGTACTTGATTATGTGTACCAACCCTGAATGGACTTTCCTCCTCACCAAATGGGTGCCTCACTCTTTAGTTTAGTGATCAGGAGAAAAAAATCCATTTAAAGGTACTAAAGGCAGTGCTTGTGTGATTGATAGATTACTTGAACCCTCAAACACATTGGAAGAACATGGGAGGGGTCATGGACTAGTGCTGATTAGCCCCTATCTCCACCAGTTTTGCATTCAGCTGCAATGTGAAGGGGAGGGAGGTTCCTGATTGGCTCGTGATCCCACTTAAGGTAGAAGAGCTCAACATATCTGATTGGCCCACAATTCTACTTAAGGTAGAGGATCTCAACATCTGAAAGTTCATAGGGAGTAATTCTTTTTTGATAAGAAGGAGAATCTCCTATTCAGGGTTCATACAACCAAGTGGCTGGCGAGTGCATTGGGGTTGGGCTGAAGAACTGCCCAGCACAACCCTGTGACCCCCCCATGCATTGGGGCAATGTGTGAAGGGGAGACAGGTGTGCCCCCTATTTTCTTGGGCTCATATCAAACAGCAGTGTTTAACAAAGCAAGAAATAAGCAGTCCAATATGCCTGCCTTAAGGATGGGGGAGAAATCAGTTCAGGTCTCATTTTTATGCAAACTTAACTAATTTCAGACTTTCCAACCACTATGTGAACTGGAACTCAGTTATCCTTCAAAATTTGCACTTTTCTGCATTTTGCAACAGAGTTCTCCAATCAAAAATTGCTTGCAAAAATGCATATATTACAGAAAACAATGTTCAAATGTGTATTATAATAGAAAAAATGCATGCAAAAGGTGTCTATTAAGCAAAAAACACATTCAGAATTCACATATTGGGAGAATTATGCACAACAATGGTTAGGAGTTTTTACACGAACTTGGGGCGAGGGGATCTTGAAGTGTGAGATGCTCTGAATTTAAGATTGGAAAAATAAGAATCGAAGAGAAAGCAAAATAGACAGATTTGCAATCACAGTCACTTTTATAATAATGAGGGCATTTAATATACTAGTAGCGAAAGAAAAAAATGTGAAGGCGTAATAATGAATTGTACTACTGGTTTATAGAGTAGATTTTAGCATAGCAATTTCTGTTTAATTTCTTTATAAATTTTGTCATATGAAGCAATTTGTCCCTTGTCAAGATGTTATTTAGATCAGTTGAACACTTACACGTATATTACTCTGATTTTCCATTTTTCTTTTCTTTTTTCTCTCTCTACATATTTTTTATATATCACCCAATAAATCTTTCCTCAAGTGATAGCTAAAGCTTGAGTTGTTTTAGGGAAGGTTTATGGCAGGTTTTACAGTTGAATTTCTCCAAAAGAGCAATTTTATCACTACTAGGTTTTTCAGGTGTTTTTTTTTTTTAATGACAGAATGCAATATAAAATCGATCTTTGAAGACATTCTGGCTCCGTCTCTCAACACATTCTATTCTTTGCAATATCCATTAAGATACGTTGATCTTGGTGCACCAGGACTCAGAAACCTGCCATGAGATCCATATCTGATCAGGAGTATCTCCTGACAAAGCCCGGTCAGTGACATATTAATGGTTCATTGGAACCAAAGCTCAAAGAACCCAACAGACTGAAATTATTAACATTGTAAAACTATGAATATGATGGTGAATTTCTTTTTATTTAGTGCTTACTTAGGCATGCTACAAGTGAGTGCTACAGCATGCCATTTAAAGCAGCAAGTTGCATGTTCCTTCTGATGTTCACCCAACGTTACAAGCCACACCATGCTTAATCACTACCATTGTTACCAGTGGGTTTCATGATGCCTCTGAGCAGCCAGGGTGCAGATTCAGTCATCTGGGGTGCAAACTCTACCCTATTTCTTTGGAGCACCCTGGTTACCTAAATTTTCAGGGGGAATATGGAGAGAAATGGTATACTGTTTCAGGTATTGAAAGCTACTCTACAGTCCATGTTTTGATTGTGTGTGTTGTTTGAAAGGCAGAAAGTAGAAATATTGATTGGCCAACTTGGAATGGCAAAAAACAGAGATGCTGGCTTTACCATCAGATCAGAAGGAGACAGTAGAACAAATCTTTAATAGACTGGCATGCATATTTGAGAGTCACACCCTGTCTGAATTGAAGCAAAGGTTTTATTCACAAGTCCAGGCCCCCACTGAAAACCTGAGGGAATATGCTCTGGGGCATCAGGAAGCCTTAGAAGCAATTCAACAATTAGAAGTAAATGGGATCCAAAACACTGATCAGATGCTTAAGGAGAGATTTGTGGAGTCATGCATGATGTTGCTATGCAAAGGCAATTAAAACTGTTTCTTTGGCAAAAGGAGGAAACAACTTCCTTGGATTTTAAGGAGGATGCCATCTGGCTTCTGTGTAGCCATAGACAGGATGGGTGGCCAGTGGAACAGATCAGTCTGGAGAACGATTGCATGCATTGGACAGTCAAGAGTGGGTGGCACTAATCCTGCACAAATGGATGGAAACTAACATCCCGAGGGAGGAAAGGATTAGATGAAAAGGAATGTTGGAAGATGTCAATGAGAGGATATGGGGAAAGTTGTAGAGGGAGCTGCAAAAGGTGGAAATGGATCTGAAGCCAGAACAGATGGAGGCTGGAGAGTGGAGCAACAGACCATCATGTAGTGTGAAGGACTGTTGGCCACAGGATAAATTTGATGAGAACGGCAGACTGATTTGCTGAAGATGTGGGGAAGCAGGGCACTTTGCCAGAAGATGTGTAGTGAAGAAGAAAGTTACTGTGGCTTTAAGCAGGATGCCTTTGGAGTCAAGGGCCAAATTCCAGAGCTAAGCCCACATGAACCTATAAACTAGGCTTGAGCTGTGGGAAATTGTCCTATAGCACAGAGATTAAAATTAATGGAATTGAAATGTGTGCCTTATTGGATACTGAGTCACAGGTCACTACCATGCAATATCAGGATGTTGTTACACTGGACTCAAGATCATTTGTTAAGCCCTAAATGTAAGACAAGACTGGCTGCAGGCAATATGTGGGTTACATCATGGTGGCTGAAATACATTTTGGGGAAGTTGAATGTCCTGGACAGATTATGCTGGTTAGCATTGGGCATAGCAGGTCTTTGCCACCAGTGATCCTGGGAATGGACTTATTGTATCATAGTCATGCGGAATTATTGCATGCACCAAAGGAGCAAGAGATGCACTTCAAAGGAAGGTCTGGCAAAACACTATGCAATATATTGAAAGTCATTAGAATTTTGCTGGTCATTGTAAAGAGATTGGAAAACTGAGGATAACAGATTCACATATCTTCAGCTTGTTGCCCAATACAGAAACCATACAGCTACATTAAACCAAGGTAGGATTATGTGGGAAGGATTATAACAGTCTACTGGAACCCTATAGTGACTGCAACAGAAATTCCACCAAACCCAGAAAACATGTGGGTGATTCAGAGTAGCCAAGGCCTCTTATTGTGAAGGATGTAAGATTTCTGGGGGTTGTGGGCAGTTATCATTGGTTCATTAAAGATTTTGCCAAGGTCACTTCATTATTGCAAGAACTACTTTGAAAAAGAAGCAAATATATATTTTGGAGAGGAAAATCTAGAGTGGAGTGGGCCATGTCAATCAGCATTTGATCAACTGAAACACCTCCTTGTTCAACACCCTATATTAGCATATCTGAATTACAATGCACCCTTCAGGTGTACATTGATAAAAGTCACAGAGGACTGGAAGCAAGAAAGCAGAGAATGGGTGATTGCTTATGTGCATAGAGTTGTGAAAGGTTTTGAAAGAAATGATAAAAGGTACAGTTCTTTCAAACTGGAGTTCCTGACTCTGGTGTGGGCTGTAACTTCGAAGTTTCAACATTATCTTGCTGCCACACAATTTGAGGTGTACACTGATATTAACCAATTAACACATCTACAAACAATCCAAGTTAGGACTTCTGGAGCAGTGCTGGGCATCCTATCTAGCTAATCACAATCTTACCATCAAATACCAGGCAGGTAGGGTTAATGTAAATGCTGATAAATTGTCTAGATTACCAAGTGAAGCAATATTGGATCATAATATTGATGAACAGGAGGAGATAGAGATGCCTCCATTTATTCATGTTTCCTTGGAAGGAGTGCATCTTACTTGTCAAATGCATAGGAAACATAAGGACACAGGGAACGAATGCATGCTGGAGGTGCAGCAGGATGAATGCACAGCAGTTCATATGCAAAGTCCAGTGATTCAAGAGTTACAAAGAATAATGCATGCTGAGTCACATTTGTGGACTGCCAGACACAGGAGAAGCATTCCAGATGCTGAAGCAGTGGAAATATTTGCATAAGGAAGGTGTTAGGTTAATTAGAGATTATGCAGTTTATCCTACCTTGGTAGAACTCACAAAAGATATTACAGGCATATCATATTGCATCTGCACATTATATGTATGCAGAAACAGAAATGACAATCAGACAGCAATTTTACTGGGTAGGAATGCAAGAATACATGGTGCAGAAACTGTAGGAGTTGCAACCTGAGTAAAGCAAGTCATTTGGAAAGTCCATTGCAGCCAATCATCAGTAACAGCCCTTTGGAGCTGGTGGCATTGGATCACTTGAAGTTGGAGTATGGCAGAGACAGGTATGCATATTTACTTATAATAACTAATAATTACAGTAAATTTGCGGTGGCAACTTCAGTGAAAGATTTATCAGCAAAGACAACAGCTCAGGTCATTTTGTCTACCTTTGTGAGAGCCTATGGATGCCCTTCAAGAGTGTTGACAGATCACGGACCTGCATTTGAATCTCAGCTCTTCAAGGAGCTTTGTACTTTATATGGCAGTCATAAAAGCCGAACAATAGCATATCATCCTCAAACGAATAGTTTACGTGAGTGGAGTAATCAAATCATTCTGTCACATCTTAGAACTCTGAATCTGGAGCAAAGGAAAAACTGGCCAAGAATGCTGCCCAAATTAATTTATATATATAATAATTTTGTACACTGTTCCGTAGGACATCCTCCATTCTATTTAACATTTGATAGAAATAGGAAACTACCTATGGATATAGTACTGGATGTTAAGGTGAGAGAAGAGCATTTTCACAGAACTGGGTTCAAGAACATGACTGTCAACCAAATGCTACAAAAGTGCAGGTGCAACATCATATGACTACAGCCAGGTGCAAACAGAAAACATATTATGATAAAGCAGCAGTTGCAGAACCATTGATTGTGGGGAAGAAAGTATTACTAAGATGCACGAGAAGAGGAAAAATGGACACCAGATGGGAACCAGAACCATACATTGTGACTGCTATTTCATATCCTAATCTTCCAGTCTATCAGAAATGCAAGGAATCTGATAAGGAAGTTGAAAAAAGAGCTTGCTGGAATCTTTTGAAACCCCATAGAGTGGAAATATTAGATCCTGTGGAACCTGAAGTAGAGCCAGATGAAGCTAGGAAACAATGTTGGAATGCTAAAGAGATGACCCTTGGTGGAATTCCTTTGTTGGAGCAATGGTTTGGCTTATCTATGAACAGGGGAAGGAAAAGCCTGGCTGAAATTGTCTCAAGCAGGATCTACACTACTGCATTGTAACGGTTTATAACAATCTTGACAACTGTTGGGGCCCAGGACACATTCTGTGTTGCGGTAAAAATTCTCATCAGATGAATAAAAATGTACTGGACAGTTGCAGAGTGTCCAGAGGACTGATTATTGCACCTGGTTGTCAATTAACAGGGGAGTGGTTTTCTATCTACTTCTTTTAAAGGTCAAAGAGATCGTGGGATTTTCCCCTGGAGTTTTTTCTATATTTTGTGCATAGTCATTGTCCATTCAAATATATATATATATCTGTAAATGTCTCATCGTTATTAGACTGCTGGTGTTAGATGGTTGACGGTGATGATGTTATGTGATGTGGATTTTCCTGGTAACCTGTATTATATTGATGACCAAAACTGCTGTAAATATATTGAAGGAAATACTGAATCTCAGTAAAGCTTTTACTAAAGAGAACCGCTAATGTGTGAGTATTTTTCTTGCATAGATCTTGCATAGATCTCTAGAGGATGCTTTCTCTGTAAAAAGTGAACCTGGATCACTAAATTCCCGGACATTCTGTATACTGTTTTCAAACCACTTTCAAAATGTTATATCCTGCTTGGTATAGATCTGGCCTCAGAACCACAATTGAGGCAGCAGAATATTAGGAGTTCTGAGAGGTCCAACAAAGGTGTTCCCCCCAAGAGGTTGATCCAGTAATATAATATGGATGGATCACAGAGATGATGAAAGTAATGGAATCTCTGGTTTACATAGCTGTATAGTTAGATGGGAAACACAGAACTAATCACATATATTACTAATCAGTTAGCATACACCAATTACTATGAATAGCAGTCCTATGAAATACAATGAATTCCTATCAACAATACACATCGCATTCATACTCTGACATAGTAATGTGTGATTCCCAACTATACAGGATGCATGAGGACATGTATCATTAGAGGGGAGAGAAGTATGTAATGCCTGTCTCTAAAGGCCTTAGAATGTGGGCTTTGTAAAGTGGGAGGGGAATGGAATAGAGGGAGGAGAGGGTTCATGCCAGTTTTTAAAAGGGGTGAAGGCTTTTGGTGGCTGAGAAGAGGAGGAGACAGCAAGAGAGTGAAGGAGGAGAGCTGAGAAGGAAACACGGGGAAACCAACAGTGTGGTGAAGAAAAGAAAGAAACAGGTAAAGCAGCCGGCAGCTAGAAGAGGGCTGCTCCACAACAGACTGGCAACAGAAGACTAAAACAAACAACTGTTGTTGGTCCAGTGACAATGAGCTCCATCACACCAGCGATTTATTGCACTCTTGCCATGCCTGGTGTGTGGATTTGTACTCACATGATGCCGTGCCTGTCCTGCTGACACCCTGCCTCTTCCCCAGCCTTTCCTAGAACACTAAAAGTCTGGATTATTTTCCCTAAATGCATTCAATGCGCCCTAAGCCTCCATATAGTTTTAAAGGAACTGGGGGCTTGAATGGATTGCATCAGATCCTGGCAGGGAAAAGCGATATCTCCCAGCAGCTGGCTCCAAACCTCAATATAAAACCCAAACCTTGCATCCCAGGCTCGGAAGTGTTTTTTTAAATCATACAATGCCTGAATCTCTGCAGAGACAGGGTTGTACTCCTTCGATGCCTTCCAAAAAGCCAGACTAAAGGGTCGTTCCATTTTTTTCCCGGCAGAAAGGCGGTCTGGTTGAAGTAGTCATCTGACAGGACCTGACTGGAGGGAAAAAGAGAAAGGGAGGAGTGGAGTGGAAGAGCAAAGGACTGAAGAACCAAAGGAGCAAAAGAGCAGCTATTCAGGTGAAAGGGATCTTAAGCTTGACGTGCTTCTGCATCAAAGGTAAAAAAAATACGGAGGCAAACCAGGGGGAAAATAGGTGTGATGGAGGTCAATAACACTGCGCTTCACAGTGAACTGTGGTTTAAAGTTGGAGTTCATATGTGGTTTATAATTCTCTTAATAGATCTCTTAACATTACTAGTGTAAAGCCCATGTCACCATAAAAGCTAGTAGTCTGAGGGCAAAACATACTGCAGATTGCAATTCTGGGGAGCACTGGGTGATAAGAAAATCCCAACCATAGGGAAGCCTGAGAGGAGTTGGACTTTGTACCAGCAGTGATTTGCTCCTGACTCCATAGAAGAAGACGCGTCTTGGCTTAGTCTAGCCTGTTCTGCGCCTGCTCCATGTGCCTTCCAAATCCAGGCTAGAGCAGAGCCAGGAGAAGGCGGCACCTTCAGGGGGGCTTCTGCTTCCCAGGCTTCACACTTGAGCAAATTGTTGATGCACGGTTGCAAATAGAGACACTTGGGAAAAGGAATTGAGGAAGCAGCAACAGTGGGATACTGATGGGGATCCCAACCCTAAAAGGAAAGGGGCAAAGGGGCTTCTCTTTTCTTGGGGGGGGGGGCAGAAAAAGATGGTTGGATATGGGTGCCAGGGTGCCCTCTGAGAGACAGAGGGGGAAGAGGAAGCAATTGCTACTTTTAGGCTGCAATCTGATATCCATTTGCCTGGGAGTACGCCCCACTGAATTCAATAGGACTTGCTTCTGAGTATACTTGTACAGGATTACAGTATGAATCATTGCCTAGCTTGTATGTCTGGTGTTGGAAAATGAGACATGGCTGGGTGTATGCACATTCTCGGAGCTGTTTCATTATATCTCTGTGAGAAAGGCATGATGAGGCCTATTTTGAGAATGGAGATTCTGGAATCTCTGACAGTAAGTTTGTTTTTTTTCCTTTCTGAAAGTTGGACTAAATGTGCATATACACATATGAACTGGCATTTTGCAACTTTAAGTCCTATGGACCTGTTCCCCAGGTTTTGTAAATGCCTAGCAATGCCCCTGACCCCATTAAAAAACATCTTTGCTAACACATGACAAAGCATAAGATAGTAAACGCTATATAATACGTCAAAAAATGCTCCTTGGAGATCATGTGTATTACAAATGGGGATACTTTTAGCACAGCAAAAAAAGTGGGTTGATTAAATTTTGGGTTGTTTCGGATAACAAATGAGCTAGACTAGATCATGCATGGTGCTTCAGCTAATTTCTGAAAGCATAGAGAGCTGAGGTTGCACTGTAATGTGGGTATAGTAATCACTACAGTCACAATGTGACCCGCTAAGCTGAAAATAGTTCCCCCAGCCATTTATGACCCACTAGGCTGAAAATGGTTCCCCCCACCCTGGATTTGCTATATTCCTAGCACTCCAAAAACAGGAGGGTCAGGAATACCACAATGCCTGAATGATGGGCTGCATTTGGTTTGGTCGGACATTAGCAGTGGAGGCCTGTAGTAATATATGAATGTCAGGATAAGTGCATTTGTCCTTGGTAAATCCTCTAGCATTATTATTCTTGATTAATGGCTGTTATTCTGATTTAATGTTTCTAGAGTGATAACTGCTCCTATCCATTTGTTCCAGCAGATGGCAGCCTGTCTTAACTACAGATGTCCTTTGGTGTACCACTACGGTCATATTCCCCACTTAGGCAGCTGAACCAAGAGCAGCAATAAGGGGATCTCCCCCTCCTAGTGTAAATGCACCCACATTTTTCTGACTCAGGAATACTTATATCCTGGTGCATAAAAAACATGTTGCTCTTTTGGTGTGGAAAATAATTTGTCCTGCACTTTCACAGAGTCCTTTTAAGAGATGTCAGATGTATTACAGGCATACCACATTTTAGCTGAACAAGCACTTCTTCTCTGCAAAAAAGAATTAGTCAAAGGCTAATACAAATTAAGATTACAGTTTTCCTATATAGATAGATAAATACAGATATATCTTCCTACTGGTTTTTTTTGGGGGGGGGAGGGTTGTTTTGGTTTTGCTCTTGAAAATAAAGTACAGAATATCCAGGATATTTTCTTTTTCTTTCAAGCTGCACGTCCACTGCAGCACTCAACATTTTAATTGCCACTTCCTCAATAAAAATATTGGAAATCTTCCATCTTGCCATTAGCACTTCCAAAGTAACTGTTAACAATATCTTATCCAGATGCAGAAACTTTACAATTAATGTTGGGATAGCCTTCAAAGTCTATTGACTCAAATATATCCTATAAAATTACTGGACTTTATTCAATGCAATTCTGCTGTTTTAATATTCAGTAAATGTGTTGATGGAAATCACTTAGCAACCAGAAAGACCAATCTGCAATCACAGAGCTCAAAGTAAGAGAAAAAAGGAAGTGAGGGAGTTTCCTTTTAAATTAGGCCAGGCTCAGTTGAAAAGAAGCAGAATGGTTTTAGGTAGGCTGACCATATGAAAAGGAGGACAGGGCTCATGTAACTTTAATAGTTGCAGAGAAAGGGAAATTTTAGCCAGTGCCATTTGTATGCAATTAGTTCCTGGTGAAATTCCCTCTTCATCACAACAGTTAAAGTTGCAGCCACTATACTGGAGTGACCATATACAAAAGAAGGCAGGGCCCCTGCAACTTTAACAGTTGTGATGAAGAGGGAATTTCACCAGGAACTAATTGCACACAAATGACTCTGGCTGAAATTCCCTTTTCTCTACAACTGTTAAAGTTACATGAGCCCTGTCCTCCTTTTCATATGGTCAGCCTAGTTTTAGGTTCACTGAAAAGGAAGTGTGAATGCCTCCACCCCTTCCATGCCACGTTGAGCATTGCACAAAGGGTGTTTGTGAAGAATTATTGTCCTCCAGTTTAGGGAGGGTCCAATTGGCTAACACACCTGTGGAAGGAAAATTGCGCTTTCTCTGAAAAGAACAACAATATTGTTACGCTCACACTCTACTCCAAGCAGTGAGAGGTTCCAGGGAATACGGTGTTTACACAGCTTGGGTTTCCTTTCGAAGGAGATGTAGGGAGACTTATAGGCGCTTCGTAATATTTGAATTTATTTACAAATATCATGGTTGTGTGGAGACACAGCTTTAGGGCTAGATCGAGGCCATGAAAGGCCCCCAGGGCAAACTGTCTGTAATGGCCCCCTGCTCTGCCCCAATACCGAACTCATACACAACATTCGTGCATATAAGCACACAGACAACAGTGTGCAGTAATAATGCAAAAACAATTTTTCACTGCATGTTTTAGAGGAAATATTTTCCATGCTTTCCTGGCAACAAAAGACGAATATTTCTACCATGGTAGAGAACTCAAACACAAAGACAAGCTTCCTCTATTGCAGCAGAGAGAGAGAGAGAGAGAGAGAGAGAGAGAGAGAGAGAGAGGACACCTCCTCCTCCTCACTTGGCTTTCAGGTATTCAGCAGGCGGCAACACTGGAAAATCCTGGCTAAGTCCTCCAGGGGCTTTTCCAAAAGCACAAGGACCGGGGGGGGGGGGGGGGGCTGCATAGCACAGGAGAACAGGACCTAAGTTGAGAAAGAAAAAGCACATGCACACTTACACACACCTCGACCACCTCATTGCAGTAAGGCAAGCCCTTAAACACCGCACACTAAGAGTTTTCTCTGAAACTCGTATTATCTCTGTGAAAGAAGCAGAAAAACAACTGCCTCTTTCACAGGTTGTGAAAGTCAGAGAGGGATTTGGCACAGCACCACTTAAATCATTCATGCTGTCCAACGCTGCTGCCTTCTGATTCACTGAATTCTAGGCTGAGTTTTTGTCTCTGTGGGCTAAATGGTGGGTATTAAGAAGGTGGGTATTTATTATCAGTACATTCACAATACCAAGATATGCATTCACAGCTGGACAGTTTGGGCTGATATTTGCCTCTTGGCAAAACACTTGTAAGTTGTCTTCCTAAAAGACTGTCTTCTCCCATATGAGCCTGCCCAGTTCTTCTGGAGAGGCCCTTCTTTTGAGAATGCCACCTTCAAGGATGCGTTTGATGATGACCCGAGAGAGGGCCTTTTCGATGGCCGCTCCCAGGCTCTGGAACTTACTTCCTTTTTGATGACCTTCTGCCGGCAGGCAAAGACTGCTTTATTTAAAAAAGCTTTAACCTTTAAGTAGGTCTAGCAGTTTGGTGCTCTTTTTAATATTGTTTCTGCAATTGTTGTGTTTTTATTGCATTTTAACATATTGTTTTAATCCATTTTAATTGATTCTGTAAGCCCCCATGAGTGCCATTTTTTGTAGAAAGCCAGGGTACAAAATAAATAAATGAATGAATAAGAGACCCTCTCAGCAAAAGGGCTCTTCTCCAAGTGCTGACTTTGGCTGCCCTTGCTTTGAAATGTTCACCAGTTAAAGCACCAACCTGATTCACCTTTACTTAATAACAGAAGATTTACTCACAAGTGAGTGCTACAGCATACCATTTTGAGCAGTGTTTACATGTTTCTTACAATGTCCACTGAGACATAACATACAGTATTATGGGGATGTTAAAGCCCCTTCTGACACAGGAAACCACCATAGTATGCCTCCTTTTAATGTTGCTTCAGTAACACCATGATAGGAGCCAGCAACACAGCTTTCTGGAAGCTAAAAGAAATGCTGGCATTGGAAGCAGCTACATCGTGGATTTCTCCCTTGTGATTTGGAACTTCCAATATACCCATCCAAGCAGCATGGGAAGGGATACCTGAGAGAGCGCCTTCTCCCTTACCTGCCTGATCACTGAGATAATCAGAGGGCATGCTCCTGGTGGTTCCAGTAGACCTGTGGCTCAATTGGAATCCACCATGAGAAGAGCCTCTCTGTGGTTTGACAGCTGTCAAAAAGCACCTTCTCCTCCCACTGTTTTGTAACTTTTGGAACTTTTAAAGTAAAAATTCATAGCCACAAAACACCTGCACCTATGTTTCTGAAATTTCGCACACATAAGTACCTCAAACCCATCCGCAATGTGGCCAGGTTTCATGTTTCTATCTTTAAAAATAAAAAGTGATAGGCATTACTTTCTTTCCCCCAATGCAACCGATTCTTCAAAAATTCCTTGCCACTACATGCCTGCACCTATGTTTCTGAAATTTCACAAACATGAGTACCAACATACCATCTGCAATGTGGCCAGGTTTCATGTGTGGATCTTTAAAAATAAAGAAGTTATAGGCATTCCTGGTTCATTTTTCAAAATGTCAAAGCCACAAAACGCCTGCACCTATCTTTTTGAAATTTCTCACACATAAGTACCTCAAACCCATCTGCAATGTGGACAAGTTTCATGCTTCTATCTTTAAAAATAAAAAGTTATAGGCATTTTTTACCACAATACTAGGCTATGGGAGAAATCATTCAAAAATGTCGTCCAATTCTCCGATTTTACCCGATGCAAATCGGATCAAAAAAAATTGGATCGGATAAAATCGGAGCTCTTCGAACCAGCATTGGAATCAGGAATCGGATGTCTGATTTCACTTGAATCATAGCGGAATCGGACATCGGATC
The DNA here is from genome assembly GCA_029215795.1 of Anniella stebbinsi. Classification (NCBI taxonomy): domain Eukaryota; kingdom Metazoa; phylum Chordata; class Lepidosauria; order Squamata; family Anniellidae; genus Anniella; species Anniella stebbinsi. The sequence continues at coordinate 162,188,158 of JARDYH010000003.1, read as the reverse complement.
CAATTCAATGTACATCCCTAGTTTATACCAATGTTCACTGCTCTGGAATCTGTGTTTGATAATTGAGCGGTATATAAATGTTGATGAAGAGGAGGAGGAGGAGGAGGAGGAGGAGGAGGAGAAGAAGAAGAAGAAGAAGAAGAAGAAGATCCAACTGATAAAACATCAGAAGAGGTCCTAATAAGATACTGAGGCAGGGCCAGATTAAGGCCAGCTGATGCCCTAAGCACAGCCCAATAATGGTGCCCCATTGGCCCTTCCATTGCTTAGTCGGCAAGACATTAAGACTCAATAAGTGCTGAAGGTGAAATAAGACATTAAAAACTCAGTTTTCTTCAAGGCCATCCCCCATGCCAGAACACATAACTATATTAAATATAAACTGTTTTTATTATATTTATATCTTCCTTAAAATTAGATGGCTACAGCTATGGTACTCTGTGGTGCCCCCCTTCCCTTGGTGCCCTAAGCACGTGCGTATATTGCTTAATGGTTAATCCAGGGCAGTACTGAGGGCTAATTCTCACATGATGGAAGTAATGTGGTTTCTGAACTCCCATGGTTCCATCCCGCACCCCTCCAGGAACAATAGAATAGGATCCATGTAGATAGGTACCAGAGGGAGAGCATGTAGGCTAGAGCCAAAGAGAGATAGTCATATTTAGTACCGTGGCAAAAAAATCCCGGATTTTTGACCATTCTCATTCAATCTGATAGAAAAGAAATTGCTTTTGAAATGAAACTAAAAGGAGAAGAACAGTTTGGAGATATTCTTATGGGCTGAGTTTGGATTTCTTGTGCTTTGCTTACTTTGCTGTGGAATGTGTGCATACATCCTGTATTTCATCTTACAATCATCTTTCCATCAGACTGTAGCCTCTCAACTTCCCATATTTCAATTAATGCCCAGGGGAAGACATAATAAGGTAATTCCTCCCATAGGTCTTTTGCAGATCAGGCAGCCTAGAAGGCTGCAGAGCAATCAAGCGATGTGTAATAGACCCTCAGCCGCCTGGCAGTGATTAGGTAAGGTCAAAAATATAACAAAAAATAAATTATGAAACACCTTAAGAATAAGGCAGAAAACAGGAAGCCTCTTTCACAGAGGAAGAAAACTTTCAGGAATTTGGAGGACAGATTTAGGCACAGCACCAGCTGCGCTTCTTCCCTGGAGTTCAACACAACACTGCCCTTCTCACATCTGCATTGTGGTGGATGCAAACCAGGGCCAGCCTGCCAACACAGTTGATGCTGTTGCCACTTGCAGAAGCAGCACACATACACACTTATGAAAAAGAAAACAAGCTGTGCTACACCCTCTGCCAATGGTGAACTGTTAGAAACCTTTGAGAATTTCTCCTCCCCCTGGAGAAATTGGTGAAATAGGACCGAGAAATTTTCATTTTGTGCACAGGTCTAGTCATACGGTTGTGTTAGTCTAACTTAAGTGCCATTCAATTCAACATGTCTACTCTACATAGGACTAACACTGGATACAACCCACCATCTTTCTCCCTTCAACAAAACTCCAAAGTGGAATTAGGACACCAACCAAAACAGCTATAGACCTCTCCAAATGTTTTTCATGGCACCCTGTGACATATTCCAGGACACTGCATAAGTATGCTTAGATTAGAACATATATTTGACACAGACATTTATATCCATGCCAAGAGCCTCTGCTTTATTCTTATATAACAGACGGTATTAAGATCTTAATCAAAACAAGAATCTGCTTCAGTAGACTAGGTATTTGTTCCTTTGCGATTCTTTTTAATGAGTCTGGAAATAAAACACCACTTTTCTTTTCTATTTCTTTTTTTTAAAACTATCTTTTTATTTTTCCCGATCTGGCTTATTAGCCTTTCAGATTTAGATACGGCAGAAGATAGGAAAAATACAGCAATCACACATGGTACTAAAACCTTACTGGGAGTTATGGAAAAAGAGCCCTTTATTAAAAGCAGCTCTCAAGCTTTTTCCCTTTCCCTCTCCCAGGTCACCAGCTGAAGATACAAGCCAACTTGAGGGCCTCAGCCTGCACTGTAGAAGTCTTTCATCTATTGTGTGTGTTGGACAAATAAATTTTCTTCTCTGTAAACAACTTTGATATCCTACTCAGTCAGACCAGCTACTTTTTGTACAACTCATCTGTGTCTTGCAGAACATAGACAAATGGTCTGTTTTTTGGAGAAGGTTAGTCTGAAACAGCCATCCCCAACCTGGTGCCCTCCAGATGTTTTGGACTACTATTCTCAGGGTTCCTGACCATTTGCCATGCTGGCTGGGACTGATGGGAATTGGTCCACAAGTACTGCAGGGCACCAAGTTGGGGAAGGCTAGTCTAATAATTGTGGGTTTCTGCTTGTGGGTCGCTGGTCAACAGCCGGTTGACCACTGTGTGAACACAGTGCTGGGACTAGATGGACCCTTGGTCTGATCCAGCATGGCTCTTCTTGTGTTCTTATGTTCTTAAATAACCTGGGACAATCCAGCCAATGGATTAGACGGGAGTCTCTATATTTGTTCTAGACCTACACATGTCCACTAGGAGTACAATCGATAGCTAAACTTTGTTTGTTTGGACTTGGAAACAGAATTGTTTGTAACGTGCAATCTCTCCATATGTCTCTTTCATTTGGGGGAGGGGGGCCAAGCGGCATACCAGGTTTTCCAAATTCTCATACAGCTGAAAAAGCGTCGCCACCAGAAGATGGTGCAACTGCCACAGAATGCCTTTGTGGTGCTCTCTAGACTAGGCTTGTGCTCTTAGCAGTGTATATTTGAAACCTCTGCTCAGCCACAAAGCTCGCTGGGTAGCCTTAGGTAAGCCACTGGATGTGTCTCAGGGCCAAGCTGAAGCAGTAGCACCATCCTACTGCCCTAGACAAGTAGAAAGAGGATGCGGAGATCTTAACAACAAGAGGGCTGCATGAGTAATGAGTGTAGAAGGCCCCCCCCTCACACACACACACACACACACACACACAGAGGGAGAGAGAGAGAGAGAGAGAGGGACCATTTTGACTTACCTTCTCACTGCATCTCCAGGCACTTTTCTCCTATCAGGGGCTTCACTCTAGAAGGAAGCCTGATTGAAAAAAAAGGAGGTTAGGTAAGTCACAGGAGGGGATACAAGTGTGTGAGAGAAAGAGCTTTTCTACACTATATTGTTAATTGGCTGTTAATCCACTGTATCTACTTTAGGTTTTATCACAGAATTGAGAACCGAGCACTACATGGAGAGCATTTTCTTCCCTGCTTTTCCACTACATAATCACTGTGCTATAGCGGAATAGCACACAGAAGTAAAAACAGCACTTTCTTTCACTTTCATAATTAATTGCCGCATTTTCCCTGCTCTAAAAAAAACTCGCTGAAAGTGCTCAAAGTGAAACTGGAGGATCACAACATTGTCTAAAGAACCCATAAACAACCACGAGAACACGATAAATGGCTCAAATACAAAAGCCCAAAGAGATTATATAGTTGTCAGTCTCAGCTCATCCTCCATATCCTCTCAGCTCATCTCCTCACCCTTCCACCTGTATTTCTGCTTAAACAGAGACACACAAAAACATATTTAAAAAATGGCGGATAGAAATTTTGAGTACATAAGGACAAATTCCAAACAGGCCAAGAGGAGATTGTTTGGGACTGTGATGTGCTAAGTGGGAAGCATAGACAATTTAAATATATTTAAATGTGTGTTTATTTATTTTAAATATATTTAAATATACTTAACATAGAAGTGTGAAAGAAAAAGGGAAGAACAAGCAATGATAACATTACTGGGCAAAGAAGCTCTTGCTCTTTCAGAACTGTAAATCCAGGGGTGAGGAATAAAGCCAAGGGACATCCCCCTGTATCAAAGTGCATGTACCGTATGCAGCAGGTTTGGGATGGGGTGGAATGTGATGTTTATATCTATACAATGCTAGTGTACCTGTGGTTCCCAGATGTTGCTGGACTACAACTTTTACAACTAAAAATCTAGCATCTAAATTTGCTTCTTTTCTTCTTCTTTTTCCCCCTCCTCCCTCCCAATCCCCTTTCCTTTAGTGTCAGGTGTTTTTGAGATTGTAAACCTGGGGACAGGGACTGTCTTAAGAAATATTTTGTAATCCGCCTTGAAAGCTTTTTTGGCTAAAGGGCAGGATAAAAAATGCTATAATAAATAAAAACAAAATAAACCATCTGAAACCATTGGTCATGCTGTATGGGGATGATTGGTGTTGTAGTCCAACAGTAGCTGGAGACCCAAAGTTGGCAACTACTGCCTTGTATGGAGCAAAATGTATATATAAAGGTATATGATATATTGACAGCAAAGTAACATACTGTGTACGGAAATATTTTTGAGAAAAGTGACTGATTTCATAACTCAGAGCTTTAGTCTTCACACCACTAAATCACAGGTTTTGCCCCAACTCCGTGAAATTCTGTACTACTTTCAAGGTCATATAGCCCAGTCCTTTATAATTAAGGAGATCTTATGTATAGCCCATCTCTGCCAGATGTTCATCCAGATGTTTATCCATCATAGTTATTCACTTGTTGAAAGTGGGAAATAACACATTATAATTCCTGGAAATGGTTAGAAACAAATTTATACCAATGCTCACCCAGAGATATCCAGAAACATCTTTTAAGAAGCTCAGCTGGTAAAGCATACATAATATTTATGCTTTGAGTAGCAGAATTGGTTTTTGAAAATGTTTTCAGAGAAAGGGAAAAATGTGACTCTTCGTTTATTCCAGTCATTGAAGATTACTTGAATCCATGATCTAATCAATTTACTTTGGCTGGATGGCTTTCTTTTCTCCTGAAAAAAGCCCAACCTTTGAAAATGTGAAGGTCCACAGAGTGCGCTAGAACACAGATAATTTGTTTACTGTTTGCTGCAACTATTTAGGAAATTATAATGCTCTGTAATCTAGTATGCACACGCACACAGACACACACACACTCATCTAATTTTGCTTCATTACTACAACATCAAGTGGTGACTTGTATGTGAGAATGAGCCAACATAGAATACCACAGCTAGAACATTCATATCACATCCCAATATCTCCTGTGCAATGCCTCTCAGCTGAGTTAGTTCACAGATACATCAAGTGATACGTAATTGTGAGATGATCCTGCGACATATTCAATATATGTGCGGTCCTCTTGGCTCAATTTGGAATTATATGAGCAATTATGAGTGCCATCAGAAAATGCTTGGTAAAATAAAACTTTTATTTTCAAGAGTCCTAAATCGGCTAATATTTTTGTGCATATATGCTTCCTTTCCAGAATAAATGCACATCTTCGCAATTCGTTGGGCACCAGAGTGCAGAAGTGGGCGAATGTAGTTCCCAGCACCAGTCATCATGGCAGAGAACCACTTGTAAAACAGCACCAACACTGTTATCTTTTCGGCACCAGGTCAAAACTTTTCTTTTCTTCCAGACATTTTAACAGCTTAAGTTGAGGTTTTAACTGACTTTGGGGCAAGGCTTAACAGTTTAAAATGTTTTAAATGTCAGTTGTTTTATGTTTATTGTTTTAAATTTTGTATATTGTCTTTTTAGTGTTCAGTCTTTTAATTTTTGTAAACTGCCCAGAGAGCTTCGGCTATGGGGCGGTATATAAATGCAATAATAATAATAATAATAATAATAATAATAATAATAATAATAATAGCTCCAGCCCTCCAAAAACACGTCAAGCAGAACTGTTCAGGGTGGTGAAGGGTCTAACCCAGGCACCTTCTCCCCTGAATCTGATTTTAGAGCCTGCGGTAGTTCGCTGTGATGCCTTTAACGATCATTTCTCAGATAAAATCTCTCGGATAAGAGCCAACTTAGATGTCATTGTTATAGCACAGGCTGACAGTGGAGTGTCCAGTGACTCCGCAAGTAGGATTACACTTGATCAGTTTCAGTTGGTGAGTACCGAGGATGTGGACAAGGTACTCGGATGTGTGAGGAGGACGACTTGCCCTCTCGATCCCTGTCCTTCTTGGCTGGTCGGCCAGGGAGAAGATGCAGTTAGATCACATCTACAATATATCATTAATGCATCTCTCAGTGAGGGGAGTTTTCCATCATGTTTAAAAGAGGCGGTGGTAAGGCCGCTTCTAAAAAAGCCCTCCCTGGATCCCGTGGACCTTAATAACTACAGGCCAGTATCAAATCTTCCATTTTTGGGCAAAGTGATCGAGAGGGCGGTTGCCTTCCAACTCCAGGCAGTCTTGGATGACACTGATTTTCTAGACCCATTTCAAACCGGCTTCAGGGCAGGATACGGAGTTGAGACCGCTTTGGTTGCCTTAGTGGATGATCTATGCCTTAGTATTGACAGGGGGAGTGTGTCCCTGCTGGTACTCCTGGACCTCTCAGCGGCCTTCGATACCATCGACCATGGTATCCTTCTGGAGCACCTGGGGGAATTGGGAATCGGGGGCACTGTGCTTCAGTGGTTCCGATCCTATCTCTCGGGCAGGTTCTGGATGGTGATGCTTGGGGATAGCTGCTCTTCAAAAAAGGAGTTGCTATGTGGTGTACCACAAGGTGCCATCCTTTCCCCAATGCTGTTTAACATTTACTGAAACCGCTGGGAGAGATCATCTGGAGACTTGGGGCGGGGTGCTATCAATACGCTGATGACACCCAAATATATTTCTCTATGCCTTCGATAACATCGCCAGCTAAGGATAGTGTGTCTCCTCTGAATGAATGCTTGGAGGCAGTAATGGGCTGGATGAGGAAAAACAAACTGAAGCTGAATCCAGACAAGACAGAGGTGCTCGCTGTCAAAGGCCCCAACCTGGGTTTGGAGGTGTGTCAACCAGTTCTGGATGGGGTTACACCCCCCCGAAAGATTGTGTTCGCAACTTGGGGGTACTCCTGGATCCGTCGCTCCAAATGACAGCTCAGATTGATGTGACGGCCAGGAGTGCCTACTATCAGCTTTGGCTGATACGCCAGCTGTGCCCCTTCCTAGAGTTGGAAGACCTAAAGACGGTAGTGCACATGCTGGTAACTTCGAGGCTTGATTTCTGCAATGTGCTGTACATAGGGCTACCTTTGTGCCTAGTCCGGAAACTTCAACTTGTTCAAAATATGGCAGCCAGGTTGGTCACCGGTACATCTAGGGGTGACCACATTACACCAGTTTTAAAATCACTTCATTGGCTGCCAATCAGTTTCCGGGCGAAGTATAAAGTGTTGGTTATTACCTTTAAAGCCCTACATGGTTTGGGTCCAGGTTACCTGCGGGATCGTCTTCTCCCGTACAGTCCGCCCCGCACACTTAGGTCCTCTGGGAAGAACTTACTCAAGTCAGCCAGAACTAGGCTGACGAGTGTTACCCAGAGGACCTTCTCTTCCATCGCTCCCAGACTATGGAATGGTCTGCCGGAGGAGGTTAGACAAATTAGCAGTCTTCATGAGTTTAAGAGAGTCATGAAGACTGCTCTCTTCTGGCAGGCCTATCCAGATGAATTTTAAGATGTTTTTAATGATGTATTTTTTCTTGTTTTTAAAATTTTACCTGTTTGTGATTCTTGTGTTTTATATTGTTGTTGTTCCCCGCCTTGATCCAGAGGGAGAGGCGGGTTATAAATAATAATAATAATAATAATAATAATTATTATTATTATTATTATTAAAAGCACCCAGGAACAAGGGGAGGTTTTAGGTTTGGATGGGACAACAGCTACACAAAATATTTTCAAGAATCAATCAAGAGTTTCAAGTTAATTGGATATTACAGTGTATTTCTCCAATATTAAAGAGAGAGTGAGAGACTGTAGCCCTTTCTACACCATAGGGGTGTAGAGGGAGGGAGGGTGATCCCGGAAGTACCTAATACACACCATCGGTGCACAGGGAGCAGCCGGGGGCCATCTCAGACAAGAAGCCTGGTGTGGAAAGGGCCAATGAAAGAGAGAGCAGAATATGTTAGTATCTGGGCTGTTATGCTCTCAATATCTTTCCAATTTCATGATTATCTTGTACAATTACATGTCCAATTAAACAACAATCACTAACAAGCATCTCCTGAGCTAACCCACAACGTGAACTTCCTGCTACTTGGGCAGGATCTACACTACTGCTTTAAAATGGTTTGTTACAGTAGTGACAACTGTTGGGGCCCAGGACACACTCCATATGCAGTTTTCAAAACGTTTTCAAAGTGTCATATCCTGCTTGGTGTAGCTCTGACCTTGGGCTCATCAGCTATCTGTGCTAGTTATGAACCACTCAGAAAACTGGGCCATTATGAGCACAGTATAGATTCTGTGGTGCCAAACTGACACAAGAATCAATCCTTATATGCATACATAGGGAAATATCCAATGTGACATGAGCACTAATGTAAAATTATGTTGCACTAGCATAAGGGACCCGTAGTGCAATTAACTGTTTCTCCAGAAAATCCGTTGCATTGTGCATTGTACTAGTCCCCTTTTGCCTACTGCAATGCAATTCACGTTAATGCCCATGTGGCATTGGATATTGCATGTTCACATGTCACAATTGCCCTTCGGAAACATATATCAGGCCCTGCCTTTTGTTCCTTTGAAATTTTACTCTTCTAGTTCAATTTGAGAAGGTGACAATCCACAAAGCAGGACATTTTTCCTGCAGGATCAAGACTTTCCCCTTCCTTACACAGAAGATTATTTCAGTGCATGGTGTTGTACCAAAAACATGTTAGAATGAATCCCTGCCTTTATCATCAAAACTGAATTCTTTTCTGCAGGACAGCAGTTTGGATTCTTGCAGAATAGTGACTTTCCCCTACCTTACTTAGAGAAGATCAATTTCAGGGCAAGAAGTTGTACAAGATTCGTGCAAGAATGAATCCCTGCCTTTATCATAGAAACTGTCCACTAATAGACTGCAACCTATGGCTTAGCTTCAAGTTTCTTCTTTTTTAAATGTATGGTCCTGTCTGAGTAGCAGTGTTGAAATAACTTTGTGTTGCACCGAATGGTTTGAAAACTGCATTTTCAAGGATTTTGCAATGAATTGCATGAAGATGGCATAACTTCCATAGTTCTCTAGTGTGAACAGAATTAAATAAGGCACGGCCCCTTAAGCACTGGCTTGTTCAAACTAATTCATCATTTCAGTCAACTTTCTTCTTGAGAACTAGGGTCCTCCTCTCCTTTTCCCAATGGGAGTAGCATTCCACCATCCACTGTTACACCTGATATATCTTTACCACCCTTGGCTAACTGGTGGGGTTTATTTTATCACTTTTGCTGCACTAACTGGCTAACTTATTTGGACATCATTATGTCAAATAATGAACCCTGCACTGTAGGTCTTTAACTCTAAACGTCTACTTCAGATTCAATTAAATTTCTGAGAGTAGGCAAAAGGCCATTGGGATGTTGTTTTTTCCTTCAGTTTAATGAGCTTTGGCCTAGAAAGCTAGTGTTTTAGTAGTTTATCCAGCATAATAGAGCCTTTAAAACCTTCCCCCTTGAGAACTCACTAGCTACGTATATCCACCAACTGAAGGCTTGGGTATGATGAAAGTGCTACATATTTCTAACTCCGGACAAAAAATATTGTAGTGCAAACAGGGCTGTTTTTCCCCCACTCCTTGTAATTTGAGTATTTTGAAGTAATGAAAAACCAACAGATAGCCCAAACCCATTGCCAAGGTTTGAGAAGTTGAGCAAAAAGGGATGGAGCACTGGAATTGGTCTGGAAGACCTGTGTTCCGTTCCCCCTGTCATGGGCGGCAGCTCTGGCCTTGTTTTGTGGTTTAGAACAAGAGCAATGAGTGAAGAAGTCCCTGATCAGAGGGACTCAAATTGTAATTCAGCAGTTATTTATTTCATATATTAAAATGATACCCGTCCTTTCTATTGGCATACTCAAGGCAGCTAATCTGACCAATCTAGCAATTACACTGATTGGGGGAATATTACAATGTTGGGAGCTACTGGAAATAGGACTGGTTGCATGCCTCCGGGGGGGGGGGGGGGGGGGGTTGAGGCCAGGCTTAACATCATGATGCAGATCCTGTCCCAACATAGCCGATGCAGGGCTTCAGGCAAAAAAACAAAAAACCATCCCACCTGGTTCAAGCCTTCTCTGGCACTTGTCCACCCAGCCTGAGGTTTTTTTAGTATAAGTTCATACTGGTCACTTCGGGACTGAGTATGACTTTTTCTTTTATCTGCCACCTGATTTGGCTCCTCATGGCAGGCTTTTTTGCTTACTCTGCTCCATAACCTGGAAGCAGAAGTATGGGAGTATGGGAGTTTAGTGGGATGGTGTTGTATTTAAACAGGTTGGTCACAATGGCAGGTTACTGCAGGATAAACTTGTCTTCCCCAAAGTTGGGGAAAGGAAATTCTTTGATGTCTGCCTGGAACTCACATTCAAAATCATGGATGTTGAGTTGGGGGGGGGGCTCCCTCACCAAAGAGGTGGTCGTAGGATGAAAACTTGGAATATTCGGCTTGAGTTGGGGGCCATGCTCCACTTCCACACAGCTGAATAGCCTTGATGGGTAAATATTAACCTACTGCATGGGATTTTTGTTTCAGGATTACAAAACTACCCAAACGTTGTGTTTGAGATCTTGCACTGAACAAGGGGTTGGATGAGATGATCTCGAGGTCCCTTCCAATTCTGTCATTCCATGTGGATGCTATTAGTTGCCATTTGGGTTCTTGTAAAATGGAATGGTAGCTTCAGTTGCTAGTTTTGATTGCATAAATTCCATGTGTCCATTCAAGAAAACAAACAAATCTGGGACTTAGGTCCACCACTCTGCCACTGACAGTCATCCAGCCAGCTCAAAGGTAGTGTTGAAGCTGGAACTGGCCATCACATAGGGTACCATATCATATCCATATCGTCTTATGCTAACAACAGTCATAATTATGGACTACAAAACTGAGGTCTGGCTCCTTCTTCTGGCGGCCATTGATCTGATAGTGGTCTGCTGACTACAGTGGTGGTGACAGGGCTGCCCTTAACTCCTCCCTCTGCTTCTGGCAGCTGATATTTTCCTGTATCAGCAGCAGTAAAACTATGAACTCACTGGGTGGCCTTAGGAAAATGATTATCACTCAGCCTCAGCCAACCGTCTGAAATATGGAGACAGTAATAGCTGTGGCTGACCTTACAGATTAGTAACTGATATATATAATCACCATATGAATACTATATCTCATTACATGGACTCACTGTAAAGCCTTGGGCAAATCACCTTCTCAAGTTCTCCTCACCTCAAGTCTCCAGTGACAGCAAACACAGTGAAGCATAAAAAACACATTGCCTGCAATTTAGATGCAAATAGCATCTAATAATAGCAAAAAAGCAGTTTTGACTCTTGATAAAAAGGGTTATAATTTGCTATTTGACCTTCCAAGGAAGAATACAGGCAGTGTAAATGTTCCTTCCCATTAATGTTTTTCTCCCATTCTCTCAAGTTTCCCAGGAAGCTACCACATATAGGCTGCATTTGGACAACACATTAGTCAATGGTGGGTTGAGTAGCCAACTCACAGTTGGTTATTTTGTGGGTACTCCCCACACAACATATTCCTACACAACTGTGGGTGGTTGGGGCTGGCACTGAGTGGACTAACAGTCAACCCAGCATTTGACTGACACAGCCCCTGCCCCTCTCCCCACCCTCCCTCCTCCCTCAGTCCTCCCAGTTCTATCCCAGCAACCTCTGCAAGCTGCACCAGTTGTAGCATAGTGGCAGCTGCTGCTTTGGTCACTCTTGCCACCTGCCTCTATGGGCTTGTGTTTTAACCCACTCACCACTTGCCATTAACACACTCACCCCTCCACACAACACTTTAAACAACTGGCTTCGAGCTAAACAACTTGCAAGCCAGTTGTTTCTCTCAGTTGCTTATTTGGGCAGAATAACATACCGTCAGTAATTTGTGAGCGGCGTGTTACCCTCCACACAACACAATAAGCAACACAACTGACGATTGTTCCCCCCCCCCCCCCCGTTGCTTAATGTGTTGTCCGAATGCAGCCATACTGTTATCTCTTTGGTACTGGTTGTCCTGAATGACTTCATCAGGCATATATTAATTCTCCAGGCCTGACAAAATCCCACACTGGATTCCATAAAGTTCCACCCTTACAATACCCTGTCTCCATGTTGTGTTTGTGCATCTGCCTTTTCAAACCACCATAATACCTTTCCCCCTCACATTCACTCCAGCAGTTAAACTCTTTCATTTATTCTGTACTGATTGCCTTGCTTTTCCAGCTGGAATTAAGCTACTGCTCTTCACCTTTGCAGGGTGACCAAAAAAGAGGACACCCGAGGGGGCAGGAAAGTGCACTTTCCAGGCACTCTGGAAAGCACGTCATTCCCCCCACACCACGCTATTGGCAGCTGCCATTAACATGCCAGTTGTGAATGGCATGCTTTGCAGAGGCCCCAGGAAGCACGCTTTCCCCTCCTCCACTCCAGTTGGGGCCTTAAGGGGCCCAATTGGAGAGGAGGATGGGAAAATATTTCATTCCTGCCCCCACTACTGCAATAGGGGCCTCCAGAAAGCATGTCATCCCCCCACCACACTAATGGCGTTCTTAAAGGGGAAAGTGTGTCATTCCAGGACATTATTGAAAATTACAGAAAATCCCCCCGACACTGAGGATAGAACAAAAAACTGGTCAAATCCAGGAAAATCCTGACAGCTAGTCACCCTCTGCTTTCCCTGGCAAAGCCCAAGATATTTTCTGCCTGAAGCAGGAAATCCAAATGCCACATACTGTAGGCTGACCAGATAAAATACAGGTCAGGGTTCATGTACCTTTAACAGTTATAGAGAAAAGGGAATTTCAGCCAGTGTCATTTGTATGCAATTAGTTCCTGGTGAAATTCCCTCTTCATCACAGCAGTTAAAGGTGCATGCACTATACTAGAGTGACCATATACAAAAGAAGGCAAGGCCCCTGCAACTTTAACAGTTGTGATGAAGAGGAAATTTCAGCAGAAAGTAATTGCATACAAATGACACCGGCTGAAATTCCCTTTTCTCTACAACTGTTAAGGTTACATGAACCCTGGCCTGGATTTTATCTGGTCACCCTAACCTACTGGTAAGAAATATAATGATAAACTGAATAATTGACCATGAGCTGCCCTTTAACAGTATGCCAAAAATTGCCAGCTGCCTACTCTTAAGCCTAGAGCTGCCCATATTCCCTTGCACTAAGTAATTTCTTGTACAAGTCTTTGCATGTCTATTTAGAAGTAAGTCCCCTAAGCAGCCCTGTAGCCAGGATGGGGCAAATGGGTGCACCTCCTCCCAAGAGCTGTGCTTCTTCTTTCCCACCCCACCCCACCCCAGAATGACAGCTTGTTTTAAGAGCAATTTAAGAATAGGACCCTCTGAAAAAAGGGTGAATAAGGGCTCCATCACACCTATTTCCCCCCCCCTGGTTTGCTTCCACATTTGTTTACTTCTGTTTCATAAGCACATCAAGCTAATGGTCCCTTTCACATGGGTTTGTGGTATTGTGCTGCACTCTAAAACCTCCCTTTTGCTTGTTTGCTCTTCTACCCCACCCCGCCCCTTCTCCTTCTGCCTCCAGTTCATTGGTTGTGGTACTCTGATGGGTGTGGGCTCCTTCCCTCCCCCTCACTCTGGCTTTGTTGACTAGCAATTTACTGATTTAACATTTCATTGGCTGGGCTCCATTTCTGCAGGCAATGAGGGTGGGGATGGAGCAGTAAAAAGTCCATTCATTGAATAAGCACAAGTCCCTTCATCCAACACAGAGTGCTGGAGAAGGAGAACCACTCCACCCTCCCCTTTCATCAGCAAGACTCCTTTCAAAGCACATGCCCCAATGAAGGCAAAGTGAGATGACAGCAGTTCACAGAGTCTGAAGGGCACATTAAATCTGCTTGGGGAAAATCCAGACTTTCCCCGCACCAAACTAATACGCAAAACAGAGGAAAAGAGGTGAGATGGGTGCAGGACAGGGATGACATCATGTGAGTCCCACACTGCCAAGCCAGATCCCAGAGGTGGTGAGAATGTGTGATGGAGCTCTAATGCAGGGTGGGTGCACAACAAAATCTCATCTGGATGAGCTCCCAAGAGTCTGCTCACACAAGGCTTTCCCTGACTGAAGGTGGATTTTTCATGATCATAATCATCCTATAATTACTTAAGTGATTCTAAAACATAATTAAAAAAAGGATCCCCAGTATTATGGGGTAGTGTTAGGATCCACTCCTTGGGCTTTGCATTGCACTGCTTTTCAGTTGTGTTCTCTACCCAGCATGTTTGTTTGCCTGCAGTAAGAAGTAAACATTGGATTATTCCGCAGTTATTGTGATGAGTAGAGCAGGATTGGGTGCCTATTGCTAAAGGTCTGAAACAAGATCTACCTTAAGTTACCCTTTACTCTTTTCAAGCACTCACAGTCATAGTGGCTATTTTTCCTTCTTTTTCTTGAGTACTTGATGGCAAAGGATGAAAACAGCCCTAGAGTAATAGAAACACTGCTGTGCGCATTACAGTCAGCTGGTTGGCTGGCTGCCTATGCAGTGACTCAGGCCTAATTTCCGATTTTCCCAGTGTGTGCAGCTCAACATGAGGCCTTTTGATACATTTTTACATTACGTTAATTCTAGGAAAAAACCAAATGCTACAACTGTTTCAATGTATAATTTTTAGGTCTATGTTTGTATATTTTTAGGTCTTGCATGTTTATCAGGCATTTTTATAAGTTTACAAAAGGAGGTCTATTATGAAGCAAAGAATTTATGAAGTTCAGGGCTCAATTTCATTTACTTCAACAAGAAAGCTGTGCAGATTGTTCTCAGCACCACTCTCCCTAAGAGCTTTATTATGGTTGCATTGTAATGGGCTTTTGCTCCGTTTCTAAAACCATTTCTTTTGTATTGGTGTTGTGTCATGATACAAGATGAAAACTGAATTTTTGAGAAAACAAGCTCCACACTAGTTCTTAACTTCTGAGTATAGTATAACCTATTTTGTTTGTTTTACATCTTTTCATGTCCCCTTGTTCACTGTACCCTTAACATTGTTTTTTCTTATGAAACAAAAAATATGCCAGTCATTTAATCCCTGGTGTTCATACTAAAATTTCTGTTAACTTGACCTTTACATAGTCCATTATGTAAGTTAACACACACTCTAAATTGAGGAGGATTGATGACCAAAGTCACTGCCTTTTCCTTCCCCTGGCCTGGACCTCACATCCTCTCCACTATTGAGTTGGGGGAGATTGGCTTGCTATGCACCTCCCCCAAAATGCCCACCTAGAAATGTGGCTGCCCTACCTAACAAGACTGCCTATAGGGCATCCCCTAAGGCTGAATCCTATGTTTACTTACCTGAGAGTGCATAGCATTGCACTGGTGCATTGGGCTGCATTATATAGAGTTGCACTGGTGGTTTACCTGATTTGGTTGATTCGGTGTCAGAAGCATTGCTGGAGGAAGGAGCAGGTAGAAATAATTCCTGAAAAGCTCATAAACAACAACAAAAAAACTCCTTTAAAAAAAAAAGCTCTTCTATCTGCAACTGCTTCTGCTTCCTAGAGTAAGCCCAGCCAATCATTGATCATGTATTGAAACATGACACTACATCCCCAGTCAGATTTGGATACATTCTGATGTCACTGAGTGAAAATGTAGCCAATTTACGGTGCACACAGTACTAGGGTGACCAGCTGTCAGGATTTTCCCGGATTTGTCCTGGTTTTTGTTCTATCCTGGGTGTCAGGGGGGATTTACTGTGATTTTCTATAATGTCCTGGAATGACACACTGTCCCCCTTTAAGGCCACCATTAGTATGGTGGGGGAATGGTGTGCTTTCCAGAGGCCTCTACTGGAGCAGTGTGGGGCCAGGAATGACACACTTTGCCCTCCTCCTCTCCAACCAGGGCCCTTAAGGCCCCGATTGGAGGGGGTGAAAGCACACTTTTTGGAGCCTCTGGAAAGCATGTCATTCACAACCGCCACACTAATGGCAGCTGCCAATAATGTGGAGAGGGGAATGATTTGCTTTCTGGAGGCCCTGGAAAGTGTGCTTTCCCCTCCTCTACTGGGTGTCCTCTTTTTTGGTTTCCCAGTACCTCCTGAGCTCGTCACATGGGTGATCCTGACCATTCAGGGACTGTGCATTGAATTTGGTCACAGAAGACAAAGAAAGCCTATTCAGCACTAGGCTTCCTGATGAACACTGATTCCTCTTCATAGCGATCTCCAAAGAATTCTCCAAAGGGCAGGGTTCATTTAGACTTTAGACACTGATTAAAATGCTAAAGAAGATTAGCCCTCCACTATCAGCTTAGCCCAAATTCTACATTAATATTTATGCCCAGGGCTATATTAGTATTGCACTCTATTCTAAAACTGTCCATACCATCTCTTTTAAACAAGCTAGGACAAGCAGCAGAAATCCCAGAAAACAGCAAGTCAATTGGGAACCCTAAAGAGGTAGACACACATCCAATGGAACAGGCACACATTCAACACACCAAGGATGTTACGTTGACTGAACTCCCAGTTCTAGTTTTCTTTGCTTGTTTTTAAATATCATTGGAGCTTCTTTCTGTCCTGTTTGGGTTTTGGCCCAATACCCCTTTCCTCAGGACTGTGCTGGAAAGCCTTGCTAGCATGAGGTCTAGTAGAACAACAACATATTGGCAGCGAATCTCCTCTCCCACTATCAAGCTAGGAAGACAGGTAAGCCTACTGTCTGAAACACATGATGGATCTGTGTTTTTAATGCAAAGCTAAGAGCAGCTTTGTAGGAGGAAATTTAAATCAGAAAAAAAGCCACAGATAGAATGGTATTTTGCTATTGTCGTTTTTAAAAAAAACTTTCCTCAGAGTCATTCCTGTGATTAAAATTGGATTCCCCACCACCACATACACATAGCTGTTCGAAAGAAAGAAAGAAAGAAAGAAAGAAATCTGTGATCAGATCTCCCATTTGATAACCCATGCAAGGGAATATGGGAAATTAGAGTGTCAGGTTAAGAATTGGGGCAAGCAGAAATCTATGTTGAGGGAGTCATTCCCCCACTACTATAAATTAGAGGAGAGCCCTGAACCAACACTTTTATTTCCTCTCTTGTGTTAATAGTAGTAAGGAGAGTGTTGCTTCCTTTCCTTAGACTAGACCAGTCATCCCCAATCTGGTGCCCTCCAGATGTTTGGATTCCAACCATCCATCAGCCCCAGCCTACATAGGATCCTGGAAATCCTAAACATCTGGAGGGCACCAAGTTGGGGAAGACTGGGTTAGACAATAGAAGCACGGGCCTGCGGGCCCATTTTTAAAGCAGCCATTGCACACTGAAGACAAGCTCAATATCATCATTAGCTATGGTGGCCATATGGGTGGGCAACAGGAAGCATTCTCTGCCAATGTAGCATGAGGACAGGTTTGCAGTGTGTGCGAGCTTAGATTTTCCATATGTGTGTGCAACTTATGCAAAGGCCAGGCTGGCAATGTGGCTAGGATGCTGGGTTTGATTGTGGGAAACTAAGATTCAAACCCCAGCTCAGCTAGGAAACTCTCTGGGTGATTTATATCACAGGCTGGCTGTGGAGCTAAAACTGCTGCTCCGAGATCCTTAGAGGAAGAACAAGATAAAAACATTGATTCACAGTTGCATTAGTTTTGCTTAACCAGTTGATCTAACAATGTGTCAAAATTTCCCACAGTATAGCATCACATTGCCGTGGTTGAAAAAGGTACCTTGAATGACCCAGAATAAATGTATGGATTAGTATTATACCACTGCAGGGTGAAGAATCCAGAATTATGCCAATGGTCCCCCAAAACTTTTACTGAGTGTAATCAACACAAGGATATTACCTATGCTCAGGATTGTGTTATCTTCGGACCTGAAAGTCATGTCACCTGTGGTTTCCAACGCTTCATTATTCCTTTAGAGTGGGCCCTACAATGAATGGCTGAGAGGCCTTGAGCCACTACGTAATGGGTCAACTGAACTCACATGCATAATTTAGGCTTCAAGCTTATACACCCTCCAGATAATTTTGGCCTACAAGTCTCATCAACCCTATCCAGCATAGCCAATGGGAGTTGTGGGCAAGGCCGTAAGATTCCTACCACTGCTATAAACACTTAACTGGGAGTAAGTACTACTGAACACAATGGGATTTATTTCTGAGCAGGCATGAATAGCACCGTTACTTTTCTGTTAAAAAAGATGCGAGTTATGAACAGATCTCTCCACATCTGGAAGAGGCACTCAGACACATCTGAGAAGTTTGATCCTGTGAAAAAGATGGAACAAACATCTCTGATTTCTAGGAGGAAGTGTAGCTAATAATAATTTTAACATGCAGCCAACAAGGTGGGGCAGATGATAAGGAGCTCAGTCATCTTCTGACCCTAAGGACTCAGAAAGTGGTAATTTTATATAAGCAGAAAACATCCACAAAGCATCCTGTGTCTTTATATCAAAACATCACAAAAATGTTCACGATAAAGATCAAAGACACCCTCTTGCCTTTATTATGCAAAATTTCTTCCACTGCAAGCTTAGATTACACAGTTGTTAAGAACAGAGGGGGGGAGAAATCCCACATATTTTGATGTTTTAAAAGGAAAAACTTTCGCATTGCCTGATCCTAAAGAAACTCATTATTTTTATACGGACAAAACAGTCCTTGTATTTCATCGTCTGGAATGCCTTTCTTCAACATGCCACTTGAGTTACTCATCCAAAATCCATGGAACACTTCTAATGACAGAGGAATAAGTCAACGTTTGTCTCTCGGAAGATGATTTGCTTGCTTGGGTGCCCACTAAATGCAGTCAAATATTCTTTCCTATTCCCATGTACCGTCTTACAGAATGTAAACAAAGTGCCATCTGGCTCTTCTTTAATTCTATTAGGCTTCCTTTGATCTTATGTAAACTCTGATCAGGAAACGATCTAAGTCTCCTTTCTCCCCTTTAAACATGTGCATAACTTCCATCAATGTCAATGCGCCTGTGGAGAAAGAAATAGAAGCTGTGTAATGTATACTGCACTTTGGCATCTTTGTATTGGATGAGGCAGGGGAAGAAAAAAATGAAAATAATCCAGTTAAGACACTTGCACAGTGTAGATACAGAATTAAATAAACTTCCTGAGCCCCTTCAGCTTTCTTTAGATGGGCTGTCAGGCACTACAGGTCTGAAATCATGGTCCCTGTTCCCTGTGACATTTGCCAGGTAAACACCAATGCATGTACTACCGCCCTCAGGGACTGCAGCTTCTCCACCAGACTCACAGTTTACAACCGTGGTACAGTTAGGGAATTTTAGATTCTGGATTTATGGCAGTGAGAGAGGGAGGAATCATCTTGAGATGGGAATTCACATTGTGTCATTTCCTTCCTTCAAAATGTGGTAAGCCAGCCCTGCTGCATTCAGGGGCCTTCCTGTGCATTCTGCTGAGCGAAGCCCTAGGCATCTTCCCCAAAGTCCTACCCTGAAGGCACTGCTGATCTGCAACTCCTGAAGGTACAACAACTATCAGCTTACCCATAGACAATTCATATCACTCCACTTTGAGTGCCATCACATGGGGGGAAATTGCGTTTGCTTACTGTCACTTCTGCACCCGCGTTTGTCCCTCATGACTTCCTCTTTTGAAAGAGGAAGTAAATAACGGGCACGTGGCCCATTCAGTGGGCTGTTTTGATCGTGCTGCTTCTCCTGCACACAGCAGGAGATAGCGGCAACTTCCATCTTTAAAAATAAGTCAGACCTACTGGGGTGTGTTTGTTTTTTGTTTGTTTTTTTGTGGCGCGAAGGCTAGGAGGGGCAGGAGGCACATGGGAGGCAGAAGACGTCGTGAGAAGGACCCGCGAAAATCCATGAGTGCCCAGTAACAAGCGTGCAATAAAACACTCATCTGATGGAGTGTTTTGTATTATTTGTATTATTATTGTATTATTCAGTGGAGGCTGGTGGCTCCGATGTCAATGGGGTGGTGAATCTTCTCCAGGTTTCAGTCAGACTCTAAAGGAGCTATCGAAGGCCAGAACCTTAAAGGAGATACCCGAGTTCTGTCTGAATCCCGGAGTAGATTCACCACCCCACTGACATTGGAGCCACCAGATTCCACTAGTGTCTCCTCCTCCTCCTCCTCCTCCTCCTCTTTGTCAAATTGTCCGGCAACTTGTTATATAATCTGGATGAATTTACTCAGATTCAATGCTTACCAAAGACACTGTTCTCCCTGAAATGAAGTCAAAACGGTATCGTTTTTACCCCCAAAACGTACATACACTAGAGCTAACACTTTTTAAAGCCTTGCTGCACCATTCAGATATAATACCTACCTTTATCTGTTCTTTCCTTTCAATCCCCACACTGCCACGATGCCACCTGAAGCAGTTCACTGCATGGCAGGACTGACCCTGCTCAGATTGCTGACTCAATCAAACCGCCTGCCTATTAAACTTGACACAGGCTATACACTAAATTATTATTATTATTATTATTATTATTATTATTATTATTATTATTTATAACCCGCCTCTCCCTCCAGATCGAGGTGGGGAACAACAACAATATAAAACACAAGAATCACAAACAGGTAAAATTTTAAAAACAAGAAAAAAAACATCATTAAAAACATCTTAAAATTCATCTGGATAGGCCTGCTGGAAGAGAGCAGTCTTCATGACTCTCTTAAATTCATGAAGACTGCTAATTTGTCTAATCTCCCCCGGCAGACCATTCCATAGTCTGGGAGCGATGGAAGAGAAGGTCCTCTGGGTAACACTCGTCAGCCTAGTTCTGGCTGACTTGAATAAGTTCTTCCCAGAGGACCTAAGTGTGCGGGGTGGATTGTATGGGAGAAGGCGATCCCACAGGTCACCTGGAACCAAACCATGTAGGGCTTTAAAGGTAATAACCAACACTTTATACCTCGCCCAGAAACTGATTGGCAGCCAATGAAGCGATTTTAAAACTGGTGTAACGTGGTCACCCCTAGGTGTACCGGTGACCAACCTGGCTGCCATATTTTGAACAAGTTGAAGTTTCCGGACTAGGCACAAAGGTAGCCCTATGTACAGCACATTGCAGAAGTCAAGCCTCGAAGTTACCAGTGCAGGCACTACCATCTTTAGGTTTTCCAACTCTAGGAAGGGGCGCAGCTGGCGTATCAGCCGAAGTTGATAGTAGGCACTCCTGGCCGTCGCATCAATCTGAGTTGTCATTTGGAGCGACGGATCCAGGAGCACCCCCAAGCTGCGAACACAGTCTTTCAGGGGGGGTGTAACCCCATCCAGAACTGGTTGACACACCTCCAAACCCAGGTTGGGGCCTTTGACAGCGAGCACCTCCGTCTTGTCTGGATTCAGCTTCAGTTTGTTTTTCCTCATCCAGCCCATTACCGCTTCCAAGCATTCATTCAGAGGAGACACACTATCCTTAGCTGACGATGTTGTCGAAGGCATAGAGAAATATATTTGGGTGTCATCAGCGTATTGATAGCACCCCACCCCATGCCTCCGGATGATCTCTCCCAGCGGTTTCATGTAAATGTTAAACAGCATTGGGGAAAGGATGGCACCTTGTGGTACACCACATAGCAACTCCTTTTGTGAAGAGCAGCTATCCCCAAGCATCACCATCTGGAACCTGCCCGAGAGATAGGATCGGAACCACTGAAGCACAGTGCCCCCAATTCCCAATTCCCCCATGTGCTCCAGAAGGATACCATGGTCGATGGTATCGAAAGCCGCTGAGAGGTCCAGGAGTACCAGCAGGGACACACTCCACCTGTCAATACTAAGGCGTAGATCATCCGCTAAGGCGACCAAAGCGGTCTCAACTCCGTATCCTGCCCTGAAGCCGGTTTGAAATGGGTCTAGAAAATCAGTGTCATCCAAGACTGCCTGGAGTTGGAAGGCAACCGCCCTCTCGATCACTTTGCCCAAAAAATGGAAGATTTGATACTGGCCTGTAGTTATTAAGGTCCACGGGATCCAGGGAGGGCTTTTTTAGAAGCGGCCTTACCACCGCCTCTTTTAAACATGATGGAAAACTCCCCACCCTGAAAGATGCAGTAATGATATATTGTAGATGTGATCTAACTGCATCTCCTCCCTGGACGACCAGCCAAGAAGGACAGGGATCGAGAGGGCAAGTCGTCCTCCTCACACATCCAAGTACCTTGTCCACATCCTCGGTACTCACCAACTGAAACTGATCAAGTGTAATCCTACTTGCGGAGTCGCTGAACACTCCACTGTCAGCCTCTGCTATAACAATGGCATCTAAGTCGGCTCTTATCTGAGATATTTTATCTGAGAAATTATTGTTAAAGGCACCACAGTGAACTACCGAAGGCTCTAAAATCGGATTCAGGGGAGAAGGTGCCTGGGTTAGACCCCTCACCACCCTGAACAGTTCTGCTGGACGTGAATTCGCAGACGCAATGCGCGCAGAGAAGAAAGCTTTCTTCGCTGCACGTATTGCCACCCCATAGGAACAAAGATGTTCTCTATGTTGTGTCTTGTTGGATATAAGTCGAGTTTTTCGCCATCGCCGCTCCAGTCATCATCCTTTCTGCTTCAACTCCCTGAGGTCTTCTGTATACCAGGGCGCCCTATTAGAAGCGGTCCGGAGAGGACGTTTGGGGGCAATCGTGTCGATAGCCCTAGTTAGGTCTTGATTCCATCTATTGACCAGGGCTTCTACAGGATCATCGACGATACCAGCCATAGAACCCTCCAAGGCTTTCTGGAATCCAGAAGGATCCCTCAGCCTTCGAGGGCGGACCATCTTAATAGGTCCGCCACCCCTGCAGGGGCGGGTGGTAGCCGTGATACTAACCATGACCAGAAAATGGTCTGTCCAGGACAATTCGGAGGTATTCAATACCTCCGCCCACAGATCCGTCTGTTCGGAACTGAAAACAGCATCAAGGGTGTGACCTGCTGAATGTGTGGGTCCAGAGACCAATTGGGATAGGCCCATGTTTGTCATGGATGCCATGAACTCCCAAGCTCCACCTGACAAACCGGCCTCAAATGGGATGTTGAAGTCACCCAGGACCAAAAGCCTGGGCGAATCCAACACCAGCTCCGAGACCAGTTCTGTGAGCTCGGCCAGGGAGTCTGATAGGCAGCGGGGTGGCCGGTACACTAACAGAATCTCTAGTCTATCCCTGGCCGTCAAATATTCAATATGATTCAATTCCCGAACAGGATGTCTGGTCAGGTTAAGATTGTTTTTGTAGACCACAGCTACTCCGCCCCCCCCCGCCCACTTTCCCTCACCTGCTCACTAACACAGTACCCAGCTGGGAGAGCCTGAGCCCATGTCGGGCCACTGTCATCTCCCAGCCAGGTCTCTGTGAAGCATGCCAGGTAGGCCTCCTCTTCTGTGAGGAGGTCATAGATTATGTTTGTTTTGTTTTTAACCGACCTGGCATTGCATAGGAGCAAGGAAAGGTTCTGTGGGTGGCCTGGATCATTCCCCAAGATCCCCAGGGTAGCAAGGCGACTGGAAGGTAAGATGGGTGTTAGATATCCATCTCTCCTTCCCCTG
The DNA here is from genome assembly GCA_029215795.1 of Anniella stebbinsi. Taxonomy (NCBI): domain Eukaryota; kingdom Metazoa; phylum Chordata; class Lepidosauria; order Squamata; family Anniellidae; genus Anniella; species Anniella stebbinsi. The sequence continues at coordinate 162,164,579 of JARDYH010000003.1, read as the reverse complement.
TAATGGCATTTCGCCCTGCTATCGCCATATCTCCCTCTGCCCCACACAACAGATATTGGTGCTGTATCTGTATCAGTTTTGTATCAATTTAACTGTCATTCTTTTTCCCCAAATAATCAATTATAATTTGGTGACAGTGCTGTTAGAGATCCCTAGCCGCCATCATATCCAGTTTTCCAGGCTCTCTGAGTGGGTGGTAGTTGCAGAGAACGGTTATTAAACCAGTTTGTCTGTGGTCCATTGAATTCACTTTTCACCACCATCTTGTCCTTCCCCAGTTTGCAAAGCCCAGGTCTGAAAGGTTATCTAACTGGCCCTGAGCTCCAGACAGATCCAAGGCCATGAAGATGCTCCAAAGGAATCTACCAGGCATCAAGGAAATCCATCATATCTCAGTTGCACCTTCCAGTGGGAATTCCAGTGGGATTTCTCACTGGATTTCACAAGCTAACATTTGATACAACATGGCAGCATTTGTCTCAGACATACCTAATCTTGAATAACCTTTCTGGGCATCACTATCCTTGAAACACAAAGAGCTGCAACCTTGCAACTATCAGAGGATGGGCAACATGTGGATGATGGGAGTTGTAGACCAAAACATCTGGAGGGCTTTCACAGGTTGCCCAAGCCTGGTATATTGAATACAATTGGGTTTACTTCAGAATAAAGATGGACAGGATTGGACTGTACAAGACATGTAGACCTAGATGACATCTAACTTAAGGAGTCTCATCTTCAGTAAACCTTCCTGCTTTTTCCTCTTATGTACCTATTGTACATATAATACACAGTGGAGTAGTTATAAAGATTTAATAAGCATGAGTTTTTAGCATGGCTCCATTACTTATAAGTGGCAAAGCCATGAGTGACTTGTGTAGTTTATCCCACATGAGTTCTAATAAAATCTTATTTTGCCCCACTCTGTGTGTTCTGTACATTCCACATGTTTTAGAAAAAGGAGGAGACTTTTATCGAAGTTTCTTTTCCCCCTCTGTCCTTGCACCCATAAAGCCAGGTGCTTTACTTACAACAAGTCCAACTGTTCAGAATTCAGAAAGGGAGAGAAAACTAGCTAATAAATCCAAGACACCTTTTAAAATGACTTTAAATTGCTATTTAGTGTATAAAAATGTCACAGCTTGATAGGTGATGGTTTGGGGCTTTCCAGGGATGTGGGCATAGTTTCCTAAAGCAGGCATGCCATTATGTACCGTGAGGTACATATTTGCAGACAGGCTGCGGGTCCCCTGTTAAACTTGCAACTACAATATTAGCACACTCATTCTTGCAGCTGTAAAACCATTTGCCAGTCCAGACGAGCAGAGGCAGAAGTGTAAATGCTCTAAATGAATCAATGGGGCCTAGCCAAAGAAAAGAAAAGAAAAAGGAAGTAAAATAAGAGGGGGGAGGGAATCAATTGCAAGCCATTTAGACCAAGGGTAGGCAATCCGGTGTCCTCCCGATGTTTTAGACTACAGCTCCTATCAGCCCCAGCAGGCATAGCCAATCATCAGGGTTTGTGGGAACTGTAATCTAAAACATCTGTAGTCCAAAACATCTGCCTACCCCTGATTTAGATGAGCATGTATGTTGGATGATTGAACTAAGAACATGCTTGGCCATTGCTTATTGTCTGGTGCACTTACTCATGTGCCTCACTGCAGAGCTAGTATCCCCTCTGATATACGCAGAGGGAACCTGTACAAATATGTTTCCTTGTTCTTTTCAATGGAGGGAGCAGCTTCAGAATGATGAAGGAAGGGCTGTGTGCAGAGCTGTCCTCTCATTCTAGGTGAATGGGAAAGTTCACTTCCTAGGGACCAAAGTGAGGCACCTGCCTTTTCCAGGAACACGTTCATTGTTCCAGCTGTGATTTGTACTAAGACTGGCCAGGTCTCAAGCCCTAATGCAACTTTTTCCCTCCAATTCCCATAATCACCCCTGCCAGCCACAGTTAACTTATTTACAAAGATGCCCCCAGCCGATGCTGGCTGCGGGATCATGGGAATTGTAGTCGAACACATCTGGAGGCACCAGGTTGGGGAAGGCTGTCCTAATCTGCCTGGACTACATCCCTAAAATGTGCACACTATGGCTTGGACCAAAACTCTGTTCAGCCCAGCATCCTGCCTCCACAGTCACTACACCAGATGCTTCTAGGAAATTCCCAAATGTGACATAATGGAGAGACAGCCATTAGCTGTTGCTCACTCCTCCCGGCAACTTGTAAATCAGAGATAATATTATTCTCTTGAAAATGGAGCTTTGTTTTGTTTGTTTGTTGCTGTTGTTATTTTGTTTATTATTATTTTGTACCCTACCTTTGTACCAAAAACATGCCACTCACTGCGGCTTACAGATCCAATCAAAATTAATTAAAGCAATAAACCAATACGTTGAAATACAACAAAAAAATAACAATTACAGAAAAAAATATTATTAAAAAGAGCACCCAATCCACCAAACCCACTTACAGGCTAAAGGCCTTCTTTAATCCAGCAGTCTTTGCCTGTTGGCAGAAGGACATCAGAGGGAAAGCAGATGTAGCCTGCCTCCCTTGGGAGAGAGCTCCACAGCCTGGGAACAGCCACTGAACAGGTCCTCTCTTGGGTTGCCACCAAACGCAGCAGTCTCAAAAGCAGGGGCACTCCAGAACACCTTAAGAACCTGGCAGGCTCATATGAGAGAAGATGGTCTTTCTGGTAGTCTGGTCCCAAGCCGTATAGGACTTTTCAGTTATAACCAGCACTTTATATTCTGCCCAGAAAGGGACTGGTACCCAATGAATTTGCTGAAAGAAAGGAGTCACGTGCTCCCTGTAACTGGCTTCAGCATTCTGGACCAGCTGAAGTTTCTGAGCAGTTTTCAAAGGCGTTACAGTAGTCCAAGGTTCCACTCTTGGTTATTGTGGCTAGCAGCCTTTCATTGACCACATGCCCTCCATGAATTTGTCTAATCCTCCCAGAGACATCTCCCCCACCCGAACTACAATTGCCAAGCTAAGGAAAGATTGGAGTGCCACAGCGCATGACTTCCTTTTGGTATTTTGGAGCGGCCATTTGTGTGTTGGAAACATAACCATCCCCCTGTCGTTGTCCCCCCCCCCCCATGTGCCTCTTTGAGGCAAGCAACTCTCTTTGGCTGACTTTCCTCACCACCCAAATGATCACCTTCAATTGGGAACAGGAGGGCCTAAGAGGACTTTTTCAAAATAATGGGACCTGAAATTATGCACACTGAATGGGTGTGATGTAGTACATGGACAACACAAAGGCAAAACTGCTTTTTTTTTTGCCCTTGCCAAGAAAATTTATGGAAGGAATTTATTGGATCCAGAATGTGACTGACACGACTTGACTCCAGCAGTTTAATGAGGAAGCCCTTTGCACAGAATGTCAGCACAAACATCCCTTCATGTCTCCCATTGAACAAGGGTGCAATCCCATGCATGTTTAGACAGAAAAAAAGTTCTACAATTCTCAGCATTCATCAGCCAGCCTAAAAAAAAAGGCCTACAACTCCCAACATTCCCCAACCAGCATGCTGTGAATTGTAGGACTTTTTTTTTGTCAAAACATGCATAGAATTGCGCCCTAAACCACTCAGTAGTGGCCCAGTTTCCACCCCCATCTGTCTTTCAGCGACTGCTTCTGTGTGGTGCGTGGGGTGGGGGGAGTAGTTAAGATTCAGAGAGAAATGTGCAGATTGCAGAAAATCCCAGCATGGTTACTCGGAAGTAAATCCCACTCTGTTCAATTGGGTTTACTCCCAGGGAAATGTACATCGATTACTTGGGAGAGTGGGCTCCAATGAACTCAGTGAGGTGACTAGACTAGCATGGCTCTGTGAGGCTGCAATACTGTACATGCTTAATGAGAGGGGCAAAGGAAATTTAACTAACCGTGAGTCCCATTGAAATTAGCAGGACTTTGAAGTAGACACAACCACAGGATTGCTGCACTGTTAAGTCGTCCGCTCTAGACTATTGGCTCGTGAGTCCCGGGGAGAGGATGGGCAGCCTCCGTGAGTTCCTTGGGAAGCCTTTTGGTTTGGCTGATTGCAAAGGAATTTCATTTTGGCAAGCATATAAAAAAAGTAAAAGTCTTTCTTCCAGATGATAAGAAAAATTAGACTTTCTTCCCCTAGATCCAGATTGTAGGGCGGAGGAAACAAAAACATGGGGGGGGGGGGTGGCTTGTGCTGCATGTTGAAAAAAACTGTTGGCTCTTCTGAGACTGCTGACCAGATGTCGTTCAAGTGCATCCTCTCTATGTGTATATCTATGTGTGCATCTATGTGTGTATCTATGTGTACATGTACATTTTTATCCTATTCTATCCACAGGTAAATAGTTATGTAGATAGATACATTTTAAACATTTTAATATAAATCTAATGGCATGGGCTGCTCCTCCCAACCTAAACTCCAGAACTTATCTGAAACGCACTGGGTACAATTTAGAAGTTTCCTTTCCTTCGACTTCCACCAAAATTCTGGCGCATCTATTTCCCAAAAGGCCTTGTTTTCTTCATTGCGCATTCCTGTGCTTCCCATCTCGTTCATTCTATGTGCCACTGGCCATGTGTTTGGGAGCATAGCGTAAGACAATGACACGGCGGCATCTTTTCACCCCAGTCCTCCTAACCATACTGTAGTGACTTGGACATTTATGTCAACGATGCCGTTGGATTCATGACTCTGGATCCTAAGCTTGTTCACTCAGAAGTAAATGGCCACTAACGCCAATGGGGCTCATTCCCCCATAGGTGCTGCGTGCAAGGCTGCAGTTTAATAGCACGATCAATATTTTAATCCCACTGAATCAATGGAGGCTGGTGGCTCCAGTGTCAGTGGGATTTTGAATCTGCTCTGGGTTTCAGTCAAACCAGTTAGAATAATAATAATAATAATAATAATAATAATAATTTCTTACCTGCCTCTCCCTCAGGATCGAGGCGGGAACAACACTGATACAGATGACATAAAATACATAAAACTGATCAAAACATATAAAATTAATACATTATTAAAATACAAATAAAACTCTTAAAATTCGACTGGGTAGGCCTGCCAGAAGAGATCAGTTTTTATGGCTTTCTTAAAGTCAAAAAGACTATTAAGTTGACGAATCTCCTCTGGCAGGCCATTCCACAGTCTGGGAGCAGCAGAAGAGAAGGTCCTCTGTGTAACAGTTGTCAGCCTGGTTTGGGCCGACTGTAGCAAATTCTTCCCAGAGGACCTGAGTATGCGTGGTGGATTGTATGGGAGAAGGCGCTCCCGCAGGTAACCTGGACCCAAACCATGTAGGGCTTTAAAGGTAATAACCAACACTTTGAATTTTGCCCAGAAACTATTGGGTTTCAGTCAAACCAGTTAGAACGCTAAAGGAGCTATCCAAGGTGCTGAACCAATGCTGAACCCTCCCTAAAAACTAGGTTCAGACCTTGGATAGCTCCTTTAGAGTTCTAACTGGTTTGACTGAAACCCAGAGCAGATTCACAGCCCCGCTGACATAGGAGCCACCAGCCTCCACTGCACAGAATTATCTGTGTCTCGCTCCATGCAGCGGAAACCTAAGCACATCTATTTAGAACTACGTCCTATTGACTCAATCGGTCTTATACCCTAATAAGCATGCAGACCTGTGCATGTTTCCTCAGAAGTAAGGCCCCTTTAGTTCAATGGTACTTACTCCCAAGTAAGTGTGCATAGGATTGGAGCCTTAGGATGCAATCCAATACGCACGTATTTGGAAGCAAGTGCCAATGAATTCAGCAGCACTTACTTCTGAGTAGACATGAGACTTATCTACACTACTGCTTTTAAACTGTTTAAAACGGTTTGTAACAGTTTTGAGCACTGCTGGGGCCCAGGACACACTCCAGATAGTTTTCAAAACGTTTTCAAAGTGTTGTATCCTGCGTGTGTAGATAGGCTGTACAGTATTGCACTGTAAAAGTGTGCTCCTAGACATGTTTACTCAGAAATAGGTGCCATTGAATGCAATGGCACTTGCTCCCAGGTAAGCATGCCTAAGATTGTAGTCTTTGGGTGGAATCCACATTCCCATGAGGCCAGTGGTACAGTATGCATTTCTTTTAAGGGTTATGCAATTTCTCTCCTCCATAGCTGTGAAAGAGCAACTGATAAAGAGGGCTGCTGTGGGATAGATCGCTTGGGAGAGGAGTCAACTGCGTTGAAGACAATAAGACTTCTTCTCAAGTAAACTATATTTAGGATGTCAGGAACGGCGCTCCCAGGCAACTAGATGGAGCCCAGCTTGGAATAAGGTGATTCACTTCTTTAAAACATATGGTGCTGGTTCAGTTTCTTGCGCAGGAACAGAGAAAGGGGCGGGGGAGACCGATGGATGGACACAAACTACCCCTAGAGGCTGCTCAATAAGGGATAAGAAGAATATACCCCGATTATTCAAACTGGTGTTTTTGGTCCCCGCACAGAGGTGTTTAAAATGAGAGTAGCAGGCAGGTGCTTCGGGGGGGGCTCTTCTCAGGTATTCCTCAGGCAAGTTTGAAATAGAGCAGCCCCTCGCTTATACACACAGCGAGAATATGCTGGAGATTCGCTGTATTTGGTTTCATTTTCAAGCTATATGTATTGGATACAACCCAGGGAAAGCTGCACACAGTCATGTTTTTAGGATGTTTTAGGATTTTTTATGCAGTTTTAATAATATGTGTCATGTTTTAATCAGTTTTATGTATTTTATCATGTTGTTGTTCCCCGCCTCGAGCCAGACGGAGAGGCGGGTAAGAAATAAATTATTATTATTATTATTATCGAAGAATTGGAAAACAGTCCATATTTAGCAGCAAAGGGAATGCAATGACCCCACCCCACCCCCCAAAAAAGCTTTTTTTGGGGGTGCAGCTTCTTCCCTCCTTTATGCAGTGTCCCCCCAACCCCCCAACCCCTGCACAATCACGATCGGATTGTCCCAAGCTGCGGTTGAGAGAAAGGCGTAAGGACAGCGCTGAAAAACGTCTCGCTGCAAAAGGCACGCCGCCTCCCCGGTTGCTCAGAGCGGGCCCCGCCGGCGAAGTGAAAGAGACGAGAGCCTGGTCAAATTCAGAGGCGAAACTGGAAGAACTCCAGTGCAAGGACAGGGCGGGCGAGAGGTGGCATCAAGACTCCTGATTTCTCATTGTATTCAAGCAGATCCGCCCCCCCCCCATTTCTGAGCCTACAAAGGGTTTCCCCTCATCGAATCCTAGCCCCTGTCAAATAAGTAGTATGCCCTTCATCCGTTCTTCTCGGAAAAGGGATCCGTGTAGAATCGGACCATTTCTTCCATAAAATTGTTATAAACCGCCAAGAGCGCTTCGGCTAAGGGGCGGAATAAAAATGTAATGAAATGAAATAGAAGAGTGGCTGCCCGTCCTTTTCTTTTCTTTTCTTTTCTCCTCTCCTGACTTGACCGGCTCTATTTGTAAGATCCGGAAAAAAAGAAAAGTAGGACGAGCAATTCTTCGGTATTACTCTCAAGACAGCCCGTCTGAGGCGGTTCCAAACAGAGCAGTCCGTTGAAAAGAAAGACACATATGCTCCGAAGTATCTCCCCTTCAGGTTAATCACCGACTTTGGGAGTCAAACACGTTCACTCTCTCTCAGTCCTTCGCACATCCTGGTAAGGCGCCATCCCGCAAAGGGATTCTACCTGGGACTTCGGTAGGGCTACTCTAGGGTCACGCGGCGGAACTGCTTGACGGATCGCCGCGAAAGCTCATCAGAGTCAGGCGAAACTGAATTTAGAAGTTGGTTGGAGTCTTTCTCACCGGACCGTGCGTGGCCGGTGGTTCTTTTCGAGTGCATCGCAGGCTCGTGCTGCTTGCTAGCGACCTGCTAGGGAAAGGAAAGTTTTAGTTGCCATCCACCCAGAGCAAAGCGCGTATCCACATATTTTGATTGGACGTGACTTTTCTATGGGGGAAATTTGTGACTCCGAGAAAGAGAGATTGTTTCACAGCAAGCCTTTAAGTTCAACCACTATCAGGTTAGTTTGTTATGCGCTGTAACAAAATAATGTACACAGTAAAAGTTGTCTCCCGTTCCACTATTCCACAAGATGAGCTGCGTCTTACTATTGCATCCGCGTCCACAATGCATTTAAACTGGCGTGAGTCTCAAATTCCGTGTAAGTTACTTCCGAGAAAACGTGCATAGGATTTCAGTGCATAAAGCCGCTTTTTTTCCAAATGGAAAAATCCTGTACGTGTTTACTCGGAATACGTGCCATTGTGTTCACTGAGGCTCTCATGTAAGTATGCAAGAATTGCAGCCTTAAGCACATTCCTAGTTCTTCCGTTTAAATCAATGAGATTTACAATGCAGTCCCACGCATGTTTGCTCAGAAACAAGACCTGTTGTGTTCAATGGGGCTCATTCTCGAGTGTTTATAAAATGGCAGGCTTAGAGTACAAACCCATACAAGTCTAGTCAGAAGTAAGCCCAACAGAGTTCAATGGGACTTACTCTCAGGTATTACACTACTCTAAACCATCCTACACTTACTATTAGTATGGTATAAACACTACAGGATGGCAGGCATAAAAGCACTGTTGTAATTAAGATCAAGTCTGGTGGGGCTCCCTAAATTATAATTTCACATAATTCAAATATTATTTATTTACAATATTTATATACAGCTCCGTATCTAAAATACTCCTAAATTGGTCGGGTAGGTGGGTGGAGGGAAACACACCGCACTGTCTCTGGCCTAATATAAGGAATTTCCTATTTGTTTTGACAGATTTCTCTACTAGCTCCTTCATCTCTGATTTAAGCTGACCTCAAGAACTCATTGGTGGCTTGGCAAAACTGAGGGGTGAATCCAAAGGAAGGTTTCAGGACACGTTCGTTTGAAAATTGTTTGCGATTTTCGAAAGAGGGGGCACAGGCCTGGCAAAGTTAAGGACTTTTTAAAAAAATGATTTGTTTAAACGGAAAAACAAGGGCAAGTGCTTGAAGCTGAATTCCTGGGCAGGTTGAGGTGGGAATCACTGTCAATGAACTCGGTGGGACTTCTTGCCCAGTAAATATGTACAGGATCGCGCCGCCTCTCCTATTGAAATAAATCATCCTTTCATCCTTATGTACCGAGATCCTATGCACATTTACTCGGAAGTAACTCACATCGAATTCAAGGAGAGTTATGTTAAGGCTGCAATCCTACACCGACTTACCTGAACTCAGTGGGACTTCCTTCCGAGTAGACGTCTATAGAATTGCACTGTAAAAGTACTTAGGTTTGCCTGGATCGTGGCCCATTTCCAAGTCGCACTCCGAAGAAAAGAAGCTGACTCTACCCTTTCCCGGGTCACCCGTTACTTTTTGCAAACGCCTTCTTAGCCAATAGATGGCACACAGAGACCATATCCCATGGGCAAAAAACGGAATTAGAAACTTCTCTCCCACTTTTCCCCCATCACTTTTTTTTAACCGTGTGTGTGTGTGTGTGTGTGTGTGCATTCCGCTAACTTCGCCTCGACTTCGCCTGCCTGCTCCATACACACACACACACACACACACACACACACCAGAGAGAGAGAGAGAGAGAGAGAGAACTAGGTCCCAGAAAACACAGGTATCTTTCAAGGAAGGTATATTGCCAAAATTAACATTACAGATGTCCTACACACTGCGAAGCCTATAAAAACGCGTTTAAACTTTGCAGTGGTGGCTTGAAAAAAACAAAATTTATAACTTCCATTTGGACCTTTCTGGTTCAAGATGCAACCTCCATATGTTTCCTAGTTCCATAATTCAGTTCTTCTTTCTATTCTATTCTTCTCTTTTCTTCTCTCTCTCTTTTTTTAAATTTATTTTTTTCCTGGGCAGCTGGAGCAGGTAGTACTTCTTAAAGTATATTTCATGTAATATGAGAACCCGCCTTGCCTGAAGAGCGAGGTTTCTATTAAATGCACGCACACACTGTTCAGAAGCAACGCTCCAGAGAACCTGGATTCCAAATGCCCCCATTTTACTGCTCTTGCGGAGGCGCGTGAAGGTCGAATAGAGAAGGCGTCCGCCTGTCTTTTGCTGGGGGGGGGGGGGGGGGGTAAGGAGGGAGAACTAACCCACCAACATCTCAAATGTAAGCGTTGCTACTTAGCGCTTTTCCACTAAAGGAGGGCGATTTTTTTTCAGATCGTGCTTTTAATGCTGTGCAGGTTTCCATTTATTTCCATTTTTAAAGACGGTGTGTTCCGTTTGCAGTCCACCCATAGAGCAACCGGCGATGGAAGACGTTTCCAAAACTTTAGGGTCACGTTTATGCGGCTACTATTCTGTCGCTCCCTCACACGCTCGGTCAGCGTGTGAGGGAGCGTTGATCTCTCTCTCGATCTCTCTCCCCCCCCCCCCCCCCCTGCAAGCGCAACGGAAAGCGATCTGGGCATCCAGATCCTACACACGGGCGGAATTCATTTCATTCAGAGGAACCGATGACTAAATTCCGGTTTTAAAAATAGTACGTGTGAACGTAGAGAAGAAAGAGGAGGCGGGAGAAGAAAGAGAAAAAGATAAAGATAAATAACATCTATAAATTTATATTTATAGAGGGGATTATCTCTATGCAATAATGAGAGAGGAGTGAATCACCGCTTCTCTAATATTAGCTAGTAGTGAGTTTGTGCCCGAGTCTGCGTTGTATCCAATGTTACACCTACTTAGAGTAGACTCGTTGAAATGAATCGGATTCGGGTAAACCCTGTTAGGTTTGAACCAGCAACTTTCCGCCTCAGGGCTGTCCTTAATACAAAAGAATCCCATGCACGTTTACTCGGAAGTAAGTCCCGCTGTGCCCAATGGAACTGACTCTCTAGAAGTGAATACGTTTCGGATTGCAATCTTAGGTCACTGCAAGACGCCAGCAATTCGGCTTGCTTTCTAGTCCAGGAGTGGGGGAACTTGTAGACCTTCCAGATATTGTTGGACTCCAACACTCATCATCCATGACCATTGGCCATGCTGGATGGTACTGATGGGAGTTGGAGTCCAACTACATCAAAGGGCCCCATCCCTGTTCTAGTAAACGTCTGCAACACGTATAACTCAGCCCATCTATAACTCAGCATCGTAAACGCGATTACTTGGCATTAATTTCCAGAAATATGAAGGGGGCACAGGCGAATCTGAAGTCAGCTCAGCGGGAATCAGCTGGCCCTAATTTTAAGGACTTGTGATCACAGGGCCAGGAGCGATGACGAAATGAATAGCTCTTCAAATCAACCACAAAGGCCAAACCGGTTTAAGGCAGATATAAAGGGCTTCTTTATCCAAGGAACTCTGGAACTGTACTGCCCTATGTGTCCTGCTAGGAATACCCTGCTGGAGCTCCTAAGACTCAAAAAAATCTTGGGCACAAGTTGCCAGGGAGCTCTCCTGCGCAAGTTTCTTTCAAATGAACGGTTGTAGCTTCCATTTCCCTCAGCAGGGGTCTCCTCTGGCTGGGCCCTGACCATTAGGAGCTTGAAACCGGTTGAGTGTTGCAATTCTATAACCACTTACGTAAGCTCCAATGAATGAGAACGACTTCTGAGTAGATCAGTATACACTATTGTGCTGTAAATGTGTAGTTTTGAACCAAGAAATCAACAAAGAGGAGAGGCCCGGAGAAGAGGGGGACATTAAGAGAAACAATTCTCAAAGCGCCCAAAGCCTTTCGGAATAAAATTCCTTCTTCCGGGGGTATTGACTTTTCTCACCAATAACGTACAATAAGCTCTTTTGGCTTTCTCCTCTGCAAAATAAATTTCTTAAGAGACTTTAAAAATTGTTTCTCCCCTGTTGTTGTCCCCCCCCCCCCCCCGCTCCTATTCTAGAATCAAATCAGATCCCCAGTTCTATTAGGTCAACTTTTTCTTCTCAAGTGGGTCCATCCTTCCAAATGAACGCCAGCCATTTCAAACACTGTTAGAATAGATTAGGATATTTGTCCTACTAGGACTGGTGAGGTGACTTTCTACTGGGGTTGAGGCTGGATTTACACCACTGAGTGGGGGAAGCTCAGTTAATTCAATTCTTTTATGAGGGGCGGTTAGACAGGGAAGGAGAGGAGAGAAGCCCAGATTTCAGATGGAGAGTAGTTTGGGGCACTCACACCGTGTATTGTGTGTCTTTTGAGAGAAATGCACTTTGCACATGCACAAAGATACTCTCTGTTGTTATTTCCTACCTTCCAGGGTTGAGTCCAGCGATTCAAAACAGGTGCACCCCTCTTATTCCTTGTACAGCTCCAGCACTGTTGTTTAGAAACCACCTCCCGTGCATTTACTGGGATAAGTAAACGGGTTCCGGGCTGAAATTCCGGTGCTATGAATTTTACTTGGGGTGGAGTTCATCCAGCATGCATCGGGCAAATATGCAAAATCTTCCAGAGGCGGTGGTGGTTCCCGAATAAATGGAAGGAAACCCCAGGAAATTTTCGTTTCTTTTGTTTGGTGGATGATGATGATGATGATTCTCATGTATAGATTGTCCTCCTGCCTTTTCGCCGCATTTAACACATACACTTCGACCTGTCACGTTTCGTCCAGTCCACCCATGTCGTTTTGTTGATCCGGAATTAAGTTCCACACAGAGTCCAATAGGACTTTATCTCTGTGCGGTATGTGCGCTGACAGTGAAGTACAGGCTCAAAAAAACAACAAACAAACAAACAACTGCAATCTTCTGCTTTACATTTATTTAAGACAAGTTTTGGGATTTGCTTCCGAATAGACGTGCTTAGATAGATTGTGCTATCGCAAGCCCTTCTGCAAAAGTAAGACACTTCAATGTATGCCCTTGGATCAGAAGGATGAACACAGCCAGGACGGAAAGTACAGGTTGCTTTTAAGGGAAACAAATGAACAACGCCCAAGTGGTGATAGACAGTTACCCCATCGCAATCTAGTCAGTGATGTACAGGGCTTAACCGTGTCAGGGATCCGGGTTGACTGTAGATTCGAGTGCGGGGAGGTGGGGAGAGAGAAGGAAGAACTAATTCTCCCAATGCTTACGTGGTTTATTTAGCAGAGGAGAAAGCCAAAAGAGCTCGTTCTTGGTAAGAAATGTAAATGCCCCTGGAGAAGGAATGTTATTCTGAAAGGCGTTGGGCTCCGCGTGAATGAACCACTGACAGTGCAATCCTATGTATGTCTACTTGGACGTAAATACCACTGAGTTCAAGTGGCATTTCCACAACGTAAGTATGTGTAGAATTGGAGCCACCACAAGGACTTGAATTATTTCTCCCCCTGCCTGCATTCAGTGATTCTACCCTTTCTTTGTGTGAATGCAGAAAGAACCATAAAGAGTGTCTCTGAGCATGTGCGAAATACATTTGTCTTAACAGACTCGCAATAAACGGCCTGACGCCCAACTCCCCTACATCTGGAATTAAGGCTTGTTGCTCAGTCTTGGGATACATCCCTCATCTCCCCCCCCACACTTTTCATTCCTTTTCTTCCTTGCCTAGACAGTGCAACCCAATGCAAGTCTACTCAAAAGTAAGCTCCGCTGAGTTCAATGAGATTCATTTCTAGGTACATACATATAGGATTGCCTCCTAAGTCTCTCCCACTGAAACCAGTGAGATTCCAAAATGCTTCCCTTGTCTCCCATAAATCTGAAACATGTATCTCAGAGCATCCCTTTAGGGGCCCCATCTGTGCCCTCTAGCATCTTTGACCCGGGTAACAGCCAAACCCGTGTTTGTGGGGCTGAACTTCTCTCTTCACTCACTTCTTCCTTTCCCATGGTCGAATGACCTTGATTGCTTCATCCTCAAAATTAAGCTGACTGAGGGTTTGTTTCGAGAGCAAAGAACCACAGGCTGATCCATTCCAACTCTGCCCCCAGACAGTTCCAAGCTGCAGTCAGATTCTCACTTAGCTGGGAGTAAATCCCATTGAACTCAATGGGACTTCCATCTGAGGGTGCATGGATAGAATTGCACAGTTCAGGGTCAATCCTATTCTTGTTTATACGGAGAGAGAAAAGTCCTACAACTCCCAGCATAGAATCATAGAATAGTAGAATTGGAAGAAGCCTATAAGGCCATTGAGTCCAACCCCCTCTCAATGCAGGAGTCCACCTTAAAGCATACCTGACAGATGGCTGTCCAGCTGCCTTTTGAATGCCTCTAGTGTGGGAGAGCCCATGACCTCCCTAGGTAATTGGTTTCATTATCATACTGTTCTAACAGTGAGCACGTTTTTCCTGATGTCCAGCATGCCTCAGCTAACCATGCTGGTTGGAGGATGCTGGGAGTTGTGGGACTTTTTTTCTGTCTAAACACGTATAGGATTGCACCCTAAAAGTCTTTCACCTAATTCCTGCTGCTGTAAAATGGGATGAGGAATCCTAGGGACATGGAAACGAAAAGTGTGGATGCCCTTCCAGGCTGCAAAGCACTTATTTATTAGGATAGGGTCCCGATCTTAAAATTCATTGAGGTTCCTCAGATCTTCAGGGGATCCACTTATTCCGGCAGGCCTATCCAGTTTAATTTTAAGATGTTTTTAATAATGTATTTGTTTTTATCTGTTTTAACGGTTTATCTATTTTATTGTTTTATATTTATATTTGGTGTTGTTCCCCGCCTCGATCTAGATGGAGAGGCGGGTTAGAAATGAAATAAATAAATAAAATAAATAAAAATAAAAATAAATGTAACATTTAAAGGCAGGGGAACAGCCCAGGACTCAGAGGTGTCCAGTTTCATTATATTTTGGGATTCTCACTTAGGTAGTGCCTAATGTCATTTATTTCAATTGGACCTAGCCAGAAGCTAAACAATAGACTGCAACTTGGAGCTGTAAAAGGCCTGGATTCTTGCTATGGTGTAGAGGTTAGAGTATTGGACGAGGGCTGAGAGACGCCCTGGTTCAAATCCCCCACTCAGCCATGAAGATCTCTGGGTGATTTCAGGTAGGTCACTCTTTCTCAGCTTGCCTCACGGGGTTGTTATGAAGATAAAATGAAGGAAAGATCCACATCAAGCTTCACGGAGGACAGGCAGGGGATAGACATGTAAAAGAATCAATACTTTGAAAATCTGTGTGATCGGACTGCCAGTAAGTGTGACGATTGCTTCTCTGGGTGGGTCTCTTTTTGTGATGCCAGACAGATGAGGCGACCTTCATTAGCTTCGCTCAGGGCTCGGGCTGAACCAGGCTCCACTTGAAAGCGCTGGGATGCTCATAAATGAAAGCATCCGATCCCCCCCTCCCACTAGTTGTCTGGATGGAGGACGCGTTGGCTCGGATAGCCTCGAAATTCATTTCCCCACGAGCTTAAAGACCTTGGGGGCGAAGGCATGGGGATTGCCAAGCCCGTCACTGGCCTACCTGGGTGGAGAAACAGGGCAGTGTAGAGCTGGTAATATGCACAGGCCAGATGGGAAGTGTGTGCCCCCCCATTCCAAAAGAGGACAACATGGCCGCCCCAAGGGGGTGTGCCCACCAACATGTCCATCCTACATAACACTTTCATATTAAACCTGTTCTACAACACCTCAAGGCACATATATCCCCGCCCGGCATGTGGCATGGCTCTCTGGAGTTTGTAGTCTGATCGTGGTATTCACGATGGACGGCTTTTGTGCTGTTTCCACAAGGCGAGCTCCTCACTTCTTGATGGGCCACTTACGCTTTGGAAGCAGCAGCGTAAGCTGGGGGGGACCCCCTCATCCAAGTGCCCCTCAAAATCGTGGGCCCTGGGCCAACTGCCTCCCCCCCCCCGCATGGCCCTGCGGAGAAGGGTCCAGAGCAGAAGAGCTTTCCAGGCACAATGGTGGCTTCTGCCAAGGGTTGCTCACTAACCGTGGCAGACACCAGGCCCGCAGTGACATGGAGGATTGGAAGTCAGGAATGGCCCTCCAGAGAGGTTTGGCCTACAACTCCCATATCCCCCGCCAATGGCTATGCTGGATGGGAGTTGTAGACAAAACATCCGGAGAACCGTTAGTTGTTTACCTCTGGCTTATGGAAATCTCTGGGACTCACCTCCACAAGAACCTAGCCCAGAAGACATTAGCCCCCCCTTAAACCTTTCAATCTTACACAGCATGACTCTGAACACAACAAGGGTGCAATTCTATGTATGTTTAGAAAGGGGAAAAGGCCAACGACTCCCAGTATGCCCCAGCGAACCATAGGCATGCTGGCTGGGGCATGCTGGGAGTGGTCCTTTTTTCTGTCTAAACATGTATAGGATTGCATCCTAAATGGGTCTTATTTCCAATTAAGATTGGGATTTTTAGAAACCTTTTAACACACACACACATACACACACACCATTACTCATTTATTTATGAACAAACAAACCGATTTTTACGATTGACCCAACTGCTCATTGTGTACCATGTATCTTCTAATTTTTGTTTGGCACCTTGTACATGGTACGAAATAAGACATAAGACACAAATCCCATTCAGTTCAATGGAGTTTACTCCCAGATAAATGTATGTAAGATCACAGCCTATATCTCTTACAGAGGGATAAAGGGGATAAAGAAGAATCTTGAACACATCTTAAAAAGGATTCATGCACCTTTTAACTAAGGACCTGGGTCAAATCGGTGAGGATGGGACTCAGTTTACACCAGCAGAGTAGAAATTGGACAGGGAACCTTTTGCTCCCCTAGGACTGCCCAGGTATGAATTTAAATCCTCTTTCCGCTGCTTAGTATGAGCCTCATCAGATGTATTCAGACATCAGCTGACGCCTTGCCCTTTACCTCCAATTCAACCCAAGTATACGTCGTTTCTATGAATCATGATTCCATGAATCAAGGTGTTTATGATGACATAATATTCAAATGAATCCATGTTTAAACGTTCAAAAAAGAGGTTTGACGGTGAAAAGACAGTTCATACTAAACACCCTCCCTCCACCGTCTCCTCAGATCTTAAACACATTGACTCATAAGTAAATTATATTTCTTTACTTTGAATACATTTGCTGGATTCAGCTCCAGTGAAATTTAGAGGTATTTAAATGACTTCGCTTTTGTTCCCCATCCCCTCCCCCTTTTTAATTTTGATCTCCTATTGTTTTCGTTCAGTATCATGGCCTTTGAAATACTTTTTAACTTTAAATTTTTATGCTAGTAGTGAACACTCAGGGTGAGAGGGGCAGCCAGAGAAGGAAGACTGGCAGTAAAAACAGCCCCCCCCCATTTTTATTTTAAACCTAAGCGACTTCTGATTCACTCTTCTTTTAGTGCATTGGACTGGATGGATTGAGAGTGGTTTAGCCGGAAAAGGAGAAACCATCCTTGCTGCTTTCAGGACAAGGCACACGCAACAATCCTTCGTCCTGGATTTTGCACGAGATTTTGCAGAGTAAGCCCCATTGAGTTCGGTTGGATTTATTCCCTGGCAAGTGTGTGCTAGACTGCAGCCCTACACCCTAGTTGAGGGAACTCGAGAGCAATCTATCGAAAAATCATTTTGGCTTGTCCTCCTCCTTTTCTTTTTGGCTAAACACAAAATAAATGATGGTAACATAGAACAAATTTTTCATAAGCCTCTAAACGTTTTTATTGATTTGCAATATTTAGCAGATGTGTGCTGCATCAATCAAACAAGGGATTTACCTTTTGAACTCACTTGACTCCCCTGCTTTTTTCTTCTTTGTGCAGGGTGGCATTTAAACAACAACAACAACCACTTATATGTGCATAAGATGCCTACACAAACCTATTGGTTGGAAATAAGCTCTGACGATGGATTCCATCAGAATTTAGTTCCAAGATAGCATGCTCAGGATCACAGACAAAACATGTCCATAACTAGAGTCATGCTGGATCAGACCAAGGGTCCATCTAGCCCTGCACTCTGTTCAAAGATCAACCAGCTATGGACCAAGAACCCAGAAGCAGGACAGGGTGCAACAGCACCCTCCCACCCATGTTCCCCAGCAAGTAGTGTATATAGGCTTCCTGCCTCTGATATTCATTTGAAAGGTGTGAAGGGCATGTGTGTGGTTTAATCACCGCTTTACATACAGGTTGATGCCAGCTACAATCCTGCACACAGTTACTTGGATGTAAGAGGTAGTAAGTTGGGCTCATGGGAGTAAATCCATATAGGATCGGAGGTGCATGGCTTGTTTCACATCTCAATCCTGAACTCAGTTATTTAGAAAGCAATGTGACTTATTTCTGTAGACTTCCAAATATAGTGAGTTTGGTTAGGATCCGTGAGTTGGATCTAGACTTTAAAGGCTTAAAGCAGACCTGTTGAAATCAAAGGGACTAAAATTAGTCATGACTAAATTAAGTCTCATTGATTTTAATGGTTTTATTCTAAGCATAACTAAATCTGAATCCAATGCTCTGTAAAGATTAGATCTTATTTGCCACCAACCCAATAGGGGAGCCAGTCTTGATGTAAACTCATTTAAGTCCTTGATTCCCACACCCACCCAGCATCTACAATTTCGGATTTCGAGAGCTGCAGACTCACTTGTTAGACATTATGTGAATTTTAGCGGAATCTGCCCAACCATATTTAAAACGATTTACATCTCTACCGGATTAACAGGAATGATTTGGATTGGCAGCACAAAGGTTACCAATGACTAAGTAGATCTTTAAAATATATCTTGGTTTTGTTTCTGTCCACCTATGGAAAACTCTTCTAATGCTATTTGGATTTATAAACACGTATTTATTTATTTTTTGCAGTGCGTCTGTGTGAAATCATGAATAGATTACAACTGAAACTCAACGGAACAGGGAGCGAAAACTTTGCTGATGCTTTCCAAATTCCTATCAAATAAAATTCCTATGTTTTGTTCCTACATACTCCCTAACCTTTCCCAAAAGGGGAGGAGGGATTAGAAGTCACCTTCTATTGCATTTGTAGAAAGCCATATGAATCATGGCCATAACAATAAACCAGAGAAAGTCAAAGCCAAGGGAGACCGGAATGTTGATGCAAAACACTGAATGAAATCAGAGGCGCAGGGTGGAAACTGTGACCAAAAGATCACGGGCTTGGATCCGAACCGCGTTGAACATTGATAGCAAAACAAAACTCTGGGGAGAAGGCACAGGATGCCTTTGTACCAAAGGCTAACTCGATCCCACACATCTTGATTCAGAAGAGAATCCCATTGTGTTCAATGAGGCTTATTCCCAAACAAGTGGATGGTAGCCCCAGCCACATTTTTTCTCCTGCACCACCCGTGTGTGTGTGGTGTGATGACCACAAACATTTTTCTTTTCTTTCCCTCAACAGCGTTTCCTTTAAATCATGTCTCTGAAACACACCCGGCTTCCTGCCTGACCTCGCATGGCATCGTTCCGAGCTGCCTGGGGAAAAGAGACACCTGAAGTCCTGTCTCTAGCATCTCTCTCTTTATGAACTCATCTCTTTAATCCTGAATGAAACGTGATTAACTGCCCACTTAAGTCAGAATATCAAAGTAGTATTGGGCTATCAAAGACCTTGGCCCCATAATAATTAAAAATATTGGGACATTTCCTTTAAAGCTCCCCCCACCTCTCTTTGAGCCTATCTACACAAGCAGGATAAAACACTTTGAAAACATTTTGAAAACTGTATCTGGAGTGTGTCCTGGGCCCCAACAGTTCTCAAAACTGTTATAAACCGTTTAAAACTGTTTTAAACCGTTTTAAAGCAGTAGTGTAGATAGTCTCTCTCTCTCTCTCTCTCACACACACACACACACACACTCACACACACTTTCCCTTTCAGTCCCGGGTTTGTCCCAGAAATGTGAACTGCTTAAGTAAGTAATTCTACCATTTTGTTTTTCAAAGTCCCTGCTTGTTGGCGTTGCTTTCTACAGGGGAATTTTGGTTGCTTACCGTTTGGGAAGAACGATCATAGATAGAAATAGTTGCATTAAGTGTTAGTCTAACTCAAGTCCCATTCATTTGAATAGATCTACTCTAAGTTGGACTACCATTGTTTACAACCCCTCCTTACCTCAAGGCCCATGTGAGCACCAACAAGACAGATACGTTTAAGGTTGAAATAGAAGCGAGGAAGAAAGACACGAATAGAGGAAAGAAGGAAGAATAACAAAATGTAATCGGTACTCTGTCTGTCTTTCTGTCTATCCATATACATTGTCGATCTGTCTCCTACCTAATGAGACTAGAGACATTGACTAATTAAATTCAGTTTCTGGAACAGTCTCTTGCCTATTCTGCCCAGAGTCAGAAAAGAAAACAGCCCTGTATTCTGCAACATCTCCTTCGGGGCAGATTTCCCCCAAGTCTGAGCACATATCAGTGATTTAAGAGGGAGCCTCCTTGGCCATCTCCTCATCACCTGACCAGGGGCCAAGAAAATCTCGCCGGGGCCTGTGGAGGATCAACGGTAAACACCACCAAGCAACAAGAGGGCAAGTGGGGGACGCGAGAAACCCCCCGCTTCAGTGCTCCGAGAAAGGGCAGATAGTCTAACTGCTCGTCTAATTGTGAGTGACAGCGGGCCCCCACCCCCAAGGAAGCCGCCCCACGGAGTCGCCTTCAGCAATCTCTTTTTCTCTGCAAGCTTCTTGACGGAGGTTTTAAACTTAGCACGCCTCGGATGGGTCTGTAGCGCCAAAGGGGTTTAAATCCACGAGGTTTATGGACTGAGCCAGGACTAATAGGTTCGCTAGGTTCGCTAGGCGGGCTGTCAGGGGCTTCATAAATCGTTCCAGACGCCCGATTCTGAAGACGTAAGGTTACTTGGAATAAACTGAATTAAAAAACCAATGGCGCTGACTTCCAATTAAGTGTGTTTAGGACGTTGGTGTTAAATTCTTTCTTTTTTGTCCTTTTTTTAAATGAGAAGCATTGGTTAAAAAAGAAATGCAAAGACAATCTACCTCCGAAGCTTTTGATCTCCCAGATTCTCTTTCTCTCGTAAATTCTCAGCCACCACTGATGGGTTTACATTTTGGTGACATGTTAAATTCCACCCCTCCGAAGTTTCTTAATCATTACGCTGCCTGAGATCAGAGAGGCATCATTTTTTCCAGAATCCAAAAGTTAAAGTGGGGGAAACTCCCGTACACAACTTCAGTCCCTTTCCTACCCACTGGTTCAAATAATTGTTCTGGGAAAGGATTACTCACCCGAAGAGAGTAAAAAAATAATCTATCTATCTATCTATCTATCTATCTATCTATCTATACACACACACACACACACACAAAATCAATAGAGTAGAAGAAAAACGGTACCTCCATTATTGCTTAAAAGTGAGATCAAACTGAAAGACAAATCCCTCCTATATTAAAATATGCAGTCTATAATTCATTGTAGAATAAACTACATTTATTTCATTTTTAAAACTTCTGAGATTTTTTCCACAATTACAGGATCTGAAGTATGGCAGGTTACTGAATTCAGTATGTTGCCGCAAGTGTGCAATTGCAGAATAGCTACTCCAGAGTCGCTCCATTCAGGTCAATGGGACACTTTCGGAATGATATATGAGTTACGTCATCGTATTTTGAGTAACTTTAGTTCCAACCAAATAGCTCTGGAACTAAATAGCTTCGAATTTCAATGACTTTTGAAATTCTTATCCAAGGGTAGGTGTAGGATTGTAAACAGGAATGGGGGATATTTTGAAGTATAATCTCAAATTCATGAGAAAGCAACGGTTATTCACGGATACGCACACACACGCACAAAATATACCTTGCCTATGAATAAGATTATTGATAAAATGACAAAGTAATCCTATGGACCGTAGCTCAGAAGTACATCCTACTGGATCCAGTGGAGCTTAAATCAGCAGCCTTAAATCAGTTAGGAATGCTACTATTCCTGCTCTCTCTCGCTGGCTCACCCTTATTGTATCTGGACAAAAGTTCAGTTCAAATCAGTAGGATTTCCTTCCAACTAAACTTATAGAGGTTTAGAGGTAACAGTTTCGTGTGTGTGAGCGTGTGTGTGTGTGTGTGTGTGTGAGAGAGAGAGAGAGAGAGAGAGAGAGAGATTTAAACCCAATTTCGAATATTGGGATGAACCT
The DNA here is from genome assembly GCA_029215795.1 of Anniella stebbinsi. NCBI lineage: Eukaryota > Metazoa > Chordata > Lepidosauria > Squamata > Anniellidae > Anniella > Anniella stebbinsi. The sequence continues at coordinate 162,142,564 of JARDYH010000003.1, read as the reverse complement.
CGGGTGATTTATTTTAACCTTTCAATTCAAAATATTTCTTTGGTGCGAAAAACACATCCTTTCCTGAGCAAGAAAAAAAAATACAATTTATAAATCATTCTAGGACTGCCCAGCAATGGAAAGTTAATCTGTCTGGCTAATTTATTTTCAAGGAATTAATCAATTAATTATGCAATTGAAATAAACTTGACAACATCTCGATAAAGATAATTATTTTTTAAAGATAAGAAACATAATTTTGAACAAGTATTGTCACAATTCAATTTAGACAGGGTGTTTTACAATATCGTTGATTTGAACTATCTGCCTTGGATTGTATGCTAATTGTTTGGGAAATTATCATCGAATACTCTGCATTGATTCATATTTACCACACACCATCAGAGAGAGATTCACATGGAGCTGTTCAGATTAAAACCGGTATTTTACACATGAAGCCAGTACGTTAGCCGATGAATGGTATCTAATATTCGATTAAAGCTTTCAGCCCTAGGACATTAGCTAAACTCTCAAGAGGAATATTTGGAGAGGGGGAAAGAGCTAGCGGCCGTATGGTAATCAAATTGGGGGGGGGGGGGCATCTCGATCCTGAACACAGGCAGCTGGTAATGAGCCCTTTTCACCCAAAGTGTAAGTACCAAAGCTCTTGCGCAGGACTCAGTCACTGCGCAGGAGAATTTCCCAATAGATTGTGTCCTGCGTCTTTAGTTACCAGGTGCAACTTTTAAACATAGGATCTCTGGCTTCATAGTATTCGGCATGTATCCCATTATACAAATTAAAAGTTCACTGTTCGATTTATTTTTGAAAGGAGTGAAATAATTTCCCTTAGTGGATATTCCGATAAGAATAACATATTTTAAATCCTTTCCCTCCCTATAAAGAAAAACGCAATAATTAACATTAATCTTAACTTCTCAACCTATTTGACCTTTATTTCTGGGGTGGGTAGAATGCACAGAACTAGTGCAATCAACTAGTTCAACCAGCCACCACTATTTGTCTTTTATAAAACACGTTGCGATTTAAAACAACAATTTTATTATGTTTGAGTTCACAGTACTCCTGAGAGGATGATGAGCGTTAGTCCCATTTTACAGATGACGAACTGAGCCTGAAAGTTAATGACGCCTGAAGCCACAAGTTTTGGGCATTCACTGAAAGGGATGGGACTTGAACCCAATCCCCCAAGCTCATATGCCAATCCCACTCTGTATCCAATACGTTTTAAATCTATTGATTAAAAGGTACATGTAGCTCTGCCTGGAAAAAGGCAGAAGGTTTTTAAAAGCCTGGAAGAGATGGGGTTTGTTTTGAGGTACTACGAAAGGAATAGAGGGCGACACACACTCCTTAGGTTCTCCTCTCCCCATCCCATCCACTTTTATACCCTTCTAAGGAAGAAGCACCCGCTTTGGAGGGGGATCTGTAATTTCTGATTGGCCGAGGGCACCTCTTGATTGACACCCGTTCTCCCTCTCTCCATGGGCTCCGCCCCGTCCCAGTCACTTTATTGACACTAATGAGCAAGTTCTTCCCACCGGTCTCCTGCCTGGAAGTGCTGACAGATCAAGGCAACAAATTTCAATTACAAGCCCTAATTTGTGTCCGCAGAGCGTTTGTTACCGATGTCAGAGCTGTTTGGCCCCTCAGACGAGGCAGAGCTTGCAGGAGGAGGAGGAGGAGGGGAAGAAGAGAAGCGCCGCTTTTGCAGAAAGGAATAGGAGGGGGCGGCGGCGGCGGCGGCGCACCCCAAGCCACTTCGGGCGGCGAGAAGTTGGATGTAAAGGAAAAGGCGAAGAGGAGGCGAGCGCTGCGGCCTGGAAGGAGGAACGCAAGCAGGGGGAGGGAGAGGAGGGCTCCGAGCCCGCCGGCCTGGGCATGGCAGAGAAAAGGAGAGCCTCGCCTTGCACCATGCTGAGCCTCAAGGCTCACGCTTTCTCGGTGGAGGCGTTGATCGGAGCCGAGAAACAGCAGCAGCAGCAGCCGCAAAAGCGACGAAAGCTGGTGGCGGCCAGAGAAGAAGCGCCGGCCGAAGCGGGCAGCAGTTGCGACCAGGGCTCCAACGAAGGTGCCGAGAACAGCGGCGTTTTGCCGCCCAGCGCTGAGAGCCGGACGGCCGCCGACGCCGTGAGGAACTGCGCGGCCCAGACGCTGCCTCCTGGTAAGTGATCGAGTCCCCCGCGTTCCCTCAGTCCGCCTGGCTTATTGGAAAAGGCTCCAACCCGCCACCTTTCCTCGCCAGATCAGCCCTTAATCGGGCCGGAAGAGCTACATTGTTTCTAAGGGTATGCGCCTCTGATCGCCCCAGTACCAAAGGCCAGGTCTCTCGCTTTCTTTCTGCAAGCGATCCCTGCATTCGCATACCCCGACTCAATTTGCCTCTTCGAGGCAGCTGTCAGTGCCCAGTGCCTGCCCTCAAGCGCTCTGTACTTTCCTCCGATGTACCCTCCTTAAACTAAGCAGACAGGCTCGGTCTGCAGTTTCTTAAACTTGGAGAACATCTCCTAAGTCTTGTGGCGGTTGAAGAGAATGCAAAATAAATTAATTCCTTTTAAAACACTTTGGATGTAATGGGACAGTCTCTCCCCAATGATCTGTTTCATGCTTTAATATAATATTATGCATGTTGTTTGTAATCCTGTCCCAGTTTTGTTTTCCTGAAAGCAATTGGTTTCTGTGGGATTACTTTTAGATAACCTGTGTAGGACCAGTGTTTTTCAATTCTATTTATATGTTGCCTAATCCTATGGATCTCGCCGAGTTCAATAGGGCTTACTCCCAAGTAAGTGCCAATAGGTTTGGAGCCCCACCACATCCTAGCAGTGATGCTTCAGTAACAGTTACTCAGAAGCAAACCCCATTGAGTTCAATGAGACTTCTTCCCAGGTAAGTATGTGTAGGATTGTAGCCTAGAAGTGTTACTTTGTTTCAGAGAGTGGCCACAATCCAGAGAGCGAGCCGTGAATAAATTCTACTGGAGTGAAAGGGACCTAAATGTTGATTGTAATGATATACTTAGACAGCTTTCTGTGATTAAATGCACATGTTTTTAAAAACTTATTTGGCTCTCATATATAATTTCTTTAAACCCTATTTTATTCTAGAGCTGTATAATTATTAATATCTGTTAATAATAATTCAGCCAATACTAAATAATTCCCTGCCAATTTTGATATTATATTATTATTAATAATAATATGAATACTCAAGTCCACCACTTTTCTCTCTTAACTGTCCGATTTGGGCTGAACGTAAGTATAGTAAGGAACAAATACTTGGTAATTTTGGGGTCTTTCCTAAATAAGATTTATTTTTTAATATTTTTGAAGTTTTTAATTTCCTAATGAAACACAACTTTTGACTTCATCAAGAGACACTTAAGGAATTGAGTGCATTTGATGAAATATCTAATCAAGATACACAAATGAAAAGAGACAACGAAATAATATACTGTCTATACCCCTCCTTTATATTTATTCCTTCTAGACTCATTTCTGTGGCTTCCCAACAAAATGCAATTCGATAATATTTTAGGGATCTGTTTGGAGAGAAATAGATCCATGAACGCTCATCTTCTTAAGTGCATTTGATAATTCATCCAATTGAACTCCGCAGGATTTATTTTCAAATGTGTTTTCGACTGGAGCGCCGGACTCCTTCAATTTATTTCATAAACTCATTAGGTGCATTTAGGCAAGGATTAAGGACGGCTACATCCCATAAAGGAACATAGTTTAAACGCACGCTTTAGAGTTTCAGTCACGTCGGGTTTAATAGGATTTGGGCCTAATTCTCACTGGATTGCACCTCATAATCTCCAAGAGTCACTGCAAATCCAGCATAAAAGAAGTCCCGCTAAAATGCGTGCAAATTTTATAACATGCAAAACCTACAAGTCTATTTTTTAAAAACCAAACTTGAAAAATAGGGTCCCTCACAGTGCAATTCTCACAATGCAATCTGTAAATTCCTTGACTTCGATGGGACTTAACGGCCAAGTACGTATAGATGGGATTGCTGCCTTCCTTTCTATTCCGCGGATTTAGGGTGTTTAGGAAATGTAGGGAGTAAAGATTAGATTTTTGAAATGGCTCTCGAACTGGGAGGCTAGTGGCTCGATCCTGAGTAGCATCCCCCCGTTGCCATCAATGGCATATGTTAACAAGGGAGTGGGACTTTATTTTCCATTAAAACTAATGGGACTTCCTTGAGGCGAAGGTAGTTTCTTCGGGGTCGCTGGCTTTTTTTCACCCCGCCCTCACTGACCTTCGCCTCTGGTGCCTTCTGCTCCAAGGAAGAGCGCGCTTGTCTCTTTAACAACACCCCACCGGCGTCTGGCCCTGGCGTCCTTCTCCTGCTTGTTTGAGAGGAGGATGTCCTTCATTCCCGCCTTTGGGGCGACCAAGCAGTCTTTCTCCAAACTAATCCTTCACTTTGTATCCCCGCGCCCCATTGCTGCGTGTGCCCGAACGACAGCCGCCTCGTATTTTCACGCGAGGCGTTTAGGCCCAGAAGAGAAACGGGACGCCAGGCGTTGCTATGGTCGCGCCAAAACCAGTAGGGAAAGGTGCAAAACGCACGTGCCCCATTTCCAAAGGCCGCACGTGCTCTCAAGGGGAAGAAAGGGGTCAGCAACCGCAACCAGTGTTTTGGATGCCCTTTCGTTGGTCGGCAGAGAAACCTTTGACTCCCTTTACCATGCGGCTATCGACTTTGTGCCCTCCTTTTTAAAACGCCAAAGACGCGGAGGCAGCAACAGCAGCTGCGTCGCCTGGCGCCTTGAGCTGTTTATTTGCCTAACGTGCGCTATCTCTTTCTCTCCCCTCCCCACCCATTTCCCCCTCAGGTAGTTGCGAAGAAAGTTTTCTAAGTGCTGCTACGTCGCCCCCGTTGTCCCCCGGAGGTCCTGCCAAGGCGGAGGGCACCAGTAGGCCGGCTTCTCCGCTGCTTGCGCCGCAAGTGCCTCGGGTAGACCTGCAGGGCGCGGAGCTCTGGAAGCGCTTCCACGAGATCGGCACCGAAATGATTATCACCAAGGCGGGAAGGTAAAAAAATAATTTAAAAAATAAGGACGCCATCCTATGCATGCTTAGACAGAAAAAAAGTTCTACAGCGCCTGGCTGGGGAAAGCTGGGACCTGTAGAACTTTTTTCTATCTAACCACGCATGGGATTGCGCCCTAAACCACCACCACGTAAGCAAAAAAGCCATCCGGTCCAGCCAGGCCGAACGACTTCCTGAAAGTCGCAACCCCTCAGCGCTCTTTGACGTGCTGCGCAGCTTACGTACGTGGCGCTGTGGCTGAGCTGCATGGAGGGCTTTTGCATGACCTCTGGGACCGTGCAAAAGAGATGGTGCTGCATTCTGTTTTGACAATGCCTTGCATACGTTTTGCGCCCCCGAATTCGATGAGGTACAGAGCGCGGTTCTATCCGGTCATCCTCCGTCGGAGGGGATGGCTCCAAAACATGGTTCATCGCTGGATACATTTAACTAATCTAATTGACATCGCGAATCTCTCCCCTTTCCCTTCCTTCTTTTAAACATGGCGTATTTAAACATGGCTTATTAAACATTTATTTCAGTAGAAATTTATTTTCAAATGGCACTACATAAGTGGCAACCAAAACTATTCATATAAATGGGATTTCGTGTAATTTAAGATTTGATTTCACTTGAGTTTAGTGATACTTCCACACTCTTTTCCACCTAACGCATTGATGTGAAATTCAACTGATTTGGAAGGAAATTCAACTGATTTAATATTGAATTGTTTCCAAGTAATGGGTTTATGGTAGAAGTTATCTCTGTGGTATCTATTCTGTATGGTAAATCACTTAGTGTGTGTGTGTGTACATCCGCATACGTATATTTTAATCTACCATTTCTGGCATTTATACATATCTCTAGAATCCTTCTAGATATTTTTGAGAAAATTATTGCAATAAAAGAAGTCAAATACAAAATATTAAAGAGAACCCATTGCTCTATCTTGGTTTTATGTTTCAGATGGCTTAAGGTTTCCATGTTGCATTATATTGTTTCATGATATGGCTTCTCCACCATTTTAATTAAATAAAAAATCTTACGCTGCTGACAATAGATATTTAAATGACCTCTAATTTCTAAAAACAATCATTTAAAGATGTGTGGATACAATCCAAAATCCACAAGTATTTACTTAAGTCAAAATGACTTAAATAAATTGATTTATAAAGCTGGATAGGCCACAATAATTTTAGATGAGATGGAAATATGTGGGATTTTAGGTTTCCTGTTCATTATGTTAAAGGGTATGAATGCTACATTCTTCTTTAAAAAAAACCACCCCAACCCCTTTCTTCCCTTCGAAAGGATACACATGGTAAAAACCTGCACAGTATAAAAGTATCTGAACTTATTAGAAATTACAGAAACATATTTTATTGAATCCATATGCTACCTTCTACATTTTCAGAGGGGCTTTATTAATGATTGAAGTGCAGTCTTAAACAGCACAAGGCAACATTTGTCTTAAAAGTTGTCCTGTCAAAGATTTTCTTTTTTATCTTACAGGTGCAGTGAAATAACAGCAAGAACTAGTTAGCTACATCTAGTTTTGCACTCTTGTTTAGTTAACCGTTATGTCAAAAATTCCTGTTATTTTTAAAAATTGCATTGTTCACTTATGGTAAAAGAAAAAGATAGCATGCATTTGTTATAAAAGTCCTTGAAAATTAATATATAGAGATGGGTTTTCATTTGAAAAATAAATTACATCTTCAACTTCCCAGCCTACAACTACTCCACTTAAAACCTAGTGAAAATTGTCATATGCACTTTTGTATTAATGAGCTTTGATTCCCTCCCCCGTCCATAATAAAATGACAAAATTCATAATATCTATTAATGAATTTCTTTTATCTTTTGAATATGAAACACTTTAGGTCACCTCCCTTGCAATTCCTCTGTATGAGCTCAACTGAAACTAACGGGAACTGCATTTTCTTTATCCTGAATATGGGACATTCCATGGCATTTTGGCATTTATGATAGAATTACACGTTGTTGGATTCAGTTCACTCATTAAGGCTGTAATTCTCTACACTGTTACACTGTTACCTCAGTGTAAGTCCCCTTGAAACCAACAGGATACCCTTTATTTATAGAATTGCACTGTAAGTAACTAATCGTTTATAAGATTATAATTTATAAGTAATGCACCTTCTATTGCCTTACTTTTATTTACGTCCCAAACCTAACTTTGTTTATGCAGAAGTAATCCCATTTGTTTTAATAGCACACATCTAAATAGTGCACATCCAAATATTGGTAATCTTAGGATTGCCACTTTCATTGTAAATTCTATTTTTTTCTATATATTCATTCAACCTTTGCAAGCAATACCAGCCTGTACTAGCAAAAGAAACAAAATCACCTCTGGAGCGATGTTTACTGTTTCAATAATGTCTGTACACTGCTGAAGTGGTGGTTGAAGCTATCAAGGTTCACTGTGCCAATCAACGATGGGGAACAACTTATTCTAGGCACCCCATATATCTCCCCTCCCTATGACAGCACTGTTAGTGTTGATAATCTCTTTCATGGAGAAGAGCCTCATGTATTAAAGTACGTATACAAGCCCAGTGCTGGATGCAAGAATCTCTTGATCAGGGCTTGTGACTTGAAGTAAGTTCCATTGATTTTGGTGGGACTTCTTTTTGAGTAAACAGGCTTGAGTTCAAAAGGCTGACCTCTGTTTCTTTATGAGTAATAGCTGCTACTTGAACACATGATTTCTAAGAATTACCAGTGGGGTAAATCCAACATTATGCGAGCAGACCTCTGCTTCTGAAATGGGCCTTTTCCTATCCTCTCCATCTGCCTCCCACCACCACCACCAGCTTTCCACACGTTCCCCTATATCTGCTTCAGATTTGGGGCATGTGCAGGGAGGTGTGAGGGGGAGGGGAAGTCAATCTGCCTGTGGTGTCTGTTCCACTAGAGGAAGGACACCATCAGATACAACCCAATGTGTTTATAACAGCTAAAACAAAAACTCAAAATAAAAATGGCTTGCTGATCAATGACTACACTTGAATTATGTGGAAGAGTTTGTACTTTGAAGGAGTTTCAGAAAACATACAAAACATGGTTCAGCACAAAATACATATGTAAAATTTGTTGGGGCTTGCATAATAAGACTATTTTGGGAACGAGCTGGCTATAATTATATTTTTAAAAAGGCTTCCTGCAGATAATTTTAAATGAAAAAGGGTTGGGGGATGATTCCTCAAACATGTTCCTGCTTCTGTATTCCAAGTTCTGTTTTTTATTAAATGTTCTTTTTTGTGTTCAGACGGATGTTTCCGGCTATGAGAGTGAAAATTTCAGGCCTTGACCCCCATCAACAATATTATATTGCTATGGACATTGTCCCCGTGGATAACAAAAGATACAGGTATAGTATGAAATATATAAAACTTGGAATACTGGTGGAAAATACGACTAGTTTGGAAATTAACAGAAGGTTGTGCTTAACTTTCTTCCAAATTCCTATCTTCATCTCACTGCATGAAAAATGAGTGCTTTGTGCCAAGCACGTGAGAACAATCAAGGGTGGTTGACGTTTTTTCTGCTTTGTACGTTTGGTTCAAATATTGAACACATACTATATTATTCAAATTATTGGTGTGTGTTTTTTCTTGTCAACGTAAGCAGTAATCCTTCAGCCCCTTACTTGGGAATTGATTAATTGAAGCCAGCAAAATTGGGGTGGGCTGTCTGTATCTTGAACAAGCCATGTTTTTCTAGCCCAGTTAGTTCAGTACTAGAGCACCCACTTTATATGCCGAAAGTACCAGTTTCAATCTCTGCCATCTCCAGGTAGGTCTAGAAATGAATACTGCCTGAAACCCTGGAGAGCCACTGCCAGTGTGGACCGTACTGGACTAGGTGTCTGAGCACAAGGCAGCTTTCTATTTTCCTAGCTAAAGAACAGCACTATGGGGGAATATTGTGCTTAGTCAATAAATATGTTTCCATTAGGTCTTTGCATAAAATTATTATATATTAATAAATAAATGGAAAAATACAATATCTATACTAAAACTGTAACTCCCTTGATTTGTCTTGAATGATTTCCAGATGGGCCTGTTCTTGTTTAGGTTTTGCTGTGGGTGGGATGTATTTTCGGAGAGATGGGAGAGACAGGCTAATAGGGGCACTGACATTTTACAAGTTGAGAGCAGAAGAAGATGGGGCAGTAGATGGGGCAGTCTGTTACAGGAGAAGGGATGCCAACTAGGTTTTGGTTGTCCCACTTCCCAGGCTGTGTCTAGACCAAGGAGGTCTCCATTGCATTGATGGTAGTCAGTCTCCTTGGGTTGAAGGTACTGCTGTTGAATACCAGGTCAGTAAATGGGGAAAAAACCCAGCCATCTGATCCTGGATGAGAAGGCTGATCTGACTTGTATTACAGAGACCTTGTTGGATGAAACTGGGGGATTTAAACTTTTTTAAACTTTATCCTTCTGGATTCTCCATGCAGCAGCAGGCAAGACCTGGGAAATAGCTAGATGGAGTTGCATTAGTGTGTCATGGTCTGTCATGATTCTGTTCCCCTAACCAAATGCATCATTCAGCAGTTGTCCAGTTTTGAATGTGTGTTTTTGATTCGTGCCAAACTCATTTAGTGAGATGCACTCTTGATCTGTTTGTGTGTGTATGTGCGCTGCGGGGAGTGATGGTGATCTTTTGGTAGATTTGTTATCATACAAATCACTACTTGGTACAGTTTAATTTTGCTATACTGCTGAGTCTTTGCAAGGGTGGAAGACCCATTAGGATGGTCCTCCAGGAGACTGATGAATCCAAGTAGCTTTCTGATGTATTACATTAGGAGTCCTGAGCATGGCGCTCATGGGTACCATAGCACCTCCAAGGGTGACCACGAAGCTCCCTGCCCCCTTCAAAATATTTTTTAAATAAAAACCTTGTAAAATGGGCAGTCTTCTTTCCATTTCTAGCCTCACTATTTCTATCTCCCCGACTCTTTAGCTTCCTATTTCTTCCCCTCTTAGCCTCTGGCCTTGCGCTTCCTCTACACCTTTGCCCTCCTGTTTTCCCTTCCCTCTCAGCATCTACCTTTGCTATTTCTCTCTCTACCTCTTTACCTTGCTGTTTCTCCCTTTCCCAGCCTCTGGCCTTGTTCTTTCTCTCCCTTCTACCCCTTTGCCTTGCTCTTTCCTCCTCCCCCCTTCCTCTAGCAACCTACCCCCATACCTCTCTTTTGACTAGTCAGGCCCCCATGGAAGTCATTATTTGACTACCCACATCATCTGTGGGAGCCATTTTGTGGTGGTGCCCACAGCAGTTTCTCAAATTCCCAGATGTGTCCACAGGTCCAAAAAGATTGGGCAGAGTAGAAATGCCTTGGGTGTTTGACAAAGTCACTCGAGATTGCCCTCTCTCACTTCATAGAGCCAAAGAAGCTCCTTAATTTTCTGAGGAACTTGGAGTGGCAGTGATGGCAGCAAGTATATTTTTTCTGCACTATTGCATCTGCACAAAATTGACCCAACAGATCTTTTTTCAGTGGTTATGGGCTTATTATATCTGGTCTCAAGATGGTAATGAGGACAACTAAACAGCCTGCTGTGACAAATGTTCAAGTTAGTTTACAGATAAAATCACTTATGTGTATTCTGACTTGGATGCCATAGTTAATGAGGTTCCAGTTTTTATAACTTCCATACCTGCTTTCCCAGTTGTCATTAATATTTTTTCAAATTGTAGATCCTGTGAATGTGGACAGGATACGGACAAGTAGAACTTACCAAATATGTGTTCCACCTATGCCCTTTCTGGCGTATAAAAGCTACTAGAGTGGGACTGGCTGAGTGGGTCAGAAGAGTGAGTAATGCCTTAGGCCTGAAAGAGATGGTAAGGCATTTGTTTAAAAAAGCTCTCCTTGAATCTCACCATATTGGATCATTTCTGGCCAATCCCCAATGTTCCATTCTCAGGCAAGATGCTCAAAGCATGTGGCATCATCTCAATTCTAGGTTTTCCTGGATGATACAGGTGATCTAGATCTATTTCAGTCCAGTTTCAGCCCTGGTTATGGAATGGAAACTACTCTGGTCACCTTGAAATATTATCTTTGCCAGGAACTGGACAGGTGGAGTGCATCCCTATTCTTCTGGACCTCTCAGCAACTTTTGATACTGTTGATCATGGTATCTTTCTGTAGCTTTGGACAGGTGTGGACTGTTTTGTAATGGTTCCAGTCCTTAGAGAGGCAGTTCCATTAAATGGTGCTTGGGGATGCCTGTTTGACAACTTGGCCATTGGCCTATGTTATTCCACAAAGTTCTATTCTAACCCCCATGCTATTTAAAGTCTACTTGAAACAGCAGTGGGAGTTTTTCTGGTGTTTTGAAGTCCAGTGCTGTCAATATATAGATGACACCCAGTTAGCTCTCCTTCCCATCATGGAAACTGTCGATGTTCCGCATCAATGTCTGATATTGGTAATGGACCAGGGCAAACACATAGAAACTCTATCCAGAGAAGACAAAGCTGTTACCCTGGTCAGTAGAAAGCCAGAATAGGGAATTGGGGTCCAACCTTTTTTGATGATGAGGTTGCACATCCCTTGAAAAATGAGTTCATAGCTTGGAGGTACTCATAGATTCACTCACTCCTAGACCTGGATGCCCTGGGTTTCGGCAGTGGCCAGGAGTGTTTTTTGATTAGCATCCTTTCCTTGGTGTTGCCTGATTTGGCCCTGGTGACACACATCTTAGTTATATTTCATTTGGATTGCTGCAACATCCTATTAGTGAGGTTGGCTTTGAAGACTGTTTATAAACTTCAGTTCAGAATGCTGTTATAGGGAGCATATGACTGCCTGTCTGTTTCAGGGCACAATGCAAAGAGCAAGTTATAAAGCCCTAAACTTGCCCTAGTGTTGAGATCTTTCATAATTGCCTTTTTCCCTGCCTCGCCAACATCTGATGATGTTGAGAAAGGGCTTTCTCAACGGCTATGCCCAGTCTTGGGAATTCTGTACTGAAGGATGCCCTTCTGGCACCCTTGTTAATGGCCTTCCACCATCACCTCTTCTCTGCTGCTCTGTCTTTTAACTTTTAATTTAATGACGTTTTAATTGGCTATGTTTGTGGGTGTGTACGTTCTCTTAATAGGTTTTTAGATGGTTTCATATTATTGTTTTTAATTATGAATTAAAAACCTTGGGCATATTTTATAGAAAGGGAGTGTATAAATGTAGTAAAATTAATAAATATGCACATACATTCAAGTGTGATTTACAGAATTACATTTTTGGTGGCTTTGTTTAGCTATTAAATAGCATTCCTATGTATTCAATCATTTTCAATAATTGACCAGTAGCTAACCGTACCTGCTCCTTGAACAGTTATTTCAACATAAGGTCTTGATCATATAGACTTTGACCAGGGCAATACTTATTTAAGCAAGAATTCCCACTAGAATTCCTGGCATGAACTTGTAGGAAGGGGGGAACACAGTGGCTGCTTTCAGCATCTAAGAGACTACAAATCTAGGTCAAGAGTATATTTGTTGTGGTATTCAAGATTTCTTGCTCAAATGGTTCTGTAGGTAAAGGGCCTGTACTCTTAAATATTAGCAGTTTCATTAACATCATTGTTTGAACAATTTTATAATTCTTTCATTAAGTAACCCAAGTTGTTTGATATAAGAAAGATAACTTATGCTCCTGTTTTCTTGTTCTTTAAAGAGGCCCAATCCTGCATGCCCTGAAGCTTAACTCTGGCTGGAGTGTAGTTCTTCAATTTTTCTTTGACAAAAATGTAGGATAACATTTTTGTGACATAGTGTAAGGATGCTATCCTATGTTCATATACTAGGGAATAAATCCCATTGGACTCAATAGGTCTTCTGAGTAAACATGTTTAGGATGGCTCTGCATATTATGAGCACACATACGCTTTGCACATTGTGTACTAAATAACATATTTCTAAACCTAGCAGGGGTATATTTATATATTGAAATTAAGCATGATTCTCATGATTTAAGAGTTTTTAAGGTTATTTTGTTTTATGCATTTTATGCTCATGATTCACATTTTAGCCTTTTCTTGGTATTTCAGTCTTTCTTTATGTAAGCATATCAGATAGCTTATTCATTTCCTTGTGCTGAATAATCTTGAGCCATGGCACAAAACCTTTAGAGTAACTGTAAAATGAATGACTTGCATGGGACTAGTGCTCGCCATATTGCATTCATTGGCTTAGATCGTAAGTTTCCCATGAGTGGAATTTTGTTCTCTCCCCCCCTTCAGCTCCTTGTGTTCCCTGAAATGTGCTCTGTTGTGGGGGCTGCAGAGAAGGCAGAATTAGCAAAAAATGCCCACTTTCGCCAGTGGAAGCCTCCGCGGGATCAATAGCCCTTCCATGAACGGAAGGTGTTATTCTGTTTTGCGAAAAGGACACTTTGACTGAAATCCTATGTACACTTACCAGAGAGCAAATCCCACTGGACTAAATTGGACTTACTTCTGAGTAAACATGAGTAGGTTTACAATTTTAGGATCCAAGCCGATGGTCCAAATTCTGCTTTTGTTAGTAGCAAGGCCAGATTTTATTGAGTGAAATCATAAAACTTGAGCTTATTTAATGCTATAATTACTTGAGAGAGATTTGAACAAATATTGATACTATAGTACAATAATGAAATGCAATTTGCAAATAGAAAAATGACAACTTATTTGATCTTAAAACATTGCGGTAAATCTCCCTAATCCACTGTGATGCACACATGGAGGTCTTCTGCCTTCAAGGATATCCAACCCAAACCAAGAAGTGTTGATTTAGACCATAGACCTTTCTATGTGTTCAATGCAGTGAAGCAGGCAATTCTATCATACACCCCATTGCAGAAGTTCCATGTTTGCAGTGGTGCACATATGGGGCTCTGGTATGAGGCATGTGCTTTTATAAGACAGAACATCTTTGTGTTGATTTGCCATATTTCAATGAAACAAGGTTATTTTCAGTGCAAATGCTTATAGCACTGATGACATTGCAATCCTTTATAGCACTAAGCTATCTAATTTATTTCTTTAAAACAGAAAGCAAAGGCTGTTTTAGTCTGTGAGTATGTGCTTTAAAAAAGGATTATGGTTTTTTTTTATGATGGATGGACATACTTTGGCTCAGTTTTGAGTAGATTATTTACAGTGGAAGGTGGATTGACTAATAAGGCATTTATAGTCAAAATGTTGTTCTGATTATAGGATAAACCTCAGAAAAACTAGAATTTTAATTTGTGGCCTTTCAAAGAGATCTTCATAGAATTTGGCTTTCGATTTAAATAATCCCTTTGTAGTATTAAATATTACATTATAATTTCCCATGAATCTCTTCTAATATTTAGTTAATTATTACAGCCCCCGTTTTATATATTTTTCAGTATGTGGTTCAATCTCAGAAAACTGTGGCTAAATGAAAGCTAGTCTGTGCCAAGCTGTTTAGGACTGAGCTTTTCGCTATAATAAACACCACTGTCTTGAAATGACTTGCTTTTTTTCTCTCTTTGTTAAATATGTGTCTTCGTATAAATTATGTTGTATGCTTGTTTTTCCACAGTGCCTAAATAATCTCACACACCTTGGGTTTCTTCCTATAGGTATGTTTATCACAGCTCCAAATGGATGGTAGCTGGAAACGCTGACTCGCCTGTGCCTCCTCGTGTGTATATTCATCCAGATTCACCTGCCTCAGGAGAGACCTGGATGAGGCAAGTGATTAGCTTTGACAAACTGAAACTTACAAACAATGAACTGGATGACCAGGGTCATGTGAGTATCTTGTTTTCTACAATGTTAGCATAATGTACTCATTAAAAAAGCAGGCCTTTTGACATGTAAGCTCATGTTAACAAACTAATCTTTCAAAGCTTATGCTAAGTTAGATGTATGCATGCTATTGATATTTTGCTATAACAATTAATATGATGCCATTTTACTTCACATGACTAATTTGGACCCTTGAAGTACTGAGCATACAAAAAATTAACTAAACTGAAAGGGTACAACTACCGGCACATTTTGCCATTGTGAGCGTAGCCGTCAGTTCTTTTCCAGAAGTATGGTGAAACAACATGCCTATCCTTAAAACAAACATCTTCTGCATTTAGGAACTTTAGTTGAGTAAAAGAAAATGTAACTAATGGTTTTATAAAATAATTTGTCCAAAATCCCCATGAGGTGTTAATAACGGTACTCAAAAGGAACAACATGAGAGTTGCATTTGCTCTGATAATGATTTATTGCCTACCTTATGGAGCAAGACCTTTTCACAGCTGAAGCTCATTACTTCTGCAAAACTGGCTGGGAATTGTGCCGTTTGAATGTTCTGTTTGCAAGTTCCAAATTGTTTAGTCATGACACCACCTCACATGACAAAATATGCTATAGTAATATTTCCTGTTCTCTTCAAAACATTTTAGAGGGGGGAAAAGACTCTCAAACCAATGTTTTTGAATTAATTCTTAAAATACTTACATTTTATGCCTTGGTAAATAATGATATAAAAATGGTTTTGAGACTGGGCTCCTTCATTGTACATTTTGAATGTTCAGGATCAAATGGACACATTTATGTTTTCAAAAGACAACACTAGGCTGGATTGCTGAGGTATGTTAGGAGGACCATCTTAATATTGTTACAGACACAGGTGTTCTCTTGTGAGCACGCTTTGCTTTTAGGCTCGAGTGACTGATATTTGTATGTTTCCTTATAGCTTATTCCAAGGCCACTTGTGGCTGTTAATAGATTTGGTTCTCATTGAATACTCTCGCCATTGGGGCATGCTAGATTTTTAAATTTTGTTTAATGATTCTACTCTGTACAGCTGTAAAGTACAGGTACTGCTGTTGATCCTCAGCATGAGCATGTTCTTAGTCAATACAGAATTACTTGTATAACGGGATTCAAGGGCCAAACTACAAGGTTTTTCAAATCATGCATAGCAGAGTTATGCATGATTGCCCAATTTACCTAAGTGTAAGCACCTGCAGCCCTGATTAGGATTGGGATGATGGCTCTCCAGGACCTGGAATCTAAGGACCCTTCTGTTTTTGTCCTGAAATTCCACGCCAAGGTGGGGAGGAATTTATAAAAAAGAAAACAGTCTCCATAGGAATCAATGTAGAAGTTTTTCCTTTGTTTTTTTAACACCCATGCAGGGGAGGAGTGGAAATTTGGGATGAAAACGGGGGGGGGGATCTTAAATCCCCCCCTTCCTGGAGGGCCATGGTCCTGATCCAAATTGAGGCTGCTCATGGTTATATTGAGGTAAATAAGCCAATCATGCATACTCCTATTTGGATTTGAAGAATGTGTAGTTTGGTCCCATGTTCTCCTAGATTTAAGGTGGGTTGACACCACAAGGCAAATTGTCAATTGCTTTGGAATCATTAGGTGTACAGAAGGGCTAACTTCAGTTCAGTAAAGTAGATATGGAACTTTTTATCCTCTGCCCAATTTTTGGCAAGTAGATAGAAATTGGTACAGCTAGCCGATTTACTTTTTAGAACTAAATGTGTGATTTTAGATTTAAAGTACATCTCTGTAAGATGACTAAAATGTAACTAACTTGTTATACAGTTTGTTTTTAGAGCGTTGGGGCTTGATTCTGTAACACTCAAGTGAATCAAGGGGGTTGGTCTGCAGTCCTATGCATATCGTCTCAAAAATAAGCTCCATAATTCAGTGGGGTTTACTCCCAGGTAAATGGGTTTAGGATTACAGCCTAAATGAAGGAGGAACAAAGGGAGATAAATAGAAATTAATAAAAATTCAGTGGTATGAACAGGCGTGGTAAAACTAAACCTCAAATATTGATAGCATTGTTAACAAAAAAAAATCTCCCGCATTAAGAATTTTTAACTCTCAACTTCTTTCCATCTCATATATGAAAAATGTGCATTCTGGCATTTTAAATATAAGAAATGAAACAAAATGACATTCTCACTCATCTGCATTGGCCATATTCAATAGGTACAGCTATTCCTAGCATGGAGAGAACCATGTTTTGCCTGCCTGCCATGTAGCTGTTGAAACTGAGAAGCCTGCCAAAAAAAGAAAGAGTTGGGGGCCCTAATTCAGCATCTCAAACATGGTTGAATACCCAGGGATTGGGACCCAGGTTTCTAAGAGCTAAGCTCTCAAAACCTTCTGCCTGGATGGACAAATACATCTGTTTTGCTTTCTTCCACATCTCAGTTTTTTAAAAAATTCAGTTTCTTTCCATCCTATTCATGAATACTTTTATGAGTTTTTGTAAGTTATTAACAACAACAACAACAAAAACTGAACCAAACACAATTCTTACCTATTCCTAGTTTTATCAAGCTCTGCTCTAATGCAGTCCTTTCAAATGAACTTGCCTAGGAGCAGCACTTGGAAGACTGTGCTGAAATTAATCTTTATTCAGCAAAGGTACTAGAGTCTGCAATTGACTATGCTTGAATGCTTTTAACCATTATTTTAATTGGGCACAGCAGGTAATCAAACCTTTGTACCTTAGATAATGGCAGTCTACAAAGAAATTCTCAGGATGGGTAGAGAGCAAGTTTCCACATTGTGTAATCATAAGGTTTAACTTATTTCCCCACTGAATTGAAAACTACATAACCCTTGCCATAGAGCTATTATCCATTGTGTGGAATGCTTTGGAATTACTTGAGCACTCCACTTTAATGAGTACTTCGTTTGGAGGAGAGTCAAGTAGCTTTCTCCTAGAACAATTCAAAAATACACATTGAACTGATTCAGGCATAAAATGTGCCTTGAAAATTAGAATATAGGTTTTGAATACAAAAAGATTGTATAACAAAATCATCTTTCTAAAATTGGAGAGATTGCAAAGGATGTCATTTATTGTTACCAGAAAATGAAGAAAATATAAACCAGAGAAATGCCTGTTCCAAAGTATATACTTTTATTTCTTGGCCATTATGACAGAATAAAAACGTATTTTGTGATTGCTGAATAATTGTACATGTAGAATAAATCACAGGGGCAAATGTTCCTTATATAAATGAAAAGATGAACAGTGAAGACAGCATTATATAAGTTAATATTCAAAACCATTGTACTCTTGTAGAGTACAGCATTAAAATCAGAGCTATAATAAAATTAATTTTTCTTAGCACACTGCATATTCTCAGTTGAAACAATGGGTATTAAAGGTGGGCATGTAAGTAGGCTGACGAGATAAAATCCAGGTCAGGGCTCATGTAACTTTAACAGTTGTAGAGAAAAGGGAACTTCAGCCAGAGTCATTTGTATGCAATTAGTTCCTGGTGATATTCCCTCTTCATCACAACAGTTAAAGGTGCAGGCACTATACTAGAGTGAACATATACAAAAGAAGGCAGGGCTCCTGCACCTTTAACTGTTGTGATGAAGAGGGAATTTCACCAGGAACTAATTGCATACAAATGACACTGGCTGAAATTCCCTTTTCTCTACAACTGTTAAAGTTACATGAGCCCTGACCTGGATTTTATCTGGTCACCCGAAATGTAATAAGCAAGGGATGCTTGTTCTCAATCACTGAGGCAAAAGACACAATCATATCCTTTTTAACACACTCATACCTGGTTACTGTTGTTCTTCTCCCAAATTTTGTACAGAACAGGGGAAACCTAAATCTGCATTTAGAGTTGTTGATACAGAAGCTTAATTTCTTATTTCTGCTTTCTTCTTTTTGTTTATTTTCTTGTTGCTCTTGCCTCCCCCCCCCCCCCCCCCGGGGCCTGGATAATGTTTCATCTTTGTCAGCTGTTATGTCAGCTTGCTTGTCAGTAATATTACGCTAGTTTAAAACAGTTGGTTTTCATGATAATAAATAAAGTCTTGGTCAAAAGCTATGTCTTTATATGAACACTGAATTATAATAACAGAATCATGCTTACTACTAAAAAGATTGCATGTAGACTTTGAAACATTTGTATGTTTTGTTTGTATATTTTCTCTGCTCATGTAAAAGTTCTATGAATGTTTTAGGAAAAAAGGAAAGCTAATTTCCATGTTATGGAGACAGAATTGAAAGTTTGAAAGGGTCTTTAATTAGAAGGCAACTAACAAGGCCAACATATTAATGTTTTTTAAAGCGTACAATATCTAAGGCTACAATCCAACATAAAACTAGGCATGCTAAATCCACTGATCTGTGGCTTCAGCTTTACGTGGCTAAAAACCTCTGACTGACAACTTTTGAGGACAACACCTGTTAGTCATCACTGGCTCCAGCTGGCTGGAAATATAGGTGCATGGTCTATACATGCTGCTGTGATTCTAAATATGGAATAACTGCTAATGTTTCTGCAGATTTTGCATATTGAGAAGCTACACTGTGGGGTGAAACTGCCCAGGATCAAAACATTAAGAATTTAGGAAGAGCCCTGCTGGATTGAGACCCAAAGTCCTTTCTAGTCCATCATCCTGTTTAACCACAGTAGCCAATCAGATGCCTACGGGAAGCCCAAAAGCAGGACATGAGAGGAATCACTTATCTCCCACTGCTGCCTCTCAGCAACTGGTGTTCAGAGGCATGTTACCTCCAAGTTGTAGTATAGAGAACCATCATGATTAGTAGCCTTATATTCCATGAATTACCTTCTGCATTGGAAAACAGTCGACTGCATGTGAAGCTGATATTTTTCCTGTGTAAGATGATTATAAAAGCAGCACGCACCAGGAATGTCATACTACATCCAGTAATCCTGTTTTGCATGCAGGTGTGCAAGCCTTTGCACAAGATATATGCACAACTTAGCCAAAGTGGAGCCACTTAGGGCAGTATTTGTTCTACGTGCAGTACTCTGGAGAACTATAAAGTACGATTTTGACTGGTTAGTGTTATGTATTTAAGTGTTTGTGGACCATTTATATTTTGCAGAATATCTATAGTAATCTTTGTAACCCAGTTACTGGATTAGCTAGATTTATATGATTTACAGTGCTCTCTTATATGTGTTTACTCAGAAGTAAGTTTCATTGTTTTCAGTGGCTCTTGCTTCCAAGTAAGTGTGTAGGATTGAAGCCTTAGGCTGTAATTCTATACTGATTTACCTGGGAGTAATTCTCATTGAACTCAGTGGGGCTTATTTTTGAGTAGATATGTATAGGATAGCAGTGTTAGTCATACTGATTTCAAGGTTTTCCTTGCAGTAAAAGTGAATTTCTGGCATACAAGGCAAGAACATTGGAATGAAAATTAGTAGAGGGAGCACAAGTAAAGGGGTCACCATATAGTTTTCCACAAGTGAACTCCCCAGAAAACTTCAGCTATTGGGTGGTATAGAAATATAATAAATGAAATAATGAAGTGTTTTTCTGATATATAATTTTCTAGAAAGGATAGATCGTCCAACAGTTTGATAAGATTACCTTTGTAGGCACAGTGCCCCTAAATTGTAGGTGTGTAGGGCGGGAGATATGTAATATGGTGGTACTGATTCTTGGTGTTACGAAAGTGCTGTTGAAATAGTTTCCTGTTATACTGGCTGCCATGCCTTATTGATGAAATTTTGCTTGCTTTAAAAGATGTTCTGAAAATTGGATTTGGGATTCAACAACACTCTATTTGTAACTTTTCTGCAGCTGATTTTCTTGCTTTATATTATTATAGCATGTATCACTAGAAGATGAAAAACTAACATCTTCAGTGCATTATTGTGCGTCATCAAAAAGGTGTTTTATTGCATGCTTGTTACTGGCCATTCACGGTTTTTCGCTGGACCTTTTGATGACACCGTCTGCCTCCCACGCATCTCCCACCCCTTCTGCTCATTTTCCTGTCACAAAAAAAGACCTGGAAAATCCAACTTTTTTGGCTGTAGTGAAACATCCCGTCTTTTCCTGCTCTGTACAGGAGAAGCAGCGGGATAACAATGCCCACTAAATAGGCACATGGTCATTGTTTATTTCCTCTCTCTTCCTCATGTAAAAAAAAGAAGTATTGTGGAACAGAAGTGTGTGTGTGTGTGGGGGGGGGGACAATGGTAAGGAAATGGGTTAATCTGGCTGGAAAAATTAAACAGGGACATTTTTGTACGTATAGTTTCAAATACACACACACACATGCTAGATTGGGGCCAGGGTGTTCAAGAATGTGTCGTAATTATTTTTCAGTGTCATTTTAACAAAGCAAAACAAAAATATCAATATTGCTAGAAATACTGTTTAAATGTCAGTTCAGCAGAACGTTTTCTGGCATCTTGCTTTGTATTGAGATGCAGAAGTTGGGAAACCTACGTTCTGTGGGAAGCTTATCTGAGTGTGTTCTTTTTGGTATGCATCTGAGGTAACTGTCAAAAGTCTAACTTCAGCCTAGTGAGAGTTTAAGTGTCCGGAAATTTGCTTATCCAAAACAGTGTCATTTCTCCCAGTGTGGAATGAATTCATATCAAAGCTTCCCAGCTAACCAAGAATTCCCCCCCCCCCGCCCCCATGTGAAGCCCTTCCTTTTATTTGGACAGTTCGGTTTCATGGTATTTGGCATCCAGTATGATGCCAAGAAGGGAGAGGGCACAGGGAAGGATGAGATGCAATGCTGAATTTAATATTCTATGGTCAGTAATGAAACAGGAAATTTTAAAAATTCTTCCTTTTAATTAGATTTTCTGTCGGCTAGTGTCCACGAAACCCTTCTTTTTATATCTTCGTAGACGTCCAAAAGTAATAGTTACGTTTTTTTGTTTTGAACTATTAACAGCCAATTCATAAGCAATATGAAATGAATGTGATTTTATGCTTGAATTTATAATTCTGATTCCTGCAGTATTATAAAAACATTTATACATTTGCTCCATAGCTTTCCACATAACCAATTTTGAACTGGGGAAGGGAAAGGACCAATTCAGGAACAAAGAGAGAGAAGACTTCCAAGATCCATTGGGAATGTTTTATGTTGTCCCAAAGTGTTTCAGGTCTTAGGATTCTTTTTTAGGGCCATTGGTTCACCAAAAGCAGCCTTCTCTACTGTCTTCATGTAAACATTTCTAGTTCCCCTCTTCCTTTGTGTTTTCAATTTTGTGTTGGCTCATCAAGCTTTTTCTGTCATTTGCTGGCTTTTGTTCTGTTCAACCTCGGCGTTCATCACCAGTGTGCTTCTACGTGTAGATGAATCCACATTCTTAATTCTCTATGACAAGTAAACCTCAGATGTAATCAACACCAGAATTACAAAAGCTGAGGGGCTTTAGGATTTGCCAGGAGCCCCCCTACAATGGCAGAAAGCCTCTGCCAAACAGATATGCCTGCTGAACTCCCGGCAGGGATGGGATGAACAAAGGGGTCTGGATAAACAAAAGATGAGGAAGGGCAAAGGCTGCTGGAATGCTGCCCACCAGGACTTGACTTTGCTGTCTGGGAATTATGGGAGATGCAGCCCCACACATCTGGAGGGCTCCAGGTTTGGACACGGCATTTTTTCTGCCAGTGTAGCAGTGGTGTATCTCCACCCCCTGACTCACTTGAAATACAGGATTCCTCCACCTGCGGTCAATGTTATGCTATCCTGGTACAAATATTTTTAGCACCAGGCATGCTACATACCCTTAGAATAAGGATTTTTAAAAAAATATTGTGTATATTTAGACAATAGATGAAAAAAGAAATGTAACAAATATACCTCATATCTGTTTATACGTTGGGCATATCCAGCGGATAACGTTTCATATTTCTTCATGATTCAGCAAATGGAAAATTCCAGAATACTTCTGAAATCTTCAGACAGATCTGGAGAGAATCTAGGTGCAATTCAGCCTACCCAGTTGCATTTTAGTCCATGCTAGCTGCCTTCACATGGTTAGAAAACCATCCCTAAGGGGCATTTGAGCTGAACTGAAGCCAGAACAATTTTGAGGTGCATCACAGTACACTTGGCTTGCTAAGAAATAAAATAAAGCAAGATAGGCAATATATTCTACTGTATTTAAAATAAAAATAATATAATAATAATGTAGAGGAAACTTATTTGAATTCCCCTTTTCTTCCTCTCTTCCTTCCCCTTCTCTTTTATGTAGATTATCCTCCATTCTATGCACAAATATCAGCCACGTGTCCATGTCATTCGGAAAGACTGTGGGGATGATCTCTCACCAGTCAAACCCATTCCTTCGGGAGAAGGAGTGAAAGCATTCTCCTTTCCTGAAACAGTTTTCACAACTGTGACAGCATACCAGAACCAACAGGTAAACTTTTAATTATTTCTCTTTTAATGCTCATGGCTTATTGGATTTTTGTTGACTTCCAAAGCAACAAAGGGAAAGTCAAATGGGAAAGTCATTTCCTAGAGTTGGTTGGAGCTGGTTGGTGGATGATACAGGACAGATGGGAGGAAGGTACTTCTACAAATAGTTATTTAATAAAATATTAAACTAGTTGTAGAGCTCAGAAATTTAGTTGAGTTTTGGAAGCACAGCAGGTAATATAGGTTGACTTCTGCTCCTCACAGGCCTAAATTGTCAATAGGAAGGGAGACAGGAAGTCTTTATGATTCTTTGGGAAGAAAAATATATGCATTGTCCATCACAACTTGTCTTCACAGTTTTCTTTCACTTCAGCAGGATTCATGAGGGATTGCAGCCATAATAATCTGGTTTATGTAGGCTGTATTTAGATCATAATCAGATATAAACAGCAGTTTATAAAGCCATTGACAAGTGCCATAATCATGCACTCATCCCTTCCTTCCCCCAATTGCATGCCAGCTTCAGCACAAAGATCCTGACTTGCAGTAAGTCACAGCTCCCTGTTTTATCTGAACTGGCCTAACTCTGACTTAATTTAAGTCAGGATCTCCATGTGAGAGTTGGTGTGCGACAGGAGGAGTGAGGGAAGTTTCATATGCCATATTTTAAGACATTGTGGACAATTGTACAAATATGTCATGGTCTGTGCCATTACATTATTTTTCGTAAATTTTCAGGTTTCATGTACAGACCCAAATAGTGTGTGTATTTCATTGAAGTTACCGCCATTAGCAGAAACTATCGTCAGTTAGGTCTTCGCTGTGTAAAGTCACTGACGGTAGTGTCTGCTAACGGCAATAACTTTGATGAGAAAAGGGTGGTGCAACTAATTCTTTTTTTGTTCATAGATGTATTAATTAGAGGGAAGTCCCATGCTTTTGTAGACCAATTGTTATGTTGTTAACAGAGCACAAATTCACCTCGAGTTGTTCACAACTAATTGCTCACAGTAGGAATGTGATACGAAATAAAACACAGGCCAGAAATGTGCATTTCCAACATAGGCTAAAGCATGAAAATGCACATGGGGAAGGTATTTGTGCAAGTGCGAATTTGCACAAATTTGGGAAATGGGGGGGGGGGAATCCAATTCTGCCAGGGAACACACAGAACAAAAGGCAGCTGACAGTCCGCAAAATGCAGATGGAATGGAGTTTACAAAATCCATGGATCCCTACTCACATCAACCAGTGGATCCAAAATGGGTATCCACATCAAATAGTTACATTAAGCCTGTTCATTGGGGCCTGGATGAGCTCCACACGGTAGAAGTTGACATTGTCCCCTAATCTCATTTTCTTCTGTCTTATATATGATACCCACTGAACCAGCTTAATGTAACTATTAGAACTACAGCTGAATTGGAAGTTCAATTTCTTTCTCTTTCCAAACTTTTTGATATTCAGGTAGTTCCAATGCTTCTTGCCTCAGAAGGTCAAAATGCTTTAAAAGCTCTATCAGTTAAGTGATATCTATCTTTTTAGAAAAGGAAATTAACAGATACTTGAGAATTTTCCTTGTATGTATGTTATATCCGCCTATAAAAAAGAGCTGATTCATAAGTAGCTTGTCCATCTTCATATAGCCAATTTCAAACCAAAAAATAAACTTTTTCAGAGTCTATCCACCTGTAATTTTATTTGATATATTAAAAATTATTTAGTTCTATTTTGGGATGGCATGTAATTTGCATGCATGTTTGTCTCTTATTACTTAAATTCTTCAGAAAAGAAAACAATGTGCTGTTCTATCTATCTTCTCAGAAATAAGCTCCATTGAATTAAATGGGATTTACTCTGAGGCAAGGTGCATAGGAGTACAGCCTAAATAGCCATGAAAAAGTATGTATCAAAACTATCACATCATGGCCAGGCTCCAAAGAACAACTTGATTAATTCTGCATGCCAAAGTGGCTGTGGTATTGTATTTCTTGAACAGGAGCCCTAGATGCCCCAGATAACATGTTTTCGAACTATAGGGGACGTTCAGAAGGAGTTTGTGATGGCTGCAGGCCTGGAGCCAGCCTAAAGGTTTCGAGAGACCTGCCAAAAAAAAAAAGTGTGTGTGTGTGTGGGGGGGGGGAATTCGTTGTAAACTGTTTTTTAATAAACAGAGAAAATTTAGGGGGTGCCCCCTCCTCCCCCCCCCCCAGCTACTGGCCTGGATAGCTATCCAAAGGGAAATCCAAGGTTCTTACGTGGGCATACCCAAGGTGTTGAGTAGGGATGGGCAGATCTGTGAAGTCTAATTCCGCAGAGTCAGTTTTCCACCTCCATTCTGTGCAGATGTTTGTATTTTTCTGGAGAAAATTCTATATGGGCATTTTGTCATATTTTTAAAGTATGTGCACACTTTTGTGCTCAATTTTCAAACTACCGGTACACATTTTTGTTGGAACCCATTCATTAGCTAAAGTATGCTGGGACACATTTTTAAAATGTACACGTTTCTCTCTGCACACTTTTCAAATGTGTGCTTTTTATTGGACGTTTTTTTCCTGTTTTGTGGAACGCATCACAAGTCCATTTCCAAATGCAAAGTGCATCCAGATCCAGTTCTGGGTGGTGCAAATTGGGGAATTGCAACAGAAAGAACTGACGAGGCCTCTCCTCACCCATCCCTAATCTTGGATGTACCTAAAGTAACTGTTCGGATCCTGGCCTATATCGACTAGTTGTGACGGGTGAGAGTTGTGACATGCATCTTCTCAAGTAGTGAAACAAGCAGGCAGTGAAACTGATAATTGCTTAAGAATTACAAGAGTTCATAGTAGTGTTACTTATGTATGTTGAACCTTTCAGCATACATGGCAGTTAAATCATGACATTTTCTCCATAACAGAGTCCTGTTCCTCCACCCCTACCGAATCTCTCCTGTATTCTTGTTGTGAAATACGATATCGACATGTATAGGGAATTTTCTCACCAGCCCTGCCACCACCTATGGGGAAATTGTGCCTTCACTGGGCAGTCCCACCTTATTTTTAGGAAATGCATATATTTTAGGGCCAAAGGAACTTTCTGGCACATTATTATTATTATTATTATTATTATTATTATTATGATAATAATAATAATAATAATATCTTTATTTGTATCCTGCCTTTTGCTCAATACTAGCGTCTCAAGGCAGCTTTACAAAGTTAAAACATATAGAGTTAAAAGCTATGAAACACACAAAAGTTTAAACTATAATTAAATAGATTTCAATATTAAAACATAACTCAGAGCTCCCCAAGCTGACCCTTTTTCTCTGCCACCAATTCTTTCAGAATATTTTAAAACTTCCTAGTAGCTTGTATAAGAAGCTTAGGCGTGAGATGGGCACCAACACTAAAGACAGGACAAACTATTAAACAAGTTAATTTATTAAAGGGATATTTTGTACATGAGGGAATACTAGAATTTACTTCGGGCTTTTCAAAACAATGCTTGCTGACCCTTCCTTTGAACTCAAGAGACACTGGCTGAACTTGGACAACACAATAAGCAACTGGGAGGGGGAAACAATCGTCAGTTGTATTGACTATCGTGTCGTCCGAACTCAGCGCTGATCCTAATCCACACCACAGTTGATTATTTATTACCATGTTGTGTGGGGAGAACCCCCTAAATGAACAACTGTAAAGTTGAGTATTACCCCACCATTGACTATCGTGTTGTCCGAATTCAGACACTGTTTCTAATAAAAGTCACTTAACGACTTCTTTTACCTCAAGCTAAATTCCTTAAACCTGCACCCCAGCCAAGTGCAGTCACAACCATTGCCTGCTCCTCGGCAACGTGGAGTCTATGTTCCCGGCGCCAGAGAGCTGGCAATCTCGCGAGATCTCTCCCCAGAAAGAACACAGTGGCGCTGGAACTGTATGCTGGGAGTTGTAGACTATACGGGGCCCTGGGAGCGGGTGAGAAAATGGCAGATCTGTCATAAAATGGCGGATCCATCATGAAATGGCCACCGGGCTTCGGATTCGGACATCCGAGGACCAAGGCTTGCACAGGCCTACTTAATGGTGTGCATATTTAGCAGTTCAGTTGTGAAGCTGGAAGTATTCTTCTTGCACTACCTGTGCCTTCACCCAAAATTTGAGTCCATTTCTGTCACAGGCAAGTAGGCTGCGAGGCCTGCAGTCTTGTAGATAAAGAGTAAACATCCACTTGATATTGAGCACAATCCTGCAGAAGTTACTGGCAAAAGAAATTCAGTTGAAATAGTTGTGCTGTACTCTGGGTGCAATCCGTTGTAGAGTTAAATCCTGTTAAAAATCAATGTAACTGAAATATAGTTAAATGAGAACATTTATTATTTATTTAAATAATCAATCCAATTTGGCTTCTTTAATATACAGCCCTTTTTTGGCACGTCTTTGCAGAAGATAGTTGAATAATTATATAATGGTGGCAGTTCCACTTTCTATATCTTTAATTATATGCATATTTTTAAATATTTAAATATTTGACATTATGTGCCTTAGCCTTAAGAAAGTGAAGTGGGTTAAAATAAAACACTGTTCCTTATTACATCTTTCTTGGGGAGAGGGTGCTGGGGCTGCATAAAGAAAACTACTTAAATTTTTTAAACTCCTACCTCTTCAGTTGCTGATTTTAATAGTTTTAGTCACAATGTAGTGAACAACACAGTTTCCAGTGCGACTCCATGCTTGCAGAGTGACTTAGGATATGTGTTTCTTATCTACCCAGCGTCATATCATATCCCTACAATGGATGAATGTGGATGACTAGTGTAGCTGTGAGTAGTTTTCAGGCATAGGTGTTGATAGGTCTGCACTTTTTAAGCTGAACATACTCTGTTACCTTTACAGATCACCCGGCTTAAGATTGATAGGAATCCATTTGCCAAAGGATTTAGAGATTCTGGACGTAACAGGTGAGCTATTGAACATTTGGACTTTACAGAACTCTTGCCACAAATTACGGAGGGTTAGAGAAGCTTCACGAAATACTTTGCATTCTCTTGTGCATACTGTGTTGTTTATGCCTGGAAAGAATGCTCTGTGCGCTAGTGTATCACTTTAATGAGATTTTATGTTTATACAACATTGCATCTACATTGGAATTTTACAGTCAGTTTTATATCGTTTTGACTATCTTGGGCTTTGTAGTTAAGGTTTTGAGACTTCTTTGCTAGGTATCTTTATCCAACAAAATAGCAATTTCCTGAGGAAAAGAGGTAACTGTTTAATTGGCTTAAAGCTAAAATCCTATTTGCACGTATCTGGTGTAAGCCCAATGGAACACAATGGGACTTCTAAGGAAATGTGCAGAAAAGAGATGGTGTGATGAAGTAGAGTGTTATACTAGGGCTGGGTAGAACAAGATTCAAATCCCCACTCAGCCATTAACTACTTCACATGGTTGTTGTGAGGGTAAAATGTGTGTGTGTGGGGGCACTTAGATTATTTTTTTCCTGAATAGGTTATAAACCATATTATACTGTCCATTCCCCCCTCCCGCCCCATGAATGAGCTGTCACAACACCACTAATAGGAATATTACATTGGTGTGTTTCATGGACAAGAATCAATTAATTGTACCAGAAAATGGGTTGGCAAACCTGAATCAAACTTCTCCTTGGCTATGCTGATTTCATTGTGATTGATTTCATAACCAACTTCAAAATTTGCTTTATGTAAGAAACAGGAAGTGTCTGAGGGTGGTGGTGTATTCATAACATTAAATATATGTCTCTGATTTGCAGTTGGAGTGAAATGTATGCATTGGCTTTAGATTCTTTATACTCTAAAATATCCAGATAAAGAAGAAAAATATATAGGCATTAAACAACTAAACTAAACTATTCTAGTATGTAGCAGCAAAGGATTAGACAGCATGTAATTTTAAGGGGAAATATTTAAATGTACTAGATCTTAGTTGTCTTGGAAAAAAAGACATTGATGCAGGGCAACAACAACAACAACAATAATAATAATCTGCAGGCCTTTAAAAGGCTGCCATAGAGAATGCAAGGAGCAATTGTTCCCTGTTGACAAAGACAATATGGCAAGATATAGTGGGTTCATATTTCAGGAAGCTATGTTTAGTTTAGATATTTGCAAGAGTAAAACAAAGCCAAAATTCAAAATAAGGTGGAAAATCAAGTTCTACAAAGTTGAAACATGAGCATCTGAAATTTTACAAATATTATTTGATTATTTGCTCTAATATATCAGTCATATTTGTTACATTGGATAATAGCTGTCTGCATCAATACATGTAGTAGCTTCTTTCTCAAGAAACTGCCATGTATTCTAGATTAGACACTGTGTTTTTATTTATTGTTTAATAGTGTAGTAATTATGGAGAAAGAAAGAAGATTAGAACATAGGATATTGTCATGCATGAACATAAGTATATGTAGGCTGACCATCTGAAAAGGAGGACAAGGCTCATATAACTTTAACAGTTGTAGAGAAAAGGGAATTTCAACCAGTGTCATTTGTATGCAATTAGTTCCTGGTGATATTCCCTCTTCGTCACAACAGTTAAAGTTGCAGAGCCCTGCCTTCTTTTGTATATGGTCACTCTAGTATAGTGCCTGCACCTTTAACAGTTGTAATGAAGAGGGAATTTCAGCAGGAACTAATTGCATACAAATGACACCTGCTGAAATTCCCTTTTCTCTACAACTGTTAAAGTTATATGAGCCCTGTCCTCCTTTTCAGATGGTCAGCCTAAGTATATGAGAGGAGCAGGGATCTATGGTGAATGAAAAGGTGGAGTCTGGAAGCACTAGTCAGATATCTAATTAAGCAATGCAACCTTTCCCACTTTAAGCAAATCTTAGAAGCCATGAAGACTACGAACTTGCATTTTTTTTAAAAAAATTTAAAATGTGGATTTCACAAGTCTGGTGTATGTACCATTGTTGCACTGCACTAAACTAGTTGCACTGGATATCACAATGCTTTCATTATCGTTAGACTATTTGGCCCATGGAACAATTGCTTAAGGAAGTTATAGATAGGGGTTGGTGAATTTGTCCATTTTGGTTTTGCTCAGTGTTGTTTTCCCAACTGTGATGTCTTTTCAGCCTGTTTTCCCATCAGTGTGCAAATTCATTTAAAAAAAGGTCCACACAAAACTTCGTATACATTTTTGTGCAGATTTTTCCAAATACACACTTTTTTGTAATCTTTTTCTCTTGTTTGCATCCTCTCTGCAAGAAATTTCCCCCTAATATAATATGGTTTTGTGCGCAGTTTTGGAGCTGTGAACTGCATCACAAAACACTGAACAATGTGGATTTTGGAACACAAGTGCATTCCACTTCATGTAGAAGTTCAAGAAATGCAAATTGGAAATATTTTGTATAAAAACTCAAATCAAATAATTTTTTCCTCCACCCGAGTTTTAGAGTTATTTTCCCTGGAGTGCTCTAAGAGGAGGCCATATAACTATTTGGGAGAAATGACTCCTATATAGCATATCCTTAGTCGAAGAAAGTTTTGCTTCTTACTCTTTACTTTGAAATCAAGAGTTGAGAAATGAGTGAAGAACCTGTCCTGTAACTGGTCTTACATGTTCAGCTATCTATTACACTAAATCTGTTCAAAATATAGTGGTGCAGGTTTGCTCTAGCTTCAATACAAGCAACCCATGATGTTGATTTACTTCAGCCAAGCACCCAGCACTAGGCAGCTGCAATCCTATACAAAGTTATTCAGAAATAAGCTCAGGGTGGGCAACCTCAGGCCCGGAGGCCAAATCCAGCTCTCCTGGAAACCCAGTCCATTCCTCTAAAGTCCCCCAGGAGACCACTTTCCCTTTCCCCCAAATAGCCTCGCCCTGTTCCCCCAGATAGTCAGGCTCCTTTGGGAGCCATTTGGAACAGAACCTAGTGCAGCTCAGCTGAGAGTTAAAATTCAATAGGAAGGCTGCAGTGGGTAGTTAAAATTAGAGATAGGTGAATGAGCATTGTTCAAGATCGTCAGCCTTCTTCAAACTTTGCCTGATTCTCATTCGCGTTTGCTGCTCGCTCTGCACGAATGGGGAACCTGTGCACATCAAGCAGCAATCAAACGGACTTTTACTTTCCTGTGAGTAAGCATCACTGAACTCAGTGGGACATATATCCATAAACTTCAGAGGATTGCACTGCACATTTATTAATACCAATCCTATTTTTTCCTATTAGAAATGAAAATAATTACCAGTAAACGTTATACTCTGCTTTCTGTGTAAAGCAGAGGCGGACAACCTGTGGCCCTCAGCCTTATTTCAAAAGCACTCTTCATGTGATCAGTCCTGACATCTGGCAAGAGTGATCTGTCCCTCACCTGGCAGCCCACTGGGTATGCATGAAGAGTGAGAGAGAAAAGGGGGGGGTCAGAAAAAGTGTGTGAGCCCTGCCCACCATTGGCTCTAGCCCTATAATTCTTTTTTTTTAGGACCCTATGGGCAAATAAGTTTAATGAAACTTTTTTTTTGCTTCCCCCCCCCCCCCATCACATCATTTACAGTCTCACACATAGTTTTGTAGAAACTAGTGGCTTTGTGAGTTAAAACCATGCTTTTCCTGCCTGACATTTGCAAAGTGAAATAGAATTTATATACTGAGTTTCCACACGCAGACCTTAGAAAACGATCCTATAAAATCTTTTCTTGGGAAGGTATGAAAATTTGTTTTCTTAAGTACTTCAGGGGGGGAAATGTGATAACTTAGTTAAATAAAATTGGCCATTTGGAAATATAAATTAGGATAGTGATAAAATGTGGAAATTGTTCAAAAGCATCTTGTATAAATTATCACCTTGGCTACACTCCTCCAGGAGGTGGGCTTTTATCTCTAACTAGAAATGAAAAGTCTCCATTACCACAGGGAAAGAAAAATGCAGGCTATTTTTAAAATCCACACTTAGCTAATACTTTATAACTAATTCCTGCAACATTTCTGGGATCTTTCTGGCACCACTGTCTTAGAGAAGCAGTATCATGGGAAAATATTGGTTGTTTCAAATTGCTATGCTAAAATGCAGTTCGAATTTGATTGCATCTCCAAAGAAAATAAATTCCATAAGTTAATTGTGCATTGTACGAAGAAGTACTTTGTCTTGTCTGTCCTAAGTTTACTGCCAGTCAATTGAATTAGATGACCCCAAGTTCCAGTGGTATGAAAGGAACTGGAAAAAAGTCTTTCTCTGCAGTTCACTTGTAGTTTTTACAAACCTCTATCATACCTCCTCCATCTTTTTTCTAAATGAACAAGACCTAAGTGCTCCTTTTGGTCTCCACTTTCTGTAACTTTTCCACCTCTGTGATATAAATATAGTAGCTGACTTGTAATTGCATGTGGACTCAAGTGCTCTGTCTTTGGGACGCATATGTAGTCCAAGAGAAAATGTTTGTATCTAATTTCTTAAGAATGTGTCTGAAAATCCTCACCATGCCCATCAATCTCAAATATCCATGTCCTACTCATTTCTATGACCGTGTCTGTCTTCTGAGTTGTATAAACTGATTTGCCTCTAAGCAAAAGATGGTGAATTGACATTCTGGCAATTTCAACAAGTGCTCACATGGAAAAGCAATATTAGGGAGTCATTTAATGTATTTTTAGCTTGTAAAATATTTGATTTAGCAGCAGCAACAAGGAAGAAAGCAAACACCCTGTGTTTCTGGCATAGTTTTGTGGGTCATAAGCAAGTTCATTGCAAATGACTATGAGGTCCATACAACCAAAGCTTGGGTGCTGTTTTGCCTAAAATATTGTATTGGAACATGATTGTTATAATGTAGGTCTTACAGTGTGTATGGCCTGTCTTAGTTTTACATGAATCACCCTCTACGAGCCCAAGCAAACCTT
Source organism: Anniella stebbinsi (assembly GCA_029215795.1). Lineage (NCBI taxonomy): Eukaryota > Metazoa > Chordata > Lepidosauria > Squamata > Anniellidae > Anniella > Anniella stebbinsi. Next base: position 162,109,425 of record JARDYH010000003.1, on the reverse strand, counting down.
CAAGTCAACCATTCTAAAATAAACTCTAGTTTGTTAAATAAGTCAGATTCATAATCCATGAAGTTGTCTTATTTAGCAATTGACTGGATTTTATTTTAAACCACAACTCCTAGTTTATGTGTAACGATAAACAAGGAATCGTGGAAGTGACCCTGAATCGTAGTTTATTTCTCCTCCCCACTGCACAGGAGTATGGGCAGGAAGGGTGGAGAGCTCGAGGCTTTGCTTGGGGTTGCAGAGGCTCATGGATGTGAATCAGGCCAGAGAGAGAGATCATAAAAGCACTACAAAACATTAGCAAATGTTAGATTTTTCTCATCAGAAAATGTTCTTGTTCTGTTTTCTAGGATGGGATTGGAAGCTTTAGTGGAATCTTATGCGTTCTGGAGACCTTCACTGAGAACGCTTACATTTGAAGATATACCTGGCATCGCAAAGCAAGGTATCAGTCTCATTTAGGGATTTGAAAGCACCTGCATGCAAATCCCTGACAAAACCTCCATTGTTTTGAAATAGATGGGGACTGAACGTTGTATTTGCTTGTGGAATTCAACTGCCAATTTTGTGTTTGATCACAAGATGGAAGAATGATGCTTGCCAATTTCAGCAAGTGCTCATTTAGAAAGATCACTAATTACCGTTACGTATAGTAACAGCGCCCATCTCACCATGTCAGCTGTATGACCCAGCAAGAGTTAAGCACTTTTGAATCCCCTTGATTTCAATAGATATCCTAGGCACACATTTAAATTTCCCTCATCAAAATGAATGTGACTTAAAAATGGTTAACTACAGCTGGAACATGCACCAGGCATTTTTGTCAGTATCTGTCATTCCAAGCTCATGCCAAGTTTAAGTAATTTGTGGGGATTTTTTTTAAAAAAAACCCTCTCTACCTCTGTTTTAAAAAGCATTTTAGACACTACTGATTTGATCAGAAATTCACATATTTATTTTCTGTGTTAAGCTGTTCCAAACTTACATACTACTACTAAAAAAAGTTTATAAAACTAGGCAAGAAGCTAAATCATGAAACAATTTTCTTCAAAAATCATAACTTCCAAAACATCAAGTTATGTTTGCTTTGAATTTACAAGATATTTATTTATTTATTTACTTATTTGTACTTGGAATAAAAGTACAGGCAGCCAATGCTCCTGGTTAGTTCCATGTGTCAGAACTACTTTTGATGGAAATCTAGTTCTGGATCTGAAGTCCACATTATAGAAATGCTGACGAGTCTAAAGAGTGCACAGTTTCCCCAGGACTGTGTTTACTGGTTTTCATTCCATATTAATTGCCAAGGATTGTGGTGGTGTAAAATATCCCTGCTAAATGCACCTAAGGAGCAGAGTTAGTTTAGAAAAGAGAGATCATGTTAATGAGTTCCCTCCTAACCATGACTCCCCTGTCTCTCTCCACCCCCACCCCATTGCATACGGCCACACAAGCTGTGGAAGTTATTGTTGGTGCTAGCAGGTGTTTAGAATTAGACAAAGAGCCCAAGCAAACTCTTCCATATGATACACTTCCCCAACTCCTTGGCTTGAGATTCCATTTCGAGAATATACCGGTGTCCTTTGGTCTTCTAAAAATCCTTCCAATTTCCCAGGGATTTGGGAGTTGGGGAAGGACCTTTGACTCCTTATTATGAGATTAATATGAGATGCTCTGATCCAGATTCCAAAATTAATGAGAAAAACATGTTCGCATAATTGATTTTAAATGCTTTATGTCAGTTACTTTGCATAGCTGATTCAAAGAATAGCCTAAGGTAGAGGTGGGCAGACTTCAATGGAACTAAAACAAAGGGGGTTTCTTTAGAGGTGGGGGAAATCAAAACAAAAAAAGGACTGCCACATCCACCACCGTGGTAAACCCAAGCCCACATGTATGTTTGAACAACATCTGCCACCTTCCAAGTCACTGAAATTCCACGCTCCCCCTCCAAATTTGCTGCTTGTTGATTAGTAGAACATTGAGGTTCACCAACCAGAGCCTGGAGCAAATTTTGAACTGGAACAAGACACAAAATGGTGGCTCAAGGGATGAAGCCAGTTACCTACTGCACCTTATGGGGTTCACATCTGCAAATATAGACATAAAGAGATGTCTGGGTTGCTACAGATCAGGTATTCTAAGGACTGACTGGCAGAACTGCACAAACTCATATTTCACAGGTGAGGAACACGGAGGCTGAGAGAGAGGCAATCAGCGTAGGGACCGAACCATGGGCAGAGAATATTGTGTTAGTTGCAGTTTCATTTGCTATGGTTATGTTGAGCCACCCAGAGAACTTCTGTTATGGGATAGTTATGTAAACTATTGGGAGTCAAGAATGCTTATAGGTGCCCAAAGAGAGCTGCTTCGGTTATCAGGCAGCATAAAATGTAATAAATAAATAAATCTCCCAAAGACCCATCATCAGATTTCAATCTACGTCCTCCCCACCTCTGAGCTGAGGGCTGGAATAAGAAGGGGCACTAACTCAGAATAAGAGGACTGCAAAAGCTTGCAAGCAACCTCATACTTACCTGACCTAAAAACTAGTCATATAAGTGCCCATTGAAGTGCTATAAGCTGGTTTTGAGTGGAAGGAGCTATAAGTTCAACCACTAAGGTGCCTCATGCAATGCACTGTAGTTGCAGCAATGTGAAAAACTGGCTGTGGTAGCACAAGCACTGCAACTTCCTGTATCTGGCACGAGTGGGACACAAATTGTCCAACCTCAGCATTGTATTCACTGGATTCACTATTTTGGTTCCATAAATGCTTGTGTCATTGTTTTAACTCCCATGCTGTAATAAGCAGAGCATAAACCATATAACCTAGAGTTTCTGCTTATGCTACTACTCCCCTTTGAGGGTTATAAGCTAAAAAATATGCAGGACTGTAAAAAAGGAGTTACCTTCAACAAAAGGAACTTTTAATTATTAAGTGTAATTGTTAATTGTAGCTAGAGACTCTGGGCTGCAGTGGATAGTGTTGTACTTCGAATGGAGGGAATAGGGATCTGAATTCAAATCTATTCTTAGCTAGAAGATTCACTGGGTCTCCTTGGACAGGTCTTTATCAAATCTGAACTGCTTCACAGGAGCATTATCAAGCTAAAATGTTGCAAGGCAGACACTATCATTAAGCAGAGTGAAGCAGTTACTTCAGGCAGCAAATGTTAGGGGCAAAATGGCAGTGCTGGCCCCCTTGGCCATTCCTCTTGAGCTCCTTGGCTGTTTGCTCAGTTGGAGGACAGAGCTGTGTGTTCTCTGTGACCTGCTCTGCACCCATTAAGCTATCCTGCTGCCCTTCGGTGTGGTGGAGGATGCTGTCCTGTTGCCATTGTTGAAGTAAGATTCCATCACCAACCAGGTCAGCTTCTGTAGATGGAAGTGGGGAGAGCCATCTTGTTCTTCACCTCAGATACCAAAATGTCTTTGACCTGGCCTGGTTTAAACTTCACTTCAACCATCCTCATGGTAGAATTTAAATGTGATTGGATAAATAAATACTTCACTTTTCCCAGGACTTTATTTTCTGATATTCTCTTCCAGGAAACACTGGCTCCTCCGCTTTGCTCCAGGGATCTGGCAATGGAGTACCAACTACTCATCCCCATCTCCTTCCTGGGTCCCCTTGCTCTTCTCCTGCCTTTCATCTTGCTCCCAACACTAGCCAGCTCTGCAGCCTCACTCCAGCAGACTACACGGCTTGTGCCCGCTCAGGTCTAGCCCTTAACAGATATAGCACTTCCTTGGCCGAAACATACAACAGGCTTACAAACCAAACCAACGAGACCTTTGCAACCCCAAGGACTCCCTCTTACGTTGGCGTCTCAAGTGGTTCAACTGTGAACATGCCTGTGACGGGCAGTGACGGCGATGCATTCAGCTGTCCTCAGGCAGGCTTATCAATGCAGATTTCAGGGATGTCTCCGCAGCTCCAGTATATTATGCCCTCCCCATCCAGCAATGCCTTTGCCACAAACCAAACCCACCAAAGCTCCTACAACACGTTCAGACTGCACAGCCCTTGTGCTCTCTATGGATACAACTTCTCCACGTCCCCCAAACTGGCTGCCAGTCCTGAGAAAATTGTTTCTTCCCAGGGAAGTTTTCTGGGGTCGTCGCCGAGTGGAACCATGACCGATCGGCAGATGTTGCCCCCTGTAGAAGGCGTGCACTTACTTAGCAGTGGGGGGCAGCAGAATTTCTTTGACTCTAGGACCCTAGGAAACTTAACGCTGTCATCATCTCAATTATCTGCACATATGGTTTGATAAAGCCTTTTAAAAATAAAGTACAGTGCATTGGTTCCTACAATGAATTTCTATTTGGCATTATGTAAGGTGATTAATGTGCCTTATAAGGTGTTTGCGGTTTTGGTTTTTAAAAAAAGTCAAATCACCAGAGGAATTTTGACTGAATCTTTCCACTTGCCTGTGAGCAGATATTTGGATATGCTCTGGTGTTCTGAATTAACTTGAGTTTGTTTGCAGAATAACCCATTTAGTTTCCTGGTAGCGTTCACTTCATTTTATAACACGTTTGGCCATATGCAACAAATTAAGCAAGACTTCCTCCAGCACTCTTATTCTCCCATCTTTCCTCTTTAAAGAACAAAACAACACTCAGGTCTGATTTAGATGAAACCAAACACACACACACACACACACACACTTTTATAACAGCTGTTCTTAAAGTGTTCTTCTTACCACAATGAGCTGATGCCGCAAAGCATGCATTACTTCTCTGTTGTAAGAGAGATAATAAACACATGAGGCATAGACCAGACATCTAGCTGTGACATATTTTCAAAATAAAAGGACAGGATAATTTGTCTTTTTCAAGCTTCGTGACATATCTGACTTTTTCAGTGCTATGCTTTTGCTATTATGATGCATTGTTAGCGTAGGAATACCTACTGGTATTGCATCAAAATGCAGATGCAATGGTAAGAATCTAAATTAAGCAGTGGAAAGGGCAATATGACTAACATTTATGTACAGAATGAATTTAAAGGAGACTTGCTCCATGTGAAGAGAGTAAAAAAATTCCTAAAGAGATTTATATTTTTAAATATGAAATGCATGTTTTCAAAGATAAAGTACAAGGTAGGACTTTGAAATATTTCCATACACTTTCTTTTTAAAGATGATGTTAGAATGATCTTTCTAAGTGGGAATTAGTGGGAATTTCATTTACTCCTGTTCTATAGCCCTACAAGAACTTGCTTACATGTATTTGTCCTAGTATAGATAATTAGACCTCATGGACAGCTTCTTTTGAATGTTAGTAAGAGCTGAAGATGAAGCTTTGTATTTTGGACCATTGGAAGCATCTTTCCAGCGGCAACGTCCTGCACTGTCTGTACAAGGTGCTCCCAAACCTTGGGAGGAACCTTGGCATCTGTATAATGATAGGAGTTGCAGTTGGAATGGGGAAAATAATGGGAGCACCTCTGTAAATGTACAAAAGCAGCAGTGTACCCTGCTTACAGCCTCTGAAAAGTGCTACAAGTACAAAGCTTAAAAGAATTGTGGAGCATAATATCCAGTGTGCATATCTTCTGTTCCATTCCCTTGGGCAACAATTCTTTCACTTCCCCACCTCTCAAATGCATCTATGCAACTCCTTAGGTATTTTTGGTTAATGCTCTTCATTGGAATAATCTAGGTTACATTATTCAAGTCCACTTGATTTTATTTATTTCCTGATTTTTCATTCAAATATTTGCTTTGACCACAGGCCCTAAAGGAAATAAAACATGGTGGTCACAAATACAGATGCAGTACATAAAATAGTCCTTGTATTGATTTAAAGAATCTTGGAGGGGGGAAGTGCACAAAGTTCCCAAGTTATCCATTTAGCTGTCTGTTACATAGAACTATTTCCAGAGCTATTGTCTTGTTAGTCTGTTGCGGCAAAAAGAAGGGAAATTACTGCAGCACCTGAAAGACAAACAAATTTGTTCTTATATAAGCTTTCATGGGCCATAAATATGATGAACTGCACAAAGTTCATGAAAGGTTATGTCATTATAAATGTGTTAAACCATAAGGTGCCATAATACTCTTTTTATTAGACGGAACTCTGAAACAAGAGATCAGAAGTATCCTTTATTAATTCAGAACCATTAATGTAATGTCCATCAGTTTTTAAGATCCCTCCAAAATTGCAGATAGATTTTGTTCAAACCTATGTAGAGTAAAGGCTCTTCCTGTCACATATTTAATAAGATCTGACAGGTACTTCTTGTATCCATTAACCTCATTTTGAAATTTGGATTCACGGACTGCAGGCTAATTTTGAGACATCTTGTGCATGACCAGTCATTGTCTCCCCATGTTAACAATTTCTCCTTTCAGCAGCATTCATTTGCACCACTTCAAATTCCACTCCAGAGAGTGGGAGTGGGGGAGTCAAGAACATGTGCAATGTTCACATGTGGCCCACTAGATCTTTGCCATGTCTGGATGCTGTCTTAAACCCATTTAAACTAACAGACTTAAGCACATTACATACTATTTGCTTGGAAGGCTGTTTTTTCATGCGTTGGAAGTATTCTGCTAACTGTATGACTAAGTCTTGAAGCATCAAGGATGGAGATATTGTACATTAGCACAATGTCATAAAGCAATATTTAGTTTATACTTCTGAATCGTACAATAGTGTCAAATACTTATTGTTTCAGTAGGACTAATGTGAAGATTCAGGATTTAACATAAAAATGTTGGCACAACAAATGCTTTTGCCAATTATTGGAAGCAAATACGACAGGCCAAATGTTGCGAAAATACATTATTTTCTTTGGTGAAAGGTTTTGCTTAACTGTAAAATTCATATTTGGGACTTGTGGGTGAGGCTCCTCGTGGGGTCTCATTTCATCTTTTTAGTTCTAAGCGAAAATTTTTGACAACTATCCCAACAGAACAATGTTTTATTTGTTGCTTAGGTTCTTCTACAAAGGTTGCCAAATTGTCAGACTTTATCAAAAAGATACTAGATAAGATTTGCACAAAGTTAATGAGTGTAGGGGATCCTGCTGTAATAATAATAAAAAAGAATTGGTTATGCCGAACTTGAAGATAACATAATACAATGCTTAATTCTAAATAGAGAAACAAAGTGGTTTTAAATTATATGTTGCTTTCTTAAGTAAAAAGCCACAGATTAAGCAAAGTGGATCATACAGGTGTCACATTGACTTGTAGCACCAAATGGGTGTGTATACACAGGTTATAACAGTATCTGTCTTGTAACTTCTTTTGGATTTCCATTATCCTGCCTTTTCACGATATTTTTTTCATATATTATAAAGCTACAGTATTGTAATTGAAACAGCTTTTTCTTAAAATGCAATTTCTGTTGTATATAGCAAATGGCGTGTGATTACGAAGTCCAGCTTGTCATGGAATATAATGAATGCCAAATATGCAGTATATCTATAATTATATATAAGCTGTATTTTGTTTTTTAAAAGCCACAGAAATTATATTAAAGTGTGTATCTAAAAACACTTTTTATTAAATTTTGAAAATAAAAATACTTTAAAAAAAAACAACCTAAATCCACACTATTCTCCTTGGAAAAGTGTCATTAATCTTATTTACATCTTTCATTTCTTTCTGGGAAACTCCTGCTATGTGGTCCATCTACCCATGGTTTTCTTCTTGCTGGTTGGTGTTGACATTTTATTAAGGCAGAAGTTACATCTTAGGTATTATCTAAGGAAATCAAAACTATCTGTCTTCAACACAGCTTGAAACTCAGAAACTCCTAAGTACCTACCATGGCTTGGCATGTGGCAGACACAACTCATAACAAAAATCTCACACAAGGAAACTGGATGGATTTTATAGCCCTCTAGGCATGAACAGTGGAAAACACATACAAAAAGACCCCCCCCCCCAAATAAACCATAAATGGCAATGCAAAGATCTATCTGGTTTCAATATGCTACTAAAATTAGTGTATAAATGCAACCAGCTGCAAGTTACTGGAGGGGGGCGGGGCTTTATGCAGTCCCACAAACAAGGAAAACCCCTTCAGGCTGGGGAGGTTGTGGATGTGTGGATTTTAAATTAAAGGTCTTTTAATCTCGGTCCATCTTTTTTCAAATGCGTGTTGTCACAGGTGTAAATGATGAGGAAATAATGAAGTATTGCTTGAATGTCATTTGTAGGTATAGTATCTGTAGTCTTTGGAATAGTATAAGAAATGTATGAGAAATATGTGGCTTTATTTACACGTTTAAATTTAAACCTGTTGCTATCTGTCCCCTCTGTCATTTGAAGGTGAAGGTCATGATGAATGTTGAGCACATGAAGAGCCTAATACAGCCAAGCAGCGAGGTTTTTATTTTAGAACATAGGAATGAATGGCTTGCGGAGCTGAACTACCCCCTGACGGACCCCTGCTATTTGCCACATGTCTGAACTCATTCCAAGAGATGTGATGATGGGATGAGAGCTGTTTATCGGCCAAATCTAGAAAATTAACACTTATGTGTGCACATTTCACTTGGCCTTGAACCGTTCCCTCACTTCCCCTCGTCCCCCGAAGTGTTGACTCTCCAACCCCTCCCCCCCACATCAATAACTGAAATGCTACAGAGTATAATGATTTGTTTTTTAAAAAATACCATATTCAGGAAAGTGGGTGACAAAAAATATATATGGCGTGGTAGTGAGGACTACATGGAAGATAGCAATACCTCGTGGCCATGCTTTTCATGGATGTGAAGTGGGGTGTCTTCAAAAGAGGCTTGGAAACCACACACAGTCCATGAGGCCTTCAAGTGAGCAGAGCTTGCTTCTCAATGTTCTCTATTCTCAATGCACTTAATTTCTTCCTAAGGAAACTACTCCATTTTCCACAGTAGAATAAAGAATTATCTGTTTGTGAACATGCCTCTTCTTCTTGCCACCAGATTCAAATTCTTTCATTTATCTTTAGGGAAGGACCATAACTGAATGATAGAGACCATATTTGCACGCGGAAGTTACCAGGCTCAGCTCCTGAAATCTTGGACAGCTGTTCCCATTTTAGTGTAGACAATACTGAGCTAGATGGGCTGATAGTTTGACTCAGTGGACCTTTTCACCCATCATCCACAGTACTCTGTGATACACGCTGGCTGCCATTTTGGATATGCAAGCCATGGCGGGGGTGAACCACAGCTTGTCATGTCGTGCAAGCCCAGCAACTGCAGGTTGCTGGCAGCCCATGAATTATGGGTGGTTTGTTAACCATGGCAACAGCCCACTCTCACCAGGTTCACATGACATGACAAGCCGTGTCGTGCCCCTGCTGCAGCTTCCATATGCAAAATGGCAGCCAGCACACAACACAGAGCCTATGTGGGTGAATTAATGCACAGTGGCCTACCATGTTGTGTGAACCACATCATTGTATAGGACAGTTCCCTGTGTTTCTATCTTGTTGGCTGGGGCATGCTGGGAGTTGTAAGGTTTTCTTCTGTCTAAACATGCAAAGGATTGCGGCCTTTTCGGGAGGGGTAGACAAGTCTTTCAAAAACTTCGAATTATGATGGCTGTATATCATCTCTAGAATCTAAGGCATTCTACCTCCGAATGCCAGTTGCAGGGGAATACAAGCAGGAGGCTTTTGAGCCTCCTACAGGCATCCGGTGGGCCTCAGTGAGAACAGAATGCTGAACTAGGAAGGCCTTTGGTCTGATCCAGCAAGGCTCTTTTTACATTCTTAACACAATTTTCTTTTTTATTATGTTTTTATTATGTTGTATTTGGGGGTCGTAATTCCTGTCAACTGCCCAGAGAGCTTTGGCTATTGAGTGCTACAGAAATTAAATTAAACACTGAGGTCTTATTATGGATTCAATCATGGCTCTCCTAATAATGGTCTTTGTCACCTCTTCACTCCCCCAAGGTATTTTGGGAGCAGATGGGTCACCCCTGCCTTCCCTTAATTAGATTTGGTAAGGCCATCATCCATATTTTGGAAAAGCAGGGGATGAGGAGGGAACTCCCATATTTTAGTAGACCTGGATTTAAATGTGTGTGGCGGTGGTGGTGAATTGGTTGTGTGAAACAAGCAGCCCAAGCACAAATAACAATCCGAACTTCTGGGTTGCATGAGTTTCTCACTCATTCTTTACATGCTAGCTGTTTGTGTTGCTGTTAGTCAATCAAGATAGCCAGTTCATTTACATGCATGTTCAGTCTGGAAGGAGAAAAAATGTCTGCTCTACTATTTCTTTTAAGAAGCCTAATTTATGGCCCTGTGTGTCTGCAGTCATTCCTGGCATCGTTTCCTATGTCTGGTTCACATGGCAATCATTGCCCTCTGCCTAGGGCCATTCTGTTCAGCAGCCTTCCCTAACTGTGTTGGGCTGCAATTCCCATAATTCCCAGCCAGCATGGCCATTAAAAGTCATCTCTCCACATAGGAATCTAATTGCCAGTTCAGTTTAGTTCTGGTCATCCATACCATGTTTGTAGCAGGTTCAGACAGCCAAAAATCCAGGCCTCGGATGATTCTTCAGAAGGGTATAAGGCACACCAATTCTGGTAGACTTTGGGGTGACCATATTGCTTTCAGTGTTCTTTTCTGTGACTGTCAATATTGTTAAATTAGGTTATTATTATTATTAGATTATAGATTTAAAATGATACTTTTGTGATAATAAAGAGCTCAGCACTTCTTTGAAAAAACAACATATAAATTTAAAATAAGTTGTTGTTATTCCGCCTGGGACTTAATACTGGGAATCAAGGTGGCTTTGCAAAATTAAAACATATACAATTAAAATATATAAATAGAAATATACAAAAGTTAAAAATATGATTAAGCCAGCTGTAATATTAAAACATTATATTAAAAAAATCTTAGGCAAATAGACACAGTGCCACTGGGAAGCTATTGTCAACTCAAGCACATTATTATTTACATAACTATGAATTGAAGAGTCTACTCAGTCACAACAGAGGTGGCAAAACAAAGAATGGTGATCTGCAGGCAATATCAGAAGACAATAGCAAGGCTACTAGAACCCTGGGGTCTCTCACTTGCATTACACAGTGGTTGGTGTGGGGTTGCATGATGTCTCCATGCTTATCCCTTTCATTCTGTTTCCTGTGTTTGTCATCCAAAGCATGGCAGAACTAGGCATGGGGCTGGTAGGGAACATTTAGAGGAAGGTCTGTAGCTAGGGATGGCTGAATTCTCCCACGTCCTATTCACGCTCTGCTCAATGGATTCAATCCATTTGCCCAACCCAGTGAGCGTGCAGGGCAAGCCATCATATGGTCTGTGGGTGCTCATCAAGAGTTCACATCTTTTTTTGTGCAAAATCACAACTGGGAGTATTTACAGAAATCAGGAATTGCGCAAAAATGTGCCCATAAATAGTGCAACTTGCATAAAATTGCAATCGTAAAGGACCTTTTACACCTGCAATTTTGAGCAAATTTGCAGCTGTGATTTTGCACAAATCCTATTTTTCATAAATATCCCAGCTGTGACTTTGTGCAAATTCCAGTTTGGACAAATTGGGATTTGCACAATTTTTTTAAAAGTGAGAAACTATGTGCTTGCCCAACTCGGCATGTGCTGAGTCAAGCCAACTCGGGGATCTGTAAGCTGGCATCCAGTGGGCCGAGCTAGCAAAACCTCACTGAACTCCACCCCCAAAATGGATTCCTCTGGCACTTCTACCTTTAGCTCAGTGGTAGAGTTGTGCTTTGCATGTGGTAAGTCCCAGGCTCAATCCCCAACACCTCCACATAGGGCTAGGAAAGAATCCTGCCTGAAACTCCAGGGAGCCACTGCCACTCAGTGTTGGCTACACTGAGCTAGATGGATCAATGGTCTGATTCAGTATAAGGCAGTTTTCTTGTTCCTATGTAACTGTTCTCAGCCATGCTCAAACTGACTGTGTTTCTCACATATTAGCTTCAAGGCAAGATAACCCACCTTGATGGTTTCCCCATGCTCAGAGGGAGCAAAGCTGGTGGTGGGGAACACAGTGAAAGCCATTGGGCCGAATCAGGTCAAGAACTTTTTCCTTTGCTGTTGACTATTACACCCTAGACTTAGGTGAGTGCAGCAGGAGGGACACAAGTAGTGAACATTGAACAACTTTCTTGACCTGTTAATGGTTGGCAGAGTATTTGATGACAGTTGCAAGAATCCGATGCACAGCAGTATCCTTTACAGCAGTTTAATCTTTGTCATCAAATCCTCCGGCAGCCGTGATTAATAGCAGCACTTGAGCCTGTTTCGAACGTTGTATATTTGGCAGCTATGAACTTTGATCTATGGTTTCACTTTAAAGAATCATTATGACACAAACGTCTCCTGTGATCCTTCCATCTAATTAAACCACACACAAATACAACATGGAGAAATCTGATGCTATTGATATAAGCTCTGTGTTTATTACGATATTTTAGGCACTTTATTAAAGTGGGCCATCATTCTCAGCAAGATAGCAGATAAGCCCTCTAAGAACAATAATATCGAACAGAAGCACGATGAAGGGAAATTTCCCAAGGCAAGAATTGGTTAGAAATTTACTTTGTTGATTTACACAGCACCCTAATTTCAGTTCAGGGCTCATTTTGATCCAAGCTAAAATTACTTTAATTTAATGAATCTAGCCCTAGTACATGCTTTGCCACAAACCATTTGCTTTTCTTCTACATATACCAACTGCCCATGGAAAGCACAGCTGTGTACAGTAAGTAGCTGGCCATTCAAATGAAGAAACTTGCACTGCCACAAAAACTTGCATGGCTGCAGATTGTACAGATGCACCAAACAGTTGCTCATGTCAATACAGCAGCGATTTGCACAGCTGTGCATTGCAGATGCTTGCACAATCCTGCACAGCAGATGCCCATGGAGATGTATACATGTGTACATTAGCCAGTTACTCCAGTACACATAGTAGTTGTGCACTAAGCACCATGGCTTCTTGCACAAACACACGCTGCAGCAATTTGCACTAGGCCTGCCTGGGGGTGAGCAGCCAATTTAGCAGGCCCCTGCAGTGGGGGGGGGGGACAACAAGCAGTGTGTGTGTGTGTGTGTGTGTGTATGAGAGAGAGAGAGAGAGAGAGAGAGAGAGAGAGAGAGAGAGAGAGAGCAAAAATTCCATTGCCCCAGGTCGCCAGATTCCTCTGCGTGGCCTTGATTTGCACCAATGTATACACAAGTTGGCTGTACACATGTACACACGAGTTGTTAGCACCAAGTGCTGCCATGCACAGTGGCTGCTCACACAAACACACACATAGGCTGAGTTCGGACGACACTTTAGGCAACGGAGTGGGGAAGAAGCAACTGACGGTTCATTATTTTTGCGGTGCCCGACACACAACACGTTGCCCCTCCCCCCCGTTGCGCGGCTAAAAGTCCCAGCTTCATGATAAGCAATGAGTCTCCATTAAACAATGGAGCAGCCCATTGTTTTTTCCCGTTGCTAAAGAATATACTGTCCATTGTGTGTGTCCCCCACACAACACAATAATCAACACAACGGACAGTTGCCTCTTCCTCCCTCCGTTGCCTAAAGTGTCGTCCGAACTCAGCCATAGCAGCTAGCTGAACAGATGCACACAACAACTGCCTATACAAAGGTGCATGGCAGCAGACCGTGCAAGTGCACAGGGACACAAGCAGCTACACACGCGCACACGCACACACACGCCTGTACAAATGTGCATAACAACTTCATGTAGAAAGGCATAAAGCAGCAAGTTGCACTGACATGTCCACAGCTGTCTGCATGACCATGCACAGCAATTGCTCATTCAACCACACACACAGCAGCAGCTCACATGAATGCACAAGTGCACCCACCAGCTGCCAGCAGTTTGCACAACCACATACAGCAGCTGCTGACACATTCACCCAAGGTATCTACACACACACACACGCACACGCAAACACACACACACTCACACAACAGAAAATTAAACACAGCAGTTCCCCACATGAAAACACATGGACCAGATCCAAGACTATGCTTTTTTCCCTCCTTCAACGTTCACTTGTTCAGTAAAGTATCCTTAACTGGCCACCTCCTTTATGAAGATAACACAAGGGCGCGCTATAGATTTATTTAACATTATCAAGATGTTTGCTGATTTATTTTCAGCTCTGTTCTTTGATCATTCCTAACACTGAATTTGCCTTCCCCCCCCCCCCGCCACAAGGAGGAAGAAAGAAATATGCCAAATAAGGAAGGACCCACAAGAATGCATTTTAAAAATACAACATTTGCATAACTGCAATATTCCTATGGTAGACACAAAAACGTATAGTCGGATTGTACAATAACATGTTTAATGCAAAGATATTGGCATAACATAGATTCCTTTGCATATTTACTGGGATGTAAGTCCCACTGTGTCCAACTGGGCATACTCCTTGGTAAGTGTGTACAGGATCTCAGGTGGCTTAGCACCCCCAAATCACATCCAATATTTTGGATTGTACATTTTTTTTTAGACTCAGAAAATTATCTGCTTCAGAATGGATGCAGTTGGTATACTGTACATTTTTACACCTTGGAATACCTTATAAAGCATGAATCAGAGAGAGAGAGAGACCCAACTTCTCTACTGTCCTGTACAGTCAAGGGGTGGGGTGGAGCCTGTCAATTTATCTATTTTGTACTTTCATTCATGAATACACAGATCAGTAATACATACCATCCATGCAACATTCAAGTCTTTGATAAACAACATGAGTAGAGAATCTTTTTATAAAGCAGCAGTTCATCACATGAGCTCTCTTATATAGCAGCACCAATTTCCTTGCAATATAGCCTTGGTCCCCATTCAGATCTCTTGCATAACTTATTATATTTATTTAATATTTATATTTACTATATTAAACATTTATTATATGTATACCCTGCTTTGCTGTAAGGTTAGCCCTCACAATGGCTCAATTCGGACGACACAATAGTCAATGGTGGGTTGACTAACCCTAACCCTAGGGGGTACTCCCCACACAACATGGTAATAAATAATCAACTGTGATGTGGATGAGGATCAGCGCTGAGTTGACTATGGCAGCATTCGGATGACACAATAGTCAAAACAACTGACGATTGTTTCCCCCAGACCAGTTGTTTATTGTGTCATCCGAATTGAGTCAGTGGCTTGCAACCATTAATGTCCAGTGGCTTACAACCATTACAAGATGAAGTGTATTCACCAACCCCCAGATTTGATTTGGATCCTGAACTGGCACTTTGAAAAATGGCCTGATTCTACTTGGACTGATTTGGACTCAGGTACCGAAACTGAGACAAGATTTCTACGTCCAAGGCTGCATGCCTCACATTGACTGTCATGGAAAAGGGGCTATAACATTCTTTTTCCTTTGTAAGAATGGGATGGTATTTAGTGGGATATAGGTCCTCTCCTTGGAGACTATGCATGTCAAATGTCAGAAACATAAGTGCAGGGAATTTTGTGCTAGGTGTCTTCATATTTTGATTTAAGAAAGAAAGAGCCGATAACCTTTTTAATTCTTGGTAGAATTGCTTTCCCCCAAAGCAAAGTGATTGGAGTTCCTGGTAAAAAGTGTCCTATGCTTAGATGGTGGACCTACCAGTCACTCAAATGCACTCTCCCCACTCATCTATGTGTTTTTAGAGAAAGAAAACCAAAAGACGCTATTTGGAGAGGAGGCAGAATGTGAGCATTGCCTAGTACGAAGCAGCAATGAAGCCTCATTCTGGCACAGCTTCAGTTCTGGTGGCTTCAGAGGGAAGCCTACTTTGCATCGACCAGGTGGTTGGACTAGGTGGCTTACATGCACACCCTTCAACGCTATAGTCCTATAAAAAGGAATGGAGTACATGCTCTCTTCCCTACAGTTAAGACCTGGTAAAATACAGGGAGTGCCTATCCATTAAATCCTAAATGCTTCCATTTTTTGAGACTCTGAATTAGTTTCTGAATTATGTGTGTGGCTTTTGCATTGTACTTGAACTGACCACCTACCTCCCTTCCCTACATACTGTGCCTTTAATTTGGAATACACAATATCCTTCATCGCAAGTTAGTTATTACATGATATAATGTAGCTTCATTCAGCGAAGCAACTGAAATTCTAGCAAAAGAGGCTTCCTCTGACTTTACCACGTGCAAATCAATATCGGAGACTTGATAGGTTTGGTACAGAACTAGTCAAACCAATGGATGTTCTCCAATGACTTCAGTTAGGGCAAAATTAATGACATTCTTCTGTGCCTGAAACTGGCGTGTGTTGCAGGTGCCTCTTGAGCCACCAAAATGACAACAGATGCAGATCCTGAATGCAGCTTCAGCCGCTTTCCCTGCATCTCTGTACAATCAAAATCTGGAACAGTGCTGGAGCTCTTTTAAAATCCCCTGGCTTCTATGCTGTTGGCCATATGTTCAGTTCTCAACTGGAGCTCCAAACGCCTAACTCCTGGAATTGTACGCCTTACACTGCGCTCCATGTAGTCTGTTCTCAGTTGGCTTTGACTGACACTCTTTGGCAGTTGTTACAGATGCCAGAATTCATTTCTTTGAAGTCTTGTGTATTAGCAGACGGAGGGGAGGGGGGAACACTTTCAAAGATGTGACCTGACCTTCTGCTTTGAATAAGTGGCTGTTGCACAATGTGTACCACAGCTCCAGCTGCCGCTACGGCTTCCATTATCCACTGAAGTCTATCTTGTTGAATTAAAATCAGTGATGAGGCAACTGTGAATTGATCCTCAAATTATGTTGTGCAGTTATCACCACAAGAGGCTTTCTGTTGCTGTCCTCCATACATGCAGCAGGGGGGAGATGAAACTGAAATGGCAGAGGCTAGGTCTTTGGCTAATAGACACTTTTGCCAAGCTGACCATATGAAAAGGAGGACCACGTTCCCGTATTTTTACTAGTTGTATAGAAAATAGAATGTCAGCAGGTGTCATTCATATGCATACACTCTGGTATAGCTAGAGTGACCAGATCCAAAAGAGGGCAGGGCTCCTGCAGCTTTAACTGTTGTGATGAAGAGAGAATTTCACCAGGTGCTGCAGGCATACAAATTAGGGGTGTGCACTGGATCGGCTCCGATCCACAATCCAGAGCCGATCCAGGGGAAATTGGATGCAATTATCTGATTTCCGATCCCCCCACTGGATTGTCCGATCTTTTCCAAACCGGTCCAGAAGGACCCGTTCTGGTTCAGAAAAAATCGGAGGATCGGCGAGCGCCCACTGGCACCCGCCGCCACTTCCATTGGTGAGCGCCAGCAGGCGCCTGCCGAAGAAAGCGGACAGCGGGGGGGGGGGGAGGCTTACCTGGGAGGGCTGTCCGTTTCCATCGGCAGGCGCCAGAGGGCGCCCGCTGATGGAAGCGGACACCCCAGCCAGGTGAGGATCGCGGGGGGGGGCTTACCTGGGGGGGGGGCGTCCTCCTCCTTCCGTTGCCGGAGATCTACTGAGAACTAGGCTTCACGGCCTAGTCCTCAGTAGAGTGCCGGGTGCTGGCGCTCTACTGAGGACTAGGCTATGAAGCCTAGTTCTCAGTAGATCTCCGGCAATGGAAGGAGGAGGACGCCCCGTCAGGTAAGGAGCGGGGGGTGGCTTACCTGGAGGGGGCTGTCCACTTCCATCGGCGGGCGCCAGTGGGCGCCCGCAATAGAAGCAGACAGTGAGGGGGTGCTTACCTGGGAGGGCTGTCCGGACAGCCCGGCCAGGTGAGGAGGGAGGGAGAGAAAGAGGGAGAGAAGGAGAGAGGGGGGTCCACTTACCTGCTGGGGCATCTTCTTTCTTCACCTGCTGGAGATCTACTGAGAACTAGGCTTCACGGCCTAGTCCTCAGTAGAGAGCCAGGTGATCATCACCTGGCGCTCTACTGAGGATTAGGCCGTGAAGCCTTTTTCTCAGTAGATCTCCGGCAGGTGAAGGAAAAGGACATGAGGGGGGGCTTACCTTCCAGGGCTCTCTGCTGCCATCCGCTGCCGCTTGGACAGCAGCAGATGGCAGAGGACGGCCACGGCAGGTAAGGAGAACTGCTAGGGCCGTCCGCAGGCACCTGCAGGCACCCGCAGATGGCCCCGGGAGGTAACTCAGGGGGGAAGGGACAGGGAGGGGGGAGTTAGGCCCCCACTCACCCACCCGCCACCATTTTTTCCCCATAGACTTGCATTGGGGGAAATGGCAGCCGATCCAAAAATCGGATGTCCGATTTTTGGATCAAGATTGGGCCCGTTCCAGTCCGGCGGGCCTCTGATTTTGTCCGATCCGATCCGGGGCAAAATTGGGGGTCCCGATCCGGGTCCCAATCCAATACGGGGGGTCCCTGCACATCCCTAATACAAATGACACCTGCTGAAAATCCCTTTTCAATACAACTGTTAAAGATACAGGAGCCCTATCCTCCTTTTCATATGGTCACCCCAGCTGTAGGATGGTTAACCCGGTCTTCGTCATTGTGATCTGCTGGAAAGAAAAGTACTGACTGCTTCATTGATTTCCAGTCTGCCTACTTGGGGCCAAAGCAATTACTTTAAAAGGTAGCAGTTGCATCTGCTGTTTTTGTTGTTGTCGTCTTGTTCTGCTTCTGCTTCTCCTGCTTCTGCTTCTCTTTACTGTGGCTTGATCCTTTCCTTCCATCATTGTGTCCCACACTTGAAATTTATAGTACCAAATAGTGATTCATTAAAGCAGGGGTGGGCAATGTGGGGCCCTCAAGATTTTTGGGCCTACAATTCCCACCATCCCTCACCACTGACGATGCTGAGTAGGGCTGATGGGAGTTGTAGGTCAAATCATCTGGAAGGCTACAAATTGCTAACTCATGCAATGGATCACCCTTTGGCACGATAAATTACAGGTGCAGGGAGGTAAATCCAAACCAGAACTGCAGTGGAGAGAGAATTAAAAGCCCCTATCCCACATGCTAGGGTCCCAATCCAGATCTAGCCCAAGCAGTTATATTATTGTAAGAAAGAAACCTGCCTGATGTCCCAGAAACCTTTTTTAAAAAGTGGCCTTTCCATCTCTTTCAGAATGCTAAATGATAATGGTCGTGACATGCATCTCATTGCAAAGTTTGGGGCTCTGATGAAGAAAGCCCTGCTTCTACCTGCCGGTGCTCTAAGAATATCTCAATTCTTTCAGTTTTCAAAGGAATAATTGCATTCGTCTGTTGGAACAAAAACAACCAAGAGTCTTGTGGCCCCTAAAGACTCATATAATTCTTCATGCACTGCAGTCCACTTCTCAGACGGAAGTGGGCTCTAGTCCACTAAAGTGTGGGTTGTATTAATTTTGGGCAGTTGGACTCTGAAGAGCAACTTACCTACTCATGATTTTAACAAGTCAGGGAGAAATGAATGAGAGAGAGAGAGAGAGAGAGAGAGAGAGAGTTGCTCACTCCACTATGCCTATTCCAATTGAGGCTTTTATATATCAAGCACTATACCTTGAACTGGAAATTATCTGGCATCCAATTGGCTCACAACATCAACTTAAAAGTTTCATACAATAAAACACTCTAAAAGTAAACACCAAGGGCAAACTAAACATTATGGAATGAATGAAGCCTTTTTTCTAGTTTTTTTAAACCCTATTACCCACCCAAGGGGGGGGGGGATTGGGGGGATGGGTAGGAAGCTTTAAAAAAAAAAAAACTCCCAGAGTGCTGTAGTCCCTAACTGAATTAGGCCACACGTGCTTATACAAGAGTAAAGAATACTATCATGCATAGCTACACCATGCGTGATTGGCAGAACGTTATTGTGGCCCTAAAAGTGAGAACACTGATAACTATAATAGAAATGCTACCAAACCAAAATGCATTCATTCTTCCATCATCTATCAAAATGCTTTTGGTAACAGATGGGCTTTATAGAAGTGCCTAAAGGCCAAGAGGGAAGAACACTAATGAACCTCAATCAATCAATTCCTTTACTGCGGCCGAGTGGCCAGAAAACACTAATGAACCTCTTCAGGGAGGATATTCTACAAAGCTGGGGCAATCACTGAGAAGGCTCTGCTACTTACCATTGAAAACATGACTTCCCCAAAGAAGGGCCCTTAGAGTAAGACTCCCAAAGATGGTCTTAAAAGGTGTGGCAGGGTTTATAGTCATTGGGAAGAAGAACCTTCTCATAAGATATGTTGGCTCCAGACCAGGAAAGGCTTCCAAATTAAGAACCAACACCTAAACTATGGCCCAGAAACTCACCAGCACCCAATGATATTGGTGCAAAACTTGGTGACTAGGTTCTTGTTGGCCAGCATCACATGTTGGTCATAGTTATTTTAGGAATTGCTGCTGGTTTGACAGCCCGTCTTAAAAGGAGTCCCACAATGCAGCAAGCGCATGCGGGATGATTTAAAACTAAAAAAACAGCTCAGAATACAGAACCCCTGCCCACCCCCACTTCCTACTTTAAAATGTTTTCCAAATTCTCCCCACACCTCTTGCACAGAGAGGGAAGAATTTCTCAAAATAAGGAGGCAGGTGTCGTGTCCCTCTCGCCCCTTGCGTTATTTGAAGTCAATAAAGAGGTCTGCTGTGAAATGCACAGCGCTTTATTCAGGCAATAAACACCTTCTCCCAGCTGAAGGGAGTCTAAAAGTTCTAAAAGACTTGTCCTCCAGGCAAGATTATGCAAAGCAAGCAAAACAGTTGTTCTTTCAAGGAAAGGGAAAGCCCATTTCTTTCAGTATGTCTTCAGGGAGACTGGTTCTGACCAAGCGTTTCGAGCAATCACCCCGGCCGACCTCCTCCTCACTTCCCTTGCCTCAGCCCACCTTTCTCTCCTATGGGATCTTGCATCTACCAGGCTTTCCACACCCTCCTCCTCAGAAGAAGCCTGATTCTCAGCTTGGGGGTTATTTACAGCATCAGAAATAAGAGCTGGCAAAGGTTCAGTCGCAGTTCATTGCCGCCTCCTCCTCCTCCTCCTCCTCCTCCTCCTCCTCCTCCTCCTCCTCCTCCTGTGTTAGATGGGCTTCCCCCCCCAATTGAGTGATGGTTCTTCAGAGGGGGGAGGGAAAGAGGTTGGAACAGGCTCAGGGTAGCTTGTATCCTGGCCTCTCCAGTTTCTTCCTCTCCTCTCCCCCCCCCCACACGAATGCCCCCTTTTCCCCCTCTTTGAGGTTGATTTTCCGATCTTGGAGGCCAGCCAGTGTGGTTCTTTCCAAGCTGGCTGCAAAGGGGCAGGGGAAGGGGCAGATCCCCAACTCCTTGTTCCAAGGTTAGAGCTAAGACAATTAGGGATGTGTATTGTATCGTTAAAATGTACGATAATGATACGATAAGGTCTTTATTGTGCATGTGTTTAACGATGACAATACAATAGAAAAACCTATGATAATCATCGGAGACGATAATTTTCGGGCAATTTTACCGTTTTATCAGACAGCCATCTAAATATACCTATAACTTCTGTATTGTAAAAGTTAGAGGCTTGAAATTTGGTCACAGTGCTTATAGGGTATGCCTAAGTATGTGTATGAAATTTGAGATTGATCCCTCCAACCTTCAATTTTATATGAAGTTTTTAAAGATTGTTTCCATTCTGACAGGTCTGAATGAACGCACGTGGTGAGCTGTCATTCTGCTCTGTCAGACATGAAACAATCTTTAAAAAATTCATATAAAATCGAAGGTTGGAGGGATCGATCTGAAATGTCATACACATACTTAGGCATACCCCATAAGCACTGTGACCAAGTTTCAAGCCTCTAACTTTTAAAATACAGAAGTTATAGGCATTTTTTTCTTTAAAAATACGGCTGCAAAAAATATCGTTTTTTCACGATAATTATTGTGAAGACAATACGGTTCACCTACGATATGAATGAAGACGATAATTTTTTTGGTCAGAAATTACAATAACGATAAACGATGATATTTTTTGGCGTGCACACCCCTAAAGACAATGTCAAGGGGACATAGGATTGCTCCCTAAAGAAATGGCAGTCAGTTGTATACACTTTAATCTAGGAGGATTTGTACTAATGTCTGATAATTAGTTCAGTTCCCTTACTTACTTACTTACTTACTTACTCACAACAATTTTATACAAACTCCATATCAAAATAGATTCCAGAATGGTGAATAATAAAAGATAAAAAGAATAAAACAGCCCATTAAAAGCTTAAAGAAAATATAATACCAATAAAAACCGTGACTGGTCCATTGAGGAAGATTTCTTGAAATAGTTATAGATACTGATTAAGTCTGTGGCATTTTTCAGCTGCAGGGATTTACA
The DNA here is from genome assembly GCA_029215795.1 of Anniella stebbinsi. NCBI lineage: Eukaryota > Metazoa > Chordata > Lepidosauria > Squamata > Anniellidae > Anniella > Anniella stebbinsi. The sequence continues at coordinate 162,087,174 of JARDYH010000003.1, read as the reverse complement.
CAGTATATTCCTGTTCAAAGCCGAACAAGGGCAAAATTGACTGCCTGGATGCCAGATCCCGATATGAAGGGACTAAAGGTGCAAATCTATGCATTTTTAGACAGAAAAAAGTGTAGGGCTGTTAAACATGCGTAGGATCATGCCCTTAATAACACTGTTCAAAGCCCCTCTGAATTGAGAATTGATCTAGGGATGAGAAAGAAATTTGTTTGGTTCACATTTTTATGTGAACTCACCTAATTTTACACTTGTGAAGTGAAACCCAGCTATCCTTTAAAATTGTGTGTGGTAGATAAAGTGTTTAGATACAACATGGGAACTGCTAGTGCCTTTGGCTGTTCTTCGGACAGTACCAACCTGAGCTGGATCTCACTTCTGGAACAAAGGGGACAAACTAGCTGTTTGAGTTGGTACTGGGATCCTCTTCTCTGGTCCTATGAGGTACTGTATTAGTCGAGTGACTAATAGGCTTGGATTCATAGACCTCCATCACACCTAATATTCCCCCTGGTTTGCCTCTGCTTTTTTTAACCTCTGATGCAGAAGTGTGGCAAGCTTATGATCCATTTCACCTGAATAGCTGCTCTTTCGCTCCTTCACTCCATTGTTCTTACACGCCACGCCACTCCACCCCTCACCTTCTCTTTCTCCCTTCAGTCAGGTCCTGTCAGATGAGTACTACAACCAGACTGCCTTTCTGCCGGGCAAAAATAGTACGACCCTTTAGTCTGGCTCTTTGGGGACATCAAGGGAGTACAACCCTGTCTCTGCAGAGATTCAGGTGTTGTATGATTTAAAAAAAAACACTTTGGAGCCTGGGATACAAGGTTTGGATTTTATATTGAGGCTTGGAATCAGCTGCTGGGAGAGATTGCTTTTCCCTGCCAGGACCTGATGCAATCCATTCAAGCCCGCAGTTCCTTTAAAACTACACAGAGGCTTAAGGCACATTAAATGCACTTAGGGAACATAATCCAGACTTTTAGCATTCTAGGAAAGGCTGGGAAAGAGGCGGTTGTCAGCAGGACAGGCATGGCGTCATGTAAGTACAGTGCTGCAAATCCGCACACCAGGCCGGGCAAGAGTGCATTGAATCACTGGTGTGATGGAGCTCATCGATAAGAAGCTTAAACAAGAATAGTTTGGCGTGTTTCCAAAGTTTTCAACAAAAGGGAATGACAACATTCCATCCCACCTGATAGAAGTCAGAAAGCAGAGCTGTTGAAATTACAGACATTGTCACTAAAGTGTGCTAAAGAAATAACAACACTTCCACATGAGAAGGAGGAAGGGGGCTAGGGAGGAAAGGAAGGGGGGGACCCAGAGCAGCTGTTCGAAACAAAGGGATCCTTGGCAATGATAAAGGATTTCTCAGCAGGCAGATAATTAGGCAGAATCCAGGCACCTCTTTGTTTAGCAAGCAATGCCACACTTTATGCCTAAAAAATAAATAGGCCTTAGGGGGAACCTGTTCAGGGTTAGAAGGGATTTTACGTTATATTTTGGGATAAAGCATGCTTACTATGGTTGTATATTCTTCTGCATGTCAGTCATTCTGCTGAAATCAGTTACAAATGCTGCTTATTGCTAGGGATGTTGGATAGGGTGAACATATGGAACACAAAACAGGGCTCCTGTGACTTTAACAGTTTATAGAAAAGAGTATTCCAGCAGGTGTCATTTGTATGTATGCAGCGTCTGGTGAAATTCCCTCTTCATCACAATAGTTAAAGCTGTAGGAGCCCTGCCCACTTTTGTACCTGCTCACTCTAGAATATCTCCTGCAGCTTTAACTGTAGTGATGAAGAGGGAACTTCACCAGGAGCTGCATGCATACAAATTAGGGATGTGCACTGGATCGGACCCGATCCACGATCCGTGTCCGGTCCAGTGGGAAATCGGATAAATTATCCGATTTCCGATCCGACAGCTGGATCGGCCGATCCAATCCGAACTGGTCCGAAAAGGCTCCGAACCGGTTCGGCGGATCGGCGGATCGGCGGGGGCCCACTGGCGCCCACCGCCGCTTCCACTGGCCGGCGCCAGCGGGCGCCCGCCGATGAAAGTGGACAGCGGGGGGGGAGGAGGGGGGCGCTTACCTTCCCGGCCTGTCCGCTCCCGTCCGGCGCCAGCGGCTACTACCAGCGGGCTCCATGGCCTGCTCCAGGGTGGCGCACCAGGTGATGTCATCACCCGGCGCGCTACTCTAGAGCAGGCCGTGGAGCCCGCTGGTAGTAGCCGCCGGCACCGGACGGGAGCGGACGGGCCGGGAAGGTAAGCAGGGGGCGCGCGGAGGGGAGGAGGGGGGCCCTTACCTTCCCGGCCCATCCGCTCCCGTCTGGCGCAAGCGGCTACTACCAGCGGGCTCCGCGGCCTACTCCAGGGTGGCGCGCCGGGTGATCACCCGGCACGCTACTCTAGAGCAAGCCGCAAAGCCGGCTGGCGGTAGCCGCCGGCGCCGGACGGGAGCGAACGGCCCTAACAGGTAAGCAGTGGCGGGGAAGGGGGCTTACCCCCCCCGGAGCCGTCCGCTTCTATCCGCGGGCGCCCGCGGGAGCCAGCAGATGGAAGCGGACGGCTCCAGGGGGGGGAGGGAGCGCGGGGGAGGGGGCTTACCTGGCGGGGCCGTCCACAGCGGACGGCCCCGGGGGGGAGGGAGTTAGGCCCCCCCTCACCCACCTGCCGCCATTTTTTCCTCATAGACTTGCATTGCAATACAAGTCTATGGGGGGAAAAATGGCGGCCGATCCAAAAATTTCCGATTTTTGGATCGGGATTGGACTCGATCCGGTCCGGGGGGCCTCCGATTTTGTCCAAACCGATCCATGACAAAATTGGAGGTCCCGATCCGATCCGGGGGGTCCGTGCACATCCCTAATACAAATGACACCTGCTGAAATTCCCTTTTCAATACTACTGTTAAAGATACAGGAACCCTGTCCTCCTTTTCCATATGGATACCCTAATGTTGGAGAAATCGCAGTGGAACCAAATGAGGTCAGATTTGTATGAATCTGGCCCACAGATGCCATAGCAGTCTGGCTTTCTGCCTTCGGGCAGAATCTGCAGCCTTACAGACCATCTTCCTAACCATCAGGAATTTCATGCAAATTTTGTCCTAGAAAAATGCCAACAAAAATCCTGGCCCAAAATTCACATTTTCCTCCTATGCTAAAGCATGAAAATTCATAATTTTGGGAAGGTTTGCACATTTACCCAAATTCAGAAATTGGAAGGGGAAAAGATCAGATTCTGTCAAAGGGTGGACAACAGAATGAAAGGTGCCTTACAATCTGCAAAACACAGAATGGATTTTACACAATCCATACATCCCTACTTATACCCATACACAAGATTATTGTTGAGTTCACAGCATGTACAGAAGGTACGTACATTTATGTGGTATCCAACCATCCTGTATTACACCTGTGCAGCCCTTGGCTTCAAAAAATCTCTCCAAGTATTGCAAGGAGTTTGCTTCCCCCTACCATTGTTGTTATTTCTTAAAGGCACATTTTCTTAAGGCCTCAGTCTTTCAAATCTTGACAGACTTTTAAACACATGAGTGGGCATAGGCATACACAAGACCTTATCCGACCTGGTGCCACCCAAGATATGTTTGAGCTAGGGATGGGTGAGAATTTAGTTTCAGTTCAGTTTTGATAAGAATTTACAAAAATTCACAAATTTCTCTACATTCAGGACAAATAGAACTTGAGATTTTTTTAAAAAAAAAAATCAGATGTGGGCGAAAACAAAACTGTCAAGATTTCCCATCCAGGCCCAGGGCTTTGCATGCTCAGCTCTTAAATGTCTGGGCTTCTATACCACGATTTGGGACACAACCATGTTTGCTGTACTGAATTGGTATTGCTTTTTTTTGGCAGGCTCCTCATCTTTATTAACCACAGGACAGTCAGGTATATCATGGTCCTCTTCCATGCTGAGAACAGCTGGAGCTATTGAATTTGCTTTTGTGTAGATAGGTGAGGATTTCATTTCTGTTCGTTTTTATAAGAATCTACCAAAAGTTTTTCTTAATTGGGGTAGAAATAACTTGAGATTTTTTTAAAAAATCTGACTGTGGGAGAAACCATCTCTAATTCAGGGAAGGCTGGACTAGACAATGGGCCTGTTCAGACAACACGCTAAGCCTTTGTTAGGCTGCTAACCCTCTTGCAGCAAGTGGTTAGTGAGCATATGTAAACTGTGGTTATGTAGCCACCATAGTTAGAAATGGTTCACGTGACATACTAAGCCATCATGTTTAGCTCCAAATGCTTAAGCACCATGACTTTGGCCATCGGCTGAACAGGGTCAATTAGGAGTCGGCTTCCTTAGAATCTAAGGCAGTGATCCAAAGCAATCTACATGCAAAGAAGATCCCCTGAAATCCATGGCTCTGATTTCCATGTACGCTGTATGTGCGTAGGTGTCATTTGGTCATGATAAACCTCCACTCCAAGTGTTCCTGTGGAGCTAATGTCTCTCTTCCCCCCCCCCCCCCGCTCCTGTAAATTGTGACTGCTGCAAACATACGTATCTGCCAACATCTCATCAAAATTAGGAGGGAGGAAGGGAGGGAGATCATGTTCATATTGAGATTAGGATGCAGTGTGCCTACCTGGAATGTCATTTGATAGGTCCTTGCAATGCTGATCCCTGGCATCCGTCAGGCACTTTGACATTTGCTGATGACTCGGTGGATAACTGGCCTGATTTGTGATGTGCTTTTTAGCAAGCTGAGCAGCAGAGTTCACTCACTTGGAGACACTTGTCACCAGAATTAGAAACTCCAGCAGACAGGCAGCTCTCTCGACTGCCCCTCCTTTTTTGCTGCAGTCTTTCCCCTATCTTTGCCCTCAGCAGGACTTGCAGGTGTCGGATGTTTGCATGTCGATAGAGATGACAAAGATTTCTCGATTGAAAGATGCCATTTTAAACACCAGCTTTCAGCAGTTTGTTTCAGAGAAACATGCAACATTGCTCGTTAGCAGCAGATATGTTAAGAAGAAGTGTGTTTTAAGAGGGGTGCCTGTTTGCTAGCTCAAACCAAAATTGACATCTGATCCCCCATGATGCCGGCCTTAAATCTTCTATGAAAGGGCAACGGAGGAAGCACAAGTGGCTGAGCTGTCTTCGGTTACTACTTCCAGGCAGTGCCAGCTCCAGGGTTTGGAGGCACCAGCAATGGGTGCCTCCTCCTTTGGTGAGTCTACCTTTTCACCACTATCATCACTAGCTGCAATGGCTCCTCATCCTCTTTTTCCAGCATTACTACCATTTGCTTGCTTGGCAGGCAGAGAGACAGTGAGCAAGTAGGCAGGAGCACCTGCTCCTCCTCCTCCTCCTCCTCCTCCTCCTCCTCCTCCTCACTACCACCATTGCCTGGGCCAGAGCAAGAGATGGATAAAACAGCAGGTTGCCCTGGTGAAGAGGAGGAGCACGTCCAGGGCACTCTTCTCAGTGGCCCCACGCTGGGCTGTGGGCTTTCGGCAGTGCCCAACCATGCCTACTTTGACACTATCCTTGCTTCCAGGTCTTGTATGAAGCGAGGCCCTTTCCGCACCAGGCAGTTTGCCCAGGATGGACCTTGGCTGCTCCCTGTGTGTCCGCATGATGCACAGGGAGTAGCGGGGGTAGGGGGCGGTCATGGGATTTTTCCTGGTTCCCCGGAACCAGTAAAATCTCAATTCTTCCGCGGTCCCAGGAAGTTCCCGGGACTGCAGAAGAATGTGGCCGCCCAACCCTGTGCAGCCGCGCTTACTCACGAGTAAGCGAGGCTGCAAAATGGACACGGAGCCGCACTGCGTGGCTCCCTATCCATCAGGGGAGGGGGGGGCAGCAGTTTCGCCATCCCCAGGAGGGCAGGGAGGGGGTTGGGGCCCATGCGCAGTTAAAAAAAACCAACTAACCTGTTGCGTACAAGTGCTCGTGTGCTCTTCTTCATTACAAAAAATTAAAAATGGTGGGCGTGAATTGCAATGGCCTGGGAGAAGCCCGGGCTATCGTATTGGGTGCAGCTGGAGCGCGCCGAACCCAGAAGTGACTACTTCCAGGTTCACCCGCTCCCGGCCTTCCACATCCCTATGGTGTGGAAAGGGCCTGAGAGGAGGTAGCTGTTACTCAGTAGAAGGGACTTAGCTTACTGGCAGAGCCCACGTTTGGCATCCAATAGATCCCAAGTTCAATTCCTGGCCTTTCCAGATAGAAAGGACCAGGAAAGACTCCTGCCTGAAATCCTGGAGAGTGGTTGCTAGTCACTGTAGCTTAGATCAGGGGGAGGCAGTGGCCATCCAGATAATGTTCAACTCAGACTCCCATCAGCCCCAAGATGGTCAGGGATGCTGGGGTTTGGAACCCCACAACCTCTGGCAGGACAAAGGTTCCCTATCCCTGGCTTAGAATGGACTAATGATCTGACTCAGTATAAGTCAAATTCCAGCGGGGTGTATCCCAAAAAGTCCTCCTGCCAAAGGAACCTTTTCCATCAGCAGACTAGGGGGGGGGGGTAGTCCTTCCACCTGCTATACCATCCTCCACGTGCCCACAAAATCTGTTCTGAAGGGTTGGGGAACATGGGAAGATGTAGGTGGAGGGGGGGGGATCAGTTTGCATCACTGAATAGATTAGAGCACTCTCAGTGATGAGAAGAAGATCCATCCCACTCTAAGGACCAAGGGAGTCTGTTGGAGATTGCTTATCTGGTGACCTAGTGACAGGCTGACAAATGAGGCCTATTTGAACAATATGGAGGGGAATAGGGTGGCAAGCCCTCAACAATCTCTAGCAGACCATCACCACTTCACTGTGAAAGAGGGAAAGGAAAGCTCCCCCCCCACACACACACACACACACTGCATGGCCCAGGAAATCCTCCCAAGTGGCCTCCTTGGCAGTTCCTGGAGCCAGAGTGGCTCCTGTTTGGAAAATAGGGAAGATCACAGGAGTAGAGAGGTTCAGAGCTCTAGAGGACTTTGCTGGCCTCTACACTAACAAGCTAATGCTACTGCAGGAGCAGTGATTTTGGAGGAGGCTTTCTCCAGTTCCCCGAGAGCTGCAGGGGCATCACCTATTAGATCCCCCAGTCTCTGCCCCTGCCCCATATATCCTTTTTAAATAGCCAAAGGTACAGAAATTCTTTGCCACCCACATAGACAGCTGCTAGGCTTGTCTGCCAATCAGAGACATAAAATCTGAGCCTGAAAGGGGCAGAAATCCTTTGCCATTTGGACACTTGTGTCGATACCGCTAATTTTAGCCCTGGGATGATGCAAAGAATGATTGAGACAGGCACTTGTCCAAAGCACAGCAAGGGATGTAGCCATCTTATGGCCAGCAACTGCACAAATACAAGGCAGGCCAAGGTTGTGAGAAGAGTTGCCACCGATTATTTGAAGTGAGAGGTTACCTCCGTGCTCTATTTATTATTCCAGCTCTTGGGTCTAACATGACTGAAACACAGTGTTTGCCTTCAGTTGTTTCCACTCCAGGAGTTCTTCAAGGAAAACTTCTCTCTCTCACTTTAGTTTTGTTTTGTTTTTAAATTTTGCCATCAAAATAAAGAGGTCATGGTCCAAACATTTCACAGGATTATTATTTAGAGTTAAATATGCTAAAAGCAGCTGTTTCTCTCTGAAGCGTATTTGAACATGGCCTCCTGAGCATAGCCCCTAAGTATACTGGGTTTCCCATCAGAGGTTACAGAGGTCAAATCATACATAATATTTGTATCACACACAGGTAGGGAACCTCCAGCCTCCGGGCTGCATTCAGCCCACCAAGCTACCCAATCTGGCCGTGACTCAGGAAAGGCCCCTCCCCCTCCCTGAAGCCCATACCCCTCCAAGAAGATAAACAGGCTGGAAGAGTAACTAAGCCACCTCTCTGAGGCTGTGGTTCAGTCTGTTCTGTTCCTCCGTTGCCTTCTCCAGTTGGGAAAAGCAAGGAAGCCAACTTGGAACTCAACTGATTGCCTCCAGGCGCCATTCCTTCAGGCACCAGGTGCATCTTGCTGTCCTTGGCAGGGCAAGAGGCAGACAAAGTGGCTGAGTCCCTTTCTCTGTGCAGCAGAGCCATGGAGTGATTGCTCTGTGGCTCTCTCTTCATGGAGAAATGGAAAGGCGCCCAGTTGGTGCCAGGGGAGGGGCTTTGGAAGGGAGAGGCTTGCTGCCTGATGTAACTGGGGCCCAGGAGGTGTCCAAGGTTCTGTACCCATTTTAGGGTTAACATCTTGGTAGGTCTGGCTGGTTCTGACTAAATCCCAAAATGGATTCACAGCTCCACCAAAATCAGAGCTACCAGCCTCCACCATCTGTCTCCATTTTTGATGCTGCACCTTGGGTAACCACAGTTTAAAGAATCTGAGACCTTAAGCTAAGCAACCTCTCTTTCATGTCTTCCACCCCACTTCACCCAACAAGAAGGCTGAATTGGTCAGCTAAAACAAAGATGAAAAGACGCCTCATTCCCAACCCTACTATGCTTTCTGATCCATAGATCATACTCTAATCTTCTTCACCAAGTAATACATCCCACTAGAGCAAGCAGCGCAGGAGGACAAGAATCAGAGACATTTTCAAGCAAGTTGAAAATTCATTCAGTTTTGCTCCCTGTATTTCTAATGTATCTCCCCCAATTGGATTTTCCCAACATTCCTAATTATGGATACCATTGAATATATATTTATTCAGTGTTCCATTGAATTTGTTGTAATTCTACGTATGTCCTGTAATTTTTTCCCATGGTGAAATTTAAGGAGGTGCACATACACTTCCCAGGTAGTCTCCCATCCAGGCACTGACCAGGATCAGGCCTGCTGAGCTTCAGCTTGGTTGCTGCATGACATGCCTTCAGACAACAAGGGGCTGAGACCACTATCGACACCACAATTAATGTAATATTTTGTTTCTTTAAGATGCAAAAGTACTGAAATTGGAAAGCTCTTACTTAGCATCACTATTCCAAAATTTGTAACATAGTTGAATTTTAAAAGTGACATTCAAAAGTCAAATTCTAAATGTCTACCAAATTCCAAATGTGTGAAAAATGTTGTTTCATCTCTATACCACACTACACACACACACACGGTACTCCCAGATGGAGGGCTCCAAGTGCTATCAAGGAAAAGACATTGCATCGCTATTCCATCTTTCCTTCCTTAATGGTTTTTGTCTGTCTGGTAAGAAAAAAGAAAGAAAAAGTGATGGGGAAACATAGGAGGGTTACTAATGGAAGACAGCGCCATTTGGACCTCCTGTAAAATTCTGCGAATGGGGCAGGGTGATTGTAGGACAAAAAAGGGTTGACCGGAAACATCCAAAGACACAAATGCCCCAATGCAGCAGTGCATACATGTTCAGCTAGGTGCTGCATACATTTCTCCTCTGCGATCTAGCAGCTGGAGCTGTGCACATGGAATCCCTTTTACAAAATATATTAATATCTGCTGTTTCTTCGGTACTGAATCCATCCATGTTCTCTGTGCCCCACTTAGCAGCTGGTCATAGAAATGTTAGTTATTGAAGTGGTTCTGTGTACAACCCCAGAGCATGTAGCTTCCCATTTAGCAAAGGATATGAACGCTAAGCATGGGGGAGAAATACATGCAGTTCACATCTCAACACTGATTTCTGTGGAAATTTACCTAATTTTGTACTTTTGAACCAATATTTGAACCTGAAATCAGCAAAACTTCAAAATCCGCACTACTATGAATTTTGTAATGAGTTCTCCAATAAAATAAAAATGCATACAAAATGTGTATATTGGGGAAACGTGCACACTAAACCGCCCATATTCATTAAAATAACATTTAAAATGTATTATGTTAGGAATATCGCTTGCAAAAATGCATGTATATAGAGAAACACGGACAAAAGCGTGTATGCATTTTCATACAAACTTAATAAAAAAAGAATTGGAGTTGAGGAAGAACCAAACTAAAGATTGGAAAAATTTGCAAAGTTCAGGACAAACTGAATTTAAGGCTGGAAAAATGAGACGTGGAGAGAAACCAAAATTGACTGATTTGTCCATCCCTTACATTACCTACAGAAGCCTGAGGAATGTCCTTTAGCGGGATCTGAGTGAAGATCTGCATTTAAAAAAATATATCAGAGATTTCTAGTTGAGCTGGAGCCCTAGAATGATGGACATACAATAGATAAACACCTAACCTGATTTGCTTCTCACTCATCACTCCCTTCATCTTACAGGTGCAAGAAACTTTCTGCTAGCACCAGCATAAAAGGAAGTATGGAACATGCTTAAACTAGTGGACAGGGGCAGCAGGGTAAACCGGTTTCTTGTTAGGTCCCTGCCTGACTCATAAGAGAAGCCTGTGCTTTTTTGGACCTATATGGAAAGGAGACGTTAAGTACAACAAAAGATACTGCCACACAGCATCAAGGTATATGGCAAGTCTGTTCTTTTTAATCTCATTGACCAGGTTCACACGACAGATACCCACAGTCTGTTGTATGGTTGCTGGTGGTTTGTTAATCACCCCAGCCACCCGCTTCACTGGGTTCAGACATCACAACAACCTGTGCTCAGTGAGGGTAATTTGGGAAATCAGCCGGCATTTGACCAGCACACACACACGGGGGTGGTTAACAAGTCATGTGAACCACCTCATTGTTAGCTGTCCTGGTTGATTCCACTTTTGAACCAAAGTCAATGTAGACATGATTGTATAAACAAACACATTTTCAAGGCAGAGGCTGAAATTGTTCATAAGTGTGAGAACCAATATATACATGCAGCAGAATCATGAGGTGCAGTTTTTTTTCTTGGACTGCACCACATTAGACTTCAGAGAGGAATGATGAAGATAAAAATAATGTTATACTAGCCTGACCATATGAAAAGGAGGACAGGGCTCATGTAACTTTAACAGTTGTAGAGAAAAGGGAATTTCAGCCAGTGTCATTTGTATGCAATTAGTTCCTGGTGAAATTGCCTCTTCTTCACAACAGTTAAAGTTGCAGGGGCCCTGCCTTCTTTTGTATATGGTCACTCTAGTATAGTACCTGCAACTTTAACTGTTGTGATGAAGAGGGAATTTCACCAGGAACTAATTGCATACAAATGGCACTGGCTGAAATTCCTTTTTCTCTACAACTGTTAAAGTTACATGAGCCCTGACCTCCTTTTCATATGGTCAGCCTATGTTATACATATTATGTATTCATATTTGTTGTAGTTGTGGTTGTTGGGGTCGTTGTTATAATAATATCTCGCTCCCTCACCATGGCCTGTCCCTTTCTAATCCCTCACCACTGACCCTCCCTCACCATTGCTGACCCTCAAAGTGTCCTGGTCCTGTTTCTCCTCCTCTTTGTAGTCTCTAGGCGGATCTACACTGCTGCTTTAAAGCACTTTAAAGCGCTTTAAGGCAGTTTATAACAGTACTGACAACTGTTGGGGCCCAGGACACACTCCAGAACAGCCGGGAGAGATTCGCCAACTTACTAGTCTTCAGGAATTTAAAAGATCTATAAAGACTGATCTCTTCCGGCAGGCCTACCTAGATGAATTTTAAAGTGTTTTATTGGTGTTTTATTGGTGTTTTAATGATGTACTGGTTTTATCTGCTTTTAATCAGTTTTTGTATTTTGTGTTTGGTGTTGTTCCCCGCCTCGATCCGTTGGGAGAGGCGGGTGATAAATAAATATATTATTATTATTATTATTATTATTATTATTATTATTATAAAGCGCTTTAAAGCGCTTTAAAACAGCAGTGTAGATCCTGCCTCTGTCTGTTTACCTGTCTTCTCTGAGCATTCATGCAGTGGTAAGAAAGAATGAGGAGATGCAGCAACATGAGACACTTGACTTCCACTTTCTCTCTAGTGGTTGTGCAGATAGGACCCAGCGCAGCTGTATATGTAGGCTGGCTATGTTCCACACAGGCCAAGTCAGGACACATGCGGTAGCTCACTTGGGAACATTGGACTCATAGGGGTTCCGTGCATCTGCACAGATGTTGTTTGTATCATTCATATTATCTTAGAACAAGTGCAACCTACTAAGGCTGGGCTGAAGATCCCATCCACTTTCACTAGACCATTTGTCCCTGAGAAGGGGAGGGGATATTGGTGACTTTGAGGAGTACGGAAATTTGAAGAGATTTCAGTTGGGCTTGCTTTAAATCTCAGGTAGTCAAAGTTCCCCAATTTTCTCTTCTCTCCCCCCCCCCCACAATACTTTGCTGCCACTTCAAGCAGTAGTTTCCCTGCCCCTAGGAGCCTGGCAGCATTCAATTTGGGTTGGATCCCAGATCTACCTTCCATGGATGGAAGGGCTCCACTTATGTAAGATGCCTTCCACCAATTTTCAGTGATCCCCACACACCACAACTCACCCCATTCAGAGGGTTCTCCAAACCTCGGTGTAGCATTTTTAGGGGGTCGGAGGGGATGCCAAGGGGACGAAATAATTGGTAAATCTGCTTCCACCTGCCCAGTTCCATGCATGTAAATCTGGATTCAACCCTTTGTATTTTGGAGCAGAATAAGCCCCCCCTAAAAAAAAACTCAACAATTCTCAGCCACCATGCCTTTAAGATAAGACCACTCATCCTCTACCCAAATGATTTTCGCCAAAGATGAATCCAGATGTTGGAGGACAGTTCTGCCCCACCCACTGAAAGCCTCTGGGCCAAATATTTTGCCCCATCATTAACTGATTGAGGCCATGAAGGGTGATGTTTCATGGGATATCTTAAAGCCACCCAATACTGAGGCAATGTATGCGCCACATACAAAGGTAGTGAAAGGAATGCCATCATTCTCTCTATCTGTCATCGAAACATGGCAGCCTTTCTCCTTGAAGTCAAGTGTCCACATGGCCCCGACGTAGGTCATTAAGCCTGTTGCACTTTGCCCCATGTCAGGTGGTTCCCTACACTCCAGTGTAGATAGAATAACAGCTGATGCAGGAATGATAGTCTTTAGTCTGAGATCAAACCAGATCAACTTTTCTTCCCTCACTTGAAGTGCTGGACACAAAACTGAAAATGTATGAACTCCAAACTTTATTGAGAGCTCTCCCCACGGTTGTTTTTTCTTCATCATATTTGGCATGTGTGAAATTTGGGAAGTAGGCCTAAAAGCAGCACAATGGATGTTTTTGTCTGACAATCCCTTTGTGAAAAATTACAGGTTTAAGTACTTACTTTCGTTTCTTGCAATATTTGCTCCAATGATTTAGATATATTCCCAGCTCAATTGCTACAGGCCGGAAGCCTATGGAAAGGAGGCACAGAGGTATTACTGGTTTGGTATCCCTAAGTACCACCTTAGGTTTTAGTAAACAGTATTCTGCTAGTTAATACCAGTAACACTTGAATCAGTGCATTTCATTTAAAAACTAGCCATTGAATTATTATATTATTTCATCTCTTCATATTGGTTCAAATTTGCCTGGAAGACTAAGAGAACTTTCTTTCTCTCTCTCTCTCTCTCTCTCTCTGTTTCTCTCGCTCTTATTTTTTACATTGCACCAAGTTCACCTGGTGTGTAAATCTAAAACAATTCATCTCCTCAGCCCAGAGATGTTGCTCTTCAACACAAGCAGGATTCCTAATGGAAAAGGTCACGAGAAAATTTTGTGAACAATTTAAAAAACAAGGACAACAATGGAGCAGCAAATGGTAAGGGACTATTTTCTATCATATGAGGGAACCATTCCAAAAAGCTTGGTGGGTGTGCTAGAAATAGTGTACGCCAATTCCATACACAGCAGGAAATCTGGGTTCAAGCTGTTACTGGGAAAGTGCAAGCTCTCGATGAAATTATAGCCAGGCAGAAGAAAAATGTATTATAGTTTTCAACAGGACGCCCTCTGGAGGTAAAGAATGGAGAGAGAGTTCCATAAAAAGGAGGCTGGGGAAGGCCTAAGTGATGCACAAATGTGCACCTTCTCTATATAGTACAAAAGCCAGAAAGCATTTTTTTAAAAAAATATATCTTGGTTTTCATCGTTGCAGTCTCTGGTATTCAGGATTGTAAAAGAAAGTATGGAGAAGTCTGCAAAGTGTGTGCTGAAGTCCCAGAAATGGGTCACCTCGGGTGAAGATTCTAGTGGTCAGGATGTAGACTTGTTTCAGCAAACCCTTGTTCTCTCCCCCTCTTCTCTGTACCTGTTCCTTGACCACTGCTACTTCATCTTCATCACATAGTGTGACGTTTGCCATCCTCCTGTCCATTTAAAGTTCTGGTGCAGGTTAAAAATGGCAGTCAAGGAACAGTATCCTACACTGCTGTTGTGCTTCCACTAGTCTTTTAGAATTTAAGAAAGCTATAAAGACTGTTCTCTTCCGGCAGGCATATCCAGTGTAATTTTTAGAATGTTTTTAGGATGTTTTAGGATGTTTTAATGCAGTTTTAATAATATTTGTCATGTTTTAATTAGTTTTATGTATTTTATCATGTTGTTGTTCCCCGCCTCGATCTAGACGGAGAGGCGGGTAAGAAATAAATCGTTATTATTATTATTATTATTATTATAATAGGAACTAGCAGTTCTTAAAATAACTCCAGGAATGAGTTAAAACACTTGTTTTTGGATTAGAACAGTCAGCTAAGCTCTTTTCTGTGAGCTCCGCTGACCAGACCTGTTCCGGAATACTAGGCCTCAAGGCAGCTTTACAAAATTAAAACATATTAAATTAAAACATATAAATAGAAATATACAAAAGTTAAAAATATAATTAAATGTGCTTCAGCATTGAAACATTAAAAACGTTTAAAATACAAATAACAATTTTAAAAAGTGCAATGGACCTAGTTCCTGTTGTGCCAGCAGTGGGTTGGTCGTGCTGGTGTGCAGACAGCTTCCCATACTGCCCAAGGTTAATGCTGGTGGAGAGTTTCATTTAGCCTACATTTTTAAAAGGGTTTATTTTTATATCATTCCACCACCCACCACCTTGATGCGAAATGTGTATGCTAGGGAAAGCTTTGGCTTCAGTTACTTAGCACCCTAACCTAATTGTGACTGTGACATTTCAGTCATGAGAAAAATGGATGGAAGTTGTAGGACAGAGGACATCAGCTAGAGTCGCACGGTGATTGTGTAGGGAAAGATGATGGGCAGGGTGGCTTCTCGCCCCAATAGAGATGCCTCAAGAAATACAAAGGAAAGAAGGTGGTTTAAATGTGCATAAAAATAAAGCGTGTGATTAGAAAATTAAGATGCAATCATAACAAAGAACAATGAAAATTAGCTATGTATTTTACCTGCAATTATCCCCAAGAAACCACTTCTTTCAGGAGCACAGTTACAAACAAAACATATTGCATTAGACAATCACTAATATGCACTTCCACTAATGTGGTTTATTTAATTGAAGATTTTTTTAAAAAAGAAAAGCAAAAGGGATGTCATATGCAATATGTAGAGAAAACTGCAACAGATTTGAGAACAAGATTCCATAACCATAGATCAGTGATTCTTACCAAAAATAAAACCCTGGAGCAGCCTGTTGCAAGACATTTCAAGTCACTTGCACCTTAAGGCCATATCTACACCAAGCAGGATATGGCGGTATGAAAATGGTATGAAAGCGGTATATAAAAGGCAGGAGCCACACTATTGCTTTATAGCGATATTGAAGTGCACTGACAACTAGGGATGTGAATCGTATCGTTAAAATGTACGATAACGATACAATATGCTCTTTATTGTGCATGAGTTTAACGATAACGATACGATAGGGAAGCCTACGATAATTATCAGAGTCGAAAAAAATCCTACGATAATTATCTTATTTTATCGTTTTATTGGAAGGCTCTTTCTCTTTTGCCGCCACATGGATGGAGCTAGAAGGTGGGATGTGCTTGATGAGACAGCGACCAATCGTGCAGCAAGGATTCCAGCAGGCTCCAATCACAATGTTGGAGGAGGGCTAAAACCCTCCATAAAACCCCCACACTTGGTGTTCCAGCTCTGTTGAGAGTTAGGCATTGAGGGAGAAGGGTGGATTTTGTTGGAGCTCTATCCTGGCTCCTGTATAGTATAGTTACTTAGTGGCGAATTGTTAGAGATTCATTGTAGTCTTGCATCTTTGAGTCTCAGGTTCATTTGGCTGTGCGTTGCTTGTGTGTTTGAGCTATAGTTTTAAATTTTTTATAAGTTTTCTGGTTGGTTTGATTAAAGGGTTAGGTTAGCATGAGTGGGGGCACTGTGACTGAGGGAGTGTGTTTTGTCCTCTTCCCTGTTTAATTTTCTTTAAAAAAACAAAAAAAAAATTTTAAAAAATATATTTCTCTCCCTCTCTCTCTGGGTGTGTGTGTTTGCTTGATTGACTGTGAGTGTGCTGGTGTGTCCTGTAGCCTGCTACACAGGAAAACACTACACAATCTCTGGTCAAAGCAGCACACAAACTGTTTGCAAAGAATTGTTATTAATATAAATAATAATTTCATTTTCAATCACTTTGTACCAGTATGAAACGCGGCTCTAAGGAGCGCCTTGGGCGAGGTGGCTCTGGCTCTAGGAGAGATGCTGTTGCTGCTGGGGGCAGTTCTGGGGTGGCTGTTTCTCCCTCTCACACATTTTATTTATTTTTGAAAGACGCTGCTCCAGCCAATGTTTCCAGTCTGGAGGGATTGCTATAATGAGCCTTGAGTTGAGAGATTCCTATATTATTCTTTTTCGTCACTACGTTCCTGGGTCATGGAGTCCGTTACTGAGGGACTGCAGAAGCATCCCCCTCATCCATTTCCTTTTCTTTTTCTTTTTTTTTTTGAGACTGTGGTCCTACCTCTACCCTGAACGTGACTTATATTAATTTGGCAATGTGCCTACCTCTACCCTGAACGTGACTTATATTAATTTGGCAAAGTGCCTACCTGGAATGTGACTTTTATTTGGGAAAGTGCCAACCCCGAACGTGACTTTTATTTGGCAAAGTACCTACCTGGAACGTGACTTTTATTTGGCAAAATGCCTACCCCGAATGTGACTTTTATTTGGCAAAGTGCCTACCCCGAAAGTGACTTTTATTTGCCACTGCTCCAGCCAATGTGTGTAGCTCTGGCATGAAGAACTGCCCACCTGCCTGCATGGGGATGGCGGGCAGACTGGTCATTTTAAGTTTCAAGCACGATGAGGTCAAGGCAGTGCATGAGGGTTCTTTTGATGGGATCCTCCAGGTTGACACGCTTCCGGGGTATCTCCTGGCCCAATGAGGCCCTGCCTGCTAAGGCTGGCTCTAAAATAATTGTAACACCCATGCTATTCCCTTACCCCCCAATCCTTTTATTATCTGATTTGTACTTAGACATGTGTGGCCTAATCTAGACTCAAGGCAGCAGTTCCATTGCAGAGGAATGCATCCACTCTCACTGTGCCACGCACACATAGGCGCGGATAATAATAATATGCTTTTAAGTTTTTTTAGTTTTAGTGTGATCTTGCAAGCTGGCGCTCTTCCAGGGTATCTCCTGGTCCAACGAGGCCCTGCTTGCTAAGGCTGGCTCTAAAATAAATGTAACGCCTGTGCTATTCCCCTACCCCCAATCCTTTTAATTTGAAAACATGAGTGGCCTAATCAATGAGACAAGGCAGCAGCAGTTCACCATCTTCCGATTAACACGTTTTACTTTTATGTCTGCATATGGAAGGCACTGCCTAGGTTTATCCACAGCTTTTGAAAGTTCATTGTGTTCATAAAAATATACCTAAGTCTCAGCAGCAGCAGCAGCCTGGAGTGCAATACCAGAAACATTAATTTGCCAATGTGCTGCCTACCCAGAACTTGACTTTTATTTATTTGGCGAAGTGCCTACCTCTACCCTAAACGTGACTTTTATTTGCCACTGCTCCAGCCAATGTGTGCAGCTCTGGCATGAAGAACTGCCCACCTGCCTGCATGGGGATGGCGGGCAGACTGGATCATTTTAATTTTCAAGCACGATAAGGTCAAGGCGGTGCGTGAGGGTTGTTTTGATGGGATCCTGCATGATTCCTCACTACCTGGGGTATCTCGTGGTCCAATGAGGCCCTGCCTGCTAAGGCTGGCTAAAATAACTGTAACACCCGTGCTATTCCCCTACCCCCCAATCCTTTTAATTTGTAAACGTGTGTGGCCTAATCAATGAGACAAGGCAGCAGCAGTTCACCATCTTCTGATTAACACATTTTACTTTTATGACTGCATATGGAAGGCACTGCCTAGGTTTATCCACAGGTTTTGAAAGTTCATTGTATTTATAAAAATATACCTATAAGTCTCAGCAGCAGCAGCAGTATGGAGTGCATTACCGGCAGAAACAGTGCAAGTTGTTGAGAGCTTAGTAACACCTGCAGCTGTGCGTCTGAAATTGGGCACAGATGAGTCCCCTCAAGGCCATCTGTGAGATGCCCATGAGTACTGGACGACGTCTCTTAAAAAGGACCACATTTCAGCCACCTGAAACAGTGTATTTGAAAGCTTACTTCCGAGTAACGTGAGACTAGCAACACTCAATCTACACTGTGACCAAGTTTCAATTAAATTAAGAAGTTTTAGGCCTTTCTCTGACTCAAAAATCAACTCTCTAGGGCAAAATGGAGAAACGATATAATATCGGATTTCCGATAATTATCGGAAATATGATACAATACGAATCAGGACACCTATGATATTATCGGAGACGATAATTTTTTTGGTCCAAAATTCCGATAATGATACAATATGATATTTTTGTGCGTGCACATCCCTACTGACAACTGTTGGGGCCCATTGACAAATACTATAGACCGCTATATCTGGCTTGGTGTGGTTCCTGCCTTTTATATACCTCTTTCATACCGCTTTCATATCGCTATATCCTGCTTGGTGTAGATCTGGCAGTCTCTCTGATTTACAGTTACTTCCAATAGGACAAACAAAAGACACTGACATGCTTGACAAAAGGGGAAATTTCTGGATCCACAGACTCAGAATTCTTAGTCCAAATGGCATTAATCTGGAAGACAATTCGTAAGTATTATACCAGCCATACCTCTGTTTTTTCGCCTACCCTCCTTTAGTTTGTACTTGTTACATCCTTGAACTTAGGTAACATATATGGCACAGTGTAGTTCTGAGCTGCCTGCCCCCATAAGAGAGTAGTTATCTACCAGTCATCATATCTGTGATTTACAAGGAACATACAGATCTGCATTACCAGTGTCAAAGTCAACCAATATAAAACACTGCAAATGGGGTTTTTATCTTTCAGCACAGTACATAGTGCATACATAAGATACATTTCTTAGTCTGCATGCAATCAATCTAATGTAAACCATTATCTCTAAAACAGGAGACTACACTTAATGGCTTTTACATGGGCTGGTGCCTTAAATATGTTTGACAGTCCCTGTTCCCATGATCTCTTGCAAGATGTTCCCATGACCACTGCAAGATGGTTCACCTCTCTGTAGCATGAAATGGTTACCAGTGTGGAGCAGAAGGGGATAGTATTCCCAATGAGCCTGCTGACAGGCCAAGGAGTGAACACTTAGCAAATATCAAAGTGCCTTTTTAGGTTGTGTTTAAAGTGGTTAAAGAACTTTGCAAAGATGAGAAAAATATGCACAGAACCAAATCCCCAGGTTGAGAAAAAAGAGCTGCTGAGCTGCTGGAGAGATCATAGGCACGCTTCATATTTTGTCATCATCTTGTTTTCATCCTTTAGAAAGAAGGCTTTGGATAGGGATTTTGCTTTCCTATTTTAGAATTTTTGAAGAAAAGGTAAAGTCGATTTTTGTAAGCGGCCAACATCTGCCATTGGTTCTTAAAAAATCTCCCAAAGCAAGTCTTGAGAAGTCCATTCCCGGGGCAATTCTACCAGCTATTGAAGAGAACTCTAATGTTGGAGCCTCTGAGAAATATACAGCTCTGCTGGCACTAGCTTGTCAGAGTGGAAGAGAGGGAAGAATGGCCTTTCCACTTCCCCCCCTCTTTCTTTCTTTCTTTCTTTCTTTCTTTCTTAACAATTTCACCCTCCTTGAAACCAATGGGAGGGAATCTATGTGCTAGCTCCAAAGTGCAGCTCATCAGCCATTTTGGATATATGTCTCCCCAGAACCAACAGAGCTGTGGATGCAGAGTTGAACACTCTCAAAGGGCAGCTGCATGAAGACCATGTTTCAGTAATCTAACTGATAGGTGATGGAGGCAGTGATCACTATGGCCAGATCACCTTTTGCAGAAATAGTTGCAACTGGCGCACCAGCCGCAGCTGGGCAAATGCATCTTTGGCTACAGTAGTAGCCACCTGAACCTCCAGAAGGAAGACTGGATCCAGAAGCACTCCAAAGCAGCACAGTAGATTCCTCTTTCAGAATCTCTTTCAGTGCAAGGACCAAATTCCTTCTCTAAAATAGGGATAATAATAATGACCTTCCTTTCACTGTTATTTTTTCTATTTGAGATGAATAAGAGAATAGTTATTTATTTCATATATTTACTTAGCGTCATATCCTATATTTTCCCAGATTAGATTCAGATCAGATATGAGAGCCGATCCATCCTTAGACATTCCCAAACAAAGTATTTCCTCTCTTTCTAAGACAGTTCTAAGTTGCATATTTTAGTTACTATTGATTTTATGAATTTATGATCCTGCTTTTTCCATACCATATTTTATCCCCATTACAACCCTGTGATGTAGGTTAGACTTGGAGATCACGGTTGGCTGAAGTTCATCCAGTGTGCCTCATGGCTGAGTGGGGATTTGGACCTGGGCCTCACCAGTCCTAGTCTAACTCCCTGACTACTGCACTGCACTGGCCCTCAATGTATCATTAAAAATGCAACTTTATTATTAACTAGCAAAGGGATGTGCCTGGAATACCCTTCAGTTTGATAAAGCAAAGCCTTTAAGCAAACACGCACAGGTGTCAGGGTTGGACAAACTGAGCAGTACCTAATGCAGCCCCCAAGAGTTTCTCTGAAATTGAATTTGGCGCTCTGACTGAGAGAGGTTGAACACCCCTGCTTTAGTGCGCAACCTATGTTTTGTCCTCCCTCGTCCACTCTATTGGCTGCCACCTGCATAAGCAGGGAAATACACCATGTGATGTCCCTGCCACAACTCGAATACTTGCAGATGTTCGGAGGGAGAGGACATGCTTTAAGTGGCGCTAATAAGGAATTCCATAGAAGTTCAAGCTGAGGGAACAAACACATTTTTTCTGATTGCAGAAGTGAATTTATGATCTTCCCAGTTCTTTTTTTAAACTCTAGTCTCAAAGATAAAGCTTTCAGTGTATGGCAGGAGGTTCACACAAATCCTACCAAACAATGCTTCACCTTTTTAGCATCTCTGGCCATTTATCTGAGTTGCTTAGTAAAAGGCAACATTTCAGACAGGGAAAATAATGGTGAGAGTAAGCCAGCATTTCAGTCACCTGCCTATCCATCACATTGTGAAAGGCCAGGGGTTCAATTAATTGATGACACCTTGGAGGCTCTCTTAGCAATTAACAAGTCAGTAAGGGAGGGTGGAAAAACAAGCACCCCCCTTTTCTTTTCTTTAATGAAAACAAAACCACCCCTCTTGTCATACAGATGTGTTGAAATTTCCCTCTCCATTCTGTTATCTCTTAATCTCTGTCCAGTACAAACGACTGTTTGCACAGTTTGCATTTTTAAATGTGGAGGCTTTTCACAGAACAGAATGTGACATGTTTCAGCACCAGGTTCTCTTTGTTTAAATGATTGCCATCAGTCAAGTTTTCAAAGCCATTTAAGGGAACGAGGCTGCAAATAAGAACAACTGTTGATGATGTTCTACACACAATAAGAATAATTGTTCTTGTAAAAAAACTGGTCCTTACACCAGAGGATGGTGAATCCACTCCTGGTTTCAGTCAGAACCAGTCAGAATTCTGGAGGAGCTATCCAAGGTGACTCTTTTAGTGTTCTGATTGGTTCTGACTGAAACTCAGAGCGGATTCACCATCCCACTGATATCAACTTACACTATCAATATTTGGTCAGTAACAGGAACAAGGGATGGACAAGAAGGGAAAGGCAGGTAAATGGGATATATATGAACAAATGCCATTCCATGAACATTATAGACTTCATTTCAGTTGGGGGTGGACTAACCACAAGATGGCCACCCTGAGTGACATTTTAGTGGAATGGCGGGATATATCAGCTTAGGTGGACAGAACAAGTATGCCCTTACCTGGACAGACATAACCTAGCTACAGTCATCCATACCTCTGGTAACCTTTCATCTAAATTACTGCAATATGTTATACATCGGGCTGCCTTTGAAAACAGTCGGGAAACTTCAGCTGGTCCAAAATAGGGCAGTGAGATTACTAACTAGGACTGGCCAACATGATCATGTTATGACAGTGCTATTCCTTCTGCACTTGCCACCAGTCTATGTCCAGGCCCAATTCAAAGTGCTGGTATTAACATTCAAAGAGCCTTAAATGGCTTGGGGTCAGGTACCTGAAGGAGCATTTCGTCCCAAGATCATCTTCAGCAGTCCTTCTCCAGGAGCCCCTGCCAAAGGAATTAAGGCAGGTGACTACCAAGAAGAGGGGCTTTTCTGCGGTGGCACCCCAGTTATGGAATGAGTTCTCTGGCACCTGCATTGTGCTCTTTTCAATGCTAGGTGAAGACTTTCTTTTCCCCCAAGCATTTTAGTCTTTGAGTTTCTGTTTTTAAATCTGTTACTGTATTTTAAATCTTTGCAATGCTGTAAAGTTTTAGTTTGGTTTTGGTTTTTATTTTATACTGTAGCTTTAAACTTAGAAACTTTTATATTATATTTTATTGTGTTGTATTTTATGGGTTTTACTTGTTGTTAACAACCCAGAAAGCTTTGCCTTTTATGCGGCATAGAAATGTAATAAATACAAATAATAAAAATCAGCTGCTTGACCCTCCCATCCCAACCCAGTTTCCATAGTCCCAGGCAAGCAGCAAAAATGGGAGATTCATCACGCACCTGGTGGGCTTTATTCAGCTCAGTCAGTCATAGGTGTTGCAGGTCTGTGTTAAGCCAAAAATTTCATGGAGGATGGAGAGAGTTATAATAGGCAAGAAGCAGTGGGAGCTGATGGCTCTGATTTTGGTGGGGCTGTAAATCTATTCTGGGTTTTAGTCAGAATCAAAAAGAACTCTAAAGGAGCTATCCAAGGTGCTGAACTAAGGCTGGGGTAAGGTTCAGCACCATGGATAGCTCCTTTAGAGTTCTGTCTAGTTCTGATCGAAACCCAGAATGGATTCACTGAAAATGGAGCCACCAGCCTCCAATGGCAGGAAGGCAAAATGGGTGAAGTTGCTGCAGGGCGCAGGAGATTTGGGGGTAAGTGGTAATGTTGTAATGCACAGGGGTTAAAATGACCATAACTACAACTCACTGCCACACATATTCCACACATACAAGCTGTCCTCTGCTTCCCCAAGAATAATTGACTTTACATTTATTTTCTTTTATTGTGTTTTATTTTATTCCTTATATGTTAAAACCACCCAATAACTGGAATTCTCTGGGTGTTGTACAAATGAAAAACATAAAATAACAAATTAGTAATACAACTGTGATAATGAAACAAGTCAGAAAAAAACAGGATTAAAAACAGCAGCAGAACAGGATACATCCTAAAATTAAGCTAGCTAGAAACAAAACATTATAGTATTGGGTGGTGCAATGTATGTAATGGCTTTTAACTTGTTCCTTGTTGGGGGAGCTTTCATGCTGTGATCTGTTCATCTTCAGTGGCCCACCACAAATAGAAGCTCTCTGTCTCAGCACAAAGACAAACAAGGGATGAGGGAGAAATTGGTTTGGTTTGCATTGTAATACATACCTAATTCCGCACTTTCAAAGCAACACACGCATCAAAACTCAGTTATCCTTCAAAGTTCGCTCTTCTCCAAATTTTGCAATGGAGCTCTCCAATCAAAACAGGCATACAAAAATGTGTATATTTGGCAGAAGTGCACATAAAAATGAATATATTAGTAAAAAATAAAATTAAAAGTGTATTATATTATGAAAATTGCTTGCAAAAATGTATATATTGTGCAAAACTGCATTAAAAGAGAGCCAGTGTGGTGTAGTGGTTAGAGACTTGGGAGATCTGGGTTCTAGTCCCCACTTGGGTGACTTTAGACTAGTCACTTGCTCTCCACTTAGCCTTCCCTCAAGGATACAGGAGGCTCTCCTCTTCAGAAAGTTGCCCCCATGAGTAGAGGACAATGGAAAAACATAAGGAGGGAAGTGGGGCTGGCTCATTCCCACTTCTACACACAGAAGGAACACCTAAATAGGGATATAGGTAGCACCAATTTCTCTGTCTCTCAAACCACAAGTCCTAACTCAACTGCACAAGCACACACTGAACTCACTCTTCAGAATGCTGCTGGTTCTACTCTAACACTGCTTCTGCTGTCCAATAGCTGAAGATGTCTGAGATTTAATTAGCTCCATCGAACTCAGTAAGATCTGGGCAATAGATACATAAACACAGGGGGAGGGGAAGTTTCCATAAATATCCCCAAGCATGGTGTACAATTTGGCACAATTGTTTCCCTCATGGAAATGGGATTACAGTCTGCTCGCCCACCCCAGTTCTCCAGGCCCTGATAAGGTGTACCCTCCCCCACCCACCCACATATATACTATAAGTGGCAGCTATAAGTGACTATAAGTGGCAGCTACCCCCCAATTCCTTATCTGAACACTTGAGAGGCAAAGATAGTCCTATTCTTAACATGCTCTTCACTGAACATGACCCTCCTGGAGGAAATTCATATATCAATGTATTCTTGATCTTAAAACATAATGCAAAGGGTACAGAAACAAGGCATGGCCTTCTGAACAACCTTTACAGAAATGCTGTTGCATTCTGTTCATGTAAATGCAGCCAATAGCAGAAAGGTACATGGTTAAAGAGAAAGAAAGGAACAGTGGAAACCTCTTTAAGGAGATTTAGGATCAGATGACAATTCATGAACGGAGAGTGTCCTCTTTAAAAATTAAGGGTTTTTGTTGTTGTTGTTCATACCTGTTTAAGCCTTTTTTCTTTTTTTTTGGTCTGCTTGCTTTTCTTGAACCACATTTGGCAGTGGTGGTTGGCAGCATATTGAATGCCTGCCAAATGCTAATCTTTTTCAAATCCAGACAGCAATAATCTAATTTAGAGGTAGCTGTTTTCTTATCCATGGGCTGATTTCAACCTGACCACAGAGTTAGATGGGTAATGGCTGTCAAAAATTCATCATTATTGGAAGTCTGTTCCAGACATGAAGAACAATTATGTGAAACGTGAAGCTCATTTATCTAGGGATGTGACATGTAAGTATTTGGGAGTTATCGAGTCAGGGCAAGAGTGTGAAGGAGAACAGCAGTGAGGTGTAACAAAGAAAACCATAATACTAGTAATGTTATAATAGAATAGGATAGACTATAATGTAAGAGCAGCACAGTCTTCTCCAATTTGGTGTCTTCAAGATCTTTTGGACTACAACTCCCAGAATTCCTGATTACTAGCTATGCTGTCTAGGACTGATGGGAGTTGAAGCCCAAAACATCTGGAAGGCACCAGGTTGGGGAAGTCTAGAGCAGAGGATAGCATATTGGACTATGACTTGGAAATCTTAGACTCAAATCCCTGGTCAGCCCTTGATTCACTGGGGAAGTCTTGGGAAGTCGCAGAGCTCTAAACTGACTAGTATAATGAGATTGGAGTTCAAATCCCCACTCAGATGGGAAGTATTCTGAGTGTTTTGGGATGAATCACTATCTTTCATCTCAACCTACCCCAAAGGTTTGTTGTGAATGAAACATGAGTCAATTCCACTTATGTTGTCATAGGATAAAGGAAAACTACAGATGCAATACACAAAACAACCAGAGATATCGCTGTCCAGAAAAAAGTAAGACAATAAAACTAAAATAAAAAAACCTATGTTCCTTTCATCTGACCCAGAATCCCCAGAAAGAACTCTTCTGAGGAAAAGATTGTGACGCCCATGGGAGACCTGAAGGAACCTGCAGCAGACTAAAGACAGCCTGAGAATGCCTTACCAGGGTGTCCCAATAATCCCTGTAACTCTATCCTGATTTCTGACTCAATCTCTGCCTCTCCTCCCTCATTCCCTGGGTCTTCTTCTCTTGGCTGAAGGGAAAAGATCCAGTGGTGAACAATGAACCAGAAGATGCCCAGGGGACAATCTACACACCTGCAAAAGGAAAGCAGTTTGAGGTCCATTGTGGCACATAACATTGTCATCAATCCACAGTCAACCATCAGCTTCCCTCTTATAAACCCACTTTTTTTACTTAAAGTAGCTTCCAGGCAGTTGCCCTGCAGTATGTCTCATCTCTTCACATTAAATCCTGGGCATGACTCTGTGATGTGGCTGTGACCTGGCAGTGGCAAGGTCAAGGGGTGGGTCCCAACCCCCTATTCTGCAGTTTCCTCTGTTCCACTCTCAAAACCCTGCACCATGACTCACAAAGGAGCAGAAATCCAGGGACACCAAAAAGAATGGTGGCTATAAAACCATGGAGGTTTGCAGGATCAGGACCAAACTTCATACAGAGCATCCCCTAGTCAGGAGGCACTTGATGCACCATCAAAACCCAGCATGATTACTCATAAAGGAGTGAAAATCCTGGGTGCGGCTATAGAATCTTGGATGCTTGCAGAATTGGGACCAAACTTCATACAAAGCTATAGTACTTATTTACTAAAGCAAGTGTGCATTTCTTCCCAGAGGCATTACTAGCATAGAAGCTGTAACTTGTTCCCAAACCAGCAGTTGCGAATTCACACAAATGACCTAAATTACAAATTCGCAGTTGTGGATTTAGGAACAAGTTACAGTTTCTATGCTAGCAATGTCTTTGGGGAATGCTGGAAGTTGTAGACCTTTGTTCTGTCTAAACATGTATCAAATTGTGCCCTTAATGCTGTCTTTGAGGTAAACATTTTTGCCTTAAGCCTTGAGTTTCAAATTCACTATTGCTGGACTAGGCATTGTATTTTGAATCTGGACACCTTAACAAGATTGTCGATTCTATCCCTCTTGGATGGGCTTCTGGTATGTTTCTGAGGCCAATTCAAGCTGCTTGTTTTGATTTATAAAGCCTTTCATGCAATACCTGATGAAGTACCTTTCCCAGCATAAACTTACGAATACACTACGGTTATTATCTACAGCCCTCATCCAAGTGCCTCCTCTGAGACAGGCTTGGAAGGTGGCAACAAGGGATAGGGCTTTCTTGGTGGTGCTCCACCAATTATGGAATGGACTCCCCAGCTAAGCCTGCCTGGCACCAACATTGTTATATTTTCAGCACCATGTTTAGACCTTCCTCTGCCCTCTGGCATTTGACAGCATATGATAAAGTTTCTTAACCTGGTCATGGGATTACTTGTTTATTGTTATAATTGTTTGGATAGAAACTGCATGCAAACTAGGGATGTGTATCATATTGTTAGAATTTACGATAACGATACGATATGCTCTTTATTTTGCACATGAGTTACGATAACGATACGATAGAAAAACCTACGATAATCATCGATGATAATTTTTGGACAATTTTATTGTTTTATCAGACTGCCATATAAATATATGTATAACTTCTGTATTTTAAAAGTTAGAGACTTGAGACTTGGTCACAGTGCTTATAGGGTATGCCTAAGTATGTGTATGAAATTTGAGATCGATCCCTCCAACCCTCGATTTTATATGAATTTTTAAAAGATCATTTCCGTTCTGACAGGTTTGGCGAGCTGTCGTTCTGATCTGTCAGAACGGAAATGATCTTTAATAAATTCATATAAAATCGAGAGTTGGATGGATCGATCTCAAATTTGGCACATATGTGTTGCACATGTTGCTACACATATGTGCCAAATTTGAGATCGATCCCTCCAACCCTCAATTTTATATGAATTTATTAAAGATTGTTTCTGTTCTGACAGATTAGAATGAACGCACATGGTGAGCTGTCATTCTGATCTGTCAGAACTGAAACAATCTTTAAAAAATTCATATAAAATTGAGGGTTGGAGGGATCGATCTGAAATTTCATACACATACTTAGGCGTACCCCAGAAGCACTGTGATCAAGTTTCAAGCCTCTAACTTTTAAAATACAGAAGTTATAGGCTTTTTTTCTTTCTGCCAAAAATATCATTTTTTAACAATAATTATCATGAAGACGAGATGGAACACCTACGATATGAATGAAGACGATCATTTTTTTGGTCCGAAATGACTATAACGATAAAAAATGATATTTTTGGGTGTGCACACCCCTTATGCAAACTGTTTTTATATTATGTACAATATTGTATTTTTAAGGTTTTTAATCTCAGAGAGCTTTGACTATTGAGAGGTGTAGAAATGTAATAAATGAAATGAAAATGAAATTAGGAAATCTAGATACTTTATTGTATTGAGCAGTAGGAGCAGAATTCCTTTTGAGTAGACCATGGAGGATCCGATAAAGAACATTTATATAGAGAACCCTGTCAACATCTATTTTTGTGCTGTATATGTACTGTGACTGTTAATGCTACCCAGAGGACAGCAAAATGAGCTTGGTGTACTTCTTGGGGTCACAAGTTGTAATGCTGATATTTCAGGTTTAGGAGCATGCGCACATAACATAAATAAATCAAGATGCATTTGGGATCTGTGAAGTACTTCAGGAGCCCCAAACATTTTAATGGACAAGTGCACTATTTTTTTTCCTCACATAGTCCTTACACATTTCTGGATAATAGGGCCTAGAAGAGCAAATAGTTGGATACTATTATTTCCAGAGAGGTATATGTGACACAAAGGCAACATTTGCATTCTGAATGAAATGGGGAAACAATGGGACATATTGAGAGGGCATATGCCATAGAGGAGAGTTTTTCCCCTGGATTTCTTGAAAGGCTATACAGTTTTATGAGGCAGAGGAGTGCTTCAGTTTTGCTATTGCACCAGATGTGGTAGTTTGCTTCTGATTCAAAATGAAATATTGGACAGGATCCAGGGGTATTGCTTTCCTTAACTTTTCAATACATAAACCTTTTCCATTAAGAAACATATATGACTTACATACAGATGTTTCCAAAGTAAAAAAATAAATAAAATGAAAAGTGAGCTTTTTTTAGTTTATTTTTTTTAAAAAAGACATGCTAATGTAACCCAGTTAATTTTACCTTTCAAAAAATCATGTGAATTTACAAGGGTTTGACAAGTTGGCAACTAACCTAGTAAATGGAGCTAGGTCTGATCTGGTCAAGAGAGATTCCCCAAAGATCAGAGCTCTGCAAACAGTCCATAGGAAATTTAGGATGGAGGGCAAAGTCTCATTCAGGCTTTAAGATGGACTGAAAATGTAGGGTTCATATCTGGAAAGAAGGAAAGGCATTACAGGAGATTCTGGAATCCATCAGGGTGCCTCCATATCAAAAATTACAAGGGAAGAGTGAAATGCTATTGAAGCATCTGACCTATTGGTTCAATAGACATTTCTCTCTTAGTCTTCCAGATCCCTGCCTCCCTCCCTCCCTCCCTCCCTGCCTCCCTCCCTCCCTCGTGGGTGGGTGTGGGTGGGTGTGGGTGTGTTGAAATATCTGAATTCCCTTGTCTGCTAGGGATGGATGGATGAAACTGTCAGTTCTACTTCCTCCCACATTTGAATTTTTAAATCTCAAGTTCTTTCCATCGTGAAGATGAAGAACTTCGCGATTTTTTGCAAACTCTGATAAAAAATGACCTGAAACAAAATTATTAACGAACTGCACTAGCCAAATTCAATATTCAGATTCAAATTCAATTGATAGAGCTATTTCCAACATGGTGAGGACCATGTTGTGTCTTCTTGCCATGTAACTGTTGAAGATGAGAAGCTTGACAGAAAAAAAGAGGTGGCAACCATAATTTGCATGGCTGAACACACAGGGATTCAAAACCCTTTTGTTTTTAAGAGTGAAGCATTCAAAGCCCTGGGCCCAGACAGATGAATCTGTCACAAATATGAAGAAATTTGCAAATGATGGTATATTCTTATCCAAATGAACTGAAATAACATTCTCATCCATCTCTATTCTCTACCCAGCTACCTTTATAGTACAGGTAGAAGGGATCTGTGTTTGAGATCTATGAGGACTTGTGGCAGTGAAGAAAGAGGCAATCACTCTATCCAGATATGAATCCCTAATTCACTCTCCTTCCTTAGAAATGTGTGTGTGCTAGAACACATGCTTGGTCATGGAACTGACCACAGGAGAAAGTACCTTGGACTAAATCCTAAATGATACTGCCTAGGACAGAGTGCTCGCCAATGCAGTCCCCACAAAGTTATCCCCTCCCTGCCACCTTTAAAAAAATCCCCTTTAAGGGAAACATGAGAAAATGTTAGGGCAGTCTCTCTCTACCATAAAGTGTAGTGATGGCCACCAACTTGCATGCCTTTAAAAGGGGATTGGATATAATCATGGAGGATCAGTTTATCAATGGCTGGTAGTCATATGCTACTTCCAGTATCAATAGGGTAACCAGATAAAGTCCAGGTCAGGGCTCATGTAACTTTAACAGTTGTAGAGAAAAGGGAATTTCAGCCAGAGTCATTTGTATGCAATTAGTTCCTGGTGAAATTCCCTCTTCATCACAACAGTTAAAGTTGCAGGCACTATACTAGAGTGACCATATACAAAAGAAGGCAGGGCCCCTGCAACTTTAACTGTTGTGATGAAGAGGGAATATCACCAGGAACTCATTGCATACAAATGACACTGGCTGAAATTCCCTTTTCTCTGCGACTGTTAAAGTTACATGAGCCCTGACCTGGATTTTATCTGGTCACCCTAAGTATCAAGGCCAGTATGCCTATGCACACAAGTTGCTGGGGAACATGAGTGGGAGCATACTATTGATTCATGCTCTAGACAGCTGGTTGACCACTGTGTAAAGAGAATGCTGGACTAGGTAGGCCTTTGGTTTTATTCAGCATGGCTCTTCGTACGTTCTTAAGGCAATTGTTTACTGTAACAAAATGCGAGAGTGAATGCCCCTAAGTATTTCCCCCCTACCTTCTCTCACCCCCAAGCCCTTGTTGTTCAGAAATGGTTTAAAATTAATTTCAAATGTGGATGTATTGTGTTTTACAATATTTTGTTTATGTAACATACTTCATGGGCCAATGGTCAGGAAACACTACATAAAACGTATTATCAATGCCATCATCTCTATTTTCAGCAGCCTTTATTAACATTTGGCCAGCTACAACTGGAAATTAAATGCTGGACTAGATGGTCTGACCCAGCAAGGAATTGTATATGTTCTTGGTAGCATCTAACACTTGGCAAGTTGAGCATATCTGTACTACAGCGCTGCATAGTGAAATACAATTTCCGCATCCACTCCACTGAACCACAGCTGGAGTGGATGTGGAGAGATGTTTCTTCACTTATCAACAGGGATTTTTATCTTTTAGATTTGAATCAGTAACATGATATCTGTGAACTTTGTGTCTGCTTTATCTGTATTTTGCATGACTTCGGAAGGCAGGCTTTCATGTAAAGTTTTTATACAATATCACATTATATGTTCTGTATTTCACTGGCTTATTAGATACATTTTGGAGTGAGTTTTTCGTGTACTTAAAACCCAGGGTGCTGCCAGGGAAAGAGAAGCACTCACATGAGGGCAGGTACCCTCATACTTTTCTGAAGCCTCACTCCCCTATAAGGAAGAGGGTGATGTGGGGAGGGGGACACACTGACACGGGAGCACTGATTCCTTTTTGCCATTCCCACCCACCTGTGAGGTAGGTGCCACCCAGTTGACCTCTATGGTCAAATATGGATTTGAGGTGACTCACCAGTCCAACACTCAAGCCACTACACCACAGTGGTTCTCATCTCTGTTTAGATCCACCTTCTCCAGCTGGTGTCCTCCAGACGTTTTGATCTACAACTCCTACAATCCCCAGCGAGCATGGCCAATGGTAAGTGTGGTGGGCATTTTAGTCCAAAATACCTAGAGGGCCCTCAGTTGGGGAAGGCTGATTTAGATATTTTCTAATATTTAGATGCATTTAGTTGAGTATAACAAAAGAAACCATGAAAGTGTTCATCAAGGGGGCAGGAGTATCCTTCTTATCAGTTTACTATGTTTGTTGTTGTTGTTGTTGCTGCTGCTGCTGTTGTTACCACTCAGCTGTGGTTTCCCATACCTGCTCTGCAAATTCTTTATTATGGATAGTGATTTGAACACTTCCTTCCTTAAACCATAATTGTCAAACTCCTAGGAGTTTTCTCATTAAAAGACCAATGTCAGACACTGACAGACTGCAGAACATAGTCTAAGCTTTCAACAGCTGTTCACTAATTATTAAAGCACTTCTGACTTTGGAGAACCATTTTAATGAGATCCAATGAATTCAAATGAATTTCAGTGGGTAAACAATAAAAACACAGGGAAGAAAAAGTAACACCTTCTATTCTGATTTTTAATCTTTCCTCTTAGTTGCATATGAGAGGATGTAGGTTGGGTTGTTTTTCTCTTTGGATATATACTACTTTTTCCTGTATCACCTCACATATCATGGTGCTTAAAATGCTTCCCTTGGTGCCCAGTGGGACTTAGCTTTTAAAGGACTGATTAATGGTAAGTCAAGTTTCGCACAGACACTCACCTCCTTCCTGATGACCTGCACCAAGCAACTTTCTCTGTTTAATGAAGTTCAAGAGAAACGAGATGGGCTGTAGTCAATGGGAATCTTTCTGATTATGGGTCAGATCCAGATTGAGTCATATGGGCCTTAAGTTACTCATGGCTAACTAAAGTCCCATTGATTTCAGGGAGTCTACTTTAAGTATGATTCAGTCTGAATCCAACCCTATATGCTCGCTCATAGGGATTCTTGAGGATTTCTGTGTGTATTTCAATATGAATTGATCTGCTCTGCACCTCCTGGACAAACATGAGAGGCAGAACAGAGCTATCCTTTGGATTTTGCTCTTCTCCAATTTTTTGCAATATAGTTTTTGGCTCAAAAAAGTATACCAAAATACATATCAAAATGCAAAGGAATATTTTAGGATGAAAAGAACTTGGAAAAGCATATTATGTGAGAAAATAGATCAAAATATGTATTTAAATACCATTTTTTGTTTGGATTTTAAAAATAATAATGCAGAACCGCCACTAGCCCACAATCACTGCTGAGCTGTAAGAGGCAGTAAGTGGACGGGTCCTTCTTTGTTTCTCAGCTGCCCATTTGTACCTTTTAGTCAGACAAATTCTGGGCAGTTCCTCTTCATTTTATCAGCCATAGTATAACTAATGGCAATCTGGTCAGATGGTTTTTATTGTTTTCTTAAATACAAAAAGTGAAAACAAATCTTCAATGCCTTATTATCGAGCCCAGCTGTTTTAGGCATCTCCATTTGGAGTGGGGAAACGACACTTATATCTTAGTAGAAATAAAGTAAAAATAAAATAAAACAGGAGTATGCCTTATATTTCTGCAAAACAATAATCCTTGGGATGTGCTTTTAAAGCATGTCTGCTCCCCTCTACTCTATTACACTCACATTAAAAAAACTGAAGGCAAAATTTATTTCAGTTTGTTTGGCTATAAAATTTCCCCTCAAAAATTTAAGTACAAGCTCTGTCCATAATTAAAATTCTACTTAAGATGCAATCCTATGCATGTTTAGACAGAAAAAGTCCTACAATTCCCAGCATGCTCTAGCCAGCTGGAACATGCTGGGAGTAGGGCTTCTTTTCTGTCTAAACATGCATAGGATTGTGGCCTTAATGTACAAGCTTTGTTCATAATAAAAGTTCTACTTAGTGTGTGGACAGACCTACCAAAATATCAATAGTCCACAGAAATTATGACAAACCAATTGCTCATGAGTGGTAGCCCACCTCACAGTACCTGCTGCTTATTTTTCTGTTTCTTTATTATTCCTAATTCAAGTTTCAGGGACATAAACACACCAATCCTAAACATTTGACCATGGAATTTGCCTGCATTGCAATTCTGCCTCACGGCTTATGACATTGCAATGGCGTAATACTTGGTATGTCATATACTAAGAATTTATGTAGGTGCTTGAAAGTTAATGACAGGTCTGCTTGACTGATTTCCCCATTGCAGGCTTGAAGATGTCAGTTTGATACATTCTTTCTTCAAAGACTGACATATTTTATAAAGCTACAGAGAGATTAGCACTTATAGGCTGCTCTCTCGCTCTCTCACAAAACTCTTATTCAGGCTGTTTGTTTTTCTGGAATGTCTTCTCTAGCTTGGCACCGGCAAAGAGATTGGTCTTATCAGCACTCAAATACCAGTCACTCCCTTCTGAAGCAAGAAAAGATACACCGTGTGGTCCCGAGGGCTAAGGAAACATTGGCTTTTTGTCAATTTTGGGGCTCGAATCTTACTGTCAAGCTCTCTATCTGCCCGGCTCTCACAGTAGATAGGAGTTCACAACAACACATTCCTTTCATGTTCACTTATTTCAAAAGCAGACTCTGCAGTCTAACACTAGCACATCCCTTGAAGTTATATCTCTGGGCTTGTCTCTTCAGCAGGCGTGTAGTAATTAGTAAACAGAGCAAAAATATTTCACACCACTCTGTCTATTCACTCAGCTGTGCAGTTGCAAACAAATGCCGCAGGGTTTTGTTTCTTTTTTCAAACTTGGAAGGGCATCGCATACGCTCTGCTTGGATTACAAATCCCCACTTACAGCTGAAATTCTTTTAAATTAGCAGAAATATAAACTATAACTTCAAACGATAAAGACTCTCATGAAGGTAATTTATGGCTTTAGGAGCTAAGCTTGTTTATCTCTTTGGGATTTCATGTAACTTAAAAACAACATATTAAAATGAAATTAAGTTAATGAAAAGCATGCTGTCATTTCCTCCTTTCAGGGAACAGAAAAGTGTGCCATGGGAGACTTGCAGTTTCTCCATATTAAGCAAAATGATCTGGCTTTATATATTTTTAATTGGAGAAGAAAAAACACCCTTGGCTGGTATTTTTTTGTTTTGTTTATAAAGCCATGAAAGCAAAAAGGAATTCAATCTCAGCCTGCAAATATTAGTTGCTTGATTCTCACTGTGTGTACGTCACTGTATTACCATTCTGTTCTATTGTTTTAGGCATTAGCTGCACACTAGCCGTCATTTATTTTAAACCTGAAAATGTTTAAATCTCTACAGTATGGTTTTATAACATGATGGTAAACAAATTCAGCATGACATTTTGTTAAAGCCAA
Organism: Anniella stebbinsi; assembly: GCA_029215795.1. Taxonomy (NCBI): domain Eukaryota; kingdom Metazoa; phylum Chordata; class Lepidosauria; order Squamata; family Anniellidae; genus Anniella; species Anniella stebbinsi. Next base: position 162,051,910 of record JARDYH010000003.1, on the reverse strand, counting down.
ACCAAATAAAACCACTTGGTGACCTACTCTCTGAGTCTATCTACACAGTACCTTGGAACGTTTTAAATAGTATTTAAAAACATTCCAAATAGGTGCGTTTTAAACGTCTTAGGCCACATTACTTAGTACTCATGTTACAGGAGAAAAATTCTTCAGTCTTTAAAGCGGTGTGTGCAGTCACACACTCTTCTTCCCAGTCTCTTTCTGTTTCATTTTTACAATGAATTTAGGGCAAGGCATTGTGGGCGTTGTAGTTCAGTCACCCACTTCCTCCTTAGTTCCTCTGTCATTCCCTAGTTTTCAATGAGTACAGGGCTAAGCATTGTGGGTGTTATAGTTCACTCGCCCACTTCCTCCTTAGCCCCGCTTTCTTCCCCACCAATCAACTGCTAAGCATTTGGGCACCAGTAAACAAAGCACTGCCCCCATGAATCACAAATGGTAAGGAAGGACACATTATTTTACTTAAAACAATTTATTAAAAGTGAAACCGTTGTATATAGCTGAAGTGAATTTTAAAAAACCTCAGGTATACAACATTATAGGGAGTGCGTCACGTGGCCCAAAGAGTTTTCATAACCCTTATAAAACATTAAAAACCTAGCATGTAGATCAGCTCCCATGTTACTGTTTGCATTTTTTTTCCTGGAAAGGCTGTTGTTGTTTTTAAAAGGTAGACAAATGTTTGCAGTTTTTCAACATGCTTGGGAGATATTTCCCCCCACCACACTCTTTGGCAGTAGGTAACAGTACAAATAGTGAGAAATGTCCTCATTGTCATGGTAATACAAGCAAGACTTATATGGGATCTTACAAATTTAAAGTCATTGTGAGCCTTGTATGGGGCTAGTGGCTGATGAGCTGGTCACCCAGTCTTCATAATTGGTGTCCTCCAGATCTTAGACTACAATTCCTAGCATTTCTGATCATTGACCATGCTGATGGGACTTTGTGCAGAGTTAGGTTGCCAGCCGCCATACTTGGTTATTTACTCATTTTGTTAAGTGACACAGTTATTTAATAGAGAAAGAGAACACCTTGAGAGTGCTTCTTTTCCCTTATTAACTTGCCCAGCAACTGAGGTCATCCAATGAGGCATTCTCAGTGGTTATTCATGGGCCTGCAGTCCATTTAAAGTTCACTTGGAGAAGAGTGTATTGTGTATTGGCTCCTACTACATGGAATTCCCAGTTGGGGTTAGGCAGGCACCAATATTATTCTGTTTTCAGCATCTGGTATGATTTGATTTTGAATATTCTTTTTGGCCTCATCTACACCAAACAGGATATTGCACTATGAAAGTGGCATGAAAGAGGTATATAAAAGGCAGGAGCCACACTACCGCTTTATAGAGGTATTGAAATGCACTGACAACTGTTGGGGCCCATTGACACATCCATATACCACTTTCATACTGCTATATCTAGGCTGACCATATGAAAAGGAGGACAGGGCTCATATAACTTTAACTGTTGTAGAGAAAAGGGAATTTCAGCCAGTGTCATTTGTATGCAATTAGTTCCTGATGAAATTCCCTCTTCATCACAACAGTTAAAGTTGCAGGCACTATACTAAAGTGAGCAGATACAAAAGAAGGCAGGGCCCCTGCAACTTTAACTGTTGTGATGAAGAGGGAATTTCACCAGGAACTAATTGCATACAAATGACATTGGCTGAAATTCCCTTTTCTCTACAACTGTTAAAGTTACATGAGCCCTGTCCTCCTTTTCATATGGTCAGCCTAGCTATATCCTGCTTGTTGTGGCTCCTGCCTTTCATGCCGCTCATACCGCTTTCATAGTGCAATATCCTGCTTGGTGAACATGAGACCATTCTTTATATTTTGACATTTTCCCCTCAATATTCACTCCTTGAGACATCATCATCATCATTCCTACTACTAGTGTATGTGCCACTGTGTTTCAGGACAACTGCTGAAAATGTAAGATAAATATCTGAATTAATAAGACATAATAAAATAGATTAGCACTAGGCTAAACTTTTGAAAGGGGGGAACCTTCAAACAGCACTAGACCTTACCAGAGTTTATTACTAGAATCTATGTTTAACATTGTGCAAGAAGGAATAATTGCTATACTAATTCCAAGATATTTTCCCTCCACTTCTATGCGTTGTGATCACCATTAAAGTCTGCCAATCAAGAGTGGAATGAAGTAACTGCCTTTCTGAGTCACTCATTAACCTGACAACTTCATTGATTCTGATGAGAACATTCTCCTTTTAGTCCAGTTAGGAATATTAGCAGCATTATTTCCAGCCTATTTATTTAGAATGAGCAAGTTCCTTCTTCTCTCCCCTCAAATATAAAGGATAGGCCCCAAATAATGAGATTAACAGTAACCTAGCAGAACCTCAAACCTCAGGACCAAATCTAGCCAGCGGGGAACTTCAATCTGGCCCTCCAGGATTCCCCAGAAGGCCACGCCCCCTTCCCGTGGCCCCACCCCTTCCTCCCAACCACTGATCGTTGGGTTATTTCCCAGCATTTGTGGAGCCTTTCTAATAGGTTGAACTGCCTCTCCTAAGGCTTAGTTACTGGCAGTAAAAGCTTTACGCTACAACAGGCTGGCCTGGTTTGTATTTTGTGCTCATCCCTTTCACCTTCCTCTTCACCAGCCGCTGGAATGAAACCTACGAGAGCTTCTCCAAAATAAAATCCAGTCCTTGGGCTGAAAAAGGTTCTGCGCCCCTGCAATACATATTTATGTAGAATTACGCCCAAAGTTAGGGTGACCAGATAAAATCCAGGTCAGGGCTCCTGTAACTTTAACAGTTGTAGAGAAAAGGGAATTTCAGCCAGTGTCATTTGTATGCAATTAGTTCCTGGTGAAATTCCCTCTTCATCACAACAGTTAAAGTTGCAGGGGCCCTGCCTTATTTTGTATATGGTCACTCTAGTATAGCGCCTGCAACTTTAACTGTGGTGATGAAGAGGGAATATCACCAGGAACTAATTGCATACAAATGACACCGGCTGAAATTCCCTTTTCTCTACAACTGTTAAAGTTACATGAGCCCTGACCTGGATTTTATCTGGTCAGCCTACCCAAAGTGTGTCCAATGGGGCTTACATTCAAGTAAACAGATACAAGATAACAGCTTTACACTGCAGTCCTAAACACATGTATTGGGGACTAACCTATGGATAAATATGCTTAGGATTGCACTGTGAAAAATTTAGTTGCTGTTTTTGTTTTTTTACAAAAAAGGGGAATTGTCATGACTTTATATTCTGTCAGGGCTAAAAAATACTACAGTTGTCTGAAGAAACACATCACAGAAAAGGTAAGACTAGTCTTGCAAGCTCTCTATCTGCTAGCTCTTTGTACATCCATATGGCATATATACTCAATATTATAATATGTCATAGTCTTGAAAGCATGTCATTGCCTGTACTCTGACATCCTAATGGCTGTGAAAAGGTTTAAAATATAGGGATGCTTGAGGAATTTGATCTATGTAAGTTCCAATGTGTAGATGGGCATTTAATTATCCAGCAGCTTTTGTACATCCCCCCAAAATCCAACTGAATTTTAAAACATTTATTTTGAGAGAAAATGCATTTAAAAATATGCATCTCAATAAGAATTTGTGAAGATTAAAAGCATTCACATATTAACGCAGAAACGGATGGAACAGCTTTTTGAGTGAATACAAATATCATGTGTGGGCAACCCAGGAGGTGGGGGGGGGGCATTTTTGTCCACACTCCAAGACCCTTCCCTTGTAGGCCGCTCTGGAAAAAAATAATTTTAATTGCTGCTGCTGAAATTTGATGGCAAATTGATCTGCACCACTCAGTAGTACTACAAGGTTTGGCTTGTTTGCAAACTAAGTATGACAATTTAGCCCTCTGTAACTGCTACAGACGGCTAAAACGGACCAATTTATCATACAAACAGCTAAATTTGTTGTTTTTCGTCCTCCATAGTTGCTACAGAGTGACATTTTGTATTAAAAATATTTTGACTTGCAAGGGGCAGCAGCAGCAGGGGCCATGTGTTGCCCACCCATGGCATATATGAAAGTGACCTGTGCTGGAAGAAATTATTATTATTATTATTATTATTATTATTATTATTATTATTATTTGTAGCCCGCCTCTCCCTCCATCCCTTGTAGAATATACATAAAACAGGGCAACATTTTTATATAAAAAATACTATGAACGTATCTATCATTTTTTTGTTAACAATATTTATATGCAGATAACAAATTATCTGCCTGGCTTACCAGAGAAAAAATTAATATGTAAATAAGCAATAAAATATGATGCAGTATAAAAACTCCAGCAGCAGATAATAAAATCAGATAGGACACAAGTGTACATGACTACCAGATTTTTGTTGGCAGTTAGGTGGCATAATTTAATCCCAGGGATTTGCCTTCTGATTCTTTCCAAAGCACCATGGCACAGAGATGGGACAAGATAACGATAATGCAATGATATAGGGTCCAAGTCCTAAAATCACACAACTTAATTGCCAACAAAAATCTGGTTGATTATGCACTTGTGTCCTGTTCAATTGCATATTAAAATTGAAACCATAAAGTTCCCAATACTCCCAAAGTCAACATTTCAATTGACTATGAACAAAGAAGTCATACTTATTCACAAGCTTTATACCAGAGGTTTACAGCAATAGCATTTTATTACCGAAGTTGTCAGTTCAAATTCTGATTACTAATAAATGTTTGCATGTGCTAATTAAATTCCCGTAAACTTTGAGAAACATAGTTATGACTGAGGTTCTCTTGGGTAGCTTTCCTGAATTGTCATGGTGGCATTGGCTTTTCTATCATGATCATCATCATGCCACATGAAGTAGCTGAGAGTCATGACTCAATAGAAAGTTGCTCAAACAAATGTGAACAGACTGTTTGCACCTTCTAGTTGAACACCCCCTGTGTTCCGCAGTCTAGTGTTTTTAGGTCAGCTAGAATTCCTGCTCCAGAAGAAACTTGGGTGGTACGTCACAGAAACAAAGGTACTGCCTGTCTTCCAAGCTCCTAGACATTCTGCGTCCTTTGTGTAATGTTGTATTTCAGCAACCTGACGGTGACCAGCAGTTATTGTTTGCATTAACACTGTCCACGGTTGAGGAGTCAGTATGAGGTAGACAAAGTCTGCATTTTGCCACCAATCACAGGTGGTGACAATGCCGTGCACCCTTCACTGTTTCCTGTCATCGCTCTCAGTGTGACATTCCCAAGGGGGTTGAGTGCTGCAATCAGATTTCAAGACAACAAGAGTCCTCTGGATTATGAATTGTCTGGGAGGGTTGCGTGTTTAAAAAATCCTCAAAGTGGTGTTTGCAAGCTAAATTTAAAGCTACAGGTTCAACTGTTTTCTTTCACCAATGCTTTAAGAATATAGAGGGAAAGACAACTTGCACACTTTAGACATGAATATTCAGTAGCAGAAACATTTCTTCATATTGTTCTCACACTACAAGACTACGTGCCCCTCGATGTCGTTCGGAGCACTTTATGTACAGAGATGTTTTCTAAAGTTGAAATGAACAACACTTTAAACTGGGCCCAGAAATGGACCGGAGGAAGCCAGTGCAGCTGACGAAATATTAATGTCACCTGGTCATAACGACCAGTCCCTGTTAGTGGCCTAACCACTCTATTTTGAACTAAGTGAAATTTCTGATCTGTCTTCAAATGTACTTAGCATTCATATAGAATTATATAGCACCTTTTCTTCAATCTTTAAAGCACTTCTCATACATTTCCTCAGTAATCCATATAGCAATCCTGTAAGCTAGGGGAGTCCTGTTTTTACCACTTTCCTGCTACAGATAAGGGGCTGGTAGTGTCCCCCTCCCCACTGAGAGTATGGCTAGAGTCAGATTTGAGCCATGGACTTGCCAGCCACTATCTCATGCTCTTAATCACATTGCTACTTTGTCTACCACATTCTACCATGATTTGAGAACACAAGATAGGGCTTTTCCTGTGATGGCCCCATAACTGTAGGGGAAAAAAACCTCCTAGTGGAGATTTACCAGACTCCCCATCTTGATACAGATGGCACAAATGTGTGTGTGTGTGTTTTAAATTTAGGCTGTGTTTTTAATCTGTTTCACAAGACTCTCAATAATGTTTTAGTGCTGCTGCCGCTTGATAATTTAGTACTAAAGTTTTATTATTGTTTTATGGTTGTTCTTAAATGATGTATTTTATTGCCATCAGCTTATTAGATTATATTTTCTCTTTATCTCAAGCCACTTTGGTGGTTATTTTAATGATTAAAAAGAATATAAATGATAAACTAAATTGCAATTAAACTTTGGATCATGTCCTTTTCCTTGTATTTAGTTAGCCCCATAAAAGGATGCTAAGACCTGCATCAAACATGTACATGGCAAAACCTGGAGAGCTGCATTATTTGTAACCATTATGCTACAGCTCAGTACATTTACTGATTAATCGGCTCTCCTATATCGGGTGACCATATGAAAAGGAGGACAGGGCTCCTGTGTCTTTAAAAGGGAATTTAAGCAGGTGAAATCCCCTCTTCATCACAACAGTTAGAGCTGCAGGAGACCTGGCCTCTTTTGTATCTGGACACTCTAGTTGAGCTGAAATTCCCTTTTCTATACAACTATTAAAGATACAGGAGTCCTATCCTCCTTTTCATATGGTCACCTTAGTCTCTCATACAATAAACATGATGCAGCTCCTATGCATCACTTTGGGCCACTGTGTCACTCAGCGCCTCCCATGGGGCCTTTCTGGTTCTTCTGTTTCCTTCAGTTTCTTTCTTCTTTCTCTGCCCCCACATACAAAAACATCTATCTTCAGAAGTGGCATTTGATACTTTGAGGGAAACTGACTTCTTTTGTGGGATTATGGGGAAGGATGAAAACCCCTTAATGAAAATAGTATGTGTCCCTTTAAAATAACATGTCATCATGCAGTTCTGATTCAAAGTGGCAGAAACGTGCAGGAACAGCTTGGATAGATGGAAAATAGCTAGTAGAGAAATCCTCTCTGTACAAACGACCAATGCGGATGCTCTTGAAGTCCCTACATCTGCTTCTTTGAAAGTCGTTTCCTCCATGTCCTCTGCTATGGTGCCAATGTGCACTCTTGGGAGAGAGATAAAAGCACCATGTTGCATCTCACAAGCCAAAATAAGAATAATGATTCATATATTAAACCCTCTCAGCAAAACAAAAGGATAGAAAAATAAAGAGGAGAAAGAACAGTAAAGAGTTCCTTGGAAGCATTTAGCTTAATGCGAACTGTCTAAAATTATGAGTCTTCCTCATTTCCATCCCACTCCCTTGGAATGTGCGAGAGAACCTGCATCTTTTTAAATGAACACTTTGCTCTGCATGTGTACATCATGCATACCTCCACATACTCATTCACTGGGAATATTAAAATGGTTGGATACTTGATCTAGAAAGCACAGTCCAATACACTGTTAGAAAATTCTTAAACATGATGTTTATACATCTTGTGCTCTAAGAGAAGGAGCCCATGAAATCTACCCCCAAATAGAAATGGTACTTCTACACCATCCAGAAAGCTGGAATTTGTTACACCTGTAGACCACTGCTACAACATTTCAAAGAAAAAAAACCCTACTCTTGATGCAATCTTACATATGATTTGATTGATTGTGCTCTATTTTAGTAACGCACCCAGGCATTTCCGTGCATTGGTAAAACTAAGAAGATGAATACAACCAATCATGCAAATGCATTAAGATTCCAATTTTTTTGATGATATATTTATGGATCAAGTGTACATGACCATCAGTAAAACACCACACAAAAAGAATCTTGATGCAATTGATCATATCAAGTTAATTTTGTTGTTGGTAGTGTCTTATTCATGCAATGTGCATGTTTTGCAAGCTTTTCATTCTGTACTGAGGTTTCGTTGTTGGGTTATTTATTATAATGTCTTTATTATTTTAAAACTTGATATTGCATGCTGCCCTGGGAAAGGCAGGGTGTAAATATTTTAAATAAAATAATAGTTAATGTTTGATTGAAGTTGTTCTAGGATTTCTGTTCTAAGATTTTACCAATACCTTATGCACCAGCCACCTAGTTCTAGACTAGCCTGTGTCTCCATGACATCACTGCAGCTAAACCAATGGCACAATTGAACCCATGACTCTTTTGCCTGCTAAGCCCCACAGTTCACCAGAATTAAGGCTGGGTGAAAGATCACACCCACCCACACTTTCAGGGGTCCATTTGTTCCCCAAGAAGGTTGTGGGAGGAATGATAGCCACTAAGAACTGTCTGATAGGAGTAGGCTTGCCAGTACAGACAAGGTGGCTGAAGCTTCCTCCTCTCCCATATACCCTGACTCCCACCCCTGGAACTTTGCTGCTGTTTCAATAAGCATTTAGGCTGTGTGTTAGCATTCGTGCAGTCTTCATTATTAACTTGGGATTGAATGCCGCAATGTGGACAATGATGGGGACAATTTGGAGGCAGAACAGAGAGAACAGAAGTCAAGGAGGACCCTGAAGGACCATTGTACGAGGTTCAGTTATATGTCAAAGAATGTGCTAGTAGATACAGAAGTAAGAGAAAGGGACATTTCACAATGATAGCCTTTTAATGAGGCAGTCCAACCTTCCACAGCCTGGCAACCCCAGATGTTTTGGACCACAATTCCCATCAGTCCCAACAAGCCTGGCCAGTAGTTAGGGATGAGGCAAGTTATCATCCCAAATATCTGCAGGAAACTAAGTTGGGGGAGGCCAATGTAGTGGTTGGCTGGGTTTACTTAAAAGAAAACATTGAATCAAATATATCTTTCTCATTAGCTCAGCCATTTCTGGGCCTGCCAGCCCCCCCTCCGGAACCACAGTACATTATCATAATGGCAGAGTCCCTGCCTGTCTACAAAGAAACCACCCACCAAAAAAGTAGTCTTTGCCTACACCAAAATTACCAGGTTGTCCATCAGTCCAGCTGAGAGGGCTGACAAGACATACTACCCGCAAATATAAAACACATGGTTAGAAAACACTTGGTTTCCTGGCAGTAATTAAGAATGTTACTAGGCAGGTTGGCAGCCACATAAAACAACTGTTACTCAGACCTAAATTTATTACGTTCTCAGCTTATTGAAATGAAACACATATTATAAGCATATGTATGAAGCTACACACATATACTGATGAAGCAGCACATACATGTAATCAAGACAGGCACAAATCATATTGTTAGCCCTTTAATAAGGATTAAAAAATGCATTCGAAAAATGACTTAAATGTTTGCTGCAGAATAAACTGCACTACTTGCAGATAAGTCTCCTTGCCATATGTCGATTGTTGCTCAGATAAAACCCAAGCTTAACTTGGAATTAACCTCCAATTGAGTCTCCCTGTAGCGGACAGCATCAAGATGGCTGTGAAAGTCCATTCGGAAATTGAAAAAGAGGAAATCAATTCATCTCCATTTCAACAGAATATACATTTCTGAAAGGTAGTGAATGCAACTGCTTTCATCTTTAGCTTCAACTGTAGGCTTGCATGCATACGTATGTCCTGTATGTGTATCAAGAATGCATTGTTACACTCTACATAATATATATCTCTGCATGAGAACAATTATGTAGGTGCCTTTGTGTTGCCCATTTATAGCCACATGTACAGGTTCTCATATTAAACTGGCCTGAGGGCACAACGTTTTCTAGAGATATACATTCATCCTTCACCTCTTCCATATGAGCATTCAACCTTCTGAACAATGTTAGAGCTTTTCTACATGAATGATTTATTCTATGCAGTCATGGAAGTTTGTGGGTCCTTTCCATGATGCCATCAACCTCCAGGGTGTCTTTTGCGCTTTCCCCTAGTAATCTTGCTTTTTAAAAGATCAGAGATAATGCACTATTTAAAATTATCATGGGATATTGCAGGCCACTAGATAGCACTGTTTCATTCACTTTTGCAGAGCATTGCTAAGAGGGGAAGTTTTCAATTACAAATCCCTTGGTTGCCGTCTAAAGAAGCCTTAGTTAATGTGGAAAAATCGTTGAAGAAGAAGAAATGGTAAGGGTATGGGGGGTTTCCTTAATGTAGAGATGGTCTTAATGTATGAAGAATTTAAAAATGAAATAGTCAGAGTTATAACTATGGTACTGTAAAAAAAAAAAACGGTGTAAGGATCTGCAAGTCTATCTAACCCACATATACAGCTAGCCCCGGTATTTTAAAGAGTACACAAAACAAATACAGTAGAACAGGCTTCCTCAACTTGATACCTTTCAGATGTGTTATACTATAACTCCTAGCATGCTCAACATCTGGAAGGCACTAGGCTGGGAAGGGCTGCAGTAGAATCTCAACATTCTGGACACCACCTAGGAAGATGTACAATTCTCAGCATATAGTACTTGTGATTTATCTCTGATGCCGCTAGAATCCCTTTCAAAAAAACAAACAAACAAAAAAACTAGCCATCCTGAAGCCTGTATCCTGCTCCAGACTGCCCCATCCATCGAATGGCAGGAGCAGGTTAGTACTTGCAGTGAAATGCAAATAGCATTTGCAAATCCATCCCTCCAGTGGGGAAAAAATGGGGAAGCCCTTATAGTTTGGGGAACCATGTTCAAATCTGAACTCCTTTGGCCCAAACAGATGGCTGGATAGGACGTTGAAGCTGTAGATTAAAAGCTTAATAAAGGCTACCTGGCTGGCCAGCTGGGGAGTATCGTGAAGGAAAGGGCAACAAGCAATTGCCTTCAATTGCCTTCAAACAACTGCCTTGGGCTGCAATTCTATACACACTTACTTTAGAGGATGCCCCAGTGAACTCAATGGGACTTCTGAGTAGACATGCACAGGATTGCTCTGTGAGTGTCCTATTTTAGAGATGGATCTGGATGACTTTTCTCCTCTGAAGCCTGGCATGAAATGAAAGACTTGACTCTGTCCTGAAGTCCACTATGCGTGAATATACTTTGGGGGTGTGGTGGACAGTTTTGATCCCATTTCACTTTGTGCAGGGTTTTTGCAGATGCAGCACAAGTCTCTCCCACTGCTTCTGCTTTTTGCCAAGCCAGCACAAAGTGGGAGACCGACCCTATTTCTCTCCCCTGCATTCTTTGACACTTACGTTCTTGAGAGAAATCGTTGATCCCCACTGGTTATTGGCTCTATGGAGTCCTGGCCCCTCCTGTGGTGGTATCAAAAATGGTTAAAAAGAAAATAGGGTCAGGAAAAATCTTCCATTCATAGCTGAAATAAAAGTGATGAAGAAAATAACATTTATCACAATATAGACATGTAATTTATTCAGCATGGCCACATCCTGTGTGTTACAGCAGTTGAAACCCAAAAGGCAGTGTGCGTTCTTGAAAACGAGAGTGAGGAAAATTACTGTAATGCTACTTCAAACAATTTGTAAAACCTGAAGGTATCAAGGGAAGAGGGATAATATTTGGCAGGGAAAGAGCTTTCCATGTGCAAGAAATGACACAGGAAGTGTTTGTGAAAATTGGCTTGTTGAATGGCCTATTTTATAAGCCCCATAAAATAGGTGTTGTAGATGGCAAAAACAAGCTTTTCTTTAGCACTTTTGTTTTTATGAGAGAAACTGAAGTCTGTCATCCCATCCCCCCACCCCTCCACAGACACATATAAGCAACAAGGAAGGCACAGTTCTTCTACACCAGCTCTGTATACTCTCTGCACAGCTGAGGGCTTTTTGCTGACAGGACAGAAATGTTGAGAATTGAAATGCTCAGCTGTATTCCAAGTTCTGACACTAGTTCTGACACTCAAGACCATGTCTGATTAGGGCCATGTCTACACCAGGGATTTATCCCAGGGTCGTCCCTAGGTCATCCCTGTGCATCCACATGACACATAGGGGATGACCCCGGGAGAACCCTGGGAGAACGGAAACTGGGGATATCCCGGTTTTCCTGTCCCCCCCAGGTCCTAAAACAAGCACGGAGCTAGGAGGGGTGGCTCCGTGTCCATGGGGATGGGGTGGGAAAGCAATTTTGCCATCCCCAGGATGGCGGGGAAGGTTGGGAGTGTTTTTTTTCTTTTTAACTTAACTTTCATTGGATCAGGGCCACGCAGCTCCTCTTCAGTTAAAAAAAAAATGGCACCCGCAATGTAGGGTGACCAGATAAAATCCAGTTCAGGGCTCATGTAACTTTAACAGTTGTAGAGCAAAGGGAATTTTAGCCAGTGTCATTTGTATGCAATTAGCCCCTGGTGAAATTCCCTCTTCATCACCACAGTTAAAGCTGCAGGCACTACGCTAGAGTGACCATATACAAAAGAAGGCAAGGCCCCTGCAACTTTAACTGTTGTGATGAAGAGGGAATTTCACCAGGAACTAATTGCACACAAATGACACTGGCTGAAATTCCCTTTGCTCTACAACTGTTAAAGTTACATGAGCCCTGGCCTGGATTTTATCTGGTCACCCTACCACAATGCCCACAACATCCCTCTTTCCTTTTGGGATGTCATGCAGTGGTCTAGACCCTGGGGGAGGATCATGGAAGCAGGTAAGTCTGCGATCCTCCCTCCCCTCTGTCCCTCTACACCCTTAGGTGTAGACAATTCTTAGGTTAACTGTGAAGTTCTTTTTTAAGAAAAAAATATCCAACAATCCAACTATCTCCCAACATCCCAAGCCAGTTTCCTGCTTCTTATGTATTTAATTAATTTTATTGTTGGTCTTAATCTGATATACGCCTCAAAATTCCTTTTTTTTTAATCCTTTATTTTCTGTTTGCATTTGTTTTGTGTAAGTTTGTGTTCCTTTTTGTTCTCATTTGGGCAAAACTTCCATTTTCTATAGGAAGATTTCTTTTCTCTAAAAGCTTTTTTGATTTGCTATCACATTCATGCTCGTGGCCTATTTCTACCTCATCTCCCTTTAAGCAATCAAAAACATTTTTGTCCTCATCCCCGAGGATTGATTCATCCTGAACTGGGCACTCTGCAGCTCCTGTCAACTTCCCTCCAGGGCTCAGTTTAAAATTTGCTCTGCTACCTATTTGATATTTAGGGGGAATTGGAATAAAGGTTGTTGTTCCACCAAGCCTTCGTTGCATCTGCCTCATTCCTGACTCTGAAGATGGGCTTTGTGGGAGCCCACGCATGACATGATTAGGATATGATAGGACCTGGAACTATGGACCTAAGGATATCAGACAGGAATTTAGCCTGTGTATTATCCCTCCCAACCCCAATAGAGTCTTCTGGATCACAGGTCTTTGCTGATTTGAGGAACTAAAGACTCTGCTGTCACTCTGTCATTTGCTGACTATTGACTGCCTTTGCTTTGGCCCATCCCACTCCCAACCTTTTGACACAAATATGGAGACACATCCAGAGAATAAATTAAAGCTACATTTCTGATGTCAGCTAAGAACATGTTTGATGGGCTGAAGCAAACATATATGACCACATGGCTATTCCCCCCAATCCTACATTCTAATTCAGGGAAGAGGCAGAAATTTATGAAAAGCAAGCTATGATTCCCGAGGAGGCTGTAAATGCATTGTCTTGCTTGTTTATTTTTTAAAAACTTGCCAAGGGAACCAAGAATGTTGCTGTTATCATGCCAGCCTTTCTTCTATTTCCTCTTCTACTTTTCAAGGGTGTCCAATTTTTTTTAATGGTTTTACCCTATATATGTTCAGAATACCATGGTGTATAATGCTTCCTTTTTTCCTTACCCAACAAAGATTGAATAAGTAAAAATACACAGGGCAGTATCCCATACTGCTGCTGCACTGCCACTCAATCTGTTGAGGAAGTGGAACCCACCACTTGCACTATAGAAAGCTAGCCATTCTGAAAGCAACCCCAGAAACAAAGCAGAAGCACTATAGATCAGAGCAGATCAGCGGAACGCAGTTCCACTGACCTGCCCCATTTCAGAAGGAAGTGTTTCCGCCTGTTTCTAGCTGCTCCTGGAACTGCTAGCTTGCTAATGAGCTAGCAGTGGATCCTGCTAGCATGCAGGGAGGTTTGGATACTGCCCATATACTTTTTATTGTTTTCTCAGGGAACAAAGATGCTTCTTAAACACACACACACACACACACACACACTTTTTAATCCCAAACATGCCTCAAAGCCTGTTGCTTTTTTAAATAGGTCAATCAGTTTGATGAAACTCAGTCTCCATCCCAGTAAACACTTACCTGTAAATAAGCCCTATTACATCCAAGTAAGCACACATACTATTACATCCTATTAAGCATGGGTTTGTGCAGGACTCAAGTATTTTTTTAAAACAAGTGGTGAAAACATTTGATATGGTTTACGTAGCATGATTCCATTTGATTTTAATGAATGATGAATTATAAAAAAAGAATTGTGAAAGTTCTTGTGGATGATCCAGCCAAAGTTAAGCATTTTGAGACATCCCACTGGTTCCTATTAGGGATGTGCACTGGATCGGACCCGATCCACGATCCGAGTCCGGTCCAGTGGGAAATCGGATAAATTATCCGATTTCCGATCCCGCAGCTGGATCGGCCGATCCAATCCGAACCGGTCCGAAAAGGCTCCGAACCGGTTCGGCGGATCGGCGGATCGGCGGATCGGCGGGCGCCCACTGGCGCCCACCGCCGCTTCCATTGGCGGGCGCCAGCCAATGAAAGTGGACAGCGGGGGGGGGAGGAGGGGGGCGCTTACCTTCTCGGCCCGTCCGCTCCCGTCCGGCACTAGCAGCTACTACCAGCGGGCTCCGCGGCCTGCTCCAGGGTGGCGCGCCGGGTGATGTCATCACCCGGCGCGCTACTCTAGAGCAGGCCATGGAGCCCGCTGGTAGTAGCCGCCGGCGCCGGACGGGAGCGGACGGACCGAGAAGGTAAGCAGGGGGTGCGTGGAGGGGAGGAGGGGGCGTGCGGAGGGGGGAGAGGGGCCCTTACCTTCTCGGCCCGGCCGCTTCCGTCCGGCGCCGGCGACTACTACTACCAGCAGGCTCCGCGGTCTGCTCTAGGGTGGCGCGCCGGGTGATGTCATCACCCGGCGCGCTACTCTAGAGCAGGCCGCGGAGCCCGCTGGTAGTAGCCGCCGGCCCCGGACGGGAGCGGACGGGCCGAGAAGGTAAGCAGGGGGTGCGTGGAGGGGAGGAGGGGGCGCGCGGAGGGGGGGAGGGGGGCCCTTACCTTGCCGGCCCGGCCGCTCCCGTCCGGCGCCGGCGACTACTACCAGCAGGCTCCGCGGCCTACTCCAGGGTGGCGCGCCAGGTGATGTCATCACCCGGCACGCTACTCGAGAGTAGGCCGCGGAGCCCGCTGGTAGTAGCCGCCGGCGCCGGACGGGAGCGGATGGGCCGAGAAGGTAAGCAGTGGCGGGGAAGGGGGCTTACCCCCCCCGGAGCCGTCCGCTTCTATCCGCTGGCGCCCGCGGGCGCCAGCGGATGGAAGCGGACGGCCCCAGGGGGGGTAGGGAGCGCGGGGGAGGGGGCTTACCTGCCGGGGCCGTCCACAGCGGACGGCCCCGGGGGGGGAGGGAGTTAGGCCCCCCCTCACCCACCCGCCGCCATTTTTTCCTCATAGACTTGCATTGCAATGCAAGTCTATGGGGGAAAAAATGGCGGCCGATCCAAAAATTTACGATTTTTGGGTCGGGATCGGACTCGATCCGGTCCGGGGGGCCTCCGATTTTGTCCGAACCGGTCCGTGACAAAATTGGAGGTCCCGATCCGTGTCCCGATCCGATGCGTCCGTGCACACCCCTAGTTCCTATAAGTCTTACATCTAGGTAACTATGTATAGGGCTTAGGGATGTGTATCGTATCGTTAAAATGTACGATAATGATATGATATGCTCTTTATCATGCATACGATTAACATTAATGATACAATACAACTTCCTATGATAATCATCGGAGACGATAATTTTCAGCCCAATTATATCGGATTATCAGACTGCCATATAAATAAACCTATAACTTCTGTATTTTCAAAGCTAGAGGCTAGAAACTTGGTCACAGGGCTTATGGGGTATGCCTAAGTATGTGTATGAAATTTGAGATCGATCCCCCCAACCCTCGATTTTATGTGAATTTATTAAAGATCGTTTAAGTTCTGACAGGTCAGAATGACAGCTCGTCACGTGTGTTCATTCAGACCAGTCAAAAAGTTGCACGATCTTTATTAAATTCATATAAAATCGAGTGTTGTGGGGATTGATTTCAAATTTCATACACATGTCTAGCACATGTTGCTACACATATGTGCCAAATTTCAGACCAATCCCTCCACCCCTGTATTTTATATGAATTTTTGAAAGATTGTGCAACTTTTGACCTGTCAGAACTTAAATGATCTTTAATAAATTCATATAAAATCGAGGGTTGGAGGGATCGATCTCAAATTTCATACACATACTTAGGCATACCCCATAAGCATTGTGACCAAGTTTCAAGCCTGTAACATTGAAAATACAGATGTTATAGGCATTTTTTCTTTTTAAAAATTTAGCTCTATATTTCTGATAATTATCGTGAAGACGATACGGTTCACCTATGATATTATCGGAGACAATAGTTTTTTTGGCCCGAAATTACGATAATGATAAAATACGATATTTTCTGGCGTGCACATCCCTAATAGGGCTGCAACCTTAGACAACTAGAAAAACCATGCGCAAAAGAAAAATAGGCAGTGATATGAAGACAACTGTTTGCCTCATCTGATGTATGTCTGGCAGAGAGGAGTTGCAAATATGATCCAATGTTTCCAAAGTTCTAGGAGATGTTTAATGTCAATGCATGTTTCATGTCAATCAAACACTTAAAACACTGTCATGGTAACTGCCTATGCATTAAGATGCACTTTTGAATCTCTAAAAGTAAGGCACTATAATTATATATAATAAAACTTTCAGAGTCCCTGGAGTATTTTCCTTGTTTTAAGATACCCAAGGTAGGTGAAGTAAAAGAAAAACGTTTAACATTCTGAGTGCAGAAAAAAATGTAAAAAGCTGTCCAATTGTGCATACAGAATCTCTCTCATTTTGATTTATTGACTTTAATAACTGTGGGGTCTTGTCAGATTTTTGGCTCCAGGAACTGAATGTTGAGATTGCAAGAGGTTTTTTTTAAAGAAGAAGAAGAAGAAGAAGAAGAAGAAGAAGAAGAAGAAGAAGAAGAAGAAGAAGAAGAAGAAGAAGAAGGGCAGAAATGATCTCTGCTTGTGTCAGTAATTTGGGAAAGTCAAGAAAGTTCAGTTGTGTTTGACTATGATCTAATTTTCTAGCAATAGTTTTAAATTAAAAAGTTCTCTTTTCAACTTGCATGCTTTCCCCTTCCATTAACCCCCCCGGGAGAGATCAATAGCCTACATTTTCTTATAGAATGTTTATAGAAAAGCAGTTTGAATTTATTCCAAGAGGGTTAAAAATAATTCAGCAGTATTTTCAAGAGGCAACGTTTCCAGTTACTTCAGATTTTCCCTGTTCAGCTTGCTTTCTAGGCCATTTACTGCTTAATGCCCTCCGCTGTCTCACATAACAAAAATACAGAAGACTGAAAATTATGCTCCAAACTACTTCTTGCAAGTGCTAAGAACGTTTTTACTTATTTGTCTTTGTGAGTCATATATAATACGCCTGACGAAAACAACTGAAAATGGCCTGTTGTGCAGCAATGTTTGTTTAGAAGCCAAGTTCTGTTGTGTTCAACGGAACTTACTCTGTAATAGGTGTCGCTAGAATTGCAGCCTTAGGATATTTCCACTCCAAGGTCTCCTAAGCACTAACATTCAAAAGACATTATGCAGCTAATGCATCTTTCCCTCCTTGATGGATTTGCAGTGCAAAGGAAAGGGGGTGGGGGGAATAACAGAAGAATCAGTGAGGAAAAACCAGGAGGATTGCACTGGGAAGATGAGGACATCTAGACCCCCATAAAATTCTGTGAATGAGGCAGGGCGATTGCACGATAAAAGTCTCATCTGGAAGCACCCATAGTTTTGTTACTCCATAAAGCCTTCCTAGTAATGCCACTGCCTGCTCAGTCTTCCCCAACCTGGTTCACTCCAGGTGTTTCAGACTACAACTCCCACCAGTTCCAACCAGCATGGCAAAATGTAAGGGATTGTTAGAGTTGGAGTCTAAAACATCTGGATGACAGCAGGTTGGGGAAGGCTGCTTTATCTATCGTTTGTATGTTGTGACACAGCAGCCACTGAATTTAATTGTATTTTTGATATTGTTGTTGTTATTTTTTTAAAAAATGTGGCCTAGTGATGGGTAAGCTGTCCTGGACTTTCCAAAAGAAAGTTTGCAAAATAAAAATAAACGAACAAAAACCTTGTTGTTGAGGGAGTGCGTGGGAGTGTGTGTGTGCGCTTTTTTTGAGTGTGTGTGTGATAAAACTGAAAGCCGAAGCGAGATGGCCCAGGACCAAGGCTCCCTGAATCAAATTGGGACTGATTTGGAAGCTCCAAATTAGCCTCCAAGTCGAATCAGGGAGGTGGGCATAGCCCTAGTTGAAACGCCTCTCCTAAGGCTTCGTTATGGGCAGTAAGAGCATGAAGCTGCAATGTGCTGGCATTTTGGGTATTTGGACCCTGCCCCCTTAGCCTTCAGCCCCACCCACCACTGCAATGTAACCTCCCCTAAGAGCATCTCAGAAATTGAAATCAGTCTTTGGCTGAAAGATAGTCATCAGCCTTGCAATGGTCATATATGGGAGGTTTCCCATTCCAACTCTTTGTGAAGGTTCAAGTTCAATCTGAGCCAAGGAAAATGCCATTTCTACTCACAGACAAAGCTGGAAAGCCCCTGCATAGATGGACCCCTGAACTGCGGTCACTGGCAAGAGTTAAGCGATCAGTGAGAACCAAAGTAATCTATTTCCATTGACAGACCATATGCCAGAGCCATATATGTCCCACCACTCCCTTGCCCTCGAGATCTCTAATTAACTGCTCGTTCTAAAGGGAAACAAACTTGGAACCCAAAGCACAGTCATTACCATTTTTTTCTTGTTTTTTTTTTTAAGTGAATTCCATTAAAACAACACAACAACCAGAGAATCCAGTTTAGGTTCACCAAGGCAATTAATCTAACGTTACATCTGCTAACTGACAGCCTGATGCGCTCTTCCCTCTCGCGCACCACTCTTCGCCCTTCACAACACCACAGAGTTTACATCAGTCTTGGCTTCGGAATGTTGGAGCCATGCATTTTGTTAAGGCATGATTCAAATATAACATCTTATAAATACAATCAAGGGAAACAAATCTATGAAGAGTCAGTGCGCCTTTCACTTTGGAGACTTTTATGGCACAATAGTGCGACTTATTCTTAACACACTCTTGTATTGAACTTGTAAATTTGCTTGGCCTCATATGTTTGCAGTAAATAAGAGTGGATGTTTGCAGAGGACAATGCCCAAGGCAATTTCTCTCACACACTCTAGCAACCAACAAGACTATTCACTTCAAATCATATGATCAATGACCCTTTTCTAATTTCTCTAAAAAGTTGTGGGCTTTCCAAGCAGTTTCTGGTCACCATTACAGAAATGATTGCATCCAGCCTGTCTTTCTGTGTATGGAATCCCAAAATACTGGGGCAGGTATATTAGGAATAGGAAAGCACCCCCTTTGAATATATAGATGTATGCCGGTGATTTTGTGGCTCTTGTTGCAAAGAGGCAGGAGATTCAAGCTGCGTCCATGTTTTCTGGCCAACATGCTTGTACAGGTTACACTGATAGAAGTGATTTCCAGCTGAAAGTTCAAGCTACAATTCACCAAACTCTGTTGGGCCTGTTAATTTTCAAGGTCTCCTTGTTCTTTCTCTCAGCCTCTCCAAGTTTATTTGCACTATGTGGTAATCTAAATTCCTCATGAACACCTTCCATCACCTGCTCACTGATCCATGTCCTGTTCTTTTGGTGGAATTATATTTTAAAATCCCTCCACCCCCTCCCTGCTTCCCTTTGCTGGACCTAGAGCTGCTTGCCATCAAATGACCTTTATCCCAAGTGACTATTATTCATGATTGCCCTAAAATAAAAAATACAATGTACCTATAGTGTTAAAGCAAATAAGCCACATGTCATGCTAGCAAATATGTGAAGCTAAAGACCAGTAGACCAGAAAGGGTCCACCTTGGATTATCTTATTATTCATATTTGAATATTTCTTTCCTCAAAGGCGAGAACTCCATCAGATAGAGTCTGTGTGGCCCTTTCCCACCAGTCCAGAGTGACCAATAATTAATTTATGCTGAATGTAATTACTCCCTTGTTAACGGTAGTTTTTCTGCACTTTCTCTCAGTTGGCTCAGGAGACGAACATGTTGAGTGTGATGTATGACTCCTAGCACAAAATGAAAACCTTAGGCCTGTGAAAAGACAGAGATAAAGTAAAGTTGTTCCATTACTTGATAATGAATTTATGGACCTACCACTCTTATCTGAAGTGCAGCACAGAAAAAAAATATATCTTTGAGGCTATTAGTGTAGTCTTGAGATGAAGATATTAAAGCTTAGATTTATCTACCAGCACCCCTTCAGTCCTCCTGTCACTTCAATGTACACTTCAAAACAGCAATAACAAACCCTTCTGTTCGAAGGAATACAGCCAACCCTTCTATAGCAGGGTGTTTTTTTTTAACCAAAGATGGAAAAGCAAGAAACAATTAGATGTTTTTCAGTCGATCATTCCCAAACCAGGGAAATAGATGTTTGAATTTAATGCTGCAAACCAGGAGAAACTTGGGGGGGGGGGGGGGAACAGGTTGTCAAACCAGCACAAAATGATAATAATTCTTAATGTGAAAGATTGCTTATCAGAATATAATAATGGCAGCTCTTTTATATTTTGTGGCACCCTGAGTAGGGCGCAGGACAGGTCTGACAGAGTTGACTCCCTTAGGGATATTCCAAGCCCCATCCCTGAATTTCCAGCTTTTATTATTTTATGCTATATATTTTTAAAGCACAGTTACTTGCAGAGGCATAAGAAGAATTGTACGGGTGGTGTTGGGGGCTACAAAGTGAAGGGGGATTTGATGAAAATCTCCACCCTGCATGTTTCCCCCAGCAGGAAGCTTCCGCTGGATCTCAGTTCCCTCTGCAAATGGAAAGACCTCTTCCGTTCACAAAGAAGCAAGTCTGGATTCAATTAATTGATCTGAAAGGGAAGGAAGGAACGGTGCTTCTTAAGCAGGGCAGAAGGGGAAGTGGTAACTTCACAGTTCTTCGGATACATGATTCTTCCTTAGGAGATCCCATGTTTCTGGACCAATCATTCTACACACTGAATGATCACTGCAATAAACAATAGAATGGAGCTAGGTGCTAAATACTAATACATGCAAAACTGCAAATGCATTTTGATAAAAAGGGGGTGACATCTGTAAGAGTGGGTTGCTGTGGGGCAGGGGAGACGGCATTGGCTGCACCCTCTCCTTGGTCTTCTGGCCACAGCAATTCTCCACAGTCAGGAGGTTTCCCAGGTACTGGGGGAGGAAGTCTTGGAGGCTGAATATTCTCACTTAGCACAAGAGTAGAAGCCCACATCTCGGTGAGAAGCAGGATTTCAGTGCCTTGTGAGATTTGGGAAGTGAGATTTTGAGGCTACCTTACCACAGGAGCCTCAGCCCCAGTCAGCTGGGACAGGCAAACAGCCCATCCTCAGAGCCAGGGATGCCCTAGGCATTAGCTGGTCATCCAGTTAGGGACCAGGAAGCAATTTTTCACACCATCCAGATTGGCGAAAGTTGGGCATGTTTGCTTGCTTCCTTGCCTTCATTATATATTGCTGCAGTACATACCTGTCACAACTTTAGCAGGTAGAAGAAAGGGAGGGGAAGGAGGCTCAAAGAAGATGACATCTGGCATGCTTAACAAAAGTTACAAGGCAGAGTGGTGACTACCCAGCAGAGTTTGGTGAGCTACTAAAACTTCAAACCACACTCAGCCCACTTGTAAGAGCAAACACAAAACTTCACCATCGCGGAAGGCTCAGACTTGAGCTGACCACCCAAGGAAGCAAAAGCAGGATCAACAGCCAGACCAGCTCCTTGGGAAAATAAAAGAAATAATGGCCTGTTGCTCCCCTTCCCCTTATTTAATCATGCCTGTAAATAAATAGCCATGTCCTCATTTAAACCCAAGAACAGTGTCGGACTCTTTCCTGCTGACACAGTTGAAATTTCTAGGGATGTGCACTGGATCGGACCCAATCCACGATCCGAGTCCGGTCCAGTGGGAAATCGGATAAATTATCCGATTTCCGATCCCGCAGCTGGATCGGCCGATCCAATCCGAACCGGTCCGAAAAGGCTCCGAACCGGTTCGGCGGATCGGCGGGCGCCCACCGCCGCCCACCGCCGCTTCCATTGGCGGGCGCCAGCGGGCGCCCGCCGATGAAAGTGGACAGCGGGGGGGGGAGGAGGGGGGCGCTTACCTTCTCGGCCCGTCCGCTCCCGTCCGGCACTAGCAGCTACTACCAGCGGGCTCCGCGGCCTGCTCCAGGGTGGCGCGCCGGGTGATGTCATCACCCGGCGCGCTACTCTAGAGCAGGCTGTGGAGCCCGCTGGTAGTAGCCGCCGGCGCCGGACGGGAGCGGACGGGCCGAGAAGGTAAGCAGGGGGTGCGTGGAGGGGAGGAGGGGGCGCGTGGAGGGGGGGAGGGGGCCCTTACCTTGCCGGCCCGGCCGTTCCCGTCCGGCGCCGGCGACTACTACCAGCAGGCTCCGCGGCCTACTCCAGGGTGGCGCGCCGGGTGATGTCATCACCCGGCGCGCTACTCGAGAGTAGGCCGCGGAGCCCGCTGGTAGTAGCCGCCGGCGCCGGACGGGAGCGGACGGGCCGAGAAGGTAAGCAGTGGCGGGGAAGGGGGCTTACCCCCCCCGGAGCCGTCCGCTTCTATCCGCTGGCGCCCGCGGGCGCCAGCGGATGGAAGCGGACGGCCCCAGGGGGGGTAGGGAGCGCAGGGGAGGGGGCTTACCTGCCGGGGCCGTCCACAGCGGACGGCCCCGGGGGGGGAGGGAGTTAGGCCCCCCCTCACCCACCCGCCGCCATTTTTTCCTCATAGACTTGCATTGCAATGCAAGTCTATGGGGGGGAAAATGGCGGCCGATCCAAAAATTTACGATTTTTGGGTCGGGATCGGACTCGATCCGGTCCGGGGGGCCTCCGATTTTGTCCGAACCGGTCCGTGACAAAATTGGAGGTCCCGATCCGGGTCCCGATCCGATCCGGGGGGTCCGTGCACACCCCTAGAAATTTCCTTCTCCCCCACCCCTTTTTGAGATCCGAAATGGCACTCCTAAAGTACTTCCAATTAAGCTCACTTAGGATGGCATCATAAATGTGCACTTGAGCTCATTTTTACATTACAGCTTTGATCATCTTGGCCAATGGTGGGATAATATTTGTGGTGAATGATGAGAGCTAGTCATGGAAGATCCAGGTGAACAGTTCTGAGCTGAATGATGCCATTTTATTAGAACAGCTCCTGCTTTCAGAGTAACATTGTGTAGAAACAACTATTTGTAGTCGTCAAGGGTCCTTTGGCCTTATCAGGATGATAAAATGCTGTCGCAATTCATGGAAACAGAAAACATTGCAACCCATCCATCCAGGATAATTAAAGCTTTCAGACTTCTCAGGGTTTTTAGGGTTTTTTTGAGTCAGATGTCATTAAGCTACATGCTTATAATTTAAGATGCATGTTTTTGTTTAGCAGCAACAGAATCATTTTTGTTCTCGCAGGGTAGAGGAGAGCTGCTAATTCTTGTTATTTATTGCATACAGTTGGCAGAACATTATGAACAGACTCATGGAAAGGTTCAATATAACTAGTAAGCATGCATTTATCCCAATGATTACAGCACACTCAGACTGGTTCATTAGCCATTCCCTATATCCAGGGTACTCTGGGAGCTGCAAATTAATGAAAGGGACTAGAGATCACTACCTCACCAAACTACAATTCCAAGACTTGTTAGGGGAAAGCCATGGCCTTTAAACTGGTACAAACCAATCTAGGTTTGTAGTATAGGTATGCCCTGAGAGTCCATTCACACAAGCCAATTGTTACATTCCCACCACAATTCCCATAAACATACAGTACAGAAATGGTACAAATAAAATGCACAGTGATCAGTTGCTTGTGAAAGAAAACTGTATTAAACAGAAGTTTCCCTTCATTTCTTCAATTCATATTCATGGCCATCATAATGCAAGAATTATGGTATATATATTGTGTGAATTGGCATCTAGGCATACATATCCTTAGTGACTGAATATCTTGATATTTTCTCTCTATATATATATACATGAGGAAATCTAATGCATATACTACCCACAAAGAGGCATTTGCCTATAACAGGATATATATATGCAATATCAGTAGCAGATAAAACAATGGGTCTATTTGTCACCATGGGTTAATCCACCTGCGGAGCTCTGTGATGCACGCTGGCTGCCATTTTGCATATGTAAGCCATGGTGGGGGTGCACCATGTCTTGTTGTATCATGCAAACCCGGTGAGGGAGAGCTGTCAGCATGGTTAGCAAACCACCCATAGCCTATGGTCTGTCATATGAACCAGAACAATAGATCTGAGACAACAATAATACATATGCTGTATCTTACTGAGCATGAATGTATCCATCAAGAGAGCCTAGGGCCGTGGAAAATAAAAAAAAATCAGCAAGCATGCTTGTGAATTCTTGCTCCCTTTTCATTTTCCAGAATCAAACAAATAATGAACTTAATACCTCAGCTGAGAAAAAATAATCGAGCTCTACTCTGTTTACCCAGTCTGTGGATTGTACCTTGTTCTTCTTGTCCCAACAGCAACAATACAAATTGGTATAGAGCACCTTCCCCCAAACTGGTGTTCACCAGATGTGTTGTCCTACAACTCCCACCATCTCCAACAAGCATGACAACACTCACAGCATTCTGCATATATTAGTTGCTACTAAAGTTGCCAGCCAGCCTTCTAGCACTGGGCATGATAGTTTGGGATGATGGAAGTTGTAGTCCAACATACCTGGAGGGCACCAGGATGTGGGAGGCTGGTATAGGGCCCATCTACACAGAGACGGGTTCTGACATGTTTTCTGGTTATATCCAGATTTTCATGAAATTGGTTTGATCCATCAGCAGCAGCACACAAAGCAAGAAAAGCAGAGTATACAATACATTACCTAAAGACCCACTTTCCTAGGTCAAGCAACACTGGGGTTAGGTGGGTGGAATCCCGCAAGTAGAATGAACGTCATCAACAGCGTAGGTGCTGCTCAGTGAATGAGCAATGCTTGCTCCCCATTCCCACTCCATGCTCCCCAGCTTAGGGAAGTGTAATGGAAGTGATAAAGTACACCCCTGTAGTTTACCCCACACTTCTCCTCTTACATCCACCATTAGTCTTCAGAAGTGCACCCCGCATCTACAATGATTATCTTGATACAAATCTGCTAGCAGCCATAGCACCAGAGATGTGTTATTGCATTATTGAACGCCCTGTTCCCTGCAGCCTTGGTCATTGTAATGGTGGAGAATGAGTTACTACCCAGTCCATTTTGAGGAGGTCGGTGATTTCAACATTCCCATGATATGAAGTAGCAGTGAGGTAAAGAAAGTGAATTAGAAATGCTCTAACCCAGCCCCTGATACTGAAACAGCGCAACTGTAAAATAGTGCAAAGTAAAACTAAAAACTAAAGTAGGACAGTGAAGTGCCCTACATCAAAAGTGCACAACTGCACACCTGTGAAATAGTGCAGCAGTAAAGAGTGGAACAGTGCTACTGTGAAATAGTGCTAAGTGAAGCAGGAAAAGAAGAGTGTGTCTTAATGTGCTACTGTGAATGGGTGAAAAGGGGAATGGGGGGGAAGGGACAGCTCACACAAGAAGATGACGCAACAGTAAAACACACCCTGACCAGGTGACAGGCACTGGGCATGCCCAGTACAAAGAATTTAATTCAGGGGACACAGCACACTGCAGGGAAACCACACAGGAGACATGTTTAAGGGAAAAAAACGCAGTAAAACAACTTTGCAAAAGTTGTGTGGCTACTGTGGAGTGGCGACAATGTCATGTGTCATGAATGACCATGACTAAATCACCAGCGTAGATTGGCCCACAGAAGCAGGCGGAACAAGAAACCATTGCAGGGAAGAGGAGGTTTGTGAGTGCCTCCCTTGTCCCCATCCAACCCTCCCTTTGTGTGCCATGCAAATAACTTGTGCCTCAAAGCAACATGTTTCCTGTAGAAATGCATTTCATCCATTGTTTCTGTACTACAACCACTTTAACTGTACAATTATTTTGGCATTATACACCAAAGTGGCAGTCCAGTCATAAACTAGTTTATTCAGCAGTGTCTTCCTGAATTCTATGTTAATCACGCTTAGGACTAGGGATGTGCATGCCCAGAAATATCAGAATCGTAATTGGATCGGAATTTCCGATATTAAAAATATCGGATTCAATCATATCGGGGGGGGGGGGGGGGTAACCCGGATTTGATCAAATCCGATATCCGATAAATATCGGAAGTTCCGATCCAATTATGGACCGCCATTTCAGGTGTTTTCTCCATAGGCTTGCACTGGGGGAAAGAAAGCTTTCCTCCAATGCAAGCCTATGGGGAAAATACCTGAAATGGCAGTCCGAATATCCAATATGTCCAATAGTTATCGGACATATGGATATCGGATCCAATCAGATAGGGCCACCTAAGGAAATTATCGTTATCGGTCATCGGATGTCCGATAATGACCTTATCGGTTCGTTATTGGACATCGGACCGATTCAATACACATCCCTACTTAGGACTCAACCTCAAAAATAATGCTTAATTAAACGATTCAGGTTTTTTGAAAACAAAATATAGTTTCACATTCACAACGTTCTGCATATATTAGTTGTTGCTGAAGTTGTCATTCAACCCTTTGGCATTTCCAGCCCAATCAGAAGCAGAAATAACTGGAGAACTGTCAACTGAGTCAGTTTTCCCAGTACTGTATTCCCAATTCTAATTTTTCAGAATGAGTTGTTTCATTTTTAAGTCTCCAAGTAAAAACAGAAGGGTGTCAGAAATGTGTTAGCCTGGGATTATTTTAGGAAGATAAATGACGATGTTATACATGGGATATATAGATTAAAGGGAGATTGGAGAAATGAGGTGACTGAACGTAGACCATGATGTAGTGAGTTTTTATTGGACTTTATTAATTCTCTGTTACATAACATAATAGTTGTCATGTTCTACAGAAATGATGGATTATCTGAGGCATTACATTTATATCATGTTCACTGCATATAATTCTGCATCATGTGGATAAAAAAAAATACATGGGAAACATTTGCACCAAGGGCTTAAAATATTAATAATAATGCTCTGAAATATTATTGTTTCAAAGTACTGCCTTTAGCCGTACATTGTAAAAAAAGTCATATATTTATAGAAAGATAATTGAGAAGAATTATGTACCGTAAGTAGGAAGCATGCCAACACGGTTTGTCAGATGTTTTTCTGAAGAGCATGGAGACTGAGTTTTGAGTTTCAGGCTCAAATCACAGCAAGGCTCCAAAATATTCTCAACAATTCTCTTGTTCTCCCATACTTAGCTTTTAATATCAGTAGGAATATAAAAATGTGTGCAATGGATACATACATGAGAGATTTTCCCCTATATCTATCTATGGAATGATCTCCCCGACGATGCTCGCTTGGCGCCAACACTGTTATCTTTTCGGCGCCAGGTCAAGACTTTCCTCTTCTCTCAGGCATTTAACAGCATATGATGAGGGGTTTTGTGTTGTTGTGTTGTTGTTGTGCTTTGACCCAGAAGGATATTGTAATTTTAACTTGTTTTTATGCTTTATGCTTTTAAATTTTGTATATCGGTGTTTTAATTGTTCAATGTTTTTAATTTTTGTAAACCGCCCAGAGAGCGTTGGCTATGGGGCGGTATATAAATGGAATAAAATAAATAAATAAATAATTATCTCTATCTATCTATCTATCTATCTATCTATCTATCTATCTATAGATCTATCGGGTTAGGAGGAGGGGGTTGCTGAGATCAACAGGTGGCTGGATAGATAGATCATTTTAATATATATTGTGTGTGCACACATATGCACACACACACAATGGCTGAATTCAGACAACACGATAGTCAATGGTGGGGTAATAATCAACTTTACAGTTGTTCATCTAGGGGGTACTCCCCACACAACATAGTAATAAATAATCAACTGTGGTGTGGATTAGGATCAGCGCTGAGTTGACTATGGCAGCATTCGGACAACACGATAGTCAATACAACTGACTATTGTTTCCCCCCCACCAGTTGATTATTGTGTCGTCCGAATTCAGCCTCTATGTATTAAAATGGTCTATCTATCCACCTGTCTATCTCAGCATCCCCCCTCCTCCTCCACTGGTGGGTGACTGAAAAGTCATGAGATGGAGGAGAGCCCCTCTATGAAGTCAATTTGTCCCAAGTACCTTGGAGAAGATTCTACAAGGCACAGGTGCCACAAGCTCCCTTGTAGCTATGAGTCAGTCAGGACAATAGCATACAGCCTTAGTGCCAAGGTTTGGCATTGCCAGGCCCCTGCTGAAGCCCACACCTCAGCAGTGTGGTCACTGCTGTCCCTTGGCTTGCTCCTTATCCTGACCTCTCCAAGCACACAAGCAGTGACAAAAGCAAGGAGAGGTGGCAGCAGCCTCTACTTGCTTTACTCTCTGAGTGGACCCTTCCAACTCTATGATTCTTGGAACAGTGGTGTTCATTGAGCCTGGAAGGAGAGGGCAAGTAAGCGAGCAGTAGTGACACTAGTGAAGAGGCGGGCCCTCTCATGGAGGGCTCCTTAAGAAAAGCATCTTGCCTATTTCCCACCCTCCGAACTTTGAGGTGACACCACTGGCACATCTGGGTGTAAGGACACTTCATCTAGGCAATCTGGTGGCTCCTTGGGTGTCTTTTCTAGGGGGCCAAGGGAGCCCATGCACATGCTACTTACTTCACTGGACCCAGGAAAGTTATTCAGCCTGATGGCTTTTGAAGATAGTTGTTTTTCTCCCCACCTGCTCCAAAGCTTCCCTTGTGTCATGGGCTCTGTGAGGAGAAGATGGTGGGTGTTTTGTTTTGGGAGGGGTTGTCTTAGTTGCTTTTTTGGCTGGTGGGTTTCATGCTATTTGGTCATGTGCTGCTTCTATCAGAATATTCTCAGCATTAAAGGAGTCACAGGCAAGCACAGAGGTTGGAGAAGCAATGGATTTGGAGAAATTAAACACCACCAGGCATCTCCCCTGAACATCATCTGTGGGCTTTGGACTACAGTACTGACTTTGATCAGAGGATGGCTTATATGGCCTTCTCAGGTCAGACTAACACCAACTTGGGAGAGCAGAGGGGGAAGGTTACCAACCAACCACAAAAATCATAGAGGAGCATTCAATTGTTGCTTTTCTGACCTGTTGAACAAAGCAACTTATGAGGAAGAGGCCACTAGCAGATGAGTGGCTGAAAGGGGGCACTGGGAACAAGCATTCTGGGTCCCTATTTTGCCTGTTTAATATCCCACATAATTAGAATCACACGAAGGAGTGATCTGTCCATGGCATGTCATCCTCCACAAGTTAGAAAGTTCAGCAGGAAGCACTACTCATGTAGACAGGCTCCTTGATAGGCTCCTTGATCTAAATCATGTCGGAGCCTATATGTGTAGAGCAGGCTGCCATTACAGACGTTCACCCTCCAACTCATGGAGGTGTACGAGAATGAAGAGGGCAGAGTTAGCATGCTTCTCCCCATTTTTCCCCATGTGATTCTAATCGTGTGGGGGATTAGGATCCCCAAATAGGACTTAAAATTTCAATACTGACCAAGATGTAGAACTGCCTCATTACTATATATATATATATATATATATATTCTTTTATATATATTATTAATAGAAGTTGCAATATACCAGGGTATGAGTTGATCTTCAAGGAACAAATAGATTTATTGAACAAAAATGAATGGCAGAATTAAGGTGAAAATAATTAACTCTTTGAAGTGTCAGAAGAACAACAGAAAAGAATAAGTAATGAAAAGGCTGCAAGCATTATATACCAGGTTAAATAATCTGGAATGGAACTCACATCAGTCATTAAGGGGAGGAGGAGGGAAATCACATGTTTCTCTTTTGGATGGGATTCCTTTATTACATGGAAGACAAAAACCAGAATCTCCTCTGGCTGCTTTTCCCCCCATTAAAGACCAATTCCAAAAAAACGCAGCTACTCCCACACTTAAAGGAGTCTGAGTTCTTAAGTAGTCTAAAATAAGAATGTAGATATGCTTGCAGGAAATGCAGATTGATAGGTTTTTGATTCTGAGTGAAAAGTTTAAGAATAGGGCATATTCTATGGCTAAGCAGGTCATTCAATCAACACTGGTGGGAGGCAATGTAATCCTGAGATGAGCTTGGCTGTGAGTTCAGTATAATGTCCGCCCATCACACACCATGGTAGTACAAGACTGCGGTTCTGCCTGGCTACGATCTCAGCAGAATTGTCAGGTTGCTGAAAGCTTCACTAACCAATCATGTTATTATCCTTTCATTCATCTCTCTCCCACATTTTTCTTTTTCTTTTTTTGGCCTGGACTAAAGTATGTGCCTCCCTGAACTAAATGCAATACCTTATGTTCTTAAGTCAAACATAAAGGAAGGCAGGATTGTCTTGATCAATTGAAAATATAATGTGATTAAATTTTATTGATGTATTGATTTATGTATGATTTTTTGCAAAACAACAGCTTTGTAAAGTTCCAGCATTTCACCCATTCCTGGTGTGAGAAAAGCAGGTTTTTCATATGGTTCCCAATATTAAACATATTTTCACATTGAAAGGTCTTCTCGGTTTCAGTGGGAAATATTTTTTAAACTTATTTGCAATTAAATTTTAATTAGTAATGATTATTTTTTTAAAAAAAAACTATGTAAGGGTACAAAGTTATAATGATAATAACAATAATATTGCAACATAATGAAATAGTCTGATTAAAGCTACAATCCTATGCACACTTACATGGGAGTACATCCCGTTGAATTCAGTAGGGTTATAATATTGCACTGCCAATTTACAAAATGTGAACATTTTTCTCATTCTTACTGTGTATTCCAAATTAGTTTTAACCGTCCATTTTTCATTTCCAAGCTAATTCAGCTGTCTGTGTTAATGCTTACCCCTCTTTTTGTAAAGTAATAAGATTTTATAGACAAGGTCTATATCTCCATGCATAGTGTTCTATACATGCATGAGGCCTTTTCAGTTCCCACTTTTCAGGTGGCAGCTTCCTGTTTTTCCAAAAGCACCCCAACAAATCAGGACACCTCTAAAACAGTAGACTATGAGGCACAAGGGTTAACCCACATGTGCAAGTGCTTTATTGTTTATGTTATCTGTGTATTATGTATGTATTTAAATGACTTATAAAAAAAACTTGATATCCTAAGACCTCTAAGTGGTTTACATAAAACGTGCATAAGACATGGTATCAGTAACGGTATTAAAATAATATTTAAAAAATGCATTAAAAATGTTAACAAGAGCAGTGCAATTACAAGTTAGGGAAAGACCGAGTAAACAGAAACATCTTCACAAGGCATTTTAAAGCTTGCTGCAGTTTCCGCTTCTCAGATAATATATGGGAGGGCATTCTAGAAAGTGGATGGCACTACCGAGAAGGCCTGCTTTTTTGCTTTACAAAGGCCCAAAACCTTTCCAGTTCCTTATCAATGCAAATACACTTAAAATACATACTTGAATACCCATGCAAATTCAAATATCCAGGTATATTTGAATATCCAGGCAATACCCTTAATCTTTATGAAGTATCTAACATGTTCATATTAAAGCTGGATAAGAGCCATATTTACCCCTGGAATCCAGAGGTGGGACTTATTTGAACACAGTGGGAGCTGCACCTCAGGGGAAATCTGAATGAAGAAGTAGTTCTCAGGCAGACGTCTGAAGATCAGGACAATAGACGCTGTTCTAATGTCAATAGGAAATGTGTGCTGTAACACAAAATGTTCTGTTACAGGTACTCTTGAGGTGAACCTCAGGAGCATGCAGCACTGTTAGAAGTGCTCCTCCTGAGGAACACAAAAACCAGACAGGGACAATAAGGCGTGAGGTGATCCTTAGGGTAATCTGGTCCCAAGTTGTTTAGGCGTAAATATGTCCACAACAGAACTTCACCAAGCAGCTTATTGGCAGCCACAGCAGTTATTTTAGCTGAAATGCAATATGTTGTGGGAAAGAAGTCCCTGTCTGTACCAGCTGCAGCTTCCAAATTAGGCTCAAGGGTAGTCACACACAGAGTGCATTACAATCATCCAACCTTAAGGTTACCAATGTTTGAACCACCAGGGCCAACTGCATTCAACAGGGCTTCATCTTCATCTCAGGTAAGTCTCTGGTAAATATACATCTTTTAAATAAATAAAAGAATATCAGTAATCCGTGTGATTGTATGTGTCACCTGGCAGTCATAGCTGACAAGGGACTGTGTGCAGTGAGTGGAAGGAATGAAGCACTCGGTCCCTCCTCTGCACACAGCCATCAAGTAGGCTGGCAGATGAGGGAATTGCATTCCTCCATATCGTTTTATAAGCAAAAGTCCTAATTATGCAACCTTTTAAAAATCCCACCGTTCTAGGCATTCTCTGTGAGCTATTTGCATGTTGCATAACTTCCATCGCAACCTTCTCGAGACTGGACTTGCAAGGCTATTTTTCTCAGACATCCTGGCTACTGGTTTATTTTTCTCAGTTGCCATTTTAAGGCCCTCTAATAAATGCTAGAGATTTTTGCATTTTCTTTCAACATTAAAAACAAAAAATCGTTAGAAGTCTCACGTCTCCTCTGAGTGATGCACCTACCAATCAAAGTTGACACCCTTCCTAAGCCTTCTGTATCCTGACAAGTCTTTTACACAAGTTTAAACCAAGCTGCCCCTTGTAGATTTATTGTCCTAAAAGTCCCTGTCGCCAGTCAAAATAATGCTATCACTTCTGAAAATATTTTCATTTTCTGGCATGTCCCAAGGTGCCATAAAATGGTGCTGACAACTCCATCTCTCATGTTCTACAAATCTTATCAAGATACATCATCAAAAAGCCACACAGGGTATATCCGGCCTTTGACAAACCTGAAGCATGGCCTGCCAGCCAAACAGATAAGGTCTGAAATGTTGGTCAGTGAAAAGGTGATAACAGTAACCAGGATTGAATGCATGTACAATCTCACCTTTAGACAGCGGCAGGTTTCACCCAGAGCCACTATGTAAGAGAGACTGTTTTGCCTTAACCGGTATGCTTCCTGACAATATCTATAGAACATGTGCCTGGGAGCATTTAAGTAGCCATGTTCCTGCTTTCAATTTTGGTTTTGGGAAGAAGAGGCTGCAATGCTGCACAATTCAACAGCTTCAATATAATCATAGACAATTCTTAAAGGTGTTTGCTGGATGAAAACATCATCTGTCTATTATGGAAACCAAAGGATTAATCTCTTCCATGGTTTCAACTGAATGGCAAAATGGTTTAGTATAAACTAATACAAACTAATACACGGAACCTATCCAAGTTGGGGAGGGGGGATATTTCCAAATTTTCTATCAAAATCAAACTATCTATCCAAATTTCTATCATTTTTTTATTTTTTATGGGACACCTTACAATCAGAATAAAACTAAACTGCAACGAAGCCCATGCACATCCGACAAAAGTTCTTAAATATGTTAAAATCAGGCCAGTGTTTTATTATTAAACAAATACTTTTTTAAAAAAAACCAATGATTTAAATATGTAAAACTATCACTTAAGGCCAAATTTACAATCCCTTGCTTCTTAATGGTACTTTTCTCATGCCATCCATTTTCAAACAAACTTCAGCTTTATGGCTATCAGAAGAGATTACGTTCCCTTACAGTTGCAGTATTTCTTATATAATGATTTATTTTCAAGGGTTTCTCCATGATAGCTCTCCAACTTTGTTCCTTCCTGTATATCACTGTTCAGGGTCAAAAGCTGAGGAAAGGGCTGGTCCCAGAGGCCTAACATATTTCACCAATGGAGACTCTGGCTTTTCACTTCTCCTTCTCTCCTCATCACTTTATGTTTAAAGAATAACAGATGTGGAAACATTTAAGGAAGGGAGGGAGGGAGGGAAGGAGGGAGAGAGAGAGAGAGAGAGAGAGAGAGAGCTAATTGAATTTCACATAACACAATTTAGCATTGTTTGAGGAAGTACCTAAATCAACAGCACATTTTCTGAAAGGCCAGGCCGCTGCCTAATTAGAACACCAAACGTGTGACTAATTGGCCACACTTCCACCAAAGGCTCAGTCGCAGATGAGCTGTTGCTTATTCATCTTAGCTAAACTTGGGCCAGTGGTTTGGCTGCAAGGTAACTGTGGCTTTTTCAATGAGCTGTGCCAAACATAACCTGGGGGTTGGGCTCGGGAAGATGACGGGGGAGGGAAAAACTCCACAATGGTAGGAAAACAAATCCATATAAAAATCAGAAGAGTAATCACAACTGTTACACTCTGGCAACACCCTGAGGATTACCAGGAGATTATCAGCACATAAATTATTTGAAACTCAGTGCTCTGTAATTGGGATACTTAAATTGCCTGCTGTTTGTCAAGGCTAACTCTCCGTTGTCTTTAAAAAAGAAAAGAAAAACTAAAAGAAAGAAAGAAAGAAAGAAAGAAAGAAAGAAAGAGATCCAGCATCTAATTAAAAAGTAACCTGATATTAGCATGGAAGGATCCATTCTGCTCAGCACTTCCCACAGGCAAATCTGCTTTTTACATGTAACAGGATGTTTCCTTTCTTCACACACCCACATCCATCCTTTACACACACACAAAATAGTATGGCAGGCATATTGGAGCAAAATAAAAGTGTGTGCCGCATTCATGATATCCATCTGGAATGGGGAAGATGCCTTGGAAAATTTATACAGTATTCTTTCAGAAAGCCACAAACAGACTATTGAAGCACTGGGGAGATTTGTTTTGAGGCATTATCAATTTGAAACAAAATACTCTTAACACTGGAATTGGAAGAAGTTGAAGGGTGGAGATGTAATTTTAGATGGTTTCATGAATACACGCTAATAATCTCAATTTGCACTGGATTGTCCACAGGCCGGAGTTGAGAAATTGTAGGCCTGGCCTATGTCCCAAGAATGTTGGCACCACTAAATGGATGCAAACTCCCATATGCTTCTGGTGACCACCTCTGGAGCCTGCTTATAGGTGTTAGTCAGGCAAGAGACTAACAACCCAGACATCTGTTTCAAGCCAATCATCACAAGACTTCTTGCTACCTCCTAATTGCCCCACTGCATTGTGACTGGGGTGCAGGGGGGGTTGGAAGGAGGTCAAATATTGAGGCATTCTCCAAGTAATCATGAAACAAAATAGCAATTAAGATGCATGCACCATATTCTTGATTAAATTGCCACTGATCTTGGGTAGTAGGACCAATGGAGGTCGAGAGAAAAATCTGAAGCAATCTCAGCCAGTCGGCCATCTGAGAACTCTCATATACTTTTAGAAGTACAAAATATCTCCCTCATGCCCCCACTATATGTGTATATATATATATATATATATATATATATAATTGGCTTGTCCAACTGGTACCCTCCTCACAATTTGCTAAACAGACAGTGGAGCACCAAATGTGTGGCTAACTAATTGGCCACACTTCTACTAGCAAGATGCAGTAAGTAATTGCTCAGGCTGTCGCTCCCCAGTTGCTCTAGGTTCACATTTTGTTCTAAAGCCGCTTCTTGGATCTCCTAATGCTTCTTGCCTCCCACACGCCCCACTTCATTTTGGTTACCCAGTTTATGCCAAGACTGAACAAAAAGGATAATTGTCTAGGCCAAGTCTGGTTTAAAGATAAATATCATTGTGTGTCCTACAAGGTCTAATGCGCAAGAAGGATATAGTGTTACATGATGGGTTCGTAATGATTTGACACAAGGTGTAGATGTGCCAAATCATTATGATCCCATTACGGTAACACTATATCCCTCTTGCACATTTATAC
Organism: Anniella stebbinsi; assembly: GCA_029215795.1. Classification (NCBI taxonomy): domain Eukaryota; kingdom Metazoa; phylum Chordata; class Lepidosauria; order Squamata; family Anniellidae; genus Anniella; species Anniella stebbinsi. The sequence goes on along the minus strand of JARDYH010000003.1, from coordinate 162,015,792 downwards.
CTCATAGGACACACAATGATATTGGTTGCAATATTTTGGATAATGTGAAATAAAAAGCAGGAAAAAATACTACAATAGTGGTATATAGAGTGTGTCATGTGCCCCAACAGTTATCAGTGTACTTCAGTTCAGGACTGCAATATAAAGCAGTAGTGTAGATTTAGCCCTGGTCACAGTCTTTTCCCTCTACAGTGAAATGTGTTGTATTTCTATAGTAATTATTCCTGATTGTGCATCTACAGCATGGCCCCTCCAGATGATTTGGCCTACAACCCACCATTCATCACCATGGCTAGGGCTGATGGGAGTTGTAGGCCAAAACATCTGGAGGGCCACAAATTTCCCACTCCTAATCTACACATGTTAATTTGCATATGCAATTAACATATGCAAATCTGTATTCTCTTTCGTGCTCTGTTTTTTGGTAATACACTTTCTTGGCAATGTCAGTTCGCCACTATGTGGATACTATGCCAAATTCTCAGAAACATTTGGTTGATAAATATTTTTAAGACTGGGGTATTAGAATAGCAAGTTATTTGCTTGGGAGCATGTCCCATTGAGATAACCAGAATTTACCCTAAGCAACTATGCAAAGGATTGCAGCTTGAGGCCTTGTTTGGAACTTATCTTATCATGGCTTGGTATATGTTTGAGACTTTTAAAGGTTTTTAGGACAGGCTTGTAAGCCTGCCCCACAGTTTGTCTTTTCAAAGATCAAGGACTTTCTTTCCGAGTAGACTTTGATCTAATCTTCCTGCTGTTTGCTATTTTTAATTGATGTTTTGCATTGATTTTAATTTATCTTAATAATTTTAAATTGTTGGTTTTTGTACTTCAGATTTTTTTTAATGAAAAGTGGTAAGAGTATGTAAAGATAAGTAAGAAATTAGAAATAAATCAGTGTATTAGTGTGCAAAACCAACAGATTATGCCCATGGAAAATGAATCAGATGACCTCCTTGGAGGTGCTACAAGCCAGGCAACCACGTAAATCAGCTCTCAGCACACATCTGGTCTGCAATGTCTATGCTGAAAACATTTGGAAATCAATGCAGGGTAGGTGCTAGTTTTTCCACTGTTGTTTGAATAAGTCCTCCAAGATTTCTCGACTTCACCATATCATACTACAGAATTAGAGAAGTTAATCAGACCACTCCTAAAAAAGCCTAACCTGGATCCAGAAGATGTTAACAATTATAGGCTGGTGGCGAACATCCCCTTCCTGGGTAAGGTGCTTGAGCAGACACTCTTGAATAAAATGGATTATCTAGATCCATTTCAATCAGGCTTCAGGCCTGGTTTTGGAATGGAAACTGCCTTTGTCACCCTGTGGTATGACCTTTGCCAGGAGAGGGACAGGGGGAGTGTGTCCCTGTTAATTCTCTTGGACCTCTCAGCAGTTTTCGATACCATCGACCATAGTATCTTCTGGATTGGTTGTCTGAGTTGGGATTTGGAGGCACTGTGTTGCAATGGTTCTGCTCCTGCTTGGATGGCTGATTCCAGAAGGTGGTGCTGGGGATTATTGTTCTGTGCCATGGCATCTAGGCCATGGTGCTCCACTGGGCTCTATTTTATCCCCTATGCTGTTCAACATCTACATGAAATCACTGGGAAAGGTTATCCAGAGATGTGGGCTGACATGTCATCAATATGCGGATGACACCCAGCTCTACCTTTCCTTGTCATTAAACCCAGGTGAGGCAGTGGCTGTACTGAATCAGTGCTTGGGCACGGTAATGGACTGGATGAGGGTCAACAAACTGAGACTCAATCCAGACAAGATGGAGGTACTGTTAGCGGGTGGTTCGTCTGTCTGGCTAGGTGATGTTCAACCTGTTCTGGAGGGGGTTGCACTCCCCCTAAAGGATCAGTTTCATAGTTTGGGGGTGCTCTTGGATCCAGAACTGTCACTTGAGGTGCAATGGACTCCCATATGTACCTGCCAAAGGAATTGAGGCAGGTGGCTACCAGGAGGAAGGCCTTCTCTGCTGTGTCACCCTGGCTGTTGAATAAGCTCCTTAGAGAGGTTTGCCTGACACCTACGTTATACTCTTTTTGATGCCAGGTGAAGACCTTTTTTTATTTTCCCAGTATTTTAACAGTTTTATCATCTTAGTCTTTTAACTTTGCTGCTTCAAATCTGTATTTTAAATCTGTATAAATCTCTGCATTGCTGCTCAGTTTTATCCTGGTTTTACTTTTCTTTTGTACTTCTATATTGTACTTTTATACTATTACTTGTTTTATACTTTGAATTGTATTTGTGAACTGTCCAAAGAGCTTCAGCTATTGATTGGTATAGAAATGCAATAAATAAATAAATTACATGTGGAGGGAAAATCAGAATCAAAGGGCAGTATCCAATAATGCTGCTGTGCTCTCATTCATTCTGTTGTGCAAAGCAGAATCCACTACTCATACAATAGAAAGCAACCAAGGGAACAAACAGAAATGCTTCCTTGTGCACACTCCTCTGAGCCATCCCATTCTGGAAATGAGCTTTTCTGCGCATTTCAGGTTGCTTTTAGAACCGCTAAATCCCTGTTGTGCTAACGGTGGCCCCCTGGTCCATGGGCAGGCTTGGATACTGCACAAATCTATTAACAGGGTGGTTTAAGCAGGGGCAATTGGATCCTTATTTCTTTTGCTTTGTAGGCATTTCCCCATCCCTTCCTTTTTATATAACTGAATTGTTTGTGTATTGCAAGTTGGTAAATAGCCACTTTCCTAATCACTTATGGCAACTTTCTCTAACCTGGTCTCCTCCAAATGTTTTAGACTACAATGCCCAGGATTCATGGCCGTTGGCAATGCTGACTGAGGCTGATGGAAGTCCAAATCTTCTACAGAGCTTTGAGTTGGGAATGGCAAACCTATAGAGAGTAAGAATTAGCTCCAGGTGGCCAGGCAGGAGATTATTTTTAAATTGGAATCATTTTTGTAAGATGGAATCAAATCATTCTTGTTTTCTTTTCAGTAAATGATGTACCAAATGACCAATTTACAAAAATGTATTAGGGCTGCACACAGACCACCATCCCAACCTGCTTCGGAGGCATATTCAAAGTTTCCAAATCAGCCCCAATCTGTCTCAGTCCGAACTGGACCCGGTCCAACCTGCTTCAGATCTGGATCTGAATCAGGATTCAGGCATCTGAATTATCCGGATAGCCCATTTACACCTGTAATGTTGCATAAATGGCTGTTTTATGATTGCCACTTGCACAGAATTTGTTTTATGGAAGCCATTCATTTTCTTTTAAAAATGGTGATTCCCTTGAAGAGGTGGATGGCTGCGGTGCTGGCGAAGGCTCCGGGTAAGGAGCAGGGGGGCTTGTGTGTCTTGGCATACAGCTGGTCTGGATTGGCCCAAAGCAGTCCAAAGCAATCCAAAGCAATCCAACCTGCTACAGAACAATCCTTACCCACTTCGGATCCAGACCAATTTGATCCAAATTGCCCCACTTGGGCTCAGGATTTGGATCTGGATCTGAAGCAGTGCACAGCCCTAAAGTGTATAGAGAGTGAATTATGTTTGTAGGCTAGTAACTCTGGCATATTTGCAAGGCTTCTCTATAGCATGTGTACACAACCGGGTGTGCAAACCATTTTGTGAAGATAAATCTATTAAATCCTAATACATTTAAGAGGGTGACAAGCAAGTCAACACCACTGTATTCCAACACCAGGGAAAACTGACATTAGAGAAAGAAGGAGATGAGCAGACACAAACACAATGGCTGCATTCAGACAACACAATAATCAACTGGGGGGGGGGAACAATCATCAGTTGTATTGACTATCATGTCGTCCAAATGCTGCCATAGTCAACTCAGCGCTGATCCTAATCCACACCATGGTTGATTATTTATTACCATGCTGTGTGGGGAGTACCCCCTCGATGAACAACTGTAAAGTTGATTATTATCCCACCACTGACTATCGTGTTGTCTGAATGCAGCCAACGTAAGCACTGAAATGCAAGTGCTTACATTGCACTTGCAATGTAAGCACTTGCATATGTCCTTTCTGAGGCAAGATAAGCTGTAGTGAGGACATGCCCTAAGCCTCGAAACCAACCCAGACAGCCAAACACACTGACTCCTTTCTGAGACCCATTAAAACAAATCTGGTTCACCCATGAGTGAATGAATAACAAGGGAGGAAAATGCTGATGCAACGCAGACTCTTGCTGTACAAGGAGCAGCGCCTGGAGAACGCTTTCCTCTCATGCTGCTGGATGATGGCTGAAAATGACAAACGCAGTGGATGGATTTATTGAATTTTAATTTCGATTTCTGATTGTATGTAAAAGGAACCTAATATGCTGCTGGGTCCCTTATGGTTCTAATCTCTGCATTACTGCATAGTAACCTGCTGACCCTGTAATGGCTACAGTGCTTACTGCCTGGAGCAATGGGGCATTCGAAGGATAAGGACTGTGTCTTAATAACATGAACAGGTGCCTGCCCAACCATAACTGTAACATTCTGAAACTCCGCCAGCTAGCAGCAGCTTAACAAAATGCCTCCATTTATCAAGCAACGTTATAAGCAAATTCCAAGTCATATAGAAAAATGACCTGTGCAAATCCCTTAAGTACTTTTACCCAAAACTTCATATTTTTGATTTCCATAATGTTAAAAAAAAAATCCTATTTATAAATTATGACTGGGATCCAAAAGGGGACAGAGGCATTCAGGGAAGAACAGTATCTCTAGCCAGAGCTCAGCTTGTTGTTTTAAGCCACTGCAATCCTTACTTCCAAAGGGAGTGGGCCACTTTTCTAACTGAGCAGCAGCTGGTCTCTTTTCATCTAGAGGAATTGCTGTAGTGTAAAACAGCAAGCAATCAAACCAACATTTGAGGGACCACACATTCCACATCATTGATCTAAGATATACAGCTGAAACAAAAATGGCTTGGGGAAGGATGACTTTCTAGGGTGACCATCCGCCCGGATTTGTCTGGACATGCCCGGAAAATGGGGAGCAAATCCGCATCCGGGGGGGAAACTGTTTTGGGGGGCCAAATCTGGAAATTTAGCCCCCCAAAAGGGTGACCAGATGGCCCTGTGGCAATCCGGGCCAACCGGGGGGTGGCGGGGGTAAACCGGGGCGGCGGGGGGTCACACGGCGGTGGCGGGAGGCAGGCGGGCGGTGCGAGGCGGGCGGCGCGAGGCACTTACCTGCTGGAGCATCCGCTTCCCTCCGGTGCTCGGAATCTACTGAGAAACAGGCTTCACAGCCTGTCCCTCAATAGCGCGCCGGGTGATGACGTCATCACCTGGCGCGCTACTGAGAGACAGGCCAGGAAGCCTGTTTCTCAGTAGATTCCGAGCACCGGAGGGAAGCGGACGCCCCAGCAGGTAAGGAGCGTGGGGCGAGCGGCGTGGCACGGGCGGGGGGGCGGCGCAGGGCGGGGCGCGGGGTGGGGGGCAGGGCGGGGCAGCGCGGCGTGGGCGGGGGGGAGGCGTGGGGAGTCGGGCGGCATGGGGCGGGCGGGCGGCACGAGGCATGCGGGAGGGGGGCGGGCGGCGTGAGGCATGCGGGCGGGGCGGGGTGGCGCGGGCACGCGGTGGGGGGTTTGTTTTGGGTGGGTGGGGTGGCGGGGGGTCCGGGATTTTCGTTCTCAAAATCTGGTCACCCTAACTTTGGCACTTCAGTTTCTGGCAAAGTTCTGCCCAGTAATATCAGTCTTCCCCAAGCTGCCACCCTATAGATGTGTTGGCGTACAACTCCCATAATCTCCCTGTCAGCATTGGCCGTGTTAGCTGAGAATGATGGGGATTATTCGCCAATACAAATGGATGGCGCCAAAAATTACACAATACTTTAAATTTACCATTAAGATTAAACTTTAAAATGTTTCAGAGAACAAAAATACAATATATCCCGGGGTGTCTATACACCCTATTTACCCCATGGTGGCTACACAGTGATGCAGTGTCAGTTATATGACACAGCCACCAACTCACAGGCACCAGGGGGCTTTTCACTGAAGCTACACATTAAAAAAAAGTCGGGGACTTACCAGGACTTTTTGTTTTGCTGTGAGGTCACCACCGTATTTCCTTGTTTGTTGGAGGTGACCTTGCTTTGTCTTCAGGTTGGGGGCATTCCAGGGGCAGTGCGCAGGAAATGAGATGGGTTGCCAGAGGCATGGGAAGGCAGGGCAGGGGGCAGGAAGCAGGCTCAGCATGCCAAATGGCCACCAGAAAGCCCACGCTGCCTCCTGCCATGGGGATTAAGTGTTCCCACCCAACAGCTGCAATGCTGTAAAGTTTTAAGGGAATGTGGAGCCAAAGTGTCACTGTGAAGACACCCCCCTTGCTGTGGTGAGGAAGACTGCAACAGCAGCTCAATTTGTTGTCCATGTGCTAATTGTTGCCCATTGATCTTTAGCACCTGGACAGCAGACTAAACAGGTACACAGGTCACCTGGTCACAGTCTCATCCACTATGGTCTCATATGTGTTGTATTTCTATTTCAAGTATAATAATTATTTTTAAATTTGTATATGCAACTGTTATGCAAAATTGGGGTCCTCTTTTTTTTAGTGATGTGACTCCTCTTTTTTGGCAATGTCAAAGCAGCCACCCTAAGTTTAACAGTATACAGATTTCTTCATGAGAAGAAAAACAAAGTGCCTTCCCCTCGAGTGCAGATCCAGTCTTTTGGATACTGAAAATGAGCCGCCTTACCTCCAGGTTCAGGAGCAATAAGCCTTCTGAATGTCGGTTGCAGGAGAACAACAGCAGGAGAGACTATTGCTATCATGTCCTTCTTATGGGATTCCCAGATGCATCTGGTTGGCTTCCATGGGGAACAGGAGGCTGGACTACAGAGGCCTTTGGTATGACTCTGGAGGGCTCTTCTTTTGTTCTTACAGCCCCATTTATTTAGTGGCAATGTATAACTTAAAATAATTTTACAAGGGTGTAGTGGTCTAGCCATAGGTTTCTCAGTGATTCATAAGCCACTGAAGATGTTTTGAAAAGCCAAAGTTGTACTAGAGTTGATTTATGGACCACACTCGCCTTTTAGTTATTCTAGTCCTCATTATTCATATTCATTGCTCCCACACTTAACCTTTGTACTGTAATTCCTTCTCCTGAATGATGCACACAGACAGACTTTGTTCTTTTTGACATGCCTTATCATTTTTATCTGTCATTTATTTTTCCAGCCATTAGAGGATCTCAGGCACTCTATCTATAATCTGTTTACATTCTTTGTTATTTTGTTTTAATGTTCTTCTTTCAACTCTCTCTCTCTCTCTCTCTCTCTCTCTCTCTCTCTCTCTCTCTCTCTCTCTCTCAGAGTTGCTGTTCTCCCTTTGTTTCCAGCCCTTCGCTTTTCATCATATGAGCTAAATGTCTTCAACTACCACACTGTAGGATATGATAGTTAATGTCGCTTGTGGAATAATTGTGTCTGGAAGGAATCTTGGTATAAATAGTAATGTGCAATATATGGACACATTCCCATATACATAGCTGATGACATATTTGGGGCCTTTACAGATCTCATTTAAATGGAAACGTTTTTTTTTTAAAACCATCTAATGCAGTCATTAGTTTCCCAAAGTTGGTTTTTATTTGACTGTAAAACCATTGGCCCAAACCCACAATAAAGTAGTTTGCGTGACTCCACTAACACAGTCAGGCTGAATATGTTGGCATGCATTGGTTACCACATGATCACATATACCTTGTTTTGCTGTTGTTGATGCATAAAGTGTATTGCTCATATATATCATCCCCATTGTTTGTACACAATTTCCTAAAATCCTTGAGGAAAAACCCTTCCTACACTGCTAATTGACAAAGACCCCCAGTATTTCTGTTTAGCTGGCATTCTCATAAGTTCCAACTAAACAAATTTTCACAGAACATGATCTGCTTAGAGCATGTCTGCCCAGCAAAGCATGCTCCCCCGCAACAGCTCTCTTGGTTGTTTCTAGCCAGCCTCTAAGCCAAGCCAGTACAACATCACCTACCAAGCCAATATAACCATGTACTGCATCCCTTGAAGTGCTGGGAAATCCCTCTGTTTTTGTGGCTTTCCCTGCTCCCAAAATATGCCACTGGCTACCGCTGAGGATGGCAGGGAGATGTACAACATGGTGATGTCATAACATGGGTAAGGATAACTAAATTTTACACTGGATAACTCAAATTGCTACCACTATTATCAGGGACAGACACATGTTACATGTAAGATTTAGTTCAAACCTGATACTAATGTCTGGAATCTGGGCAATATGGAATCTACTATTCAATATCTTCTTCTGTTGTTGGAAAAAGTGATATTTGCTATAAATGTCTACAAAATTGAAAATGAAAACTAGGTAGACGTTTGAAGGATGACTTTCACACCAAAAGCAACCTTTTGCTCTTAGTAGTGTAGGAAATGGCAATGGAGACAAATATATCTACCTTTCCCCAAACTGGTCCAAACTAAGCATTATACAAAGGCATATTATTATGCTTTTGTACCATCAGTCAACTAGGGTGATATTGTTTCTAGTAAATTATATATCTTGACCCAAAAAGTAAAGGGTACTTAAAAACAAAAAATTAAGAGCACTTTATTGCTGAATCTACCCAAGGATCTTAGCTTCAGGCTCCTAACACATTTTTTGGTGAATCATAAATATGAACCTGTCATGATACTGCCATCACATTGTTCTAACATGATTCTGTAAGCTGTTATTACCATGTCATGACAATGGTGCATACAGTACAAGGCTGTCCACAGAAAGAGAAAGAGAGTGGAATGCAGTTACAGGAAGGATACAATTAAAAAAGAAAATGTCTGTGTGTGTTTTTCAGGGTGGTTTTTCACTTTCTTCCCTAGTGGCCAATGAGATCCTGACCATTTTTCTTCATCAGTTGAAAGTGTAGCTGTCTTTGGAGTGGACGGGATGCAGTTAATTGCTGTGAACCACCCAGAGAGCTTCAGCTATTGGGCAGTATAAAAATGTAATAAATAAATAAATATAGGGCAGCAGTTTCTCAGGCACAGTGGCAGAATAGTATAGTGATGTTCTGGAATTTTATGACTCTTTAAACAAACATACATTTTTATAAATATATCAGTGTTTTGTGATGCCATCCTATGCATGTTTAGACAGAAGAAAATCCTTCAATGCCCAGCATGCCCTAGCCAGCACTATGCATGTCTAAACATGCATAAGATTGCAACCTGGGGTCATGCCCATCACCTTTTTCTTCTCCATAACCTGCTTAACTGGCAACATTGCTTGCTGGAAGGAAATGCCGTGTTAGAGGTGGGTAGGATTCATCTCAATGTTCATGTTGACCACACAGGGACTCCTGTTTGCCTATAATAATGTTCCAGATTCTGCCAGCATGAGTGTCATTCCAACTCCTCCTCCTGAACTGCTTCACTGATGCAGGGAGAAGAGGCACTGTCAGTAGTTTCAAAGGGACGGGAAAGAAACTGTGTATGGGGAACCTGTGACCATTTACCTGGCAGAGAGTCCCACAAATGCCCTGTCTTCATAAGGGCAGAAGCATAAAGGACAAGACTCTCTGAGTGCAGAGTTCTGTCCCCAGGGGTGGAAGTGAGAGCTGTCCAGAGGAATCAATGGAGAAATCAAGTATTTTAATGTAGTAGGGATTGGCCATGCATCAATGAGCTTTGACTACATCAGGCCAACGAGGGCTGACATGCTCAGTGAGCTTGGGATGTTTGCTGATTGTGGAGGGAGGGAGGGAAAACCTGGGGGGGTGAGATGTAACTGAGTAACTGGAGCCCTGAACAGAAGCACTCCCCACTGCAACATTTTATTACAGAGTCCCACTTGTAATCCTTCAGTACATTTTTTATAAATGTGAGTCATTTGTAATTTTAACCAGTGAATGGAGTGATATTCATCTTTGAAATGTTAAGTTCTCCAACTACATTTAAACTGCATAGGCACATATATATCATGGTGTGAATTGTGAGTCTACCATTTTCAAGATGAACTCCTGAACTGCTGATCCCGCTTCCTGTAAAAGGGACAGAGGTGCCATCATCATATGAGTCTGTTTTCTTATTGGAAAATGACCAAAATACAGTTCTACATTGCTCAGCTGTTATAGATAAGAAATACTGAAGTAGCAATAATAAATTAATGGCCATGCAAGATGAAACCCCAGTTGCTCAGACGGCTGTCTCCACATAATCTGTATTTTATACAAAAGGAGAAAGAACTCTATGGAATTTCAGCTGTGACCGGATAAAAACTGCCAACAAAATGTGATAAGGAAAGTCTAATGTGCTTATTAATCATGTTTATAGCTCCTCATTTGCTGATATATTAGCCCAAACTCCCTTTAATTTTTTTAAATCACTGGTTGGTACATTTAATAGAGCCCCCATTGTTGTTCCTAGTTTGCATTAATTAAAACTAATTTACTATTATGTGTTTTACAATAAATCAAATAACAGGTTTGTTTGTTTGTTAAGCTGTATTATACAATGAAAAGCTTTGCAAAACTGAATACTTGAAATAGTTCAGTTCTTCAATATATTTGCTTCCTACTTTGGATCATAATACTTTCCAGTAACTGGGTAGAGTAACTTCATGCCGACAGTAAGGTAGTAAGAATAATGTAGCTGTTATGAGTATCACTTCATATTTGTCCATTAGTTTTAATTATATAGATTATACCTTGTCACATAGGTTTGCAAATACCATGAATCTTAATTCCCTGTGATAGTAGAAGTTATCATACACCAGCCTCCTCCAACCTTTATAGATGTCCAGCTCCTCAGGGCTACAGATAGATAGAAAGATAGAAAGATAGATTAGATAGATAGATGATAGATAGATAGATAGATAGATAGATGATAGATAGATAGATAGATAGATAGATAGAATTTATAGGCTGCTTTTCAGGATCATGTCCTCACAAAGATTTAGATGTAATTGAGATGATGCATAGACAAATATTTGATACATCAAATCAGTATAAATCACTCAGAGACAGCACTTCATAAATCTAAACTAAGCCATAGGATTTTAATATAGAGAAGGGGAAAATGTGGGGTGTGCTGGTTACAAGATGGAATAGTGTAACATACTTTATATGAGGCTGCCTTTGAAGATGGTTTGGAAACATCAGCTGATGCAAAATGAGGCCACCCAGATGTTGATGGGAGCCAGAAAGTTGGAACCTGTGACAATGATTTTGCACCAATTTCACTTGTTACCAGTATTTTTCCAGGCCTAATTCAAAGTGTTGGTGTCAATATTCCTATAGAGAAAACCTTTCAGGACCTGAAACAGCTCTACTGGCTGCCATTGCGTGGGTATAGTGTCCCTATCACTGCCACAGATGGTTCTTACCCAGGTTCAGTCATGGTCACTGCAAGTCTTCCACCATCTGTACTCTGATCATTGGCCCTATTGTTTCATTGCCTCTCACCTTCTCAGAAAACTTAGAAAATATTAAGCAGGAATAAGCTTTGGTTAGAGAAATATTCGTTCCCATATATAATCTAAAAAATCATACACTGAATCTATTGACCATTATCATGTTCCTCATTTATTACAAAGCTGGGATGTGATACATATGTCCATAAAATATGTACACAGACTTTCATCACAATGAATGGAGAAGTTGATAACTGAGCTACATGTATGTGTTGGAGCTCCCTTATCTGTAAGGATCCCTTGGACTGGAGTGATTGTAAGGAATATATTTTCTCCAGTTGGCCGTACTACACAAGCTTACAAGAAACAATTCTTCAGAACGAAGGGTGCAATCATTTACACACTTACCTCTGAATGGAAAACTATAGGATGGTTCTGTAAATTAAATATAATAGGTTGTCAGAATGGTCACATAATTCAACATGTAGATTAGTGGGGTTACTATGACTTTTATCAACATGATCAGGAATTATATAGACTCAGATCTAATTTTTGCTAAACCAAAGATAGAGAGCAAATTTTAGCATGTACAGTTATTGCTGGGAATATGTCTGCAATCTTATAACAGATGGCCCAGTCCATTAACACACCAGTTAAACCAGAGTTTTTGCATTTAGGATGATGTTTCCTAATTGAATCCAGTAGAGTTAAAATGGCTTGGATCCAAATTATCTAGCCTAACGTGTTTGGGGATAGCAGCCATACACTACTACATAACTGAGTTCATGACAAGCTTTTCCCTTGATGCCATGACTTCATTCGTCCAGTTATGTTCCTTGTCAAATGATAACACTTTAATTAGCTGTTGAACTTTGGTATTCGTTGCACACACTTCCCAATCCAAACGTTCATTTTATCTGTACAAAAGTGCTACATGATATCCTTGTTGTTTCAGGAGAATATGGTTGCTATCCACTGATTACCCCATTCTTCTGAAGATAAGGATTATAAACTTCTGACACTCCATTTCAAACTGGCAAGCTTGTGTGAGCAACAATACCTGCCTCTCTTGGAGTCAAAACATAATCGACCTATTTATTACTACTGTTACTTTTCCTATTAAATATGTTATGATAAAACACATTACAAATGCCACTGTTTCATTTTAATTGTTTCCCTAGAAAGTTAAAAAAAAATCCATATTTTGCAGTAGGATTGCAATCATTGCTTAATTTGTACAACTCTCCAGTATAAAGCTAGACTACTAATATAATGCTGTTACACAACTTGTGTGCCTCGTTTACGTAAATCACCATTTCTGTACTTTTTTAAAAAAATGTATTAATCATCTTCCTGCTAAGGAGCTTAAAACCTTTAGTAAATAAATACGTATTAACCATTCATTGCCATTTACATGCATCCATGGAAACGTTTTAAAAATCAGCATTTTCAACATTGTATCTGTAATTATGGAATATTACAGTTCACACTCACTATCCTTTGTTCATGCTGCCATACGTTTGTGCCTCCCTTGAGAACCTGAAGTTTCTCAGTGGGCAAAATTCCAGACCGTACCCTTCATCAGGAGTCCTTAGTGTCATTTACAACTACTTTTCCTTCAGCTGCTCTCTACCGGTTCCTCTCAATTTTCTCTGGAAACTTTTATTTTGGTTTCATCAACTGGTTTCCAAGCAAACACTGCAAGATTAGATGCTATCAGGGATGAAATTTCCTGCAACTGGTATCTGAGGACAATGACAACGGACTGAGAAAATCCTTGGTATTGCAAGACAACTCCAGGAAGAAAAGGGGAAAAACTGGAACAAATCTGCATCTCCTCCCTCCCAGGACAACTGTTGGAGTTCACTTTGCGGCTTGCAGTCCACATATTATGGGCCTCCAGTCACTGACACAGCCTGTTGGGTTCTGTACGCCTGGCTACATAACACAGTGAAGCCAAAATCTAACAAAGTGTTGACTGAATTCCAGCTGGTGACAACATATGGTAAATTAGCAAGCTTATCTTTGCTATCTCCATGTGCAAACAAATGTGCATTTGTTCCAGCAACAGTCTGATTTCTCCTCTTCTCCCACATGCTGGAGTATTGCCTTTCCTAGGAAATCTAGCAAAGTATTTTGGGCTACACATATTTACCTGGAAGTGAATCCCACTGAGCATCGTAGGAATTACATCTGAATAAACTTGTGTAGGATTGCAATGTTGGTCCCCATGAAGCCATTATATAATTCAAGTTGATGTTTCTCCACACGATCTTGCCACTCTAATTGTGACAAGCTTATGAAAGAGGAATAAGATGCTTGACAGCAATGGAATACCTAATGGGAAATTGTATTTTGGGTTGGGCCAAGATATGCATGTTATTTACAAGAGACTGAACCAAAATCTAGAGAAATTTATGTCAAACTATCCCCAGTCTTAGTAACTGCTGAGATCAAGCCCATATATCACTTACCTAGGGATGGAAGAAAGTGTCAATTTCAGTTTCTCTCAGTGTCTCGTTTTTCCAATTTTAAATTCACTTCATCCTTTTTTTATGTTCACATGAGAATTTCTACACATTTTTGTACAAAAATCCCAATACAATGCATTTTTCTTTGCAATTTTGCCTAATACACACATTTTTAAAACAATTTTCCTAATAAAATGCCTTTTATTTATTTATTTAATAATATTTGTTTACCTCTCCACACAAAAAACTTTGGAGTGATGAACAGCAGATAGGATAAAAGAATGAAAACACCACATTAAAATAATTACTATTTTTAAAATGAAACAGAGTTCTGATAAAACCGAATTCTGATAAAACCACGGCCGGTCACTCAAGGATGTTTTCCTAACAATGTTTTCAGGAGGCCTGGGAAGCAACACAATGTTTTGAATGTTATTTTAAAAAATATATGAATTTTGGGTGCATTTCTGTTTCACTTTTAATTGGAAAAACTCCACTGCAAAATTCAATGAAATGTGAATTTTGAAGATTAACTGAGTTTCAATTCACACATTACTTTCAAAGCGTAAAATTAGGGAAGTGTGCATTAAAATTAGGGCTGTGCACAGTTCCCACCCATACAATTCGCCTTGGAGGCTGTTTCAGAGGCTCCAAAATGGCCCAAATTCAATTTGGGCTGCCTCAGGGTTTGCCCACCTCACCTCAGCACCGAAGCCAGATTCAGGCCCCCAAGGTGGTTCAGCCTTTGGGGGGTTCCTGGGTGTGGGCTGTACAGCATGCAACCCAAGAAAGCCAGGGGCAAGGCTGACTCCTGACTCCCTACCTGACTCCCCTCTCTCCTTACCTCCCTTCCCCCCTAACCTAGAACTGCCACCTCTTCCAGGACTTACCTTCACATATGTCCTCTTCCCTGAAAGCTGAGAAGAGGAAAGATCATGGGGGGCTCTTTTTTTAATAGCTCTATGGCTGCAAACTAGGCCACAAAGGAAGGGAGATGTTCCTTTTCCGCTGCCATAGTTTGCGGCCACAAAGCTATTAGAAAAAGAGATCCCCCACGATCTTATCTTGAAAGTGTGGCTTGGTTCTCAGGGAAGAGGACCCAGTGGCAGCAGCAGCAGGAGGTGACCATGGAGGGCAGGGAGGGAGAAGGAAGTGAGTCTGGTGAGGTCAATGGATGACCTTTCGCCAGCTTTCCCAGGTGGGTGGGTGGGTTGGGGGGGAGAGCCCGCCTTGACCGAGCACTGCCCCAAATTGGCCCAGGTGTTCAGTACCCATCTGCTTTGGCCTCAGGGTACCTCGGGCTGACCTGGTACCACCTCGTATTTGGGCCAAGGCGGGCCAAATCAACCCACCTAGACTCGGATTCGGGGATTCAGCCCAACATGATGCACAGCCCTAATTAAAATGTGAACTGAACAAACTTCTTCCCCATCCTTCCTTGTAACCAGAAGCTTTTGTAATGATCCCTTTCAGATGAGATGTGGACATGTGGAGGTGCAGAGTGGGATCACACATGCCCCATCTCCCCACATTCATAATAAGATCTGAAAAGGGGGCACTGTGCACACAGCTGTGCACACAAAGACCTGTGTCTGCATGATTGGGACCACTGAGAATACCTGAGTCCATATAACTCAGAGATGCTAAGAAGAACCCACACAGTTTTCAGACCTTATTATGAATGTGTGGAAGTTGCTCACACATGAACCAGAGCCCCCCCCCACACACACACACATACACAGACCACACGTTCATACAATGTTTGAAAGGGTTCTGTACCCATTTCCATTTTACAAAAATACTGACTTTGTGAATTCTTCAGCCAAAGCCAGCCAATATTTTTATTAGCAGAACAGACATTTGAACCCAGGTTTCTGAGGCCAGTATTCTCTCCACTGAATCACACGACTAAGCATTTCACTCCAGCTTAGAATGTTGTATGTTACCAGTGTTATTTTAGAATATTAAATTTCATTAAGAAATGAAGATTTTATTATTCCTTCATCTTTAGTTACTCTGTCCACACAGAACTGATGCTGTAAAAAGATCTGCACAACTTAAGTCATTTTTGAGCCCTCTTGGGGTGGGTGGGATTCTAACTAACCATTGTTGACATCCCTTTCTGACAGGTTTGCGGGAACATCTAGCAGAAGCCAATCGAAAGTGGAAGAAAGCCTCCATCACTATGGGCTTCTCATCTCTATGGATTTAGGGCTGAAAGATGGAGTCGGTGCCAGATTTTCCTGTTGGTTGCAGCCAGGCAGCAATCTGTCAAAGCCCCCCCCCTCGGTGATTTCCCTGGTGTAAATTGGTGGGGGTACTCCTGGATCCAGCGCTCTCAATGTCTTTATTGGGGTGACCAGATCGGCTGGGGTTTTCCGGTCCTAACCAGGAAACCAGGGGCGATCCGGGCCAACCAGGGGGCGGCAGGGGCAAACCGGGGCTGCGGGGGGTCACGCGGCGGCGGTGGCGAGCGGCGGTAGACCCGGTAGGTCCGGGATGGGTTTTGGGGGGGATGGGTGGCTTGGTGGTGGGGTTTTGGGTGGGGTTTCGGGTGGGGGACCACCACCCCCGCCATCACCTGCCAGGGCGTCCACTTCCCTCCGGTGCTCAAATGTACTGAGAAACAGGCTTCGCAGCCTGTCCCTCAGTAGCGCGCCAGGTGATGACATCACCCGGCGTTCTACTGAGGGACAGGCCGCGAAGCCTGTTTCTCAGTAGATTCGAGCACCGGAGGGAAGCGGCTGCCCCTGCAGGTGGGCTCGTGCTGCCGCCTCCACCACCGGGCTCATGCCGCTGCCGTACCGCCGCCTGGCTCGTGGAGCCGCCGCCACCGGGCTCGCGCCACCGCCACCGGGCTCGCGCCGCCGCCGCCGAGCTCGTGGAGCCACCGCCACTGCCGGGCTCATGCCACCACCGGCGGCGTTGCAGAGCTCATGCCAGAGGCTGCGAGGAAGAGGGCCGATTCCAGAAATGATGAAATCGGCCCTCTCCAGCCTCTTCTGTGTGGCCTCTGGCCTCCTCAGGGTTTGTCACGATGGCGACGAGCCCCGAGGAGCCCAGATGCCCACGCAGAAGAGGCCGAATACATCACTTCCAGAATTGGCCCTCTTCCTTGCAGGCTCTGGCACGAGCCCTGCAGCGCCACCGTTGGCAGCGCAAGCCCAGCGTCGCGAGCCCAGTGGCGGCAGCGCGAGCCCGGCGGTGGCACAAGTCCGCCGGCGGCAGAGGGCCCGGTAGGTATGGGCTGGGGTTTTTGGGGCATGAGTGTTGTTGGGGGGTGTTGTTTTGGGTGGGGGGTGGCGGGGGGGACCGGGATTTTGGTTTCCAAAATCTGGTCACCCTATTTATAGTTCAGTGGCCAGTAGGGATTGATCAGTCTTGTTGTTTGATAAGAACTTAGTAAAAGTCATGAATTCCTTCATAAACGGGATTTTAAGAATTTGAATATAGGAGAAAGCGAGATTGACAGACTTGCCGATCCATGATTACAGTGCTTAGCTTTTCAAAGTCTGGGTGTGAATCCCTGTATATCCAACCATGTGTCTGGGGCTGGATTAGGGTGGCCACCTCTTTTCCTGACAGGCTCCTCATCTTCACCAGCTACATGGCGGGCAGGTACAACTCTCCATGCTGAGAATAACTATGCCTATTGAATTTGACCCATGCACATGGGTGAGAATTTCATTTTAGTTAGTTTTTAATAAGAATTTACCAAAACAATTCTTCATAATGTGGAATGAAAAGAGTGTGCGGTTTTTAAAAACTCAAATGCAGAACAAAGCAAAACTGACAAATCAACAACACAGGATAAAGGAGTAGATGTGTCATCGCTAGGCCCACCTTTTACCAACTTTTTGGTAAACAGTTTAAGATGAGGTTTTAACTGACTTTGTGGCAAGGCTTAAAAAGTTTAAAATGTTTTAAATATCAGCTGTTTTATGTTTTATGGTTTAAAATTTTGTATATTGACTTTTTAATGTTTAATGTTTAATTTTTGTAAACCGCCCAGAGAGGTTCGGCTATGGGGCGGTATATAAATATTAATAATAATAATAATAATAATAATAATAATAATACCTTCAGACAGTTCAACTGCTATTAAGGTGACCAGATTTTGAGGATCAAAATCTCGGAACCCCCCCCGCCACCCCACCCACTCAAAACACCCCCCCGCGCAGCCCCCCCGCGCAGCCCCCCCGCGCCGCCCCCACCCCGCGCTGCCCGCCCACCCCGCGCCGCCCGCCCCACACTCCTTACCACCTGGGGCGTCCGCTTCTCTCCGGTGCTCGGAATCTACTGAGAAACAGGCTTCCTGGCCTGTCTCTCAGTACCGTGCCGGGTGATGATGTCATCACCCAGCGCGCTACTGAGGGACAGGCCGCAAAGCCTGTTTCTCAGTAGATTCCGAGCACCGGAGGGAAGCAGATGCCCCAGCAGGTAAGTGCCTCGCGCCGACGCCCGCCCCGCGCAGGCCACCCGCCCCACCCGCGCCGCGCCGCGCCGCCCCCCTCCTCGCGGGAGGAGAACGAGCTGTTTCCCGGAGGTTGCCCCCTGGGGCCCGGGCAGCCCGGTTTGGCCCATTTTTCCCGTTTAGGACTGGGAAACCCCGGGGGGTCTGGTCAGCCTAACTGCTATAGACCTATGTGAAGACAGTGGATCTTGGCTCAATGACACATGTCATGCTGGCTGGAAATGATGGGAGCTGCAGTTCAACAGGTTGGGGGAGGTTACTCTAGAGAGTGAAGAGAGAAAAGGAAGGACCGTTAACAGGGATTACAGTTTAGTTTGAGACCTGTAATGGTACAGAGAGAGCATGCGATGGGGTACACAAAAAAGGGCCTTAACAATGAATGGGTTAAAAATGAGACCCTGAGTTCAACTTGCAACAAAAACTTGTTTCTGTGGTTAATGTAGTCATGTGGCTCTCATGAGTTACTTAAAATATAAAAGAGTGATTTGCCTTGTGCGTGCCTGATGTAAACAGTGGTCTATCTGGACAGTTAGCAGGTACAAGATAAGGGCAAGAGCAGCTTCTGGCAGCAATATACAGATAGGATCTGAACCAACGCCTTCAAACAGTTCCTTGGGAATGTATTTTCTTGGCCATGCTAGAAGTTACGAAACTTCTCAATAGCAAAATTGTCCTCTTTTGTCTGGCATCCCCTATGATAAATTTGGAAAAATCCTGGAGCAACAAGGAACTGTAGTAATTCACAACGAGGTCTATTAACCATGTAAGAACAGGATATATAATCTCACAAATTTTATTTGTGAGATTCAGCATGCCATTAAAGTGGGAGATATTTTCCTGCGTTTTGCCTCTCTCTTCCCCTCCCTCCCTCCCTCCCTCTCTCTCTCCTCTCTTAGGGGGTGGATAGGTTTATTATAGTATTCATTTTAATTTGAATTCCTGAATATCTCCACATAAAGGCACATTCTCCACTCAGACTGGTATTTTTCTTGGTTTATTTATGAGCACATAAAAGTATGGCTTCCTGAGAATAATCTATGCAAGCTTTGGTTTTTTAAACTCCACCCCATCGATAAGCACAACATGAAAAATAATTCCTCTGGTTCCTACATCCATCCACCACACTGTTTAAAAATGGTTCAGGCCAAAGGTCACAACAATGTGTAGTTTTGAGTATCAGATTGCCAAATGTGTGGTTCTGTTTTTACTCTCAATTTTAAGAGGAAATGTATTGCTAATCCAGAACTAGCATGTTCAAAAAGGTAGACACTTAACCGTTTAGCTTTGATATGAGCGCCTATCATCCATTTGTGGATACCTAAACAAATGCATCACAATTCAGCCAAAGAAGGTGGAGTCAGCAGAAATCCCATACTTTCCATGATAAAAAGTTCTAATATGGAAGTGCCCCTAGGTACTGGCCTTAAATACAGATAAATATGACTTTAGGAAACTGTCCATCTTTATGACAGCTTGGCTGTGAGCAAAGCACCCCTCCCCAACCTGGAGCCCTCCAGATGTCTTGGACAACAACTCCAGTCAGCTGGGGATGATGCAATTTATTGTCCAACATACCAGATTGGGAAAAGCCACCACAGAGGGTGTGTCTGCATATTCCAGGGATTCCAGAAGTGTAAAATGTGTCTCCACATTAAACCTCATGGGGTCCCTCCTGGTGGAGGTTGGGCCATCCAATGTCAGGGGTGGTAGGCAATTTTTAGCTCCATTTTAGTAATGTCCCCAAGTGCAGCACTCCACTTTTTCCCATTGGTGTGAATGATAGAAATACAGCTTATTTATTTTGTAGCATAGAACTCAGTGGAATCAATCAAGAAGCAAGTCATCTGCACAGGCTCACTCCCTTTTTTGCATAGCCCCATCTTGGTTTCTGTTTCTTGGTTATTCTAGAATGTGACAGAAAACAGGAACAGGAGAAAGACAATAAGGTACCTAAGGTAAAAGAACCTTTTGAATATTCTCCCATTGTGGAATATAAATATTTCCTTCTCAAAAACACATTTAAATGTGAGAATATTCTCTTTCATTCAGTACTGTTTGTTAACATTCCCCTCTATTCACTGCTTCTTCACTGCACTTTTACTGGGTCTTTTTTCTTCTTGGAACAGTCACTTGGGTGATTCCCCATCAATCTGTGTTGCTACTGGTTTCATTTGAGGGTTTATCTTATACTGTGCATACTCTGTTAGTTACACTATACATGTTTGTGTCAGAGTGCATGTGTAGTCATCTTTCTTTCTTTTTCAGGAAAACATCATTGGGCTTGGAAAAGACACTAATATCCACTGGAATATGTTTCCAGTTACATTTTATTATGTTTAATGTCTGGAAGGTTTCATGCTGGAAGCAGTACTGTACTTCATAGATCAATAGTAAGACGCCTAAAGAAGAAGATCACACTGATGCTGTTCGGAGGCAATGATGCTTGGACTTGTTAATAACTTCACAAGCCCTTCTGTTGAGGCAAAAGGGATTGAAAAGATCGCAGTAGCAAAATGGTCACATTTATTTATAAATCTTTCTGTTTTAATCTGTGAAATGTTTTACAATGTTCTTTATTACACAATGAGGTCTCAATAGCCCTGTTATTTTATAGACAGGGAGCTGAGGTTGAAGGATAATGACTTGAGTAACAGTACACGCCAACGGCCTCTGAGTACAATACCCCAGTCCAATGATGCATACATGGAAGCAGTAAGATGGTGCCAAAATCTCAACTTAATCAGACTTTGGCACAGAATTTGGGACTGTGACCTTATGGATCCATTTCAGGCTCTTCAGGAATTCATTTTGAACACAGGAAGGGGTAAGTAGGAATGTGTAGAGCTAATACCACCCTCTTGATGATGACTCACGTGCATGCTATACATCCTGGTCTGGCTCAGTCTAAAAGTTGCTGCTTTCAACTCACATAGGGTTTCCTCCAGAGGGACTGGAACCCTAACTGGGGAGTGAGGCCAGCTCATGTGTCATTACTGAGGGGGCATTCCCACTTGCCCCTTCATATGTTTGATACTCAACATGCCTATCAGATACTTCTTATGGAATGAAATAGTTCATTACTGAAACATTTAGTTCTACCAGAAAGCACATTGATACCTTTTTCTATTTTTACATTGCATTGTGTTTGGCCAAGAAAAGTGTGCATATGATCATGACGACCAGTGCACGCAAAGCATACAGGTTTTGTTGTGATCCAGCAGGCAACTTCAACATGGATGCAGTGCAATCCTATCATGTCTACTCAGAAGTAAGTCCTATTGAATTCAATGCAAACTTAATCCCAAGTAAGATATTACTTATCAACAGTATTCATCCTTTCCTGGGAACAAGTATCATTGAACTCAACGCGACTTACTTCTGCATAAGCATGCATGAGATTGCACTGTTAAAACACATCCAAAACAGATTTTGTTTTCATTCTGTTATTTATTATTTATTTATTTATTTATTTATTACATTTGTATACCGCCCCATAGCCAAAGCTCTCTGGGCGGTTTACATAGGATTAAAAACAATTAAAAACAATATACAAAAATTAAAACAGCAAAAACATACAACATACACACAATCTGTACATTTAAAAACCACTTCAACACTTCAAAAAACTACAAAAACAAAACAGTGTAACTGTTCAGTGTAAGATGTCTGTCTTGATAAATATAGACCCATGTTTGTAGCCCTGTTGCTCTCCCCTCCTCCCTTCAGTTTCTGCAGAAGCAATAGAGATGTGTTTTCTACTTTTTGCAACAAAATCCATCTGATTAACCTTGCATAATTCATTTATCAATTACATTAAATGTTTTCAACTTGCTGATGAGCATAAATGAGATATTCTGAAAGTTCATATACACTTCACTTCTTTTATATTAGCAGCCCCTTAAAAAAAAAGAAACACTCTTTAAATCCTTTATATCTAACCGAGATAAACCCAGACTCCCATAAATAAGGCCAGCTCTATTTGTTTTAATGACTTATTTGAGTCTGGGAAGATTTGTTGAGCCAAGGCTGGAACTTGATAATATTCCAGTATGCTAAAAATCTACAATTGGACACATCATTTTTTTTCCCACATAAAAGAGCAATTACCTCATGTTTTTCTAGCATTTACAGAATGATTAGATTTTAGCACCACCACCCATATCTAAGTTTTCAAAACTGCTGCTGCCTCTTTTAATGTGAAAAGGCATTCTTTCACTGTTCTTTAACTTGGTCTCATCTATCTGTAGAAAGTTCACTCCTCATGCTGGTGATGGGTATGAAATACAGGCCTCCAATAACTGTTTTGGAAGGGAGTCGCTTTCATTGGAAGATAAATTAATCCAAAGACCTGCCTACTTGGATCAGTGGGATGATCCCTGTATCCCGGCTGGTCTACTCCTTGCTGTTTGATAAGGGGCTCATATGCACTTGAGAAAAATGCCAAGCAAGGTCAAATGACCACTCCGAGGTTTGGACAGGCAAGGATATCATGAGGAGAGAAAGACAGAGAAAAGGTTTAAACCTGTGGGTGATAGTTATTTGGCAGTAAGAGATCAATCTTAAATATCTTGAATTTTAAATACAAGATATCTTTGGGGGACAAATTCTGCCTCAAGATAAGTAGCATCACCATGTTACATGTATAAATAACACCCTCAAAACCAAAATGCTGCATTTATGTGAGCCAGTCTTTATAGTTTAAACAATTTCAAAAATGGAATTATTGCCATTTTGGACAACTGAAGCTCATTAAGAGTTCTTGTTTTCAACAAAAACAATTTCTACCAATGACAAATCAAGAGGATTTCACCTATGGGAATTGGATGTCCTGTTCCTTTGATGAACATGATCCATTTTCATGACCCTCAAGAAAGAACTCAGGGATTATTACTTTAACCATGGAGATACTTAGGTCATACTGCTAAAGCGACCAATGTACTAGCACGTCATACAACCCAACCAAACAGAAGTTCCATAGCTAGGAAAATGTTGAACGAAACATTTAAACTTTCTGGACTTTTGATGTTTGCACTCATATGAACCAAACAAGAAGCATGAGACTGTATGGAAAAGATGTGCCTTACATTTAAAAAGGAAAGAAATAAATCCACATGGATAATGCATAATTCCATTTACCCAATTAATTTGTTGTGATTGTCAAGTCTCAATAGAAAACCTATGTTTCTTATTTGGGGTTTTGTGAATGGTTTTGGGAGCAGATGAAGGTGGACAGGCATGGGTCTCTAAGCCCTCTCCCCATGGATCCACTGGAGCAGCTGGATGTCCTTTGGCATGATGGTCAACCTTTTGGCCTGGATTGCACACAGACTGGTGTCATCTAACAGCCCCACCAGGTAAGCTTCACTCACCTCCTGCAGTGCCATCACGGCTGAATTCTGGAAGGTGCTCAGGTATCCTGGTCCCAACTTGTTTAGGGCTTTGTACACTAGTACCAAACCTTAAACCCAGCCCGGTATCCAATAGGCAGCCAGTGCAGTTCCCTCAGCAAAGAAGTTACATGCTGAAAAGGAGAAGCTCCCGACAATAGCCAAACTGCTGCATTGTGCACTATCTCCAGCTTCCGGAGCAGCCTTAAGGGCAGCCCCACATAGAGTGCATTGCAGAAATCCAATCTTGAGGTTACTAACATCTGTACCAGTGTGGCTGAGATATCCCTGTACAGAAGAGGAAGTAACCCTCTTGATTTAGCCCATCAACTCTAGAGAAGACCTTAAAATGTACTGATAATACTACCCTTATAAAGATTCCCAATTGGACAAGCCAACATGAGCTTTGCCTCCATGTGGCAAACATTATTCTGATCAACTGAAAGACTATAATTGTTTTGAAAGAAAGTAGGCACATTGTTAATTAAAATCAATGTCCTATCTTGGCATATATATATATATATATATAGTATTTGGTACTCTGAACTTCTGTGTAAACAAGATGTATAGTATGAAAGGTTTGTCCCCTTGCTTTTTATGTTGACAAACTTTGAGCAGTTTGGGCCTCATACCTTTCTTTTAATGCATGTTTTGAAAGTTTGGATAATGGTGGGGGAGGATGGCCAATCCTCATTGAGTCAATCATAGCTATAAGAAAAACAAAGTCATTTTGGAACCATTGCTCAAGTTTTGTTAAAGGACAATCTGCTTTTTCTTTGCCACAATGATTTATCTCCTAACTTGCCTTGGTATAACAACCTTTCATGAAAGCATGATGGAATATAATGTAAAACGGGTGGCATTAGGGAGTATTCACAGGACAAAACTACAAAGAACCATTCACAACACATAGTTCATTTTCACTGCTCCCCCCAAAGATAGATGTAATAATGTTTTAAGTGTGAGGGAGCTGGTTTGAAAGTGCCTTCACTGCCTTGAAAACATACATGTTTTCTGTCCTCAAGTGAGCTCTGAAAAAAACAGCAGCTCTTTCCAGTGTATTAGGAAACAACTGGTCATGTTGGGCACCTATTTGCTGATGTTTGTGACATCAGTAGTTCCCCAATTCCAAGAAAAGTCTTACCACTTCTTTTTAAATTGAACATTTGGAATAACAAGTAGTGCCCACGAACAGAGTGGAAGAATATGGATTGTGTTACCTTGCAATGAGAAGCCAAATCAGAAAGGGAGATCATTAGACGGAATGCTCCTGGTGGTTCCACATGGACCTATGGCCTGTTTGGGATCCACCTGGAGAAGAGCCTTTAGTGTGGTTGGCCTTTCTCTTTGGAACTCCTTGCACCTGGAAGTCAGGCAGGCATCAACACTATGCTGCTTATGGCACCTTCTGAAAACAACTCTTTTCAAGGAAACATTCCTCAACTGACCAGCTACCATTTTTATTGGTGCTTCATTTTAAATTGAACAATTTTAATTTGCTGTTTTAATCTCTTTTTTAAAAAAAATTTTTTTATTGTTTTACATAGAAATACAGTACATCTCAGCATAGAGAAGAATGCTTGCCAAATCTGCTGTCCAGGTGCTGTTGATGGGCAACTTCCAGGCACCTGCTTTCCCTTCTTGTGGTTCTTTATCTTTAAAATGGCTTGGACAGAATAGGGCCTCCAATGTAGGTCTGTTCTCCAACAGCTCACCTTATCTCAAACATGTAATTGCTCAAAGGCAAGTGCACACCTTGAACAGATAACAGTTGGTTTGGGTGATTAAGCAACTGCTTTGCTTGCATTCCTTTTGAATACAACAAAGAGCTTCTTTAAATGAGTGTTTTATAGCACACTCATTACTGGTCACTCACAGACGTTTGCGGGTCAACCTCCTGTGCATCTCCCTCACCATTTTCCCATTCTAGTGCTAAAATAAAATCTCAGAAAACCCAACTTTGTTGATTTTAATAATGTATTAATTTATATGCTTTTAATCAGTTTATGTATTGTATATTGTATTTTATATTGTTGGTATTGATGTTATTCCCCGCCTCAATCCGGAGGGAGAGGCAGGTAAGAAATCATCATCATCATCATCATCATCATCATCATCATCATCTCTTCTGCGGTACATCAATATTTGTTGGGTTTTCCTGCCATTTGCAGGCAAAGTTGCACTATAAATAATAATAATAATAATAATAATAATAATAATAATAATAATAATAATTTATCACCCGCCTCTCCCTCCAGATCGAGGCGGGGAACAACATCAACATAAAATACACAAAACTGATTAAAAGCACATAAAACCAATACATCATTAAAATACCAATAAAACACCAATAAAAACACTTAAAAATCATCTGGGTAGGCCTGCCGGAAGAGATCAGTCTTTATAGCTGTTTTAAATTCTTGGAGACTGGTGAGTTGGCGGATCTATCCTGGCAGGTCATTCCACAATCTGGGAGCGGCAGAAGAAAAGGTCCTCTGGGTAACGGTTGTCAGTCTAGTTTTTGTTGACTGTAGTAAATTCTTCCCAGAGGTCCTGAGCGTGCGCGGCAGATTGTATGGGAGAAGGCGATCCCGCAGGTAACCTGGACCCAAACCATGTAGGGCTTTAAAGGTAATGACCAACACTTTGTACCTCGCCCGGAAACTAATTGGCAGCCAGTGGAGAGATTTTAAAGCTGGTGTAATATGGTCACCCCTAGGTGTACCAATGACCAACCTGGCTGCCATCTTTTGAACTAGTTGAAGTTTCCGGACTAGGCACAGAGGTAGCCCTATGTACAGCACATTGCAGAACTAGAGCCTCGTGCACTACTGACTTTAGGTCTTCCAACTCTAGGAAGGGACGCAGCTGGCGTATCAGCCGAAACTGATAATAGGCACTCCTGGCCGTCGCATCTATCTGGGCTGTCATTTGGAGCAATGGATCCAGGAGCACCCCCAAGCTGCGAATACAGTCTTTCAGGGGGAGTGTAACCCTATCCAGAACTGGTTGACACACCTCCAACCCTAGGTTGTGGCCCTTGACAGTAAGCACCTCCATCTTGTCTGGATTCAGCTTCAGTTTGTTTTTCCTCATCCAGCCCATGACCTCCTCCAAGCATTCATTCAGAGGAGACACACTATCCTTAGCTGATGCTGTTGTCGAAGGCATAGAGAAATATATTTGGGTGTCATCAGCATATTGATAGCACCCCCCCCCCCATGCCTCTGGATGATC
Source organism: Anniella stebbinsi (assembly GCA_029215795.1). Taxonomy (NCBI): domain Eukaryota; kingdom Metazoa; phylum Chordata; class Lepidosauria; order Squamata; family Anniellidae; genus Anniella; species Anniella stebbinsi. Next base: position 161,988,825 of record JARDYH010000003.1, on the reverse strand, counting down.
TCTCCCAGCGGCTTCATGTAGATGGTAAACAGCATTGGGGATAGGATGGTGCCTTGTGGTACGCCACATAGCAGCTCCTTCTTTGAGGAGCAACTATCCCCAAGCATCACCATCTGGAACCTGCCCGAGAGGTAGCACCAGAACCATTGAAGCACAGTGCCTCCGAGTCCCAATCCCCTCAGGCGTTCCAGAAGGATACCGTGGTCGATGGTATCGAAGCCGCTGAGAGGTCCAGAAGTACCAGCAGGGACACACTCCCCATGTCAATACTCAAGCATAGATCATCCACTAAGGCGACCACAGAAGTCTCAACTCCATATCCTGCCCTAAAACCAGTTTGAAATGTGTCTAGAGAATCTGTATCATCCAAAACTGCTTGGTGTTGGAAGACAACTGCCCTCTCAATCACCTTGCCCAGAAACGCACGATTCGATACTGGTCTGTAATTATTAAGGTCCAGGGGATCCAGGGAGCTGTCCATTCAACTACATTGAGGCTGTTCAAGCCACGTGGTCACTGCTCTCTTCCTGCTGTCTTCCTCATGTAATTACAGCTCATTGCAGAAATGGAAGAGATGCAGGAAGCAGAGCCACGGTAAGGGAGTGTGATTTTCCCCATCTGAAGGAGCTCAAAATTGCTGAAGGCCAGGTGAAGTGCCCTTGCTTTTGGTGGCTGCCTGCTCATGTGAGGTAGTGCCAGCAGGTGGCCAAAAGAAGAAGGAAAAGGGAGATCCCCCCATCCTGTTTCATCTGGGAGAGATCTGTGGCCCAATTTAAGATGCCACGAGTCAGGGCAACCCAATGAAGCATGCAATTTCCATTCATTTCAAGAGTAAAGCTCAATAATTAACACATGTGTTATTAAATCCAAATTATGATGAAATCAAGCCATAATAATTGTTCTAATGCTGACATTTCAGATTTGTATTTGAAATTAATTAAAGTCAAAAACAACAAACCCATTCAAACACATGCAGACCCATATACTTCCCCAGAGGCAAAACGGATGATTTTATGTGCTATTTCAATGCGGGACCTTCTTAACGTTATTTATTTTCTTGGCTGTTTACAGTCCGAGCTTTGATAGCCAGATTCCGTCAACAAAGAGCCAATGAGAAGAATTTCTCCCACTGAAGCAAATGTGGAGTGGGAGCAGCGTTACATAAATAAACGCAACCACTCCGGCAGTTTCTTGAAATCTGCTTTAAACGGAACACTGCCATGAGTGAAAGTAATTAAAGGCCGTTTGCAAAGGTTGTTAGAGAAATGTGTAAACAGCAGTATAAACATTAGGTCAGGTCAGGGAGGGAGGGAGGCTTTTGGTGAGGTGGGCAACCCACGCTTGCCTGCCAAAGTGTGGCATTCCCAAAAGGGAGCGAACATTTGGACAAACAACGGGATCAAGTTTTATCAATACAAATCATTTCCTAAGTGGCACATTTTGTAGAAGCATGTGTGGGCTGAACTGAAAGGACGGAGAGGCATTTCAGATCAGCCTTTGTTTTGAACATCTCTCTCTCTCTCTCTTTCTCTCTCTCTCTCTCTCTCTCTCTCACACACACACACACCACCCTTTTCATTGGTAAAGCTTACAATAAATCCAATTTTAAAAGGGTGCAAGGGAGGTCTATAAATATTGGCTTATACACAGACTGGATTCAAGCTTTTTTCCAATTTGGTTTAATTCTTGCATTATTTAATGGGCAAACCATTTGCTCTAAGATATTATACTTCCATTTAGTTTGCAACCAATATTGTCCATAGCAGAATTCAGTATGAACCCAGTGGCTCGGTCAATTTGGAACACTGCTTTAAAAATGCAAGGAGCCTTACAGAAATCCACAGATTTCATGGAATCTTCAGCGCATTCCTTTTTATTCTTTGAAATGCCATGGCAACTAGCATTCTACGCTATGATATCTGTATCCATTTAACCTATTGGTACCAGGCCACCCTCATCTCATCAATCCTTTTTTTTTTACAAAGAAAATTATGAATATTTATTCCCCAATTCTTTTTCATTCTGAATCACAAAGCCAGACATTTTAAGGCAACAAAACCTAAGATGTATTGTGACCTCAAGTGATATATATAAACTAAACAAAGGAAGCAGCAAACAATTGAAGTGTTCATAGAACTGACTGAATTTCTAATAAACAGATGGGTTTATAAGGAGAAATATTGCTTTGGGTCAGAAAATATAAATGAGCAGCAGAATTCCTTCTATGGCCTTAGCCCAGAAAAGGTAAGATGTATTTATATCCCATTGATATGAATAGGATTTAAGTTAGTCATGATTATTTTCCATTATTTTCAATGTTTGGTTGGCATATGGTTCATATATTCAGTCAGTCAATCAGTCAGTGTTATCAATGTGCATGACACTTTACAAGACATTTTATAAAAGAAGCCAAATCTGGTTTGGTTCTTCTGATTTTGGATAATTATAATTATTGTCCAGTATTTCATGTTCCATTGTTGAGTAAAATACTGGAGAAGGTGGTAGCCTCTCAACCCTAGATAGTCTTGTATGATACTGATAATTTTGGATCCATTCCAATCTGGTTTCCTTGGTCACCTCGATGGATGATATGCTGGATAACAGGTAGGAGGAGGGGATGCAACCCTATTAGGTCTCCTAATAGGTATCAGTGGCCTTTGATACCATCAACTATGTTATTCTTCTGGGTTGTCTAATTGAACTGGGACTGGGGAGAGAGGGCATGATGTTACAGTGGATGCAGTTCGTTTAGAGGCTTGGACCCAAACATGGTGCTGAATGACTCTTATTCTGACCCATAGTCATTGGCTTTGGGGGTTCCTAAAGGCTCCATTTTGTCCCTCATGCTTTTTAACATCTACATAAAGCCATGTGGAGAAGTCATCAAGAGGTTTGGGTGAAAATGTTGTCAATATGCAGATGAAACATATCTCTACTTCTCATTTCTACATACAAAGTCCAGAGGGGCTGTGGAAGTCCTGAACTTTCTAGGGGCAGTTTTAGAATGGTTGAGGGAAAACAAAGTTAAGCTTAATTCAAATCGGATGGAGACATTGTGGGTGGAGAACACTGTTGACCTGGATGGAGTGTGGAAAACTGTTGACCTGGACGGGGTCGCACTCCATTTGAAAGACCAGGTGTGCAGCTTATGGTCCTCCTGGACCCAGCACTATCTATGAGGTGCCGATGATTTCCCAGAACACCTACATGATCTCTCTCTCTCTCTCTCTCTCTCTCCATCTTCAAGTTCCTCCTTGTAACCCACCTTCTTTGTGCTTTTGCCACTATGCCTTTGTCCTCACTGCTTTCTGAAACCAGTCTTACCAGCAAGCATGCAAGCAGGGCTTCTGTTCCCAATCATAATGCCTGGGCAGCATCATATAGATGAAAGTGGCCCTTCCGATAACCTGATCCCAAGTTATTTAAGCCTTTAAGGGTAACAATCCACAATTTGAATTGAGCCCAGAAATGCCCTGACAACCAGTGTAGCTAATTCAGAATTGGTATTATGTGGTACAGTAACCTAGCCCCCACAAAAAACAGCACATTCTGCACATCACCTGCACCTCTATAGATGATGTTGGACTACAATGACAATAGCCATACTGGCTAGCGATGATGGGAATTGTAATCGAACATGTGTCGAGGGCACCAAGTTGGGGAAGCCAGAGATAAATAAACACAGTAAGAAATGTTTCGGTGTTCCCACCTCCAAATGCACTGCCATAACAAGCTTTTTGGCAATAACCACATAGGAGTTGCAATTATTGAACTGGATAGCATTTTCCCTCAGGTATGACAATGATTTGACAATCAGTGCTTTCGTTTCCTTTCCACACAGCTCATTGAGCCTTTATTTGGACCAGCTAGTTCTGAGGGTAACAAGTTTATACACTGTGCTTATACTGTGATGTCAAATTTCCTTTTGGAACAAAAGAGTACAACCCCACCCTCCACTTTTTCCCTTTTTGAATTATCAGTATTAGCATATGAGTTTCATAGCCCAGTAACCACCCCCAGTTTATTTTGAATGTTTTTCTAAATTATACTCTGAATTTATTATATCAACATAATAGGAACTGCAAAGTCAAATAAATAAATATGGATCTCCTTTTTGCATTTAGAAGGAATGGCTCCATTTGTTTACCAAGAGCCTGCAAGAGGTGTTCATTTCAGTTGGGGGACTTACTGAACAAACGGAGCAAAGCAGCACTGCCAAAACCGTATCCAGAATTTCACAGCAATGCACTTATTAGGCTCTAATCTTTAAAAGAAAACATAGCTGAAAATTACTATTAACATTTCCCTGTGGCCTCCAGCCCCCTCCCACATCAGCTTTTTCCTCAAATCGCACCACTAAAAAGCTGGGGGGGGGGGGGAGGGGTTTGCAACATTTCAGAAGCTGGTGGCCTAGTAAAGCTCAGAAAAGGAAGAGCTGAGGTTTTTCTGCTCTTAAAGTGAGGCTCCTTAAAGTATAGTTCTATTTAATTGCAATGAACACTTCTCCAGGCCTGGAGCTTTATATTATACTCAGCTGGTGGAAAGCTGGCCAACAGAGGCACAATGGCATGTTAATAAAAAGAATAACTGTGGCACCTCAGGGCAAGACGGATTGTTTTTTAAAGGGTGAGCTAAACATTGCTAAAGTGTGAGCATTTTTGTTGCAGGATTTTAATTCACACCAACAGTGCCACATTTTACATAGTTCTTGGGTAGCCCTCAAGGTTACCCATGAGGTATTACTGACATTGTGTGGCAAAGCATAAATTTTATTTGGAATATGGTTGGGATAAATCAAAAGGGTGGTGGTTTTCTCCTCTCCCTCTCCACCTCAGTGACTTCCTTCCAAGTAAGATTGTTAAAGAATTAGCCAGGCTAGTTTCTTTCTCTACAAACAATGCTTGCATTTGTCACAACTTACATAGGTGTGATAGGAATTGGGCTGGATCCATTGGTGAGGGGAATCGGGTTTGTGCTCCCTGCTCCCCCATGGTGACAATTCCCATAAGGGATCTCAGGACGTGGCTGAGGGGCTGCGAGCTGGCCATGTCCGGTGGAGGAAAGGGATTCACATTAGCGGTCTGCTCCATGCTGTGCCCCTGGTCCATCCAACCACCACCAGTGCTCCTGGTATGTGGGCCAGAGGAATCGGTCAGCAGGTGAGCTGGCCGATAACAGGATCCACGCCCTATGCCACCGCCAAGCCAGTTCAAGTTAAGTCAATAAAGTTATGGCTAATTTATTAACTCAGCTATGCCTGTGTGTCTATTTGTTCTCATCCCTTCATCAACCGGACCCAATTAAGCACTGCCCACACAAGTCACTTATCATCAGTAAAATGGGAATAATAATTTCTTACTCAAAGTATTTAATGCTGCAATCCCATACTCACAAACAATACTTGGGAGCAAGCCCCACTGAACACAATGGAGCTTATTTTAGGGTAGATGTGTATGAAATTGCATAGTTAGTTAGTTGATCTCTTGCCTTTTGACTGTTTGCTAAATTAGTTATAACATTTTAGGAAACTTGCATGCAAATGTCAAAATGTATACCTTTCTGAGATGTTGAAGTAAATTCAAATAATAATTTACAATGAAACAAAGCTTTGCATTTATCAGAAAGAAATCCATGCTTGAAGGGTTCTTTTTCAGTCTGTTTTTAACATACAGGAACCCCAAACAAGTGTATTTTGACTTCTAGCACCACAGATTAAAAATTACCACCCCCCCCCCCCCGATTCATCATTTTAAAATTTAGTTACTTTATCCACAGATGAACTAAATACAGTTACCTGGAAATAATCCCCATTGAACTGAATGGGACTAACATCCGAGTAGATAAATATAGTTGCAACCTTGACCACAGAAAAGCTTGCAACTTAAGTCCAAACTAAGTGTTCTCTCTAGCATGCACTGCTCTGTTCAGACAACATACTAAGCCATGGTTACGCTGCTATCACCTTTGCAGCAAATGTTTAGCTCAAAATGCTTAACCACTGTGGCTTAGCATGTTGTCTAAACTAGGGTGACCAGTAAAAATCCAGATCAGGGGTCATGTAACTTTAACAGTTGTAGAGAAAAAGGAATTTCAGCCAGTGTCATTTATATGCAATTAGTTCCTGGTGAAATTCCCTCTTCATCACAACAGTTAAAGTTGCAGGGGCCCTGCCTTCTTTTGTATATGGTCACTCTAGTATAGTGCTGTTGTGATGAAGAGGGAATTTCACCAAGAACTAATTGCATACAAATGACACTGGCTGAAATTCCCTTTTCTCTACAACTGTTAAAGTTACATGAACCCTGACCTGGATTTTATCTGGTCACCCTAGTCTAAACAGGGTCATTGTGGAGCTATGAGTGCTACATCTCTTTACCTCTGTAGCACACAGCCCTGATTCAGATTGGGATGAAAATTCTAAAAATAAAGAAAAAATGGTTCCATTGTTTTTTTTTTCTTTTTTAACCACATCAGCACCAACTCGATGGTGGTGGTAGTGGTGGTGATGCGGAACATAAAGTCTTCGCTCCTGAAGCACTGTTGTCCCAATCTGAATCAGAATTGTGTGCACTTACATGGAGGTAAAAAGATCTACCAAGTATAGCTCCATAATGCATGCCAGAAAGAACAATTCATGTGGCCTTTACTTACTTCTCAGGGTTGTTGAGAGGGTGAACATAAAAGCTAGTACAAAGCACTTTTATAACCTTTTATAGACAATATAAAAATGACTTGGACATAATCCAACAAAGTGTTGCACACAATTAAACCCATGAGTCTACATCATTCATGTCTTTGGTTGCACGCCATTGCATATTTACTTACTAGGGACTAAGCTCTACTGAACTCAGTAGGACTTACTTCTGAGTAAACGTGAATAAGATTGTTTTGTTAGTCTGTTTTGGAGTGTGGCAATTGTATTCTCCATTAGCACACATCGGGCTTGTTCAGACAACACGCTAAGCCATGGTGGTTAAGCATTTTGAGCTAAATATTATGGCTTAGCTTGTCATGTGTACCATGACTTAGCATGTCACGTGAACCATTCCTAACCATGGTGGCTACATAACCACAGTTTAAACGTGCTCACTAACCATTTGCTGCAAAAGGGTTAGTGGCTTAATGTGGCTAAGCATGTTGTCTGAGCAGGCCCATTATGCTTTATTGAGATCAGCTATTACTGGCCACACAGTGTTCTCAGTTCTCAGTCAGTAGAAAGACTTGAATGGCCATGACAACAATCCTGTGGTTTCTTTGGACAAAACCTTGTTGTTGTCGACTTTTCTTTCCACAGTCCTTTCTGGCCTCTGTTCCTCAAGAATGGACTAGTTGGCACAAGTCAACAGCTCCTTCCCCTCCCCCACTCTGCCCCACCCTGATGAACCATATTAAGAAATGGCTAGCAGCTCAGAATGGCTATCAAGGAAGATAAGGAGCAAAACCATGGTGTACATGCTGACTCAGAAACATGGGACTGAGGCTCTGGTCTAGCTTGGAGCTACTCAGCCTAATGTGTCTGGGTATGATTGGAGCAAGAGATTGGATTTTAGAAATTTTCATGGTTCTAAGTAGCTCATGAAGCTCCCTCCTTTAGCCAGGTTTGCCCTAAATATTCTCTGCACATTTTCATTATTCAAAAGTGCTTGATGCCAGATCCACTGTAAAGCTTCGCATTAAAATCTCAACATACAGTAGTGAGATGAACATTTTTGTTTCAAAGACTAGTTTTATAGAAACTTGGCACCAGAAAGCACTTTTCTGTTTCATTGTTATGACACATAAACTTTTATTGGGTTCTCATATTCCCTCCCTCTTTTTTAAATCATTGGCACATGCTGAAGTACACAACATATTGGCAAATATACAGTAGTCCCCCTTCCAAATCATTTCCCACAGCATTTTAATGTATATGTGCAATAACTTCATACTTAAAACATGCAATAATTTACTTACAACACAACACTGTGGCTGCATTCGGACAACACATTAGTCAATGGTGGGTTGAGTAGCCAACTCACAGTTGGTTATTTTGTGGGTACTCCCCACACAACATATTCCTACACAACTGTGGGTGGTTGGGGCTGGCATTGAGTGGACTAATAGTCAACCCGGCATTTGTCTGACACAGCCCCCACCCCTCTCCCCATCCTCCCTCCTCCTTCAGTCCTCCCAGTTCTATCCCAGCAGCCTCTGCAAGTTGCACCAGTTGTAGCAGAGTGGCAGCCACTGCTTTGGTCGCTCTTGCCGCCTGCCCCTATGGGCATGTGTTTTAACCCATTCACCACACGCCATTAACACACTCTTCCCTCCACACAACACTTTAAACAACTGGCTTCGAGCTAAACAACTCGCAAGCCAGTTGTTTCTCTCAGTTGCTTATTTGGGCGGAATAGCATACCATCAGTAGTTTGTGAGCAACGTGTTGCCCTCCACACAAAACAATAAGCAACACAACTGACGATTATTTCCCCCCACCTCAGTTGCTTAATGTGTTGTCCGAATGCAGCCAGAGAGTTACAATAACTTGATTTAGCAATGTTCCTGTTTCCAAAAGAACCTTACATAGCAGAGATGTGGTAATTCAAAGTATTTTTGAAGATGTTTGACTTCTCCCTGACAATTTGGCTTTTCTTCTTTTTTTAATAATCCTATATATGACTGTGTTTGGAAATATTTAAATTACTGCCCTAATCCAAAGACCTAGGAGAAGGCTAGTTTCATGGAATTCTTTCTTCCACACAGTGTGGAGCAACTGAGCAGTGTTGCCACTTCTAGCCCTTCTCACGTGGTCTGAAATTATACACAATGAATGCATGAAAGTTTATGAAATTGTGCCCACATTCCCTGCCCCATGACTGTGGCACTATCGACTCTGGGTGTACACAGTTTATATGTGTACAAGGTATACATTGATATGCTCTCTTGCACTATTGGGGACTGCTGTTCGACAACACACTATTGGTACCAGAGCCTATAGCTTCTGCATACAGAGCCTACATGGATACAATTTTTATTCCATGAATATGCGGAGGACAGGGGCGAGGATAGCAGGAATGTTTCCACTCACTCTTCCACATAATCATTGTATGCAGTTTAGATTACATGAAAAGGGGTTTTGACAGTGTTCTTGATTTGATAGATGGTTGAAAAACAGCCTGTGCAGAATGTCTTTGGCAGGCAAAGAACAATGAAGATACTTGACCAGAGTCTAGAGGAGCCTGGATTACTAACGTTGCCTTTCATATTGTTATTAATTACTTTGTACATCAGCTAACATGCTGCAACTTTTTCATGGTCTGAATTTTTGAATTGATCAAATGTAGGGCGACCAACTGTCAGGATTTCCCCGGATTTGTCCTGGTTTTTGTTCTATCCTGGGTGTCAGGGGGGATTTTCTGTAATTTTCTATAATGTCCTGGAAAGACAAGCTTTCCCCTTTAAGGCCACATTAGCATGGTTGGAGGGAATGACGAGCTTTCTGGAGGTGGGTTATTTCTCTCCCACTGCTCCAATCAGGACCTTACAGGGGAAAGTATGTCATTCCTGGACATTATAGAAAAGGACCCGATTGGAGCAGTGGAGGGCGGGAATGACACACTTTCCCCTCCTCCACTCCAATTGGAGCCTTTAAAGCAGTGGGGGTGAATGACATGCTTTCCAGAGGCCCCGGAAAGCCACTTTCCCACCCCCACCCCACTGAGGGTCCTCTTTTTTGGTTTCCCAAATGTGGTCACCCTAATCAAATGTTTAAGAACATAAGAAGAGCCATGTTGCTGGAACAGACCGAAGGTCCATCTAGTCCAGCACTGTATTCTCAAAGTGGCCAACCAGCTGTTGACTAGGGACCCACAAGCAGGACATGGTGCAAGAGCACCTTCCCTCCCATGTTCCCCAGTGACTAGTGTATACAGGGTTACTGCCTCTGATCCTGGAGGTGGCACTTAGCCATCAGGACTAGTAGCCATTGATAGCCTTCTCCTCCAGGAATTTATCCAACCCCCTTTTAAAGCCATCCAAATTGGTGGCCATCACCACATCCTGTGATAGTGAATTCTAGGGATGTGCACTGACCCCCCGGATCGGATCGGATAGCGGATCGGAATCGGACCTGGGGGGTCGGATCGGATCGGATCGGATCAGAGGCTGGTCGGATCGGATCGGACCAGATGTCCGATCCGGATCGGACGCCATTTTGAATGCTTTTTCCCATAGCCAAGTATTGTTTTACAAAAACGCCTATAACTTTTTCATTTTTAAAGATAGAAGGATGAAACTTGGGCACATTGTAGACTGGTTAGGGGTAGTTATCTGTGAGAAATTTCAGAAAGATTGGTGCATGCATTTTGTGGCAATTAATTTTTTAATAAATACCCAGGAATGCCTATAACTTTGTCATTTTTAAAGTTACACACATGAAACTTTGCCACATTGTAGGGGGTACCTTGGGACCTATGTGTGTGAAATTTCAGAAACGTAGGTGCTTGTCTTGTGTGGCAATTAATTTTTAGAAAAATGGGTAGTAGTGGGGTAAATACAGTTACGCCTCCCATTTTTTTATTTTTGAAGATACAAACAGGAAACTTGGGCACATTACAGGTACCACTTGCCTTGATATGTGTGTGAAATTTCAGAAACATTGGAGCTTTCCTTGTGTGGCAATTAATTTTTGAAACAATGAGGAAAGAAACACCTATAACTTTGTCATTTTTAAAGTTACACACATGAAACTTTGCCACATTGTAGGTGGTACCTTGGGACCCATGTGTGTGAAATTTCGGAAACGTAGGTGCTTGCCTTGTGTGGCAATTAATTTTTTAATAAATACCCAGGAATGCCTATAACTTTGTCATTTTTAAAGTTACACACATGAAACTTTGACACATTGTAGGCGGTACCTTGGGACCTATGTGTGTGAAATTTCGGAAACGTAGGTGCTTGCCTTGTGTGGCAATTAATTTTAGAAAAATGGGTAGTGGTGGGGTAAATACAGTTACGCCTCCCACTTTTTTATTTTTGAAGATACAAACAGGAAACATGGGCACATTACAGGTACCACTTGGCTTGATATGTGTGTAAAATTTCAGACAGCTGGGTCCAGGCATGTGGTGGCAAGGTATTTTTGAAACAATGAGGAAAGAAACGCCTATAACTTTTTTATTTTAAAAGTTAGAAGTCTGAACATTGCTCACTTTGTAGATGGGTTAGGGGTAGATATGTGTCAGAAATTTCAGAATTATAGGTCCAGGCATTTGATGGCTATGGAATTTTTAAATTACATGTTTCAAAAAAATTTCTACAGAGGCCAGGTCTTCCCCTCCCGCTTCCCGCGAAGAAAAGGAAACACTCTCTCGTCTCGATCCCTTTGATCCTTGCTAGTAGTATCCATTACAGGGCTCGTGTTTCCTTTCCTACTTTCACTTTTCAAGCAGAACGGCTGAGCCTAGCTGAGTTTTGCAGCCATGCGTGCAAGGAAGGATCACTCTGGTCTCGATCCCTTTGATCCTTGGTAGTATCCATTACAGGGCTCGTGTCTGCTTTCACTTTGTACTCAAGCAGACACGAGCCCTGTAATGGATACTACTAGCAAGGATCAAAGGGATCGAGACCAGAGTGATCCTTCCTTGCACGCATGGCTGCAAAACTCAGCTAGGCTCAGCCGTTCTGCTTGAAAAGTGAAAGTAGGAAAGGAAACACGAGCCCTGTAATGGATACTACTAGCAAGGATCAAAGGGATCGAGACGAGAGAGTGTTTCCTTTTCTTCGCGGGAAGCGGGAGGGGAAGACCTGGCCTCTGTAGAAATTTTTTTGAAACATTTAATTTACAAATTCCATAGCCATCAAATGCCTGGACCTATAATTCTGAAATTTCTGACACATATCTACCCCTAACCCATCTACAAAGTGAGCAATGTTCAGACTTCTAACTTTTAAAATAAAAAAGTTATAGGCGTTTCTTTCCTCATTGTTTCAAAAATACCTTGCCACCACATGCCTGGACCCAGCTGTCTGAAATTTTACACACATATCAAGCCAAGTGGTACCTGTAATGTGCCCATGTTTCCTGTTTGTATCTTCAAAAATAAAAAAGTGGGAGGCGTAACTGTATTTACCCCACCACTACCCATTTTTCTAAAATTAATTGCCACACAAGGCAAGCACCTACGTTTCCGAAATTTCACACACATAGGTCCCAAGGTACCGCCTACAATGTGTCAAAGTTTCATGTGTGTAACTTTAAAAATGACAAAGTTATAGGCATTCCTGGGTATTTATTAAAAAATTAATTGCCACACAAGGCAAGCACCTACGTTTCCGAAATTTCACACACATGGGTCCCAAGGTACCACCTACAATGTGGCAAAGTTTCATGTGTGTAACTTTAAAAATGACAAAGTTATAGGTGTTTCTTTCCTCATTGTTTCAAAAATTAATTGCCACACAAGGAAAGCTCCAATGTTTCTGAAATTTCACACACATATCAAGGCAAGTGGTACCTGTAATGTGCCCAAGTTTCCTGTTTGTATCTTCAAAAATAAAAAAATGGGAGGCATAACTGTATTTACCCCACTACTACCCATTTTTCTAAAAATTAATTGCCACACAAGACAAGCACCTACGTTTCTGAAATTTCACACACATAGGTCCCAAGATACCCCCTACAATGTGGCAAAGTTTCATGTGTGTAACTTTAAAAATGACAAAGTTATAGGCATTCCTGGGTATTTATTAAAAAATTAATTGCCACAAAATGCATGCACCAATCTTTCTGAAATTTCTCACAGATAACTACCCCTAACCAGTCTACAATGTGCCCAAGTTTCATCCTTCTATCTTTAAAAATGAAAAAGTTATAGGCGTTTTTGTAAAACAATACTTGGCTATGGGAAAAAGCATTCAAAATGGCGTCCGATCCGGATCGGACCTCATCGGATCGGATCGGATCGGATCGGAGGTTGTCCGGATCGGATCGGATCGGATTTTCCCGATTTTGGGTCGGATCGGATTCGGATCGTGGATCGGATCCGATCCGATGCACACCCCTAGTGAATTCCATAGTTTAACAATGCGCTGTGTGAAGAATTAGTTCCTTTTATCTGTCCTGAATCTCCCACCAATCAGCTTCATGGGATGATCCAGAGTTCTAGTATTATGGCAGAGGGAGAAAAATATCTTGCTATCCACATTCTCCACACCATGCATAATTTTGTACAATTCTATCAGGTCTCCCCTTAGCCTCCTTTTTTTTCCAAGCTGAACAATCCCAGCTGTTGTAACCTTCCCTCATAAGAGAGATGCTCCAGTCTCTTGTTCATTTTAGTTGCCCTTTTCTGCATTTTTCCCAGTTCTACCATATCATTTTTAGGTATGGTGACCAGAACTGTACACAGTATTCTACGTGTGGTCACACCATAGATTTATATAAAGGCAGTAAAATGCTGGCAGTTTTATTTTCAATTCCTTTTCTAATAATGCCTAACATGGAGTTTACCTTCTTTACAGCTGCCACATGCTGGGTTGACATTTTTATTGAGCTGTTCACCACAACCCAAAGATCTCGTACTTGGTCAGTCACTGCAAGCTCAGATCCCATCAGGTTATACTTGAACTTGAGATATTTTTTTATTCAGTGTGCATCACTTTACACTTGCTTACATTGTTGCGTGGGGGATGGGGTGGAACCACACATTTTTTTCTGAAACTTCACATTGTGTGTCTCGTTGCATTTAAAAAAGTGGGCTGCACATGCCTAAGAAGTGATCAGATATTAGCATCTCATAGGTGTGTGCATGTGGTGTAGAATCCCTCCAGGGCTGGATGCCAGATTTCTTCCCACCCATGTTGGAGAAGATCTGAGAAAAAAACATCTATTTCTGCTTGCTATTCTTACTAGCTCAGGGTGCATAAGAACACCTACTCTAATCAGTAAGGCCTAAAGAGCCAGCAACATTGAGCTCCATCACACCAGCGATTTAGTGCACTCTTGCCATGCCTGGTGTGCAAATTTGTAGCACGGTACTCACATGATGCCGTGCCTGCCCTGCTGACATCCTGCCTCTTCCCCAGTTTTTCCTAGACTTCCCACATCTAATCCCCCCCCCCCCGGTTTGCCTCCATGTTTTTTTACCTCTGAGGCAGAAGTGCATCACGTTTATGATCCCTTTCACCTGAATAGCTTCTCTTTCGCTCCTACTCTTGTTAGCTCTTCCATTCTGCTCCACTCCACCTCTCCTCTTCTCTTTCTCCCCCCAGCCAGGTCCTGTCAGATGAGTACTTCAACCAGACCACCCTTCTGCCAGGCAAATATGGAATGACCCTTTAGTCTGGCTCTTTGGGAGCATCAAGGGAGTCTAATCCTGCCTCTGCAGAGATTCAGGCATTGCATGATTTTAAAAAACGCTCCTGAGCCTGGGTGCACAGTTTGGGTTTTATATTGAGGCTTGGAGCTGGCTGCTGGGAGAGACTGCTTTTCCCTGCCAGGACCTGATGCAATCCATTCAAGCCCCCAGTTCCTATAAAACTACACAGAGACTTAGGGTGCATTAAATGTGCTTAGGGAAAATCACCCAGACTTTTAGTATTCTAGGAAAGGTGTCAGCAGGAAGAGGTGGGGTCAGCAGGACAGGCATGGCATCATGTGAGTACTGTGCTGCAAATCCACACACCAGGGAAAAGCCATCTCTCCCAGCAGCCAGCTCCAAGCCTCAATTTAAAACCCAAACCTTGTACCCAGGCTCGAAAGCATTTTTTAAAATCATACAATGCCGGAATCTCTGCAGATATACAATTGTACTCCCTCGATGCCCCCCAAAGAGCCAAACTAAAGGGTCATTCCATTTTTGCCCAGCAGAAAGGTAGTCTGGTTGAAGTACTCATCTGACAGAACCTGATTGGAGGGAGAAAGAGAAGGGGAGGAGTGGAGTGGAAGAGCTAACAAGCATAAGAGTGAAGGAGTGAAAGAGCAATCAGGTGAAAGGGATCATAAGCTTGACGTGCTTCTGCCTCAGAGGTAAAAAAAACATGGAGGCAAATGGGGGGGGAATTAGGTGTGATGGAAGTCATTGTCTTCCCTATTGATTTACTTCCACATAATCTGAGACACATGGTCAAGCTACACATGATGTTTAGTCACATAAATGTTTTCCCTGAGAGTTTTCCTTTTAACGCAAACCAATTGGATTGGAAATTGGCACAAGGAAAAGGGAGCACTTATCTCTTTCCCTATAGGATTTATCACAATTGCCCCTCTGATCCGCTTATTGTCCTACAGGGAGAAAGATACCAATACCCACAGAAATATGGTCAGTAGCACAAGAGATAAATCCCCCTCACACACATAGAATCTGATGCAGCTTTTAGCTTCTCACAGCTGCTTTGAGTGGGGGGGGACACCACAACACAAACCACGGAAAACATTCACACATCTGAGCAACATGGGTGTTTTGACCCACAGGTAAAGGGTTCTTTGTAAAAAGCTAGAGAGGCTTTGCTAGAATTCTTTCCCAATACACTTGAACTACTTCCTCCCAGTTTCCTTTGTTTTTGCTTGCATACAGGGCCATGCAGGGGGGTGCAGGGGGCCAGTTGGCCCGGGGCCCACGATTTTGAGGGGGCACTCTGACGAGGAGAGCCCCCCCCCCAGCTTACGCTACTGCTTCCGTAGCATAAGCAGCCCAGCGAGAAGCGAGGAGCCTGCCTTGCGGAAACAGCGCAGAAGCCACAGTCAGTCTACAAGCTCCAGAGGGCCATGCCGCATGCGGGGCGGGGATATATGTGCCTTGAGGTGTTGTAGAACAGGTTTAATATGAAGGTGTTATGTACAATGGACATAGTGGTGGGCATGCCCCCTGGGGTGGCCATGTTATCCTCCTTTTTTGAAATGAGGGGGCATACACTTCCCATCTGGCCTGGGCATATTACCAGCTCTGCACGGCCCTGCTTGCGTATAGGAATGAGCCACTGAGATGCATAATAAGGGGAGGGCTCTGCCAAAACCTCTCTCAGGGCAGCTTGGAACAATTTAATTATAAAGAAGAAATATATTCAACATTCTACCAAGCATCCAGTTTTAAATGTGTCATTTGTCATTCACTCTTCACTAACAAGAAGCATTTTAATAACAAAAAAATACACTATTGTTTAAATATATTCCTAACTTTCCTTCCAAATCTCTTAGGCAGCAATCCTATGTGTACTTTTGTCCCATTGAATGCAGCGGAGCTTATGTCTGAGAAAGCATGCATAGGATTGGGATTGCGTCTGGGTTAAACAACTCTTTATAAATTATACTTTTCCTTCAGAGGGTTAACCAGAGGCCCCTTTTTCTAGAAAAACACAGACCTGAAACCCCTACTTGCCTTTGCTAAACTGTTCTCATGGATTTTGATGGTCTAAAAGGATTGTTCCATGTTCACTCTTAACTGACACTTCAGTGCACCCAGCAGAAGTTTGGGGGTGCAACTTTTTGGTGATCTCAGGTAAATACGACTGGCTCTTGACCCCAGGAAGGGAAAAGTCAAAGTTCTTTTGGAAATGACACACTGTGACCTGCAGTCTGCTGTAGCACATTAAGTCTGACAAATGTTCAGAAATGATTACTAACACAAGCAATGAGAGGGAGCGCTTTGGTTATTGTACCCAGCGGTTAACCTTCTGTAGGGTGGGATCATTTGGAAGCCACGTCCCCCTGCCTAAGGATAAACACAGCCTTATAACACCATTAAAAGGGTTTTCTACATCTTCCTTCTGTGTTAATGTGGTTCAGTGCTTCTGTCATGAAAATGAACTCAAAGGACAGATTCCCACACTCTGATTCACAAAGAACATACTATGCAACTTGTATCAAGGTGGCATTTTAGACTTCCCCAAACATATGCACATCGAAGGAGCTAACTGTGATGTTATGTAACACTGGAGAGGCCAGATATACAGAAAAAGAATTAGGAGAGAGGGATTTACAGTGCAATTCTATGCTTGATTACTCGGAAGTAAGTTCCATTGAGTTCAATGGGACTTACATCCAAGCATAGTATTGCAACCTGGATGAATAAGATGATGTGAGAGGCAACCTATTCAGTAAAAAAAAATAATTATTGTTATGTGGTGGGCAGTTGGGCACTTGGAGCTCAGCAGAGGCAAAGCATCCACAGATCAAAATGTGGAAAAGTAGAGGTCAGTCAAAGCAGTCACATGTTTGTGCAGGAAGTAGACAGGAGTTCAAAGTGTGGGTGTGAAAAGTGGTGCCAACGCACAAGCCTTGAGAAGCTAATGTATATAAGTGAGAAGTGCGAATGGACAAAGTAGTATCTGCCACCCACAACACCCACCCTAATGTTAGAGTAGATATACTTGTGACAATCATACACAAGTTTCAAAAACAAAATTGAACTTTAAAAATAAAAAAGCCAGCCAGCCAGCCAGCAGCTTGTACCGGAGTGAGGATACAATCAGAAAAGATATTTGAGGGAAGGGGAGAATGTATCACAAAGAGTACAGCAACAAAGTACAGCAAAATCTACAAAAGTAGAAGTGAGTGAAGTTAATTTCAGTTAAATTGGATGTCTCACTTGTTATTTCAGTAATGTTAGCATTAAGATGTTATGTAGAACAGATTTGTCTTAATTGTGTGCTGTAAAATCAGACATGTGACCAAGGCTATATTCAGGTGGGCACACCTAGGCTGACCAGATAAAATCCAGGTCAGGGCTCATGTAACTTTAACAGTTGTAGAGAAAAGGGAATTTCAGCCAGTGTCATTTGTATGCAATTAGTTCCTGGTGAAATTCCCTCTTCATCACAACAGTTAAAAGTTGCAGGGGCCCTGCCTTCTTTTGTATATAGTCACCCTAGTATAGTGCCTGCAACTTTAACAGTTGTGATGAAGAGGGAATTTCACCAGGAACTAATTGCATACAAAAGGCACTGGCTGAAATTCCCTTTTCTCTACAACTGTTAAAGTTACATGAGCCCTGACCTGGATTTTATCTGGTCACCCTAGGCACACCCCCTTGGTGCTGGACACACACCCTGAGGGAGGACATGTTAGAGGGGATGCCCCCTTGGGAGCCGACCATGTTGTCCTCCTTTTTGGTTTCCAAATTATGGTCACCCTACTATCAACACATCCTGAAAATATTCATTTGGGTTCATAAAGACTATGGAGGGGAATAAACGCTGGAAATGGAGAATAATTCTGCTATAGGCTGTTGTCAAACCCATTTCTACTTCTTTTCTAATCAGAATTCTTTACTTTCATTATTATCAGTGGTTGGAGAGAAAGGGAGTAGTGCCAGGAGAGTCCCAGAAGGATGGATTTGGCCCCTGGGCCTGAAGTTCTGCACCCCAGTCTTAAAAGCAGAATGCAGCAGATGATTGGATCTGGAATGGTATCATAGAATCATAGAATAGTAGAGTAGAAAGGGGCTTATAAGGCCATCAAGTCCAACCCCCTGCTCAATGCAGGGATCCACCTCAAAGCATAACTGACAGATGGCAGCCGAGTTGCCTCTTGAATGCCTTTAGTGTGGGAGAACCCACTACTTCCCTAGCTAATTGGTTACATTGTCATAATGCTCTAAGAGTCAGGAAGTTTTTCCTGATGTCAAGCCGGAATCTGGCTTCCTGTAACTTGAGCCCATTATTCCATGTCCTGCACTCTGGAATCATCAAGAATAGATCCTGGCCTTCCTCTGTATGACAACCTTTCAAATACTTGAAGAGTGCTATCATGTCCTCTCACTATTGTATTTAAACAATGAGAACCCAATTTACTTAGACCTCCATCAAACCTAATTTTCCCCTGGTTGGCCTCTGCATTTTTTAACCTCTGATACAGAAGTGCATCAAGTTTATGATCCCTTTTACCTGAATAGCTAATTTTTTGCTCCTTCACTCGTTTGCTAATCCACTCCACCCCTCCCCTTCTCTTTCTCCCTCCAGTCAGGTCCTGTCAGATGAGTACTTCAACCAGACCACCCTTCTGCCGGGCAAAATTGGAACAACCCTTTAGACTGGCTCTTTGGGGACATTGGGGGAGTACAATTCTGTCTCTGCAGAGATTCAGGCTTCTATAATTTTAAAAAATGCTTTTGAACCTGGGGTGCAAGTTTGGGTTTTATATTGAGACTTGGAGCTGGCTACTAGGAGAGATGGCTTTTCCCCAGTTCCTTTAAAACTGGGTTTAGGCTGCATTAAATGCACTTAGGGAAAATAATCCAGGCTTTTAACGTTCTAGGAAAAGAAGGAAAAGACTGGGGAAGAGTCGTGGTGTCAGCAAGACAGGCATGGCAATAGTGCATTAAATCGCTGATGTGATGGAGCTCTTAGACTGCATGATATGTCATCAGGATATTTTCTGTAAATATAATAACCTGCAATGTCTTTTATTCTTTTGTATTATTATTTCTACGTCATCATTTATATTATTGTAACCTAATTTTGAATGTTTGGAATTTGCTCTCAGTAGGACAAATTATGCTGAGAGTATGGAATTAAATGTGAGGAATAGTAGTTGTGAAGATTAGCAAAACAATTTAAGGATCTTGACACGGAAAATCAGAGGCAACACAGAGATGACGACCAACTGAAGTGTCATTGCAGAGCCATGGGACGGCCATCCACTGCAACTCCTGTCAAACAAACTGCCTTAACTGGGCTCTGTGGAGAGAATAGTCATGGCCATGGATCACGAGAAATAACATTCTGTAACAATGTCCTGCTGAGTAGAGCCCAGCAAACAAGGACAAAGAGGTGAAAGTGAAATGTAAGCAACAGTTCTGGAGATGTGTAGGGTGACAACAGCTACCGGCATGATGAGTTTCTCTCAAGATGGCTCTAGTTTCTGCTTCCCTTCAGAGCCAAATTACATATAACCTTAGCTGTGTAGCTCTGGCCTTGAGTGCAGGGTATGTTTCTTACACAAACTGCTATCCTGTTTCAACATACCTTATGTATCATACTATCCCTGAGTGTGTGTGTGTGTGTGTGTGTGTGTGTGTGTAAGGGTACCTTGAAAGCGGACGGTGGGCTTATATATTGCAGTCACTGCTACAGAGCAGAATGTATTTAAACACAATTGTATAATGATTTAGCTTTATTTTTATCTGTGTCCATTAGCAGTTATGCTTTGAAAATACTGTGGCTTCGTTTGTACTGTGCGCTCTTGCATTATTTATTTATTTGTTTGTTTGTTTTGGTGTAATATGAATTTGATTGTGACTGGGAGTCTCTTTTCAAAACTAGCATCTTCAGAAAAGAAAAACAAACATGAAGTCACAATTTCCTTCAGGATAGTGGGAGGGAGGAAGGGAGAGTGATAAGATCATCTGAAAGTTGATTATGTGTTTTCCCAGGATGAGATTTCTCCTTGAAATCTCTTGAATCATTTATCCCTCTTCATATCTACAATTTCTACATGGTTCTAAACATGTTGAAATTTTGTAAGTGAAATAAGTTCTCAATAGAAAATGTAACCTTGTATTAAATACCCTGAAGGTTTACAGAAAAATGAGCTCCTAGGAAAAAATATATTATATAAATGAAACTGCTAATAGGTGCTCTTCTCTTCCTACAGGTGGAAACCTTGCTTAAAATTTTGGGGATGTTGTGGAGAATGAGCACTGGAATTTACAGCAAAGATGGATGGAGTGGTAAAAGAGAACTTTAGTCGCAAGTAAATTATGGCACTAGAGACCTCTGTATCGTCTCCTGTGGGAGACTAAAGTCCCCCTACCCAGTCCTCTAACTTCCCTTTTCTAAAACAGCACTGGATATAACAGGGATCTTCTCCCCATTCCCAGGTTTTAATGAAATGCTCTTTCTTTTCTAGCCCTATTCAGGCATTAGAAAAAACACACACGAGCAGGACGGTACCATATTGAGTTTTTCCACCCCTTAATGCAGCATGCCCCATGCATAGGGTGACCAGATAAAATCCAGGTCAGGGCTCATGTAACTTTAACAGTTGTAGAGAAAAGGCAATTGCAGCCGGCATCATTTGTATGCAATTAGTTCCTGGTGAAATTCCCTCTTCATCACAACTGTTAAAGTTGCAGGGGCCCTGCCTTCTTTTGTATATGGTCACTCTAGTATAGTGCCTGCACCTTTAACTGTTGTGATGAAGAGGGAATATCACCAGGAACTAATTACATACAAATGACCCTGGCTGAAATTCCCTTTTCTCTACAACTGTTAAAGTTACATGAACCCTGACCTGGATTTTATCTGGTCAGCCTACCCATGCACCATTTAGCTGCACTACCAGATGTGTCTGCAAATATTACTAAATTATTCTGAATTTACACATTAATTCTTTCATTTTGTTTGCTTTGCTGGGACCAATTTTTTCTTTTTTATATATCCCACAGCCCAAGACAAAATTAGGCTGAGCCTATCTACACACACAGGATAAAACACTTAGAAAACGTTTTTAAAACTGTATATGGAGTGTGTCCTGGGCCCCAACAGTTCTCAAAACTGTTATAAACCATTTTAAACAATTTTAAAGCATTTTAAAGCATTAGTGTAGATAGGCTCGTTATTCTAACTCTACATTTGTATCCTGTATATTTCTGTGGAACTCAAGGCAGTGTTGAGGAAATCTAGGGTGACCAACTGTCAGGATTTCCCCGGATTTGTCCTGGTTTTTGTTCTATCCTGGGTGTCAGGGGGGATTTTCTGTAATTTTCTATAATGTCCTGGAAAGACAAGCTTTCCCCTTTAAGGCCACATTAGCGTGGTTGGAGGGAATGATGAGCTTTCTGGAGGTGGGTTATTTCCCTCCCACTGCTCCAATCAGGACCTTACAGGGGGAAGTATGTCATTCCTGGACATTATAGAAAAGGACCCGATTGGAGCAGTGGAGGGTGGGAATGACACACTTTCCCCTCCTCCACTCCAATTGGGGCCTTTAAAGCAGTGGGGGTGAATGACAGGCTTTCCAGAGGCCCCGGAAAGCCACTTTCCCACCCCCACCCCACTGAGGGTCCTCTTTTTTGGTTTCCCAAATGTGGTCACCCTAGGAAATCTCTCATCCAAACACTGACCAGACTTATAACTTAGGCTGACCATATGAAAAGGAGGACAGGGCTCCAGTATCTTTAACAGTTTCATAGAAAAGGGAATTTCAGCAGTTGTTATTTGTATGCATGCAACACCTGGTGAAATACCCTCTTCATCACAAAGTTAAAGCTGCAGAAGCCCTGCCTTCTTTTGTACATGGTCAAGAGGACAGGGCTCCTGCAGCTTTAACTGTTGTGATGAAGAGGGAATTTCACCAGGTTAGTATGCGTACAAACAACACCTGCTGAAATTCCCTGTCCTTTGCAACTGTTAAAGATACAGGAGCCCTGTCCTCCTTTTCATATGGTCACCCTATATAACTGCTTTAGCTTCAGCAAGGCTAATGCATCATGTGCCATCAAACCATTCTTTGGAATTTAATTTATGAAACGTGTCTTTTTCTAAGGTAAAATTGAAAGAAAAGCATCTGGACCTTTATTTTCTTCACATAAATTACTTCTCTTTAATCCAACAATATCTCTATATATTTGGAATGTAAATTATCAAAATGAAAATAAAACAAAATACAAATAAAGGACTTGATCCAAGCCTAGTCATGCTTAGAGTGGTCAATAAATAAGTTCCAGAATCTATATTAATGTAATCCTTTTATTAGGTCAACTCAGAGGTCACAAAAATGTGCATGCTTTAAAGATTGTGTATCCCTGGCCTATACCTGCTGTTACAGTTCCACACAATGACTACCAACATCTCAGGCTAGATCTACGCTACTGCTTTGTAGAGGTATTGAAGTGCACTGATAACTGTTGAAGCACAATCTACATTCCATATACCACTTTCATACAGCAGCATCAGATGGGGGGAATCGTGTTTCCCTACTGTCGCTATGGCCTCCTGCTGCTGTCCCACAATAGTCATGGTTTCTTTACATGAGGAAAGAAAAAGGAAGCAGCAATGGCCACATGGCCCATTCAGTGGGCTTTTTAATGTGTTACTTTTCCTGCATATAGCAGGAAGTGGTGTCAAGTTTTGCTTTTAAAAAATAAGTCATATTTACCGGGGTCTATTTTATCGTGGAAAAAAGACCAGAAGGGGTGGGAAGTGGACAGAATCATCAAAAGGATGCACAAAAAACCGTGAGTGGGCAATAACGAGTGTGCGATAAAACACTCATCTGATGACACCCATAGTGTTATATCCTGCTTTTTATTCTACATTCATAATGATTTGACACAAGGTGTAGAACTGGCCTCAGTCCCAGCCCAAACTGCAACCAAGTTTCCTTACAACATTAATCTGCATTCCTATAAAAATGTGCAGTAGTACTATAAGGAAACCTGGTGGGGGCTGGTTTACCAGAAGCAGTGTATTACTAGAAACAATATCCAGTGGTATGAAAGAGCAAGCAAGGCAGGGCTGTTAATAATCCAAGCCTACCCAGGAAATGAAAAGAGTAATACTACGTGAGAGCAGTTTTGTACTGCCACGTATTTTGGGGCTGATCTTGGTTTTAAAATTTATCCAGTGAAGAACTCTTGACATACTTCCTTCCTCCACCCCCTGAAATTACCAAACTGCTCTTTAAACTCCCCCAAATTCCAAAACCCATTAGAGGACTGACAGTAGAGCTCTCCAGAAGGGAAGTAGTAGGTGGATAAATAGGGCATATATACTGGTAGCATTTTCCCTTTCAAAATCTGTCCAGTCCAATATCATACCGGAAACATCTATTTTTTTCTTCTTTAAGTTTAAGGAGTAGCTGAGATGTTTGGAGTGGGGTAAAGGTTACTGAAAATGTTACTTCATGGGAGTGGGGGATTCAGCCGCACACAAGGAATATGTAAATATAATCTTCTGGATCGTAGAGCATGGATTAAAATATTGTTTAGATGCTACTCCAAATGGATGCTGCTATACAGTATCTATGATCCCACAGTCTGCATTTTGGTTCATTTTGTTATAATTTTAAATAAAATTCTATGCCTTAAGCAAAAAGCAAGGAGTCTCTGCATTATTTATAATGTCCAGGTTAGTAAATGAAAACACAAATACTGAGTACAGCTGTAGAAGTTAATAAAACTTCAGGTTTGAACTAGCATGTGAAAAGAACAATATTATTGGAAACTTGTGGTCAAATGTGAAGCTTGAAAGAAATATTTTAGCACAATCACAATATTAAATTGCAAACATTATTTAATTTATCTTCCCTGAAGTGACTGAGGGGAAGTATACCAAAAAGCCCTATTTGCCTAAACTAGGAAATAAGTCAGTGATCGAATTGGCAAATGACGTAATCAAAAGCTGACAAGGGACAATATAATGTTACTATTGTAACAGCACTCACCCATGTTGTTTTGACTTGGACTCGCTTTGGAATAAATATTGTAGCGCTTTCATTTCATAATCAAAAAAGCAAAGTCATAAAACAAAATAAGTTCTTCTGACTGATTTCTTGGTTTAAAAAATATTGAAAAATATCAGCTCTGGCACATCTGTAGGAAAGGAATGTTCCCCCCAATTACCAAGATTTGGAAATATATATGTTTATTAAAAATTAAGGTATTTGCCATTCAGTATTGGAGAAAGTAGGAACTTCTGTCATCCTATGCATTTCAGTTGTCACTTTGAACTTTGGAACAAAGGCCAGACTTACATAAAAAGTATTATGAGATTCCACAACTGGCATTTTTATGGCCTTATTAAACTACATTCAAGTGGTATAAATTATATGCAATGAAAATGAATAGGTTCTCTGACTTTATTTTAATATCAGAAGCATGCTTATTAGTTTGGAGGAGGGTGTTGTTTTCTGAAGAGAAAGGGGCCTTGTTGTTTTTGTTTTCTTACCTTACCAGCTGATGTTGTGTGGAAGTCATAAATGTCAGATTACATTTGGTTCACAGAGTAAAATTGTTATTAAATCATTTTAGCTAATGAGCAGTTCTTCTCACTAAGTCATGCTGCAGGTGTTAATTTAGATTCAAAGCATTCCTGCTTATTATAAAGCATATTAATTTCCCATGTGTAGGAGATGCATAAACCAGAATTTACAGTTAAAAAGGTCATCATCACTCTAGGAGGAGTACTCATGGAAATTCTGTGTTTCTTACCCCTCTGTTTTTTCTGTCAGTAAGAAAACTAGTTACTTATTGGAATAATCTCCATTTCTTCCAGATTTGGATGTGGTGAGGAAGGTGAGAACTGTCTATTTATGATTGTTAATTCAATCAAATATATATAAATTTAAAACTAATCATTGACTAGGATTGAGACTCAACAAAAACACAAGCAGAAGAGAATTGTGCTGGTACTACACCGCCACTAAGTACGTTGCACCAGCGGGACCCACAGCCAACACAATAGAACAAACGCTCTCCAGTTGTCTTTAAACATCACCAGGTATTTAGATAATTTTTAAAATGACAGTGTTTTTAAATACTACTTTTAAACCGAATACAATAGAACCGTGGAGTCTTCCTCAATAGATATAACTTGTAACAGTTTATATACAGTACAAAATTTGTACTTGTAATAAAATGTACTGAATATAAACTGTCACGAGTTATATCTATTGTAACACCTGAGGAAAACTTCCCATTCTAAACAGAGTTCCGTCATTGCTTTAGAGGCTCATCACACCCCGGTTTGATGCACACCCGCCACAACTTTGATCCACTTTTTCAGCACTGGACTCGCATGACGTCATCCTCGTCATGCTGTTCTCTCACCCTGAACGCGCCGTTTCTCATTTCTCTGACGATTTATCCCTGAACGGCCAAAGTCCGGAAACGAAAATTGGAACAGGCCAAGCTGGGGTATCGCAGCAGTACTGACCACATGTAATTCAAAATGCTAGACTCGCATAGGAAACGGAGGGGGAACCTGCAGAAGCAAACCGGGTAAAAAACAGTAGGTGTGATGAGGATTTTAGACACAACTGGAGAGTGTTTGGTATAACCACTCTGTAAAATGTGTAGAGAAAACGTTTAGTAACATCCTTTCTGATATTGTTGGTTGAAAATCTAATTATCTATTAATACCAATTATATATTGTGTACAAAAGAATTTAGTCCAGTATATTGGTTGCTTGCACTTGTTTGGATTTAACTGAGAAAGAGAGCCAGGGAACAAGGGCATTTACTCCATTGCAGTAGCATCCCAATAGACAGTTCCAATCTGAATATGAATCTCCCTGGCACTGAAGTCCCACTCCTTAATAATGAAAAGTTTTCAGGACAGGGCATCAGAGTACCCAGCCAGCTGGTGATGTCGGCCAATCAGTATTGTCCATAAGGTCAGAAAGCCAATCAGGGAAGCTTATGTCATTGATATTTCTATACCTCTTAATAATGAGGACTAAGTTGGACAACTACATTTATTTTCTAATAATAAACTCATTTAGCATTTTAATCAGGGAAGGATAGGATATCTACCTCCATCTTCTCCGGGACAGTCTGGCTAGGAACTTGTGAAAATCCCCATAGCAATTCTGGATATTTGCTAGATTTTTTTTAAAGTATTGAGAGGGGAGGGGACACACAGATAGGCAAATTAAGAAATCGAACAGACTAGTGTTCCTGACCCCAACTAAAATGAAACTTTGCCCTTAAAAATGGAATCATACCAAGCTGCCCATTATTATAAATTATGATAAAGGTAGATTTATCACACAAGCATCCTGCACTGGAGTAGAATTTTTGAAGATAATGCAGCTTAAAATAAACATGAACAATAACATAATATTGATTGATTGATTTGATGCACTCCACCTTTCTATCAAGAACAGTAGCACTCAAGGTGGCTTACAATCATAATTAAAGAAATTCATAGTAAAAAGATTTGTAAAAATTGTGTTAGCATGATCAAAACCAGAGTCAAACCATCAGGTAACCAAATTGTAAGCAATAATAATAATGTGGTGGCAAGCATGTTTGATTATAGGATTGTTTTCACAAGCAGTAGTATAAATATGGTACATATATTGGATTGGATCCAGACTTAGTCATATGTACAGAAGAACCATCGAAATCATGACTTAACTTAAGTTCCATTAATTCCAGTTGTTCTAAGCATGACTGAGTCTGGATCAATCTATTATTTTGTATTTTACAGATTGTGAGTTGCAGCTATCACAATCTCTGGCGTAGGTAAGTTGCAGCACATACAGTTTTTTCTGCCTACACTAATTTTATGTGTGATTTTCTCATTTTTTTTTCAAAACATAAAGAGGCTTTACTTCTTGCCCACCAGAATGCTTTGCTTCTCATCCCATATTCTGCTGTGGTGCTGCCAGCATCAGATACAACTTTACCTGGTTTAACCAAAAGCATACAAAATCTAGAATGAAGTATCAGTTCTTTGGAAGGTTTTCCCATATGCTTTAAACTGTATTAAGAAAATGTGGTTCCCTCACACACCATCTGGTGTTCTGGGACTGATAGTAAATCCATGTTCAATGAACCATGAGCACTATAGAATTTTAACAAGGATGACATCTAAGACATCATCCCGTTACTTATATAAACTCAGTTCTGGAAATGGGATGGCACTAATGTACTGCAAAGAAAACTAACTTGATATATTGTCATTAAGCAAGACTTCTAAAAAGCTATGATAACTTTGGTTATCTGATATCTCTAGTATCTTACCGTCTCTCTTTTCTAAAAAGATGTGACTTCTTTGTTGTCAAAGCAGCCTTCAGGTCTGCCATGAAATTTTGAAGGTTGTCCGAGGACCTCTGGTAAACTAAATTCATATGTCTTCCCCACCCCCCGCCTCCCTCTCTGGACTAATAAAGGCTACACTATGTTCCCTTTGAAATCTCTCTGCTGGAGAGTTGCAATTTATTTTCAGTGAATGTATCCGCATATGGGATGGTCAGGGTTTTATGGTTCATCCATCTGTATCTCCAGAGTGTCTGAAATTAGTCTCTGGGCACTGCTAACATCAGGTGTGGTCTACTGCAAAAGACTTGGTATTAGTTACATCATGTTTAGCTTCTTGAGGACTCTTATGTTCTATAGTGACAAAACATAACATACAAATCTCAGAGTTCTTGAGTATATATTCCAAACCATCAATGCATACAGATATTGCATTAAGAAGGCATGGAGCAATTAAAATTCTAAATATTTTAATGGTGTATTCTATTTTTATTAGAAAATTCAAATGGATAGAAAGATAGATAGATAGATAGATAGATAGATATCAAACAGACATTACTAAATAAAATAGGTCTTCTATTGTTGCTGTTTTTTCTTGAGTCATTAAACCCTTTGAATATGCGAGGATGTAATAGCTCAGCCAAGTAAAAGATATTAATTAAAAATACTACACAACCACTACAGGGTTCAATGTAATTCACACTTTCCCACCAGCCCTCAGTCGGAGGCCAAGCAGATGGCACTGCATCCAGCCATCACCTGAAATGGGAATCTTGCGGATGTAATGGAAAGACCCATTCTGATTAACATTGTGGCTTGTGTGGCTTGTGTGGTCCTCCACCCTTCCCCACATTCCATCACCTCCTTTGGCACACACCAGAACAGACGATCAGAAGCTTCCACTGTCCATTTTAAACTAACCAGAGTTTCCCATTACATTCAAACTTAGGGAGTGCTGGTTAGTTTAAGTTATGGTTAGTTTAAACAAACCAGGATCAGAGTCTGGATGTAAGTAGAGTACCTTGGATTTGGATGCAAGAAGGAACTCTGGTTAGTTATTTTTTGAAAAAGTGGATGATTCCAGTCTCCTCCTCTGGAACATGCCGTGTAGTCTTCCACAACGTAATGCTTCTTCAAACGAGCATTTTATTGCATGCTTGCAACTGGCCACTCATGGATTTTCACAGGTCATTTTGATGATGCAGTGATCCTCCTGTGCATTTCCTGCTCCATTTCCCAGTTTTAGCAATTTAAAAAAAACACTCAGAAAAGCCGACTCTTCTGAGATACATTGCTATTTCCTGCCATGTGCAGGAGAAGTTCCTCTATAAAACGCCCACTGGAGGACTTTGTACCATTAAACTGCACTGAATCGGTACAAGCCACGTGGTCACTTCTATTCCTGCTCTCTCCGTGTAATTGGAGCTCGTTACAGAAGTGGAAGAGAAGCGGTTTCAGAGCCAATGGTAAGGGAACGCAATTCCCCCCCCCCCATCTGAAGGAACTCCTAGTGTCTCCCAGGTGTTTTGAAAGTCAGCTCTCACCATTGGACATCCTGGTTGGGGCTGATAGGAGTTGTAGTCCAAAACATGTGGAGGGCACTAGGTTAGGGAAAGCTAGGCAAAGATGATAATTCTTTAGAGACAAGTTGAAGATTGTATGAAACAGACATTGTTGCCTGTGGTACACTTGCTAATTATTTTCTGTCCTACTATGGTCTCTGATCAAACAGGCCTTGCAAGTGTTTGAAATGCTACAAAATCTTGCAAACTTTGTTTGATCGAGGACTATAGTAGATAGGAAAAACATGTATCTGCCACGGGCAAAAAAATCTGTCCTACCATGCTCTCATGTCTCAAAACATCTGTTCCCAGCTTGTACCTAAATCTGAGATATAGTAATGTTGTACCCAGTGCTTGGTTAGCTGCCACCTGTATCTATTGAGCAGAGATGATGTTGTCTTCCTTGAAAATGAATAGCAAATTTTGCTAGCGATTTATTTGAAATATATTCTATGAACTGCAGGAAAAGCAAAATGAAAGCTGGAGCTGAGGTTGCACTTAGATCTCATTTCCGCTTTCCAATTTCTCCCAGATCAGGGATCATTCATTCATGAAATACGTAAGTCACAGGTATTAAGGAAAGGGGTTTCAAAGTTCTTACAATGGGGGGGGGGGGGAGTTACCAGCTGAAATGTGATCACACCTTCCCTTCCCTATCCCTCTTTTAACATAATCCTACATTTAACTTAATATTTGCCAGTTCTATTCTCTCTCTCTCTCTCTCTCTGCTGTCCCCATGCAATTGCAATGTCTCTTAGATTCACTCTGTTCTCCCATTCCCCTTCACAGTGCATTCAAACATTGCCCTCTCAAACAACAGTGATAGGTGAAATCCAGAGAAGTGAGCAAGACGGAGTAGAGGGGAGTCGTTTTTACTCCCCTCTGTGCTGGCATTGTGAACAGTACGGAAGTTACTGCTAGAGCAAACGACTGCTGTGAATTACCCATAGTGAGAAACTCAAAACACACACATCTCTCCATGGCCACATAGTAAGGAATGTTGTAGAAGAAGACCACACAGGTTGCTACTATTTCTTGATTCTCCATGGGCAGGAATCCCTCAATTTGGAGGATGTATCATTTGTAGATTTATGTACACATGGGATGAGTTCACCTCACTGGTAGCAGCAAAAAAGGGTTCTCAATAAATGGAATCCCTTCCATTTAATAAATGGAATGATACATTAACAGTCATTAATATGTATACTGGGATTGGAAGTGGAGTAGGTCTAACTGAGAAACAAATGGCAAACAGGAGGAAAGGAAAGGATTTTTAAAGGATTTTTATAATGGAAAGTCCATCATTAGCAGTCTTTCATGGGTTTTTTTGGTAGAGCCTGCCACTATCCCCATTAAAATGGCTCAACTCTTTGGCTTCCTTAGGGCCAAACTGCTTGTTTAAAGCATATTCTGCTACATATAAAACGGTGGGTGACCGATCCAACATTTAGCACAAACAGGGCATGTGAAGGGTGCTAAAACATCTTCCCTTACCACAGAGAAGGTAAGATGTTTTTCTGCTTGGCTGAGCTTTCATACCAGAAGTGAGCTTGTCTGGGAGAAAAGACTTGTGGGGAGAGACTACAGCAAAGGTGTTCAACCACAGGGCTGTGGGCTAAATCTGGCCTACCGGGGGTCCCAATACAGCTCTTTGTGGCTTCCCAGATGGCCATTCCCCTTCCCCTGATTCCACACCCATACTTCCAACCACTTTTCATGGGGAGGGGGGGTCCTGACTTTTTCATGGTTACCCCCACCCCAATTCTAAACGGTTGAAATGTCTCCCCTAAGGTTTACTTAGCTAAGCTGTGCTGTTATTTTGGGTATTTTAGCCCACCACTTTTACCTTTGCCCCTTCCATTACTAGAACACTACCCACAAAAACTTCTTCAAAATTGAATATTGCCCTCGAGTTGAGAGACGTTCGACACCCCTGAGCTACATGGAGATAAATGGTGGACGTGGGGAGAGTTCTGTTCCATACATACCATATACAGACATTGCTTTTGCTCTTAAAAAAATGAATTTGTCCTCCCACCACCCCTTCTTTATATGTGATCTGGGCAGATTCAGGTTCAAATGAATGTGTCTGTCACTATCATGTCTAGTTTTACCCTTATCCCATCATACTATGAACTCTTCGTATGTGTCAACGTAAAACATGTGTATCCTTTCTCTACTCTTACCCGTCCAACTCCACTTTGCAAAAGATGCATGGGAGTTTTTGTAAATTGGGGTCAGAATAGCACTGGATGTTTGGGAGGCTGGGGGCCTCTCGTATCAATGGATTTGCCTTGATTGTAAGCCACTGGAGTGTAATCATTAAATAGAAAATATGAATTCCAATTGTGTCCTGATGGCTTTCCTCATAAAAAAAATAAAATAAAAAGGTGGGGAGGAGGACGGAAGGAAGGAAGAAGGAAGAGACATTGACTTTCGGACTACACCTGTGCTGCATGCGTTCCGAGCATGGCAGTGGCGCACTTCCAACATCTGCTCCTTTCATTGAAGTTAGCTGCAAATTGAAATTCCATTGCAATGTTTTTAGACTCAGTTGAAGCAAGGAGACTGTCAGAAATCCTCTTTAAAGTCACCCTTATCCAAACAGGAAGCCGACCCCTGACCCCCGGATGTAACAATACACCAGTGGAAATTTCATTATCCTTGTTTCAGCTGTACTAAGTGAAAATTAATTGCGTAATTATCTGGATGAGCGCATGTGTAAAAGTTTACAATGTGCCAGTTAGATTATGTAATTCGTTAGTGGTACGGTTTGGTGCAGAGACAAGGCTGTTGTATAAGAAAATTAAAGATGTTCATAATTTTTGGTGGGCATGGAGGTGAACAAAATTTGCCTGAACAAACTTTGATAATGATAAAGAAACCCTATACAGAATATCGTAAGAGGATTCTCTCCTGGTGTAGCTACATCTGTTATGGAAAAGCTTGCTTCGTGTCATTTTTATTAAATTTAAATAGATTGAGTCTTAACATATTAAGGACACTGCTTGGTACATCTTCATATATGTTCATTTTTCTTTAATCCTATTCCAAAACTACAATTTATTTTATACTTAACACTTTACCAGTTGAATAAAGACTTCCACTTTGACTGTAATATTTGATATCTTAATATTACGTTTTCCTAATTAAACATTAGCAGCAAAGTGTGATCATAACCCAGTCCAAATATATATTTTAAATGTAGAATGAGTGTAGTACTGCATAGGGTTTGGATTTAGTTTGTTTTATTCATTGTTGTTGCTTTAATGACACACCTTCTGTAGTCTTGGAAGTAACAGAAAACATTACTTAGTAGAGATTATTTGCATTTCAAAGCTTCTGTGCTGTTTAGATAGCAAGATATCAGGATGAAAGGGGCAGCTTGGATCATTCCACATGACATCTTTGAAGGGATATATTCACTTTCAACAGCCTGGTTCATAGGAAAATAGTCTTTATCCACATGAATGCCAAGGAGGCAGCAGTGTTAAATGTATAATAATTCTCAACATTGCTACTATTATAAAAGGAAAATGCTAGAATGACACTTGATAAAATTGTGCAGATGTAACAGGGACTTCAGTAGGCTTCAGTAGTCTAGTATGAGACCCAACTATGGGCATATTTAAACAAGCGATTTATAGCACACTCGTCTCTGGCCACTCACAGATGTACGTGGGGCGTTTTGATCCCTCCGTGGTCCTCCTCAGCATCTCCCACTCCTTTTCCTGGTTTTGCTGTAAAAACAGTTTATTTATAAGCCATCTATACAGTAACATTTCCTACTATGCTAGATCATTTAAATAAGGAACCCATAAAATAGTGGACCTTGCTTGCAGAGCCTACATGGGAAGCATAATAGGAAGGGATGAGGTGGTATAAAGGTAGCAAAATAGATTGAACCTGTTTACACTGCAGGTGCTGGGTCCATTTTTAAATACTCCCATATATTTTATTTTATTTTTAAAAACTGCTTGTAAGTTGAAATCTAGTATCCATGGGACAAGAGGGCTACAACTAAATGCATTCCCCCTGTATTCTGAAGTGAAGTAGTCCTCTCTACCACCTTTAGGTTTCTATCATCTCATTCAGTCCATCATCCCTCACCCTTATCCATTACTGATCTCTGACACCAGCTCAGACTCTCAACCTCACCCTGGACCAAATAAAAAAGGAGAAGTTGAGCCAGGTATCATCTGAATACTAGGTCCCTGAATGACCTCACTGTTCAAGTAGGTGTTATACTGTAGAGCATGGATATAAATTTTATGCTTGCATCACCCCATAAGTCTATCGTCAGTGGAAAACAAAGGTCTCTCAGTACCATCTTCTTAGATCTGCCCACTAGGATTGCAATATGATGTTTCTATCCCCATGATCCAGAAATATATCACTACAAGTTACTACTAGTGCCAACATCCACTAAGAGATCCAGGAAAATGGATATCCATGTGATCCTTCCTGATTATTCTCAGGTACACGGATTCCATGGTAAACTCTATTGTATGAATGATTACTCAATATGTGTGGTCCTGCCAATATTTTCCATTATTACGGTGCACCTTTTAATGCAAATCTATCTGCAAACCCTGTAGGTGGATACAACCAGGAGAGATTGTGTGGAGGCCAATGCCATTATAAATGAGGCCAGGGTAGTAAAGTATGGGCTAGTTCTGTTTTGATCATGGATACTCAACCTGTGATCAAAGGTAAACCACCTTAAATGGATACGTTGCCATAGGGGAAGCTATTCACAATAGCATAACATTTTCGTGACAATCAATTTCTTGCAGTCGTCTATTCATGAAGGAGGGTGCAGAGACTTTCTGCATTCAAGATTCTCTTGCTTGCTGCATGACAAAACAGCTTGATCCGGAGTTATACCAAATATAGCCTGTCTCTATTTTGACCTGGATTAAATCAAGGAAATACAAACAGCAAGAAAGATTTTCTACATGGTGCTGGGTTAATGCAAGAAAAATAATAATTCATCACTATGTGTCCAATCATATCTTCATAGAACATTATCAAATATTCCTTAGACAACCAAACCAAACTGTATAATTTTATTTTCTTGGGGAAACAATTTGGAACTGCATATATTTTATCTGGTGTTTGAACAGAGCTCTGAAGGGAAATCTAAAAGCAAAAAAGAGCTTTGGAAGTCAACAGACTGGAAGACTAGGGGGAGTTGACTTTATGTCACAATAAATGTCGAACTGCAATGCTCTACTATCTACTCAGACATAGGTCCCATGGAGTTCAATGAGATTTACTTCCAAAGACGTCTGTCTAGGATTACAGCCTAAGAAGATGAAATTGACTGGCGATAATCAGCAAGAAAATAAACTGACTAGAAATTATTGGGAAATAATTCCCCTAGTAGAATCCTCTAATAGAAGAAGATAGCTACAATTGTCTAGGGTTGCAGCCTTGGATTTTACAGGGTGTGGAAACATACACTAAATCACAATAAGAGATGTGAAAGGTATCACCAATTTTACAGCCACAAATGCAGTCCTATTAGAAAGTCAGGAGGAGGAAGTTAGAGAGGACAAATTATTCCTTTGGAAGAATTTAAAACAACAACAACAGAGGAGGTAAAATGTAAAATAATACTGATGGCAAGCTAAAAATAAACTGCAGAGTATCAGATCTTAGAAATCATAACATATTTTCCTGAAAACAGAAATATAAGACAGCAAAGGGAATTCTTTCCTCACTGTCCCACTTTTATCCCAAAGATCAGAGGAAGTAAAATGAAAATTTCCTGGCATCCTGGGGCAATAAAATAATCTCTGTCTTCTTGTGAAACCACATTTGTGAGCGCATTGAACAGTGGTTCTTTGAGAATTATAAGTGCTATGTAAGCATCATTTTTCCCAGGAAACTAAGCCTTTGCTTATTTGCACAGATCTAGGCATGAATGTAATGAGAAATGAGAAATAAACCGGCCCAGTAGAGAGGCAGCCCTGAAAACTTGGCATGTTGTGTGGGTAGCTTATGAGACTGCAATTTGCACCTGGAAGAAGTAGTGGCAAACATCCCAATACCAATGCAATAAATCTGAAAATATGTCTGTAAATCCTTTCCTTAACTGGGTTTGTTACAAGAACAGGCAAATAAAGACTCAGAACTATCAAGTGGGGCAGCCATGTTTGGACTGTGCCACTCTTGAAAGTAGGTAGGGCATAATTTCTAGTTTACACCAAATAAGAATAGGAAAGTGCCTTCTCTGAAGTCAGACCATGGGTCCATTGAACCCAGTACTGACAACACTGACTGACAATGGGCCTCCAGTGTTTCAGGCAGAATTCTTTCCTAGCCCTACCTGGAAAGCCACAGATCGAATCTGGGACCTTCTGCATGCACAGCATGAACTCTGTCACTGAGCTTTGGCTCCTCCCTCCAAATAGAACCTGCACAGTTTCCCTGGGCATCTTCCTCTCAGGATGTGACATATCAGTCACCAGTGGAATGCAGAAATGACCACACATTCAGCTGGCAAGCTAGGATCAGGTTCTGGATGAACTTTTGGATGTGGGTGATTTATTCGGCTACCTGTGCACAATAGAACAAAAGCTTCAGCATGTATAACTTAGGGCCATGGAAGTCTAAGCTGGTTACCAAGTAGAAGCTTTTAGGTTCACATCGAGGTAAGAGTGCTGGTTAGAAATCTCTTTTGTGCTGGCTTTCATGTCATGTCTACATAGGAGATTTGTTGGAGTTGCCCTAAGCTATAGATCACCTAGTAACTATATGTCATTCCATCTTGGGCTTATTCACCTCCACAAGAGAGGTTTAATGCTCTTTGAAGGCTCATTATAAATTTTACCTCCACACCAGCGGAGCGCAAAACGGGCGTAGAGGCGCGTTATCTCCCGGATTATGCGCATTATTGCTCCGGCCGTTAAAGCGCATTTTCCCCGTGTGAACAAGCGATTATGCGCATTAACTTCTTGTAAAGCGCTTTTTGGACATCAATTAATGCGCTTCGCCGCCTCTCGCCACCTCCCGTGCAGAGGGATTAGGCGTAAATGCGCCTCCGCGATAGTGCGCATAATCTCACAACCGGGCGCAAAAGCGCATCCTTGTAGAGGGGATTTTTTTTTGGAATTCATGATTTTTTTATCCCTGTCATCTATGGCAAACAAAGAGGAAAAAAGATTCACTTTAACCATGTAATCCTATACGTTTCTACCCAAAATTAAATGCCATTGAGTTAGTCTCCCTAAATTCAAACTCTGAAATCTAGTATCCAAACTGTTTCTCTGTCCCTCTCTCTAACTCAGCCTTCCCTAACTTGCTGTCCTCCAGATGTTTTGGACTTCAACTCCCATCAGGTTCATGTGACCACTTCCATAATGGATCCTTGTGTCTCTTGGCTAATAAAAACAAGCAGGGAGGGAACAGCCAACTGGGCCAGGAAAGTGATTAATGTCTCTCTGTGAGTGGTCCTGGGCCACCTGAAAGAGGCAGTAGTGAGACCACGCCTAAAGAAATCCTCCCCGGACCCAGAAAAACTTAATAATTATAGGCCAGTGGCAAATGTTCCATTCCTGGGCAAAGTTCTGAAGTGGGTGGTTATGCGTCAGCTCCAGACTCTTGGATGAGACCCTTGGATGAGACTGATTATCTGGATCCATTTCAGTTGGGGTTCAGGTCAGGTTTTGGCACAAAAACAGCCTTGGTCACCCTGAACGATGACCGATGTTAAGAGGAAGACAAGGGCAGTGTGACTTTGTTGATTCTCCTTAATCTCTCAGCGGCTTTTGATACATTTATAATGGTATCCTTCTGTGACATCTGTCTGAGTTGGGTGTGTGAGGTACTGCACTGCAGTGGTTTCACTCCTACTTGTAGGGTCGTCTCCAGAAGGTAGTACTTCGGGAACATTGCTTGTTCCCATGGATTCTCCCCACGCTGTTCAACATCTACATGAAACTGTTGAGTGTGATCATCCAGAGTTTTGGAGTGCATTGTCATCATTATGATGACACGCAGCTCTACTTCTCCTTTTCATCTTCATCAGGTGAGGTTACAGATGTGCTAGACTGGTGCCTGATTGCAGCAATGGATAGCTTCAACTATGGGGTGGTATAGAAATGAAATAATAATATAATAATAATAATAATAATAATAATAATAATCCGCCCCAGCCAGCATGGTCAATGGTCAGGATGTTGTAGTCCAAAGCATCTAGAGGGCACCTAGCTGGATGGTGAGAACGAATTTCTAGCCTCTCAGGAAACACTGCCCACCATTTAAGAACATTAAAATATTCCCTGGGCACTCATCAGTTGTCCCTTCATTGTGATAGGTCTATTCATGGTACTTACAAAACACATTACAGATTCATTAAGGAATCTGAAATTCTCCAGGCATTCTAACTGGCACATTTCTAGCCTTGTTATGGAGCAATATGTTGTTATTGTTACTTGCCTATCACCTGGTTCAATGCCTGCTTAATCCACAGCTGAATTAAAATGAAGTACTTGGATTTAAACCAATTAATGATATGATCCTATGCATGTTTAGACAGAAATACATCCTACAACTCCCTGCATCCTGGCTGGGGAACACTGGGAGTTAGTTCTGTCTAAACATGCATAGGATTGCATGCTAAGTGTCATTAAACCTAACGGGACAGTTTGGGCTTAAATCCAGATGCTTCAGCTTAACTGGGTTTTGGATCAAGACTACAGAACTGTACTTCATTTGATGGTTACTGGGTGACTCTTACCTGTATTTCATCCAGGTTCTTTTTCCTCCCTCTTTCTTATCCTTATTTCTAGGATATAGGGTTTCCTCTCTAATAACTTCATCCCTAAGGGCTCTTTCAGTTCAAAATAAAACTGGCCTAATTTATTTGATTTAGAGCAGAGTAGCCAAACACTCAAGGTCTCAAAGTATTTAATGGGCTTTTCTGACAGGCTGAGATGCTACAAAATGCAAACGTTCCAAATAAATAACTAAGGAAGTCTTAGCCTCTGCAATTATGAAGTCTCTGAAATGTGATTTGGAAGATAAGACACTGAGACAAAATATTTACACTTAGGGGGAGGAAAGGGGGGAAACAAGAACTAAAGACCAAGTTGTAGGTAAATCATCCTCAAACCATACATGGAATGATGTGAATTAAGGTAACAAAGCAAGCCCACTCTTGGTCCAAATACAGACACAGGCAGGATCTACACTACTGCTTTAAAACGGTTTATAACCATAGTGACAACTGTTGGGGCCCAGGGCACACTCCTTATACAGTTTTCAAACTGTTTTCAAAGTGTCATATCCTGCTTGGTGTAGATCTGGCCACAGTTAAAGATTGCCTAAATAGACAGACGTATTGATACTACTTGTAGGGGGTTGTGGAACATCTCTTTAGAAGCTTTGCTTCAAGATGTTCAAATAATTGGAACTTCACACACCATTTCTTGAGGTTGATGGCTAAAAAGGTTGAGGTGCATAAGTAGCCCTGATATCTTTTCCCAAGATTGGGGCTACCACACATCAAGATCCAAACCACTGCTCCCCCTTTACTTTCCAGCCACATACCGCCAACATTGTTCCTATTCTTTAGCAAAAAACCAAAAGCAGGAGAGCATCCACTCAGGGTAAAAAAGGAAGAGAAGCAGGTTCTCAGAATGCTAAGATACTTTATTATTCACGCCCAATGCTAAGATACTTTATTATTCACGTGTGAATAGTAAAGTATCTTAACATTCTGAGAACCTGCTTCTCTTCCTTTTTTTACCCTGTTCTTTAGCAGACAAAATCAGTCTATCCTCATTCATTCGTTCATTCATTCATGATATTTTTATAACACCCAATAGTTTAGCTCTCTGGGCAGTTCACAAAACGTAAAGCCCTAAAATACAACATGATAAAACATAATATAAAACCTTTAACATACAAAAATTTGAAACAGTTTAAAACAACTAAAACAATTAACAATGAAATAACAGGACTTGATAAAAGCAACTAATATGAAAAAGCCCCACCATATGCCATCAAATGCCTGGGAGGAGAGAAAAGTCTTAACCTGGTGCCAAAAGGATTGGTGGTGCCAGGTGGTTGTTGCCAGGTGGACCTCACTAGGAAGAGCATTCCACTACTTGGGCCCACCACTGAAAAGGCCCTCTCCCAACTACTGACAGACATCCAACTACCGACTTCATCCTGTGCACTACTTAATTGTGAGATAATTAAAAGAAAAGGGCTGTTTGGGAATGTTGTACAGGCATGCCTTATTAATTTGCTTCTTTTCTGGGCAATGGGAAGACACTGCCGGGGTGCATGGCAACAGCTCCCCAAAGCAGGCCTATAAGCAGCTGAAGAAAAAACAACGCTACATATTCCTGAAAGAGGAGGTACTGAAAGAAGGATGCAGGCTCAGGGGCTAGGGAGAAGACAGATGGCAATCACTGGCCAAGCAGAAATGTAGGTCCCACTGTACACTGAGAAATGTCACAGAAGACATATAGAACTCCTCCAAGGTTCATGGGATCATTCAGAAGCAATAAATCTTAGTAAAACCTGGATTGGCAAGTAAAGCAGGTGACCATTTCGTCCCACATTTGATCATCTTATGTATTGTTTGTTTGCTTGCTTTTTAGCATTCTTACATGTCTTTTCATAAAAACCAAAACAGCGGTGTGCCACAAATAATAATAAAAAATGAACCAATAATAACAACAACAAAAACATTAAAAACAACAATACAAAATCCACATTTCAATGTTTATGTATAAACTCAAGTAACAATCAATAACAAAAAACCCTGCAGTAATGACTATCACTGCCTCACAGAAAAAGACTGGAATGCTGGATTTCATACCAGCTGAAAGCACTGCTTTTTCTGAATTACGGTAGTATTTAAATTTCAGTCACCCGCTAAAGAAGAAATATGCACATTGCCCTATTTGGGATGTCAGAGACATCTGTCATGGAATATAAAAAAAGTTAGATTTCTATTAATTCAACCCATGGATTCTGCATTGGACCTGCTTTTCCCAAGTTGCACAGATTTTGCAGACTTGCAGACCAGTTTTTTACTTTCCAGAATTTTATGTAAATGTAGCCATAGAAAAATACATAGAATGAAACAAAACCTGGCCAAAAATGTGCATCCCCCCCCAGGCTAAACAATAAAAATGTGTATTTGGGGGGAGTTGTGCATGGGGGATTTGTGCATTTTCGCAAATGCATATTTGAACAAATGTGAATTTGCATAAATTGGGAAACTGGAAGAAATCAATTCCGTCAATGAGTATATGAAGGAACCAAAGGCAACTGACAATCTGTAAAATGCAGACAGAACAGATTTTACAAAATCCATACATTCCTAATCCCCATAAACATTTGTAGAGCATGGCATGTAGAAATGAAGTGTTCTGTCTGCAGTAGTACACAGCACCTTCTCTTTAAAAGATTTACCCTACCTGGTATGCTTCTCCAATCTATCTTCAGTTCTGCTAATGTAATGATGAGTTTGTTTTTATTATTTATTTGCTTTCTTAAGAGAGTCTCATGAAGCTTGATAGAAATGCAGGGAGTAAATTTATTTATATTTCCTGTCTAAAGCCCGAAATGGCTTGGGACCTTGATACTTGAAGGACCGCCTCTCCCTATATATGCCTGCCCGAGTTCGGAGATCTGTTGGAGAAAACCCCCTCTGCATCCCACCAACGTGAGACATAGGCTGAATTCAGACAACACACTAGTCAATGGTGGGGTAATAATCAACTTTACAGTTGTTCATCTAGGGGGTACTCCCCACACAACATGGTAATAATAATCAACTGTGATGGATTAGGATCAGGATTAGGATCAGTGCTGAGTTGACTATGGCAGCATTCGGATGACACGATAGTCAATACGATTGTTCCCCCCCCCCCAGTTGATTATTGTGTCGTCCGAATTCAGCCATATACTATGGTAGGA
This sequence comes from Anniella stebbinsi, assembly GCA_029215795.1. Lineage (NCBI taxonomy): Eukaryota > Metazoa > Chordata > Lepidosauria > Squamata > Anniellidae > Anniella > Anniella stebbinsi. The sequence continues at coordinate 161,947,637 of JARDYH010000003.1, read as the reverse complement.
CATGAAAGAGGGCTTTCTTTGTTGTGGCACCCCACTTGTGGAATGCCCTCCCTTGGAGGCCAGACTGGCGCCAACACTGGCTTTGTTAAACATTAAAATGGGAGTTTTTATCAAAGCCTTTGAGGTCTAAATTTGCTTAAAGCTAGTTGTAATTGTTTTTATTACTTTTAAATTTTCTATTGGTTTTAGCTTGATTAATAATTTAATATGTTCTTAGCTATGTACATTATTTATTGTTTTATACTGTTTGATTTTATCTGTATGCTGCCCTGAGATCCCAATGATATAGGGTGGGATACAAATGTTTTAAAAAATAAATAAATAGATTTGTTCTGACATCCTATTAAAATGTCTTAATTTTTATTTTATTTTATTTTATTGCTATTTTGTTTCTGTGGCATTGTGAAACTTAATCTATCCATCAAAGACAGGCAGTGTATTATCTAGTCACACCATCCCTGTCTAAACCTTCCTATTCCTTTGTTGTTGTTCTAAAAGCATTCGGCATTACCAGGATGGATATGTATCATCATCATCATTTAATTTTGCACATTGCTGAAGCCTGGATACATCATGGGTTCCATTGCTGCCATGTGCAATGCAGATTCGTTACACTCTAGGCAGTTTACCCAAGTTTTCCCATTAGCTTCAGTGAAATGTGTGTTGCATCCAGAGTTTGATGTGATCCTTTCATCAGATTCTAACTGATTTCACTTTTCCAAAACAGAACCTGTTTACAAATCTTGGGGCTACCTGATTACCAATACTTGGAGTGGGTGGATCTCATGTTTGTGGTTCACCTCCTCCTAAGGAATGTGGGCAGGGGGAGGTGTCGGGGAACTCACACAAACACACACACACACGTTCCTGAATCAATATTTCCTGCCCATTCAGAAGTTATGTTTTGTCATATGACATGTAACTGCTAAGTAAAGTCTTTTAACTATGTGCAGCCAGCTGATTCCAATAAACATTTGTTGGAAAGTTGTCTGCCTCAGCCCTCTTAGAGATGATGAACACAGATTAACAGATCTAAACAATTTAGGTAAGGTTGGGGAATGCACTCTTGTGACCATAAGAGCAGTTAAGTATCCTGCTGACAGCTATGGTGAAAGCAGCCAGTAAAATTACAGTTTGATGAAATGCGTCAGTCCCTGTCTTTTTTATTTGTAGTCAAATTAACATGTAGGTTTTATTTATTTATTTAATGTATTTCTATTCAGCTTTACTTCTTACTTACTTAATTTATATTACCGCCCTATCCAGACTTCAGGACAGTTTATAATTTTAAAGTTGCACAATAAAAGAAAAAGAATTTGGCAATTAAAAGTTAAAATCCTTCAAACTAAGCTAAAAGCAACAGCAAATTCGAATGTCTGAGAAAATTAAAATGTTTGCCTAATGCCAAAACCATAGCCATATAGATGGACCTCTTTAGGGAGGGGTTTTCCATAATTGGAAATCCTAAAGGAAATTCTTTAAATGCACCAGTTCGTACTGGGTAAGGACAACATGGTATCATTCCTAAGTGCAGCTGAGAAAACGATCTCCCTTTTATTTACATAATGAATCTCTGAAACAAGGGACAACCAAAGACACTCTCAGAAGTTCTTAATGTAGATAATGATTATGTGATACTTAAGTACAGCAACCCAAAGCAAATATCAATACCCACACTATCCTCTGGAAATATACTACATTTCTACCACATTTTGCCATGGAATTCAGGGTGGCTTCCCACTTTTTTTTTTTAAGATCATTTTTTATTATAAGTTTTAACAAAACAAAACAAACAAACAAAATCACAAGTGCAACTACATACATTAAATACCTCTTTTTCAAATATTACAACATTCTTTTAAAAAGGGGGGAAAGGAGTAAATTTCACATAAAATTCAGTAAAGACAAACCAAATATCCAAGTATAAATCTATTCATGAATAGCACCTATAAACCACTCTTTCAAATGTTACTAATGTTGTTAGGTCTTCAATCCATTGCATTGTAGGCAGTGAGCTTTTACCTTTTCAGTATTAGAGTATGAGTCTTTTAGCAATTAAGAGGGCACAAGAATTCTATTTATGCTGACCATGTGTTTCACTTCAAGAAGCAGCTAAATAGTTTAAGAGAACATGTACATCAATAAATGTTAAAAGAGCTTTCCAATACAAAGTTGATCCATATGATAACTTCCTCCCAAACGGAGGTAATTATTGGGCATTTCCAAAACATATGAGTAAAAGAAACATTAACTGTATGACACCAACTATTAGCTGAGTTAGACAAACCTTTACTAAAGAGAGGTTGTGGCATCCAACAGACCCAAAACAAACATTTTTGCTGAATAAGACATAACTGGAGGTCTATAGATATATCAGATACTAATGCCAAAACAGTGCACCATTGATTAGACAACATTTCCTGTTCCATTCCTGCTGAAGACACCATGTATCATATTTATTCAATGGAAATAAGTGTTTATAAACATAAATCATGAGTTGATATGCTTGGTCAGCTTCAATAAGTGTTTCCAATAATGAAGAGGACTCCGAGGCAGTAAATGTTGTGGGACTAAATCTATATTCTAACAAATGTTGCAATTGCAAATACTGCCATTCAACTGTAGCAGGCAATATTTAACAGACAAAGCTGAAAATGGCAAAACTCCGCATCAACACCCAATAATCTAGGGTAAAAACCATTCTATGCATGCAGCTCCACCACAAAAACATTTTCTTTCCCATTTTTAAGTCTGGAGTTTCCCATAAAGTCAATTTCGCATGGGGAAATGGGTCAAACTTTAATTGGTGTGACATTATATGCCACACCTCTCTAACTGTCGAGATTGCGGGAAGAGCACTCTCCATCTTAATATGTTGAAAACCTAATGCTATTCATATGGAGAGAGGCTCCAGACAGGAAGATTCCAAAACTGACCAAGGTGGAAAATCAAATCTGAGTGGAAAAGACCAAAATTTGTTACAGTTCAGCAGATAAGCCCAAAGATATATAGCAAGATCCAGAAAGCCAAACCCACCTTCTTTAATTGGAAGTTGCATCCTTTTCTGATATTCTTGGTGGAAAGGACCCTTCCTTCCCCCTCCAAATTTGCAAAACAAAGCACTAAGTTTTTGGAGATGTTTGCCAGGTATAGTTAAGGGGATCCCACATATAACACAAACAATTCAAGGTATAGTATTCATCTTGAGTGTATTATTCTTACCCCGTGAACTCAACTTTAAAGATGCCCATCTATCTAGATCTTGTGCAATATCATTAGATTTAACTTGTTTAGATTTAACTTGATTATTTGAGATATGTCTCTAGGAAAAATTATTCCCAAACATGTAATGAAATCAGGGCACCATCGAAATTGCCAATTAGCTAATACACTAGAGTATACATTATTTCCCTGGCATTCAGGGTGGCTTCCCACTTTACCATCACAATGGTGAGGTATGTAGGGTAGACAGATAGTGGCTTTCCAAAGCCCCTCCCCACGCTGAGTTACATCACTTAGCAGCAAAACCAACAAAAAGTCTTGCAACACCTTAAAGATGAACACAAGTCACTCTGTTGTTTTTGCTGCAATAGACTATCTCGACTTCCCTCTGGAAGTAGTTTAGCAGGGATCTGAATCCAGGTTCCCCCCCCCCCCCAGTTTAAATCCAACACATGTATATGCCACACCACACTGGTTCACAAGCCAGAGGCAGCTATTGGAAGCATAAAACAAACCTCTCTTCTATTATTGAAGTGGGGCACGCTCATTTCTCCCAAGAAAAAAAAATACTTGAGACGTTAAAAATTCCATTTTTTTAGGAGAGACGTTGACTTTTCATATATTTTAGTTAAAACCGCCTCTTAAAGAGCTTTTGTTTCAAATATTGAAGCAGCTGTCTTTAGAGTGCACATTTACTATCCCTTAAGAGCAAATGTTTTCTTCCTTTAACCCCTTCATTCTTGGTCTGTGGCTTTTCCAGGTGTTCCTGATCCCATTTCCAGTCCCACGGTGTCCCCGTACAAATGAGAAATTTTCAAATATTTTGGGTCAGTTGAAAAGAATTTGCATTACGTGCCAACAGAGATCAATCTGCACAATTTCTCTGGCACTTTCTTTTCTTTTTCTTTTCTCTTTGGATATCTTAAGCTGGACTGTAATGTCACACAAAATAGGATGCCCTGTACTTTAGAATCTCCAGCCAAAGGTTCGAGGAAAAAAATATGCATTGCTATATATCAGTTCTCACTTAGACTTTAGAATTTCAGGATATTAAAAACTCAGCCCAAAGGTATTGCAGTTAATTCGAAGGACACCTGGAAAAGAACCCATAAAACAAGTGATTACTATCAATAAAGTGTGATAACAGCTGAAAGTATTAGGACCAGCCCGTGGAATCCATATTCTTTGGGCCAGGTGGGCACTGAAAGGCTGTAACATAATATAATCCAAGGAAATCCTTTAAATGCATCAGTTCATACTGGGCAAGGACAACAGGGTGTCATTCATTTCACCGAAGTGACAGGCATACACAGATGGATAGCCAGTCAGAAAGGGATTTACATTCTAGTTATGTAAAACTTGCAACACAAAACCTGACACCATTCATAATGGCTCTGGTTTTGATACAAAAAACAAACTCAGAGCATGTTATGAGAGGTTAATAAAGATTTAATCAAGTCAGTCACTTCCAGTTCCAATGGCTGAGTGTAGTTGTTGTTTTTTCCTTTTCAAAATCCAGTTTAGTTTCATTGGAGCCCTTCCTGGGAAGTGAACATACTTTCCCTGTTTTGGGGTGATAATGGCTATATTAGGTCCTGTTTCCTTTCTACCACTGGTCCTGAGGCAGAAATGCTGTTGATGGAAGTTTTCATTAGAATTTTGCACAAATGGCCTATCAAAAGTCTCCACCCTATCTGTGGGCAGAGAAATTGGGGGGGGGGGGGCAATTTCACTGAATTTCTCCAGCGGGAGAAGAAAATCTCCAACAATTTATCACAGATAGGACTCATTATTGGCAAGGGTTGTAGGACTTTTTCTTTTCTTTTCTTTTTGTAAGGGTTTTTTGTTATTGTTTTTTTCTGCAAATGGCAACAGCATCAATTGCATTGGCAACTTTGACCCCATTTTGTAACTTCCACCATACCCCATTCCAAGCATCATTCCAGAGCATTTGCAGGAATTCAATGACCACAAAAATTCTGCAAAGTGGCCTTTTATTTCTAGCAGGGTAAGAAAAAAATTCTCAGGACTTTTCTGGGAAAAATGTCCACTGAGAAATTTTGCCTCAGCTCTATTTGTCATTCTTCAGAGTTCAGCACCTTCCAAATGTTAAATTTCTGAGGGCTGATTGTGGATACATCTGCTCTCTAATGCAACTGCTAATAATTCCAGCCCTTCCCTACAAGCCTTGTAACTGAGGGTGGCAGTACTGCTTCTAACTCCAGGGAAAAAGTGGAGCTACTGCTGTGCCAAAATCTGACCTCCAATTTCCTGAAAATTTTCTTCTCTCATGAAAGAGGCTTCCATTTTTCTGTCTCATTCTCAGGGCACTTTATAATTTATTTTTCATTTATTTTTCATAATTTATTTGGTAGTAGTTTGGGCCTTACCTAGTCAATGAAAGGTGGCAGAGGATACTGTGTGTGTTTTACTTTCTATTACACATCTCTCCATTGTTTTGCAGCCTCCATGGCTGCCTGCACTTCCTGATCTGAAAAAAACCCTATGAGAGGAATTTACCTCATGATGTTTTCCCCTGGATGGGGTAACCATATGAAAAGGAGTAGAGGGCTCCTGTATCTTTAACAGTTGCAAAGAAAACCTGCATTTAAATTATCTTGTGTAATGCATATTGATTTGACAAAGGCTGCCTCTACAAGAGGCATTTAAAACTCTTTCAAGGCGCATTAAAAATTTTACCTCTACAAGAACGGAGCGCAAATCGGGCGTAGAGGCACGTTTTCTCTCTGATTATGCGCATTCTCGAATGCACATTAAATAACAAGTTTTATTTTGCTCCGGCCGTTACAGCGCATTTTGACTATGTAAACAAGTGATTCTCCGCATTAACTACTTGTAAAACTCATTTGAAACAACCGGTAAGGTCACCAGTTGAGTGCTCAATACCTCCTGCATACAAGCATTTACCATAAAACGCTTCAGCGATTATGCGCATAATCGGCTAACCAGGCGTCAAACGGAATCCATCTAGCGGGGGTCTTAGTTGCGCATATATGGAGTGCACATGTTGGAAAGCCACAACTAAATAAAGCTTGCCAGCATGTGTATATGCAGCAAAATACAACCAGGTGCAATGATCGCACATACCAATCTACATGCGGGCTTCTCACATTTTCTAACACAGAAGGTTTTCCATGTAGGGATTTTGTAATGTTTGAAGAGGAGCCTTAGTTCAGTAGTGAAGCACATGAGTTCTATGCAAAATGTTTCAGGTTTAAAACCTGGCATCTGGCCAAATGTACACTCTGGCAGAAAGTAGAATCAATAAATCAATAAAATCTACATATATGTCTTTCACATCCTCTAAAACACTGAGAAACCATGGGAAATCTGAGGAACATGGAACAGCATTAATTACGTTACAGAATACAACACAATCTGAGTGTACCAAGTAGTTCTATAATGCTAAAAAAATCCACCTAATTAGTTTCGTTAAAGCAACACAAGTCCATAATTTCTAAAATTTTGCTCAACTGTTCAAAAGTTTTGCATAGTGCTGACACATGATGTTCCATTAGTGTGATATCCTGGCTCAGCTTGCAATAGAATGATCTTGCAGTGATGCAAATGTAGTTCACTGTATAGAATCATAGTTTTAGGGACAATTACATGGTCAAAGATGCCTCCATCAACTGCAGCCTGGGCACATTCCTTAGCACAACTGCATACAAGATATCATGTTGCAAGCCCATCTGCCAATATGACGGCAGCAATCTGACAGTGATTTCCACTCAGAAAAATCATGACTGGGTCAACATGGATACAGATGGGTTGAGTCACTCATTTTGTGTTCACACCATTGTGTCCCTGGGAGCCAGAGCTGTCCCTAGACATTTTGCTGCCTGAGGCAACGAACAAGATGTTGCCTGCTATCATTCCAGCACAAGAGTTGACTGGACTGGCAGATTAATCTCTCTTCAACACTGGCTGCCTCTACAAGAGGCATTTAAAGCTCTTTCAAGGCGCATTAAAAAATTTACCTCTACAAGAACGGAGCGCAAATCGGGCGTAGAGGCGCGCTATCCCTCCGATTATGCGCATTATCGAATGCGCGTTAAACAGCGAGTTTTATTTTGCTCCGGCCGTTAAAGCGCATTTTGACTATGTGAACAAGCGCTTATGCACATTAACTACTTGTAAAGTGCATTTTGGACATCCGTTAATGCGCTTCACCGCCTCTCGCTGCCTCTCGTGCAGAGGTATTAGGCGTAAATGCGCTTCAGCGATTATGCGCATAATCGCCTAACCAGGCGCAAAAGCGATCCTTGTAGAGGGGACCACTGACAATGGGAACACATTCTCCACTATACCTGAAGGCAGCAAGCTAACTTAGGGGTGCAGAATAGATTGCGAAGCGAGAGATGAGAAATGAAGAGTCAACACAAAAGTTGGAATTAAACATGGGCCACTTTATTTATTCAGCAGTTAAGCAAGAAAAGGGGGAGGTGAACCTAAGCGGGCATTGCCATGGCCAGCCAGGCCATTGTGGGGATCGGGCAAGACATTCACAGCCCGAGAAGCGGCACCTGCGCTTTCGCCGCCCCCCGAGCTTCCTCGATATGAGGTGGGAGGTCTTCCGGTGTCGTCTCCCCTCGTGCCGCAGGGCTCCAAGTAGACAAGAAGGGTTAACCTCAAAGGTAAGCCCTATCTCCCCAAATGATGCTGCAGGGCTCTCAGTGGTTGGCCCTCAGGCTTTACCAATCACCCGAACAGTGCCAGTGAATGCTCACCATTAATTGAGCGTAAAAATGCCCGCACCTACCGCCACAAAGGGAGACAAGACTTGGCTTAGTCTCCCCCTCCCCCTTCCCCTTGACAAATTACTTCACGGAGGCCTGCTTGCAGATCTAAAAACAAATCATTTCCTAGCTGTGACCGGTGCTCCCTGTCGCGCCTATACAGCTCCCTCCGAGAGCGGCTGATATTAAGATGTTGTATGCCAACATTCCCATGCCTGAGCCAAGGCTTAAAGATCTCTGTGTTGACCCTTTTGCGAGCCCTCTCTATAGCAAGAGGGTCGCAGCTGACCCTCCAATGCAGCTGGGCAAAATGCAGGACCAAATGATCCTAATGCTGGGCCAACACTGGCGTAATAGCTTACAATCCCCCGTAGCTTGCAAAATAAGAGCTTTGCCTTTCATCAGGCCCAAATCATTTCCCCCTAAATGAATAAGCAGGATTTGCGGGGGGAGCAAAGCAGAATGCTGCTGCAGCAAGGGAAAATCTTGGTATTGACCCGCTTCCGGGCCCTTTCCAAGGCTAGAGGGTTGCAACTGACTCTCCAATGCAAGCGTGGCAGAATGCAGGACCATATGATCCTAATGCCTGGCCATAGCTGGTGCAATTGCTGGAAATCCGCCAAAGCTTTCAATATAAGCGCTTTGCCTTTCAGCAGGCCCAAATCATTCCCCCCTAGGTGGATAAGCAAAATTTTGCAGGGGGTGCGAAGCGGAATGATGCTGCAGCAAGGTGGGTACAAGATTCTCCCACCGCATACCACGCTTCCAGAGCCAACGGATGGTAGGGTGCTGATTCAAAGTAGGGTGCTGATTCAAACCGAGCTGGGATCCAAAACTGGAACTGGACGCCCGTTTGCTGGCCCAAAAGCTCATGCTGTGGCCACATTTGGAGACCTGCATGGGTGTAAAAGCCACTGGCAGATCTAAAACAAACATGAAGATGTTAGCATATGTGGCTTAGGCCCTATTTAGCCATTCACCTTACGTAAGACTTAAAAGCTAAAGAGCACCATTTGCAAGCGTCTCAATCTGCGTAGAGAAAAACCAAGCGAAGCTGCGGTGGAAGCTGCTCCAATGCGGAAGGAGTGCATGCCAAACAATGCTGAGAGCAAGCCTAAGGCATTGAGAGCCTTCCTTGTTATTGCCCCAAATTGGTACTTAGTTAGCGGGGAAGCATCCGTGTGGCAAAATTAGGCTGACCATCTGAAAAGGAGGACAGGGCTCATATAACTTTAACAGATGTAGAGAAAAGGGACTTTCAGCAGGTGTCATTTGTATGCAATTAGTTCCTGGTGAAATTCCCTCTTCATCACAACAGTTAAAGGTGCAGGCACTATATTAGAGTGACCATATACAAAAGAAGGCAGGGCTCTGCAACTTTAACTGTTGTGATGAAGAGGGAATATCACCAGGAACTAATTGCATACAAATGACACTGGTTGAAATTCCCTGTTCTCTACAACTGTTAAAGTTATATAAGCCCTGTCAGCCTAGGCAAAATAGAAAACCTGCAGCGAATCCTCGCAGGGCCATGAAAGCTGACAAGGCTCTTACTGGGCATAGCTCTGGGTTGGCAGAAAAGGGGCTAACCCAACATCCCTTGCCCAGCTGGTCCGTTTGGACTGTCTGAGGTGAAGCTGAACCTTGCATGCATCTAGACGCAGGATGGAAACTGGGAAGCTCTGAAAGCCCTATCTCCCTTTGCGGATGCTAGCACCTCGGGTATCCGGAATGCACCAAAAAGGTAGTTAATGCTGCAGCATGAAAAGTACCTACCCGAATTGCGAGTGGTAAAGGATCGGCCAATGAACCTGCAAGACGATTAGAATATCCGGGGACATTGGGTGCTTGGCACCAGGAACGTGTGGAGCTTCCTACTCCCATCCACTCAAAGATTTACGAATGCGAAAATTAGACGTGCAATCCGCCATGCCTTGTGCTTTTGCGATAAATGCTAAAGCAGCCAGTTTAAGCGATATCATGCGTGCTGCGAGACCACATTTCCTGGCACTAACGCAGTATTGGAGGATATGCTCCACCAGTAAGGGCGACTGAAGTGGAAGGTGATTAGCTAAACGAAACGCTTGGAACTCCCTACCTGCTTTTTGATAGGCCAACCTGGTGCTAGGCGCCAAGGACTGCCATATGGCCTGATCTATCTCTTCCTTCCAATCAACCAAAGAGCTGGTGGCATGGTCTCCCGCCTTGGGTGAGCCCAGGGAGCCATTTCCCGGAATCTCTGTACCTGATGTCGTGACGAAGCGTCCGCTATATCATTATTCAAACCAGGTGTATGCTTTGCCCGGCAAAGAATATTGTGTTTCCAGCAATGCAAAGTAAAAGCCCTCACTAAATTCATAACACGAGCATTACGCGAAGACAGGGATTTGATGACCTGCACGGTAGCCTGATAGTCACACCAGAACAATACCGTGGAGTTAGCCATGTCTGCCTTCCATAAATGCACTGCAACAATTTTAGGGAACAACTCCAGCAAAGTGAGGTCCTTGCACAGGCCCTCGGTGACCCCATCCTTGGGCCAGCGCTCTGCGCACCATTTGTTCCTTCAGATGACGCCAAAGCCCCATGAGCCGGAGGCATCCGAATGTATCTGGGGTTCGGCAACCACCATAAGCTCGCATCTCCAAAAGGATACACCATAGAATTGTTTGAGAAAATCTAACCAAACTTGCATGTCAGCTCGCATATCCCGAGTGACGCAAGTTCAATGGTGCGGCATGCGTAGACCAGACATGGCTGAGCATCAGCGATGCAAAAAGGCGCGCCCAGGGGCTATCACTCTGCGAGCGAAATTCAGATGACCCACCACTTCCTGTAACTGCTTAAGCGAAACCTTTTCCTCGTGCATGATGCTCAGCAATTTGTATGCAACGTGAGTAACTTGTCCTTTGGTAAGCGACAACACTGCTGCAAAGAATCTAGTTCTATGCCTAAGAACTTGAGCACTGCAGTATGGCCCTATGTTTTTTTGTGCGCCAGCGGACATAGCGCACTAAATAGAGCATCCCTTTTGACGCCGCTTGGGGTATTATCCTTTCCGCTTCCTTGTCCCTACCCTTCTTCTTTTTCCCAACTCTCTTGTTCGTGAAATTAGAGAAAATATAACTATGTATTCACCCTTGCAAATCTTCTCCCTCTTAGCAGGGAGGAGATGGTAACCCAGAGATGCAGATGTGCTACCCGTAGGGATGTAGCCACTACTAGCACCCGCATAAAGGGTGCTAGTAGTGGCTCCCCGAAGCATTTTGTTCAGGTATCGTGGCAGGTCCTGTGCTTACTAGACTAACTTGTTTTCGAGCAGATGCCAAAATATTGGGTGTGCTTGCTACAACGGGAGCCGGAGGGATCATGAATGGGTGCGTAGCATTCCCTAAAACATGTGTGCTCATCCCAGCTAGCCGGGGGAACCAACCCCAGTGAGCAGGAAAGGTGCTAGCAACCTGGGATTGTGTTGCGCTGAGTTGTGCCTGTTGCTCACCTTGCCCCAAAGACGTTGTTCCTCGGACTGATACATCCACCGGCGGGGCTGGTAGAGAAGCAGCCCCTGCACCATGCATGGTATCCAGGGAAGGTAGATGACAGGATTGCACTCGCATCAAGAGCAGACACATCCCTTGTGGACCGACTGGAGGATGCCTCCACCACTTTCAACCTAGCTGAAATAGAATCCAATAAATCAACCTGCCTTTTCTTTCTGGTAAACCTACTACCAGAATGAGTATGCGGCGTAGCAGGTGTGGGGGGAAGCTTGAATGCCCTTCTCTTTTCCAAATTCTGAAGCCGAGCTAAAAGATTGGATACATTGGGGTCTAAATCCTCCTCAGAGGATGAATTTTCACGGGCCTCCTCCACTTAGAAGACTATACTGGGGCTTTTCCTTTGCCCTTCTTATCCCTTAAACCTTTTTTAGGTGGCATTGATATCAAGTTCAATGTACCCATGAAATTCTGAATCCAATAAGACTAGAAAATACAAAATCCTAAACACTGGGGTAAATCAAACGAGAATTAATAACCCCTAGGGAAGTAGCCTTTGCCTGTGATGTGAACTAACGCTTGCACAAAAGAACCAGGTCAGGGCCCCAAGTATTAATGCATATAAACCACTACCCCAGAGGATCGCCACCAACCTATCTGGGGTGTTCCTGCTAGCCTTACCCTGAACCATAAAAGAGACAGACCGTTCCATCCATATAATTCATCATAAGAATATGGGAATCTGTCTTATACTGCATCATACCATCTGTTTGCGCTGACTGGCAGGAAATGCCAAGAAATGGACCTGGGACCCTCTGCATGCAAAGCAGGTGCTCTATCCACTGGGCTACACAACCAACCAAAGTTAAGTGGGCATGCCAACTGGGCTTGTGGCCGCTGAGGCTGTTAGGCCTATAGGGGCCAACACCCTCCAAATGATACTACACGGGGTATTGTGAGGGGGTTGCTGTCCTCCAGCCAGAGGCAATAAAAGGGGGCTTGTCTACTGAGCTACCATGCCTCCGCTGATTCCAGGGAAGGCCTGAAAAAACATCCCCACCCGGAGATCTCCAGCCCCGCCCAAACCCTTCGCCAAGGTCTGGGGCCTCAGCCCTGTCCTGGCCCAACACCCGCCCACTCTCCCCCTCTGCCTGGAGAAAACCTGCTGGCCTTCTGGCCTAGTCGAAGGATGAGAGGTGGGCAGGAGGCCGGCCGCCGCCGTCCCCTCCGGGATCACTGCCTTCAATTGCTGCTGCTCCTGCCGGGCCCCGGTGCAGGCTGTCTTCGAGCTGGCGGCCCGGTCAACCCTCGCCACGCTGCTCCTCCGCCGCCACTTGCTCCGTTCACCATGCCTCTTCTTCCTGCCGACCCCCAGCACGGGCTGTCTTCGAGCGGCAGCCCGGTCAACCTTTGAGCTGGCGGCCCGGTCAACCCTTGCCACCCTGCTCCTCCTCCGCCGCTGCTCCGTTCGCCGCGGCTTGGGTCTTCACCGTCCCTCACCGCTTCTCCACCACTGGTAAGCGCTGCACCTGCTGCTGTCGTTCCTCGTCGAGCTGCGCAGCAAGCTATGGAGCTGTGGAGGGGTCCTGGCTTTAAATAGACCCCTCCTCTCTCCGGTGGCACCACCCGGAGCCTGCCAATTGCAGGCCCCAACGTCGCCTCTCCCCATCCCTGCTCTCAACCTCCTCCTCCTGCCCAAGCAAGTAGGGTGGGAAAAGGTCTTTGTGTGGCACACAGCCTAGAGATGTAACATTTCAGAAAGTTTGGAGCTGTTTTTTCTGTTGTTGCTTTTGTTTGTTTGTTTTGGGGGGAAACAAATTTTGAGAATTAAAAAAAAAATCCTTAGGGGAAAAAATAGTGTTCTTTACAGATCTAAAGTCACTTTGAGCCAACCTACGCACTAGAGTTGTAATGTTTTATAAGGGTTACAAAAGCTCTTTGGGCCACATGACGCAATCCCTTGAACGTTGTATACCCGAGGTTTTTTAAAACTCACTTCAGCTATATACAACGTTTTTTACTTTTAATAAATCATTTTAAGTAAAATAATGTGTCCTTCTTTACTGTTTGTGATTTGTGGGGGCAGTGCTTCGTTTACCAGCGCCCAAATGCTTAGCCGTTGATTGGTGGGGAAGAAAGAGGGACTAAGGAGGAAGTGGGTGAGTGAACTACAACATCCACAATACTTAGCCCTATACTCATTGAAAGCTAGGGAATGAAAGGGGAACTAAGGAGGAATTGGGCAAGTGAACTACAGCGCCCACAATGCCTTGCCCTAAACTCAATGTAAAAACGAAACAGAAAGAGACGGACAGAAGGGTATGAGACCACATACACCACTTTGAAGACTGAAGATTTTTTCTCCTGTAACGTGAGTACTCCTTAATGTGGCCTAAGAAATTTTGGAACGCACCTATTTGGAACGTTTTAAAATAATATTTAAAACATTCCAAGGTACTGTGTAGATAGGCTCTTCGTTGCTTAAGGACAACTTTCCCCAACCTGGTTCCCCTCCAGTCTCAGGCAGCATGGCCAATTATCAAGAATGCTAGGCATTATAATCCAAAACATCTGGAGGGTACCAAATTAGGGAAGGCTCCTACTGTTATATTATGTAAAACTTGATGTGCTTATAAAGTTATCATTATATTTAAAACTTTTAAAAGAAAACTCAGGTAGTATATTTTTAATAAACTATACTTTCAAATGTAATATACCAAACATGACAATTTTATGAGCAAACAACAGTATACATAACATTTTTAAGTTCCTCTTTTATGTTTGACCAGAGGGAACTTAAGCAAGTAGTCTCTGGCCCCCTCCACAAGGATGCGCTTTTGCGCCCGGTTCGGGGATTATGCGCATTTTCGCGGAGGCGCATTTACGCCTAATCCCTCTGCACGGGAGGCGGCGAGAAGTGGCGAAGCGCATTAAAAGATGCCCAAAAAGCACTTTACAGGTAGTTAATGCGCATAATCACTTGTTCACACAGCGAAAATGCGCTTTAACGGCCAGAGCAAAATAAAAGTCGCTATTTAACGCGCGTTCGAAAATGCGCATTATCGGGGAGATAACGCGCCTGTACGCCCGTTTTGCGCTCCGCTCGTGTGTAGGTAAAATTTATAATGAGCCTTCAAGGCTCATTAAACGTCTCGTGTGGAGGAGGCCTCTGAAACATCTGAATGATCCTAGAAGCTAGGAGAAGCAGAAAGAACTAAAGGCAGCAGAGGACTGGTGTATAGCATCTGTTCCTGTTTGCAAGGAAGTTTAGGAAATTCCAAAACCTTTTCTTGTTTGTGGGGTCGAATTTAGGGTAATCTAATCTGAAGGAAAAGCTATTGAAATTTTATTTAGCTGGGAAACACTCAGTTTAGGAATGGTAAGCAGCTATATTTAATTTAAGAACCTTTAAGGAAATTCAACCTGTTACTTGAAGAGCGACATTTTATTCATTTTTGTAAATAATTTATGTTAATGAACATTCTATTTGTTGTTTGTTTTGAAACGCTGTCTCTACTGGTAGTGTCAATCTCATGCTTATGCCATAGGAACCAGGCTATTATGTTTCTTTTAGGTAGAGAGTTTACTCTGGTGGCACCAGTTAAAAGGGTTTTTGGTTTGTTTGTTTAGCTGAGACATTCCCTGGTCGCGAGATCTAATTGAGAAGCTTATTTAAAACTATAGCAGTGAGTTCTATAGACCCAAGTCTCAAAGTTATTTAAAAGAAAAAGAAAGAAATATGTAGGGTGACCATATTTTGGAAACCAAAAAGGAGGACAGTATGACCTCTCCCCAGGGGGTGTGTTCAGCCCCCAAGGGGGCATGCCCACCTGAACATAGCCTTGGTCACATGTCTGATTTTACAGCAGACAGTTAAGACAAACCTGTTCTACACAACATTTTAATATTAAAATCACTGAAATAAAGAACAAGTGAGACAGCCCATGTATCTGAAATTAACTTCACTCACTCCTACTTTTGTAGCTTTTGCTGTAATTTGAAGCTTTTGCTATACTATGTGTGATACAGTCTCCCCTTCCCTCAAATATATTTTCTGACTGCAAATCCTTCACTGGATGACCTTAGTCTCACCTTTCCTAACATTTAACGCTCTCTGCCCATCACCTTTCTCATATCCATACACACAAATTCAACACACTGCTACCATTGAACCAATGAAGCAGTTGACAAGTGCTGAAAAATCTAGTACAACAAACAAGCAACCTAGCATTCAGAAAGTAGGGCTGTGCACCGCCTTGGGCCAAATCCCCAAAACCGAGGTGGAGCGAGCTGATTTGGCCTGCCTTGCCTCAATTCCGAGTCGATTCCAGGTTGGTCCAAGGTTCCCCAAAGCTGAAGCAGATCAGTACCAAAGCTTCAGGACACCTAGGGCCCCTTCGGAGTGGCACTGGGCCCTCCCTCCTGCCGTCCTAAGAAAGCTGGTGCAAGGCCAGCTGTGAGTCCATTGGACTCACCTCCCTCTCCCTGCTCTCCCTGTTCACCTACAATCACCGCTGCATTGCCGCCACCATTGCTGCTCACCGCACTGCTACTGTGACCAGGAAACACATTCACCTGAGAACCAGGCCACGATTTCAAGATATCATGTTTTAGTACATCTATGGCTGCAAACCATGGTGGCCATAAAGGGGAAATGGCCCTATGTGGCCACCGTAGTTTGCAACCATAGGTGTACTAAAATAGATATCTTGAAATCACGGCCTGGATCTCAGGACAATGCAGTGTTTCCTGGTCATGACAGTGATGCAGTGGGGGTGATGCAGCGATGGGGTGATGGTGGAGGCTATGGGGCGATGGCAGCAGGGATGCAGCAGTGGTGTGGCAGTGGCAGGTGAGCAGGTAAATCCTGGCAGCAGTGGCTGTGAGTTGGGGGGGAGAGGGGACGATGAGGGAGGGAGCAGGAAGTCAGGAGTCCAAAGCACTCCTACCCAGCCTTACTACCAGATTTCCTGGGTGCTGGCTGCACGGCTGGCACCCAGGGACTCGCAAGGCCGAGTTGCCTTGGGGGCCCCGAATCTTGCCTTGGCTTCAGCTCCGAGGTGAGGCAGGCAACCCCAGAAGCACCCTGAGTCAAATCAGGGCTGTTTGGGGGACTCCGACACATGGGGACTGTAGACAGCCCTATCAGAAAGAGTATAAAATACTATTACCATGCAAACATTAGCTATGGAACAAAATGGACTAAAGGCTTGTTGCAGTCACTTCTCACTAGCACCTCTTAGATTGCGTGACAACCCACATGCTTTTCTGTCACATCGGGTGACAGTGGGGTGGGAGGATACCCTACAGTGTTGTTTCCACATATGGAGTTTTGATAAGAGCTACAGTAATTGAGTGCTACAGCATCTCACCATAACAAGCCCACAAACACAGAACCCTGTAGAACAAAGCCCAAACTGTCAAAACTTCACATTTTCTTCCATATTATGATATGGTGACCCTATTTCACATGTTAGGAAACTGAGCACGATTTGCAGCATCCCTAAATGGCCATCACTTGATATACATTAAATCAATGATATTAATAAGGAATAGAAGAAATAACTATGCTGGGAATCTTGCAGAGAGGACTAATTTTTTTTTCATTTTTTCCATTTTACATCTCTTTCTATAAATGTCTTTTTATTCTATCATTTTTAGAAACCATTTGGAGTAGAGCAAAAGCAGGATAAAATATATAAGCACCTTGTCTTAAATTCTACAATAAAATATTCATAATCCAAAGCTGTCCAATTTTTCAGAAAAGAAACAAAAATGGTCCTTTGGGGGTGGGGAATGGGGAAAATGTGGTTTTCCCAGGGGTTTTCCGGGCCTTCACATCTGTGTGATCACCTTTTCCTAATGCCTAATGGTAGGTCCAAACCTCCTGGGAGCTTTTCCAATGCACTGCATGGAAGCTGTTTTGATCACGTGAGCTTGGCCTCAGAGTTAGCCCTCTGGTCATTTAATCAAACCTTATGTTCTGAGACAACAAACCTGAAACCTAAAGCATCCCTTAAAGGAGGCAATCCCATAGTCTCCATAAGAATATTGTCTCCTGCTGAACCTGTTCTGATAATAGCAAAGGCCAGCCTTCCCCAACCTGGTGCCCTCCAGATGAGTTGGACTACAACTCTCAGCCTGAAGATGCCACATGACTGGCTGAGGATGCTGTGATTTGTAGCCCAACATATATGGAGCATACCAGGTTGGAAAGGCTGTCATAGACCATTAGAACCACATTATTTGGTATAAGCTTTGCTGGAATAGAAATGATCTCTTGGATCTTTCATGTAACTGTATGATAGGCTGACCATATGAAAAGGAGGACAGGGCTCATGTAACTTTAACAGTTGTAGAGAAAAGGGAATTTCAGCCAGTGTCATTTGTATGCAATTAGTTCCTGGTGAAATTCCCTCTTCATCACAACATTTAAAGTTGCAGGGGCCCTGCCTTCTTTTGTATATGGTCACTGTAGTATAGTATAGTATAGTATAGTATAGTATAGTATAGGAGAATTAAGACATCTATTTCTAACTTTAATACTAAAGGCAAGAATGCCCAGTAAAAGCATGCCTTAGGGGACGTACTAAAAGGAAGGACACCGAATGGCCATTGAAATGCATTGAGTCATTCCGAATGGCCATAGGAAAGCATTGGAGACACCGAATGGCCATTGAAAAGCATTGGTTCATTCTGAATGGCCATAGGAAAGCATTGGAGAATCTTAGGGATCATCTACAAATCAAAATACTCAAATGGGATGAACTTTATTTTTCATACAAAACAACACAGAATCAAAATACAAACTAACAGAGTGGTTTTCGGAAACAACTGCTATGACTCCCCAACATAGTGGTTTCTAGGGATCATCTCCAAATACAAAAGGAAAACAGAATGCAATAAACAGAGGGTAAGGACAGTTTTATACAATGCTTCCTTAGCACCGGTTTTAAAGCACCCACATACGTAGAGGAGGGTTTGCCAAAAACTGCCAACGGTTATTTCCGTATTTCCATCTGCCCCCCCACCCCTCCACCAGCACCCAGTCCTTATGATAGGCCTGTATTTCCGAATAGTCATAGGAATACAGGGAAATGTTACTACAAGATCCTCAAGAAACAATGAGAGAAGTAAAAATGATTGTGGGGTCTAAATTAGCACCCCAAGAATCCAAAGAGTCTCTCCTTGATGCATGCTCTGTTGGACAGGCGCCATGCTTGTGCATGGCTACAATATCATGTAAAACCTAGAATGGCTCTAGCAAAGGATTACGCAGTGACTAGCACCCCCCATAGAAGAGCAGGAACCCCCAAACTTCTCAAATAGGTTCACATTAGCACCTAAGCATCCTATCAGTGCCTACCTGAGCTATGATCCTTCGGATTGTCCCCCTCTTTGCGCACAGCAACATCACGTATTCTTCCGAATGGCCATAAGAAAGCATTGGGCTATTGCGAAAACCCCACAGAAAAAAGCAGGACACCCCAAACTGCTCAGGGAGGTTCAAAATACAACCCTACTCATTCCGTCAGTGTCTACCGGAGGTATGATCCTTCGGATCGGACCCTTCCCTGCGCATGGCTACATCTGGTATTTTTCAGAATGGCCATAGGAAAGCATAGGGCTATTACAAGTACCCCACAAAATAGGGCAGCAAATCCCAAACTGCTCATGGAGGTTCAAATTAGTACCCTAACCATCCTGTCAGTGCTTACCTGAAGTATGATGCTTCAGATCAGCCCCCTCCCTGCGCACTGCCACATATATGGCGTTCTTCCGAATGGCCATAGGAAAACATTGAGCTTTTACAAATACCCCACAGGTAAGAGCAGGAGACCCCAAACTGCTCATGGAGGTTCATATTAGTACCCCACTCAACCGATCAGTGTCTACCTGAAGTATGATCCTTCAGATTGGCCCCCTCCTCGCGCACGACCACATATCAGGTGTTCTTCGGAATGGACATAGGAAAGCATTGGGCTATTGCAAATACCCCACAGAAAAGTGCAGGAGACCCCAAACTGCTCAAGGAGGTTCAAATTAGTACCCTAACCATCCGATCAGTGTCTACCTGAA
The DNA here is from genome assembly GCA_029215795.1 of Anniella stebbinsi. Classification (NCBI taxonomy): domain Eukaryota; kingdom Metazoa; phylum Chordata; class Lepidosauria; order Squamata; family Anniellidae; genus Anniella; species Anniella stebbinsi. The sequence goes on along the minus strand of JARDYH010000003.1, from coordinate 161,928,079 downwards.
GTATGATCCTTCAGATTGGCCCCTCCTCTCGCACGGCCACAAGTCAGCCATTCTTTCGAATGACCATAGGAAAACATTGGCCTTTTGCAAATACCCCACAGGAAAGAGCAGGAGACCCCAAACTTCTCAGGGAGGTTCAAATTAGTACTCTAACCATCCGATCAGTGTCTACCTGAAGTATGTTCCTTCGGATTGGCCCCCTCCTCGCGCACGGCCACATATCAGGTGTTCTTCCGAATGGCCATAGGAAAGCATTGGGCTATCACAAGTACCGCACAGAAAAGAGCAGAAGATCCCAAACTGCTCATGGAGATTCAAATTAGTACCCTAACCAGTCGATCAGTGTCTACCTGAAGTATGATCCTTCAGATTGGCCTCCTCCTCGCACACGGCCACATGTCAGGTGTTCTTCTGAATGGCCATAGGAAAGCATTGGGCTTTTACAAATACCCCACAGGTAAGAGCAGGAGACCCCAAACTGCTCATGGAGGTTCATATTAGTACCCCACTCAACCGATCAGTGTCTACCTGAAGTATGATCCTTCAGATTGGCCCCCTCCTCGCGCACGACCACGTATCAGGTGTTCTTCCGAATGGCCATAGGAAAGCATTGGGCTATTGCAAATACCCCACGGAAAAGAGCAGGAGACCCCAAACTGCTCAAGGAGGTTCAAATTAGTACCCTAACCATCCGATCAGTGTCTACCTGAAGTATGATCCTTCAGATTGACCCCCTCCTCGCGCACGGCCACATGTCAGGTGTTCTTCCGAATGGCCAGAGGAAAGCATTGGGCTATCACAAGTACCCCACACAAAAGAACAGGGGACCCCAAACTGCTCATGGAGGTTCATATTAGTACCCCACTCAACCGTTCAGTGTCTACCTGAAGTATGATCCTTCAGATTGGCCCCCTCCTCGCGCACGACCACATATCAGGTGTTCTTCCGAATGGCCATAGGAAAGCATTGGGCTATTGCAAATACCCCACAGGTCAGAGCAGGAGACCCCAAACTGCTCAAGCAGATTCAAATTAGTACCGTAGAACTCCTATCAGTGTCTACCAGAGGTATGCTCCTTCGGATAAGCCCCCTGCCCTGAGCACTGCCACATATCAAGTGTTATTCCGAATGGCCATAGGAAAGCATAGGGCTATTCCAAGTACCCCACAGAATAGGGCAGCACATCCCAAACTGCTCATGGAGGTTCAAATTAGTACCCTAACCATCCGGTCAGTGTTTACCTGAAGTATGATGCTTCAGATTGGCCCCCTCCTCGCGCACTGCCACATATCAGGTGTTATTCAGAATGGCCATAGGAAAGCATTGGGCTGTTACAAGTACCCCACAGAAAAGAACAGGGGACCCAAAACTGCTCATGGAGGTTCAAATTAGTACCCTAACCATCCAATCAGTGTCTACCTGAAGTATGATCCTTCGGGTTGGCCCCCTCCACTCGCACGGCCACATGTCAGCCGTTCTTCCAAATGGCCATAGGAAAGCATTGGGCTGTTACAAGTACCCCACAGAAAAGAACAGGGGACCCCAAACTGCTCATGGAGGTTTGTATTAGTATCCTAACCATCTGATCAGTGTCTACCTGAAGTATAATCCTTCAGATTGGCTCCCTCCTCATGCATGGCCACATGTCAGGCATTCTTCCGAATGACCATAGGAAAGCATTGGGCTTTTGCAAATACCCCACAGGAAAGAACAGGAGACCCTAAACTGCTCATGGAGGTTCATATTAGTACCCTACCCATCCTGTCAGTGTTTACCTGAAGTATGATCCTTCAGATTGGCCGCTTCCTCGCGCACGGCCACATATTAGGTGTTATTCAAATTAGTACCGTAGAACTCCTATCAGTGTCTACCAGAGGTCTGCTCCTTCGCATCAACCCCCTCCCCTGAGCACTGTCACATATCAGGTGTTCTTCCGAATGGCCATAGGAAAGCATAGGGCTATTACAAGTACCCCACAGAATAGGGCAGCAGATCCCAAACTGCTCATGGAGGTTCAAATTATGATTTTTTTAGATTAAAAGTTACAAATGTTTTTCCACAGAGGCTTGGGCTGTCAATTGCACCCCCTCCCCCCTCCCCCTCCCTCTTTTATCTGTCAAAACTCTGTGTTGTTGTAACTTTTAATCTAAAAAATTCATAGCAACTGAATGCCTGGACCTATCTTTTGGAAATTTCTGATAGATAATTAACCCTAACCCAACCAGAAAGTGAGCAACTTTCAGACATCTAACTTTTAAATTAAAAAAGTTATAAGTGTTTCTTTCCTTATTGTTTCAAAAATACCTTGCCACTACATGCCTGGACCTATCTTTATGAAATTTCACACACATATCAAGCAAAGTGGTACCTGTAATGTGCCCAAGTTTCCTGTTTGTATCTTTAAAAATAAAAAAGTTGAAGGCATAACTGTATTTATCCCACTGCTACCCATTTTTCTAAAATTAATTGCTACATAAGGCAAGCACCTCTGTTTCTGAAATTTCGCACACATGGGTCCCAATATATCACCTACAATGTGGCAAAGTTTCATGCATGGAACTTTTAAAATGAAAAAGCTATAGGCATTCCTGGTTTGTTATTAAAAAATTAATTGCCACAAAATCCCTGTACCAATCTTTCTGAACTTTCTCACAGATAACTATGCCTAACCCATTTACAAAGTGCCCAGGTTTCATCCTTCTGTCTTTAAAAATGAAAAGGTTATAGGTGTTTTTGTAACACAATACTAGGCTATGGGGAAAAGCATTCAAAATGGCTCCAATTTTCAGATTTCCCCCTGATCCAGATCGGGTCCCTTCAGATCAGATCGGATCATTTTTATCCAATTTTTGGACAGATCAAATTCAGATCGTGGATAGGATCCGATCCGCTGCAGATCCTACATTTCTTAAAATCAGTTTTTCAACCCTTTTGATCATTGTTCTAGTCTGAATGTTCTTTGAATGTCACCACCTATTATAGAATCATAGAATCATAGAATAGTAGAGTTGGAAGGGGCCTATAAGGCCATCCAACCCCCTGCTCAAAGCAGGAATCTACCTTAAAGCATCCCTGTCCAGCTGCCTCTTGAATGCCTCTACAATCATACAAAATAATCATACTGAACGCCACACAAAAGCAGTTTGATCTCCAGAAATACTTTTGTGGATGTCAAAGCCCAGGGCAGGCTTGACACATTTTACAGCCTGAGGAGAATATCAAGACAGTAACCCTTCAACTTCCATGTACAAAAGCCAAGTGTGCTGGCAGTTGAATCTTACTTCAGTATTGGGGACAGGACAGCATCCTCCAGAACACAAGAACACAAATTCTATAGAATCCTAATGCCCATGAATCAAATCAGAATGGCTTCCTCCTTGTGCCCGGCCACTACAATGCAGCATGCACCATGGAGGAACTCCTGGGCTGTTAAGGCTATTAACTCCATGATGGGTGTGCTTTCCTAATGCTTTCCAAATGACAAGTAATCTTATGGCCATGCACACGGTGTGGGACACTCCATGGAGCAAGCATCTAGAAGAAACTGATAAGATGCTTAGGGTCTTAGCACAAACCTCCATGAGCTTTTTCTGGGCAACTGCTGTTTTGTGAGGGGCTGCCAAGCACAACACAATTTTTTTCTATGGCTATTCAGAAAGACACCGACTCATGTGGCTGACAGGATGCTTAGGGTACTAATGTAAACCTCACTAAACAGCTTGAGGGATCCCGCTCTTTTCTGTGGGGTATTTGGGGTAGCCCTGCTCTTTCCTGTGGGGTATTTGCAAAAGCCCAATGCTTTCCTATGGCCATTCGGAAGAACGCCATATATGTTGCAGTGCTCAGGGAGGGGGCCGATCTGAAGCATCATACTTCAGGTAAACACTGACAGGATGGTTAGGGTACTAATTTGAACCTCCATGAGCAGTTTGGGATCCGCTGCCCTATTCTGTGGGGTACTTGTAACAGCCGTATGCTTTTCTATGGCCATTCGGAAGAATACCAGATGTAGCCGTGCGCAGGGAAGGGTCTGATCCAAAGGATCATACCTCTGGTAGACACTGACGGGATGCTTAGGGTTGTATTTTGAAACTCCCTGAGCAGTTTGGGGTCTCCTGCTTTTTTTTGAAGGGTTTTCGCAATAGCCCAATGCTTTCTTATGGTCATTCGGAAGAATGCCTGACATGTGGCCGTGCGTGAGCAGGGCCCAATCCGAAGGATCATACTGCAGGTAAACACTGACAGGATGGTTAGGGTACTAATTTGAACCTCCATGAGCAGTTTGGGATCTGCTGCCCTATTCTGTGGGGTACTTGTAATAGCCCTATGCTTTCCTATGGCCATTCTGAATAACACCTAATATGTGGCCGTGCGTGAGGAGGAGGCCAATCTGAAGGATCATACTTCAGGTAAACACTGACAGGATGGGTAGGGTACTAATATGAACCTCCATGAGCAGTTTGGGGTCTCCTGCTCTTTTCTGTGGGATATTTGTGATAGCCCAATGCTTTCCTATGGCCATTCGGAACAACGCCTGATATGTGACAGTGCTCAGGGGAGGGGGTTGATGCGAAGGAGCATACCTCTGGTAGACACTGATAGGAGTTCTACGGTACTAATACAAACCTCCATGAGCAGTTTGGGGTCCCCTGTTCTTTTGTGTGGGGTACTTGTAACAGCCCAATGCTTTCCTATGGCCATTCGGAAGAATGGCTGACATGTGGCCGTGCGAGAGGAGGGGGCCAACCCGAAGGATCATACTTCAGGTAGACACTGATTGGATGGTTAGGGTACTAATTTGAACCTCCATGAGCAGTTTTGGGTCCCCTGTTCTTTTCTGTGGGGTACTTGTAACAGCCCAATGCTTTCCTATGGCCATTCTGAATAACACCTGATATGTGGCAGTGCGCGAGGAGGGGGCCAATCTGAAGCATCATACTTCAGGTAAACACTGACCGGATGGTTAGGGTACTAATTTGAACCTCCATGAGCAGTTTGGGATGTGCTGCCCTATTCTGTGGGGTACTTGGAATAGCCCTATGCTTTCCTATGACCATTCGGAATAACACTTGATATGTGGCAGTGCTCAGGGCAGGGGGCTTATCCGAAGGAGCATACCTCTGGTAGACACTGATAGGAGTTCTACGGTACTAATTTGAACCTCCTTGAGCAGTTTGGGGTCTCCTGCTCTTACCTGTGGGGTATTTGTAAAAGCCCAATGCTTTCCTATGGCCATTCGGAAGAACACCTGACATGTGGCCGTGCGCGAGGAGGGGGTCAATCTGAAGGATCATACTTCAGGTAGACACTGATCAGATGGTTAGGGTACCAATTTGAACCTCCTTGTGCAGTTTGGGGTCTCCTGCTCGTTTCTGTGGGGTATTTGCAATAGCCCAATGCTTTCCTATGGCCATTCGGAAGAACACCTGATATGTGGTCGTGCGCGAGGAGGGGGCCAATCTGAAGGATCATACTTCAGGTAGACACTGATCGGTTGAGTGGGGTACTAATATGAACCTCCATGAGCAGTTTGGGGTCCCCTGTTCTTTTGTGTGGGGTTCTTGTGATAGCCCAATGCTTTCCTATGGCCATTCGGAAGAACACCTGACATGTGGCCGTGCGCGAGGAGGAGGCCAATCTGAAGGATCATACTTCAGGTAGACACTGATCGGATGGTTAGGGTACTAATTTGAACCTCCTTGAGCAGTTTGGGGTCTCCTGCTGTTTTCTTTGGGGTATTTGCCATAGCCCAATACTTTCCTATGGCCATTCGGAAGAACACCTGATATGTGGTTGTGCGCGAGGAGGGGGTCAATCTGAAGGATCATACTTCACGTAGACACTGATTGGATGAGTGGGGTCCTAATGTGAACCTCCATGAGCAGTTTGGGGTCCCCTGTTCTTTTGTGTGGGGTTCTTGTGATAGCCCAATGCTTTCCTATGGCCATTCGGAAGAACACCTGACATGTGGCCGTGCGCGAGGAGGAGGCCAATCTGAAGGATCATACTTCAGGTAGACACTGATCGGATGGTTAGGGTACTAATTTGAACCTCCTTGAGCAGTTTGGGGTCTCCTGCTGTTTTCTTTGGGGTATTTGCCATAGCCCAATACTTTCCTATGGCCATTCGGAAGAACACCTGATATGTGGTTGTGCGCGAGGAGGGGGTCAATCTGAAGGATCATACTTCACGTAGACACTGATTGGATGAGTGGGGTACTAATGTGAACCTCCATGAGCAGTTTGGGGTCTCCTGCTCTTTTCTGTGGGGTATTTGCCATAGCCCAATACTTTCCTATGGCCATTTGGAAGAACACCTGATATGTGGTTGTGCGCGAGGAGGGGGTCAATCTGAAGGATCATACTTCACGTAGACACTGATTGGATGAGTGGGGTCCTAATGTGAACCTCCATGAGCAGTTTGGGGTCCCCTGTTCTTTTGTGTGGGGTACTTGTGATAGCCCAATGCTTTCCTATGGCCATTCGGAAGAACACCTGACATGTGGCCGTGCGCGAGGAGGAGGCCAATCTGAAGGATCATACTTCAGGTAGACACTGATTGGATGGTTAGGGTACTAATTTGAACCTCCATGAGCAGTTTTGGGTCCCCTGTTCTTTTCTGTGGGGTACTTGTAACAGCCCAATGCTTTCCTATGGCCATTCTGAATAACACCTGATATGTGGCAGTGCGCGAGGAGGGGGCCAATCTGAAGCATCATACTTCAGGTAAACACTGACCGGATGGTTAGGGTACTAATTTGAACCTCCATGAGCAGTTTGGGATGTGCTGCCCTATTCTGTGGGGTACTTGGAATAGCCCTATGCTTTCCTATGGCCATTCGGAATAACACTTGATATGTGGCAGTGCTCAGGGCAGGGGGCTTATCCGAAGGAGCATACCTCTGGTAGACACTGATAGGAGTTCTACGGTACTAATTTGAACCTCCTTGAGCAGTTTGGGGTCTCCTGCTGTTTTCTTTGGGGTATTTGCCATAGCCCAATACTTTCCTATGGCCATTCGGAAGAACACCTGATATGTGGTTGTGCGCGAGGAGGGGGTCAATCTGAAGGATCATACTTCACGTAGACACTGATTGGATGAGTGGGGTCCTAATGTGAACCTCCATGAGCAGTTTGGGGTCCCCTGTTCTTTTGTGTGGGGTTCTTGTGATAGCCCAATGCTTTCCTATGGCCATTCGGAAGAACACCTGACATGTGGCCGTGCGCGAGGAGGAGGCCAATCTGAAGGATCATACTTCAGGTAGACACTGATCGGATGGTTAGGGTACTAATTTGAACCTCCTTGAGCAGTTTGGGGTCTCCTGCTGTTTTCTTTGGGGTATTTGCCATAGCCCAATACTTTCCTATGGCCATTCGGAAGAACACCTGATATGTGGTTGTGCGCGAGGAGGGGGTCAATCTGAAGGATCATACTTCACGTAGACACTGATTGGATGAGTGGGGTCCTAATGTGAACCTCCATGAGCAGTTTGGGGTCCCCTGTTCTTTTGTGTGGGGTTCTTGTGATAGCCCAATGCTTTCCTATGGCCATTCGGAAGAACACCTGACATGTGGCCGTGCGCGAGGAGGAGGCCAATCTGAAGGATCATACTTCAGGTAGACACTGATCGGATGGTTAGGGTACTAATTTGAACCTCCTTGAGCAGTTTGGGGTCTCCTGCTGTTTTCTTTGGGGTATTTGCCATAGCCCAATACTTTCCTATGGCCATTCGGAAGAACACCTGATATGTGGTTGTGCGCGAGGAGGGGGTCAATCTGAAGGATCATACTTCACGTAGACACTGATTGGATGAGTGGGGTACTAATGTGAACCTCCATGAGCAGTTTGGGGTCTCCTGCTCTTTTCTGTGGGGTATTTGCCATAGCCCAATACTTTCCTATGGCCATTTGGAAGAACACCTGATATGTGGTTGTGCGCGAGGAGGGGGTCAATCTGAAGGATCATACTTCACGTAGACACTGATTGGATGAGTGGGGTCCTAATGTGAACCTCCATGAGCAGTTTGGGGTCCCCTGTTCTTTTGTGTGGGGTACTTGTGATAGCCCAATGCTTTCCTATGGCCATTCGGAAGAACACCTGACATGTGGCCGTGCGCGAGGAGGAGGCCAATCTGAAGGATCATACTTCAGGTAGACACTGATTGGATGGTTAGGGTACTAATTTGAACCTCCATGAGCAGTTTTGGGTCCCCTGTTCTTTTCTGTGGGGTACTTGTAACAGCCCAATGCTTTCCTATGGCCATTCTGAATAACACCTGATATGTGGCAGTGCGCGAGGAGGGGGCCAATCTGAAGCATCATACTTCAGGTAAACACTGACCGGATGGTTAGGGTACTAATTTGAACCTCCATGAGCAGTTTGGGATGTGCTGCCCTATTCTGTGGGGTACTTGGAATAGCCCTATGCTTTCCTATGGCCATTCGGAATAACACTTGATATGTGGCAGTGCTCAGGGCAGGGGGCTTATCCGAAGGAGCATACCTCTGGTAGACACTGATAGGAGTTCTACGGTACTAATTTGAACCTCCTTGAGCAGTTTGGGGTCTCCTGCTCTTACCTGTGGGGTATTTGTAAAAGCCCAATGCTTTCCTATGGCCATTCGGAAGAACACCTGATATGTGGTCGTGCGCGAGGAGGGGGCCAATCTGAAGGATCATACTTCAGGTAGACACTGATCGGTTGAGTGGGATACTAATATGAACCTCCATGAGCAGTTTGGGGTCCCCTGTTCTTTTGTGTGGGGTACTTGTGATAGCCCAATGCTTTCCTATGGCCATTCGGAAGAACACCTGACATGTGGCCGTGCGCGAGTAGGGGGCCAATCCGAAGGAACATACTTCAGGTAGACACTGATCGGATGGTTAGAGTACTAATTTGAACCTCCCTGAGAAGTTTGGGGTCTCCTGCTCTTTCCTGTGGGGTATTTGCAAAAGGCCAATGTTTTCCTATGGTCATTCGAAAGAATGGCTGACATGTGGCCGTGCGAGAGGAGGGGGCCAATCTGAAGGATCATACTTCAGGTAGACACTGATCGGATGGTTAGGGTACTAATTTGAACCTCTTTGAGCAGTTTGGTGGCCCCTGTTCTTTTCTGTGTGGTACTTGTAACAGCCCAATGCTTTCCTATGGCCATTCGGAAGAACGCCTGATATGTGGCAGTGCTCAGGGAAGGAGGCTGATCTGAAGGATCATACTTCAGGGAAACACTGACAGGATGATTAGGGTTGAAGTTTGAACCTCCCTGAGCAGTTTGGGGTCTCCTGCTCTTTCCTGTGGGGTATTTGCAAAAGCCCAATGTTTTCCTATGGCCATTCGGAAGAACGCCATATATGTGGCAGTGCGCAGGGAGGGGGCTGATCTGAAGCATCATACTTCAGGTAAACACTGACAGGATGGTTAGGGTACTGATGTGATCCTCCATGAGCTGTTTGGGATTTGCTGCCCTATTCTGTGGGGTACTTGTAATAGCCCTATGCTTTCCTATGGCCATTCTGAAAAATACCAGATGTAGCCATGCGCAGGGAAGGGTCCGATCCGAAGGATCATACCTCCGGTAGACACTGACGGAATGAGTAGGGTTGTATTTCGAACCTCCCTGAGCAGTTTGGGGTCTCCTGCTTTTTTTTGTGGGGTTTTCGCAGTAGCCCAATGCTTTCTTACGGCCATTCGGAAGAACACGTGATGTAGCTGTGCGCAAAGAGGGGGCCAATCCGAAGGATCATAGCTCCGGTAGGCACTGATAGGATGCTTAGGTGCTAATGTGAACCTCTTTGAGAGGTTTGGGGGTTCCCTCTCTTCTATGGGGGGTGCTTGTCACTGCCTAATCCTTTGCTAGAGCCATTCTAAGTTTTACATGATATTGTAGCCATGCACAAGCATGGGGCCTGTCCAACAGAGCATGCATCAAGGAGAGACTCTTTGGATGCTTGGGGTGCTAATTTGAACCCCACAATCGTTTTTACTGCTCTCATTGTTTCTTGAGGGTCTTGTAGTAACATTTCCCTGTATTCCTATTGCCATTCGGAAATACAGGCCTATCATAAGGACTGGGTGCTGGTGGGGGGGGGGGCAGATGGAAATACGGAAATAACCGTTGGCAGATTTTGGCAAACCCTCCTCCACGTATGTGGGTGCTTTAAAACCGGTGCTAAGGAAGCATTGTATAAAACTGTCTTTACCCTCTGTTTATTGCATTCTGTTTTCCTTTTGTATTTGGAGATGATCCCTAGAAACCACTATGTTGGGGAGTCATAGCAGTTGTTTCCGAAAACCACTCTGTTAGTTTGTATTTTGATTCTGTGTTGTTTTGTATGAAAAATAAATGTTCATCCCATTTGAGTATTTTGATTTGTAGATGATCCCTAAGATTCTCCTATGCTTTCCTATGGCCATTCGGAATGACCCAATGCATTTCAATGGCCATTCGGTGTCCTTCCTTTTAGTATGTCCCTGCCTTAGGCTGCCACCCCCTGGTGACTCCAATGAAAGGGCTACAAGTAGTCTCTTGAATCATTGTTGGGACCCGCTTTTTTTTATATATATTCTTTCTTTTCTATGTGTTTACTCTTCTGTTCCTTTTATGAGAATCTAAATGTACACTTACTTGAGCCTCTGCTGGAAAAGGGTTCCAATACTTTCGTATGCTGTAACACTGAGCTTTTTGTAAACAGTCAATGCAAGTTTGTAACAAATAATGTGGGTCAATTTGCAAAGAGCTGCAGTGAACTACAGAATAAATGCAATTACACTGAACATGGTATTAGGGATCATTGAAAATTTTAGGTTATGTTGGATAAACAAACTTCTAATATTATACTAATTTCTTTGTCATCTAAGCCTAAATACTCATATCTGTATTTGCTCACATAATCCCTTGTTGCTTAGTCCTCTCCTTTTCCATCCTTCTTTCCAGAGAATAAAATGCTTTGCTTTAATTAAGTGGGATGGGAGTTGCGAGGAGAGATTAAGGCATAATCCAGACAGAGTTAGTCACTTTGGACTGGTATTATACACCTACTTACCAGGAAGGAAGGCCCATTGAATTCAGTTGGGGGTTACTTCTTTGTAGATCTATATAGGATTGAAGTCCCATTGGGCCTGTTCAGACAACACACCAAGCCTTGGTTAGGCCACTAACCCTTTTGCAGCAAACGGTTAGTGAGTATGCTGAAACCGTGGTTATGTAGCTACCATGGTTAGGAATGGTTCTCACGACACACTAAGCCATGGTTTACGTGACACGCTAAACAATGTTTAGCTCAAAAAGGCTTAGTTTGTTGTCTGTACAGAATCATTGAGTCTTACTGAGCAAGAATGCTTAATGTTCCAGATGAAATGAATAGGATTTAAATGTGGATTGTGACATAACCTATTTTGTGGAGAGGCATATAAAATCTGGACATAGAGAGGCTGAAAGTGGGAAGGTCATTGACCCTCAATCCATAGCAGGATCATTGCACCTCAAATCTCCACAGGTGAACATATGTATTCCATGCCACCGTGTAACATGAACAAAGAGCAAGAGTAAATAAGTTGGAATGTTTGAAGGTAACTGATAGAACAAATAGTATGGGGTGACTAAAGGAAGTGAGTTGAGCTACATGTCCAAAACTTTAAATTTTAAGTACAGGTTTGCAATTTAATAGCTTAACTTTTAATAAATTATTATGAATAAAATTGATTAGAATATTAATAAAAGGGTTGGAATATTAATAAAGCAGTACTTTCTGGTGAGCATACCAAGCAGTAGGTATTTTAAGATAGACAGAATATAATCAACACAGGTTGAAGTTTTTCTATAATGCAAAGGCTAAAGGGGCACAATGGCCTAGTTCACGCATGCTAACTCGTGGTTTATTGAACCCATGGTTTGCTGTCCTACCCAGGTTTTGTCTGGCAGATGATTGAACAAATGGTGATTTGTTTTCTCAGTCCCTGGGTTGTTTCCCAAATGCCTTTGAGGTGCTATAGTACTGGAATATAGAGTGGCTGGGGATTTATTCCAGGTTCCCATGTAAGACAGCCTATGATTTAAACAACCCTAAGTTCACAATCCAACAAGAAATGGGTTGATCTTGATTAAAATAACCATGGTTTGTTAGCACCATATTTGCAAATTGACCCACATTATTTGTTACAAACTTGCAATGACTGTTACGAAAAACTCAGTGTTACAACATACGAAAGTATTGAAACTCTTTTTCAGCAGAAGCCCAAATAAGTGTACATTTAGATTCTCATAAAAGGAACAGAAGAGTAAACACATAGAAAAGAAAGAATTCAACAATGCATACCATTGGTTATTGTTATGGGCAAACCAGGCCACTGACTGGACTAGCAGCCTGTGCATTTGCCTGTATGATACAAGGTTCTTGGTTCTTGGCTATTAGTTCCTGACAGACAGACAGACAGACAGATAGACAGACAGACAGACAGACAGACAGACATAGACTTTCATGGATATTTCAGTCGTATGTACAACATTTGTGTTAGAAATTGGCATGCTATCAACATAACACATTGGACAATTTCACTTTAATAATGTTTTAAATCTTTTGTTATATTATTGGGGGTTAGGTTTCATATTTGTCTATTGCCCAGCAAAGATCAATAGAAAATCTATCCTGGGCAGGATCTACACTACTGCTTTATAACGGTATCGAAGTGCACTGACGACTGTTTGGGCCCATGACACATCCCATATTCTGTTTTCATATCACTTTCGCAGTGTTGTATCCTGCTTGGTGTAGATCTGACCCTGGTTATATTTGACAGCTTACCTTCTCTTTTCATTGATGTCCATGCATTGCATGTGATTTTGAAAACTGCATCTAGGGGCAGTAATGGCTACAAAGAATGTAGGATACAAGTCTCCATGATCAAGAAAAGTAAAAGATAGTACTCTCTTTCTAGTATCACCAAAAAAGAAATTCCAGATGCTTTCTTTCCTTAGTTGAAGCAGTGACTTCAGTGCAGCTTGAACTTGGCCTGGAGTTTTTATATCACTGTGTCATGGATTGACCTGCCACCAATCTCATTTATGGTTGTATAATAATGGATGCAGCCACAGGACTCCATAAACCGGGTGTAAAAAAGATTAGAATCAAACACTAAACATCTTGACATTCCCTGGTTTATAACCACACAACCACACACATCTTTGGGAACATGGAAAGGTCAACAAGATCAATATTTCTGTCTCTAAAAATCATTCTAGATATTAAACTTGTCTATTTAACATTGTGATACCATTGCTATTTGGGGATGACATGACTTTGTTTATGCTCTTTTATAATGAGAGATTATTATGGAATGTGTTTTATTTGGAGGGGGGGACAATATTAAAGTTTACTGCATGTTGTTCATCAGAAGTTCCAATAGTTCCTATTGTACTTAATGGTCATGTGTATCTTATTATGCAGATGCCAGGATTTCAAGACTTTCTCCCCAGCGTTATTAATGTGTCATTAAAAAATGAGCATTCAAGAATGTTTTAGCAACATATTGCACTTTCTGTAAGTGTGCTGTGGCGCCAACTTGTTGATACATGCAAGAATAATCATCCCTTGGTGTCTCTTGGCTCTTCCAACTCACTGTCACATGTGTGAACCATCTCAACTGAAAAGTCATATACCTCAGCTGACTTCACATCATGTGAAAGTTCTGCCTCTAGGGACTGCTCTAGGGACACATGCAATTTGTCACTTGATACTACTTAACATACAAGTGTTATTTTAAATGTTGGTGCAACACCTAGCAATTTTAGGCACTATAATACTAATGCCAATACTACACCACACTATGCCATATAACAGGGATGAGGAATATCTGACCCTCCAATTATTGCAGTCCAACATCTGGAGGACCACACATATCCCACCCTATAATATATTATAACATATATTTGAATGTGTGAAACAACCCACATTTTTAGATTTAACAGTCTGTTTTATAAATACAGGGGGTTCATTCAATGTTATATGACTGAACATCTGCAACATGATGATTTCCCTCTATCACTTTGTGCCATGCCACCACTGGAGGAATCTTCCTCTGAGGAGGAACTTGAGCTTCCAGAGACAACCAACAACAGGGAGCCACCCATGGCAGGAGACATAGGCCCTTTCTACACAATAGGGCTGTAGAGGGAGAGAGGGAGGGCAATCCCAGAAGTACCTAATACACACCATCAGCGCACGGGGACCAGCTTGGAGCCATCCCAGGCAAACAGCCTGGTGTAGAAACGGCCATAGAGGAGCCTGGGCCCTCAGGGGAGATTATCATGGTTCTGTCCCCACAGGAGGAGGGGAGTTCAGCCTCTGAAGCAAAGCCTGGGTGATCACCTAGTCCCCGAGAAAGTGTCACCTCAAGAGGCAGGACAGTAGAGTTCCTTTAAGGAGAAATGCTCAAACAGAAAGAAGGACTCCTCAAAAGGAAGGGACTCCTCAGGTTCAAGGTGTGCAATGAATGCAGCTGAGCCCCGGGTGGGGCTCAGGAAACTCTGGCAATATAAGACTGTACTATCAATCTAACCATTGCTGGAAACAATATCTTCCATCAGCTCCGGTGCCTTGAACCTCTGGCCTTGCTCCATGAGTGAATCTTTGTGCTACTGACCTTGGACTTCTGCTTAAATCTGCTTCTTGTACTGTGAATAGCATCTGACTGCTTATCTCTGTCTTGACCTTAGCTACCCTTCAGACCACTCTTTTGGAATTCTCCTTCTTGCCTAGTAAAACTGTGCCTTTGACAGTCGCTTATGTATTGACTTGTTCTTGGATTGCCCCTCAGTTTAACCTAATGCTAAGCCTGATCCAGCAATAGCAGAACACTGTGCTACACTCCAAAATGTATCTCCTCAGGGTCAGGGGACACTCGGGAAAGGCATGGGATATTGTGCCAGAGGCAAGAGTGGCAGATGGAAATTGTTGAAAACTGAATGAAGACAGCTTGAGTGGATCTCCCATATGAGTACCTTTGGACCCAGTGACTTCATGTGCACCTAGGATGCTCACATGGAGATAAATGTGGTCACAGAAAATGAGTTGCTAAAATCTGCCACTGGGTAATGGATGACTCAAATGTCTAACTGCTGGATTATATGTACATCACAGAGTTAGCTACATATTAAAATCCGCATGAATCTTTGAATGACTACAATTTGTTACTGGAACAGTGTATATGAACTGAATGTATCCTCAGATTTATAGCTTATGTTTCTTATTCTAACATATGAGCCATGCTGGATCAGACCAAGGGTCTATCTTGTCCAGTGTTGTTCACACAGTAGCCAACCAGCTGTCAACTGGGAACCCACAAGCAGGACATGAGTTAAACTGCGCTCTCCCTCCCATGTTCCCCTGCAACTGGTGTACATAGATATACTGCCTCTGATAATAGATACTGTATTGGTTTATTGGAGATCATACATCGTTGTACTGGAAGATTTTAGTATGCTATACTTTTGGTCTATGTTTTGTTTTGTTTTTTATTCCATTTTTTTAAAAAAGAATAAATAAAAAACAGTCAAACTTTTAGGAAGGACATGTTATATTGGAAGTGGTGTCACATACATAAAAGGAGTGCCATTTTTATTGCATTCTTTTTTTCTCCACCCTCTATATACCAAAATGCAGCCATCCACATCAAAGCTGGCCCTCTGGCAGTTGCAATTAGAAATCAGTATTCCAAACAAGCAAAATTTAAGTAATGCAGGCAACAAAATACCCAAGTGTAAAATTGGTTTTATACTGTTGGCATTTTTGTTGTTGTTCATTTAAATAAACCAAAAAGAAACAGAAGACCATAATGGGACAAAAGGCTTGCAGCAAAAAGGAAAAATAAACATGACATTTTTAAAAAATCCTGACTAAATCCTTATTGCTGAATAAACATAATAAAAACATTAATGACCTCTTTTGTATTTCTCTCTCTCTCTACTTGCAGGACATATTACAGGATCCACGTGTTTTCTTTCAGGTTTTCCACAATTAACCATGTAGGCAATAATGAATAGCAAATTACTAGAGACATCTTTGCAAATACAATGAAGGATACCCCTTTTAGGCTATACATTGGGCCAGTTTACACGATCGTAGTGAAGGAAATAAGCCATAGTGGCTTTTTTCCTTTGCTGTGAGTGCTGGCTGGATTTCCCTGATTATCCTCTCTGGTGCGGCTTTGTTGTGTGGCATGGAGACAGGGGCAGCATCTTCCAAATAACCTAACAATGGCGCATGAGTTGGCAACTATGCCATGATCAGGCAAATCAGTTCATTGTGAAATTTTAAAACATCTCTAAAAAGAGTCACAGAAACTAGGGGTGTGCACGGACCACCCGGATCGGATCGGGACCCGGATCGGGACCTCCAATTTTGTCCCGGACCGGTTCGGACAAAATCGGAGGCCCCCCGGACCGGATCGAGTCCGATCCCGACCCCAAAATCGTAAATTTTTGGATCGGCCGCCATTTTTTCCCCCATAGACTTGCATTGCAATGCAAGTCTATGAGGAAAAAATGGCGGCGGGTGGCTGAGGGGGGGCCTAACTCCCTCCCCCCCCCGGGGCCGTCCGCTGTGGACGGCCCCGGCAGGTAAGCCCCCTCCCCCGCGCTCCCTACCCCCCCTGGGGCCGCCCGCTTCCATCCGCTGGCGCCCGCGGGCGCCAGCAGATAGAAGCGGACGGCTCCGGGGGGGGGTAAGCCCCCTTCCCCGCCACTGCTTACCTTCTCGGCCCGTCCGCTCCCGTCCGGCGCTGGCGGCTACTACCAGCGGGCTCCGCGGCCTACTCTCGAGTAGCGCGCCGGGTGATGACATCACCCGGCGCGCCACCCTGGAGTAGGCCGCGGAGCCTGCTGGTAGTAGTAGGCGCCGGCGCCGGGACGGGAGCCGCCGGGACGGGAAGGTAAGGGCCCCCCTCCCCCCTCCGCGCACCCCCTCCTCCCCTCCACGCACCCCCTGCTTACCTTCCCGGCCCGGCGGCTCCCGTCCGGCGCCGGTGCCTACTACTACCAGCAGGCTCCGCGGCCTGCTCTAGAGTAGCGCGCCGGGTGATAACATCACCCGGCGCGCCACCCTAGAGCAGGCCGCGGAGCCTGCTGGTAGTAGTAGGCGCCGGCGCCGGGACGGGAGCCGCCGGGACGGGAAGGTAAGGGCCCCCCTCCCCCCTCCGCGCGCCCCCTCCTCCCCTCCACGCACCCCCTCCTTACCTTCCCGGCCCGGCGGCTCCCGGCCGGCACCGGCGCCTACTACTACCAGCAGGCTCCGCGGCCTACTCTAGAGTAGCGCGCCGGGTGATGACATCACCCGGCGCGCCACCCTAGAGCAGGCCGCGGAGCCTGCTGGTAGTAGTAGGCGCCGGGACGGGAGCCGCCGGGACGGGAAGGTAAGGGCCCCCCTCCCCCCTCCGCGCGCCCCCTCCGCGCGCCCCCTCCTCCCCTCCACGCACCCCCTGCTTACCTTCTCGGCCCGTCCGCTCCCGTCCGGGGCCGGCGGCTACCACCAGCAGGCTCCGCAGCCTGCTCTAGAGTAGCGCGCCGGGTGATGACATCACCCGGCGCGCCACCCTAGAGCAGGCCGCGGAGCCCGCTGGTAGTAGCTGCTAGTGCCGGACGGGAGCGGACGGGCCGAGAAGGTAAGCGCCCCCCTCCTCCCCCCCCCGCTGTCCACTTTCATCGGTGGGCGCCCGCTGGCGCCCGCCAATGGAAGCGGCGGTGGGCGCCAGTGGGCGCCCGCCGATCCGCCGATCCGCCGAACCGGTTCGGAGCCTTTTCGGACCGGTTCGGATTGGATCGGCCGATCCAGCTGCGGGATCGGAAATCGGATAATTTATCCGATTTCCCACTGGACCGGACTCGGATCGTGGATCGGGTCCGATCCAGTGCACATCCCTAACAGAAACACACCTAACATGTAGTTCCATGCTTGTCAGTTTTATTCATTTATTCTCAATAGGAAAGAATCTCCTGTCTATAGTACTGCAGAGAGCAGACAAAAGTAGGACACGGTTCTTCTTCTTGCAGGTGCAGCATCTGCATATGGAGGGATCTTTTACCCTCTCCATGACAGAAGCCAATCAGGAAATGGCATGCTCTTGGAATCCAGGCCATGCATGACATCTCCACATGATGGAGGATGAGAGAATTGCCAGAAATTGTGCAGCCTGGTGAAATTTTGCAGTCCTCTGTAAGTTGGAGGACTTTGGGGTAGAGATTTAGGGAGACGTTGGCTCTAAATATCCACTCTTAGGCTAGAATTAAGATGCCTTTGTATTCCATAGTTGCTCATCCACATCCTAATGCAGGCAATGCTTTGCTAGCAGTTGTCCTTCCCACTTTAGTCCACCAATTCCCCATAGTGGGAGCATTTCTCCATGTTTCAGGCTACATATGATTATTCCTCAGGTGTGTCTAAATTTCTAGCCTGCTCACTAGTTTCACACTGGGTGATGACTGACATAAAATATCTCAATAACCTGATGTACTAAGTGGGGACAGGCAAATCTGTCAGTTTTGCTTTTCCTCACATTCATATTTTTTTAAAAAAAATCTCAAGTTCTTTTTCTCTCAAATAAGATCCTTGCAAATTCTGGGAAATTATTATCAAAACAAACTGAAACAAAATTCTCACCCGTCTTCACCAGCCAAATTCAAGAGTTGTCACTGTCCCCAGTATGGAAAGGAGCATGATGTACCTGCTTGACATGTAGTTGTTAAAGATGAAGAGCCTGTCAGAACAAAAAGAGGTGGCAACTAACATGGTTGAATACACAGGGTTTCAAACCCAGACTTTTAAGAGCAAAAAACTCATCGCCCTCTATCTGGCTGGATGAATCTACTTCTCCCACATTCATTTTTTTTAATCTCCAGTACTTTTTGTTCTGAATAGGGAGAAGATTGCAAATTTTGGTAAATTCTTATCAAAACTGAATTGAAATGGAATTCTCCCCATCCCTAATAGTAAGTATGTATGACACAGCTGCAAAGGCCAACTCGGAGGAAGAGGAGGAGGAGGAGGAGGAGGAGGAGGAGGAGGAGGTGATCTGTGTTGATAACATTGCTAGATATTGTTAGGCATTTTAAAAAATCAAAACAAATGCTCTTAAAATGCACTGCTTTTTGCAATAAAAAATTGATGATATCCAACAGCAGGTGTTTCAACTTTGCTCACACTCTTGCCCTTACCTGACTGAAATCTCCTTGTCCATGGATCCCCAACCCCAGAGCCTGGTTTGAAAAATCATAGTTTATGTTTTGTTTTGGGGTTGTTGATTTTTTAAAAAAAAGAAAGACAGAGTTTTCAAGTCTAAATATTATTCAAACAATTCTTTTAAATGAATACCTTTAAAAAAGCACTAAAGTTTTTAATTTTCAGTTATCTCAAGTAAATAAATAGAATTCTGTCGCCGATGTTTCCACACACACACACCGTCTGGAAAAAAAAGCTTCTTTGAAATAGTTTTAAGGTCACTGCTATCTAATTCCTGTCCAGGGAGTTACAAAACTAGTTCTAGCTGTTTTATGGAACTCAACATTGAAAAGTAGCAAATGTTCCTAGCATTTAATGATCTATTTGTGCCTTGGATGTGAAATTGCATCTCTTCCACTTTCCATGTCTGGTCCCAGTAATGTTTGCTGAAGAGCAAACTATGAAATGCAATATAAAAAAATTTCATGCTTAGTTTCTTTTGTGTGCCTCCAGTGTTAATTTATGAAACCACATTCTTCACAGACTCTTGGGTAAAAACACTCTGATTTTTTAATGAGAAAATAAATTCTACTTTTAAATGGCACATATTGTCATGTGACCTCTGTAAATATCTGAGCTCAGCTTTTTGCTCTCACTCTCTCACTTTTTTTTTTTTTTTAGTTTCTAGCTGGTTTAAAATATCAAAGGTATTCCAGTTGTCCATAAGGAGTTTTCAGTCCCCTGATCTAAGGCCCCCACATATACTAGCACCATGGCCACTTCTGTTGAAGGCTTCTACAGATGCCTAAGGGCATCTTTCAGCAACAGTATCAGATTTGCTTATAGGACTGAAGTAAATATTTTCATGGTCTGTCACCTTGATTTTATTAAAGGTGTTGGACTAGACTATTAACCAGATTTGCAAAAGTCTCCCATAGAGACTTTACATTGTCTTTGGAATTTATAAACGCCAATTCATTTTCAGCCTACAGCAAACTTTCCTTTCATGGGTCAGTTTGGAGCATTTTTACAATTAAACAAGGTTTCTTGATATTAAGTGTTTTACTGGGTATTCTGGGTCCTTCTGGACTGAAAGCGCTACATTTTACACAGCTGTACAGCATGTTTCTAAACATGCTTACTCAGAAGTAAGTACCACTGGATTTAGCAAAAGCAGACTAATAAATTCTTAGGATTGCAGCCACATTAGTTTGATTTCATTGAACGTGTATATCTTCTACTAAATAAGACACACAAGGTTGAAGCAAGTTCATTAATATAAACAAGTCTGATCCCCTACATTGTTTAATGTTTTAAGAGTTTCTATAATGTTAAGTTAACCTGGTCTTGCTTGTATCTTTAAGTGTGCGAGGGCATTTAAAAAAAATTAACACAAAGAAAATTATAGCAAGATGGAAGAACAAATATTTGAGGGAGGTTAATTGAGCAATTATCTTACTGAGGGTTGTGATATATGTAACTGAAGATAGATCTGTGACTTAAGTTACTACCATCCTCTTCTAGATCATATATTTTGTTAAGGAATTTTCCAGGTTGTAGTTTTTTAACACCAATACTGATACACTGCTGAGTTGAAAAGCTATAAGCAAAACTGACTTGTATACCCATGTAAAGAGCTCTGTGCCTGCTGTTTATATAGCAAGGGCAATGCAAGTATATGCTAAAGGCTCCACATGCAAGCCAGAAGATTTGTGTGTGGTCTGAATGGATTTTTTTTTTTATCATCCTGTTTGGGAACAAATTCAGGATCTGTTTCTGTTGGCAGTTTCCTCCTGTTGTGAATATATTAGTAACGTTCTCAAGGCCTCTGTAGAGACCTGCAATGTTAACAATGTAAGCCTGGGGGCTGATAGACAATCATACTCCATCAGGTCAGATGTTGGTAATGAGATGAAGAAGAAAAGATTACCTCACAAGAAAGAAAAGAATTAGTGTGGGCCAAGACCAGCTAGTGGACACTGATTGCCATCTGTTTTACCATATATGTCCAAGGCCATCTTATCTCAACACTGAAAACTTTGTGGGAAAGGAGCCACCATGTTTTGGGAATGCCAAGTGGATCCAAAGATTAACAACCACAAAATCAAGGCTTGTCTAGTGTCCTCTTATACTTGAAACAATGGTTCAAGATAAGCAAAGTAGGTTCAAACAGTTTTGTTGGACCACAAGACAGGAAATGTTTTTGCTTTTGAACATCAGTATTCATTCTTAGAGGCAGCCATTCTTCCTTTTCTAATGCCCAACCTCTGTGCCTTGGCTAGGGCTGGTTAATATGCAAATAGCCTCCATGAATGGAAAGTCTGTATTACTGCCAGCTCATGAAGGATCTCCCAAACTACTGCCAGATACTCTAGGAATTCTGGGAGGTTTCATGGAGCCTCTCACCATGGTGGTGGCAATGCATATAGTAAATTTCTCCAGGTGTCACACTGAGGCAGTTTTCAAGTTGTCTCAATATACAGGCTAGCCCTCTACATAATCTCCTCTTCTTGTTGTGCATTCTGCTCTCCACAAACTCCTCTTCTGTTGCCCTTCTAAATCTCTTTCTCCATCTCCTCTTTCTGTGGGTGTTTCAAAATGGAGGTTTCTTAGTGCAGGTTAGGTTAATATGCAATCAAAAGGCACTGTGGAACTATTCTGTATGTTCTTCCTTAACATATTTTTTGTCTGGTACGAAAAAAGAAGGAGTGAGAAAACATGGGATTGCTACAAATGGAAAATGATGACATCCACAATATTCCATGATGGTCATCCACAAAATTCCATGAATGAGACAGAGAAATTGCACAACGAAAGCCTCATCTAGAGGTACACTAGGGCCTAATCTACACCAAGCAGAATATTGCACTATGAAAGCAGTATGAAAGCAGTATGTAAAAGTAGACTGACCATCTGAAAAGAAGGACAAGGCTCATATAACTTTAACAGTTCTAGAGAAAAGGGAATTTCAACCAGTGTCATTTGTATGCAATTAGTTCCTGGTGATATTCCCTCTTCATCACAACTGTTAAAGTTGCAGAGCCCTGCCTTCTTTTGTATATGGCTACTCTAGTATAGTGCCTGCACCTTTAACTGTTGTGATGAAGAGGGAATTTCACCAGGAACTAATTGCATACAAATGATACCTGCTGAAATTCCCTTTCCTCTACAACTGTTAAAGTTACATGAGCCCTGTCCTCCTTTTCAGATGGTCAGCCTATGTAAAAGGCAGGCGCCACACTACTGCTTTAAAGAGGTGTTGAAGTGCACTGACAACTGTTGGGGGCCATTGGCACATACCATATTCCGCTTTCATACTGCAATATCCTGCTTGGTGTAGGTTAGGCCTGGGTGTCTTCCTCCTTGGTTCTGACACCCTCCTTAAAGCTTTCTGGAACCTCCTAACTCTCACATTACTGTACCGGTACTACATTGTCTCAGTTTTTCCTACCTGTATGACTTATGTGTCACTCCCTGACTTCTCCTTTCACCCTTGCCTCCCCCTTTCGACTGTAGCTTGTAATCCCTCTATAGCATGAAAATTAGGCCTTATCTACACCAAGCGGGATATTGCACTATGAAAGCAGTATGCAAGTGGTATATAGAAGGCAGGAGCCACACCAAGCAGAATATAGCAGTATGAAAGCGGTATATGGTATGTGCCCCAACAGTTGTCAGTGCACTTCACTATAAAGCAGTAGTGTGGCTCCTGCCTTTTATATACCACTTTCATAGTGCAACATCCTGCTTGGTGTAGATGAGGCCATTGATACTTTTATGATCTGGCACTAGTGGATAACACTACATGTTATAAGTAGGGATCGTAATTTCTTTTGCATATCATTTTATTGCATTGTTACAGCTTGATCCTGTTCATATTTAAGCAAGTCTCCAATTTCAATAGGACCTCCTCAGACGTTAACTGTACAAAGGATTTCAGTACCCTTATAAATGATTTTTACTTTATAGAGCCCAAACTGAAAAGTAGTGACTTGTCTCAAGACAAACAACCACAGCCTCTCAGACTCAAGCCCCAGATTGCACCACTAGACCACTCTGCTTTCACAAAACAAAGGCAAAAAAGAGAGTATAAAAAGAGGGGGGACCTAGGCTGGCCATACGAAAAGGAGGACAGGGCTCCTGTAACTTTAACAGTTGTAGAGAAAAGGGAATTTCAGCCTGTGTCATTTGTATGCAATTAGTTCCTGGTGATATTCCCTCTTCATCACAACTGTTAAAGTTGCAGAGCCCTGCCTTCTTTTGTATATGGTCACTCTAGTATAGTGCCTGCACCTTTAACTGTTGTGATGAAGAGGGAATTTCACCAGGAACTAATTGCATAGAAACGACACTGGCTGAAATTCCCTTTTCTCTACAACTGTTAAAGTTACATGAGCCCTGTCCTCCTTTTCATATGGTCAGCCTAGGGGGACCCAAAAACAACAACTCTCAGAACTAATCTGGATTGCCATTACATTTATGAAAAGAATGTATCCAAATTTCCATCCAAACTCTCTCATAGAGGCAAGATTTGGTTCACCAGCCTTTCGAGGTATGAAAGACTCGGTAGTTTGCCATGCCAAAAATGTCCTATCATAAAATTTAAAAGGGTGAACCCCCCAGCACTTTGTCAACCATGTTCAAAATATACCTATTGTAGGCTGACCAGATAAAATCCAGGTCAGGGCTCATGTAACTTTAACAGTTGTAGAGAAAAGGGAATTTCAGCCAGTGTCATTTGTATGCAATTAGTTCCTGGTGAAATTCCCTCTTCATCACAACTGTTAAAGGTGCAGGCACTATACTAGAGTGACCATATACAAAAGAAGGCAGGGCCCCTGCAACTTTAACTGTTGTGATGAAGAGGGAATTTCACCAGGAACTAATTGCATACAAATGACACTGGCTGAAATTCCCTTTTCTCTACAACTCTTAAAGTTACACGAGCCCAGACCTGGATTTTATCTGGTCATCCTAACCTATTGGGACTGTACAAGAGTGGCACATCTTCAGCTATACAGAAAACCCAGTGGCACTAAAGTTTGCAGTCCAATGCCTGTAATGGCCCATGGGTGTGGTTAATGTGGGGGTGAGATTACATATCACAAAGTCTGAACAGCAATGGGTTTTTTAATCCAGATTTTCTGCGGCCTTGTGCCCTTTGTTTTTTATTCCTTTTGGTAATTACAGTTCTATATCTGAGAATGGGAACGAGTGAGTCAAGTTCCAGAAGGTTAATACTGTCTTCTCAGAATGGTTCTGATGTCCTACAGGTTCGTGACTATTTTAGGCAGGGGGAAACTGGGGTGGCGGGGGGTCACGTGGCAGTGGCAGCAAGCAGTGACGAGCTGCGGTAGACCCGGCGGTGGTGGCGGCGGAGGAGCTCAGGAAGCGGCCGCCCCAGCAGGTAAGTGCCCCCCCTCGTGCCTCGCGCTCCTTACCTGCAGGGGTGTCCGCTTCCCTCCGGAGCGCGAGGCGCGAGGGGGGGCACTTACCTGTTGGGGCGGCCGCTTCCCGGGCTCCTCCGCTGCCACCGCCATCATGTCCGCCGCCGCCGGGTCCTCCACCACCGCCAGGTCCTTCGCCGCTGCTGCCGGGCTCCTGAGGCCAGAGGCCGCACGGAAGAGGTGGGAGAGGGCCGATTACATCACTTCCGGATCTGGCCCTCTCCCGTCTCTTCCGCGCGGCCTCTGGCCTCCTTGGAGAGACAGGAGAGGGCCGGATCCGGAAGTGATGTAATCGGCCCTCTCCCACCTCTTCCGCGCGGCCTCTGGCCTTATGAGCCCAGCAGCGGCGGCGAAGGACCTGGCGGTGGTGGAGGAAGACCTGGGGGCGGCGGGGGACCTGGGGGCGGCAGCTGACCCAGTGGGGGCAGTAGCGGAGGACCCGGCACAGACGGTGGAGGAAGAGATCCCGGTAGGTCCAGGCTGGTGTTTTTTTGGGGGGTGGCTTGGTGGGGGGGTGGCGGGGGGGGGACCGGGATTTTGGTTTCCAAAATCTGGTCACCCTAGACTATTTTCCACAAGTTTGAGATATCCCTATTTTAATGTGATAAAAGCTCAGCACTGTATCCAATGGAGTCATTCCGCAAACTGAAATAATGCTAGTGGAGCTCTGCCAAAACTTTCAGTTGCACAAGATCTGTGCATTGCACTAATGAAGCATGGGCTAGTGAAGCACATGGCCCACTCCTGAAACTCATTGCACAATAATGTGTTTTTGCCTGGAACCTAAAGGATAACAAAGTATGTTGTTGTGGCCCACATTCCATCTACAGTGTTCCACAGATGCAGAACATGTAGAACATGTAGAACATGTAGCTTTCGCACCACCAGGCTCAGAGTACAAATATGAATGCTATATGGGTAGAGCTAAAATGAAGCCAAAACTATAGAAAGGGTTTGCCATTTTTGCTCTCTGGTGTCCATTTAAATCTGATCCCACGAAGTAATTCCATAGGAGGAATTGTCCAATAGTTGCATATACACAATAGCAGCACCTTAGCTTAATTTTCAATATAATAAAAAGTGATTGTGCTGGATCCAGAGTTGTGTGGAGTGGAATTCTGCAAATTGATTGATCCCATGGATGGAAACGGGGGAAACATTTTTTGCTGGTTCACATTTCTCCCTGCAGCCCCATCCCATGAAAATCTGCTCTGGAAGACTGGGGGACTATCTAGAACAGTGTATGAGACGCTTCTGCAGGGAGGGAGGAGAAATCAGTAAAGATCACCATCCAGTGGGGAGGATTCACTGGATCCTGGTTCCCTCTACCAAGGGAAGGAGCTCCTCCATTTATGGACAGTCAACTCTGGTTTCAAACCATTGTCTCTAAGCTTAACCCTAATCCCTTGTTTTCTTATGTTGTTGTGGCCCACATTCCATCTACAGTCTCATCTCCCAAGATACTTTCTTATTTAAAACTCTATTTCCCTTTTGCTAGATTTCCAGATTCAGGCCTGGAAATGAAGCGGAAATCTTACTGCCTAATAACCACGTCCATTCCTTCCATAAAATGCTACTTAAAAGTCAATAGGCTGCACATGTTAAAGACATTAGGCCTGTTAACAGACCATTGTCCAGTATGCAGAAATTGTAATAACCTGCATGGAACTTTTAGCCATGCTATTTTCCAACACAGTGCAAGCATTGGTTCTGCTGCTTTGCTTGACAATACGCTTCTGGCAATTCAAGTATTAATACAGCAACAGAAGTTAAAACAAACAGTTCCTAACATGCAGGAAAGGTTCCGCAAACAGTGAATGTGTGAGTGTCCTGTGCTTCCAAGGGGAATCTGCACAGGCTGGGGTATACAAGCTTCAGTTGCACATAGACTGCTTGTACAACATCCTGTTCGGAAATAAAAGTGAAAGTGCAATGGTGCCACTCATCTACTTATTGGTGCTTCTCATAACAGACAAAGGCACTTTTATCCATAGGTTGCTTATCATGCATTGGCCCTGTCTCACTCATGAAATTTTACAGATGGTCCATACAATGTTGTTTTCAATCCTCCTGTGTTTTCCCACTGTTTTTTTCATCTTATTTCTTACCCCAAAAAAATTGTGATGGAGGAAACAGAAAAGGTGGCACAGTACTGTTTCACTAGTAGCACTAAAGAGTCCTCTCTCTAGGGCCAGATCTACACCAAGCAGGGGCAGTAAGCCTATGTACACCAGTTGCTGGGGAACAAAGATGGGAGGGTGAAGTTACACTCGTGTCCTGCTTGTGGGTGCCTGGTCAACAGCTGGTTGGCCACTGTGTGAACACAATGCTGGGGTAGCGGGACTCTTGGTCTGATTCAGCATGGCTCTTCTTAAGCTCTTAATAAGTTTCCCCCCATTACTTCAGACATTTCATTTCTTTAACCCACAAAATCCTCATGAGAATTTTGTCTTGAGGCTCACAATATCAGGGGCGGTTTTGTAGCTGATTCCAGGCCACACTAAATACCAGTTGCTTGGGAACAGAATCAGGGGAATGCTATTGTGCTCATGTCTTGCTTATGGGCCTCCCATTGGCATCTGGGTGTCCACTGTGGGAACAGAATGCTGGACTCGGTAGACCTTTGGTTTGATCCAGCAGAGTTCTTCTTATGTTGCAATAGCTGTGGATGTAAATGCAGCTTTGAAACTCACTTGTGTCTTTGATCATCTCTGACCATTTTTCAGCATTTACAAAAAATCATCCTGTCCATACACGGTAAAGCAAATGATCTAGTGAGTTGGATATAGTAGTAGTATACTATTTTCAAGGTGAAGAATTGTGAACATTTAGCTGAGGTTGTTGTATTGTGCCAGAACTCTTTTGAAATAGCTATTTCATCTCCATTAATTTTGACTGTTACATTTCATAAGACCCCGTATGAAAACATTCGCATAATTTGGACATCATAAAGCTGTCTCTGCACAATTTACAGAATGGTGTGTGCCTAGCAATATATATATTTTACTCTGCAATTATCTGGACATTTTTATTCTGTCGTTATGAAATTGCAGGAATGCCTACTAATTTTCCATGTTCATACTTCTCCAGTTTCAATGGTCTAACAATGTTCTGTGTATAAGTGGACTAATTTTGGGAACAATATTTACACGTTGATTTAATATCTGCCCAGAAAATCTGCTCAAATAATATCTACAAATAATCCAATTTGTTCTTTATTCAGGCAGCACTAACTCTTTGGCATTCCTCCTCAAACAAAACAAGTCTCTGGAAATAGGGTTTGAACCTACAAGAAGGTATTAAAAAATAAATTCCCCATACTATTTTACCACTGAGGTGCCAAACGTAAATGGTAAAGCAGTTGGAACCATTTAAAAAATGAAAAATACTGAATTATTCATCTCACCACCACCACGCTTAAAGTTGGAAAGTAAGAAAAATGAAAAATAGAGGGCATACAGCAAAACAACTATTGAAATAAATAGGATAAGATATTTGAGCTTCAAACTGCATGGAGTAAGTGGTATTTAAATGCAGTTCTAAATCAGATAGCAACATACACATTGCAACACGGTGTTAACTCAAAGCTTCAGAATTAGGTTCTGCAGCTTCTTTTAACACTGGTCAAATGAAGTAGTCGCTCCCTTTTTTAAAAAAGATTGCTTACTGCTGTTACTGAACCAACAGCTTTCTCTCTCCATTAGCTTTTATTTTTAGTACACCTATATATATATATATATATATATATATGGTATCATATAATTTGCTACTGGCCTAGTTTTTTTCAGTATGTGTGCAGTATGTAAAAGTTCCTTCCCAGCTTTTTAGTCATTAAGTAGTTTACTACTCAGAATATCTCTGGAATGTATATCCAGTTTAACGTTTACCTCCATAAATGATCTGCCCACATCTCTGAAATGAGTAAGAGCACAAGTATGGCCAGGATAGGTGAGCTCCAAACCCACTTACCATAAACCAGAGTTAATTCACTTGTTCAAATGGCAAAAATGTAGTCAAGATTAAGCATATAGTCATCACTTTTTGTTAGTTTGGCAAGTAGTTTATTTGTGTTGTTGTGTTTTAAATTATAAGACATTTAGAGAAATTTATTTTATGAGGCATTTAATAAATTTAAAAAAGAAATAAATGCCAGAAGGTACAAGAAGTAATTCTCCCCTCTGCTTGTCTTATATGACCTACTATTCCTTTCACTAAGATAAACAGTAAGGCAACATTGACAACTGTATATAAGAAGATAAAATTGCAACAGCTCCTTGAGTGAAACCAAAAGCGACTGTACATATTCAATGGTCTCCTATCTGGATAGTGATATGGAGACTCAAACTGACCAACCATCTGAGTCATCCTTGTGAGATCACACCGCCAGGATGAATCCTGAGTAAGGGCAGCCACTAATATCTTTGGAACTGGATTGTTTGTATGGTAAATTGGAAGTTCATGAACTCTCCACCAACTGCCTGATGGAGGCCCAGTCCAGTTTATTGTTGGAGTGAATTACCTTCATCTTCCCTCACTCTCCCATACAAAGCAGAAGAAGCAGTGTGTGTGTGTGTGTGTGTGTGTGTGTGTGTGTGTGTTATGGTGATGTGTATTTGCCATTTCAAAAAGTTAGTATAGGGAGTCTTTGGGCCAGTTCACACATAACAATGGCAAATTGTAGGTTAATTAATTAATCCACAATTTGTTGGGAAGTGTACCCTGCAAAGGCTGATCTGCTTACTGTAATATATATATATATATATATATATATATATATAATCTCTGATCAGTTCAATCTAAAGTTGGCAGATGCAAATCTGGAGTGCTGGGTTGCTTAGGGGCTAGAAAATGCAACAGTTAACCCAACAACAAACTATGGGTTAACTGCTGGGTTGTTTAGCCCCAAAACAACCCAGCGCTGGGTTCCCACATCACTGCATCAAATAGAGGTTTATTATAAGTGGCAGCAGCTCACACCTGGTGCACATCCCTAAAAATCGTGGGTGAAATAATCCACAATCCGCCACCATGATGTGTGAACCAGGTCTTTATGATGATATAGAAACTATCACAGCCTCCTGGTCCTGCCACTATTGGTCCACGATTAGTTATTTGTCAAAATTATCCATTTTTGCAGGTGGTCTCCTCTGGAGGCCATCCCATCATTCACCATCTGTGACGTCCTTGGTAGAAATACAGTAGAAGTGAAGGATCAGCAAACACTCAAAGGCAATTAAAGCCTCCACATGAGATAATATAAGCTGCCTGTATGAATATACGAAAAATCTTGTAAGGTAGCATTTGTGATAAAGAAAAATGCATGGCAGGGAATTCCTTCATATTTATTCCAACCCTTTGACCATCAAAAGCTTCATCCATCCTGATTTCAGAGTGGTCCATTGCAACCCTTTCCTGTCCTCTCTAGTTTGTGAGATTGACTGAACCACCAAAAAATTCCCTGGAGAGCCTGATAAAACCATAAGGGGCTTGACTGCCATTTTATGGTAGAAAACAGGGTACATATCAGATCGGATCCGATTCTGATTTTCGGATCGGACGCCATTTTTGGTGTTTTCGCCATAGGCTTACATTGGAGGAAAGAAAGCTTTCCTCCAATGCAAGCCTATGGCAAAAACATGGGGGTGGGTGAGTGGGGACCTAACTCCGCCTCCCTCCCTCCCTGTCCCTCCCCCCACTCGTGCTCCTTCCCTGCCAAGGCGCCCACTTCCGTCCGCTGCCATCCACTGTTCCAATCTACTGAAAAACAGGCTTCGCAGCTTGCCTCTCAGTAGTGCACTGGGTGATGACATCACCCAGCGCGCTACTGAAAGGCAGGCCGTGAAGCCTGTTTCTTAGTAGAAGGAACCAGCAGACGGCAGCGGACAGCCCTGGCAGGTAAGTGGGGACCGACCTCCCCCTCCCCTCCCCCTCCCCCCCACTCACGCTCCTTACCTGCCAGCATCCCACGCTGCCGTCTGCTGCTTCTGTCCTACTGATAAGCAGGCCTTGCGGCCTATTTATCAGTAGTACAGAAGTAGTGGATGGCAGCGTGGGATGCCAGCAGGTAACGGGGGACCTCCCCCTCCTTCCCCCCACTCACGCTCCTTACCTGCTGCCTCTTCGCTGCCGCCCACTGCCGCCCACTGCTTCTGTTCTACTGAGAAACAGACCTTGAGGCCTGTTCCACAGTAGCGAGAGGGTGCGCCAAGATCACTTGGCGCACCCTCTCACTACTGTGGAACAGGCTGCAAGGCCTGTTTCTCAGTAGTACAGAAGCAGCGGGCGGCAGTGGACAGCAGCGAGGAGGCAGCAGGTAAGGAGCGTGAGTGGGGAGAAGGGGGCAGGAGGTCCGAAGTCCAATCCTCCAATCTTTTCCGATCCGGATCAGGTCCTTTCAGATCGGCTCAGATTAGATCAGATGATCCAGCTGCGAGAGATCGGAGTCAGATAATTGTATCTGATTTCGCCCGGATCGGGTCCGGATCATGGATCGGACCCAATCCGCTGCACACCCCTAGTGGAAACATACATTACTTTAAATCTGTATCTCACAGCTACATCTTTTTTTTAAATTAGCTGCAGGGAGCCCAATCCAGATCGGGTCTTTTAAGATACATACTGAGACCCCTGTACCTACTCTAGAGTAAAAATGGGAGGGAGACATAGCTGCTCGATATGGATTTAAAGTAATGTCTGTTTTGGCCCCAAGAGTGTGTCTGATCTAATGGCAACATTTCTCTGTTGCTCTGTAATATAGTTAAAAGGATTAATAAATCTTTTTACAGCTATTGAGAACACTGAGCTGGCCTCTGAACATGAACATTATTTTCTTTCATTTATTCATAACTTCCTTGGCATCTAGTCCATGCTTTCTTCTGTACTAATTCAGGAATTTTCAAATAGCTAAGTTTCAGGTTTTACATAAATCTAGGCTTACTGGCAAAAATTTGTAACATCAATAATTAAAAAAAAAAACTAGCAACGATTCCATCAAACGAACTCCAGAGTACTGAGGTAATCAATAATTAATGTTCTTAGTATTTGTGATAATATCCCATGACTTGTTATAAAATTCCAAATAATAATTAATATATAGGATGAAGATTGTAAAGTGTCTGTTTTGTCTCTTGTTTATATTTAGGACTTTTGTTAACTAAAGGCTAAACCCTATGAAGGACAGTGCTAACATAGAAGCTCATAGGTCAGATATAAGGTTGCTTATACTGGTGAACAGTTCTAGTATCGAAGAGCTTGTGTCAGAGGCTTAAAGAAACACCTCTTTCAGCAGCCATTTATGCTACTGTGCCTTCAACAAAAGCCATATGAAGAGACTGACACAGAACCAGGACCAGTGCAGTAGGTAAAGCTGTGTGGTTGCTTTTGACCCTGAGCATCCTATGAGCCCTTTGTGCCCATCAGAGCATGGTGAAGGAGATCAGGCCTGGGCTGCCATAATTGGAGGTGCCTGGGCCAATTTTACACAGGCAGAGCTGTTGTGTTTGTGTTGAGGAGCAGATCTACACAGAAGCTTTGAAATATTTTGTTTTGGTTTCAAGAATGCCTTTGGGCACACAACGCACGTTGTATTACGTTTTATATCAATAGTTTTTTGCACCGATTGGTGATGAGTTGTAACGTTTTTTTCTATAAATATATCGTT
The DNA here is from genome assembly GCA_029215795.1 of Anniella stebbinsi. NCBI lineage: Eukaryota > Metazoa > Chordata > Lepidosauria > Squamata > Anniellidae > Anniella > Anniella stebbinsi. The sequence goes on along the minus strand of JARDYH010000003.1, from coordinate 161,895,767 downwards.
TTATAACTTGTAGTGTTTTCATACTTACCATTTCCCTGCTGCTCAAGTCAAACCACTGTTATCCAATTGTAGTCGTGGGGGGTGTCCTTTCTTTCCGAGGCCTAAATGCTTTATTACTGCATTTGCCTTCCCTCGTGGTCGTTCCCCTTTCCTGCTCTACTGACCCTTCTGTAATTTTCTTTTCACAATACATGTTGTTGTTGTTTTGTATACTTTATTTCTTCTAGTTTTCCTTTGTCATGCATCATTGCTATGTGAGGGTACAACTAATTAAATTAGTGTAGTGTAAAGTAGTGTACAGTAACCCACCAAAACCATTCAAAAATATGTGCATGCGTTTCAGCGCTGTTTGATGCCTTGAAAGCAAGGGAAAGAAGTAAGGGTAAGTAGGATGATTTAAACTTTGGGAAAATGATCCACGGAAATGTACATTCTTCACAATGTGACCTAACACGTTTTAACACAGAGTACTTAAAAATGTAACAAAAAGCTATTTACGACATTTCAAGCTATTGTGCAGATTGGCTCCAACAGACTATGTGGAAAGTAATCACCTGATTCAGCCAGTGGACATGAGGCTAAAAAGCACAAGAGCGATATGTGAATAGGCATTAAGTTACACTGATTTTAATTAATGAATAATAATTCCAAATATCAAAATGTGCAGAATTCTAAATGAAGGCACAGCATTTTTTAGAAGGCTTTCCTCTCTCTCTCTCTCTCTCTCTCTCTCTCTCTTTGTAGGTGCTTATTATGAGGAGTGAATTGAAAATGATTTTATTTTTAAAAAATGCAAGAGCAGAAGGCAATGCATTCTGGGGGTGCCCTGTTGTCTTTTTATTATTATTATTTAGCAAAATGAAAGGAGAATCAAATGCACATTCCACTGAGTGTTTTAAAGGAATTCTGTGGGGGGATGAATAGCAAGCATGTACATAACCACACACATATGTATGGAGAAATTTACAAGCTACAATATCCAGACATCATGAGGCTCTGCTAACAATTTTCCCTACCTTACCAGACTGTAGTTACATTTATGATCAGTAAATTTATTGATTTTAGTTATTTTATCCTTTCCATAATAGGAAACTACCCTAGCACCGTTGACCTACTCTTGTTATAAATATATTGTAGTCCACTTTCATCATAGCACAATGCATAAGTCTGGAGCTCTAGATGTTACTATTATGAACCAGTGGTATTATGAAGAAGGTGATTATAACAAGGTTTTAAAATAACCATTTAACCTTTCAGGCACATATCTAACATCCTTTTTTACACATCTGTAACTGCAACACACCTGGATAACTAATACAACAATTCATAGCTATGGCTTGGGTGCATACAAAATGTGTGGCAGTCCTCAGAGTACTACAACCTGAGAAATGTGTGATCAACATAACGCTTCTGAGGTGCTTTTATGTAGCCTATAAGCTTCTATTACACTTTCCACATTACTTACTAAATGTAAGCCTTTGGCCTTTCTTCATTCCTATATAAACGTGAACAACAGAGAGAGCTGAAATATTCAGCAGCCCTGAGTCAAAGAATAAAAACCCATGAGTGACATCCCTGGAGTCCCTCACAAGGCCCTGCCCCTAGAAGTTTCTAGTTAATATAGGTTCTAGTAGCCTGGATCCCATAACCTTCTCCAACCCCCACCCCTCTTTTCCCACCTACTGAGCTACAGAGAGCAGCAGGACTCTCCTTAAATATGATTGACTGAGTAAATCAAGGTGAGAATGTGCAGTAAGATATCCTAGAACCCATTCAAACCAGAAGACACCAGTAATTGAAACAACTATTGTATTTATTTAGGGAACTAATAACCAGGAACATGCAATGAAGAATAAGAAGTAATGTTTCTTACTAATATACTGACTCAATGTTTCTTACTAATATACTGACTAACCCTTTCACCATATCTTAACTACCTGGTCCTCTTCAACTGACTTCTCTAAAGCCCTATTCAGGCATTCTACCCTATTGCCCCATATATAAGCTCTGCCTGCAAAGAACAGGAGCAGGGACAAGCATGCTAGTTCACCTAACCCAACCCCGTTGTTTGTGACTGTAATATCTCAGAGAGAGCTTCCATGGACAGAGAAGACCCTCATCTGTGGACAACCACCAGATGAGAATACAAGTGGGGGTGGAGCTTGTCATTTTTTCTCTTTATGTGTAGAGCTTACACATGAGGAAACTGCCTGAAAGGGTTCTGTCCTTTTCAAATGACACTCTCCAACTCTCACTCACTCTGAGTGCTTCTACAAGAGCGATTTAAAGCTCTTTCAAAGCGCATTACCGATTTTACCTCCACATGAACGGAGCGCAAATCGGGGGCTGAGGCGCTTTTTCTGTCCGATTATGTGCATTATCGAATGTGCGTTAAATAGTTAGTTTTAATTTACCATGGGAGTTAAAGCGTTAATGCGCTAGGGATTAGGCGTAAAAGCGATTGCGAGAAGATGCGCATAATCGGACAACCGGGCATCAAACCGAATTCTTATAGAGGGAACCTCTGAGTCCACTCACTGTTCCATCTTATTCTCCCACTGTCCTTCTCTAATTAATTCTGTTGCACTGTATTTATTATTTCATACTAGCTAAATAGGATTGGCTTTACCACTGAGCAAACTGGTACAGCTGCATTAGCAATTTCCAAACAGCTTCCTATTTTCTCTATCTTTTAAAGTAACATCATGATTCTATATACAATGGCCTTAGTCCAGTTATAATTATAGGCAATATCTTGCACACAACAACTAGCAGTCCCAGATATGCATGCCAATTCACCTCAAAAGACACAATTCTATAGGGCTCCAATGAGCATCACAAAGTGGAATACACATTTACCTCAGCAACACCCATGGAAGCCAGTTTACTATGCAGAAGGCTGCTTACGTCCAATGGACCTCTCTTCCTTGTCTGGGGTAATTACTAGGAAGTAAGTCCTATTCCCTTCCAAGTGAAATAGGCAGAAGTAAGGGGAAAGTAGCAGTTGGACTGAGCTGGTTATGGGAAGAATCAGGGTTATCTGAGGAGCAATCCTAATTCCTAAATAATGTGGCCATTTATAATCTTTTAACAGTTTTGTTGTATCTGAAAGCAGATGTCTTATTATCATCCAGCACTACCAAATAAAAATATGAATGGACATGATAATATACTTTCTGTCATTTATCCAACTAATAGAAGTTAATTCTATTGACACTAACAGATGTCATTGTGTTATATGCTTATTCTGGAATGCGTTAACTGAGGATTTTATTCAAAGAATAAAAAGTTAAAGACTTACCATAACTTGATAGTGTCTCTTTGAGATGTTCAGCATAAGGGATGTTTTATAGCATGAAACTAGAGTGACTTCTGGTGATTTTGGTACACTTCTTATAAGGAGAAAACATGAGAGACATTTTAAAAATGCAACTTTCAAATGGGAAGGATCAACTAAGTGTGTTTGGCCATTTTCAGCTGAAAGCCACAGCACTATCTACTTAACTAAAAAGATCCCTACATTTTCACTGATAAGAAAGCCAATTTAATCACATTTTGGAAATTATTTTTAGCTGTTTGAAATTTAGCTTTTAAAATCTGCCTATATTTGGAAGTTTTATTATGGCTTCCAAATCAAACCTTTGGAATTTCTGTTATGTTATTAAAACATATCTGAAGCTTAAAAGATTGACCTTTCAAAATTATTTCCTCATATTTTGGCTCTTGTTGGATTTATTTAAGGAAATTACATTTGACAGGACCAATTACAACATGTCTAATAGTAAATTATACTCAGAGTGGAAAGTGAATTTGACATCCTTTCCCTCCCCCATAATCTTCCCCCACAATATTTATATTTTTTCTATTCAGACAACTCAAAAAGCCCCCAAAATGATATATCATCATTCTAACACTCACCCCTAATAGGATTATACAAAATTTTGATAGAATTGCCTGTGCAGTCATTTTATTACTAATTTTATAGCACTTTGCATGTGGCAAAGGGCATTACAGTTCTTATTTTGTTTATCTCACAACATTGTATAGTTATTCATTAAACAAAAAACCTACGGTTTACAAAAACAATGTTAAGGCTCTACAGTTTCCAACCAAGCACCAAAAAGCAGGGAAATCGGGAGTTAAGGCTCACAAGCCTTAACACCACATCCTCCCTAAGGAGGCAGAAAGTGCAAGTGAAATTCTCATTCTCCCAAAGCAGATAAACCATGAGGACAGGGTGGAGAATATGATATGCAGAGGTGGCTGTGGGGTTGTGGAAAACGGATCACGAACAACTTAGGGCCACCTAGTTCTCTTTTTTTTGTTTAGAGCAGCCCTTCCCCAACCTGGTGCCCTCCAAAGGTGTTGGACTACAACTCCCATCATTGCAAGTCAGTATGTCCCATGGTCAGGAATGCTGGGACTTGTCATCTCAAACACCTGGAGGGCAGCAGGATGGGGAATGCTGTGTCATACCCTTACCAAATACCCCAACTCTGTTACTCTTGAAGTTACTAGGCCTGTTGAAAATAGATTTTATAACATAAGCATGAAAACAGTGAATACCCCTTTTAACTTGTTAAACCAATGAAAACATGCCACACAAGAAGTCTTAAGATATGAATGGTTTATAAAGAAAAGTAAATGCAAAAGAACATCAGATACAGAAGTGAAATCTGAAACATTACTACTACTAGTAGTAGTAGTAGTAGTATCCTGCCTTTTGCCCAATGCTGGGCCTCAGGGCAGCCTTACAAAACTAAAACATATACAGCTAAAACCTATAAATAGGAATATACAAAAGTTAAAAATATAATTAAATACTTTTCAATATTAAAGCATTTAAAACATTTAAAATACATAACAATTTAAAAGTCAAAGGTATAGACAGAGGTCCAGATTATTTGCCAAAGGCCTGCTGGAACAAAAAAGGGGCTGTCTGCCTCCAAAAACACAACCAGGAGGGAGCCAGTGTAGACTGCAAGGATTAGAAGGAAAATCTATGTGTACACTATGCAAAATACACAACAGCTCAACTGTTTCTAAACCTTATTAAAAAAAAAAAAGGGTGACTAGGCCGAAACCAACGTTGTAGGCCCAGAAGCACTTTGAAAGGTTTCAACATTGCATTTAAAACTTAACACAGGCCCAAACTAATTAAATGAAGTGTTTGAAGCTTTCAACTTTATAGCCGCATGGACCAAACTCTTAGAAAAGAGGAAAGGAGCACACTGTGAAAGGGATGTATAGCCACCTATTCCCAGGAGAGATCTGAAGATCAGGTTACCATGGATCCAGAGGAACCACACCCTGCTTCACCAGGGAGCAAAAGAGCAAACTGGCCTTATGAAGATAGCCCAAAATACTGTCAGAGCCAAAGGAATGCATGTTCCAGAAGAGAAAAGAGAAACTCTTCTTCTTCTTCACTCAAAAGGTCTGTGCTAGAGGCAGCGGCCATTTCACCCACCCACCCCCAACATTCTAAGGCAGGAGGGAGGGGGGAGAGCGACGCTACTGAGCGTGCCTTGTGCTATGAGGGAAGATGGCTTCCTCATTGACTTGAATGAGAGGTTAAAATAGTCCTTAAAAGTAAATTGAAGGGAATTTTTTAAAAATGAAAAGCTTTCCACCAACTACAGTGAAGGAGAAAGAAGACCCCACCACTGGATTAATTAATAAGGCTCTAGAAATTATGCAAATTGTGAGCACAAAACTCGGAAACAGAAAGTCATTTGACAAAAGCAGGGAGACAGGTTTTTGTTCCTTTTCTACCTTAAACTGCTCTCCTTCCCTCAATCTTTCACCAATCTTCTTGAAATTTTCAGGTAATGTAAAACAAATGTTTCTTTCTGGCACCTGTAAATTTCAGAAAGGTTGGTGAAACATTGTAGATTTTATGGCTGTTAGAATGACACCCCCCCCCAATTATCACTTTAACATGGCGGAATGTGTTTTTTACTGACGGACCTTAACAATGGAGGCATGACTGTGCCTCTATTAATTTAGGGTGAGAGATATTACTCAACAAAGGATTCCCAATGACATCCAGACTGAACAAAGATTTAAATCTGGTTCTATAAATCCAAACTCAACACTCGAAGCAAACGACCACTTCCTATCTACTTAGTGCATTTCTATTAATAGCTGCAGTGGACAATTACATCAGTCCCCCTCCCTTCCTGGGAGGGATATTTAAGCTGCTGGCTGAAGGGGCCTGGGAAAGCCATCAACCTGCAGGAGAGGGAGGCCTGCTGCCAGGGGAGGAGAGGAGTGTGCCTGCCTGCCTGCTGGCTTTTTGTTTTTGTCTTTGGGTTTGTTTGTTTGTTTGTTTGTTTTTTCCCCTTTCCCCAGGCTTGAGCTATGTGCCTGGGAGGGAGGATACAGGGCCAGGTGGGGGGATCTGAGGGGAGCACAATTAGGGTAGTGACGGGTAGAGGGAGATATGGCGTTGTGAGGAGGACTTGCCAGATTAGGGGAACAAGGCCCAGACAGTTAATGGCTGTGCCTTGTTCCGGTCCCCCTCACACCCACAGGCTTGTTGGTTGCCTTATCAGCCAGCCCTCAGGCCTCTGGGTGCTGCTTTTAAATGCCAGATCAGTGCATAATAAGATCTCCCTCATCCACGACTTAATTGTGGATGAGGCACCCGATCTGGCATGTATAACTGAGACCTGGGTGGGAGAGCAGGGAGGAGTTAGTCTCTCCCAGTTATGCTCACCAGGATACTTGGTTCAGCATCAGGGTAGACTTGAGGGCCGGGGAGGGGGGGTTGCTGTGGTCTATAGGAATTCCATCCCCCTCTGCAGGCTCCCTGTCCATTTGACTACTGGTCTGGAGTGTTTGCACCTTGTGTTGGGCCAACGGGACAGATTAGGGATTCTGTTGGTGTACCGTCCACCCCGCTGCTCAACAGACTCCCTAGCTGAGCTGACAGAGGTGGTCTCTGATGTACTGTTGAGGTCCCCCAGACTCTTGGTTCTGGGGGATGTCAACATTCATTCCGAGGGCACTTTATCTGGGGCAGCTCAGGATTTCATGGTCTCCATGACAACCATGGGACTGTCCCAACATACCATCGGCCCAACGCATGTAGCAGGGCACACTCTAGACCTGGTTTTTTCAACTGGACATGGAGATGGGGATCTGAAAGTGGGGGACTTTACATCAACCCCTCTGTCATGGTCAGATCACCACCTGCTGAGGTTTAGACTTACAGCGGCTTTTCCCCTCTGCAAGGGTGGAGGACCCATTAAGATGGTCCGCCCCAGGAGGCTAATGGATCCAGATGGTTTCCAGAGGGCTCTGGGGAGTTTTCCGGCTGATTGGGCTGGCTCTCCTGTCGAAACTCTGGTTGATCTGTGGAATGCAGAAATGACCCAGGCAGTTGACACGATTGCTCCTGAGCGCCCTCTCCTGTGTAGAGCTCGAACGGCTCCATGGTATACCCCAGAGCTGAGAGTGATGAAACAAAACAGGAGACGGCTTGAGGGCAGATGGAGACGAACTCCTGATGGATGCAATCAAACACTGGTAAGTGCTTATGGTAAGCTGTATTCAGGGGCAGTGAGGGCAGCAAAAAAACAATACTTTGCTGCCACTATTCAATCATCAACCTGCCGTCCAGCGGAGCTTTTCAGAGTTGTCCGGGGGCTTTTACATGCTGGCCCCAAGGACATGGTAGAACCATCTGAGGCCCGCTGTAATACATTTGCTGGGCACTTCCAGAATAAAATCTCGGCATCCGTCAGGACTTAGACTCCAGTGTTATAGCAGATGAATCTAGTGAGGTATCCAGAGCACAGGCTTGTCCTGTTTTCTTGGATGAGTTTCAGTTGGTGCAGCTCGAGGGTGTTGACAAGGTGCTTGGACAGGTTCGTGCAACCACTTCCATATTGGATCCTTGCCCCTCTTGGCTAATAAAAGCTAGCAGGGATGGAACAACTGGCTGGGCCAGGGAAGTGATTAATGCCTCTTTGCAAGAGGGAGTGGTCCCAGGCCTCCTGAAAGAGGCAGCAGTGAGACCACTCCTAAAGAAATCTTCCCTGGACCCTGAAAATCTTAATAACTACAGGCCAGTAGCAAATGTTCCATTCCTGGGCAAGGTCCTGGAGTGGGTGGTTGCGAGCCAGCTCCAGGCACTCTTGGATGAGACTGATTATCTGGATCCATTTCAGTCAGGTTTCAGGCCTGGTTTTGGTACGGAAACAGCCTTGGTCGCCCTGTATGATGACCTATGTCGGGAGAAAGACATGGGGAGTGTGACTCTGTTGATTCTCCTTGATCTCTCGGCGGCTTTCGATACCATCGACCATGGTATCCTTCTGGGACGACTGGCTGAGTTGGGAGTGGGAGGCACTGCATTGCAGTGGTTCTGCTCCTACTTGGTGGGTCGGCTCCAGAAGGTGGTGCTTGGGGAACATTGCTCGGCCCCGTGGATTCTCTAGTATAGGGTTCTGCAGGGGTCAGTTTTGTCCCCCATGCTGTTCAACATCTACATGAAACCGTTGAGTGCAGTCATCCGGAGTTTTGGAGTGCGTTGTCATCAGTACACTGATGACACACAGCTCTATTTCTCCTTTTCATCTTCATCAGGTGAGGCTGTGGATGTGCTGAACCAGTGCCTGGCTGTGACAATAGACTGGATGAGGGCTAATAAACTGAAACTCAATCCAGACAAGACTGAGACGCTGTTAGTGGGTGGTTCCGCTGACCGGATGGAGGGTGTTCAACCTGTTCTGGATGGGGTTGCACTCCCCTTGAAGGAGCGGGTTCGTAGCTTGGGGGTTCTCCTAGAACCATCTCTGTCACTTGAGGCACAGGTGGCCTCAGTGGCACAGAGTGCCTTCTACCAACTTCGGTTGGTGGCCCAGCTACGTCCCTATCTGGACAGGGATAACCTGGCTTCAGTTGTCCATGCTCTGGTAATCTCCAAGTTAGATTACTGCAATGCACTCTACGTGGGGCTGCCTTTGAAGGTGGTTCGGAAACTGCAGCTTGTGCAAAATGCAGCGGCCAGATTGATAACTGGAACCAGTAGGTTCGAGCATATAGGACCTACTCTGGCCCGCTTGCATTGGCTGCCTGTGTGTTTCCGAGCCCAGTTCAAGGTGCTGGTTTTAACCTATAAAGCCTTACACAGCTTGGGACCACAATACCACAATACCTGATGGAACGCCTTTCCCGACATGAACCTACCTGAACACTACGTTCAACATTTAAGGCCCTCCTCCGAGTGCCTCCTCCGAGGGAAGCTCAGAGGTCAGCAACAAGAGAGAGGGCCTTCTCTGTGGTGGCTCCCCAATTGTGGAACGATCTCCCCGACGAGGCCTGCCTGGCGCCAACATTGTTATCTTTTCGGCGCCAGGTCAAGACTTTCCTCTTCTCTCAGGCATTTGGCAATATCTGAGGAGCCTGGGTTTGTTTTGTTTTTGTAGGTTTTTGAAGTGTTGAAGTGGTTTTTAAATGTACATATTGTGTGTATGTTGTATGTTTTTGCTGTTTTAATTTTTGTATATTGTTTTTAATTGTTTTTAATCCTATGTAAACCGCCCAGAGAGCTTCGGCTATGGGGCGGTATACAAATGTAATAAATAAATAAATATTGTTAGCAATAGGAGTCCCTCTGCCTGGCAGCACCCTGCAATGTTAGGATAGGACCTCGACCAGGAATGGGGAACAATGCCCTCCTGACATTGTGGGTCTGCAATTCCCATTATTCCTCACCATTTGGAGGTGGCTGTGTCCTTCGGACCTAGATTTAATAACTTTCTTTTAATCCACTTTGTATCCACTTAGTTCTTCAAATTTTGAAGGGGTGTTGGGGAGAAAATTCCAGATACAAAGTGGATTAAAAGAAAGTTATTAAATCTAAGTCCGAAGGACACAGCCAGCTGCAAGCAATATGTTGAGGGAGTATCCTGGAGGACAGACCGATTATTGCTTGAGCACTAGCATAAGATAAGACAGATTGTGCAGGGTGTGGCTGGTATGTAAAACGTATAAAAGTGAGTCTAATTAGAAAGACTTTGTGGGAGATTTTTGGGAGATGTTTGGGAGAAGGTCGGACTAGATGATTTTGTACAGGAGGAGAATTGTGTAAATAATGATTGGAAAACTGTTGTGCTGTAAATAGATTGGCCCACTAGTAAACAACTCTGTATTATACACAAGAAGTTGGAGTGTGAGTATTCCTTGAATGAGAGACTCTTATTGAACCAAGCTCTAACACAAACGCTAGCTGCGTTTGGCCCTTTTGCTTCCAATTCCTCAACACAATGGACATAATTATACTGGATTGCAAACAGGAGGTGCAAAAGAAGCTTTCCATTACACTCAAATCCATTTATACATGTCAAATCCTTTTGAGACATGTTAATATTGCAGGGATCTTCTAGAATAAAATGAAGTAGCATTATTTCCTGCTTTCCATATCTTATATAAAAATTGAACAGTGGGTCATGGTGGCACACTAAAGGCCACAATCCTATGCATGTTTAGACAGAAAAAAGCCTACAACCTCTAATATAAAGGTGATAATGTTGGCATGCCTGGCTGGGGCATGCTGGGACTTGTAGGTCTTTTGTCTGTCTAATTATTCATAGGGGTGTGCCTTAATGACAGTTATTTGTCTTTATAAATCCTTACTTGGACGTAATGAAACACTACAGTTCAGCATCATTCTATGTCAATGCTGGTGCATTATTGTGCTGCTCCTTCCAGATTCCCACAATGCTAGCTATATATATATATATATATATATATATTACTGATCATATCCATCACTTCCTCAATGCCATAAACAGAGTTGCCAATTCTGTATCAATAGGTAGAACTAAGGAGACGGGCAGGGAGTCAGATGGAAGAGGAAGTCAATGGCACGTGATTGGAGGAATACTCACCCAATGAGGAAGTGACTCAGTAATCAGTGACTCAGCACTCTAGGGAGTCGGTCAGGGCTAAAGAGAAGCTAGGCCGGAGAGTATATGTTTGTTTGAGGCAATAAATGTTTTAGTTGTTATACAACACTGCATTCCTAATTTTCTACAAACCCATCTTTAAAACATGGTGTCAGAGGAGCAGCCAACCAGTATCACATGCAGGTGTACAGAACCAGGACCAAGTACAGCAATTCCAGGAGAAGGAAGCATCCACTTCACAGTCTGGCCTCCAGGCGAGAGATCATTTGGAATCCCTTGCCAGAGAAACTGGGGGAATAGTTGAAGTGTCCTCACACTATAGGGATACCCAAGATACCACTTATCACCCCAGAGAAACTACAGCTCCTACAGCAAAACAAGTCAGAACTCGGGCAGGTCACCTAGTACAAAAGCCACACCACCTACAAGACTATGGTCCCCTCTACAAGATTTTGGTTTGACGCCCGGTTGTCCTATTATGTGCATCTACTGACAATTGCTTTTACGCCTAATCACTATATATGACAGGTGTTGAAGCACTTTACTGGCTGTAAGAAAGTCGCTTTAAAGTTGTTGACATGCTTGCAAATGTTGTTGAAAGTAATGCGCTTTGTCCCAGGAAACTGCCCAAACAGGTTTTGCACCCTTTATTCCCCTCACCTACCAAAATCTCCCACCTTTGGTTACCTAGGTTACCTGCTGGGAATGATGTGGTTAACCTGTTTGGCTACCTCTTTCCCCTCCAATTTCGTCACCAGCTAAAGTTGTCCCCCCCCCTCCCAGAACTGCTCAGGAGTAAATGGGAATGTGCCCCATAAGTTCCCCTCTCCAGCACCCTTTGAAAACTTATTTTTAGTCAGGGCTGCCTCTCTTCCCCTCCCCCTTCGCCCAATTTCCATTTCAAGTGAACTGCTCAGGAGTAAATGGGAATGTGCCTCGCGCATACACACACGCCAAAACAGGGGAATGCTGCTTCGTTCCTCCTCTTCCCAGCAAGCTCAACCATTGTAAAACATACACACACACACACAGCTCATGTCAGGAACCCAGCAAGAAGTGAGGAGACGATATATCTAAGCTGATAGCTAATTATGTGCACATCCGCACATCCTTCCTCTCCCCTTTGCTTCTTGTGAAACCACCTCCATCTGGCCCCGTGGGAGGTTTTCCCAGTGAAGGGGCAGTTCTATGCATGACATCAAAACCATCTGATTGTTAATGAATCTCCTCACAAAATTGTTTACACGGTTATAAGGCACTCTTACTCCCGCGGTAAATTAAAAGTCGCTATTTAACGCGCATTCGAAAATGCAAATAATCGGAGATAAAACATGCCTGGACCCCTGATTTGGGCTATGCTCTTGTAGAGGTAAATTTGCTAATGTGCCTTGAAAGAGCTTTAAATCGCTCTTGTAGAGGCACCCTATGTTTAACTTCGGGGGGGGGGTAAATGGGAGTTGTGATGTATTGTTTGTTAAAATAAAAAAAGGAAAGATGTATCAATAGGTAGAACTAAGGAGACAGGCAGGGAGTCAGATGGAAGAGGAAGTCAGTGGCAATTGATTGGAGGAATACTCACCCAATCAGGAAGTGACACTGTAGTCAGTGACTCAGCACTCTAGGGAGTCGGTCAGGGCTAAAGTAGGCTGACCATATGAAAAGGAGGACAGGGCTCATGCAACTTTAACAGTTGTAGAGAAAAGGGAATTTCAGCCAGTGTCATTTGTATGCAATTTGTACCAGGTGAAATTCCCTCTTCATTACAACAGTTAAAGCTGCAGGGACCCTGCCCTCTGTTGTATCTGGTCACTCTAGTATAGTGCCTGCAACTGTAATTGTTGTGATGAAGATGGGATTTCACCAGGTACTAATTGCATACAAATGACGCCTGCTGACATTCCCTTTTCTCTGCAGCTGTTAAAGTTACATGAGCCCTGACCTCCTTTTCATATGGTCAGCCTAGCTAAAGAGAAGCTAGGCCGGAGAGTATATGTTTGTTTGAGGCAATACATGTTTTAGTTGTTAGACAACACTGCATTCCTAATTTTCTACAAACCCATCTTTAAAACAAATTCTCTCATTTTAAAGGATTTTCTTTATTTCAAAGAAATGTTCCCTATTCACACTTATCATTGCAGTAATTAGAATTTTGTAACCATCTTAAATTTTGCAGACTTTTAAAAGTTGAATTTTCTGCATTTACAAACAGCACTTTTAAGGAAGACTTTCAAAACTGTAAAAAAAAAATTGCAGATGAATTTGAAGGCAATAATCTTAGTAATCAACTTCCTAAATTCACAATCTTTGCTTGTTCCTCCTACCCAAATCCCAAAATCCATAACTAGCATCCATAGCTAGGAATTGGGAAGAGGGGTCCAATTGAGGGAAGGTAAATTTTCTAATTTGCGTAAGAAAACTCAAGCAAAAAGCATACAATAACCAAGTACAACTAAACATTGCCAACCCAATGCCTATGACTTCTTTAATCCGGTTGAATCAATCCAGATTTATTTTTTAGCTGCATTGGAGAGTAGCAGGAAGAGAGAATGCTTCCAGACAATATTTTTATTATGCAATTGCCCTCCCTCATTCATGGAGTTCTACTGGGGAACGGGGGCAAATGATGTAATCTTACACGTGTAACCCTCTTGTGTTTCCCCACTGCTGCTTCGGTCTAGTTTTTTTACTAGGGAATCATCTGTTAAAGCAGGAAAGCTGGAATATCTGCACAATGCCTTTTAATTATTAGTGATAGGACACCTCCATCAGGAAGCACCTATAGCTGTAATTTAGTTTTTATTTCATTTGGCTTCCAATATGGTGACTGTAATTTACAAAAATATGATGATTTGCAAAGAGCAAGCAACCCAGAATAGCAGTTTAATAATTACTGTAACACTTGCTGTTGCAAACTTTATAAAATAATGACATTGGACACTGAAGTGAGGAACAAATCACTATAATTCTGTCCAATTCTTATGGCAACAGATCTCAAAATGACTCCTGCCCTAGGGTTCAGATCTCTACAGGTGTTTTTCAGAGTTCCTTGCCCCCACTCATAGAGCACTTTACTTCCTACTATTACATCATCACTGTACCAACAGGTGAATTTTGCTTAATTTTGCTAACAATCTGTCTCTATTCTAGCCACCATCACTATTTACCAAGAAGTAGAGGCTGCAGATATTTCTTGAATTGAGGAGGAAAACAAAAAGAAAGGTGTTGTCCTGATGCTAGTGTGAATGAAGTTACACTAGCATAAAACACTTGCCCCTTTTTGCTCCCAAATTTTGGCGACAAATCACCACTTTTTATTATTGAGTTAGTTTTATTGTGCAGATGTTGGTTTAGTGCAACATCATTAGCAGTACCACTGGGACACCATTGGGTGCATTCCAGAATATGGCTTTTTATTTTTTACATTTTTGACCTGGCAACCTAAGCCATGAAGATGCCATATTCCACGGAGATTTTATTGAATTTCTGTCAAACTGCTAACCAGCTAGCATGACTGAGATTAAACTGGCTAGTTGGTAGGGGTGTGCACGGACCCCCCGGATCGGATCGGGACCCGGATCGGGACCTCCAATTTTGTCACGGACCGGTTCGGACAAAATCGGAGGCCCCCCGGACCGGATCGAGTCCGATCCCGACCCAAAAATCGTAAATTTTTGGATCGGCCGCCATTTTTTTCCCCATAGACTTGCATTGCAATGCAAGTCTATGAGGAAAAAATGGCGGCGGGTGGGTGAGGGGGGGCCTAATTCCCTCCCCCCCCGGGGCCGTCCGCTGTGGACGGCCCCGGCAGGTAAGCCCCCTCCCCCGCGCTCCCTACCCCCCCTGGGGCCGTCCGCTTCCATCCGCTGGCGCCCGCGGGCGTCAGCGGATAGAAGCGGACGGCTCTGGGGGGGGGTAAGCCCCCTTCCCCGCCACTGCTTACCTTCTCGGCCCGTCCGCTCCCGTCCGGCGCTGGCGGCTACTACCAGCGGGCTCCACGGCCTACTCTCGAGTAGCGCGCCGGGTGATGACATCACCCGGCGCGCCACCCTGGAGTAGGCCGCGGAGCCTGCTGGTAGTAGTCGCCGGCGCCGGACGGGAGCGGCCGGGCCGGCAAGGTAAGGGCCCCCTCCCCCCTCCACGCGCCCCCTGCTTACCTTCTCGGCCCGTCCGCTCCCGTCCGGCGCCGGCAGCTACTACCAGCGGGCTCCACGGCCTGCTCTAGAGTAGCGCGCCGGGTGATGACATCACCCGGCGCACCACCCTAGAGCAGGCCGCGGAGCCTGCTGGTAGTAGTAGTCGCCGGCGCTGGACGGGAGCGGCCGGGCCGGGAAGGTAAGGGCCCCCCTCCCCCCCTCCGCACGCCCCCTCCTCCCCTCCATGCCCCCCCTGCTTACCTTCTCGGCCCGTCCGCTCCTGTCCGGCGCCGGCGGCTACCACCAGCAGGCTCCGCGGCCTGCTCTAGAGTAGCGTGCCGGGTGATGACATCACCCGGCGCGCCACCCTAGAGCAGGCCGCGGAGCCTGCTGGTAGTAGTAGTCGCCGGCGCCGGACGGGAGCGGCCGGGCCGGGAAGGTAAGGGCCCCCCTCCCCCCTCCGCGCGCCCCCTCCTCCCCTCCACGCACCCCCTGCTTACCTTCTCGGCCCGTCTGCTCCCGTCCGGCGCCGGCGGCTACTACCAGCGGGCTCCACGGCCTGCTCTAGAGTAGCGCGCCGGGTGATGACATCACCCGGCGCGCCACCCTGGAGCAGGCCGCGGAGCCCGCTGGTAGTAGCTGCTAGTGCCGGACAGGAGCGGACGGGCCGAGAAGGTAAGCGCCCCCCTCCTCCCTCCCCCCCGCTGTCCACTTTCATCGGCGGGCGCCCGCTGGCGCCCGCCAATGGAAGCGGCGGTGGGCGCCAGTGGGCGCCCGCCGATCCGCCGATCCGCCGAACCGGTTCAGAGCTGCGGGATCGGAAATCGGATAATTTATCCAATTTCCCACTGGACCGGACTCGGATCGTGGATCGGGTCCGATCCAGTGCACATCCCTACTAGTTGGATATATTCACAAACATATTAAGAAAGTAATGTGATATTTTAGAATTTCAGTTACACTAACAGCCTGAGCAGACAGAGTTTCATAAAGAGCTCCATCTGAAAGTTTTCCTCCTAGATGTGGTTTCAGCAATGGTCCATCGTACATGGCGTTGATGAGTTACACTAAGGAAGCTAGAAAA
The DNA here is from genome assembly GCA_029215795.1 of Anniella stebbinsi. Taxonomy (NCBI): domain Eukaryota; kingdom Metazoa; phylum Chordata; class Lepidosauria; order Squamata; family Anniellidae; genus Anniella; species Anniella stebbinsi. The sequence goes on along the minus strand of JARDYH010000003.1, from coordinate 161,879,634 downwards.
GGCCAACAGATCGGTTTTAAATTTCATATGAGGTTTTCGCTTATGTCCACTTCAGGAAATGAATAGTGCATTCATAAATTGTGTGGAGGGTTTTTTCCCCTTATCCAGGAGATGAACCTTAACATTTTGATTTAGCCCAAGGGTATTACATTTCTTTAACACTTTACCACATTAGAATATGTTTTCCATCTTAACAAGGATGATGCAATATCATGAATGGAAGAGAGGGGGGAGTTGGCAAAAGTGGCCTTCCATAACAAGCCATAAAAATTTATGATGTGCATAGTCTGATAATGGCACACAATGAATTGAATATTTCCTTATGGATGATATTTGAGAAGATATAGCACGTGAGGCTATCATAATACTTCAATCAATCCGCAATTGCTACTTTAAGCTGCATTTCTTTTACTATCCACATAACAGATTTTTGTTAACAGTGCCAAAAGTTGGTCTGACTAAATTAGGAAGATGAAAAGGCACATTATTTCCCCTCTTGTTTTGCAGTTTCCACAGCAGTCCTTCTCCTTGTATCCTCGCTCTCATTTGTTTTAATTCTTTGTTCCATTTCTCATTCTATCTTCAGTGGGGGGAAGTTTTACTGCTGATGACATAAGATTTGTTGAACAATAGATCTAATGCAGCCCCTCCTTCCATTTATGGCATTATTGTTATTTTTTCCATAGAAGCTTTAATAAGGTTAATTGCAGTATAATTGGGAAAGTCATTCATGGACCGTATCCTTTTCCATTCTCCAGATTTTTCAAAACCTCACACCTATTTTTCTTAGGCTTGGAAGCTACATCAGTCTATAAATCCTTCTACGTTTCCTGGTATCGTTTCTTATGAAATAAAACTCCCCCCTCCCACCCCTTGCCCAACTGTTTTCAATACTTGCAGTCATGCCTGAAGTTGTCGATCAAGGAACAGCTTATCAGTCTGGCCTTTTCCTTTTTAAGCTAAAACTTGGTGACTTTGGAGACCTGTCAACACCCAGTTGCTTTTAGCCCTAACAATAGAATCACACTCTATCTCCCACCTAGTAGCTTTAGATTAAATTCTGATGCTATATACGTCATATTTACATAGTTAAAACTCATAACAAAGCAACCCACAGGCAATAGGATGTAATAACCATGCAACAGAGCCATTTCCTGTCCCCTTTTCTCTCTCATACTATATTTTGTGTAGTTTATTGGATGTGAATGTTTTGAAAATGAAAATCATCTGGGGGGGGGGAGTGCCTGCCAGGCATGAGGTTTTAGAAGAATTCAACTGAAAGAATATATAGAGCTGTAAATGCTCGGCCACCTCTGGTATTGTAAAACAAAAACTGGCCCAATATTCTCTTTTATTTCCACAAGTTGAATCGATTGGAGGGGGCACGATTATATGCTTCGACAGCCTATTTTTAATACATTTTATTCTATTCATATTAAAGGAAAACAATTAACTTGGAGTCAGAAAGCTTTAAACACCAAAAGGATTTGCAGTTTTCATTTTAAGACGCAAAGGGACTGTTACAAATACTCTGTAATGTGACCTTTACTCAAGGACTGTGTTTTAAAGACTAGCATCCCTTAGTGATGTTCTGTAGGGGGAGAGAAAGAGAATCATTTTGAATATTATTACATGGGTCCTGGATCAGGTAAATTAAATTCTGATTGGCTGAGGATTCTAGATAGATGAGGGGGAAACAGTGGGAAAGGACAGTTAAGAAGTTGACAGCTGACAGTTTAGGGGGTCAGACTGTGGAGAGTGAGGTAGAAGATCTACTGGTTGGTGTGTGGTGTTTTAAAAGGACTAGGAGAAAGCTGAATGTTAAGCTATTCCTTCTGTCTGGGATAATCATACATGGCTGGTAAAGATCAGGAGTAGGGCCCAGGTGGCTGTATTATGCCAGAAGGCTGCCCTAAGAGCTTTCCATATGGAGAATGCACAAGCAGGCAGTAAAAAACACAGCTAGACTTTCCAAGCAGCCGGTAGCATAACAGGAGGGTCTTCGGTGTCAGGGGAAGACCCAAGAGCTGGACCGGTTGTGAGTCCATTTGGCTGGGGTGGAGGTTTAAGGAATTTGGCCTGAGGTAAATCATTAAGAGGCTTTTAGCAGCAACAGTATCTCTTGAGTTCTTAAGAATTGTCACTAAGCACTCTTTTTAAAACCCTGAAGTAAATATTAGTAATCCCTTATGCACAAAAAATCCCTTTCATAAATCCCTTGTTTAATAGCTCATCTTGTTTCTCGTGCCCATCTCACACCTCAGCCTCATATACCAACTACTAAAGTTTTAAAGTAGTCTAATAGAATTGGTGACAGGAGAAAAGGGTCAGCTATAGTGGCAAAGGAGTCCTGAGACCCTGAAATATAAGCATTATCTGGAAATAAGAAACCCCATGGGTGGGATTGCCTAGCGAAGGGGCAGTTCCTCCATAGGTGATGGCAGTGCTGAGGAGGGGAAAAAATCCCCTATCCTGGTCCTGCTGCAGAGTTTCCTCCTCTGAGAGTCACTGCAAATATAGGCAGAGCCAGAAGCCCATAAACTGGACATTAAAATAAGGGTGCAATGCAAAGCATGTTATTTGAAAGGTAACTCTATCAAAAAAAATAGCCTACTTACTTCAGAGAAAATATATTTAGGAAGAGAGCATTAATGTGATATACAATTAGTTTTCTTTGAGAAATCTATTATATTGGACAAAGCTCATCCCCTCTGCCCCTTCTGTGCCTGCGCCCCCCACTTAGTATTTTTTCCCCTTGGGCTAGCACTGTTAAGCTTCCAGATGAGGCTTTTATTGTGCAGTCTTCCTGACTCATTCATGATGTTGTCTTCCACTTTTAACCCACTCTTGTTTTAACCATTTCTTCTGTCTTTTTTCTGATCAGAAAATGAAATAATTAGGGAGGAAAAGATGCAATAGTTGCACAAAATCTTTCGACTGGTAATGCTATGAGTAGAGGCATGGGAGAAATCTGTTTGGTTTGAATTGTAATGCGAACTTCCCTAATTCTGCACTGCTGAATCTATATGCAAAGTGAATCTTAATTATCTTTCAAAACTCTCATGTAGGAGCATGACTATGGGGACTGTCATGAAGAGTGCCTGTGCTTCAAAATGAACCACTATACCACTGATTAGGGCCTGTATGTTTAGGGAGCCTTACGACTAAGGCCAGATTTACACCTTGTGTCAAATCATTACGATCCCATCATGGTAACGCTATATCCCTCTTGTGCATTTATACCACACAATGGCATTTGTTGCAGTATTTTCAATAATGTGGAATAAAAAGCAGGAAACAACACTATGAAAGCGTAATGTGCCCCAATAATTATCAGTGCACTTCAATACCACTATAAAGCAGGAGTGTAGATTCAGCCAAAATCTCCCCAGGTGCATTGAACCCAGAAGAAGGTATGAAAACATCCAGAACTATGAATTCAAATTAACAATGGATAAAAGAATGGAAGACGAACATCAGAATCAACAAGCCAGAATTTGCATAGAAATCTGCTATGTGGGACTGTCTGGCATAATGGAACTGGAACTCCTACTCTGCGTTTCCCAAATGGTTCTACAGGATCTGTGCAAAGAGCAAAGAGGGATATAGGAGGAGAAGCTCCCAATGGTTCCTTCCTGATCACACCTCTCCAGATCTGGCCATCAGAATCCACAGCAGAATTCTCCGGTTCCTCTTTCCTTGCCTGCCAAATTGCAGGCAGCTCATCTGAAAAGAGAAGGAAAGTCCACAAGTGTGCCTCCTGATAGAGAGAGGAATTGTGGTCGCTCCTCTCATCCTGATGCAGGAGAGATTACTTTTTCTTAGATCTTAAACAAAGTTTGGTCTGTAAAGGTCAATTCCCCACACCAAGGGTATGGCTCTTCTCCAAGCTCCCGTTCCTCCATCTTCAATCCCCACTCCCACCCCAGACCTCTCTTTCCAATTCCATAATAGCTCATTGTTTTTCTTTTCTAGATGTGAGCCCATCTTGCATCTGGGTTTCAGGTCTGATCTCTCTAAGGCACTCGTTCATTCATCCCAGGTGGTCTGTCTTGCTATGATCCCAGCCAAGCTTGATATACTGGGGGCTTCCTGGTCACTTGCCCTCTGTTGCTGCTGCTGCGGAACCTCTACTTAGCAATGAGCTTTCACAAGTGCACTTTTAAGGAAATTAAGCCCAGCCTTGCCTTCGATCTCTTCCACCTCTTCATGCTCTCTGCCTGTGCAGCCAGAGGTTTGCTTTGTTACATTCATTTACTTTGCTTCTGGAGTTAATGTTTGTCTCTGTTTCAGGCAGGGAAAGTAAGAAGGCCTTGGTATTTTTGACATATGGGTTTATAATGTGTAACGTATGCAGCCACATGTGTAATGGAAATATATGCATATGTTTGCTATGGTGGTGATTGTTTCAGATCACACCATCATGCGCCAGTGCACCATCTGTCTTGTCAATGTTTCCCATTTGATAGTTTGGTTGTAGAAGTTTAGTAGATTGCTTTTCCCCTTTCCCCAGCAAGTATATAAGTGAAATGCCTTGCCTCATGTTTGCAGCATCCCCAAACAGTCCCTTGGGTGTCCCTTGGGGAGTGTTTCAGGGCAGGGGAGTGAAAGCAAATAGATCCAGCATAGGAATGATCACCTGATGATTCATCCCAGAGGAGGAAGATGCACCCGCAATTAATCCAAGATTGACATTCAATTACCAGGAAGCCTTTAATTGATTAATTGCACTAACTATTGATTAAAGGTGGCAGCTCTTGTGAATGACTCAACTCATGTCAGATTGCAGCACAGCAAGTCTGGATTCAACCAACTTTTTGGACAATTTCTAGGAGGTGTTTTATCATTCCCTCTCTCAACTCATATTAAAGAAGCTCTCACAGAACCACATGGCAAGCCACAGGGAAAAAGAAACTGTTGTTAACTTTAGTTTGGTGAATAATGATTGTGTGGATCCACCCTAACAGTTCCACAGCAGAATATCAAAACCCACTAGACTGAACCTGTTTGACTGAGTGTTTCATCAAAACATTCTGCTAAAGTTTGCACAGCCATTTAATTGTAATAGAATTAAACTTTTGTGATAAGAAAAGCACAAAGAATTATAACTCTCTTTAATATGGCTGATCCAAATATTACTCTGGGTTAGATAAGCTTGAGGAGTTAGAACTTTGGGAATTGCAGCATGAACTGAATTGATCTGTATCTCTCGGACTAATGCGTGGATCGTAAAGCAATTATCCATCAGATTTTCCACTTTGCAATTCAAATCTCAGCTCAAATATTTTACCAAAATGTGTCTCTAAATGTATATTTTACAGGAAAGTATGCTTAAAATGCATACAGCTAGATGAAATACAATTAGAAGTGTATATTTAGTGAGAAAATACATTCAAAAATATGTATTTAAAGGCATATTTAGATATGAATTTTGTATAGACAAAACAAAAATTGTACATTAATGGGAAATGGGAAAGAATGGACTCACAGAGGGCAGCAGGGGTTTGAAGAGTGGGGGGGGGGAGACTTCACTGAGTCCCAGGGCTGGCCTAAAACGTTCCATTGCAAAGAATGACCATTATGCACTAAACAACTTGTTTTCTAACTACACATGCTTACATGGTAGTTGCAAAATCCCTTTAAGGCGCAAACCTATGCATGTATAGACAGAAAAAACAGCCACCGAACTCCCAAGGGGGGAGTGCTAGAATCCTGAGATTTGTGGGACATTTTTCTGTCTAGGGTTGGAACCTTAATGCCTTATACCTTTTTCCTTCTGAATAGTTGATGAGCTGGACTGTTTATAATCTCCTAAAGAACAAGGCAGCAACCTTTTGAATAAAAGCTGCACTGTTACTGTAGGGGATCCAATAAATGATCCCAAACCAAATGATATTTGTTTGCTTCCTTTTTTTTTTTTTTTTTAAGGACAGACATTTTTCTAAATGTCAACTTAGTTGCACTCTTCAATCACTGTGAACTGCACAAACTGTATGGGGTCCATTGACATCATATGTAAGAAACAAAGCCAGTGGAGGTGGTTCGGAAAATGCTGTTTGAAGTACAGACATGTACATGTGTACACTGCCTCATCCCAAACCAATGTTATAATTACTATCATATGGTCATATTTTCTATAAAAAAATCCTTTGATTTTATCGTTTGCTTATGTTACATCACACGAGATTAGTGAATCATGTCACCCAACGCTGAGGATAAAATTAGAACTTGAATTTTCCAGGCAATGCTTGTCAGCAGGGGATGTTTTATTCATCAAAAAGTAGAAGTGCAGAAAATAGCTAGAACTTTTTCACCTGTTCCCCAGCTCCATTCTCAGTCAATGGCTGAATTTGGACGACACGATAGTCAATGGTGTGGTAATAATCAACTTTACAGTTGTTCATCTAGAGGGTACTCCCCACACAACATGGTAATAAATAATCAACTGTGGTGTGGATTAGGATCAGCGCTGAGTTAACTATGGCAGCATTCAGACGACACAATAGTCAATACAACTGACGATTGGCTGAAAAGCAACATAAAAACAAACATCAACCTAATATATAGTCATAAGATTTCCTGCAAAGGTTCCAGAGAACTGGAGCTACCACTTTGAAGGCCCTACTTCTAAAGTCCATGGATGGCAAGGAGTTGATACCGAGAACTAGGCTTCCCCTGAGGATCTCAACAAGCGGGGCTGATTTCCCTAATCACCTCTATGTTTCTTTATGCCTTATACCTATTTGCAGAGTTCTACTGCATCTGCCCTTTCTGGAAAAAGCAATCAGACCATGTCTATTTATTTCATTTCAGAACAGCATACAGTTCACCCATGATTCCAGGCAGCTTACAGGGCCAGATCTGTTTAGCATCAACAGTAAATATGTGTCATGTGCCTTCAGCCTATTCTCTGTCTGTAATTTAAAACATCAGTGCTGACAGTGTAACTATTAATATTGGTTCATTTGTTGTTGGGTCACTAAGGCTCAGGTCAGAATCCTTTTCCATGCCAAGGCCTTGCCCCCTAATAATACCGTAGAGTCTCTTCAAGCATGTGCAGAATGCCTTTCCCTCACCGTAAGCCAGGGTGACCAGATCACCCGGGGTTTCCCAGTCCTAACAGGGAAAACTGGGGCGAACCAGGCCGACCAGGCCCCAGGGGGCAATCTCCGGGGAAATGGTCGGCTTGCTAGCTCCGCTCACGCTACATCCGGGCTCCTCGGGGCTTGTCGCTATTGTAACAAACCATGAGGAGGCTGGAGGTTGCGTAGGAGAGATGGGGGCAGGATCTACACGTCATCCTCGATGCGCCCTCCCTGCGCCACAAGCTGCTTCGGAGTGCTTCACCCCGCCTAGTGTGGCTCAAGCCTCGGAGGCTCTGCCCGCGCCCACACCGTCACGGCCGCCGCCCTTTCATCCAGGCCGGTCCTGAGGAGGGAGGAGGGAGGGGGAGGGTTGTAAACAAAAGCCAGTGATTGGGAGAGGGATTTCCAATCGCTAGCTTTTGTTTACAACCCTCCCTGGAACCGGCCGGGATGAAAGGGCGACGGCGGTGGCGAGAGCGCGAGCAGAGCCTCTGAGGCTTGAGCCACACTAGACGAAGTGCAGCGCTCCAAAGCGGCTTGTGGCGCAGGAAGGGCACATCGAGGACGACGTGTAGATCCGACCGGGGGGGGGGTGATTCCTGAAGTGACAAAATCGGCCCTCTCCCACCATGGGGGTGCAGAGGGCGAGAAGTGGGCAAACCTGGAAGTAGCCACTTCCAGGTTCAGCATGCTGAAGCCGCATCATGAATGCAACGGCCATTTTTTTTCCAAAGATCCACGGAAGAGTGCACAAGCACTCCTCCGCAACTGTGAGTATTAAAAAAAATACCCGCACACGATCACACACCCCTCCCCCCACCATCCTGAGGATGGCAAAATCAGGTCCCCCTGATAGGCACTGAAGGAATTTCAACCTGGAGAAAGAAATGTCCCCTTCCTGTTGTGTGTCTGCATTTGCTTCTGTGTAATGGAAGAGGTTAAATCTACCTCCTGTCAGGATTAATTGATGGCAATGCCATGTGCGAGGAGGACAAAGAGAAAAGTTTTAAACCAATGGAACGTCGAATGTAGTTTGTATGACTTACTTATAACCAATCAGGTGAAGCTTATTCTATAACTCACTCATATATGCATATCTTATCTTTGCACTTGAAACCTAATCCCTTGAGCACAAACCTATAATGGTCAGTATTATTAGACTGTAGTGACGTTTGACCAATGAAGGTGTTTTTTTTAGGGATGTGCACTGACCCCCCGGATCGGATCGGATAGCGGATCGGAATCGGACCTGGGGGGTCGGATCGGATCGGAGGCTGGTCGGATCGGATCGGACCAGATGTCCGATCCGGATCGGACGCCATTTTGAATGCTTTTTCCCATAGCCAAGTATTGTTTTACAAAAACGTCTATAACTTTTTCATTTTTAAAGATAGAAGGATGAAACTTGGGCACATTGTAGACTGGTTAGGGATAGTTATCTGTGAGAAATTTCAGAAAGATTGGTGCATGCGTTTTGTGGCAATTAATTTTTTAATAAATACCCAGGAATGCTTATAACTTTGTCATTTTTAAAGTTACAAACATGAAACTTTGCCACATAGTAGGAGGTACCTTGGGACCTATGTGTGTGAATTTCAGAAACATAGGTGCTTGCCTTGTGTGGCAATTAATTTTTAGAAAAATGGGTAGTAGTGGGGTAAATACAGTTACGCCTCCCATTTTTTTATTTTTTAAGATACAAACAGGAAACTTGGGCACATTACAGGTACCACTTGCCTTGATATGTGAGTGAAATTTCAGAAACATTGGAGCTTGCCTTGTGTGGCAATTAAGTTTTGAAACAATGAGGAAAGAAACACCTATAACTTTGTCATTTTTAAAGTTACACACATGAAACTTTGCCACATTGTAGGTGGTACCATGGGACCTATGTGTGTGAAATTTCAGAAACATAGGTGCTTGCCTTGTGTGGCAATTAATTTTAGAAAAATGGGTAGTAGTGGGGTAAATACAGTTATGCCTTCCATTTTTTTAGTTTTGAAGATACAAACAGGAAACTTGGGCACATTACAGGGAACACTTCACTTGATATGTGTGTAAAATTTCAGAAACATTGGTGCTTGCCTGGTGTGGCAATTAATTTTTGAAACAATGAGGGATTCATTGGACAGCACTTGCCCATAGGGATTCATTGGAGAGTACTTTCCCATAGGGAATCATTGGAAAGCACTTTCCCATAGGGAATCATTGCATTGCACTTTCCCACTGAGAAATGCAGTTATGCCTCCCACATTTTTATTTTTGAAGATACAAACAGGAAACTTGGGCACATTGTAGACTGGTTAGGGATAGTTATCTGTGAGAAATTTCAGAAAGATTGGTGCATGCATTTTGTGGCAATTAATTTTTTAATAAATACGCAGGAATGCCTATAACTTTGTCATTTTTAAAGTTACACACATGAAACTTTGCCACATTGTAGGTGGTACCTTGGGACCTATGTGTGTGAAATTTCAAAAACGTAGGTGCTTGCCTTGTATGGCAATTAATTTTAGAAAAATGGGTAGTAGTGGGGTAAATACAGTTATGCCTCCCATTTTTTTATTTTTTAAGATACAAACAGGAAACATGGGCACATTACAGGGAACACTTCACTTGATATGTGTGTAAAATTTCAGAAACATTGGAGCTTGCCTTGTGTGGCAATTAATTTTTGAAACAATGAGGAAAGAAACGCCTATAACCTTTTTATTTTAAAAGTTAGAAGTCTGAACATTGCTCACTTTGTAGATGGGTTAGGGGTAGATATGTGTCAGAAATTTCAGAATGATAGGTCCAGGCATTTGATGGCTATGGAATTTTTAGATAAAATGTTTCAAAAAAATTTCCACAGAGGCCTGGTCTTCCCCTCTTCCCCCTCCCGCTTCCCGCGAAGAAAAGGAAACACTCTCTCGTCTCGATCCCTTTGATCCTGTTGCTAGTATCCATTACAGGGCTCGTGTCTGCTTTCACTTTTTACTCAAGCAGAACGGCTGAGCCTAGCTGAGTTTTGCAGCCATGCGTGCAAGGAAGGATCTCTCTCATCTCGATCCCTTTGATCCTGTTGCTAGTATCCATTACAGGGCTCGTGTCTGCTTTCGCTTTTTACTCAAGCAGAACGGCTGAACCTAGCTGAGTTTTGCAGCCATGCGTGCAAGGAAGGATCTCTCTCATCTCGATCCCTTTGATCCTGTTGCTAGTATCCATTACAGGGCTCGTGTCTGCTTTCACTTTTTACTCAAGCAGAACGGCTGAACCTAGCTCAGTTTTGCAGCCATGCGTGCAAGGAAGGATCACTCTCTCTCGATCTCTTTGATCCTTTGTTCCTCCCCTTCTCCTCCCCCTCGCCAGCGTTGTGTGTGCGCCCCGCCGGTGCCCTCGCGTGCGGGCCGGTTCCTGGGCAGCAGAGGCTCTGCCTGGCTGCTGTGAGGCTCCTGAAGGGCTTGCCTAATGCGGGCTGTTGTGCTCCGCTGGGCCGCGGGGGTAGGTTGATGATGAAGAGGATGATGGGGAGGGCGTTCAATGGCCCCTCCGCTCACCAACTGACAGCGCGTGCTCCGCTCCAGACACCCGGCCTCGGCAGCCAGGAGGATACGCTGCCAAGCCCGCCGCCGCCGCCCGCCCGCGTGCGCGCGCACACACACCACCCGTCCATTATCATTTGGGCAGCCCTAATTAAGGAGCGCTCAAAAAATGGCAAAACCCCCTCTCCTTTTTTCTTAATTCCTTGCAGCTCCCACGATTTAACCCTTTCCTATCAGCTACAATTAATTAATAGTAGGATGACCAGTACCAGGAGACTGGTGTGTACAAATGTTTTTTTTTTTTAGGCTTGAGATCATAAAGAGGCAAATATTCTACCTACAGTATTGGAAGCAGTATGTTGGGAAACAAGATGCTTTTTTTTAGGCTTGAGATCATAAAGAGGCAAATATTCTACCTACAGTATTGGAAGCAGTATGTATTATTACTTTTTAAAAAAATGTAATTAGTAGGATGACCATATGAAAAGGAATACAGGGCTTTAACAGTGGAATAGAAAAGGGAATTTCAGCAGGTGTCATTTGTATCCATGCGGCACCTGGTGAAATTCCCTCTTCATCACAAAAGTTAAAATTGCAGGAGCTCTGCTCTCTTTTGTATCTGGTCACTCTAGTATAGCTCCTGCAGCTTTAACTGTCATATGGTCACCCTTGTTTCCCAGCATACTGCTTCCAATACTGTAGGTAGAATATTTGCCTCTTTATGATCTCAAGCCTAAAAAAAAAAAACATTTGTACACACCAGTCTCCTGGTACTGGTCATCCTACTATTAATTAATTGTAGCTGATAGGAAAGGGTTAAATCGTGGGAGCTGCAAGGAATTAAGAAAAAAGGAGAGGGGATTTTGCCATTTTTTGAGCGCTCCTTAATTAGGGCTGCCCAAATGATAATGGACGGGTGGTGTGTGTGCGCGCGCACGCGGGCGGGCGGCGGCGGCGGGCTTGGCAGCGTATCCTCCTGGCTGCCGAGGCCGGGTGTCTGGAGCGGAGCACGCGCTGTCAGTTGGTGAGCGGAGGGGCCATTGAACGCCCTCCCCATCATCCTCTTCATCATCAACCTACCCCCGCGGCCCAGCGGAGCACAACAGCCCGCATTAGGCAAGCCCTTCAGGAGCCTCACAGCAGCCAGGCAGAGCCTCTGCTGCCCAGGAACCGGCCCGCACGCGAGGGCACCAGCGGGGCGCACACACAACGCCGGCGAGGGGGAGGAGAAGGGGAGGAACAAAGGATCAAAGAGATCGAGAGAGAGTGATCCTTCCTTGCACGCATGGCTGCAAAACTGAGCTAGGTTCAGCCGTTCTGCTTGAGTAAAAAGCGAAAGCAGACACGAGCCCTGTAATGGATACTAGCAACAGGATCAAAGGGATCGAGATGAGAGAGATCCTTCCTTGCACGCATGGCTGCAAAACTCAGCTAGGCTCAGCCGTTCTGCTTGAGTAAAAAGTGAAAGCAGACACGAGCCCTGTAATGGATACTAGCAACAGGATCAAAGGGATCGAGACGAGAGAGTGTTTCCTTTTCTTCGCGGGAAGCGGGAGGGGGAAGAGGGGAAGACCAGGCCTCTGTGGAAATTTTTTTGAAACATTTTATCTAAAAATTCCATAGCCATCAAATGCCTGGACCTATCATTCTGAAATTTCTGACACATATCTACCCCTAACCCATCTACAAAGTGAGCAATGTTCAGACTTCTAACTTTTAAAATAAAAAGGTTATAGGCGTTTCTTTCCTCATTGTTTCAAAAATTAATTGCCACACAAGGCAAGCTCCAATGATTCTGAAATTTTACACACATATCAAGTGAAGTGTTCCCTGTAATGTGCCCATGTTTCCTGTTTGTATCTTAAAAAATAAAAAAATGGGAGGCATAACTGTATTTACCCCACTACTACCCATTTTTCTAAAATTAATTGCCATACAAGGCAAGCACCTACGTTTTTGAAATTTCACACACATAGGTCCCAAGGTACCACCTACAATGTGGCAAAGTTTCATGTGTGTAACTTTAAAAATGACAAAGTTATAGGCATTCCTGCGTATTTATTAAAAAATTAATTGCCACAAAATGCATGCACCAATCTTTCTGAAATTTCTCACAGATACCTATCCCTAACCAGTCTACAATGTGCCCAAGTTTCCTGTTTGTATCTTCAAAAATAAAAATGTGGGAGGCATAACTGCATTTCTCAGTGGGAAAGTGCAATGCAATGATTCCCTATGGGAAAGTGCTTTCCAATGATTCCCTATGGGAAAGTACTCTCCAATGAATCCCTATGGGCAAGTGCTGTCCAATGAATCCCTCATTGTTTCAAAAATTAATTGCCACACCAGGCAAGCACCAATGTTTCTGAAATTTTACACACATATCAAGTGAAGTGTTCCCTGTAATGTGCCCAAGTTTCCTGTTTGTATCTTCAAAACTAAAAAAATGGAAGGCATAACTGTATTTACCCCACTACTACCCATTTTTCTAAAATTAATTGCCACACAAGGCAAGCACCTATGTTTCTGAAATTTCACACACATAGGTCCCATGGTACCACCTACAATGTGGCAAAGTTTCATGTGTGTAACTTTAAAAATGACAAAGTTATAGGTGTTTCTTTCCTCATTGTTTCAAAACTTAATTGCCACACAAGGCAAGCTCCAATGTTTCTGAAATTTTACACACATATCAAGTGAAGTGTTCCCTGTAATGTGCCCATGTTTCCTGTTTGTATCTTAAAAAATAAAAAAATGGGAGGCGTAACTGTATTTACCCCACTACTACCCATTTTTCTAAAATTAATTGCCATACAAGGCAAGCACCTACGTTTTTGAAATTTCACACACATAGGTCCCAAGGTATCTCCTACAATGTGGCAAAGTTTCATGTTTGTAACTTTAAAAATGACAAAGTTATAAGCATTCCTGGGTATTTATTAAAAAATTAATTGCCACAAAACGCATGCACCAATCTTTCTGAAATTTCTCACAGATAACTATCCCTAACCAGTCTACAATGTGCCCAAGTTTCATCCTTCTATCTTTAAAAATCAAAAAGTTATAGGCGTTTTTGTAAAACAATACTTGGCTATGGGAAAAAGCATTCAAAATGGCGTCCGATCCGGATCGGACCTCATCGGATCGGATCGGATCGGATCGGAGGTTGGTCGGATCGGATCGGATCGGATTGTCCCGATTTTGGGTCGGATCGGATTTGGATCGTGGATCAGATCCGATCCGATGCACACCCCTAGTTTTTTTACTCCTGTAATCAAAGTTTATATAAGAGTGTGAAGTCCTTTGTTCTGGGCACTCTTGATTTGCTGGATGCCGGAGCGCAACTGCTGCAGCAGAGACAAATAAAGAGTTAAATTGGAATCTCCAGTCTCTGAGTCTTTATTGGACGAGAGATCTCAGAGGTCATAAACTCTCACCCGTTTAAGGACAACACCCCCCTCTCCTAATGGCCTCGGAGCCGCGCAATGCAGCTCCGTGGCCATCGGTGCAGCTGCGCTTACTTGCGGGTAAGCGCAGCTGCGCCCAGGATGGGCAGTCACACCACCCACCCATCTCGCTGCTGTCCCAGGAGCAGGAATAGCACCCTCCCACCCATGTTCCCCAGCAACTGGTGTACATAGGCTTACTGCCTCAGATACTGGAGGTAGCACATAACCATCAGGACTTGAAGCCATGCTAGCCTTCTCTTCCAGGAATTTATCCAACCCCCATTTAAAGACATCCAAATTACTGGCCATCGCTACATCTTGCAACAGTGAATTCCATAATTTAACTGAGATATCTGGCCATAATATTTTCCCAGAATATGATGGAGCATATCCTGAGCCTGGGTACTGGTAAGGAACAACTGAATCCCCAGAAGACTAGTATCCATTTTAAAAAAAATTAAACAAGCATCTTCACTCTAATTATTTCTAATTTAGATAATTTCATCTGATTTATAGAAATTAATATGTGGCAATAAAATAGAATGACTGAGTTGGTTGAGGAGGAGTGTGGGATGGACCGCGGACTATGGCCATTTTGGAACCATTCATGAGATTTCTCATAAATTTCTCAAGTAGAAGCAAAATGGAAACAAGGACAGGATTTAGCATTGATTAAAATGGGCTACAGATGACTTGTGGTGTTCCAAAAGATCTACCAGAGTGTGCTCCTGTGCTCAGCTATATATCCCTTTGGTTTCTCTAGAATGTACATGTGCATAACTGTATACAGTATTTCAGGCAATGTTTATATTTGTTTCATTCCTGTTTCCTGAACTCTTTCTTTGCTTAATTAATAACTTACTTCATTGCATTGTTACATTTTCATTGGTGTGGTTGCATAGAATATAATCACTGCTAAATAATTATGTCAACCAGGGTACAGAATGTATTGTATTGTTCCCTTGCAGCCTTGCACAGTAATAAAACCGTTTGGTGAGGCAGATATCCAGGCACTGTGCAGAAATAACATTTTCAGAGTGGTGGAGGCAGCATGATATAGACCCTGTTCAGGCGACATGCTAAGCCACGGTGGTTAAGCATTTTGAGCTAAGCATTATGGCATAGCTAGTGGTGGAAACCATGGCTGTGTCATGTGAACCATTCCTAATCATAGTGGCTCCACAACCACAGTTTAAAGATGCTCACTAAGCATTTACCATAGTTTAGTGGGTTGCCTGAACAAGCCCGTAGTGTCATCACTGCCTGTAGTAGATGCATATTTTCCCTGCCTCACTTCAGACCCTGCTCAAATAAAACTGGTTCTTTTGCAAGCTTTACAACACAATTCTATGCATGTCTACTCAGAAGTAAGTCCCACTGAGTTCAATGGATTTTACTCAGGACTGTAGCTTT
This sequence comes from Anniella stebbinsi, assembly GCA_029215795.1. NCBI lineage: Eukaryota > Metazoa > Chordata > Lepidosauria > Squamata > Anniellidae > Anniella > Anniella stebbinsi. The sequence continues at coordinate 161,864,163 of JARDYH010000003.1, read as the reverse complement.
AAACTGTAATCTGGGGAAACATGATGAACCCTCTCAAAAGGGAGGTTAAAATCTGGTTCACATGACATGACAGCCCACTGTGGTTTAATTTACCTATGGGGATTATCATGTCATGCTGGGTGCCCATGGCACCCTTTTTACATGGTGCCCACAGGTGCCCAGCTTGCCATGGATAGTTGTGTCATGTGAACCCAGGTGGCAGGTGTAACCCTCAAACGACCCCTGCCACCGGGCTTTCAACGACACAAGTCATGGCAAGACGGACACCTGTGGGTACCATACAAAAATGGCACCTGCAGGTGCCCACCACAATGTAACATCTCCCTACAGACAAATGAAGCTATGGTGGGCTGTTGTGTCATCTGAACCAGGTCAAAGGTTGATCGCATAAGTGTATACATGGCTATTGTTTTAGGTACCTTGTGGCTAATGCCCATGTTGTTGTTCTAGCAAAATAATACACACTGTTCCACATTCCTGAAGCACCTCTGCAACAATCATTAAAGGGGTGGGAGTGTTGTCATAATGTGAAGATTGAATGTATATGCTTGAAAATACATTACAGGGCTACATAGCTCCTAGAACATTTTTTAGAATGTTTTTAGGATGTTTTAGGATGTTTTAATGCAGTTTTAATAATATTTGTCATGTTTTAATTAGTTTTATGTATTTTATCATGTTGTTGTTCCCCGCCTCGATCTAGACGGAGAGGCGGGTAAGAAATAAATCGTTATTATTATTATTATTATTATTAGCAATGCCCAGGGAACTTCAAGGGGAAAAAAGTCACTTACTTTTCCCCCCAATCCAGCACTAGTGTTAATATCATTTGTAACCATCTTTTAAAAGGAGTAAATAGCCTTTCTCCACTCACAGCAGCCTTATCCTCCTCCCCACCGGCAAACAATATAACCTCTTTTCTTAATTATGCTTTATAGCTATCTAGGGTGACCAATTGTCAGAATTTCCCTGGATTTGTCCTAATTTTTGTTCTATCCTGGGTGTCAAGGGGGGGTTTCTGTAATTTTCTATAATGTCCTGGAAGGACACACTTTCCCCTTTAAGACATTAGTGTGGCGGGGGGGGGGGGGGATGATGATGTGTTTTCTGGAGGTGCGTCATTACCTCACCCCACCCCACTCCAAACAGAGCCTTAAAGGGAAAAGGGTTGTCATTCCTGGACATTGGAGCACTGGGGGGAGGGCGGGAATGACACACTTTCCCCTCCTCTGTTCCAATTGAGGCCTTTCCAACTGGAGTGGAAAAGGGGAAAGCACACTTCCCAAGGCCTCCAGAAAGCACGTCATTCTCCCCCACACATGGTGAGAATTTTATTTAGTTCATTGTTCGATAAGGACTTACCAAATTCACAAATTTCATGAACAGGGTAGAAATAACATAAGATCTAAACATTTTGAATGTACAAGAAAGTGAAGCTGACAGATCCATCCATCTCTACATGAAAGAGTAGCAAATTCTTTGTTAGTTTATTATTATTGTATTTTTACTCTTGGGGAGAGGCACTTGTGGGATTTTCTGGCTCAGGTGCCAAAATAACTTGGCTAACCTTGGATACTATGAACCTTGACTTGGAAGGTGCCATGTGCTGTTTTGCCTCAGGCAGCAAAGGGTCTTGGACCAGGCCTGCTCCAAACACTCTTTAAACTCACTTAAGTAGAAAAGGCATTTAGGGAATTCAGTACAACAGCTGTACAAAGGGGAAATTTGGTAGAGCAGGGGAGGTTAGTTAGCACATGCAGTTTGGAACTGAACTAAGTTGTTGCACTGAATCAGTGAACTGCTACTTGAAATTCAGAGAGTATTTCAGAAGTATGGAAGGGCACCTTCTGAATGATAAATATACATGCACTCTCTAAGGACGTCATTACACGCGGGGTTTAATGCACACCCGCCGCGACTTTGATCCACTTTTTCAGCGTTGGACTCACATGACGTCGTTCCCGTCCTGCTGTTCTCACAGCCTGAGCGAGTCCAATGCTGAAAAAGTGGATCAAAGTCGCGGTAGGTGTGCATCAAACCCCACATGTGATGACGCACTGTATTCCCAATTTTTTAAAAAAAAAATTAAAAAAAATTAAACCTCTAAAATTTAGCTACATGTTTACATGCAGTTATGTTTGCAAAACACGTTACCTGGGGGGGAGGGGTGAAAATTACACTGACCCCTATTTAAACATTGTTTTTTGTGACATTTAAAATTTGAGTGTCCCTTATTAATAAATCTTGGTTGACTGCTGCTAATATCCTTGCTTCTGCTGCCTTTCCTTTTAATAATACCAAATGTGGTATCAGGTCTTGTTATGGAAAATGAAACAAAACATGGTTAACATTAACTACCTCTTCCCAGAAAACGTGGGCATCCCAGTCACCAAAACATTCTCCTGAATTAAACCATCCAATGCCTTCCTCAAATAAATTGAAAAGCCAAAATAATAATGGGAAAATTTTAGGCAATGTCATCATGCTAGCTTTAGCGTTACTTCCAAAAGAATGTAACCTTTTACATTTAAATTTTGCCATATACAAACATTAATTAGTTAATTAAAAACAATCCCTGTTATAACATGGAGTATGAAACAGCCCAGACCACAGGAAATCTCTCGGCTAGTTCATCCTGCCCTTTCACCTCTCACACGTTCTTACATTGTTTTCCTCCTGCTGCCCATCTGCTTTAATCATTAGCAAAACTCTTTTTTCTTTTTTCTTCTTGGAACTGCGCTATGAAGTAAAGTCAGCTGTCATCAGGGCATATTTAAACTCTGACTGTTAGATTCCACTGAATCAGCTGTATGCCCATCGGCCTCATTAAGCTGAAAGAAGAGCAGAAATGCAGTTTTCTACACACTCTAGGGGGAAATAAGCTTTTCTACATTAAAGAGTGGTCTTGGAGCTTTCCTAGGTCTTACAGGTGAATTGTAGACTAAGGTGCCATGTGACATATATAGTTAAAAAGAAAAAGAAAAAAGAGAGGACTGATTTTGAAAAGCTTAAATGGCACACCATCTTCTAAACCTTGGAAGGCTGGACTACAAACAGCCATGGAAGGATCAGCCTTCTCTAACCGGGTGGCCTCCAGATGTTTTGGACTTCAAATCCCATAAGTCCAGCCACTGTTCAGGAATGCTGGGACTTGTAGCCCGTAACATCTGGAGGATACTAGGTTGGGCAAAGTACTTCAGATTGTGATACCAACCAAATGAGCACCATTGGAAGGGGAGATACATTTTGACACCCTGGAGACCATAGTGAATTTGGGGGAGCGATCAAGAGCTGGGGAACTGTGAGCTGACTACCAGCACCAAACCTTTCGGTAGAATCCAAGGTTTTGTTTCTGGGATAGGAACTAAGCCAGAAGTGATATTCCAGGGGTTCCTTCATGTAACAAGGTAAATATTTACATTGGAAGGGAGACACAACTTTGTGGTTTGCAACTTTGAACTAGGAGGCAGACACTGCAATGAATGTAAAACAGTGATGTTGAACTTCTTTCAGCCCTTAGGGCCAAATTCCATTTTGGAAAAGCTCTCAGGGATGCATTCCAGTGGTGGGTAGAGTTAAAATACCCCCAAATTCCAGTGTATTTTAGCTTAAATCCTTAGGAGATGCATTTCGACCTTTTAGAAAGAGGGGAAAAACTGCACAAAAGCCAGGAAACCACCAAACTGAAAATCTCTGGAGAGTCAGATTGCGATGGGTTCCCAATACTGTACCTCTAATGTAAAGGGAGAGAGCCAAAGACATACCAGTGGAGCTCATAAACTTGACTCTAGCTGCAGCATCCAAGTGTGTGAGGAGGGGAAATGCAGCCCCTTAGGTATTTTAGGTAAGATCCTGTCTCCACCACCACTACCTCCTCCAACTAATAAGGCTGATTGAGAGGCTTAATACCCAATCTCAAGGCTTGACCTGGAAGCACATGATGTATCTTGCTGATGCAAGTAGGTCTGAGTCTGGTTGGTGTCTGTAGCCTATGTACACCACCTTGAGTTCCATGATGGAAGAAAAGAGGGACATATATAACAGAGACTCACATATATAACCATGTGGACCACAAGCATCTTTATCCAAGGATAAAGCATCAAGGCCACAGCAGAAAAGCAGAGGTGAGAGAGCCTGGGGAAATTCTGGAGCTTGAAGGGCAGTAGAGCACCTGCATGTTGTGTTACATAGGCAGTGGTGGAAAGCGTCTTGGACCAAAAATTATGGTTCAACCATTCACATGGAGCCCTGCAGCATTTAAAGATGGCCTGCAAGATCAGGCTGCCTCTGTGTTATTTGCCCCTCCAGTGAGAGTCAATATTTTGCAGTAAAAATTAATAACTTCACCTAGCTTATGCAGTGGTAGTAAACGAGAGCTTATAGCCTGAAACAGGCTCGGACCTGCCATGCAGCAGTGAGAAGCGACCTGCCTCAGATGGCACCTTGAGGATTGGGTAGATAAAAAGCAGGAATTGATGTCTGAATGGTGCAGCAAGCTTTTAAAAATTGTTGGCCCATGAAGTAGGAAGGACCATCTTTGCATTCCATTTTAGACAGCAAAATGTCTTGGGCCAGCACTACCTTAAGAAGACATAGTCAATTTTATTGTAATGTAGTCGTCAGCCATTATCGCTAAAAGGAACATTAACACTAAGAGGAAACAAACAGTGGCACTCCAGAGAGAGAAAAAACTTCTTAATATTGTTTCACATTTGTCCCTTTAGCCCTTGCATGCAACTGCAGAGCTGACATAAGGAAGTTGGCTGTTCTAATTGTTTCATATTTATTAACATAAATCAATAAAAATCATATTTTTGCAAAGGAGAACCTTTCCTTCACTGAATCCAGCAAGGAGATTCTTACTGTATGATCATGATCAGCATTGCATTCAAGGACAAAATGGATAACTTCGTTGCATAAAGGATTACAAAAGCAAACTCTAACTTCCTCAGGATTTTCCTAGAGTAGGCTGACCAGATAAAATCCAGGTCAGGGCTCATGTAGCTTTAACAGTTGTAGAGAAAAGGGAATTTCAGCCAGTGTCATTTGTATGCAATTAGTTCCTGGTGATATTCCCTCTTCATCACAACAGTTAAAGCTGCATGCACTATACTAGAGTGACCATATACAAAAGAAGGCAGGGCCCCTGCAACTTTAACAGTTGTGATGAAGAGGGAATTTCACCAGGAACTGATTGCATACAAATGACACTAGCTGAAATTCCCTTTTCTTTACAATTGTTAAAGTTACATGAGCCCTGACCTGGATTTTATCTGGTCACCCTATCCTAGAGTCATCCTTCCCAATTTGCCAAGGGAAGGACATTTAACAATGCCCAAGAAAAGACTGCTTTCATTTTTGTATTGGGTAAACAAAGTATTTTAGAAATATAAGATAGGAAGAAGTTAACCAGACATATGATTTATTAGTTGTACCACCTATAGTCTCAGCCATTTGGAACTGAATCTCAATATCACTTAATAATAATACAGACTTGGCTCTATCATGGTCCAGGGATAGTAATCAACCCAGAATGCAGGACACGGAATAATGGGCTCAAGTTACAGGAAGCCAGATTCCGGCTGGACATCAAGGACCATGGGCCATTATGGTTTACCACAGGGACCGTGGGCGCCCATCCCACCTGGTGCCCGCTTACTTGCGAGTAAGCAGGCACCAGAAATGGGCATGGAGCCTCACGGGGTGGCTCCATCCCCAACAGGGAAGAGGGGGGAAGCAAGTCCGCCATCCCCAGGATGGCAGGGGGGATTTCATGGTTGTTGTTTTTTAAAAAAAACATTTTAAGGGAATGCAAATGCGCTCTTCGGAACCTTTTTTTAAAAAAAAGTGGGCGCAATGGCGCAACGTCCCAAGAGGAATCTGGGACAACGCATTTCCTGTTTGAAAAGAGGGGGACAATCTGAGAAGCTGGTAAGTCCAGGATCATCCCCAGGCCGTCCCTCTACACCTTAGGCGTAGAAAGGTCCTTAACGTGGAGTGGGAGCAGTTTAGGGACATTTGTGATACATGACGTTGTGGTCAATCCACAGCTGCCTTGCAGATTCCCTCAGGGAAAAATACGTTTTCACATAGTACTTTTAACCTGTTTTTTCCCCCCGTGCTGCAGCTCCCATGTGGTTCAGCTGCTGTGTGACCCATTCTTCCAGATTAAATCTGGCATGATGGGTGTGCCCAGGGGTGTGTCTTTCATCTGACTGTGACCTCAGTCAAGGGAGCCCTCCCTGTTTTCCTCCACTGTTGTCCTTTTCCGCCATTTCACAGTAGCTTGCACAAATACAGCTCAAATTTCTTTACTTTGCCACTCACTGTGATTTATTCTTCCTTCCTTCTCCACCCCTCCAAAGTAAATGATCTGGGTTTAGCTGCGTAATTTTCTAGAATCACTAAAGTCCCCTCTACAAGAATTCGGTTTGACGCCCAGTTGTCCGATTATGCGCATCTTCTCGCAATCGCTTTTACGCCTAATCCCCATACACAGGAGGCGGTGAAGCGCATTACCGCTTGTAAGAAACGTGTTTTAAAGGTGTTTAATGTGGATAATTGCTTATTTACATGGTCATAAGGCGCTTTAACTCCCGCTGTAAATTAAAACTCGCTATTTAACGCACATTCGTAAGACGCATAATCAGACAGAAAAAGCGCCTTAACCCCTGATTTGCGCTCCGTTCATGTGGAGGTAAAATCGGTAATGCACTTTGAAAGAGCTTTCAATCGCTCTTGTAGAGGCACCCTAATTCTCTAAATTGCTAGACTGCCAAAATCCCCGAATCATTAAATCGCTATAGTGCTTTAGCCCGTTAGTGCTTTGCTGCTTTAGCACTTTGGCGATATACCATGGCTCCCTATGTGCGATATTGCTGTATAGTTCTTTCTAGCAGTAGTGACATGGACTGCCATTTGTATGGAGAAAGACTGGCAAGCACACTTGTTGGCATGATGTAGGGAAACTTCCAGACAAAAAACTCTGTTCCTTTTCTCTGGATGCCTGATATCCCTTGCAATACATTTCCTTTCCCTGAGCAGGGGAAGAGGGGGCAGGAGCCAAGCCTCTCATGACTGGTTGATGAGGTTCATTTCGACTGGTGAGACCACCCTATCCCATAGTAAGGCTGCTTAGAATGCTGTGTGACCCATGAAAGCGGCTGGTTTGGGAAGGGTATAGTCTGTTTTTTTCTGCTAGTGCGGTGCTGATAGACCAAAGCCGATTTCAAAAAAACCTGATAAAAGCTGAAAGCAATTCTAAATGTGTTGCTGTAAAGATGGTGCCAAGGATGTGTGCTTGCCCTATGAAGAGAAAATATGTACATGCTTTTACTGATGCAAACAAAACAACAGACAGTAGCTCCTAATTCATCTTTCTCTCTTTAATTGAGGGGGAATCCACACAGTCCTTTGGAACGTTTTAAAAAGTATTTTAAAACGTTCCAAATAGGTGCGTTCTAAAACGTCTTAGGCCACATTACTGAGTACTCACGTTACAGGAGAACAGTCTTCCATCTTTAAAGCGGTGTGTGCGGTCACACGCTGTTCTGCCCTGTCTCTTTCTCTTTTGTTTTTCAATGAATTTAGGGCAAGGCATTGTGGGGGTTGTAGTTCAGTTACACACTTCCTTCTTAGTTCCTCTGTCATTCCCTAGCGAGTATAGGGCTAAGAATTGTGGGTGTTGTAGTTCACTGGTCCACTTCCTTTTTCTTCCCCACCAATCAACTGCTAAGTATTTGGGCACCAGTAAAGGAAGCACTGCCCCCAGGAATCTCAAACGGTAAGGAAGGACACATTATTTTACTTAAAACGATTTATTAAAAGTGAAACCGTTGTATATAACTGAAGTGAGTTTTAAAAAACCTCAGATATACAACGTTATAGGGAGTGCGTCATGTGGCCCAAAGAGTTTTCATAACCCTTATAAAACGTCAAAAAACTCATGTGTTAGATAGGCTCAGACTTTTTTCTGGTAAGAAAAAGGCCAAGAAGACCGAAAAAGCCATAGAAAAACACAGGAGGATTACAAATGGAAGACGACGATATCTGGATGCACTGTAAAATTCTATAAATGAGGTAGGATGATTGCACAATAAAGGTTTCATCTGGAGCCATCCTTAGTGTTTTCATATATTTGCCTTTATAATCTAGATGTATTCTTCTTGTATTATTCTGCTTGCCCATTTGGCTCAATACTTTTACTGGGAATACAAAGTGACTCTATTACCACACTAGACAAGGACATATGAAATCAGTCCATGGAGGAAACCACAGAGCAACAGAAAAGAAAAAAGGAAAACAAAGCAAAACCCTGCTCTACATTTGTATTTTAATCCTAACCAAAAACAATTTCCCCTTAATATACAAGGTATACGGATACTTTGATATGTTTTTGTAGAGGCCTACAGCATGTATTCCCCATGCAATCCAGGCTCAAATATCCTAGAACCTAATAAATCAGTTAATAACTAGATCAGTTAGTTGAAATATTAAAAGATGCCTGGAAGCTGTAGAGTTTCAACAATCAAATTAGTTTTACTAACGTAAGTAACTCGATCCATATAAGAAGTGTCTTTTACCAAACGACCAAGCAAGAAAGCATCACGACCTTTAAGAAACTCTTTTCTCTTTACGAGAGTGTTCTAAGGCAATGTGTGTGGCACTGCTAAGTACTCTGCAATCTCTACAACTTCCTGTATTCGCTGAGGAACATAAAAGAAGTCTCTTGTTGTGGTTGCAAATGCTTGTTTTAAGGGATGCTTGTCACTTCCAATGCTTTATGCTTATCATAGAATTCTCTTTTTCCAAAATCTCTCCATTTCTCATGGGAGAGTATTCAGTGCTTTGAACCCATGGCCACAATTTCCAGAGGGCTAGCCTACCATGTTAGTCTGTTGCAGCAAAACAACCACCACCAAGAGTCTTGTAGCACCTTAAAGTAGGACTGGCCCTAGGATAAATAGCTCCCTGGGTGAGGAGTGCCTTTGGTAGTCCCCCTGCCCCATGGCCAGGTTTGCAGGGCCAGAATTATTGCATGCACAGACTACATCTGAAAATTATCACCTGCAGCTCCTCCTTATCCTGGGATCAAGCAGAATGATACATGTGCATTTTTTTCTTACATGGGGATAAGAGAATAGGGATCAGATCTTGCTTCTCCTGAGAACCTCTTCCAAATTCCAGAAACCTTCTGGCAGAGTTTCTTTCTGCTTCCTAGGGTTCAGTCTGACTTTAAAGTTAATTGAAGGGAGATCATTTTTGTATGTAGTACCTAAACAACCTGTAGAACCTCGGAAGAAAGCAGGCACTTGCTTTTTGGCACCCTAGCTCACTGCAAATAGTTCATTAAAACACAGCTGCTGAGCTCATCTTGGTACCCCCCTCAACTTGGTGCTCTGGGCAACTGCCCAGACTAGCAAATGTATTGTGCCATTTGTTTTTGTTTGTGACAATCCACTTCACTGGATGCATGAAATGTTATCCCGAGTTATACAGGTAATATATGTACGTATGGTTGGTGGGGATTGTAAACAGAAGTCCTCCATGCATACATCTGTACGTGTGGGGAATTCCTTCTATCAAATGTCAGGTGCATGTTCATCAGGGGAATGTGGTGGTGGTGTGCAGAAATGGTGGTGGATGGAAGTAGCCCACATGGCCATGTGACCCCCTCTTTGAGTCATTCAGGCCCTTTCCACACCAGGCTTCTTGCCTGGGTTGGCCCCCAACTACTCCCTGTGTGCTGATGGTGTGTATTAGGTACTTCTGGGATCTCCCTCCCTCCCTTTGTACTGATGGTGTGCCTTTGTACTGATGGTGTGTATTAGGTACTTCCGGGATCGCTCTCCGTCCCTCCCTCTACACCCCTATGGTGTAGAAAGGGCCTCAGTGTGTGGAGTGGGGTTATGTATATCCCCCTGCAGTGAGACTTTAAGTATTTTCTCCAGCATCCATGGGGAGTGCCATTTATTTAAAGATCAGTAACATTTATCAGTCCTGCAATAAAACAGAACTTATAATACTGACTTTCTTACCTACTTTATATGTAAAGTGCTATTTAGTGGTGGTAATTCTGCTAGCTACTGATGAAGAGAGCTAGCACTTTCTCTTTTTTTTCTGAAACAAATTAATGTGTATTTTAGATTCACATATCTGAATAAAATCACACCCTTCCATTCTCTGATGTGTAGGTATTATTAATGAAGGGGGAAATAAAAATATTCCTTTGATTTTAAACAACATTACAAAATGGTTGAAGCCTTGAATACCTTGGAATTCTTTTATGGGAATACATTCATTTTATAACAGGCACCTTTATTTACTACTGGCTGATCACCACCCTATAATTCCCAAGTGCAGAATTATTATTCAATACATATATTTCTCATAATGTTTATATTTGGCATTTAAGTTGACTTATTATTTTGGCAGTCTGCTTGGGTTTGCAAGACATTTTACATAGTCAGTTAAATCCTGCAAGACATATCTGTGAGAATTTTCTTAGATTTAATGGGAATACTTTTGCAACTCTAAAGGGTTCAGCCCAAAGCCCTCTCCTGTTTCTACACATCTGTCTGGAATTCTCTCAATGAGTTCAACCACTTGACCCTGTACTATGTTTTAATGCTCTTTTTATATCTTCCATAACAGGACTGACACATCTCACCTCTTACATATAGCACTATCATTTGCTCGCTATTAAACTGTTTCTCAACTTTCAAAATGTTTTTTAAAGAAGTAAGGTTTTACTTATTGGACTATCTCTTAGTAAAGCTTACGCCTACATATTTTGACACTTATTTAACATTTATAGGGTTCAAAGTGCTTCACATACATAGCATTGGACCCAAAGATTCCCTTCTGCACATGAAGAATTTGCCTTCTGGTCATGGAAGGGCTGTTTTGAATTCCTCGTACACACATCCAGTCTAAATCTAGTATCAAGGAAACAAAAAATCAGCTTCACATAACTGACTTAGTATGGGAGAAGTGGGACACAGTGGACGCATTGCCTGCAGCACACCCGCCATTTCCGCTTTTACTTAGCAAACCACGATCAGCTCTTTTGTAGGTTGCTTAGCATAACATCTGAACCCAGCAATTAACCCATTGGGCTGTTATTGGGCGAACAGCTAGGTTATTTAGCCCTTATATAACCCACCGGACCAGGTTGCTATGCTCAGCAACCTATGAAGAAGCCAATCTCTGGGTTGCTGAGTGAAAGTGGAGGTAGCAAGCACACTACAGGCACCATGTTCCCCCTCTCCCACTCATCCCGCTGTCATGTCATGTGAATTGGCTCAGTGTGACTCATTTGGATAATAAAATATTCAAATGAACAATAGTCTGAGGAAGTTTGCTGATTTATAGTTGCTTGAAGGTAGGACAGTCTAATACTATCACTGGTAAAGATATCCAAGGAATTTACTATGGAAACAATGGCTTGAATTAACCATATGAGTTTACATTTATTTTGAGTTGTGGAAATAAGTCTTTAGAAAGACCCTCTTTTGCATCAATAGCTATGGAAATTGTGGGGAAAGCAGTCTTCTCTATTTTGATTTACAAAACAAAAACCAAATACTATGTTTTCCTCCTAAGATTTCCTCCTAAATCATTCCATTACATAGGACTAGTTCTTGAAAGATACATAGAGTATGATCCAGTGAATGTTAAACACCTAGGTCTGTCAGTTTCAATGGTAAAAAAAATAGATTTGTGCTTGAAATGAGCAATTCCTTTCCTTTGGCTAGATTATGCTTTTATTATGCTAGCTGTTTCACCTATACATCCTGAACCTATAGGTTCACCTATACTTTCAACCCTTGAATATATACAGATGAATTCCTTTATTTTATTTTTATTTATTTTATTTTAAAATGGTGCAGTTCTAGTCTCACTAAGATACAAATGATATTCACTACTGATTCTGATGGCAGCATGATTTTGTCATATGAGATGTTGCATTAAATGAGACTATATATTGGCTTAATTTGCTTGAGGTCTGTGACAAACAGGAGTCTGCACCTTCAACCCTGTGAGGTAGGACATGCTTCTAAAACCCTTTGTGATTTAGTCTGCCACCACTTGTGTGATTAATAACAAGTCTGAGGCCCTGTTTGTGCTATCACTTCAGCCCACTGTGACTTATTTAAGCCATGGTGTGTTGCAGCACATTTTGAATATTCAAACTGTGATAGGCACTTGCCATGACTTATCATGACATCCAAAGCCGGTGAGGGTGGATTGCTGATGTGGTTAACAAACCAACAGCAACCCATGGGCTTTTTAGGGTTGTGAGTAGTTTGTTAACCACACCAATTCACTCTCACCAGGTTCAGATGCCATGATAAGTCATGGCAACCACCCACTGTGGTTTGGATATTCAGAATAGCCACTAGCGCTCCACAACCCACCATGGCTTAAATAAGGCACAGTAGGCTACAATGATCGTGTGAACTGGGCCTCAGTCTCACATGCAAGAATCCAAATTTATATATGGCTAATTTTTATGGAGAAGGGTAGGTCACTTTTCCAGAACTTCCTTAAACTCCTTAAAATTATAGTAAAATGCACCAAGTGGTCTAGGTAGGCTGGATAAGTCCAATTTCAGGCTAGGCAAAAGAACCCATTGTGTCACAAGGGCAAATACTCATTGACAACAACCTGGGATGCTGCTCCAGAGAGAAAAGTTCCAATGCCAACTGAAAAAAATGGGCCTTTGCATAAGTGCCATGACATCTAATTTCCAATCAATATGGCAATTTTAAATTAAGTCAAACTATTGTTTACAGGGAAACATATTTGGGATGAGATGCCACTGAGAAAATAGTTTATTTGAAATCTGTTTGCTCCATGGATTGGCCTTCCCCATTCTGGTACCTTCCAGAAGTTATGGACTCCAACTCCCATCACCTCCAGCCAGCATAGCTAAAACATCTGGAGGGCACCAAGTTGGGGAAGGCATAGTGCTTTAGGAAGAAAAGTTACCTTTATTAATTTATTTATTACTTATTATACTGCCCAACAGCCCAGATTCTCCGGTCAGTTTACAATTAAAGCTATAGTATACAAAAGTCAAGATTTTTTAAAAAATAAAAAAATTAAAATGTCATATAAAATCAGAATAAGTTATAATCCAGGGAAAGCTTATCTAAAAATATCTGTTTTCAGGAGGCATTTGAAGGATGTTACATGTTCTGCCTCCCAAACTGCACGAGAGAGGGTTTTCCAGAGGGTGGGTGCAGCTACAGAAAAGGCCCACCATCGAAGTTCTTTGTGACAACATTCTGTTCATCTTGGACTAATAAGCAGCACCTCCTCTGATGATCGTAAATGTTGTCTGGATGTATATACGTGAAGGTGGTCTGCTAGGTAAGTTGTTTATGGCTTTATAGGAAAACTAGCTGATATACCCGGTGTTGCTCAGGCGCCCTAAGATATATTTATGCAAGGTAATCATCTTAAAGTAGTAGGTCTGTGCTAGGCCTGTAAATTAACTTTTAAATAAATTAAATTGCCCAAGGCATGCTGGGAGTTGTAGGCATAAACTGAGGCTAGAATGGAATGATGGGTGGGGTGAGTGGCAGTTGGAGAAAGTCAGATAGAAGGAGAACAAAGACAGAGGTCAGTAAAGTGGGAGCTGAGTTAGGATTGAGAGATAGTGACCCAGTTTGCACATAGTGTCCTGGAGCCTATCTACACAGTCCCTTGGAACATTTTAAATAGTATTTTAAAACGTTCCAAATAGGTGCATTCTAAAACATCTTAGGCTACATTACTGAGTACAATGAATTTAGGGCAAGGCATTGTGGACATTGTAGTTCAGTCACCCACTTCCTCCTTTGTTCCTCTGTCATTCCCTAGCGAGCATAGGGCTAAGCATTGTGGGTGTTGTAGTTCACTCGCCCACTTCCTCCTTAGCCCCACTTTCTTCCCCACCAATCAACTGCTAAGCATTTGGGCACCAGTAAACGAAGCACTGCCCCCATGAATCACAAACGGTAAGGAAGGACACATTATTTTACTTAAAACAATTTATTAAAAATGAAACCGTTGTATATAACTGAAGTGTGTTTTAAAAAACCTCGGATATACAACATTATAGAGAGTGTGTCATATGGCCCAAAGAGCTTCATAACCCTTATAAAATGTTAAAAACCTAGTGTGTAGATCAGTTTCTGGTTTGCTAACCCATGATTTATTTAAAATCAGCCATTCTACATGCCAGTACTACACCTCCCAGCATGGCTTTGGCAGCCCACAGTTGTCCACGTCCTTTGAGAGGTGCTTCCTTCCATTTATTGCCGATGCTGCTCCTCAAGGACTAGCATCACTGAGGAGGGGGGGCAGTCATAGGGTGACCATATGTCAGGAAAAACCAGGACATGTCAGGATTTTTGGTAACAAATCCAGGAAGGGGGGGATTCTGAAATTTGAAGAAAATATGGATTTTTCCCATTCTCCCCCCACCCAAAGGGAGCTCCATCATTTTTACAGATAAAGAGATGAAACTTGTCACTTTGATAGCTCCTATGTAGGGCTTTAGCCACGCCAAGTTTGAAGCAGTTTCGTTCATCCATTGATTTTTAAGATATATTTTTTTAAAAAAATAAGATTTTAACATTATTATTATTATTTTTAAAAAACCTAATTTTTAAAGTTAAGGATATGAAACTTGGCATCATGATAGATCTTAAGTAGGGTTTTAGCCATGCCAAGTTTCAAGCAAATCTGTTCATCTGTTGATTTTTAGCAAGTTTCAAAACAAAATTGAACTTTAAAAATAAAAAAATAAAAAAGCCAGCTGGCCAGCCAGCAGCAAACTCTGTTAAGCAGCAGCTTGCAGCGGAGTGAGGATACCATCAGAAAAGATATTTGAAGGAAGGGGAGAATGTATCACACAGAGTATAGCTACAAAGTACAGCAAAAGTTACAAAAGTAGGAGTGAGTGAAGTTAATTTCGGATACATTAGATGTCTCACTTGTTTTTTCAGTGATTTTAACTAGGGGTGTGCACACCAAAAATTATCGTTTATCATTATCGTTTCAGACCAAAAAAAAATCGTCTTCATTCATATCATAGGTGAACCGTATTGTCTTCACGATAATTATCGTGAAAAAAACAATATTTTTGCAGCCCTATTTTTAAAGAAAAATACCTATAACTTCTGTATTTTAAAAGTTAGAGGCTTGAAACTTGGTCACAGTGCTTATGGGGTATGCCTAAGTATGTGTATGAAATTTGAGATCGATCCCTCCAACCCTCGATTTTATATGAATATTTTAAAGATCGTTTCCGTTCTGACAGGTCTGAATGAACACACGTGACAAGCTGTCATTCTGATCTGTCAGAACTGAAATGATCTTTAATAAATTCATATAAAATCGAGGGTTTGAGGGATCAATCTCAAATTTGGCACATAATGAGTGCTCGCCACTTGTGTTCATTCACACCTGTCAGAACAGAAACGATCTTTTAAAAATTCATATAAAATTGAGGGTTGGAGGGATTGATCTCAAATTTCATACACATACCCCATAAGCACTTTGACCAAGTTTCAACCCTCTAACTTTTAAAATACAGAAGTTATAGGTATATTTATATGGCAGTCTGAAAAAATGATAAAATTGCCCAAAAATTATCGTCTCCGGTGATTATCGTAGGTTTTTCTATCGTATCGTCATCGTTAAACACATGCATGATAACGACCTTATTGTATCGTTATTGTACATTTTAACAATATGATACACATCCCTAATTTTAACATTAAGATGTTATGTAGAACAGATTTCTCTTAATTGTGTGCTGTAAAATCAAACATGTGACCAAGGCCATGTTCAGATAGGCACATCCCCTTGGTGCTGGACATAACCTTGTACATGGTTCGGTAGCTAACAGGCAGCCAGTGCAGTTTTTTTAACACTGGTTTTATGTGGGCAGAGCTAGGCGTCCTAGTGAGCACCCTAGCTGCTGCGTTCTGCACAAGTTGCAGCTTCTGAACCACACTCATGGGTAGCCCCACATAGAGCACATTACAGAAGCCTAATCGTGACGTTACCAGTGCATGAATGACCATAGCTAGGCTATCCCTATCCAGGAATGGATGTAGCTGGCATACCAACCAAAGTTGATAATGGGTGCTCCGAGCCACCGAGGTCACCTGGATCTCCATTGACAAAGTTGGATCCAGGAGCACCCCCAAACTACAGACCTGCTCCTTCAAAGGGAGTGCAACCCCACTATAAGATGACTCCCACTATACTGCTATAGTCCAAGCCTTTCACAAGTTCTTATCTGGTATATTAAAGAAAGACAAATATTTGGAGCAAAATGATAACACGGGGACCAACCTAGGTTTTTTTTGTACATGTTTTTTTCCCCTCCTGTGTCATTATTATGAATCCAATTGCTTCAGCAGAGAGTTGGTCCCATTCCTGGGTCATATTGTGAGTGGTTTGTGACATCACCTTAAGAACTGGTGTGCCAGAAGACAGGGAAGATCATACATCCTATATATAATGGCACATACAGAAGGTTTCACAAGTTTTGTGGAGGAGAGAGCCCATGTAACTGGGGGAGCTAAAAGGATCAAGGTTCTGGAGCACTTTCCATATGAAGGAATAATAAGGGTGCAATCCTATCCTGATGCTCCAAAGCTTAGGGGATCCAATGCAGAGCAGAGGGAGCAGCAAAGGCAATTTTCACCTTCATGCTCCTCCTGCTCTCCATTTTCACTAGACAGGCTTTTTCGCCCATCTAGCTGTGGTGCTGCTGTTGAGAGAGAGAGAATGCTGGACGCAGTGCCAGCTCTGGGTTTTGGAGGGCCCTTGGGAAAGACCTCAATAGTCCCCTCCCTCACTGAGTCTACCTTCACACCACCATTGTCCCCAGCTGCTCTTGCTCCTCCTCCTCTTTCTCATCATTGTTACCACTTGCTTTCTTTACAGCAGAGAACTGGTGAGCAAATAGACAGTGACATCTACTCTTCTTTCTCACCACTACTGTTGTCTGGGCCAGAGTGAGAGGTTAGGGAACAAGCAGGTTGCCATGGTGAAGAAGAGGAGCAAGTCCAAGGGGCTCTTGTCAGTGGGCCTCTGGTGGGGTGTGGGCCCTCAGTAGGTGCCCAACCATATCTACCCAATTGTGGAACGACCTCCGTGATGAGGCCCGCCTGGTGCCAACATTGTTATCTTTTCTGCACCAGGTCAAGACTTTCCTCTTCTCTCAGGCATTTGGCAATATCTGAGGAGCCTGGGTTTATTTTTGTTTTTGTAGCTTTTGGGGCTGTTGTAGTGGTTTTAAATGTATGTGTGTATTGTGCGTATGTTGTATGTTTTTGCTGTTTTAATTTTTGTATATTGTTTTTAATTGTTTTAATCCTATGTAAATAGCCCAGAGAGCTTCGGCTATGGGGCGGTATACAAATGTAATAAATAAATAAATAAATACCCTTGATGCCAGCCCTGGCTGGGCTAGATTAAATTTGGTCTGATCCACCAAGGCATTTTTTGTCATTATTCGTCAATAATTTCTTATTATTATTTTCCCCTCATTTTCTTATCTGTCCTCTGTAGCTCCTTTTGGCAACAGACTTTCCATATTCATAGCCATTCTAAAATAATGTTCACACTATGCTGGTTTTGATATCCTACCATGCATTTATGCACATGTGTGCAAGTGTTTTTGTGCACACACGTATGCATGCATGTGTCCCCATGCTCCATGGGATTTGACAATGCCAGCATGTATTCTGTGGTTTGGCTTTCCCATCCAAAAAGGGGAAAGTGATGAAACTCCCTTCGGACTTCCCTTGCATACTTAGACCTGGAAACTGAACATCCACAAAAGGTTTCACTAGCCCGATGAACCAAACAAGAGCCCTAAGAGCAGCAGCCCTGTAGCCCAAACACAACTTATCATAATCCCTTGTTGCCTTCTGTGCTTGTATAATATGGGCCTTCTTGAGTTACAGCACACTTTGAAGATCTCACCTTCTCCCATTACTTGTCTTTGACATAAAATAGCCACAGATGTGAGCCTGCTAGGCTGTTGGAGAACTGTAGTTAATAATGTATAAACCAATACTTCCACCCGCTTGTGTTCCTTGAGATGATCACACAGGGAGTGTGTCTGCGTCAGAGCGAGGCAGGCAATCTTGCTGCAGGAGCACCCCCTGCTGATGGTTCTGAAGACCAATTGCTGATAACACTGCTGACAGCTGAGATCTCCTGTGGATGATTAGGTGTGAAAATTAGCAGCTCAGCTTGGGCTCTGCCCAGGCTGCTTGTGAATGGGGAAGGGTTCTCAAGGTGCATTTTGGAAAATGAGATGATGAGCATGGCAAATTGGCAACGCTGAGTGATCTCACTGCCTTGGCTGAGAAGCAATGCAGAGATGGGAAAAAGCATCCAACAAGAGGATTTGCTGTAGATCAACAGTAATTCCAGTCAACAGCTAGGAGGGAAAGCACATTGATTTGTTTTCGGAGAGCAGGACTAGAACCAATGGGAGGAACTGGCAAGGAAGCAGTTTTCAGCAAAACATTAGGAGAAACTTCCTAACAGTGAGAGCTGTTCAGTAGTAGCACCTACCAAGGTGGTGGGTTCTCTTTCATTGGTGATGATTCCTGTTACCATCTATTACTTATTATTGTGACAGATAATAAGAAAAATTTTGTATATATGTTTGGTTTCTTGTTGTTGTTTTCTCTCATCATTATGGTTGTTGTTGCTTATTGTGTGTAATTTATATAATTGAAATACTAATACTAATACTACTAATAATAAAAGAAACGGTCCAGTGGTCCCAAGGCCCACCTTGAACTCTCAAACTACAGCATGGGACCCACTTTCACAATTTTCTCCATGCCCATCATGTGACCCATTGCGACCCACTTTTGTGTCGCAACCCACCAGTTGAACACCACTGGACTATATGATCTCCAAGGTCTTGTAAAGTTCTTTAATTCTAGTGTTTAAATAGAACTGAAGGCGATTATAAGCGTTATTTCCCATTATATGAAATGGACAGACTTGACACAGAAGAAGTGTCATTGCTGCTGGTCTCTCTTAAAGAAAAAGAGGAAAAAAATACCTGGCTTGGTGTGTGTTCCTGTGCAGAAGAGGGGAGTACAAAGAGGCCTACCCAGTCGGATTTTAAGAGTTTTATTGGTATTTTAATAATGTATTAGTTTTTATATGTTTTTAATCCGTTTTATGTATTTTATATCATTTGTTTTTAATGTTGATCCCCGACTCAATCCAGAGGAAGAGGCGGGTAAGAAATTAATTTTTATTATTATTATTATTATTATTATTATTGAAATAATATAATAAAACTAAGGCTGAAATCCTAGGCATGCTGATTTGGGAATAAGCCACCTTGAACTCAATGGATTGACTTCTGAGTAAACAGGCATGAGGTTGCACTGTGTTGCTGTACTCCTATGCACACTTACTAAGGAGTAAGTCCCATTGAACACAGTGAAATTACTTCCAAGTAAGCATGCATAGGATTGATCTGTAGAGCAAAGTTTCACAAGACAGTTTCACTTCACGTCAGGGGGTATACCTTTTTGCTATTTTTCACTGATTAAGGATACATCACTCTGGGAGTACCTCTAGATGGGCGCTTTTCCCACGGTGGCTTCAGAGTGGCAGCAGGTGATCTATATGACGCAGCTGCCACTCTGAAGCCATCCTGAGGCAAAACCCCTAAACCCCGCTTTAAAATAGTCAAGCACTTACCCCGACTTTTTTCTGTGGAGCATGCCACAGCCAATGGCAACAGCTGATTGGTCGCTATTGGCTGGAGGAAGGCC
Organism: Anniella stebbinsi; assembly: GCA_029215795.1. Classification (NCBI taxonomy): domain Eukaryota; kingdom Metazoa; phylum Chordata; class Lepidosauria; order Squamata; family Anniellidae; genus Anniella; species Anniella stebbinsi. The sequence continues at coordinate 161,844,337 of JARDYH010000003.1, read as the reverse complement.
TGTTTGGGCACCGTGCGTTCCTCTCTTCCTCCACCTCCAGCTGCCCTGTTCCTTCCCCCGTATTATTATTATTATTATTATTATTATTATTATTATTATGTATATGCGAAGGATCGCATCTACAGATTAATTGTTTTTTTAAAAAAATACAAATGGGGGAGGGAGGCACCCGAACCAGCTCCCCTCCCTCTCCCCTCCCCGTTGCTCAGCGCAGTGGCAGCAACAGCAACTCTGTAGTCACATTCCTTCCCGTACAGATGCTGGGAAGGAGTGCGAGTGCGAGGGCCCAATGCATCCCGGCGCCAACATGCCACCGTCAAGATGGGGCCTGGTTGATCATGCCACGGAATTGTACAATGGCTGAATGTACGCGCAGCCACCAGGCACCAGCCCCATCACATAAAATATCAAGAGGACACTCATACATTCACATTCTGTAGAACATTTGAGAAAGCAGAAGTATCGCATGATCCCAGGCTCATGCTGGGGAAATGCAGTCTTCCAGTCACAGCACAGCTTTGAGGGAAGATACTTCATCTGTATGCCAACAAACATGAATTATTTTCATTTGCTGAGCAAAATACTGATCAAGAAACTGATCTTGAAAGCCCTGCAAAACATTTCTGAAGATGCCATTGCCTCATATTTCCCAGCAGTTACTCAAAAAAGAGCTTGGAGTCGCAATTGTAAGGAAATGATCTGGACAGCTGTGCTTTTAAAGATGTGTCATTTGCAACAGACTGTCATATTGACAAGAAAAATGCTTCTTGGTGGGGTTCATGTCTTGATAAATGCAGCTGGGTAAACTTCTCTTACTTAGTATTTGTGCATTGTGTTAACACTGCCTAAACTTCTGTTGGAGAAATGAACCAACCCTGCACTCATCAGATTTCTGCTCAGAATTGTTTGTTTGTTTGTTTAACATTTGCCCCACTTTTCCCCTCCAGAAAAGGAGTCATTCAAAGCAGCTTACAAAATATAAAAACAAAAACAATAGTTAAAACACATTGGCCCTGTTCAGACAACACACTAAGCCATGGTAGTTAAGCATTTTGAGTTAAACCTTATGGCTTAGTATGCCATATGAACCATTCCTAACCATGGTGGTTACATAATCACAGTTTAAACGCATTCACTAACCATTTGCTGCAAAAGGGTTAGCAGCCTAACCATGGCTAAGCAGCCTAACCATGGCTTAGCATGTTGTCTGAACAGGCCCATCGAGTAATATACCATGATGTTTCCGCACTAATGATGATACGCTAGTTTAAGCCAACGAGGAACATAAATAATGCTTGCGAGCACAATAGGGACAAGGGGTGATTTACCACCAAAATACAGGGGCCCAGCAGCACAAACATGATGCATTTCCTCTTTTTTGGTGATTCATAAGTGGCCACCCTAACAGGGGTTCACATATGTTTTCTCTAATAGGAGATTGGTAGCAGGGATGGGGAAGCAACTTAGGGAAACGACGCAGAGTGAAAATATTAAAAGCATCCCCTCAACTGAGAAAGAAGGCAAGGAAGAAGATGGGGGTGGCAGTGGAGGCAGCTGCCTCTGGGGCAGGCAAGAAAAAAGAGAGTAGCAGTTTGTCTGCCTGTGGGGTACCAAAATACCACTTTGCCCAGGGGGCCAAAATAGGTCAAGATGGTCCTGCATCCAAGGTCATACATCTGGGATCCCAACATGTGACAGAACACATCCAGCAACCTAAAACGAAATGCATGTGTATATATTCTCTTAGCAAATACAAAATAATTCCTATTGAATTGTAGGAGTTCCATCCAAGAATCTAGTTGTGCATAATGCCTCTGGCATGGAAAACACCAGGGTAGTCATCAAGGGTAGGCATGCTGGGGCGCCTGCTAAGGGCCCACACCCCATCAGGGGCCTACTGACAAGACCCCCCTGGAATCGCTCCTCCTCTTCACCATTGCAACCTGCTTGTTCACTTGCCTCTGGTCCAGATAACAATGATGGAGAAACAGAGAAGCAGTAGATGCCCCGGCCTACTTGTTCACTAGCTCTCTGCTTATCAAATAAACTAGTGGTGGCAATAATGATAAAGAGGATGAGGAACAATAACAGCTGGTGACAATGTTCAAGTCACTGAGGGAAGGAGCCCATTGTAGGTGTCTTGCCCAAGGGCTCTCTAAAATCTAGAGCTGGCACTGGAAGGCTCGCATAACATTTTGAAAGCCAGAAAGCTAACTAACTAACAGCTGGTCCTCCAAAACTGAATACAAATTGAGTTTTTATGATATTTTTCAAAGTGTGTTGTCCAGTTTTACTTGCCACACCTACATCTGCAGAACCCTTTCTTGAGTTTAAATGAGCAGTTTGTTTTCTCTCCTCCCTTAATTTTCAGGGTAACTTGTAGATATTACACTCTCTAAACAAAGCTATTTTCTTTATGTTCTTCATAAAAATTGTGGTTAGCGAATTATTTTCACATATCTTCAGTTTTGAGCAGAAGCTTAGAAGGGTTGATACGATGAAGTATCCAAGGTATTTATACTTCCTGATTTGTATCCACAGAGAATAAGGTTTATGATTAAATCCTTTAACTACTTACAACAGCCAGCAAGAGGATAGATTTTCAAGTCCTTTCATGTGAGAGAAGGAGTAAAAAGCTTAAAGTGCCAATATTTTTCTTCCCTATCAAAAGAAAAAAATCCTGTGCATTTTTTTCTCTCTTTAGATCATGAAGAATGTGGTAAAGGAACTACATCCTGAACTTGCCAGGCACTGGAAATCAAAACAGATCTTTTATATTCCATGAATACATGGCATGCATCATTTATGAAGAATAATTTCTTTGTGCCTGCATTAATTTGGAGAATGAACTTGAATGACCTAAAATGGCTGTGTGATTTTTATCATCTTCCCTCCCACCCACCAAAAAAAAAAAGTTTTGTCTGTGAAATACATTATAAATCAGTTAAAAGAATCTATGGGGTGTCTTCTCTGTTCCCATCCCCCCGGCACTACTACAACCAAGACTACCCTCTATTTTCAAAGTTGGAGTGATGATTGGTTATAACAGAGAGACAATGGGTTCATAAAGACAAAATGAATAATGATTTTTAGAATAAAGGGCATGTCCGGATCCAACATCCCTTTTCCAGATGGTTGTCAAAGAAGAGGGTGGACTTGATTTCAAATAAACGTGAGCATGTTTGTGTTTCTTTTTAGAAAATGAAAGATAGGAACTACTTCAGAGTCATTATTTTAAGCAGAGTTACTTGCGTTGAGCTTTCAGATCTGGTTTTAATAAGATTTTTGTCTTTCTTGAATAGAAATCATATGTGATTCCAAGGAATGTACTGAACCATTAGCTAATACTAATTGTTGTTGGTTAAAGTAGGGTAGAAGATTGTTAAAGTCTTCCTTGGCAGTAATTCAATCTGTGAAAATGTATTTTACAGGAACTGATTATTATTATTTTTGCAGCTGTCAGGCATTTAAGACAGCCCCTGGTCATGTGACTCGACATCTCCTGTTTAGTAAATGAATAAAGGCTTAAACGAATGACACCATTTTGCTAGCAGGAACATTACACTTCGGCTATTTCATAACTCCTCTTCCCTGCCACACCTCTTGTACAAATATCGATTGACACTGACACCAGCAAAAAGCCATACTTGCAAACATTTTACACGTGAAAAGGAAATACGTTGATAATGCACCTATTTGAAATGAAGCATATTCGACTGAGAACATATGTTTTTAAATGCAGTCAACATATTAGGAAACTACTGCATCAGACCAAGTACACTTTGTTTGTTATCCTAATGCAGCTCTGGCCATTAACAAAACAATGAGAAAAACAGTCACATAAGGTGATCCCCGCTAGAAGAAATTCAACAGAGAAGCTGTTCACTGATACTTTCTGAACCCAGTCAGGCTGCAATCATGTATACAATGACCTGGGAATAAGGTCCATTGAATTTTATTTCTCAGGAGACATCGTGCTGTAAATTTGTTTTAATTGATTCATCCGTATGAAGGAAAATAAAGTACAGTGTGATTTATTGTGTCCAAAGTTAAGGTCCATGTCCCTGGACCAGAACTTCAGTGCCTGCTTTTTATTCATTGAAGCTTTTCCGTCTCCTCCTATGTTTGTTGCCTGACTGGCAACTCTAGACAATAAAAAGTTGTATTATTATTACTATTATTTATGAAATTTATTTTTTTTGCTTCCCATTACAAAAGGCACTCAAACCGATGTACACATACAGCACAGAAATCCATGATTAATCTAATTGGTGGAGGTGGGAGTCAGCATAGACCATAATCAGCACAATAATACAAATAAAAAATACCATAAATATATAATCTAAAAACAAAGTGACATGAAATGTGTTCACAAAATCTACCCTCGCTCTCAGCCTAAAAGGAACGTGGCAAAAGCAAATCACAACAGCCAGCCTTCAGTGTGCTCCTAAGCAAGCTTGCTACCCTTAGATGCGGTGGAGAATACTGCCTGGTTGGCTTCTGTATGTTGAAGTGGATACCATATTGTCCTTCACTTCATGTTGCAAACTGAGGTTATTATCCCAAGCTCAATACTTCACAGAGTGCTTCTTTTTATGGGAAGGAATTTTGGAACTTTAAGCCTTATCTCCTTCATGAAGTTTCTGCAAGCCCAACAAACTGGCCACAATATTTTTCATAGATCATGTATCCTTAGATAATCAGGAGGCTTGTTTCCTTATCTTTCACTTCAGTCTTGGCTTTAAAGCCCTTGATTATGTAACTAAAGTAAAAGCTGAACAGCATTGTTGTGACCACACAAGTCCATTGATGATTATCTGACGTCTTTTTTATTTTGAATTTAATAAATACTATTTATCAAAGTTATCTTGGAGTGCTACATGAAGGAATTAATAACATTGATTGTACCATTGAGCTTAATCTTGGTACAGTTCTACTAAAGCACACCCCCTCTTGATGAGAGACAGCAAAATGAAAATGAAATGGAGGGAGAGAATCAGCCTGCAACTTCCAATTGGTAGATCATATATTATTTGAATCGCATATGCAAAATTTTCATGCTCTGTTCAATTTGAGAAAAATATTTTCTTATTATTTATATCAACTTACATCTGCTTTTAACCATTCCCAGACAATTGTCTAATAATTACCATGCCTTTTCCTTACATGATCTGACTGTTGTGCAAAATAGTTTATTTAAAGATCAGAAGAGGATGCTGCTGTGCAAATGCTGTCTTTAGGAAATTATAAAAATATTTCCTATATGTATTAGCACATTGAGCTAAACTACTTTGGATAATTGCTTGATGCAAATAATTTTAAATTGCCTTCCATTAACTCCAACTTGCCCCAAATGGAAGTATTTTAAAAAGGGAAGGAGAAGGAAAGATCCTGCCAGATAGCTTCTAGAGAGTAACAAAGGCTAATTGAATTTGCTTGCCCAAATCCTCTTCAACATTCTCATTTGAGGATGTTAGTGTTTACTATTTTCCAGTTGCTTTCCAGATGCTTGCATATTCTCCAGATGTTAGATATCTGTATTTGAAACCCAATGATATTGGATTTCAATATTTTATATCTGATCATATATATCTTCTTTTATTTGATTGATGTCATGTAATGGTTTTTAGTATTTGACAGTGTTGATGGCTGATGCACTTAGAACCCCAAGGTTTTCACATTGTCCAACTTCCAGAAACAATTTCCATATCAATCCATCAATCAATCAGTCAATCAATATACATGACAGTGAACATGTATTTTTATTAATTTTAAAATACCCATATTTTTATAGCACCCATAACTAGGTAGTTTACAAAGTTTATGAATCAATAAAAAGTATATAAACATAATAACAACCATATATATATTAAAAACAATAAAACAACTAATATAAAACAATTAGAAAAAACAGCAGAAATGTAATGTAAAAAAAAAAAGAAATAATTAGTTCCAAGATTTTAAAAAATGCACTAAAACATGTAAGTAAAATGCCTGAGAAAATAAAACGGTCTTCATTTGGCATCAAAAAGGCCGCAACTTGATTTCTACTAATGTGGATCTTCCCCGCTATTCCTCTGGATTGTATTCCAAAGGCAAGCCTCTCTGTAAAGGTCATTCCTTAACCAGGCACTACCACTCGAAAGGCCCTCTCTCTAGTAACTGCATGCAAGGCCAAATTAAGACATGCTGAGGTCCTAAACCATGTCAAGATTCAGAGGCCCCATACCATAAAAATAAAGAGGAAAAAATAGTATGATATTATAGTAGAAAGGGTAATGAAAGGGTACCACCCAGCATTAGGGGGTGCTTGTAGATAAACAGTGTTAAATAGTCTTCTCCGAAGATGTGTATAAAAGCACTGTTAAAGTAAGTTGATTTGAATTTCTCTAAACTGGCTCATGTTTGTGCTTATTGCCTCCAATACTAAACATTTTCTCACCAGACTCTCCAACATAATTGAACCAAGGTGATTTCATTTTAGTTATCATACATCTTAGGGAGTGTCTTCACAGCACCAGGTTGGCATCGCATCCTTCGAAAACCCTGCGCTTTTCCTCCCCCAGGGTGACATTGGGTAATCTCAACACTGAGGCAGGAGCATGGGGTTTCTGCCTGGGCAGTCATCTGAAGACCAGAGCCACCCCACCCTCTTCCTGGTGAAAGGAGACCAATCACAGGTCGCCTTCCACCAGACACTGCCCGGCCACACCTCCACTGTGACTCTGGAGCAAGACTTTGGGGCTGTCTTGATCTTGTGTCCCTGACTTTTTTCCTCCACAGCTTTGGCGTAAAGACCTGGGGTGGGTGGGTGATTGTCGCGGCATCGTATAATCAACACTGCATCACCATGCACCCACCCTGGAGCTTTCCCAGTGTTTAGACAGCCCCTCTCTTATCTCCAACATATTTAGTGGCCCCTCTTAATATGATGCTCTAAGCCATAGCTGTCTTGGCTTCTTCCAAAATCCAGCTCTGCCTGCCTGCCTTACTTTATTTGGTAATGGCACCTAGAGAAGGGTGTCTAATGAGCCCAAGTCATTTCCCTGTTCCAGGCAGGGACTTGAGCCTTAGCACGACTGTTGGCTAATTCTGAGACAATTGAATGAAGCCTTCCACCTCTGTAGAGGTGACAGGTAGCCTTAAGATCAAACCTGATCAGGGAATGATCTTTCCCTTATCACAGATTATCATTCCCCAACCCTGAATACAATGCCAGATTCAAGGTGTGACCAGTTCTCTTGGAAATTGTTTTCCTTAGTGATACATTGTGCACTAAAAGAACCAAAAAGAATCTTGAGATTCTGTCATGTGTCATATTTATAATGTGGGAACAGCAAGATTCTTGTACATAATTTCCACTGTCAGCTAACACGTAGCATATGTATATTCACCCAACAGTATCTGAAACAAGGTTGCCACATGTCTGCCTTCTACTTCTGCAACCAAAGCAGGCATATATGTCTCAAAACACTTTTTTTTTTACCACACATCCTATTCCTGTTCCTCAAAGCAATCACAGCTCTAACACAAATAGACCTGTCAAGTTTTTTCAGCCTCTTCTTTATAGCCCTAAGTAAATGTGGAGTGCATTCTGAAATATTATCTGGGAGTTCATGCACGGCCCTTGTGAGTGAGATTACCATTGTATTGGGACATCAGAGAGCTTTAACATGAGGTAAATTTGGCAGCTGAAAATTCTCTTCATAGGGAGTACACTCCAGAGTGTAGCTTATTAGTCTACAATTTGCAAAGGCAAGAGCCTGAGACTGAGAAGCAAACAGGACTTTTCCACATTCATATCTAGAGTCATGCTTCCTCCGTGTCAGTTACTTTTGAATGCTCACTAAGCACTGACCTTGGCTCAAAGCAAGTTATAACAAAATATCTAGATGAACTGCACTTTGACTGAGGACATGCTAAATGAGAGTTAATGGAATTGTTCAGTTAGCACTTTAGAATATCAGTGTTTAATAGAGCTAAACTATGGACAGAAACAAATGCTCAAATAGTTTCCCCAATATAAATAACAGGCAATGTAGTAACAGGCTTAGAGGATGAACAAATTTGTCAATTTTGGTTTCTCTCAGTTTTTCAGTTTTCCAGCCTTAAGTGCGGTTTGTCCCAAACTGAGTTTTTTAAAAAAAAAATGCATGAAAATGTGTTTGTGTTTTTGTGCACATTTCTCCTAATATGTGGAACTCTGTATTTAAATCTGCCAAATATGCACATTTTTTCAAGAAATTTTCCTATTTTCATTTTTGAAAGTTTTAATATTATTTGTGTGAATTTTTGTGTGCACTTTCCCCAAATATATGCATTTTTGTATGAATTATTTTATGAGCGAATTCCATTGCAAAATTCAGAGAAGTACAAATGAAGGATAACTGAGTTTTGGTTTACATATTGGTTCAAACGTGTTAGTTTGCATTAAAATGTTTAACAAATGAACATCTCCCCATCGCTGGTAGTGGTATGATTCAGTGCCACATTCCATTCTTGTGCATATGAACAGCGTTAACTTAGCTCTATCTTAAAAAATTCCAACACTCCATGGAAATCAGTTGCTGACACTCATAAGTAAATCAATAAGACCAAGACTTGACATTTATCCACTAAATGTGTTGGCTCCATGAGCTTTTCTTCCTCCTGTATTATGTCAAACTCCCAATTACTTATCTTGGTACTCCTGCAAATGCCCCTCTTTGCAGCACACTCTACGCAAAACTGGAGTTTCAGAGGGCATCACATTCTCTATTAAAGCCATTCTAATCTGGCATTTTCACACATTACTACTCAGTCACAGCTCATACTGATTTCAGCCAACAGGCTCATAATCTTCACAGCGTGTTACCATCCCATTCTCCCACCCATCCATTTCCAATCTATCTTATCCTCAACATGTGCAAATATTACCTCATCCACCCTAGCGCTGGCTCAAGAGATTAACCCCAAAATGATATGATAAATGTCTCATTAAAAAGAATTTTAAAAATCCTCTGACACTGATTTTGTGAGTTTTGCTTTAAGCCTTACTGGAGGGTGTGACATTGCTACCAGATATTGGTTTACATTTCCCCCCATTCCCAGGGGCTAGATCCAAATAAAATGTTAGGATTTAACAAATCCTAGAAATTCAGTCCATGCCTAAGGTGAATGATGCAGGTTTGGAGACTGATTTATTATTATAATGCCACAAGAAGGTAAACCTGTTATCACAGAAATCCAGCGTAACACTGAATGCATATATTTTTTAAAAAAAATCTTACTGTGTAGAACTCCACACAGCTAGTTTTTGAATTGGATAACTCTCCACTACATGTGTGGCACCCTTTCTCATGTTGGCTGGGAATGATGAGAGTTGCAATACAACATACCTGGAGGACACCTGGTTGGGGAAAGTTGATATACAGTGTTAGCAAGCCAGGGATCATTGGTCCTCGTGGACACTGTTTTGGTATGATAATAGGGGGCTGTGTCACTGTTCTGACAAGATGCTAGCCATGTAACACCCATGTGTATATTCCTAGTGTCACATTTAAATAGAAAAAATAATTTAAGAAACTAAGTGGCACACGTTCTTATTCCTATGTAGCCTGATACATCATAATAATATTCAGTGCACAGAATGCTTTTGTCACATTTCCAGTTTTGTCCAGTAAAAGAAATGAGTTGCACAGTCAATAGCCTGGTTCATTTCTAGGGTGACCATATGAAAAGGAGGACAGGGCTCCTGTATCTTTAACAATTGCAAAGGACAGAAAATTTCAGTAGGTTTTGTTTGTATATATACAGAACCTGGTGAAATTCCCTCTTCATCACAACAGTTAAAGCGGCAGGAGCCCTGTCCTCTTGACCATGTACAAAAGAGGGCAGGGCTTCTGCAGCTTCAACTTTGTGATGATGAGGTAATTTCACCAGGTTCTGCATATATACAAATAGCACCTGCTGAAATTCCGTTTTCTATGAAACTGTTAAAGATACAGGAACCCTGTCCTCCTTTTCATATGGTCAGCCTAGATTCATTTCTGTTTCTAGCAAATAATTGTAAGGGTCTGCCTACAGTAAGTATGTTATCATCTGTGCCTTCACTACGTTGATCTTCAAAACAAAACAAATAACAATGTTGCTGTTCTTGGGTTTTACTCTAATATCAGTTTGAAATAATTACTGTGTTTTCCAATAGACCTGGAGCCTATCTACACTACTACTTTAAAACAGTTTATAATAGTTTTAAACCAGTTAATATGTAATATGTCAGTGGAGTCCTGCTGTGACTTGAAACTTTAGGCCTAAGCAGACATTACTTTAAATGTGTGTCTAGCAGTTATGTCTTTTTTTCTTCATTTTTACTCTAGAGTAGGTACAGATGCCTGATCTAGATCCTACAGTGGGTGATAGCAAGGCTTTCAAGATCTGAATCAAGTCCCCTAGAGTAAAACAGATATTGCTGCTAGACAGATTAAAAATAATGTCTGTTTGGGCTTCTGGCTTTTGGAGGAGGGTTGCTTTCCTGTAAAGGAGCAGAGAAAAGGAGAGAGAAAGGACTAAAGTCCAGGAGCAGGCATGAAACACTAGTGGGAACTCAGAGACAGATCCATGTTAGCAGTTGGAAATAAAGGTTGCTATATAAAGTGACTCTGCGGGGAAATCCCTGGGAAAAGATGGCTTAACATATTGTTGAAGCTGTGCAGGCCGGCTGTTGAACTGACAAACTACATGTTATGCTAATTTCATAGCATGTAACTGAGGTTTATCTTATTATTATTATTTACTCCAGTGTTAGCGCATGTAGTCCCAGTTCGGATCAGGATAACCACACTCTGGCATGGGAGGGTTAAACCTTCCTCCCCACGATTAGCGTAATGATCAAATACTTTGTGTGACATATGTGAGGCTTTAATATACCTGTGTAGACCTGAGGCCTAGCATTGTTGCTGTGTTGAAGGGCTGTTTGCATAGTACCTGCTTGGAGACAAATGCTGAAGGGAGAGAGAGAGAGAATTGCGAGTCAGAGATTGAAAGACTGCTGGTTGGTGGGTGGTGTTATGGAAGGATTAGGAGAAAGATGAGTGGAAAGTGAAATGCTAAGGTCTGAATGTTAAGCTATTTCTTCTCTGTGGGATAAACATATCTAGCTGGTGAAGATCAAGAGTAGGGAGTAGGTGGCTGTGTCCCTTTCCACACCAGGCGTTTTACCTGGGATTGCCCCTGGGTACTCCCTGTGAGTCCAAATGACGCACAGGGAGTCCCGGGGGCGGGGTGGTTGGCCATGGGATTTTCCAGGTTTAAGGGAAACCTGAAAAATCCCGATTTTTCCACGGTCCCGGGAAGTTCCCAGGACCACGGAAGATGTGCCCGCCCGTCCCGATTGCTGCCGTGCTTACGTGCAAGTAAGCGCAGCAGCAAACTGGGCACGGAGCCAAACCATGTGGCTCCATACCCAGCAGGGGAGGGGGTGGCACCAGTATCGCCACCCATGGGAGGGCGGGGGGGCGTGTGCATGAGGTTTTTTTTTTTTTGCAGAGGAGCACTCATGCGCTCTCCTCGGATCAACAAAAAAAATGCTGGACACAATGTGCAACGGCCAGGGAGGAACCCAGGCCATCACACTTGTGATGTAAATAGAGAACTCTGATCCAGGAAGCAGCTACTTCTGGGACCGCTCGTTTTCCGCCCTCTACACCGCTATGGTGTAGAAAGGGTCTGTGTTATGCCAGGAGCCTGCCCGAAGATCTTTCCAGAAGAAAGTTACACCAACAGGCATTAAAAACAAGATAAACTGCCCAAGTAGTCAGTGGTACCACAGGAGCTTTTGACTTCAGAGGAATGCTGTACCAAGACCTGGATCTGATTGTGGATAATTTGGCAGGGGTGGAGGTTTAAGAGATTTGGCCTGAGGTTAAAAAGCAATTAAGAGCACAATCCTATGCATGTATAAATTGGAAAAAAAAAAGTCCTACAACTCACAGTATCCCTCAGGACAACCATGCTGGCTGGGGCATGCTGGGAGTTGTAGAACTTTTTTTCCTGTCTAAATATGCATAGGATTGTGCCTTAAGAGAGTCTCTTCAGTCTTTAAGAATTGCCAGTAATCAGTCTTTTGAACACCTCAAAGTAAATATTCCATTATGTACTAAATATCCCTTTCATAAACTAACTTCTTTTATAGTTCAGATTGTTTCTTCAATTGGTGCCCATCTCACGCCTAAGCTTCTTATACCAAGGTACTAGGTGGTTTTAAAGTATTCTGAAAGAATTGGTGGCAGCAGAAAAGGGTCAGCCTGTGGAACTCTTGAGTTATAGTGGCCAATAGTTCCTTAGAACCTGAAATATAAGCAATTTGCTAAACAAAAATGCCAAATCTCATAGTTGGGATTGCCTAGTGAAGGAGCAGTTTCTCCATATGTGAAGGCTAGCGGTGGGATCAAGTAGTTTCCCCACAGGGAGTGGTAGTACTAGGTGCAGTTCCCCCATAAATGGTGTGGAAATTTCTGGTGCAATTCTGTTGGTTATATATTTACTAAATGTACAACCTATCTTTTCCTGTAGAACTTAAGGTAGTATATATGGGTGTCCCAAGTGGAGTCTCATCCAGGCACTGGCCAGACCCAGACCAGATTACCTTCCAGCAAGGTTGCTACACCATGTGCATTCAAACCATGCCCTTGGAATGACCCCTAGTATTGCCTGCAAGGGAGACTGCCTAGAGATCATATGTAAGCTGCTTTGACCTCTTTGGAATACTATAAAGTGTCATAAATAAATAAAATTAATCATGAACTATACTCTTTGGTGAAATAGATTCCCTCCACTCGCGAAAGCAGTTTTCTTGTACATGCAAACCATAAATCCCAGCTTGCCCAAGCCCTTTTATATAAAAGAAAGAAAGAAAGATCAAACATTAATTCATTAGACAGTAAGAATGAAGGAACCAATAGCATCTGTGGCTGCTGAAGTCCCCAGAAGGACACCCGCACAAGACATTTGTCACAAGAAAGTGGTGGCTGTAGCCTCAGAAAACAGTACTTCTTCACTGGTCAAAAGGAGCAAAAGGCAAACGGGTTCTGGTTTATATACAGCCATGTTTTGTTTGTTTTCGTTAAACACCCTTACTGATTTTAACCATCTGTATTTGTTAACTTGTTTCGTTCTTTCGTACTTTAGAGTACAAACAATACCATATGTGCTCACACTGCTAGCTTTTTGGCTCATCACACTGACATATGCCTGAAGGGCTACGTTTACATTTGTCATCCCAGTGGATGTGATTCACCGTGAAATTTGAAATATTTAAGGCATTTATTTTTTTATTTGTTTATTGTAAGAGAAAAACATAAAGGTCACATAAATGGATAATATTAATCTCTGGTAAAACTTGCGTAGCAACATGCATTTAAAGGTTCATCAACTGGAGTTCTTTAGGCAACATATGTGAATGCAGCCCCTCAATGGGATAAACATGTTCTGAGTATTCTAATATCACTTTTCTTTTTTTAAAAAAGCAAAAAACTGTAATAGTCTTAGAAGAAGATTAATAGTACTGAGCTGGAATATTTTCTTCCAGCTTTTCTCATAACATTTTAGAAAAAAAACCTATAGAATCATAGAATAGTAGAGTTGGGTCTATAAGGCCATCGAATCCAACCCCCTGCTCAATGCAAGAATCTACCTTAAAGCATACCTGAAAGATGGCTGTCCAGCTGCATCTTGGGTACCTCTTCACGGCTTATTTGGGTCGCCTTTACTTCATTCAGACGGCATTTTGTATACACGAGCGGGGCGCAGATCAGACATGTATGGGACTTATAACCTCCGTTAACGCACGTTTCCGAGGTATCGATTAAACACGACTTTTAATATTTCTCCAATGTTCAATCACCTTTTGGTCATGTAACCTCCACTGACCATTTGGAATAAAGCAAATCGTGGGCATACTTTGGTGGGCAGGGCTTGTGATGTCATGAGTGAATGACTGCCCCTTCTCTGGCTACCACTCCCAAGGTGGGAGGGGATTGACCCAATGCTTGCTTTGTCATTTCCTGTCTCCTCCCTCCTACTTCCTTCTTCTTCTTCCCTTGACTGAACTGTTCAGTAATGGCTGACCTTAAGTTACCGGTACTTAAAGTAAAGTTTCTTTTAAATCCCCAATGGAATCTTTCTTTCGTTGAGACGCGCAGCTACTCACATGGAGCTGGTTCTGCAGGAAGCAAGGGGGTTGGAATAAGGATGTGTGTTGCTCATTTTGAGTATAATTTGAGGTCCACTAAGGCTTACCTCCTCTCTCCCCCCCCCCCGCTCCCTTCCTGGGATCCCGGCTGGAAAAAGGCAAGGAAAGGAAACTTCTTTCCATGCAGTGAAAGCAAGTTCCTACCATTGAGCTGTCATCTTGCACGCTGTTACTTTGGAGTAAGGTGCATTGAGTTAGCTTTCCCCTCCCTTTTGTCATTGATTTACCAGGAAGTTGTGTGTGTGTGTCATACTAAAAAGACCATTTAGTACTGAGAAACCACTGCAATATCTTATTCTAGAAATGGTTACATGTGGGCACAAGCCATTGCAAAGCATGGGCAGAGTAATCAGAAAGGCACAGCACAAGTGGGGAAAACACAGGGGATTGGGCGGAACATGCCAAACAAACATAACGTCCGAGCCGACTTGCCCACGTTGTGGTGTCCCCTGCCGTGCCGTTTATTCAAATGGTACTGGCGGTTGCCGGAGTGGAACCGGAGAGCGTGCACACCACAGTATACGGTCCAGTCTTCTCATTATGTGCAGAAGGCATTGCAATTGGTAGATTATCAAGTGGACTGAGTGGGGGGGGAAAGAGAGGACATCAGTGCCATCCAGTTTTTTTTGTTGTGGCCATCGTTCATCCTTCCCCCACTCCCTCATTAAAAGTCACCCACTTCTACGACACATGGCATGGTGAGGTTGCAGTCTAGCCCGCACAGCATTGGGCATCCCAGAACCATTGGTAGCTGGCATCTCGGTGTCCGGAGACAGGAAGAATAATGGGAAGTTTGTATGGAACTGGGACATCAGTGCGAAATACAACATTTTAACGGAAAGCCAACACAAAAAATTGTCCTTGAAGCAGCACATTTCCAAGACAGCAGATAAGGGGTGAGGTGGGAGTGTACAGCAGCGGATTCTTTGTGAGAGGAATAGGGGGCAGATGCTCCGCGGGCAGGTTCTCGCCGGGGCCATCCATTACCTGGAAAAATGATGCTTTTATGATTTTACAATAGGTCCCAAAGCCAATGCTGCCCTGCTAACAACTGTAATTGTAGGAACATCCAAAGTTTAGCAATCGTACCCACATACGATCGTGATTAGACAAGCAACGTCGAGAAAGTCAGGTGGGCAGGGTTAACAAACAGCGGGAAAGTCTGGGGGAGGTACCATCAGGAGACAGGGCGGTGCTTTTGTCAATTTTCCCACATTCAGCCATACACCCCTGAACTGACTCTGCAGCAAAACACCACATCTAAACAATTGTAAAGTGAATTTTATGATGCCCGTAAATCGCCTTAACGGCTCTCTTCTAGCGCTATTAGACTTAAATACGAATATAGGGAAAAGCGCTTATTATCAGAAACAGGTGCCAAAGAGACGTTGTGTAAACCTCCCCCTTGAAGGCCTCTAGTGTAGGAGAGCCCACGCAGAGATTAGGTGAAATACAATGAGATGAGAACAATGCAGATGAAAAGTATGTGGACTAATATGAGGAGTAAAAGACAGGCATGTATTTAGCTTAAATTAAAACAAACTGGAAGAAGTTGTCGTTTTAAAATATCTAAGAGCCACTTTATATCTTACCATTTACATGTATACACAACCACAAAAACGCTATCAGGAATGCATAGAAGACAATAACACCCAGCATGGCTACTCTGTACATAGAGGCTTACCCCTAAGTAAGTATGCATAGGATTGCAGCCCCAAGGAGTGTGGGCAGGTAGCACATATTCCTGGCAACCCTTTGTAAGGAAACACACCCAGAGTGTATGGAGCGACTAGTATATTGCAGAAAATGGGGCATTGACTGAATATGTATTACAACATGGTGTCCCTGTTCAAACAGCCTCTGGCCCCTTCTGCACCAGGCAAAATGCCTGGGATGGACCCTGGCTGCTTCCTGTGAGTCTACATGATGCACAGGGAGTGGGGGGGGGGGGGGAATTAGGATTTTTCTTGGTTCTCAGGAACCAGAAAAATCCAGATTCTTCCACAGTCCCGGGAAGTTCCTAGGACCGTGGAAGAATGTGGCCGGCCGCCCCTGCGCAGCTGCACTTCCTCGCAAGTAAGCACCACTACACAGATGGCCACAGAGCTGCACCGTGCAGCTCTGAGGCCATCAGGATTGGAGGGGAACCAAAATTGCCATCCCCAGGATGGCAAGGGGAAGGGGACCTGGATCGCACAATGGTTTTTTTTATATATAATCATAGTAGTTTGCTAGAGCGCTCATGTGCCCTTCTCTGATAAAAAAAAATGGTGGGTATGCCTGTGATGTGAATTGATGTTGACAAACCCGGAAGTGGCTACTTCCGGGTTTGCTGCCCCTCCGACCCTCTACACCCCATGGTGTAGAAAGGGTCTCTATCTGCTCTTGCATCCCCTCCCATGTAAATATGAGAACATACAGAGCAGTCTTATCCTGAGATGGGATATTGCTCTATCTAGACCTGTATTACGTACTCCATTTGGCCAAACCAACCAAGAGGAGAGGCACAGAATGCAGGAAAATGTAAGAGAAACCATTCTCAAAGTGCCTAAGTGTTGTATTTATACCCAATCTGTTTTTCTGCAGAGGTATTTTGTCTCTTGCAACAATGAACTCTCTTTACTTCCTACTCTGTGGGGATTGTTTAGCTTGGGGAAAAGGGGGGTAAGGGGAGACATGATAGAGGTGTACAAAATTATGCATAGTGTGGAGATTGTGGGTAGGGAGACATTTTTCTCCCTCACCCATAATATTATTTATTCTATTTTATTTATTTTATTTCTAATAAAACAACAATAAATACAACTCTTGGATGAGACTGATTATCTGGATCCATTTCAGTCAGGTTTCAGGCCTGGTTTTGGCACGGAAACAGCCTTGGTCGCCCTGTATGATGACCTATGTCAGGAGAGGGACAGGGGGAGTGTGACTCTGTTGATTCTCCTTGATCTCTCAGCTAGGGGTGTGCACGGACCCCCCGGATCGGATTGGGACCCGGATCGGGACCTCCAATTTTGTCACGGATCGGTTCGGACAAAATCGGAGGCCCCCCGGACCGGATCGAGTACGATCCCGATCCAAAAATCGGAAATTTTTGGATCGGCCGCCATTTTCCCCCCCATAGATTTGCATTGCAATGCAAGTCTATGAGGAAAAAATGGCGGCGGGTGGGTGAGGGGGGGCCTCATTCCCTCCCCCCCCGGGGCCGTCCGCTGTGGACGGCCCGGCAGGTAAGCCCCCTCCCCCGCCCTCCCTACCCCCCCTGGGGCCGTCCGCTTCCATCCCGCGGGCGCCAGCGCATAGAAGCGGACGGCTCCGGGGGGGGTAAGCCCCCTTCCCCGCCACTGCTTACCTTTTAGGGCTGTTCGCTCCCGTCCGGCGCCGGCGGCTACCGCCAGCCGGCTTTGCGGCTTGCTCTCGAGTAGCGCGCCGGGTAATCACCCGGCGCGCCACCCTGGAGCAGGCCGCGGAGCCCACTGGTAGTAGCCGCCGGCGCCGGATGGGAGCGGACGGGCCGGAAAGGTAAGGGCCCCCCTCCCCCCCTCCCCCCCTCCGCGCGCCCCCTCCTCCCCTCCACGCACCCCCTGCTTACCTTTCCAGCCCGTCCGCTCCCGTCCGGTGCCGGCGGCTACTACCAGCGGACTCCGCGGCCTGCTCTCGAGTAGCGTGCCGGGTGATGACATCACCCGGCGCGCCACCCTGGAGTAGGCCGCGGAGCCTGCTGGTAGTAGCCGCCGGCGCCGGATGGGAGCAGACGGGCCGGGAAGGTAAGGGCCCCCCTCCTCCCTTCCGTGTGCCCCCTCCTCCCCTCCGCGCGCCCCCTGCTTACCTTCCCGGCCCGTCCGCTCCCGTCCAGCGCCAGCGGCTACTACCAGCGGGCTCCGCGGCCTGCTCTAGAGTAGCGCGCCGGGTGATAACATCACCCGGCGCGCCACCCTGGAGCAGGCCGCGGAGCCCGCTGGTAGTAGCTGCCGGCGCCGGACGGGAGCGGACGGGCCGGAAAGGTAAGCGCCCCCCTCCTCCCCCCCCGCTGTCCACTTTCATCGGCAGGCGCCCGCTGGCACCCGCCAATGGAAGCGGCGGTGGGCGCCAGTGGGCGCCCGCCGATCCGCCGATCCGCCGAACCGGTTCGGAGCCTTTTCGGACCGGTTCGGATTGGATCGGCCGATCCAGCTGTCGGATCGGAAATCGGATAATTTATCCGATTTCCCACTGGACCGGACTCGGATCGTGGATCGGGTCCGATCCAGTGCACATCCCTACTCTCAGCGGCTTTCGATACCATCAACCATGGTATCCTTCTGGCACCACTGGCTGTGTTGGGAGTGGGAGGCACTGCATTGCAGTGGTTCCGCTCCTACTTGACAGGTCGGCTCTAGAAGGTGGTGCTGGGGAGTCATTGCTCGGCCCCGTGGATTCTCCAGTATGGGGTTCCGCAGGTTCAGTTTTGTCCCCCATGCTGTTCAACATCTACATGAAACTGTTGGGTGTGGTCATCCAGAGTTTTGGAGTGCGTTGTCATCAGTACGCTGATGACACGCAACTCTATTTCCCCTTTTCATCTTCATCAGGCGAGGCTCTGGATGTGTTGAACCAGTGCTTGGCTGCGACAATGGACTGAATGAGAGCTAATAAACTGAAACTTAATCCAGACAAGACTGAGATGCTGTTAGTGGGGGGTTCCTCTGACTGGATGGAGGTTATTCAACCTGTGCTGGATGGGGTTGCACTCCCCTTGAAGGAACAGGTTTGTAGCTTGGGGGTTCTCCTAGAACCATCTCTGTCACTTGAGGCTCAGGTAGCCTCAGTGGCAAGGAGTGCCTTCTACCAACTTCGGCTGGTGGCCCAGCTACATCTCTATCTGGACAGGGATAACCTGGCTTCAGTTGTCTATGCTCTGGTAACCTCCAAGTTAGATTACTGCAATGCGCTCTACGTGGGGCTGCCTTTGAAGATGGTTCGGAAGCTGCAGCTTGTGCAGAATGCAGCGGCCAAATTGGTAACAGGGACCAGAAGGTTCGAACATATAAGACCGATTCTGGCTCGCTTGCATTGGCTGCCTGTAGGTTTCCGAGCCCGAGTCAAGGTGCTGGTTTTAACCTATAAAGCCTTACATGATTTGGGACCACAATACCTGATGGAACGTCTTTCCCGACATGAACCTACCCGTACACTACGCTCAACATCAAAGGTCCTCCTCCGGGTGCCTACTCTGAGGGAAGCTTGGAGGACGGCAACAAGGGAGAGGGCCTTCTCTGTGGTGGCCCCTCAATTATGGAATGAACTCCCCAATGAGGTCCGCCTGGCGCCAACACTGTTATCTTTTTGGCGCCAGGTCAAAACTTTTCTTTTCTCCCAGGCATTTTAATAGTTCAAGTTGAGGTTTTGATTGACATTGTGGCCAGGCTTAACAGTTAAAATGTTTTAAAGTGTTTTAATGACAGCTGTTTTTATGGTTTTAAATTTAGTATATTGTCTTTTTAATGTTCAATCTTTTTAATTTTTGTAAACTGCCCAGAGAGCTTCGGCTATGGGGCGGTACATAAGTGAAATAAATAAATAAATAAATAAATAAATAAATAAATAAATAAATAAATAAATAAATAATATAAATACAAGAATCATAAAATAGATAAAACATTTAAACAAATAAAAACAAATACATTATTAAAAAATCTTAAAATTCAACTGGATAAGCCTGCCAGAAGAGATCAGTCTTCACAGCTCTCTTAAATTCAAAAAGATTTCTAATTTGTCAAATCTCCTCTGGCAGGCCATTCCACGGTCTGGGAGTGGCAGAGGAGAAGGTCCTCGGGGTAACGCTCATCAGCCTAGTTCTGGCTGTTTGAAGTAAATTCTTCCCAGAGGACCTGAGTGTGCGGAGCGGATTATACGGGAGAAGGCGATCCCGCAGGTAACCTGGACCCAAACCATGTAGGGCTTTAAAGGTAATAACCAACACTTTATACTTTGCCCAGAAGATAATTGGCAGCCAGTGGAGTGATTTTAAGACTGGTGTTATGTGGTCACCCCTACCAGTTACCAACCTGGCTGCCATATTTTGAACTTGTTGAAGTTTCCGGACTAGGCACAGAGGTAGCCCTATATACAGCGCATTGCAGAAGTTGAGCCTTGAAGTTACCAGTGCGTGCACTACCATCTTTAGGTCTTCCAACTCTAGGAAGGGGTGCAGCTGGCATATCAGCCGAAGCTGATAGTAAGCACTCCTGGCCATCGCATCTATCTGGGCTGTCATTTGGAGTGACGGATCCATGAGTACCCCCAAGCTGCGAACACAGTCTTTCAGGGGGGGGTGTAACCCCATCCAGAACTGGTTGACACACCTCCAAACCCAGGTTGGGACCTTTGACAGCAAGCACCTCCGTCTTGTCTGGATTCAGCTTCAGTTTGTTTTTCCTCATCCAGCCCATTACTGCCTCCAAGCATTTATTCAGAGGAGACACACTATCCTTAGCTGACGATGTTGTTGTAGGCATAGCGAAATATATTTGGGTGTCATCAGCATACTGATAGCACCCCGCCCCAAGCCTCTGGATGATCTCTCCCAACGGTTTCATATACTGTAAATGTTAAACAGCATTAGGGAAAGGATGGCACCTTGTGGTACATCACATAGCAACTCCTTCTTTGAAGAGCAGCTATCCCCAAGCATCACCATCTGGAACCTACCTGAGAGATAGGACTGGAACCACTGAAGCACAGAGCCCCCGATTCCCAATCCCCCCAGTTGTTCCAGAAGGATACCATGGTTGATGGTATCGAAAGCCGCTGAGAGGTCCAGGAGTACCAACAGGGACACACACCCCTGTCAATATTCAGGCATAGATCATCCACTAAGGCGACCAAAGCGGTCTCAACTCCGTATCCTGCCCTGAAGCCGGTTTGAAATGGGTCTAGAAAATCTGTATCATCCAAAACTGCTTGGAGTTGGACGGCAACCGCCCTCTCAATCACCTTGCCCAAAAACGGCCTATAGTTATTAAGGTCCAGGGGGTCCAGGGAGGGCTTTTTTAGAAGCGGCCGAACTACCCCCTCTTTTAAACATGTTGGAAAACTCCCCTCCCTGAGAGATGCATTAATAATATGTTGTAGATGTGATCTAACTGCATATCCTCCCTGGATGACCAGCCAAGAAGGACAGGGATTGAGAGGGCAAGTCGTCCTCCTCACTTGTCCAAGCAGTTTGTCCACATCCTCATTACTCACCAACTGAAAATGATCCAGTGTAATTCTACTTACGGAGTTACTGTACTCCATTGTCAGCTTCTGCTATAATGACAGCGTCTAATTTGGCTCTTATCTGAAAGATTTTATCTGTGAAATGATCATTAAAGGCATCACAGCGAACTGCCGAAGGCTCTAAAATTGAGTTCAGGGGGAAGGTGCCCGAGTTAGACCCCTCACCACCCTGAACAGTTCTGCTAGACGAGAGTTCGCAGATGCAATGTGTGCAGAGAAGAAAGCTTTCTTCGCTGCACGTATTACCACTCCATAGGAACGAAGATGTTCTCTATGTCGTGTCTTGTCTGATACAAGTCAAGTTTTCCTCCATTGGCACTCCAATTGTCGTCCTTCCCACTTCAACTCCCTAAGATCTTCAGTATACCAAGGTGCCCAATTAGAAGCGGGTCGGAGAGGATGTTTGAGGGCGATCGTGTCGATAGCCCTACTTAGGTCTTGATTCCATCTGTTAACTTGGGCTTCTACAGGATCGTCAACAACACCAGCCATAGCACCCTCTAAAGCTTTCCAGAATCCAAGAAGATCCATCAGCCTTCGAGGGCGGACCATCTTAATCGGTCCACCACCCCTGCAGGGGCAGGTGGTAGCTGTGATACTAACCCTGACCAGAAAATGGTCTGTCCATGACAACACGGAGGTATTTATCACCTCCGCCCACAGATCACCTGTTCGGAACTCAAAACAGCATCGAGGGTGTGACTTGCTGAATGTGTAGGTCCAGAGACCAATTGGGATAGGCCCATGTTTGTCATGGATGCCATGAACTCCCGAGCTGCACCTGACAAACTGGTCCCGAATGGGATGTTGAAGTTACCCAGGACCAAAAGCCTGGGTGAATCCATCACCAGCTCTGAGACCAGCTCCATGAGCTCAGCCAGGGAGTCTGATAGGCAGCGGGGTGGCTGGTACACTAACAGAATCCCTAGTCTATCCCTGGTCTTCAGACTCAGGTACACACACTCAATGTGATTCAATTCACGAACAGGAAGTCTGGTCAGGTTAAAGTTATCTTTGTAGACCACAGCTACTCCGCCCTCCACCCACCCACTTTCCCTCACCTGCTCACTGACACAGTACCCAGCTGGGAGGGCCTGCGACCATGTCGGGCCACTGTCATCTCCCAGCCAGGTCTCTGTGAAACATGCCAGGTCGGCCTTCTCATTTAGAAGAAGATCATGGATGATGTTTGTTTTATTTTTAACTGACCTTGCATTACATAAGAGCAAGGAAAGTTTCTGTGGGTGGCCTAGTTCATTCTCCAAGTTCCCCGAGGTGTCAGGGTGACTGGAAGGTAAGATGGATGTTAAATACTCATCTAATGGCACTTCACCTTGCCAACGCCATATCTCCTTCTGCCCTGCACAACACATATTGCCACTCCCAGACACGTTCCAGTCACCGGTCACTCCAGCCTCTGTTCAGTCTGGGCTTCTCAGGAGGAGGGTGGGGTCATCCCATTGAGCTGATTGGTGGGAAATTCAGGATAGATAAGAGATAAGAGGAAGCACTTCTTCATACAGCACATAGTTAAACTATGGAATTTGCTACCAGAAGGTGTGGTGATGGCCACCAATTTGGATGTCTTCAAAAGGGGGTTGGATAAATTCCTGGAGAAGAAAGCTATCAATGGCTACTAGTCCTGATGGCTATGTGCTATCTTCAGTATCAGAGGCAGCAAGCCTGTATATACCAGCTGCTGGGGAACATGGATAGGAGGGTGCTGTTGCACCATGTCCTGCTTGTGGGTTTTTGGTTGACAGCTGGTTGGCCACTATGTGAACAGAGTGCTGGACTAGATGGATCCAGAATGGTTCTTCTTATGTTCGTATCCTATTACATGAGGTTCTGTCACTAAAGATGCTAGGAATGGACCTGGGACATTTTGGATGTCCCAAGTGATGCAGTGGAATAATACTGTAGTATTGCTGTAACACTGAGCTATTGGGCCTTTCATTGCTTAGTGGATGCCTCAGAACTGGCCTTTAAGAGACCTGGTGCCCCCTCATCCTCCAAATTCTCCATGTTAGTTCCAGCTCCTGTCCATTGCTGTGGAAGGGGAACAAATTAATATACACAGTGTTCTAATAAAGGGTTACTTCACTGACTACGCCAGTGTCATGCAGCCATTTATTCCACTGCAGCCACTCCTCTGGTATAGGCTGACCAAGGGCATCTATATCTGTTTGCACTTGTAGCATTTCTGCAGAAGGACTGCATTATGGCCTTAAACAAACTTTAATCTGAATTAACTTCCATAGCTGCTCTCACTCTGGGAAGTATTTTATTTTAAAGAGTGCTGAAACTTCTCTTAGGGCACAATTCTATGTTTATTTAGACAGAAAAAAGTCCTAAAACTTGTTTGACTTCTTTCTGTCCACATACACGTAGGATTGCTTTAGCCCGCCACAGAAATATGATGGCAAGATTTCCATGGTGAAAAGTTAAGGCAGCTAAGCTGTTTTACAGTTGAAGAATGGGAGACTCCAAGAATATTTAGCAATTCAAAACAGAGTATTATAATGGATAATCATTCCTCACTTTAAGGAGCAAATACTATCCATGTCTAGGCATGCTGGGAATTGTAGGCCTAACATGCATAGGATTGCACCTTAAATTATCTTTCTTAAATTCCTTTTAAGAATATTATTATAAAGTTTTTATTGCTGTTGACAGCTTGTGTGCGTCTGTGCATGTATATGTGTGTTTCTTGGCTTGAAAATGACAGATCTTTTTGTTCACACACACACACACACACACACATATCATTTGTAGCGTGCACATGCTCTAAATATAAAATACCTAGTTTGAAGCTAAGGCTGCGGTGATCCAGGTTCAAATCCTCACTCAGCCACGAAGATCACAGAGTGACCTTGGGCCAGTCACTTTTTTAAGACTAACTTCCCCTACAGGGATGTTGTTAGCATAAACATGGAGGAGAGCATGTACACCTTGATTGCTTTGGGAAGAAAGTGGCATATAAATGCAATTAAAAATAAAACAAAGGTCTCTAACCCTCACTAGCTGCCCTGAGTAGTGCAAAGACAACTGTGTAAATAAGAATCAGATCTGTAGAATTTTAAAAACACATCACACATTTGGGGCAGAAGCAGCCTTAACTTTTCATTGTAAATTATGCCTGCTTTTGTAATTTATCTATCCGGATCAAGCATTCTTTGGCACTGCTTTCCACAAGATCCGGTTGCACTGACTTTGTCGGCATCAAGTGAAATCAAACATGGCTTGTGAACAGAGGTTTAGTGATGAATAAATCATCCCAGAGAGCTGGAGAGAGAAACAAATCCTTGCACACGCCAGCATTATGGTCCTGGCCTTTATTTCTCCTGCAGCTTTTTCCGTTAAATTTCATTTGCAGTGTTCGGGTGACATATGTTTTGCCTTATTCAGCCATTTGGAATACAGGTGTACTGCTGTGTCTTTTGATGGAGTGTTGCTATTCTGGAGTGCTCTGTCCAAAACACAATCCCACACATGCAATCCAACCCACCAAGGATGAGTCAGACATCATGTCATTGCCACAATAATTATTGTACACATTTTCATACAAAGATACAGAGTATTTATCATTAGTCACAAATTCGGTGCCAAAAACAACACACCACACCCCCGCAAAAACTTCAACATTGTATTTTCATTAACCTTGAGGAATTTGGGATTTACAAAGGAATGTATTCTACAATCTTTACCTAAGCCAAATCAAATATCAAACCACCAAAAAAGAAACCCTTTAAAAAGTTTATGAATTATAATTTATGTTAAGAAGTACAAAGCTGTGTATGTTTGTGTGTGTATCACAAGGAAAGACATTTGATCTATGAGTTTCAATAAGTTAACATATAAGCAATATCCAATAGGTTCTTATGGCTGCATTGACTCTCCTGCACTCCACCGATTCTGTTTTGCAAGCTGCCCCCACCACTTGCACAACAGCAGGGAGCTGTCTATACACAGGAAAAACGTCGTGGTTGCTGTGAACCTGCGCTGTGGTGCTTAGACAACACAGGCATAGCTTCGCAGCTGCGGGGCTTCCCTGCGATAAATGGGATTTACCCCGACTTTCAAACTGAGCAACTTCAATACATGCTTTTGCCATCTGACATCTGACATCGCTCCAGGGCCAATCTGGGGTCAGGCAAATCTGGTGGAAGGCAACCGCCGATTGGTCGCCTTCCACCTGGAAGAGAACTACGGTGGCTCCAGTACCCAGATGGCCACCCAGAAACCCCACACCCCCTCCTGTGTGTTTGAATTACCCGATGACGCCCCAGGAGAGGGAAAGCGCAGGGTTTGAGAGGGAGGCAGCGCCAACCCGGTGCAGTGAAGGCAGCTCATATAAGGGAGCTCCACCAACCTGCCTCCTTCCACAAATAAGTGGTTCTGTCCCCAGGAAGCCCTAAATCTCCCTTGCGTAAGCGGTGGATCTCGATTGTCCAACAGAATCAGCAGGATCCTTCACTTGTAGAACTGGATCAGTGGAGGCGCCCCATTGCATACTGCCCTCTATACATGAAATACAATATATGCTCTGAATAATTTAAACATCTCTCATAGGGACAGGGTTCAAAAATCATAGAGGTGGAATAAAGCAGAAGAGTACACTGAGCCAAAATTACTTTCCTCATTTTGTGCTTCTTTTTATGAGTGTTGAAAGGCACCTCCCAGTTTCAGCGATTGATGGTACTTGTAAATATATTCATATTCTAAAAGAAGAGGATAAAAGAATTGCATTGGCTGCCTATATGCTTCCGGTCAGAATTCAAGGTGTTGGCAATGACATTTAACCCCTAAATGGCTTGGGACTTTGGTATTTGAGGGAGCACCTCTCCCTATACATGCTTGCCTGAGATTTGAGATCTATTGGAGGAGCCCTCCTCTTAGTCCCACCAATGTGAGACATACATTATGTATGGGAGAGAGCTTTCTCTGTTGTGGCACCCTCTCTCTGTTCAATTGGGTTTACTCAAAGGTAAGCATGCATCGGATTTTAGTATGACTTGGATGTAAATGCAGTTGAAGTCAATGGGAATTACTCTGGAGTAAGGGGACCAGCAGATCTCTATTTTATGAACTGGAGATGCACAGCTTTACATTATCAAAGCAAAGGAAAATGGATCCTTCAAACAGGTGGACTTACGCATTGGTCAATTATCAGGCAAAGGGTTTAAGGGAGGGATTTAAAAAATACTAAAAAATCAAGGGATGAACCGATCTTATTCAAACTTGGCGTGCTAAAAGCTCTACTTAAGCACTCTCAAGCTCCCAAGTTTCATCTCTTTAACTTTAAAAATTACACAGGTGTAAGCATATTGGTTAATTCCCATAGGAGCTCCAATGAGGGAGGGGGGAAGGCTGCCATGCTGATCACAATGTCCATCAATGACAAGAACCAATGAACTGGATGGGGCGAGGTGGGGCAGGCACAATAGCAGCAGGAGAGCAAACACGTGAAAAGATAGTTCACCGGTATAGCTACCATCGTGAAAGGGAGGAATGCTTGCAGTGCTTATGGAGGCAAACCGGGGGAGGGAGGAAAATAGGTGTGATGGAGCCCACAGAGAAAGGCAAAAGGGGTCAGGTGAGGATGTCAGTAGGAGTGCCCACCCCATTGACATAATCCAGCCACAGAGGGCTGTGGGGGGAGGCAATTTGGCCCTGCAGCTAAAAATGGTTACCCTATACAGTATGTACTTACCTGGGAGTAAGCACCATTGAGAATAATGTGACTTACTTCTGAGTAGGACTGCACTGTAAATGTCTAGTTCTCATACACACACACACACACACACACACACACACCATATTGCAATGTTTGGTATAAATACAAATAATGAAACTGTCTGGATTGGATGGATTTGTGAAATGGGTGTGGGTGTGGGCCCATGTTGTACACTTGTACAGGTCCCCTAAAATTATGCTTGTCTCCTGTCTGCAGCCATGCCTACTTCCTTATGCATCTCCCTGTATGGTACCAACGTTTGTTGCATTCACATTCTAGGGTCTAGATGAATACTTGAAATATCTTACATGTATACCTACAAAAAAATTTTTGAAGAGCACTTAAGTGCACAAATCTAAATCTCAATGATAATTTACTCTGGGACATATGGTCTATCCACCCAGAGATGTACTAAACGACTATGCCCAGTGCATTATTTATCTCAATCAGGCTATTGGGCCTCTTCCTGCCTGCCTGCTGTTTTCAGGTCCCCTCTACAAGGATTCGCTTTTGCGCCTGGTTAGGCGATTATGCACATAATCGCTGAAGCGTATGAGAGGCGGCGAGAGGCAGCGAAGCGCATTAACGGATGACCAAAATGCGCTTTACAAGTAGTTAATGCGCATACGGGCTTGTTCACATAGCCAAAATGCGCTTTAACGGCTGGAGTAAAATAAAACTCGCTGTTTAACGTGCATTCGATAATGCGCATAATCGGAGGGATAGCGCGCCTCTGCGCCCGATTTGCGCTCCGTTCTTGTAGAGGTAAATTTTTTAATGCGCCTTGAAAGAGCTTTAAATGCCTCTTGTAGAGGCAGCCTCAGAGCGGGAGGCTATTTTGCATGGATCAGCTTAAACAACCAGAACTTACATTAATAAGTTTTTCATTTTAGTTGTTCGTTTGGACTCCCCCACCCCAAACATTCCTGGTTTGATCCTGTGATCCTTGTAGGAATACAACACTAGGGCCCCATTTAAAGGGGGGGTAATGGGTATTGAACATAGCTCAAATTAATATTCTAGAGAGAAAATTAACCAAAAAAAAAAGAGAGAGAGAGAGAGAACTGGAATTGCATTCAAGGGTCTTTCCATAAAATTTGAAATCATTACATTTTTTAAAATCTTTCTTGAGATGCCAGAGAAATACTAATAGAAAGTCATTTGGTACCGTTCATAACAGATATAAAATCAGGAAAACTGTAGAATGATTTAGCAACATCCCAGCTATTTCCATTATTGTGAAGGTAACGAGATTGAAGTATAGCATGTAGCAATTCCATCAGCAAACACTAAACCTTATATTTTAAATCTGTATTTCTCAAATTCAGAGGACTGGTTCACGCATTATGTATTTTACATGCACACCCTGTAGCCTTAAAATGCAAAGTGTGAATGTGACAAACAGCTGTTAGAAACATATATATCAGAGTGCCAGGATTGCCTATGACTCCCTGTCAAGTTTGCACTCAATGAGAAACCTGGGTTGCTGCATGAAAGGACTAGTATTGTTATTTATCCATAGTGACAAAAGAGGATGTCTGTCTGTCAGCATTTTAAGAGTTTTATTGGTAATTTAATAATGTATTAATTTTATATGCTTTTAATCAGTTTTATTTTATATCATTCTTGTTTGATGTTGTTCTCCGCCTCGATTCAACGGGAGAGGCGATTAAGAAATAAATATAGTAGTAGTAGTAGTAGTAGTAGTACCAAGACCATGAAACTTCCCTAACTAGCAGTTGACATCATTTAAAGTTTGGGAAGAGTAATCCAATAGACAATTATGTGCTGCCCCCCTTCCCCCTGCACAGGAAAGGAGTGGACAGACCTAACCCTCAGAGGGCTATAGTGGTACTCTATGGTAGAGATCATGCCCAGTGGGCTGTAGCATTTCAAGTCATGATGCTCTGTGATGTGGCTTGGACTGTATTATCGGTTCTGCTGTGTGGCATCCTGATTACCTGAGTCCTTAGAGACTGAGGACAGTAATGAGACCTCCTCTGGTTGCAGGGGAGTTAGCCCCTGGGGTCTTTCTGGAGAACTGGGTCTCGGGGAAGTGGACACCTCATGATATCTTTCCATAGCTGAGTCTTCTCCTTGAACCATTAAATCTGGACCCTCTTCCTCTGGAGACAAGGGGTTAGAAACCTCTAAAGATGGGTGTTCATGGTCCTGGATTCTTGATACGGACATGGCTTTGCTCAGATGGGGTGGGCACAATAAGCCTAACTCTGACAGCTACATAACTTTGCTTGAAGGGCTATTCCAATTTGTGTGAAGCTGGGTTTATTGACTATTATTTGTATAACATGATCAGTATGCATGGTGATTTACAGAGTACAACAGGACAGATCCCTGCCCTGAGGAGCAGTTTCAAGGCAAGCTCAATTGTCTATGACATTGTCTATGACATAAGACTAGGAGCTCCATCACACCAATGATTTATCGCACTCTCGCCATGCCTGGTTTGTGTTTTTGCAGCACAGTACTCACATGACATTGTGCCTGTCCTCCACTCATCTCGCCTCTTCCCCTCCATTTTCCATCTTATTTTGAAGCAGGGGAAAGTCTGTTTTGTTTCCCTCTGTGCGCAATAGAGCCACTCCTCCCTCCTGTGTATTGCTATCCTTGTGCTATAACGGACCATCCCATTTTTTGTTGGGGGCATGTGTGTCTAAGGGTGGTCTCACTGACAAAAGAAGAGGTTGGAACGGTTCTCCCCTCAACTGTTCAACCGTGAAGGGGAAGGGAGAGAGGGCCCCCGAATGCCCCGTGGAGAAGGCAAGCATGCCCGGGATTCGGTCCCATTCAGATCTATTGTTCTTACTCCAGAGTAGGCAAGTCTCGGTTTCCTGACCAGAACAATGTCTGCTTCCCCTTGCCATGCCCACATTGACCACAAACTTCTCCAAAAACTAATTGTAATTTGTTCTCTTCACTTATCTTGTTTAATATGATCTTAGGGGAAAGCATAGTGTGTTGTTTTACCGTAATTACACAATTTCAGGCTGCTGTACAAAACTTTTATATTCTCCCAAGCGTTTAGTGACATTTAGTGGATTCAGGGCACAATCCTATACACACAAACCTGGGAGTAAGCCCCATTGAACTCAGTGAGGCTTTGTTCTGAAAAGACATGTGTAAGATTGCACTGTCAGTGACTTTAAATGATTTTTCTGATATTGCATTTAAACTGATTTCATCTTTGTTTTATTGGTCGTCTCTCTTTTTAAGTTTGTTAGTTGTTTCTGCTGCTGGGTTTATTATTATTTCTTCTTTTTTATTTTGTTAGCTGCTTTGTATACCACTTTATTAGAAAAGTGGCAGAGAAATAGTTTGAATAAATAAACTAAATACTCCTGCAAAGAAGCAAGGTGTTGACAACACTTGGCTCAGCATGTGGGGCGAGCCTGCAGGTGCCCAGATGTACACATAGTTGGAATTTGTGAACGGACATTTGAAAGTGGCAACAACACAGTCAAGTGGTGGTCTGTTTTCACCCAAGGCTTGCTATGAAGGAATTTCATTCTAGGACTGACCGATCACTCAATGGCTGGCAGACGGGTCTACAATTTGACACACTTCAAAATCAATAAATTATTATTTTTTAAATGGCATAGTACAATCCAATACATGTCTATTCAGAAGTAAGATCTATTACGTTCAATGGGGCTTACTCCCTAGTAAGTGTTTTGAGACTCTTACTTACTCTCAGGTAAGTGGATACAGGCTTGCAGTTAGGCTTGCTGCCTTAATGTGCAATTGAGAAGCTAGAATGCAAGTGTAGTTGGTAGATTTGATAGATCAATAATTTTTGCATCATTAATTATTAGAGTTCTACTAGCTAGAAGAGCACCTTTTTCTTTTCTTTTTTAATGTTGCTGTAGCAAAGGCCACTATTCTGGATCACATGTTTTTTGGGGACCACCATACTTTTTTTACCTTACATGTGAAGGTAATTATTTGGTATTGTTGTATCCTGTTAAAAAAAAGGCAGTTAGCAGAGAAAAAAAATACAGAAAAGAATGAGCATTTACCAGTCCTACATGCACACATAAGACTATCTGAAGCCATTTCTACACCTAAGGGCCTTCGGGAAGGGCAAGAGGACAATCCCAGACTTACCTATTTCCGGGATTGACCTCTTCTTTCTTAATGGAGGAAGCGGAAGTTCTGCCCAGGTGCGAACACTTAAGACACTTAATGCGCCTGCCATTTTTGTTTTGTTTTCGGACGGAGGACACGCATGAGAACTCGGGTGCAAAAGGTAAGGTTTTTTTAAAAAAAAATGTGTGAACTCGGGGGCTCACCCCCCCTCCCTGGTATCCCAGTAGTGGCCAAATTGCTGCCACCGCCTCCCCTGATGGGCATGAAGCTGTGCAGTACGGCTCTGTGCCCATTTCTGTTGCCGTGCTTACTCGCGAGTAAGCACAGCAGCAGCTGGGACAGGTGGCCACATCTCCTACGGTCTCGGGATGTTCCCTGGACTGCGGGAAAAATCAGGTTTCCCCCAGGATCCCTTATCCCTCCTGATCCCAGGATTCCCTGTGCATCATTTGGGCTCACAGGGACCACCCAGGAGCAATCCCACAAAAAAAGGCCGGTGTAGAAACAGCCTTAATAAAGAGAGAGACCACACTGTTTCTTTAGTGAAGGAAAGAAAAACAGCTTTACTGACAAGATTCTTGCATAAAGATGCTGGTACAGCGTAGGGTTTCAAAAGGTGTATCTTCTAGGGGTTTTTTTGTGTGTGTTCCATTACGCAGTCAAGAGTGAGAGAGAGCAAGCACATGTGCTCCTAGTAATGTATGAAGGCAGCAAGAAAGAGAGAGAGAAGATGGAAGGTGCAGGAAGGAGGAACCAAGCTGTATACTAGATAGAGATCCTGAGGCTAGCTATGCCCATGCATTAATGAATTGCAACACTGCCCCCTTCCTGTTGTCCTCTGTGGCTGTGATCCATTAAAGCAGCCCTTGGCCTAGTTTCAAAAGCCCTCTTCATGTGACCAGACTTTGGGCAAAAGTGATCTGCCTCTTCCCTGGCAGCCCACTTGGTGGGAAGGAAGATGAAGAGAGAGAAAAGGAAGTTGAAGAAAGAAAAAAAAAGGTGATGTGCCTACTTTGGGCTGTAGCCCTGTCCACTGACATGTGGCCCTCAACAGATTAGCCATGATGGAATGTGGCCCTGGACAGAAAAAAGGTTGCCCACTCCTGCATTAAGCTAGAGGTCCATGTAAGAGAAGTGTGCACACACAACAGGAAGAGCCTTTGAAGTTTCTACCACAGCCATTTGTACTGTGGAAGGGAGGGACATGCTGCTATTCAATTTAAAATGTTAACATTTTTTCAGATAACTAATGAGCTCCCTCTTTGGAACTTCAAATAAATTCAATTCCCCAGCATTTTCTTCTATGCTTTATATTGAGTTTTGGGGGACACTTTAAAGAGGTGATCCCTGGACGATGCATTTAAAGAATCACTGACAAAGGAATCAAAAATCTTTGCCAAACTGAAGCGCAAAGTTGCCAGATCCACACTGAGGACTGAAGAATATTCTGAGCTAAGACCCTTCTTGTTCAATAGAATTGTGACATCCTGAAAGGATGGACATTCTCTTAAATTAAGGGATGGCTCCTAAACAAGAGAACAAATGACAATCTGGATAGATAGATTAGCAACATCTGGTGATTTACATATAAACTTAATTCTGCGATTTTGACAAGTACTGTTGCAAAAGGCGTCTTTGTTTTCTAAGACCTAGATTATTGAAACACAGATTTTAAAAGACTGATGTGATCTCTTCCCTGAGATTCTCAGAAGAAACACCCATTCATGTGCTGTTTATTATACTTGAAAAGTACAAAAAAATCAGTGGAAATAACTCTTTTTCAGGCTGAAGAGTGACCTCAAGATGTGGGAAAGTTGTCTATTGCTTATGTTATTTTTACACCCACTTTCGAGTGCTTTGAGGCTACATTTCCCCTGAGTTATGACAGATATTGCCACCCACCTCAGTTCTTCCTGCCTCTGCCCTAACAGAACCTCTTTGTTGTTTTATCTAATCAAATTCAGAGACTCTGCTAAAGTTGGCTCTTTAGGCCATTCAAAGTGGTTATATTTCTGATTTCCCAGGCTTCAGAAGAACTAAAAATAACCAAGCAAGAATCTGAAATAGAAGGCTGAAACCTCTGCCAGCATTTTGAAGCAACCTAGTTAGAATTAAGAAATGATTGCTTACAAAAGTCCTATACAATTGATTCTGGCATGATGGAAGGAAAACAGGCCAAGAGAGATACATGACCAGGCAGCCAAATCTATATTGTTAAGAAACAGTTTTTCATCAGGAGTTGCTAAAAAAACATTCCCTTCTAAAAGATCAGATTGTCTTAATGGAACTAGTTCTCATTCATGGCCAAGTCATATGATCTGAGCATGTGGAAGTATATATCAGGCTCTAACTCATGGTGAATGTGGGATTTGCTACCACAGCAGCCCACCACAAATGTCACTTTCTGAGCATTTGCAGTGACTCGCTGACTCTTGTCCACAGCAGTGGCCTAGGTCAGCATAGATTGAGCACCTTAGAGCTAACACACAGAGGATTTTTTACACATTTCCTGAAACTACCAGGCTTCAAGTATGCCTAGCTATACACCCAATGCTCTCCATCAAGGTCTTATGGCCTAGGGTGACCAGATAAAATCCAGGTCAGGGCTCATGTAACTTTAACAGTTATAGAGAAAAGGGAATTTCAGCCAGTGTCATTTGTATGCAATTAGTTCCTGGTGAAATTCCCTCCTCACCACAGCAGTTAAAGTTGCAGGGGCCCTGCCTTCTTTTCTATATGGTCACTCTAGTATAGTGCCTGCAACTTTTAACTGTTGTGATGAAGAGGGAATTTCACCAGGAAGTAATTGCATACTAATGACACTGGCTGAAATTCCCTTTTCTCTACAACTGTTAAAGTTACAGGAGCCCTGACCTGGATTTTATCTGGTCAGCCTATCTTATGCATTCGGCATAAATTTTCAAAATGCAATGTTGCCTTCCTCATTCAATATGCCATAAATAGCCAATATGACTCTGTGCAGCAGAGCAGGGGTTAGGGGGAGGTCAATAAGGAGCCATGCTGTACACACAGAACTTCCCTCATGTGTCTGTGGACTAGGGGTATTGACTAGAAATGCTCTTAGATGGATTGGAATTTGAAGTGCCATTCTGCACCTGCCACTCTGCGCTCCTGACGTTCCCACATCAAGGTACCTCTGTGGTGGTTTGTTCCTAGAATGCGCTCTATACCCTCACTCTATCAGTATAGATACTCACATTCTACTGCACTGTCACAGCAACAATGAGCATTTACTATTGTTCTTTGGCTGCTTTCCCTACATCTATTTTCAAAACACAAGTTTGGACATCTAACTTCAGATGCAGGCAGACACTGGCATGGATTTATCAGAGATGGAGTTACTCTGGGTGGGGCAGTCTTCTGTTTAGATAACTTGCATTCTATGTGGTGGGAGTGGGGAGAAACCTGTTGACACCAATATATATACTGGGGAGTAAATGTGTGCCATCATTTTAGAACAACCTCTTCACTTTCCACTGCCTTCTTAAACCCTGAGAGCCAGTGGTAAGCTACGAAAATAAAATTTATTGAACTTCCAGATTATTTTTCATTTTTACTTAAAAATGTTTTTTTCCAGAAAGCTACTGGAAATTCTGAGCTCTATATGACTTGTACATGTGTAGTAAGCTCTTCCACCACCACCACCCCTCCTTTTTTTGGATGGACATGCTCTGTGTTATTTTTATTGCATAGTCATGTAAGGAAGTAGCAACACTGGCCACGAACAGAGAAAACTTTAAGGAAAATTCTCCATTCACTGCTGTTTGTTTGCTTTTCATCCAGTATGACACTTCTAACCTTTAAAAAAAACATAGCTTTGAAATGGCCCAAGATTTATTATCATAATATCTTATTTCACATATTTGCAAGTTCAGTCCTGAAATACTATCTAATTAGATGCCTCAGCCAGGCTCAGCAGTCTTTCCCAATGTCTCCCTCTGTTTTCAAGGCTCATCACCATTTGGGCATATTGCAGTTCTGGAATAAAACATACAAAAGAATATGAATAGTGATCATTTTTACATAATACTACATTACTGGTTCAACATCCTCACATAAAACACATAGCTTAATAAATCTGGAAGAAAATACCCAAGAGCAATGCATATTATGTAACAATTGACTCACTTTTTGTTCCTTTTGGGGGGCATTTGGAAGAATCCAGTTCTGATTCTATTATAACATTAGTGTACATTGTTTTTCTGTGCATTGGCAGCCCTCTACAAGGAAAACTTGAAAATGTTATTTAGTAGGCATTGGGAGTAGCTACACATAAGTATAAACAGCTGCCAAGTCACTGTCTTGGGTTGATTAGAGATAAATTCCAGAAGTGTAGTCATGTTGATCTGTTATGGCCAAAACAGTCCTATGGCACCTTGAAGACTGACAGCTTTATTATGGCACAAACATTTGAGGGCTACACAAAGCATTTGATGTGGTGAATCCGAGCCCACATAATCTTTGCTATTAGAAACAAAATCACATATAATAATAATAATAATAATTTATTTCTTACCTGCCTCTCCATTTGGATCGAGGCGGGGAACAACAGTAAATATAAAATATGATAAAATACATAAAACTGATTAAAAATTGATTTTGGTCATGCTTTATATCCTGTATTGATTATTTCAAAAATATGCAATAAGGTTTGTTCCTAGAATGCGTTCTATACCCTCACCCTATCAGTATACCAGAGAAAGACAATAATGATTGTATACCGAATCCTAGTTAATTAAGTTATGTACCATTCAGATGCTCCTGGGTCCATCTGTGTTGCTATATAAAGCTTATGGCTATCGGTGCTTTCAACCATTCCTATCTAGTGCAAAGGCTGAACATTTTTTCTTCCACATTTCTATGCAGCATTGTAGTTTTGTATTAACTTTGAGATTACTCTATTGTGTGAGACTGTCCTTCAAGATGGTTCAGAAGTTGGACTAAATTATATGTGGGTCACTTGCCCTTTGATTCTGCATATGTTCCTGTTAATTTTAAAAAGAAATCTATTTATATGTGTTATATATATGAAACATGAAAGCCTTGACCGAAGTAAATGGAGAAATAGAATTCCAAACTGGAATACTCAACAGTATTTCCTATTAGGCCTTCACAGCAAAATAATGAAGCATATAAAAATAAAAGGGCTAGAGATTTTGAAAAGATATTGGGAGTGTGAGATTGGAGATACAAGAGACTGCAAGGGATTGCATATACATATGCAACGAGAGCAATTTTTCCAGTGAGATGGTCTCCCTCAAAGTGTAGTATTGGGGATGGCCATAGGAAGCCCTGGCTCAAATCCACCTCAGCATGAAACTCACTGGGTTGCCATGGGCAGAGAATTATCTCTCAGCCTCGTAGGGTTGTTGTAAACATGAATGAAATAAGAATTGCAATACTTTGTAAACTGAAGAGTGCTATAGACATGATATATAATAAGGAATCACTTATAGGAAACAGTTCTTAAGCCTGAAAACATAGCCTCAATAAAAACAAAGAGCGTCTATCAAGAAGACCTGAAATGGTAAATACATTAAATTGAATTAGCTGCTGTGTTGGATTTGTGATTTTCGATATGGCATCCGGATGAGCAAACAGAAAGACTGCTCAATTTTCTATACTTAGAACAGCCTGCCGTGGAATGAAAAACAAAGCCAAATGCTTGCATCTCCACTCCTGCTGTTCAGTTGTAGCCTCAGGCTTCAAGCAACCTAGCCACAAATTTGCCAGAAGACCACCAACTCAGTCCCTACTAAACAAAGCAGATACAGATGGAGCCATGTTGAGCAGTGACACTAAGTATCCATGCCAAAAAACACATTCTATTTTACAGTTCTGTCACTGCTAAACTCTGCTTTTCTCATGCTGTTGCCAGTGGAACACCCTTACATCAGTTTACATCAATATTGGTCAACCTGGACCCTACCATGATAGAGAGTGCCTTTATTGCAAAGCTTATGTAATAATTACAATAGAGCCTTGCAATCCTAAACTTACTTAGGAGTTAAGTCCATTGGACGTCATGGAATCTACTTCCAAGTGACATCCACGGAACTATGCATATAGGTACATAGATAATCCACACTTGCAGTCTGGTTTCTTGAGTTAAGCACCTCTGTATGTTCATCAAGCTTTGTTTATTACAAAGAAGTTCCAAACCAGTTACCATATTCCAAATTCTTCAGTTTCCCTCTGATTTCAGTGTTACTACAAAACGAACCTCCCTTCATTTAGAGCAGGGCTGGATAAAGGCAATGAAGGGCACTGGACTACCAGGCTATAGTCCCCACCTCAGCCCACTACTTGGCCCCAACTCACGTACAATATTTACATACCCTCAAATAGTCCAAGGCCCCCTCCACAAGAATGCGCCTTTGCGCCTGGTTCCGCGATTATGCGCATTATCGCGGAGGCGCATTTACTCCTAATCCCTCTGCACGGGATGCGGCGAGAAGCGGCGAAGCGCATTAAAAGATGCCCAAAAAGCGCTTTCCAGGTAGTTAATGCGCATAATCGCTTGTTCACACAGCGAAAATGCGCTTTAACGGCCGGAGCAAAATAAAAGTCGCTATTTAACGCGCGTTCGAAAATGCGCATTATCGGGGAGATAACGCGCCTGTACGCCCGTTTTGCGCTCCGCTCGTGTGTAGGTAAAATTTATAATGAGCTTTCAAGGCTCATTAAACGCCCCGTGTGGAGGAGGCCCAAGAAAATGCACACTTCCAGTCAAAGAAATCCATGTTATATACAACAACAATGCGGTAAAGTGGAAAGGAACACTACATATCAGAGCCATAGGGGGTGTTGTGTTGAACCTCAGGCCCATGGGATAAATCCTAGGGTTTCAATCCTTGCCTCTGCAGTTTCCCAGATTGGCATGTCCCTTCCCCTGGCCCAGCTCCCATTCCCCAAACACCAATTCTTTGATTGTTTCCTGACTTTTGCGCAGGATTCCCCCATTCTAAAAGTTTGAAATGCCTCTCTTACAGCTTAGTTATAGGTAGTAAGACCTTTAAGATAAAATATGCTGGTATTTTGGCCTCCCCCCCCCTTTTGGTTACAGTCCTGCTTATGACTGAAATGCAGCCTCCGGGAGCTTCTCCAGTATTGAATTTGGACCTTCAGCTGAAAAAAGTTTGACACCTCTATCTTAGCTTTCCTGGAAGTAAAAAACTTTTTTTTAAAAAATCGATTCATTACATGCTGATGACAGGGTATTGAGTTCAAGAGGCTACGGTGCTTCCGGCCCTACTCCTGATTTCATGCAGCTTCCCTGGCCCCACCCTTGACGTCCACATGTTGAACATGTTAAATAGGGGAAACCTACTCAAAGTGGCTCAGTTTGTTTTTAATAAGCCAAAGACGTTTTTATTTAAAAAATATTCTTTAAAAAAAAAAGTCTGGAACGCTCTGAGTGGAAAGGATTGGACTCTTCCTTATGCTTTTTGTGCATGTGAATAATAAATGCAAAGAAGGGACAGTGTGTAATAAGTCAGCCAAAATTAAATAAATGCTGGGCTGTAAGAATTTGCTACATACACAATATTTTGGAGGGCAGTGTAGATGCTGGTGGGCCCCTGAAGCAGAGGGCCCTGTGTTGCAGCCCACTTAGGCCATAACTCAATCCTACCTATAATCCTAGTCCTCCAAAATATGTAGGGTAAGTGAACAGGGAGGAGCAGAATCATGATGGCAAGCTCCACTACAATCAATGTGCACACAGCTGAATGTGTAGGGATGTGTGCACAACCCTGCTCGCTGGTTCACAAACATGTGAGGGGGAAATGGGAGTGCGGGAATGATCATGGGGGTGTGGGGTTTAGGAGTCTCCTGCCCCTCCCTCATTTTTTTCCTATTTTCCCCCAATTCTTTTATGTTAGTCTGTTTGTGCTGGAGTGGACAGAAAAATAGGTGGGATCAAAGGAGTGATTTTCTGTATAGTGTAGTTCAGATGCAACCCCTCCCATTTGCCTTTGTGTGTGAAATGGATTTGTGCAGGAGTGAAAAAAGAGGTTCAAAATAGGGGTTATGTGTTGCAGCACTCAGACTACCGGCTCTGCCTACCATTAGCT
Organism: Anniella stebbinsi; assembly: GCA_029215795.1. Lineage (NCBI taxonomy): Eukaryota > Metazoa > Chordata > Lepidosauria > Squamata > Anniellidae > Anniella > Anniella stebbinsi. The sequence goes on along the minus strand of JARDYH010000003.1, from coordinate 161,804,907 downwards.
GCCCTGCCCTACGCATCACCAGTCACAATGGGAACCAGCTACCACCAGTGGGAAGGAAGCCCCACTTCCTTGGAAGGGACATGTTCCCAAATTTAACTCTGCCTACGACTGCAAGCATGATCGTCTTCAACCCAAAACACTTTGGCAGAAGTAAAAAAAATTCAGGCATTTCGAGCAAACGTGACATATTGGGAGGTAGCAGTACTCGTAGAACAGCTTTCCCCAACCTGGCGCCCTCCGGGTATGTTGGACCACACTTCCCAGGGAGGTGCTGGAAGTTGTAGTCCCAACACATCTGGAGGGCGCCTGGTTGAGGAAGGTTGTCGTAGAATGTTGGATGATGACGATGCGGAGATGATTCGGCAGCAAGTGGTCATCTGATGAAAGTCGCAAAGGGGCCTCCCGAATCTCTAGGCTTGCTTGCTTGCTCTCGTGTTGTGGGGTCCTTCCTCGCCCCGTTCCTTCTTCTCTTGCATTTTCTCCTTCCCTCCGTAAGATGGCTCCGCACCATTTCTTCAGCCACCTGAATGCTAAGTGTTTCTCCTTAATAGGTCGATTACGAAACAGGGCCGGCTCCCGGTTTTAACAGACCTCTTCTTCTACTACTTCTCTTTGTCCTCCACTGAGATCTGTCCATGGAAATCAATGAGCAAGCCTAGAGTTTACCTACGATGGCTGCGCCCCAGCGTGTGCCCACCCTCACAAAAAAAGGTAGTAGCGAAGAGTTGAGCTCATTCTCTTTCTAACATTTTCGTGCGGGGAAAGAGTTTTTCTTAAGGGTTTGAACATTTAAAAGTACCCGCCCGCATGAAAGTGAATGAAGTACAAGACTTTTGTATGCAAGGTATTGAATTCGGGCTGGGAGGCGGCGTATATGAGGGATTCCAAAATCCATAGAATTTAGGCCAAGCAAAATATCACATCTTCGCTTCTCCTCCCCCCACATTTTAAGTAATATTTTGGTTGGTTTAATAAAAGGCATTACATTAATAATCAATTTTGGAATTTTGTTTATGTCCAACACGGCTACCTTTGCTTTTTGAGATATCTTCTGTCCTGGGGAGCGGAATCATTTTAAAATGGCTTCTGTAATTGTCTGGGCGACCCGGAAGTCGCCAATTCTACTTTGACTTATCTCTGTACTCTCGGCTCTCTCCTCCCTTATCATATGCAGTCACATTGTCGTAGAGAAGACGCGAATTGCTTTAATTGGGGGAAGAGAGAAATCGTTTATGCCACGTGACAGCGGAAGGCGAAGGCGCTTTTTTCCTATTTATTTTCCCTCGCCAAGCGGGGCCTGTTTCACGTGATCACCAAGTAGCCTATCACGGAATGGAGCGCTTCCGCAACGGTGGCCCCTTGGGCTCAGTTCGTTTCCAAGGAAACCTCCGCAGGCGCCTGGAATGGACGGGATCAAGTCGTGCTGTTCCGTGGAGAGCTCTGCCTGGTCAGGTGAAGTCCGAGGAGGGGGGTTCTGGAAGCGAGTCTCGCCTTCGCATATTCTCAAGGGCGGGCAGGCAGGCAGCAGCAGCAGCACCCGGTGGCCTCTCCGCCATCGGGAGGGGAGGTCGGCCAGTAACACCTCGCGAGTTGCTGATGATGATGATGGAGGGGGCGTTCCCTGTAGTTTGAGGAGCGCTCCCTGCTTCGCGGTTGCAGAGGGAGTCCTGGGGTTTGCTTCTGCTTCATACGTCCCTGACCCGAACCCAAACTCTCAGTGGCACTAGTCACAGAGCCAGGTACCGATTTGCCAAAAGGAACAGGGGAGGAGGAGGAGGTGCAATCATAAACCAGTGTTGAAAGTGACCAGGGTCTGGGCATCAAAATGCAATTCCACTTCTTTGACCTCCGTTTTCTGCAATCGCGCAAATTCATTCTGTGCAAAGGCAAACAGGCAAGTGACTTGACCAAGACCCTGTGTGCAAGGATTGTCAGATCCATGCAACAACACATAAAACCACCCCTTTGAATTCACTTCTTTTTTTTCTGCTCCAGCGCAAATCCTTTTTGCACAAAGGCAAACTGATGCTAGGTTTAAAGCAGGGAAGGGCCCTCCAGATGTTGTTGGACTGCAGTTCCCACCATCCTTCACCATTGGCTGTGCTCTACTCTTTCCCAAAAAACACACCACATTGTGTAAAGTTTATCTAAATCATAAGTGACATCGAATCGGGGAAACAATTAGGAAAGCCAAGTTTGGAGCTGACATCCAATGGTAGTAGTAGTAATAATAGCAATAACAATAATATTTTTTTATTCCTTGAAGGATGGGTGTCCATTTTTCAATCCTCACAACAACCCTGTGAGTAGGGTAGGCTGAAGGATAGTGTCAGGCCCAAGGTCACCCAGTGAGCTTCATGCCTGAGTGGGGATTTGAATCCAGGTCTCCTGACGCCTTAACCGCCACTCTAACCACTCCATCACACTGGCTCTCACTCAGGATGGTAAAATCCCAGGTAAACTGTGAAGAGCTCCGAAAGAATCTCTCTGAACTGAATGGGCAGAAGAACAGCGGATGCAATTCACGATGTGAGCCTAACCAGTCAAATGTGAGACCACCCAATTATCTTGATTTGGAGTTCATTCTGGATGAGAAAAGGAAGCATTCTTCCATACAATGACATATTTCACTATATAGTGATGTCTACTAGCTTTAAAGGGAATTGACAAATTCATGGAGCATAGATTTATTAACTGCTTGTAAACTCTAGGTTAGAAGCATCTGGCTGCCCACTGCTGAAATCAGAATGTTTGTAATAGATAAATCTTTGATCTGACCAAGCAAGGCTATTCTTGTCACCCATAGTTAACATTGATCATGTAAGTCTTCTTAGGATTGGGCCCATAGAGTTGAAATTTTTAAAAGCCCCTGATCTTCAGAATTTCAGTAGGACAATTGGATTAGTAAGACAACTGGATCCAGGGTTTGGCGCAAAATATCAGTACACCTTTATAGACAGTGTGCTAAATTTGTAGGATGAAAGAACTGCACCATGCATAGGAAAATCATATATTTTATGAAGAAAACTGGAGTTAATTTTTTACAAAACCCTGAATTTTTTTTAAAAAAATCTTGCTGTACTTAGTTGTATTCATTGTAAGTAAAGCAATTCAATATTATTTCTTACCCTTTAAAAAAAGCAGATTAGATTATGTGTCATGAGAGGTGGCCTTTGTAATCTTCTTACCATGTTTTCCGAGACTTTTTCCATGTGCTTACGTAACGATATCTTATTTAATTTAATGCTGTGCACTTGTTCCTGTTCTATAGTGTGCTACCAATGTGCTGTGTACGTGCCAGTTGAACAGTTAGACATAAAAATTGGGATTTGTTCTGGGTAACACTTTGTGTAAGCAGTTATCAAATTGAAAGAGGTTTAAAATGTCATGTTCGAAACTAATCTGGAAATTCTTCATTTACTTTTTATTTATATAGTACATATTCCCATGGATTCTGAACTGTGTCTAGAAAGTCTTCTTTAGTTGTATCCATCCATTTGTATTGGCACGGGAAGGATTCTTCACTGGCAGGCAAGTGTGTCAATACGTTTATATTTGTAATGAGAGCAGGTATAACTCAATTAAGGAGGGTATTTTTGTTATTTACTGATCCGTGCAAACATATATGAGAATTATACAACTAGAGAGTAACTCAGGAGATATATAAGTAACTCAATATTGTGAAATATGCTGCCTAGACTGATTTACATCTAAGGACCATTTTTGTGGTGTTGGTTGGAGCAAATGGCTTTTTGGATCAAACTAATCTTGTTTGTTTTGTTTGCTTATTTATTTATATGGGGCCATCAGCATTCATGGTGCTTTACAGAGTAATATAAAGAAAAAATATTTTCATGCCAAGGAGCTTATATTTATCCCAGTCTTCTCCCACCTGGTGCTCTCCAGATATGTTGGACTGCAGCTCCCATCATCCTCAGCCAGCATGACCATGCTCGCTGTGAATAATGGAAATAGTAGTCTAACACATTTGGAGGGCACTAGGTTGAGGATGGCTACTCTACCCCAAGGATAGAAGCTCGTCTGAGAAGAGTTTTCATTTTAAGGTTGTAGCCCTTTATGCAATAATTACCTTGCTGCAATAATTCTATGTTGCTTTTTCTTTTTAGTATCTACTTAGTCATTTCAGTGATTTGGGAGTTTAAATCCAGTTGCTAACTATGGCTCACCAGTTTTCAGAAGACACAGATGAACTATTTGAAAAGTTTTTGAAAGAGGTACAACTATGTTTTTTAAAAGTGTATATTTGAAGTGTAATACCACCCTGCCATTGCCACATTCTGAAAGTTTCCAGACTGTCTCCATCTCCTAAAGTTGGTTCCATCTGGTGTCAGCCACTAGCTCCATCAAGAGGTTTTCCCAGTATGTTTTGCAGCATATAGGGCAAAGCTGTCCCACTCCTGCCCTGTTTGTCTTACATTGCAGGTCAGTGTAGCTCTTGGCTATCCATTATGAAAATGTTGTATCTTGTTACATGAATCTCCAATGCAAAATGTGTGTACTTGACTTCATTATAGCTTAGTCCACAACCCACTTACGAGGTAATATATAAGGAGTTCAAAGAACTGGAAATTTCTTTGAACACTGGAAATAGATGCTTGTTATTTACGTTGATTTATGCCTCAGTCTTTAATTACCTGAAATGAAAATTCCAATGATAGTGGAATTTTCCTTCCTTGAAGTGTGGATAAAATCACAGCTGTTGTCCCATTCAAGTGAATGGGCATACCTTTCCCTGTGTAGGATGGCCTGTTCCTGTAGCTGAAGATTGGGGTGCGGTGAAATTCCTATAACTCATTGGCAACAGGAAAAATGTGAGGCGTTTTAAAATGAGGCTTTTGTGGGCCAAAACCTGTGGCAAGGCACAGACCTAAGTGGCCACACGAGGTTCCATCTGGGCAAAATAAGCAGTGGCTGAGTGATAGGACTGCAGTATCCTGTAGGGCTTGTTCTGTCTGGTTTTGCTGAGGGTGAGTGGGATTCTGAAGCTGTCTCTCCCTGTGAGGGACCTGGATTAACCAAGAGCCCAAAGCATCCATTGGCGAGGACATAGATGGAATAAGTCCATCAGCCAAGGTCAGGACCCATCAAAACAAATACAAAAGAGGATACTTTAAGGTACTGGGAGCTCGTCCAGTGGAGGAGTATCTCAGCTTGGCCAAATTGTGAAACCTATTTACTGCCTATTCAGTTTCTCTTACTTATACCTCGAGGGTGTTCCATTCTAATCAGAGTAGAACTGGAACATATTTGATCAATTTTATATCCTGCCTGCCTTGGAGGCTCTTTACATGTATGCAGCTTTGATTGGTATTGTGGTACCAAGCCTGTGTGACCCAAAGCTGCTGAACTGATTCCTTTGCAATCTGTTTTAACTCCACTTTCCTAAAGACACTGTGCCTATGGCTGCCAATAATCAGAAGGGTAACACCATGGAAGCTGGAGCCAGTATCTAGCAGTCATAGCAAGGTAGCTTCCCTTCAACTGGCAGGAGGAGAAACGAGCCATCAAACTGTAAAACATGATATGTATTTTTTCTTCTTTTGAGGCATGTGTGTATCATTGCCATGCACTTCACCGTCATTGCTATTTCTAGCAATAGAAAGAGAGATTCATTCTTATTTTCTTTCTCAGTGTGTGTGTGTGTGTGTGTGTGTGTGTTTATCAGGGGTGCAGAACCTCTTTCAGCCCGAGGACCAAATTCCATTTCACAGAAGCTCTCGGGCTGCAGTCCAGTGCTGGGTGGGGCCAAAGGCAAATGGGGGCTGGGCCAAAATACCAGCACATTTTAGCTTAAAGCTCTTACTGCCAGTAGCTAAGCCTTTTAGAATGGGGGAAGAAACTTCACAAAAATCAGGAAACTTCCCAACAGTTGTTGGTTTGGGGAAAGGGGGGAGCCAGAAGAATGGGTTGGGGCCATCTCAGGAACCCAGGAGGGCCAGTTTTGGACACTCGAAGGGCCGGATTTGGCCCATAGTTTGTGTGTGTGTGTGTGTGTGTGCGCGCGCATGTGTATATAAATAGAGAGAGAGAGAGAAAAGTGGGGAGAGGGTGAACGTGTGTGTGTGTGCATGCGTATGTTGTCCGAAAGATAGAGCAGATACTTACGTGGAGCTGTGGCAGGGAGGGGGGCTTGTCCCTCTATGCCTTCTATTCCTGGCTATCTGCTCTTATTCCTTTTGGAAATTTGTGCCCATATATTTAGCGTACTTCAGGGACATTAATGCAGCCAGTGTATTCATAGTAGGAACAAGAAGGAGGAGAAAGGTTATGTGTTTGTGTGGGGTAATGAATTTGCTAGATTGAAATTCAGTCACACATGTAAAGTGTGTGGAATAATGATGATGTCGATGTCATATTGCCTTCTAGCTACACAGAGTTTTGAAAGTCATGATCTTGAAAATGCTTAATAGTGTACATCATTAACGAGGCAATCTAGTTGACTTAATTGTGAACTTTTAAATGCTGCTATCACTGTGTGTTTAACTTACTAATAAGAACCATCTACTTTTATCCAACTGCTTGGTGTACCCCATATTTTCCATGTCCATGCAGAGTTTCCTTGTTTGTTAAACCAGCATTGGAAGGGTACAGTTAGAAAGGCCTGGAGATTCATTCCTTTTCCAGTATTTCTCTTTATGGTAGTGATCAGGCAATTGATATATCAGGAAACAGTAATGGCATTTTTTTCTGTAAGTGTTTTCTGTCCCAGCTGTTACTGTACTATTTGAAGTTGACAAGATGGCTGGACATAGAAGGTTTCCAGATCTCCGTCACAACATCTGGGGAGGTTTCAGTTTCTTCAGTTAAAATACTCTGAGGAGTTTCAGCATCATCCAAGTCCCACTTGCTGAACAGAGGATGCAGTTAGTCATAAAAGAAATAGCAAGTGATAACAGAACATGCATCAAACACCTGTCAATAGCTCCCAAACTCGTTGTTTTGGGGCATGGTGTTGCATTAGTATTTGTGGTCTGCCTTAAAACCAGAACTTAACCTTGACTCTTTTATTTATAGGCTTTGCATTAAATTATATTTAAAAAGTAAATCTCCTTTCTCTGGATAGTTCAATAGCTTAGAAGAGTAAAAATATATGCTGTTATTTTGTCTTTACCATTTACTTAAGGCCTGCTCCATATGCTATATTTTGCTACGTGGAATGTCTAGATCAGCTTTCCCTAACCTCCAGATGTTTTGGACCAAAGCTCCCAGCATTCCTGATCATTGGCCATTGTAGCTGGGATTGATGGGAGTTGAAATCCAAAACATGTGGAAGGCACCAGATTGGGGAAGGCTGTGTAAAAAAAGTGTGCAACTAGCATGTAGATAGCTATGTCTTGGTTCAGATGTAAGGCCAGACCATGGTTTGCATTAACCATAGTTTATACTTCAGACCATGATTTGTGTTCTGAACCTACAGGCAATGCATGGTTTATGCAGATTCCTTCTCCACCCACCTTTCCCAAGAATCCCTTAATGCAATCCCAAACATTGGCTTCCAAGGGTGGAGCAGCATCCCAAACCATGATTTGTTAGTTTGGATATAACGCATAAACATAGTTTCAAACCATGGCTTGAGATTCTGGCTGCTCACAAACCATTGACCCTGTTCAGACAACACACTAAACCATGATGGTTAAGCATTTTGAGCTAAACATTCTGGATTAGTGTGTTGTGTGAACCATTCTTAACCATGGTGGCTGCATAAGCATGATTTAAACTAGGGGTGTGCACGGACCCCCCGGATTGGATCAGGACCCGGATCGGGACCTCCAATTTTGTCCCGGATCGGATCGGACAAAATCGGAGGCCCCCCTGATCGGGTCCGATCCCGATCCAAAAATCGGAACTTCCGATTTTTGGATCAGCCGCCATTTTCCCCCCCATAGACTTGCATTGGGGGAAAGAAAGCTTTCCCCCAATGCAAGTCTATGAGGAAAAAATGGCGATGGGTGGGTGATGGGGGGCCTAACTCCCCCCCGGGGCCGTCCGCTGTGGACAGCCCTGGCAGGTAAGCCCCCTCCCCCGCGCTCCTTACCCCCTCCCGGGGCCGTCTGCTGGTGCCCGCGGACGGCCCCAGGGGGGTAAGCCCCCTCCCCCGCGCTCCTTACCCCCCCGGGGCCGCCCGCTTCCATCCGCTGGCGCCCACGGGCGCCAGCGGATGGAAGCGGATGGCCCCGGGGGGGGTAAGCCCCCTCCCCCTGCTTACCTTCCGTTTCTGTCCGCTCCCGTCCGCCGCTGGCTGCTACTGCGAGCAGGCTTCGCGGCCTGCCCCTAGGTTGCGCGCCAGGTGATCATCACCTGATCATCATCAGGTGATGATCACCTGGTGCGCTACCTACGGGCAGGCCGCGAAGCCCGCTCGCAGTAGCGGCCAGCGACGGACTGGAGCGGACGGCCCGGAAAGGTAAGTGCGCCGCACGCCCCAACCTCCCCCCTGCCCCCTGGCCGTCTGCTCCCGTCCTCCGCCCCCTGCCCCCGTTGTCCTAACCTGCCCCGTTGTCCGCTTCCATCGGTGGGCGCCAGTGGGCACCCGACGATCCATCCGATCTGGATCGGAACCTTTATGGATCGGATTGGATCGTCTGATCCAGCGGTGAGATCGGAAATCAGATAAATCGGCTAATTTTATCCAATTTCCCCCTGGATCGGATTCGGATCGTGGATCGGATCCGATCCAGTGCACATCCCTAATTTAAACACACTCACTAACCATTTGCTGCAAAAGGATTAGTGGCCTACCCATGGCTTAGCATGTTAGCTGAACAGACTCATAGTTTCTTATATGGTGTTTTTTCAGACTTCACAACGAAGTATGGCTTTACAAATCATTGTTTGGTATTATGTCTCAACTGTCTTGAGTGAGTGACAATTGCACACTTACCTGTTTTGTGCTAGGTTTTGGTGTATAGGCAAGTGCTTTTTGTTTTATCTGTCTTTTTGCAGCTAGTTTTATTGTATTTATGCTGTTGTATTTATGAAGGTTGTAAGCTACCCTAGGCTTCATGGTGAGGAAGGGCAGGATATAGATATATAGATATATATGAATGAAAATACACGTGGTGATCTACATGTAGATTGTACACTTTTTGTATATGGAATGCTTTCATATGCAACATGCAATACATGTTGCATATGAAATATGCAACATATATTGGCCTTAAACAAATTTAATTGCTCAGTACTTGTATGACAAGGGTTATAACAGTCTTGCAAATAGGTCTGCAAAACCTACTAATTCACAGAATATTTTACTACCCCACCATCTCACATATACCTGTTAGCCCAGTCTTCCCAAATCTGGGGCCATCCAGATGTGTTGAAGTACAACTCCCAGCATGCCCCAGCCAACCATCTGGAGAGCACCAGGTTGGGGAAGGCTGTGTTAGCCATTTGTGGTGCATCAACAACCTGGAAGGCATGAAAAAACAACCAGCTTTCTTCCAGATTACAGATGTTTTGTTTCCTAAAGTGTGTTTTTAGTCAACCAGGTAACCAGTTGTGTAGCTATTTGTCAGCCTGACTTTATAGTCCTTACCTGTTCACTTCTTTAAAAAGGGAACTGTCAGGGTTTTTTGTTTTGTTTTGTTTTTAGGGAGCTTGACCTCTGATAGGCATATTTGGATTGGAAAACTAAGGGTAATAACTATGCAATGGCCTGGTTGTTTTCAGATGTTCATCCAGCAGTAGCTTTCCCTGTAATGGTTTCTTCATTGCATGTAATGTTGAAGCCTAGATGTGATAAGGTATTGTCATGTTAATGGGATATAAACCTCAACCCTAAGATCCAATCTAGGTATGTACATATTGACAAAGATTCATTTGTCCTCATCATTTGTGATGATTTGAAAATAGAAGATGTAGATAGAATCCTCAGAGTATGTGGGAAGATTCTGCTACAGGTAGATAAGCAAAGAAAAAAAAGGTCAATGTGGGACTTTTCACCTCAAAGCGTGTTTTAAGGAAAATTTACAACTTCCTAGCTTCTTATAGTGTTGCAAAAAAGGGAAATAATAATTAAACAAATTACATTTGTTACATTTATTTTTATAATTCCCATGAGACAAGATTGGATATCAGAGGTAGAACAATTGTAGATATTATTATGCCTCTTCTAGATAAAATCTAAATCTAACCTACTTTCTTAAGTTAAAGAGACAACAAACCCCACAAAATCTTAGAATTGCAGTTTGCAGCTAGCCTCTGGGAAACCAGTGGGAGTGTCTCCTAGGACATTCCACTGCTGACTGGAAACTTGTTTTTCTCCAACAAAGCTTGAAAGGAAGACACTAGTGTGAAACTGCTGAATTAGAACTTACCAAGGAGTTTGATTCTGCCCTGTTAAATCTGAATTAAGAAAATGGTTTCAAATCCACCACCAGTTACTACCCGTGTGAATGGTACCTGTGCTTAAAGCTTTGCCTACAATTGTCACAGATCATTTTTGTATTTCATTGCCATTTGACTCCACCATTTACATCTTCCCTCACCCCCACAAAACTTCACACATCTGGTAAAGTGGACCCCAGTCCACAAAAGTTTATGCCATAGTAAATCTGTTAGGTTTTAAGTTGCCACAAGCCTTTGAGTTTGTACAGAAATATTGTGATAACATTTTCAGCAATAGAACCTGTTCTAGCCTATATAAAGAGAGACTAATATGTAGACTAAAATGCAGAAAGAAAGACTAGAAACATAGCACAGATATTTTGTTTAATCATTAAAATATGTCTTCTCTGGTCTTTCAATAATAATAATTATAATAATAATAATAATAATAATAATTTTATTTCTAACCCGCCTCTCCCTCTGGATCGAGGCGGGGAACAACAATAAATATAAATACAAGGAGCATAAAATAGATAAAACATTAAAAACGAATATATTATTAAAAACATCTTAAAATTCAACTGGGTAGGCCTGCCGGAAGAGATCAGTCTTCACGGCTCTCTTAAATTCCAGAAGACTTCTAATTTGTCAAATCTCCTCCGGCAGGCCATTCCACAGTCTGGGAGCGGCAGAAGAAAAGGTCCTTTAGGTAACACTCGTCCTCTGGGTAACAAATTCTTCCCAGAGGACCTTAGCATGCGGGGCAAATTATATGGGAGAAGGTGATCCCACAGGTAACCTGGACCCAAACCATGTAGGGCTTTAAAGGTAATAACCAACACTTTATACTTCGCCCGGAAACTAATTGGCAGCCAGTGGAGTGATTTTAGGATTGGTGTAATATTGTCACCCCTAGGTGTACCGGTGACCAACCTGGCTGCCACTTTTTGAACTATTTGAAGTTTCTGGACTAGGCACAAAGGTAGCCCTATGTAAAGCACATTGCAGAAGTCAAGCCTTGAAGTTACCAGCGCGTACACTACCGTCTTTAGGTCTTCCAACTCTAGGAGGGGGTGCAGCTGGTGTATCATTAGCCACTCCTGGCAGTCGCATCTATCTGGGCTGTCATTTGGAGCGACAGATCCAGGAGTACCCCCAAGCTGCGAACACAGTCTTTCGGGGGGGGGGGGGGTGACCCCATCCAGAACTGGTTGACACACCTCCAAACCCAGGTTGTGTTATCTATCAGTGTGGATATGATGAAGCCAAATTTAATTACTTCTAAGACTCGTTGCATTTTAAGCACATACTTAATTCTTATTGAAATCAGTTGGACTTAAACATGCTTAATTTTGGCTGGATCATGCACTATTTATGGGGAGTCAACAAAAATAAGCCATAACAGCACAAGTGTTTCTTTTTCTGATTCAGTCTCTTTCAGATGATTCACTTGGAAATGAACCAAAGAAGAAATCCAGTATTCCCGAGAGCACTGGACAATCTAGGAATAAGAAGCATTCTGTGCCATGGTGGATATCTGAGGAAGACTCAGATGATGGTAGTGAATTTTGTAACTTTTTGTGTAATGTCTCTGTTATTTGTGGCCACAAGGTGTCAGTGAACGCCTTTTATGTCGATAGCTGCTTTTCCCCCTCTTCTTGTTTTACTACTGACTGCAGCTCATGTCTCAAACAAAACAACTTCCAGTTTTGAAGGTGGTGTTTCTAAATACAAAATATGCATAGCAGAAGCAATGTACACGATGAAGTGTATGAAAGAAGCCTCTGTAAGCAGAACATAATGCTCTGAATGCAGTTTGAATTGACTTGTTCTGGTTTTGCACAAACTCTATGCTTGACAAAAATAGTAGTTCTGCATGTGGACACTTCTTTCTATCATATAAGTGTTTCATTGAATTAAAATAAGTGTCCTGGATCATAAGAAAGTCACAATGGAAAGTTTCCTGTTTTCTCCTCTCTCCTGTAGCCCATCCCCCTGTCCCCCAAAAGCCTTTCTGGAGGTCAGGGCCCCTCCTGAACAATGTGGGATGGGATGTAAAGGGCTGCAGTGAGGAGGAGGGGAGGGGGAACACTCATTCCATGAGCTTCTTTAAATTGGCTTATTTTAGGATTCAAGCCAGAATCTTTTATTTATTACATGACAGAACAAGTGCAATTGGAAGTCTGGAAGGTATAGGTTAAGCCAATACAAAGTTCTGTTTCTATTCTAAGCTATATTCTAATCATAGCTTTTCCTTCTTACTTCTGCCAGTAATTCAAAAAACCCATAAGGACATCTGATTAACCTATAAATAAGTCCATTCCACTTCATTCTTCTGGAGTATTTCAAAACGTATGGGTACTGTCTCCTTATTTACTTCTACATTCAGGTTACTACAGAGTAGCAGAAATGAGAATATGCACCTGCAATTCTAAACATGCTTATTTGGGATCAAGTCCCATTGAGTTCAGTAGGGCGTCGTTCTGAGTAAACATGCAAAGGATCACACTGTGATTTGTTGCATATATTTATTGGGAGCTGAACTAACACAGGATACTATAAAGAGGGATTAGCAACTTGTGCCCCCCCCCCCCGATGTTTTGGCCTACAACTCCTATGATCACTCACCATTGACTATGTCAGCAAGGGCTAATGGGAGCTGTAGGCCAGTAAAGCACAGCAATCCTCTTGCTTTCTTTCTATCCGAAGTGTGGATCTGAAAGACCAATATATTAGACGAGCAATTGTCTTTTTCTGTATGTAACCTATCATTATGCACTGTCTGTGTAAAAATACAGTTCCAAATTCCTGCATGCAAGCACAAGTTGTGTGATAAATGGTTCATTTCTCATTCTATCTTCTGGCCAAACTCGGCCATAAATTAAAAACAAGAAGTATGAAGAATAAAGTAAGTTTTAGGACTGTTGGACATCAAATGATATTACCAGACTGATAATAATTATGGGATAAAACTTGGTTTATTTTTTTCTAGATAGTGTACCACTACTTTTCCATCTAATCTGAAAATCTCTCTGTTTCTCAGTTGTGGAAAATAACCTTGTTGAACTGCACAGTACTTCTTTCTGCAGAATTAAGTTTGTTTGTAATGTAAGGGGTTCATCTTTTTACATGATGCAGTTGTGCATCTGTTTCTACAGCATTTTCAGCTGTTAGGCTGCAATCTTAAGCCACCATATTTTGAAGTTTGTTGATTTCAGATGAGTAATGCAAGTAGAGATATTTAGGACAGAGGTGCTAGTCAGCTTTTCATTGTACGGTCTTATTTTTAATGGCTTGGATGTAGTCCTGCTCTTCTTTTAAAAAGAAGTGCTCCTTCTGTTCATGGAAGGCTCTTGATCCATCAGCAGTTTTCACCAGTTCTACCTTCCCCTGCAATCCACAGTGACACATCCCATACATTTCTGGAAAGTTGAGTATATTTTCATGGCGAAACAGAAGGAAAAAATCTGCTAAAATCTCACCCTCCTTCTGCCAGTGGGAACATTGAGTGGGTGGGAGTCTACTCACAGGAACTCTGGATCCAAGCCTATTGATTTAAAGAGCCTTAGATTTTAGACTGCTCTGTGTATATAATACATAGACTGAGAAGCTCAACCTTGCATTCATTCAACTACAGTCACTAAGATTCCACTGAAAAATATGGTCTGAGAATCAAAGCCTTATTAATATAACATCAAAGGTGTTATATTAATACTTCTACATTTTGTTCTATGAGCAAAAGAGACATTGTTATTATTGTTGTTGTTGTTGTTGCTGCTGCTGCTGTGGACCTTCTGCACTGACTGACAGGAATGTCTATCAACATTGTTGCAGCCCTTCCACAACAGGTTGAAAGTTGAAATAAGATATGTGCGTAAATCAAGGTGCCTTAATTACTTGTCAAGAGAATACTTTTTTTTTTTTTGGTTTTTGTGAAACACCCATAAGAAGCCTCCCTAATCGTAGTGCCAGCATGTCAATAGAAAGCAAGCCAAATCACAGTGTAGTCAAATGCAGTGATGTCTGGTGAGAGAACCCCCATATTTTGATTAGCTTCAGATTGTGGAAAGATGGATGTGCAGTGTTCACTGGCTCAATTCGGACAACACGATAGTCAATGGTGGGTTGACTAACCCTAACCCTAGGGGGCACTCCCCACACAACATGGTAATAAATAATCAACTGTGGTGTGGATGAGGATCAGCGCTGAGTTGACTATGGCAGCATTCGGATGACACAATAGTCAAAACAAGTGACGATTGTTTCCCCCACACCAGTTGTTTATCGTGTCGTCCGAATTGAGCCACTGAGAACAAAAGTCCCGGCGAAACAAGATACTTACGTGGCTGCATGGAGGGTGCTGTATTCATATTTATGGACTGAGCAATTCTTGAAGAAATTATTATCTATGGCAGTAAGAAATACATCTATAGTATGTTTGGATTCCTTTGTTCTTAAGCAAGGTTTTTTTCTAATCCCACACTTCCAAGGCTGTTGTGTAAAAAAAATAAAAATCAAAGCTATCTGGACAGTGCTTCTTTTTTCCTCTTTGATTAAATCTTTTGGGGACTTGTTTACTTTTGCATTTTGGTCACTATTGCAATTTTTTCCTCTATGTTATGTTCTCCCTGGATTGCCCAAGTTCCTAAGACAAACAAGTTTATCAAACAAGGGAATGAGAAGAAATTAACCAGGGGAAAAGATGAAATGGTTGAAGATGGTGAAAAGAAGATACTGCTTTCAAATAACCAGTCTGGTACTAGATTAAATTCCACGTTTGTAGATATCAGCTTGGTGTTGTGCTGTGTTGCAAGTAGAAATCAATCCCTCCCCCATAATACTGTGTTTCTTTTGTTTGATCGTAGTCTTTCTGATCAAAAAAAGATCGCTTTAGTAATTATATGTGCTGTTGCCAAAAATAATTCGAGAACGCAAGCTTGCAGGAGTGAGTTGGTCAAAACAGCAGGTTCCTCTTGTATCTAGAAGGGCCCAGGTTCAGTCCATGGCCTCTCCAGACAGGACTGGGACAAATGCCTGTCTGAAAACCTGGAGAGCTACTGTTAGAGCATTTATTTTATTTCTTTATTGGCTCTCAATGTGGCAAGTACCGCTGCAGTAGGCAATAGTGAGCTAGTTGGTCTCACTCAGTATAAGGCCATTTCTATATTCTTAAGAAATAGTTCTGTGATCTATCCTTGTTTCCTGAGCCTGTGTGGATGTATGGTCCAGTGCTTAGTGCAAGATATGGATTAAGCTCTACCTGGACATGATCTCCTCCAATATTTTCATGTTTGCATAGGGGCCTGTCATGCACTGTTGAACTGTGCAGTCTGAGCACAACACATTGTTTACAAATTGTGTGGTATGTACACAAGTGCCTGTGGAAACATGACATCCATTGTGTGATGTCGCAGGGACCTGGGCTGGGGCAGAGAGAGTTCAATCACAATTCTTCCACTTTGAGCTTGATTCAATGATCGCAATGGGAAAAGCAGCCTTCGTAGCTTCTTTCCTCACCCCTGTGTGTGCTGTGCATGTGACTGCCGTTTGCATAATCCTCACGACGCTACAACCCCTACTGCATGTCATGGGTTGTAGGGTGGGTGCAAAGCCACCCCCGATGGGTTCGGATGACATGGCAACCCGTGCTGCATCACGGGGACAGTGCCAACGGTGGGCATGCGACACGCAGCATGGATGGGGGAAGAAGCCATGATAGCTTATTTTCCTGTCGCAATCGTCCGAATTCAGTCTGTCTATTGGATTGATTGTCTGCACAGGACTATAGTGTTCCGGTTTTGTGTGAATTCCAACTTTTGCTTAGGAAGAGATGGAGTTTGTAAAGTTCCAAAACCCTGTACTGGAAACACTGGATGATTGAGGGCTCTCCTGCAACTGGAGGCTTAGCTTAGTGTAAACATTACAGTTCTTGCTTAATTAGATTACTTCTAACACCCTTTTGAAAAAGAAAACAATTCATTTTTTTAAAAAAACCAATCTTTGGGTTGTATCCAGTGGTTGCATGAGTGAAAGGCAGCCCACACACCAGTCTTCCTTTTCCCCTGCAGCTCCCTGTAAAAAGCTAAAAAGCTCTCCAGAGGGCTGGGCAAACCTAATTGACCATACAGGGCTGCAGTAGAAGGGGGAATTTCCCAAAACCCAAAGGGGGAACCTTGGACTGATGACTCATATTGGGGAATGAATGGGTGCAGTACAACACTATTGGTTCTCGTGGACCTTTCAGTGATTTTCATTACCATCAATCCTGGTATACATCTGGACCATCTAGCTGGGTTGGGCTTAGAACCAAGTCAGAGTTCAACCTGGCCTTGACACTAACTGGGAATTCAGGTGGCAGTGGTGACTGGGAGCACTTTTTACCATTTTTGGCTTCTACACAAACTTTTACCCCACCTGGAGAGGATGAACCTTGCCGCAGTTATACATGCACTAGAGGCATCCAGGTTGGACAACTGTAATGTGCTCTATGTGTCTTGTCAAGATTCAGAATCGTCAACTGGTGCAAAATCCTCCACCCAAGTATTGGTGGAGGCTAGACGGTCAGAGAATGTGATACCCTTATTGTGCCAGGCGCACTGATTGCCAGTGGGTTTCCAAGCCCAATTAAAGTGGTGGTATTGAGCTTTAAACAATCACCAGAAATTAAGGCTTCCAAAATTTAAAATCAGTTTATACAGATATATTAAAACATTAAAACAGAGCCACTGATTATACAGAATAAAAACTGCGGAGTGAAAACTCCTTCAACAATTATTAAGACAATTATCTCTGTGTACTTAAAATAGAAGAAATTGATTTTTTGTATAAATTGATTTTAAATTTTAGAAGCCTTAACTTTCTGGTGATGGTGTATTGTTTTTTGGTTAAGGATAGCACTTTTTTGTCGTATTGAGCTTTAAAGCCATAAACAGTTTGGGACCACGTTACCTGAAAAATGACCTTCACCTATATCAGCCTTCTCGCATCTTTAAGTCAGCATGCTACTGATGCAACTGCCTGTGAGAACAATTAGGTTGGTGGGAACATGGAAGAGGGCCTTTTCAGTAGTGCTCCCACATTTGTTGAACTCTGTTCCACTGGAGGTACATCAGGCCTCATCACTGTATGCTTTTAAATAGGCCCTAGAGACCCATTTAAGGGCTCATGCTGGCACAACAGAGCTTTTCCCCTTTTTCCTCACTCCCAAAAATAATGCTCCAAAGAGTTTCCCGGCCCTTTGGAGCAGATTTTGAGGGATTTGGGGGGGGAATTGCCCCCTCCTGGTTCCACTGGTGGGCATCCTAGCGAATTAAATGCTTTAGAAATGAATGTCAGCTTGTGAGAGCATTGGAGCTGTGCATTAAAAAAAGGTGTAATATATAAATGTGTAATGCTGATATTGACACTTAGACTTCTTGATTTTCATCTTAACCACTGCCTCACTCTTGCAAAGTCTGCTGACTTCTGTGAAAGAATTTCAAAAATAACTGGAACTGGCAGTGCTTTGGTTAAAATTCTGTATAATTTTTGGCAAAGTAGCAGACCAATTATATTAATATTTCTTATTATCCATCTTGATAGTTAAGCCTCACTGAAAACAGTATTTGAGCAATTAGAAGATTTATTATTTATTTATTGCACAGGGCAGTCAGATCTCTTTTCAAGTCAAAGAAACATGTATAAGTACTACTTGTAGTGTGAGGTGCATACTTTTTTTCAGTCTAGCATAATTAAATCCCAAAAATGGCATGATAGTTTTAGAGGAGCTGCCTAACTATAGGTGATATAGTTCAGCCTACAGTGTGAAAATAACTACATATTGAATCATTTTTCAGCTTAACATTATTTATCCTTCTCTTTGGCCCCCTAACCCATTACTCATAAACACGTGTGACTGTTTGTGTGTAGTTAAAGTAGTTCCTCCTAAACCTTTTTCAAGTGCATCCCGCAGCAAGGCACTGGCTAAATACAAAACACTGGAAAAATCACTTAAGGCAAAGAAAAGTGTACATTTAAACAAAGAAGAAATTCCTGCTGCTGACAACCATGATGATACTGAGGGTAACAAATCTACTTTTTTCAGTGTGATTTTTTTTATTTAAAAAGTTGAAGCACACACTTTATTCTTAAGAATTATTTCTTCTGAATGAGCGCTGTTGGTTTTTACATCCAAGTTGATGATGGGCTCTATTTTCTGGATTATGTATGAATGTAGTTATTTGCATTATAATTTACCGACTATCCTAATTGTTAATCTTTCAACCAATTAATCGAATGTTCAACCCTTGGGGATACTTAGCTGTCAGATATGATCAGGGGCTGGCAGTATTGCAGTTTGCATGTACCGAGAGGCCACTGTGGGTGAATTTGCCTGCAGGGCTTCTTTGTTATTGCGGCAGCTGCCATTTTGAATAAATTTGGTGCAGCAAGTGCACACCGTAGGTTCTCATCATGTACAAACCTGGCGAAGGTGGGTTGCTGGGTGGTTGACAAGCTACCCGCAACCCTAAAACAGCCCATGGGTTCTGGGTAGCTTGTCAACCACACCAACAACCCATACTTGCCAGGTTTGCACATAATGAGAAGCTGCCGCTGCAGGGGCTTAGATCAACAACTTGGCACCTGTGGGCACTGCAACCCACTGTGGCTGATAATCCACAGTGGGCTGCGATGATCATGCAAACCAGGTCACTGTGGACTAACAGGATGTATGTTACCTTTTAGCAGTAATCTGGAAAGTGAAGTTGCCAGGTTAGTATGTTGATATACAACAGAGTCATGAGTTGTCCAGCAAAGATCAATAGCTGGGATCCAAAGAGCCCCATGTGCTTTGTGCATGAATTGGAGGGTGGGTATTAATTTCACTTTCATGTTACCATCCCTCATGTTGCTTTTTAAACATCCCAAGTAATATGTAAACTGTATTGACTGATGAAGTGCTTTTTGAGATCTTAATCACGTGGTAGACTTGTACTTAAACAAAATATTCATGTGTCCCAATATAGACTTTGATTTCAACATTTTCCATTTCTCTTCTTTGTTTTAAGGAATACCTGGCACAAGCGGTAGCTTTCTGAAGTCAAAACGGCTTTCTCATTCTATCGTGGAAGTAGATGAAGATCATGCAGAAGGCATTCAGTTCCAACAACCTAATGTCGTTTCTGTCTCTTTAAGTAGAGATAGCCTGGAAACCAATGGTAAAAGTAACTGGGACACTCCAGCTTTCCCTCCCTCCCCTATATTTTAGCTAATTAGTAACATATCACAGGGTGTGTTTATAGTGGGTTTTTAAAAAGTATTTATACTGAATGGGGTAAAAATACTGAACTGATCACTTCAAAGAAATATTATATATTTATTTTTACATTGGTGCCATAATTTAAAACACACTGGGATTGATCCAAAGATTGCAGTACAGTTCAGTCCTACTGAAATCATTATTTTAGGTTGTCTGAATTGCTGCCATTATACAATTACTCCAATCCAGCAGTTCACTCTGACCATAGACGTGCCATAAACGTGCCAGTTTATACACACAGCTCTCCTATTATCCCCGTTGGATTCCGTTGAGGGGACCAATCCACCCACCCATTCTTCTGTAGTCCTAGATTTACTTCCTCTATTGAAATAAATGGGAATATAAATCCTCTTGCAATTGATGTGTGCTTGTGAATCTCTGGTTTGGAATGAGTATGTGTAAGATCAAGTCATGCATTTGGTCTCTGCATTTTCTTATTTAAAACCGTGTTTGGACATTATTAGGTAGTCTTCCCCCGTAATTACCCTCTGATGAGAATGAATGCATATTAATTGATTATACCAGTTTATATTTTTTATATTGCTCTTTGTATTCGGATGCTTTTACAATTTAGATTCAGTTGTTGCTCTGGGGCCTAATGAGAATTGTTTGGTAGCTGGATTGGATACTTTGGAAGAACAAGAAGAAAAAAAGAAGTTCTTTGCTGACCTTGAGAAAGGAGCATCATCTACCATTGACTATTCAAGATTAAATAAGGAGCTGGACTCCAATGATTCTGAAGTATTGCAAACATTTCTACGGTAAAGGAAAAGAGATCAGCAGTGGTAGTAATGTCGGAACTCAAAAGTTTGGAAACAATCACAACAATTAGCTTTTTAAGCAGGACTTGAACTGCTCAGAGATTTTATTATGTTAAGTGGTATATAAGTATTGTCAGTAAATAAATACATTTTAAAACATCCCAAGTTTTTCTAACAATGAACCCTCAGTTATGTGCTCTGAGTAAATTATGCATATTAAAAATTCATACTATAGCAAATTTAAATCCATGACTGGTTGCAAAATGTGTGTTTTGCAACATTTTGCAACAGAGAGCCAGTGTGGTGTAGTGGTTAGAGTGTTGGACTGGCACTCGGGAGATCCGGATTCTGTTCCCCACTTGGCCATGAAACTCACTGGGTGGTTTTGGGCCAGTCACTGACACTCGGCTTAACTTACCTAACACAAACCTTGAAAATAGCTTCCTTCAGTGATGGCACGTACAGCAGGGCCTCTGATGGAGATCACAAATTATGGACAGGTTTATCCAAAAGAAGGCAGGCTTTCAGCTATCCTGGCCCCAAGCCATTTAGGGCTTTTTAAGTTAAAACCGGCACCTGGAATTGTGCTTGGAATCCAGTGTAGTTGCTTCAAGACTTGTGGGATATGGTCTCTAAAGCACATGCCAGAGAACAACCTGACAGCTACATTTTGTACTTTTGTAGTTTTTGAATACTTTTTGAAGGCACCCCCACATGGACTGTGTTACAGTAGTCCAAACATAAAGTAATGAAAGCATGGATCAGCTGTGGACAGATCAGCTTCCCCAGTTTATTCAATGATTGAATTAGACTCCCAGTATTTATCTGAAGAAAAACACCTAAGGTTTATTTTTTTAGGCCAAATTCAAGCAAGCCTTTATGATAAGATGTTTTCAGAGGATCCCTTTAATGGAAGGAACCTTGACACAACAAATGAAAAGGGAGTGTGTAGAATAACATATGCAAGCATTTTATCCAAAGTTATTTGTTGCTTGTGTTTAAAAATGGTGGACGAATGGTATGCTATGATAAAATCAACCTATGGATTTGAATGCTATTTATCCTTGAGGAAAGCATTCATGTTGCTTAGGATTCAGTAGTTTTAAGTAAACGCTATAATATAACTTTCAAGCCGTATCATTCTTATCTGTGGAGATGATGTTGTTGAAGAATTTACTTTAGATAATTATATGGAGTCTTCAGTACTAATTTTAAAAATGGTCTTCATACAGTTTTTGTTCTTTGTTTTTAGAAAAGTATGCTGTTAGTTGCCAGAACAGCAGAGCAGTCTTAACTATGAGCATTAGAAAATATCTTTTCAGTCCAATACTGAGTGAAGGATACTTTATCATAACTAATACTGTCATATGTTGTAGGAATCACCCAGAAATAAAACAGATGGTAGAAGGAAATGAAGATGAACCTAAGGATCATGAAAAATCTGGTAATGTACATCAGTGGCTTTGAGATAATTTGCTTTCTAGCCAACAGTTTAAGAAAAATGGTTAAGTTATGGAATTAATTGCCAAAGGATGTTGTCAATGCCAGTAGTTTTAATTGACAAATTCGACAAAGAAAGGTCACTCAATGGCTATAGGTCATGAGTGTTTAAAATGTAGTCTCCATACCTTGAGCCAGTAAGGCTATAGTTACTTGAGAGAGAGAAAAGGATATATTGTTGCCCACTGTTGGCGTCAGAGTTACGGACCAGATATACCTGTGGACTCATCCAGAAAGGTAGAGATACAGCCCAGTGGTACATGTAGCATCATGCCAGAACTGTTGAAAGTTTAATACAATTTTTCAGTACT
This sequence comes from Anniella stebbinsi, assembly GCA_029215795.1. Classification (NCBI taxonomy): domain Eukaryota; kingdom Metazoa; phylum Chordata; class Lepidosauria; order Squamata; family Anniellidae; genus Anniella; species Anniella stebbinsi. The sequence continues at coordinate 161,782,690 of JARDYH010000003.1, read as the reverse complement.
TGCTGCAGAATATCAGCATTTGCAGTACAGTGTGTATGCTTTGGAATGGTGCAGCATACTTTCAATGAATAACCATTTAAGTACTGCAGTTTATTGGCATGATCTAGTTTCTTTTCACTAGAAGGAGAGGCAAACAATTCTTCCTTCTCCTGGAACAATTCTGCTGCTTTTTGAACATGTGCAGTTTGCAGCCTTCTGAAGAAGGAGGTTGGAGGTGCATATTCATGAGTAGATCTGATAGGAGGATTCCAATTGTGGCTTGAACTAACATCTTCCCAACCATTTGATCTGATCCAAGGAAAGTTTATGTAGATCTTTGTACAGGAAGATGGTATTGCTGTTCCTGCCTATTCCTTATGAAGAATTAACATATGCGTTCATCTAAACACCCCAGGTGATTATAGTGAAGATTTTGAAGGCTCTGAATCTAATGAGGACAATAAAGTTGAACAAGCTGTCGTGTCAGAAGCTAATGTAAGCATTTTGGACAAATACAGCCATTTGATATTTTAAACATTAGTGGCAAGTAAATATTGTGATTTTGATGACACTTATATTCAAATAAGGACTTGTTCCGACACAGTGGTTGCATTCAAACAACACAATGGTCAATGGTGGAGTAATAATCAACTCGACAGTTGTTTATCTAGGGGATACTCCCACACAACATGATAATAATCAACCGTGGTGTGGATTAGGATCAGCGTTGAGTTGACTATTAGTCCATGCTGAGTTGACTCACTCTTCCCTCTCCCAGGGCCGTGCAGAGGTGGGGCCAGTTGGCCCAGGGCCCACAATCTGGGGGGGGGCACTCCCACTGGAAGGTCCCCCCTAGCTTACACTACTGCTTCCGTAGCGTAAGCGGCCCATTGAGAAGCGAGGAGCCCGCCTTGCGGAAACAGTGTAGAAGCCGTCCGTCGTGAATACCACGGTCAGACTACACGCTCCAGAGGGCCATGCCACATGCGGGGCGGGGATATAAGTGTCTTGAGGTGTTGTAGAACAAGTTGAATATGAAGGTGTTATGTAGAACGGACATATTGATGGGAATGCCCCCTTGGGCCGGCCATGTTGTCCTCCTTTTTTTAAATGGGGGGCACACACTTCCCATCAGGCCTGGGCATATTACCAGCTCTGCACAGCCCTGCCCTCTCCCTCTCTCCCCCCTCAGCCTTCCCGCTGGTATCCCATTAGCTATTGCTGCTGAGAATCTGTCCTGTCAGCTGGACTAGAGCGGCAGCCACTGCATTGACCACTCTTGCCTTGCGATTCTGTGGCTGAGGAAATAACCAATGGTTCCCTCCACACAACACGATAACCAGTGATGGTTCAAATAGCCAACTGTGCACAGTGTTGGTTATTTGCATTGGTTATTTCAGCCAAATAACCAACCTTTGGTTAAAAAGCTCCCTCTGCACAACACGATAACCCATGGTGGGTTAAATAATCAACCGTTGACTATTTAAACCACCATGGGTTAAGTTGCCTGAACCCAGTCTTAGAGTGCTGTCTTAAACATGTTTATTCAAAAGTAAGGCGCTCCATGTTCAATTGTCGCCTTAGCGAATGCATGCACAGTAAGCCCAACTATCCTGATTGTAAGAGAGTAGCGTGGCATGATGGATAAGGTTTATTGGTTAGCCTTGCTGCTGGGAACAGGAGCGGAAACGTTGTTTGTTTATAGCATTTCATAATCCACCATTTCAATCACATTTGAAACACTCATGGCGGTTTACAGTTCTTGGAATAACAAAGGGCAATGAAAACATCAAATATCCATGCCATGCAATACAATCTGGCAACAGCAGCTGATTTAAAAGAGAAAGAAGGGATGAGCAGATTAATGGTAGGGCATCTGCTCTGCATGCAGAAGGTCCCAGGTTCAATCCCAAGCATCTCCAGCTAGGGCTAGGAAAGAATCCTGCCTGAAACCCTGGAGAGCCGCAGCCTGTCCGTATAGGTAATGCTAGGCTAGATGGACCAAGGGTCTGACTCAGTATAAAGCAGTGTTAATGTCACCATATATTCTGGTAAGGTTATCTCCTCTCATTCTGAAAATTAATTCTTTGAAGAAAGTTTATTAACTAATTCAGGTATTTTGTCTTTTTTTTTCAAGCAAGGGGTTGTATCCAATGGTGTCCTTCTACCCGTGGAACAGACACTACTAGTGGGTTAAATTAACCCTCCCACCCCCAGCAGCACTCTACTTTGCTCTAGAAGATTGGGAGATCCTCTAGAGCAGATTTTGGGGGGGGGGGTGGAGGTGGGGACTGCACAGTGAAGGTGGGGAAAGGAAACTTTTGTTGCATGAGCAGAGGTCTGCCTGTGTAATATTGGTTTTAGACCATTACTTTGGCTGTTTTGTTCTAAGCTCAGAACTGCAATAGTAGTTTTCAGAAGTGTAAATCTGATTTAGTCTCACTTGTAATCTTGCACTTACATAAAGTTCCCTAGTGCATTCAGCTATGCAGCCATGCAGTTAACAGTGTAAACTCTTTCAAAAAAAGTTTCCTTTTTAGCAACTAAAATACATGCTTCTGAAGTCCATATATATTTATATGTGTTCTCTTAATGTTTTAGGAAGAAAAGACTGGCATGCTGGCTAAAGGTACAAAATTCAAAACATGTAGCAAAACATGTTATAAATGCAGCACACTTGATTTTTGCATAAAGCTTTGCTCTGCCCAAATTTTGCTAGAACATATTCAGAAATAATCCATAAACCTACATCTTTAAAAAGACTTCAGTGCTAGCTCTGAATGTGCTGACAAAACATGATTTAGAGATGCTTTGTGGTTAACTGTAGAAGTTTATTTCCTTTTATTCCATGGATGATGCTTGTTATTGGGCTTGGGCCATTTATACTTTCCCTTGGAATCAGTAATTTAACATTAAGTAATCAGTATTTATCATTTTTATTTATCTGCATTTTGTCTGGAAAGACTTCAGGAAAGTTTGGTGTCAAATGGTAATCGTTGTGACACAGACTGTTGTTTTTGGTTGAATCTGCCTAGGAGTCAGTTTGAGAAGGTAGTTCAAATGTGTAAATTATCTAGTGTAAGCAGTTTCCAGAAATATTCACTTTTCAGCTTTAAAAGAACTAAAACATCCAAGTACTGCCAGATACTTTATTATTAGATTTCAGTACAGCACCGATTTGTCTACAAGGCAAAGGCCACCTGCCCCATTACCATTCCAGCTTAATTTACTGACTGGGTTCGGATGATCATGCAGGGAGAAGCCATTGTGGTGTCTTCCTTTGCCTCTATGCATGCCGTTCATGCAACTACCATTTGCATAATCTCCCATGATGCAGTGCAAGTTGGCATGTCATGTGAACCCAGCACAGAGTGCAGCGGAGGCAGATTCATACCCACCCTACGATCCACGGCATGCAGTAGAGAGGTTGCAGGGTTGGTATGAAGTCACCCCTTTTGCACCACACACCAGGTTTGGACAACCCTGTATAATGGGGGATTATGCAAATGGCAGACACACATGCCCCCCCAATCATCCAAATACACCCACTATGAAAAATGTATTGCCCCATTATATACATGTTTACTTAGAAATGAGTCACCAGAATTCAGTGTGGCTTTCTTCCAAATAGGTAGGGATAATATTGCAGCTTTAGCCCTGAAAATTACACTGTCTTTTGGGGAAAACAAATCCAATCTAAACAGAACTAGAACCAATTACCTAATAATGAAGAGCCATAGTTATGGTTTATCCCCCAAACATGAAATAGTGAGTTTGGTATAATAATGAATTATATAAAGCTATTACCAATTTTGCTTCTCTACCATGTTTTTCATTTAATGCCTTTCTACCTTTGAAACATATTTCAGCTAGTCTAAAATATCTTAGTTGTAACTTTCAGTATTCAACGGGGTACTGTGCCCCCCGAGATTTGGTTCCGCAAACGGCCTCTTCTGCCAATGCCATTGCACAAGTGGAACCCGCTGCTTGAGCAGTGGAAATTTAATGCTATTGCATAAGCCCTGAAATGAGCAGAAATACTAGTTTTTGGATCGGGACAGGTCAGCAAAGCTCCTTTTTACGAGCCCCACTGACCTGCCCAATTCCAGAAACGGGCGTTCCAGTTGCTCTCGGAAGTATTGAATTTCCATTGTGCAAACAATGGATGCAGCTAGTGGAATGGAATTGGTGGGCCGCAGTGGAACTGACGGGAGCATAGCGCCCTTTTGGATACTGCCCATTAGCTGTGCATTTCATCCTAAACTTTTTTTCTAGGAAGAGCTGGGAGTGAGGTGGGATTATTTAGATTACTTTACAAGCAGCATTGTGGTTACTGGAAGAGCAGAGGGTCTGACATTGCATAGTCTTTAGATAGTCTATTTTATTTTATAGGCAATACAATCCTGTTAAGTTGCAGTATTCTCTAACCTCTTTTTTTCTTTTAGTTGTCCTTCTTGATTCCCAAGATTCAACTTTGGAGGCTCAAAAAGCCAATGAACAGCATGATGCAGCTGTGACAGAACATTACCTACTTCAAGTAGCCACAGCAGATGAAATGAACAGAACAGGTAAGCCTGCTTTTCGTTGACTACTGATTTCATCGTCTAACCATGCTGAAAATTCACTTCAGATTTATTCTTTGGTCATGGATTGTAATTCTTTAGGAGCTCATCCAACCAAAGCTAAGGTCTTAAAGTCCCATAGAGTTCTCTGGGAGAGAATCAAACATTTAAGTTCAAAGGGACTTGGAGGTTCTTAAGTGTAGCTGTATCACATCCTTATTGTTTAATACCTTCTCAAGATGTGTGAGCATGTAGACGAGTCCTAAGTGTTGAAATTCTAGTTCTGAATTGGAGAAGAAAAAGAGAAGTAAAAATGCAAGAATCATTTGCTTTGTTTTTGTTTGGTTTTCATTAGTTATTGAATTTTAGTTAATAGCTAAGGATGTGATCCACATTTTATTGTCATCCATGACACTCAGTTTTAATAGTTGTGAACTACAGCCTTACTATGCAATCCTAAATTTATTTACTGGGAAGTAAGTCTTCCTGAACTTGGTGAGATTTGGTCTCAAGTAAATTTGCATAGGATTGTGACTTATAACTGCTCCCACTTATCTGTGACAAGCGCTATTGAACTCAATGTGTAGGATTGCACTGTTAGTCTCTTACATTACTGGTAATATTAATTTACTGGATTGTTACTCTTGAATTGATATTTCAGGTTATTACAGCTTGATTGACTTTTTCATCTCTCCCTCCTCAGGTATTTCCTGTGGGCAAACAAATAGTGATATTGAAGCTTTGCATCAAGCTTATTGCCACATTGAGCAGTTAGGAGATACTGATGAGCAAAAAATTCATGCTGATAAAATGGAAACTGCAGAGAACTTGATCAAAGATGCTTCACAGGATAAAGAAGACTGTCCCAAAAACTCCTCTGCTACGGATTCTGGTAAATTCAGAAATATCCCAATATTTGGTTGATAATGCATATTTCAATAAAAGATACATTTTAACCTCTGAATAGAACCAAAAAGAAGACATAAACACCAGTATTTCCACTACTATTGGTTGTATTGCAATATTGCTGATGACCCCATTCATTTGCACCACTTCTGGAATTGTGTAGTTGAAACTAATTGCATGAGTATTTCTCACCTGATGATTATCCAGCTGGGAAGGATAGCAGGCAATGACTGAGTGGGAGAAATTCAGGTGACTGGCCCTGCCAAGGGGATTCCATTATGCATACACAAGCTGAGGGTGCATGTGAATACAATCAGTGATTCCTTTTCTTAAATGTTAACTTTATACTGTTTTTAGAGAAGATCATCTCTGTCATAGAATCTACTAAGTTCTATGAAATCCTGAAAAATCTCAGTTTAGTTTCTAACAAGAGTGGGTGACTTGTTCTCATTGTTCCTGGCTAAAACCTTGTTCTAATAGTAGAATGTGAGACATTTACAAAATTCTACATCCCTTTATCTTTTATACCCTCCTAGCAAAGGAAACGAAAACATGAGAATATATATCTTTAGCCTTTTTCTCAAGAAAGATATTCCAAACATTTCTATATTAACATTCTCAAGGTAGGAAATGAAGTCTATTTGTAAAGTATGTAAGGAATTCTGATTTATCAGTCTTTCAGAAACAGGCCCAAACTTGTACTGGTGATCTGGAGATGGAGATTTTAAAGTTCCTCTGGATTCTCTTTGTCCTGGTTCACATGTAATGGCAACCCCGAGTATGGGTTGAGTATGGGTTGTGGTTGAATTGTGGTTGAATTGTGGGTTGTCGTTACATACGAACTCTGCAGTATGGTTTAACTATGGGTTGTTAACCATCAACCATCCAGGAAGAGAACCCATGGTTTTTAATTGGGTTGTGAACTCTAGTGGTTGTTAACCACTAACAACCCATAGTTAAACCATAGTGCAGAGTTTGTACATAACAACAACCTACAAATCAGTACAATTCACGATTCAACGACAACCCATACTCAACTAGTATTCTGGTTGTCATTACATGTGAACCAGGTCTTGCAGTTGTTCCTTAACCCTTCCTCCTGCATCTCCATCTCCAGCACTCAGTCCTCCTGTTTGGTAGGATGCAACTGCATTATTACCAATCCACAGGTCAGTTAAATATGGAAGCACGCTGTTGCACAGGCCAGCATAATTGCTGCTGCAGTCTGTCTTGCAGCATATACATGGCTTCAGGACCATTGTCTAGGCCAGGCTAAAGGATACCATCATTGCTTATAAAACTAGTTTGTCCGATGATTGCTTGTCCTGCTATCCAGTAAAAAGATATATCTTAGAGAATTGGCCTAAATATTAAATACTAAAACTGTAGAGAAATAAAAGCTTTGAAAAGTGAGGATTCAGTGGTTTGGTTATAGTCCTGAGAGGAGAGATCAGACACCCTATAACTGGAGACTACCTGTAATGAGAATTTTACAGGCATACTGAACAAAAAAGACCAAGGGCACAATCCTATGCATGTTTAGACACAAAACAGTCCTACAACTTCAAGCATGCCTCAGCCAACCATGCTGGTTGGCTGAGGCTGGGAGCTGTAGGACTTTGTTCTGTCTAAACATGTATCGGATTACTCCCTGCATCAGTGGGTACATTTTATTTGAAAGCCTTTTGCCATTGTGCATTGATCTAGAATGTTGTCATTTTCTTTACTTAGATCTGCCCACCATCGAAGAACTGATGAAACCTATCAGAGCAGATTCATCTTTTGCTAGAGGCTACGACCTGGAACCTGCAAGGTATTTCTTCATTAATTACTTCTAAAAAATACTAGGTTTAGCCAATGAATCATTTCATGTCCTTCATTTCTGATCCCACTCCCTATCCTTGTCCAAAGGATTTGGTAGTCTGTCTTCGTCGGCAGTTTGTGTTGTGCAGTTTGGAGAGAGTCGTGAAAGATGGTCTGGAAACTTTGAAGATGGCCCAGTTGGGGTTGAAGGCAAAGGGGGGGGCAGCGTGAAAGACAGAGGGGGGGGCAAAATACCACAATTTTCTCCTTATTGTAGCTTAAATCTCGTATTGCCAGTAACAAAGCTTTAGCAGTTGCATTTAAACCTTTTAGAATGGGGGAAATGCTATGCAAAAACTGGGGAAACCATCAAACGTTTGGCAGTAGGTGGGAAGGGGGTGGGGCTGAGGAAAATGGGTGGGGCCATCTGGGTAGCCCAGGAGGGCTGGACTTGGCCTAAGGGCCTGAGGTTCCCCACCCCATTATTTTTAGTTTATTTTTCCCATTATTTATACACATGAAACTCCATTTGTGATATGAACCTCACTGTAAACACTTTCCTTTATTTTACATTCCAAAACAAAGCTGGTTGGTTTTTTTAAAAATGAAATGAAAATACAGGGGCCATTTCCAGCTCATCTCTTTGCACTAATACTAGGGTACTAGGGTCTCCACCCTAGTTCTGTTCTGTTTCTTTTTTACTATACTGCAGTTCAACTGTCTGGCATTATTCCCTGATTGGCATTGGGTTTTACATTAAGGAGCTTTTAGAGAAAATAGAGAACATGAAGCTGTCCCTATCCCACTTCATCAAGTATAAGGGGCTGCTTTTTAGCTGTCTCTGCACAGTCTGCTGTTTCTGCCTTGATTGCTTCAAGCCCATCCTGCAGGATCAAGCCATCCATTGAATGTACTCCATTAATAGTTATGTAACAGTAATATGCAAACTAGTATCAAATGCATATAGTCTTTTGATGTCATATCATCTGTGTGAGAGAGTAAGGAAAGAGCAGGTCCAACTATGTATGTCTTCCCCCCCCCCCTCTCTTCCTGTAGTTCTGTGAAAGTCACAAACAACAACACAAATGAATTAGTGGACCATTTACCATTTAAAAAGTACCAGAATGATATTTCTCTGGAAAAGCAAAACACTGGGGGTGTCTTGGATCATCGTGGTGAGCAAGACAGTGTTTCTGTTCAGCCAGTTGCACAGGAAGGTAGTCCTCAGCAAAGGGCTGGCAAAGACAAACTGACTGATAAAACTAAACATGATACTTTGAGACAAAATACTCCCACAAATTCTTCAGCATTGCATCAAGGCAACAAACCCAACCAGGTAAGCAGCATCTGGATGTTTAATTTAAATTATGCAAGTATAAAGATTAACTGTGTACAGAAGATATGATGATCTGTTGCTCTTTTCGCATTGTCCTAAGAATCCATAGACTTAAATATTAGAGACTTAAGAGCTAGATATAATTATACTTTTCAAGACAGTCTTTACATGCCATGTATTATTAGTGACTACCTGCTCTAGTTCAGGTGTGGCATTTGTTACATGCAAACTATTTTACAATTCTGAACAGTAAGGTGCATTGAAAAATAATTAGTTTTATGTATGTCTCTCAACCCCAGTTGCTGGGAAACCTGATTAGGAGGACCCTATTTCACTCCTGTCCTGCTCTTATACTTCCCGTAGGCTTCTGGATGGCCGCTGTTGGAATAGACAGGTCTTTGGTCTGATCCAGCACGGGTCGTATGTTTTGTGGTGCAATATGTTCTGGATCCTGCTTTGTCCTTAAATCACTAATCTACCTACTTTCCCTCATGGGCTTTCAACTGGCACGGTGTTAGAGCATGTTGGTTGATGTGCTTCATTTTGAAACAGACATTATTATTTCTTAGGTATGTGATTATTTGGATGATCTAGAGTTATCTAGAGTTTATTTTCCCATTGTGTATAAATATAAAACTTCAGTTGTGACATTCACCTCCCTGTAAATACTTGCCTTTATTTTACATTCCAAAACCAAGCTGGTTGATAAAAAACACACACCATAATGTCGTCCACAGATACGTCAGCCCAACACCTGGAATAAAGAGGGTTTAAATTCAGTGCTGAATAAACCAGTAATATATAAGAATTCTAAAAATACAGTTGCTATACATCGAAAGAAGTCTCTGGGTGGACCTCACAGCTCTGTTAGAAGTTCTGGGTATGGAAAATCCAATTCTTCATTAAAGCAGTTTTCCACTGTTAATGAAAAGTCAGTAAAAGAAAGCATCAAAAAGCCAATTGTGAAAGCCAAATCTCCTCCAAGGCAAAAAGGTAATTGATTTTTAATGCAAATGTGTTTATTTTAATGAAGGAATAATAATTGTGTGTAGGATTCCTCAAAATTATTACATTACTGGGCCTGTTCAGATGACACTTCAGCCTCTGTAGTTAGTGACACTGTGGTTCTTTGGGGTTAGCACTAACCACAAGCCATACTGTTGCACACCACACTTTAAGCCAGGGTTAGAGCCACTAAACTTGCTGCAGACAGTCCGACTATGGTTAGTGAGTAAGCTGGGTTTAGCAAAACGCATTGTGCAAGACGCCTTAAATCCTGCTGCTTAACCAAAAGCCTTAACCAGCAGGGTTTAATGTGTCTTCTGAACAGGCCCAAATGTGTTCTACATCTTGCAAGAGAACAATACTATTTAAAAACATGAAACCTTTAGATGTAGAATCAAGTTTTTGGTGTCAATGTGTAATAGACTGACCAGAGCTCAACACAGAAGTGTGACTCATACAAGGGATTTCAACCTCTTTAAAGCAAGACCAGTGTTTAACTAGATAACTGTGAACATTATATAGCCCTTGAAGTTTGTCAAAATGTATTCCATAAACTATTGAAGATTTTCAGGGAAATCTCTCTGATCTCAAGTCCTTAGAATCATTGTAGGTGGTGGGTAAGAGAGCTAGATTTGGATATATGGGAGATCATAGTTCAATGACGGACTTAATTCTGTGACCTTAAGCTCACCCAAAGGGAAAATTCTATCAGGGTCTGTGTCCTTCCTCTGATTTCCACTGTGAAGTGCTGTTGTGCATATTGTCTGAACTAGTTTTGAACAATGTGCTGAGGGGGGAGGGGGGGAGGATTCCAAAAAAGAAAGGGCTCTACTTTGTGCTCAAAGCAGATTTCATGGATATATCTGGATATGAAAGCAGAGAGATAAGAGGAGTAGGGTGAGGCTGTATACAGATTGCCAGACACATGGGCATTGTTTGAACATGCAATTACTTACATGACTAATGTTTGTTTACAGTGGATCTTGTCCTGAGAACTCTTAAGAATGTTCCTTGCAGTTTTAAATGTGTAGGGAGATAATGGGCTATAGAGAATAGGATAGTGACCTGTTGAAAGAGATTTGGTCTTATCGTAGAGCTACTTCTTTAGCTTGTATCCAGCTGATCTTTTAACTAGGAATGCAAGGACAGTAATAGCAATAGCTCTTTTTTGTTACATTCATTACTCACAAAAGTATAAGGTTTCTATATACATTTTGTACAATGCTTAAAGCTAGTGTTTTTAAAATACAACACCCAGTAATTATTATTATTTTCCTATCAAAGAAACATCTGGAACTAAGATAATACAGGCAACAAATGATCCAGTTCCCACAAAGAGAAATTACTGTGCTACACCTGAGCAGTCATCTGCAAGTAGTCTTCAGCAGCAAGTTAAAGATTGCATCCTGACCCATAATGTAAGCCACAGAGTCACGGCTTTGAGATTGCCTTTTTTTTTAAAGGTGGGGGTGCTAGAGAAAGTCGCACAGCAACAGGTGCATGCATTTGCAGACTATTGTGAAACCCTACTGTCCTGGGCTGTCTTGATGTTACCCAAGTAATCTAACCTCTGAGATGAGAAAGTAGAATGTGCACAGAAATTGATGCTCCTTTGTCTGGTGTAGTCTGTGGACGGATTTACATTGAGACCACAATGTAATGCCAAACATTACACAAAAAGTACATGCATGCATTTGGTGTTTCGTTGTATTCCAGAAGCATCCTACCTTCCCTTTCAATTCAATAGAGTGGTTTCCATTGCAGGGAGCCAGTACTGCTGCTATTTAAAATTGCACAGGGTTGGAACCAGAGAACCGGGAGTGGGGTTCTGCTCATGGAACATGTCCATGTACAGAATGGGGAGAAGTGATTTTTCGCCAGTTCCCTCTGTGCCACCCAAACTCTGATCTAGGGAAGGGTGGGGGACTTTCCAGAACAACATGAGAGCTCATGCAGGAGGCTGCATAGAAAGGGGCTGTTAGCAAAAAATAAAAAAAATCCACCTCCCCCCTTTTATTTGAGGAAGCACTCCTGTTTGTGGAAGAGCTATAATACTGGATCCAACCTAAAGCAATATTGTTTTATTTCACTTTATATCCTGCTCTTTAGAGCAGCTTACCTGGGGCTCCAGTGATTTCCCCACCTATGGATCCAGATCACTTTCAACAATGTTACTGTTTTGGATGCTCCCAAACCATTGACTAGGCATAGTGCATTTTATGCATGGTTCTAATGTGCCCACATGAAGTTTCCTCCATGTTGCCAATGCCACGTGACATCTTATTTACATGGAAAATTGATATCAATAATGTTTAGTAGTTCCTATCTAAACTTTAAAATACTGAATGAAATGTTTTGTGTGAAAGTTAATTACTTGAATATATTAAAACCTCCAATTTGTACTACAGAACTGAAAGAAAATGGTCAATTAATCTTGGTTCTTTGATCTATCTGAATATGGGTTTTCCCCCCTCATCTCGTCAGGTTACTTCATATTCTCCTTCCCAAAGTAGTGGAAGGGAGCTTTATTTACTCAAAAGAGTTCAGGAAGCTGAGGAAAAATTGGATGCAGCCCATGATTTGATTCAGCATCTAAAAGCCTCGTCTTTGCAAAAGGAGAAGGAAATGGAGACAAATATCCTGGAAATGAAAATGCAACAAGATAAATACCTTTTTCAGCTAAACCAAGAAAATTATGTTCTTCAAACACAGGTACTAGTTATATCCTTTCCCTGTTCCATAAAATAAATCATCTATTTTGATACTGCCCACTAAGCAAACCATTTATTCTGTCATTTTAATTTCTGATGAAATCAAATTGTGAAGCATTTCATGCAATATATAGTTATTCACAGCAGGAGCTACTCAGAAGATGTGGCCCTTTGCTTTTAGAATAAGGATAGTATGGCTCATAACCAGTCAAGTTGCTTTTTTCCACTGTTATCTGTCTTGGTATATTACATGTAAGAATATATAATATTAGCCAGAGATAAGTAATCTGTGGTACGTGGGGTTTTTTCCCCATGTACAGTTTTCATAAAATGGGATAAACTAGCATATGACATCCTTGTGGGAGGGTGAGAATGCAAATCTGATTATTAAAGTTAATAACATCCAATTAAATATAGAAGCACCTTTTTGATAAGGCCTCTTTCTGCTTGGCAACTTTATAAGGTACACTTTATTTACAGTGCATGTTTTTTCTTAGCTAAATAACAGAGAGGAACTGAACAAAGGAACAAAGTGGTCACAAATTTCAGGAGGAATTCCAGATGATGGAGAAATGTTGAAAGAAATCCAAAAAGAAGTCCAAAATCAAGAGACCCTTCTTCAAGGGTATCAACAGGTAGAGATTTTTTAATAGACTGACTAAGTAAAGCATATAACTTATTGAAACAACAACTTTAAAACCTAAAAGTAATGGCAAATGCCCCATTCCTATTGATTTTGTGTTCATTGGAAGAAACAAATATATTGGCTTAACTCTAATGTCACATGAGTGGATTTCCATTCACACAACGATACTTCCCTTTGGTCTTCTCTCACTTGCAGCCCCCCAATCTTATCCAGAGAGTCCCCCAACTCTCCAAAGCAGATTGGGGTGGATTGCAGTGGGGAGGAGAAATCCGTTCTGCCATCCATTTATGTTCCACTGGTGGATGGCCAGCATTGGATCCAACCCAGTAAAGCTGCTAGTTTCAGGATTTCATCAAACACTTCTTCACTGCATAAAATACCTTGGAGACAGTGGGTTCAGAACATAATAGGCTGGTGGGTGGATTGTCATTGAACTGTGGTGGTTGTTGAAATGTGGGTTATTGTGTTGTCTGAACCCAGCCAGTCTAATAAATCATGGTTTGTTAGTCACAAACAGCCCACACTTTACAACCCAGCAACAAAACATGGTTCCCTTCATAGGTTGTTCATGGTTAACAAACTATGGTTTGCTAGTGCAGCTGGATTCAGACAATATAATAACCCTTGGTTCAACAACAACCCACAGTCAAACCATACTGTGAATGTTGTGTTGTCAGTGGCTGGATTCACATGATCGGGGAAAACCATGCAGTATGGGTTGTTTCCCACTTTCCTGCCTGAAATTTGTGTGATTATATTAAGTTAATTACCCGGTTATTAACCATGTTCAGTTGCTGTGTCATCTGAACCCGCTGCATGGCGGGGATGGCTTCCAACTCACCCCACAACCAATGGCATGTAGTAGGGATTGTGGGATGGGTTAGAAGCCACCTCCGCCACACCACACTCACACAGCAACCAATCAAGTAATTAAGCAAATGCCAGGTGCATGAGCAGCACACATGGGGGTGGGGGAAACAACCTACACTGCATGTTTTTTCTGCAATCGTGAACCTGGCCAGTGGGTCAGTTCACATGACCAAAATAAGTCACTATGGCTTATTTAAATCATGTTGCATGCCGGGTGCGATTTGAATAATCTCTGCCCAAGCACAGCTTGTTGTGTCATCTGAACCCAGGTGTCTTATTGGAGGAGGAAACAACTCTCCAATAACTGTATAACAACCCATGGCTTATTGGAGGTTGTTTGCCCCTCCAGCAAGCCATGCCATCTGGGTTTGGACAAGACAACAAGCCGCACCCAGGCAGTGATTATTCAAATTGCACCCAGCATGCACAACAATTTCAATAAGTCACTGTGGCTTATTTTGATCAGTCGATCCAGGTCAGTGCATAGACTGAGGGCCATGCATTGGTTGAAGTATTTTGCCATCGCAGAGTAATAGCTAACCTCTGGCATTTGTAAAGTGCAGTTCTGATGCAAGTCTTCCTGCATGAATATATCATAATTAAGTACAATAATTATTGATCTTAAGGAAAATGAAAGATTATATAAGCAAGTGAAAGACCTACAGCTGAACAACAAGAAAAACGAGGAAAATATGTTTAAAGAAAACCAGCGTTTGATGACCGAATTGACATCTTTAAGGTGAGTTTACTGGAACTTCAATTAAAAAACTATGGTGACTGAATAGGTCTTAATACATAAAGCAGAAATAAAAAGAAAGCTGCCCTCTTACATGTGAATAAGCCCCATTTGACGTAGTGGGACTTATTTCCCGGTATGTTTGCATTGGGATGCATTGTATATCACATTAATGTTTAGTTGGAAGGAGTTAAGTATGTACATACCTCTCCCATTGAAATCAGTGGGCTTAATCATGCTTAAGTTTGGCTGGATCACAGCCTCTGTTTTATTGTAGGTGACAGATGTAAGAATTGCACCCCAAATACTACCTCAGTTTTAATATTGTTAAGTGGATAACAATCTCTTGGTGGATTTGTGATTTCAAGTTAATGCCATAAGGAGAAATGTTGCAGGCAGAATCCACCTGAACCCTTAGTTATTTTTCTGCACAAGATAATTTGGATAACTTTGGTCTAAATTGCAAGGCAGAATATTTTATGAAGTCTGTGAATAAGCAAGAAAATGAAAAAGACCTGGATCACCTGTTGATTTCAGCTTATTCAAATTGAAGTTTGTTCTTGGAAATAGAGGCCATTCAAGAAATCCCACTGTAGAGGTTCAGTAATACACATTTTGGTGGAAGAGGTACCACATAAGCAAAACATTCTGTGGATGCTGTCTGTCCTTTGCAAAGGGTTAGCACTGGAATTGGGGCCAGAAAGGGATATGGATTTGTGGAATAATGGTCGGAGTGGAACCACTGTGTGTGTCTTTTGTGAAGCACAAAGTTTCAGGCAAAATTACTACTCTTTCCCCCTTCCCTCCATTCTTTTAATTTAAATCAGAGAACAAGTGGATAAAAACAATATTTTATCACGTGGAGTGCAGAATGCTGAACCAGCTAGCAATCAGAGTTTCACGGACTTGCTTTTAGAACTTCGAGCAGCCAAGGTAAATGCCTTTGCTATTCCCGTAGACTACTTTGCTGAAATACTCACCTCTTTAAAAACTAAAAATATTGCCGGCACAATTTTGACTTCTCTTCGTGCATACATCAGGTTTAAGCCCTCAATGGCTTGGGAGCCAGGTTATCTGAAGGAATGTCTCCTCTCATCTCCACCTGCCAACTCTCAGTGCCACTTGCTTATGGCTGGACAAACATTTTTCAGTGTTCCCCATCTCAGCAATTGTCCAGCTTCTCCACCTTCACTAGGCCTTTTATCCATCCATTTTCTTGCTCAATTTAAGTTAATATACTTTCACATCTAGGCCCCCTTTTGTAGGCACTTCCCTCCCTTCATTTGTTGGGGGCACCGGAAGGAGGGCATGACATGTGATAAGTAAAATTGTTGTGACTTGTTTGGGTCCATACAATGCACAGCATATTCATTTGAACTTTGGTTTCCTGCTGCTGAACTGAACACTGTATGTATGTATGTATTTATTAAAACATTGTATCCCTGCGCTGGCACTGTTGAGGCGGGTGGTTGAACTGACAAACCTTCACCACTTTGGGCAGTAGTGCAGGCTGGTTACTAGGTACGGATAATATTTCCCCGTGCTGTGTCCCCGATACAATAGATGGGTGCATGGAAATCTCTCACTCCATCCAGGTACCTGTCATGTTCAGTTCAAAATTCCTAACAGCTTGTATCCTCTTGGCTTTTTTTTTTTTTGTATCCCTTTGTTGTCTTTTTTGGGCGTGGGCTGAAGTCTATAGAGACCAATTTGCTTGAAGAGAGAAAGCGTCTAAAACAAGATAAACAAGCCCTTGAAGTTGATCTGGGGCAAGTGAAGAAGGAGCGAGATTTGGCAAGAGCCCAGATTGCTTCCACTTCAGGTAAAGCACTACTTTGAAGAGGCTATTACTCTGTGTAATAATAAGTTCATTACTTTTCCCTGGTATTTCACTTAAATCTGCGTTCCCATTAACCTTGCCTTGTGCTTGTGACAGAGAAGCCTTCTTATGAACAGTGCATGCACCAGAGAAGTCTGAGGGGATCATAAGATAAGGTCAGGGGAGGGGAGAGAATTAGAGCCCCACGTTCTACATCGGCAGCTGCCCTTCATCCTCCACTTTCCCTTCCAAGAACATATGAGGGGCACTTGCTTATGTGCTCTCCCGTGTATGGGTGTGCGATGATCACACGAATAAAGCTTCCATATCATTTGTAATCATAGGAAGCTGCCTTATTCCAGGTGAGACCATCTAGCCCAGAAGTGGGGAACCTCTTTCAGTCCAGGGGCCAAATTCAACTTCAGAGAAGCTCTCAGGCGCTGCATTCTACTGATGGGAGAGGGTAAAATACAAAAATTGCAGCATATTGCAACCTAATCTGCTAGTCACTAAGCCTTAAGAGAAGAATTTCAACCTTTTAGAATGGGGAAAAACCTGCACAAAATCCAGGAAACAAACAAGCAATTGGTGGTTGGGAGAAAGGGGTCGAACCAAGAAAAGGAGGTGTGACCCCTGATCTAGCCCAATATTGGCTAATCTGACTGATGGTATTTCTCCATGGTCTCAGTCAGAGGTCTTTTCCGTCCCCTACTGCCTGATCTTTTTAACCATTTACTTTATTTATTTATTTACATTTTTATACTACTCAATAGCCAGGGATCTCTGGGCAGTTCACATTAAAACCATAAAATACAACAGATCAAACATAATATAAAACTTTAGAAGTACCACATAAAACCAAAAAAAAAAAAAAACCAGCAGCACTTACAACACAGGGAAAGCCTGTGTGAAAAGCTGTGTTTTCAGAAGGCGTTTGAAGGATGTTACATTTTCCACCTCCTGAACCACACAAGGGAGGGTTTTCCAGAGAGTGGGTGCCACTACAGAGAAGACCCGCTGTCGAGGTTCTTCATGCCGACATTCCATTCATTTTGGAATGACCAGCAAGAGCTCCTCTGAAGATCTTAAATGTCTTCTGGTAATGGACATAAGGACAGCCATGCTGGATCAAATCAAGGATCCAGCTAGTCCAGCATTCTATTTACAGAGTGGCCAACCATCTGCCCAACGGAAAACAACAAGCAGGATATGAGTGCAGCAGCAGCATCCTGGAAAGAGGGAAGGAAGGAACACCACTACTCTAAAAAGAACTAACCGCCCTCACACCCACCACAAAAGGCTCTAATTGTTATTGCTGTGCAAGCTTAGGCTTTGGAATTCTGAAGCATTGGTGGCCATTTTACAGAGAATCCACCATTTCATGCACAACCCTAATGTCCACTGAAGAAAGGTCCTACAACTCCCAGTATACTTTGCTAAGGAGGGATAAACTTATCGGGATTCTGGGAGTGCCTGTCGCTCCCAGACCCCAGTAAGTCTGTCCGTCCCTAGCAAAGCATGCTGAGAGTTTATTTATTTATTTATTTTATTCCATTTATATACCGCCCCATAGCCGAAGCTCTCTGGGCGGTTTACAAAAATTAAAAACATTGACCAATTAAAACACCAATATACAAAATTTAAAAGCATAAAGCATAAAAACAAGTTAAAATTACAATGGCATTATTAAGAGGATTTAAGAGCAATCCTAATGGAGGGAAAGAAACTGAGGTGGAGAAGCAAGCAGGAGGAAGGGGGCACGTCCTCTTTGATTTGGCCTTTTCTTGCTGTTCCCCCTCCCAAAGTATTTCCCTCCCAATGCGATGATGGAAATAAACTATGCCAATGTAAGAGATGGGGCAGTTTCATCCAATTCTAGGGACATGTCAGGGGAATGGGGGAGCTTGGTGTTCTATAAACACCCTCTCCAAGCTTACCTCCTTTTTGTTCTCCCTGACATTTGAGTTCTGACAGAGAAGCAATGGCTCTTGCAGCAACAACTAGGAGGCTTGCAAGTTCAGATCTCTTTCTACAGGGGTAGATCTTGCTCTCTCCATCCTCAGAGTGGAAGATCCAAAAAATCCTAAAGCCCCTGAGATCCTTCTTTTTTTTTTTTTTTTTTGTAAATAATTTTATTATTTTCAACATAATGATAACATAAAATACATACATAACCCTTGACAATCCCCCCCCCGTGTACCCCCCCACCATGAGACCTTCTCTTAACCTCTTATTCTATCCAGAAGTTTATCGACTCTTTTGAAGGTGTTTGTCCCTTCCCCGATCTTAATACATATTCCAAAAGGGGTCTCCATATTTCCCCAAAATCATTTTTACCGGACATTCCCCTTTTCAATTTCATTTTACAAGTTAGCATATCATTCAAAGCCATATCCCATATTTCTTTATACCATTCTTCTATTGTATAGCTTCCTTGTCCTTTCCAATTTTTTGCAATCATTAGTCTAACAGGAGTCAGGAGGTTGTTTATCAATTCCCTCTTGTTTTTGTCCTCTTCCCCTCTATCCCATATTGCTAGTAGAGCGAGCTTCGGGTCTAATTCCACTTTACTTCCAATTATTTCACTTATTTCTTTAAATACCCTTTTCCAAAATTTTTGTACATATTCACAGCTCCACCACATATGGTAATAAGTTCCAACCTCCTGGCATCCTCTCCAACACTTTTTAGATATTTTTTTATCAATCTGGTGAAATCTAACCGGAGTTAGATACCATCTCCACAATACCTTATAAAAATTCTCCTTAATTCTGATCGATAACAATTTTAACATTCTTGCGTTCCACAACCTCTCCCAGTTATAATCCTTAATTTCTCCATTTACGTCTTCTTCCCAAGCCTTTTTTATTACTTTAAGTGAATTTTGAAATTCTTCCTCTATCAATAATTTATATATCTCACTAGTCAACCCTTTCTTAATTTCCTTTCCTTCTTTCCTGCCTTTTGACTCTACTAATTCTTCAAATCTTGTATTGTTTCTACACTTTTTATTTTTCAATTTCCATTCCTGAGTCCATTTCCCTAGTTGTATACATTTAAACCATGCAAATTTATGACCTATCAATAGCTCTTTAATTTGTTCATTATCCTTCATATTTTCCATCCACTTCCTTAACTTGATTATTTCCTTATCTTTCAATCTCGCTTCAATCTCCACTTTTAACACTCTTGGGAAATTCTCCACTACTACCACTGGGGCAAGTGGTGAATCTCCTGGTATCAACTTCCCCCTAAATTTCTCCCAGATCTCCACTATATTTACCAACAAAGGGTTGTCCAGTCCCTTTAATTCTTTCTTTTGAATTTTCTTAAAGAAAATATTTTTCAATTTATAATCTATTTCCCCAGTTTGCGTCTCCAACCACTCCAGATCTTCCTCCCCTAGAATACAGCTTATAACATACCTTAACTGATTAGCTATATAATAGTACTTAATATTTGGAAGCCCTAAACCTCCCTTCTTTTGAGCCTTATACCATAACCCTTTATTAATCCTGGCTTTCTTATCCCCATTACAATATGCATTGATTATATTTTGCCAACTTTTCAGCTCTACATCTGATATTTTAATTGGTAACATTCTAAACAAAAAATTAATCTTAGGTAAAATCTTCATTTTAATAATTGCTATTCTACCAAACCAAGAATGTTTTAATTTCTTATATACTTCTAATTTCTCCCCTACTTGTTTTTTTAAAGCTACCAAATTAAGTTCCTCAAGCCTATCTAAATCTCTATCAATGTTAATACCTAAATAACGTACTATGTTTTTAAGTCTAAGACCCAACTTATCCTTACCTTCTTCCAACTCTTCCTTATTATAATTAAATAACATCATTTCTGACTTCCCCCAATTTACTTTTAATCCCGTGATTTCTCCAAATTCTCTTAAATGTTTCTTAATCACCTCAGCACTCCCTAGGGGATCTTCTACCGTCAATAAGGTATCGTCCGCAAACATATTCATTTTAATCTTCTCCTTTCTTCCTATCCCCTTCACTCTTTCATCTTCCCTTATTACATTTGCCAAAATTTCTATTACTATTGCAAATAGGATCGGTGAAAGAGGACATCCCTGTCTAGTTCCTCGGGCTAGTGTAATCTGTTGTGTTAACCCATCATTAACCAATATTTCCGCTTTATTATTTTTATACAACTTATCCATCACTCCCATAAAACAATCTCCAAACCCAAATGTTTTTAATATTGTTTTAAGTGCTGGCCATTCCACACAATCAAAGGCTTTGAATATATCCAATGCTAGCAGACCTGCTTTTAAATTCCTTTTTTTTATGATACTAATTATATTTAATGCTCTTCCCATTAAATTAGGCATTTGCCTACCCGGGATAAATCCACACTGATCTTTTTTAATATATTTACTAATAAATGTGGCCATTCTTTTTGCCAATATTGCTGTAAAAATCTTTGAATCTTGATTTATTAAGGAAATTGGTCTATATGATGCGGGATCCGTTAAATCCTTACCTGGTTTCGGAATTAATATAATCAGGGAATGTTCCCATGATGGCGGAGTCTTCCCCCCTTCTATTATAGTATTAAATAATTTCTTTAATCTTGGTACTAAAATTCCTTTAAAAAGCTTATAATACTCCGACCCCAAACCATCCAACCCCGGTGATTTTCCTCCTTTTAATTTATCAATAACTCCCTCTATCTCTTTTTCCGTAACTAAACCTTCCATATAATCCCTGTCCTGTTCCTGCAATTTTATTTTCCAATTCCTCTCTACATATTCCAATATCTTATCTTGCGGTCCCGATCCTGATGTATATAATTCACTATAAAAGTCCTCAAATATACTTAATTTATCTTTCATTAAATTACAACTATTCCCTGCCTTATCCTTTATTGTCCCTATCATATTCTTAGCCTTTTCCAACTGTGTGGATCTAGCCAGCATCTTTGAGTTTCTATTACTATATTCAAAAAAGTCTCTTTTTAAATACAACAAATTCTTTTGAACTTGTTCTAATTCTTCTTTCTCTAATTCCTTTTTCTTAGCTTGAATTTGGGCTAATAGGCGTTTATCTTTTGTCTCCTTTAACTTTTCTTCCAAACTTCTTATCTCCTCTTCAATCTTTTTATTTTGAGCTTCCTGTTGTTTTTTTAATGTGCATCTTTCCCTAATACAAATCCCTCTTACTACAGCTTTCATTGTGTCCCATAATATGTCCTGCCGGTTGTTCTCTTTTTCATTAATCTCCCAAATTTCCTGCAGTTCTTTCTTTATTTTCTCCATTATATCCTTTTTATTCAACAACCTTACATCCAATCTCCATCTCTTCGCTTGTCTATAGTCTTTCTTGGTTTCCATGTCCATTGACATCAACGCGTGGTCAGTGACCTTGATAACTCCAATATCACAATCTATAATTTTGGGTAACATATTTTTTGATACAAAAATGTGGTCTATCCTAGAATAACTCTTAAATCTCTGTGAATAAAAAGTATATTTCCTTTCTTCCCCTCTTAAGGCTCTCCACACATCCATTAATTCTTTCCCTTCCATTAATTTGCTTAACTCTGTCTTCCCCACCCTCTTAGTATCTTTTAGTATGTTATCCCGGTCTTTCCCTATATCTAGTACCATATTAAAGTCACCAGCCATCACAATGTGCTTTTTACCCACTTCTCCCAACCCGTTAAATACTTCATTGATAAAATCCATTTGTTTCCCATTTGGAGCATATATATTCACTAATACATATTCCTCTTCTCCCAACTTGCAGAACATAATAAGAAACCTTCCATTGCTATCTCTCTTTACACTTTGAATAGTTATACCACATGTCTTTGAAATTATTATTGCCACTCCTCTCGATTTCGAAGTTCCATATGCCTTCTCATAAACGCCCACCTCCCTCATTCGAAGCTCATTAACTCCATCTTTGGCCTGATGGGTTTCCTGCAAAAAAATTACATCTATTTTTTTTTTCTTTAATAACATTTCAATCCTCTTTCTTTTAATTACCGTTCCTAGCCCTTTAACATTCAGTGTTGCCAATCTAAGTTTATTTTCCATCTCTCTCTTTCACACAAGTCTTTAAGTCGGTCTCCCTGTGTGTAACACATACCCCCCCCCTAACCCTCCCCCCCACATTCACCCCCAATTCACCCCCCTCCTCACCAGCTTGCTGGGCTTTGGTCCCAATCTTCTTAGAACTCTTAGGGGGGGGGGGGGGAACTCGGCCCAACATTCCGGAATGACGTCCACCCTCCCCTCCAAGTCTCCTCTTCTCCCTATCTCTCTTACAATATATTAAAGTCTATTCATTGCTCCCTCCTGCCGCGCCTTCATCTTGCTTCTCCTCTCCAACCGATGTGGCATCCATTATGCCCAGCTCCTCCAACAACTCGATTCCTTGCTCACAAGATGTTATTCTTTGCTGCTTCCCGTTCCACTTGAACCTCAAGAAAACTGGGTATCCCCAATTGTAGGAGATCGATTTCATTTTCAATGCCCCTGTGCATATTCTAACGCTCTTCCTCCACTGGATGGTCTGAGGGCATAAATCCTGGAAAACCTCGACTGGTGTTGCTTGAAGCATCGGTTGACCTTGACTTCTAATTGCTTGCATTAATTTTTCTTTTTTGTAGTAGTTAGCGAATTTCACAATAATATCTCTTGGGAGCTCTCTTGACTTTCCAAATCCAACCCTGTGGGCCCGCTCAATATCTTCCATTCTCCACTCTTCCTGTGGCATCAACTGTTTGGCCCATGCCAAAATTAATTCTCTTATACTGTTAGGGGTCTCCGCTTGCCTCTCCCCAAAAGATCTTATGCGTAGATTAGCTCTCCTGTCCCGGTCTTCCATCGCTATAAGCCGTAAATCCTGTTGCGTTAGCTGTTCCTGTTGCTTCTTGTATAAAACCTTTAGTTCTCCAGTTTCTTCCTGTAAAGCTCCAACCTCTTTCTCCACCTTTTGGAGTCCTGCTAAAAGCTGCTGCTGTGAATCAGCAATCCTCTTTGCCAATCGATCTTCTTGTTTGAGTAAAGCCTGCTCAAAATTTCCATCTTGCTTTAAGATTGCAAGATCCAACATTTTTTGAAAATTCTGAAGCAATTCATCTGTTGGGTCAGCTTGCCTCCCTGTGGTTGTTTTAGGAATTGCTCCTGGCTTAATTCCAGTCTTAGAGCTAGCATTTCCGGCATGACTCGGGGATTGCTTTTTTGGCTTTTCAGAATCCTTATCCGCCATTTTCCGGACAAGTCTAAAACTTCTGTCGGACGGCTTATCTCCCTTGATTCGGCTCCAAGAAGTTATTTTCTTCTTGCTCATCCACCTTCCAAGCCTATCCGATAAGCACAAACACAAGCACAAACCACTTCTAGCCAGAAATCAAAGTCTCTTTCTCTCCCTCCGGCTTTTTTTTTTTTTTTTTTTAGTTTCGTTTCTCCTCGGGCTTTCAGCCGGCTGGTATGCCGCTAGCAATCTTCAGAGCCTAAAGCTTAAAAGTCTTAAAAGCCTCTTTTCTGAATGCTAGCAATCATTCTGTTCTCCTCAGCCTTCAGCCCGCAACCATAAATACGTCTGTTTAATTACCTTCGCAGCGCTGCTACAAAGCTGTCGGTCGATCTCCTCCCTTCTGCCGATCCGGTTATAAAGCCATAAATCTCGTTCCAGCTGCAATCTCTTTGGTAAGCTTCCCCCTCTCCATAGCAGACTTAAATGCAACGGAGGACGCTTTTAAGATAGGGAATTTACAATTAATTCATTGCTTCTTTCGGAGGATGAAGGATTTGCGACTCAAACCATGACCTGCTTGGCCACGCCCCCCCCCCCCCCCTGAGATCCTTCTCAGGGTCCACAAGATTGTATCTTTACAGTGGTAACCATGTTGTAGGATCTTTCTTCAATGGACATTAGGGGTGTGCATGAAATGGCAGTCTCTGTAAAATGGCCGCCAATGCTTTGGAATTCCAAAGCTTGCACAGCCCTATTAATTATAAAACTTTAAATCACTTTAAAAACAAAGATGTTTTTCTTTACCACAAAGAAACTGGGGTTGGGCAGGGATTGCTATTGCTTTTATTTGGTTTGATCCGTCCTTGATTATTGACTTTTAACTCAGCACTAATTAATGTTTTGTAAAAAGCCTTCAAATACGTAACATTAATTTGCCTCATTTAAAAAGCAACAATCAAAAGTGTATGTGTGTTTAGGTATGAATTAAATATGCTTTGTCTCACATTTTTCAATGGAATATTTTCCTTTTTCAGCTGAAAAATCATATGAGATGAAGATCATGGAAGAATCCTACAAAGACGAAATTAGTCGTTTGCAGAAAAGACTCCAGTGGTATGCTGAAAACCAGGAGCTCTTGGATAAAGATGCAGCTCGCCTCAGAGGAGCAAAAGAAGAAATTGATAAACTGAAACTAGAGGTGATTGAAGAGTTGGACCACTCCAGTGCAGATGAGGGGGGTGCAAGGCAAAGGCTCTCTATAGTTATGCTCAGGTCTATTTGCTCAGACAGAACTAAGAAAAAGACTAGAGTAACACACAGCCTAAACTTCATGTCTTTAATTGAAAGCCTGCCATTGGCCATAATCTCACCCTACCTTATATGTCACCCATAGGCGTGCGCACAGGTGGTTCACCTGGTGCCCAGGCACCACCTAATGAAAAGTCCAGGAAAGGTGTGGTACAGAGAGAGGGGTGGGAAGCAGGCCGTGCGTTGTCCGAAGCTATGGAAAGTCCACAGATGGCCTACACTATTAGCATGACTTTAACACGCTAATAGCGTAGGCCACCTGCGCACTTTCCATAGCTTCGGACAATGTGTGGCCTCCTCTGCCCCCTCCCCCCCCCCCCCCGCACCTTTCCCAGTATGAAAGGGTCTCTTCATGCTTGAATTAAGAGGCCCTTTCACACTGGGAAAGGTGGGAGGAGGGGGCAGAGCAGGCCGTGCATTCTCCAGAGCTCCGGAAAGCGTGGAGATCACCTAACGCCATTAGTGTGGCTGGGAGGATTCTCTCAGCCACGCTAATGCCGTTAGGTGATCTCCATGCCTCTAGAGAACACGCGGCCTGCTCTATCCCCCTCCCACCTTTCCCAGTATGAAACGGCCTCTTAATTCAAGTGTTAAGAGACCCTTTCATACTGGGAAAGGTGGGGGGGGGGGGGACGGAGCAGTCACAGCTTACAGGCTCTCTCCTCTCCCCCAGTCTCTCTATTCTTCAGGATGAGACTTCTGACGTTTTATCCCCATCTCGCGAGACTTGTGGGAGAGGCGGATCTGAGTATGAGCGGCAAAAAAGAAGAAGGCAGTAGCAGCAGCAGCAGCGTGGGCCTGGGGATAAGTAAGGCAGGGCGGGTGGGCAGGCAGAGAGCAGGGCATGTGGGCGGTCGAGCAGTGGGTGGCGGTCGAGCGAGCAAGCGAGCGGTGGGTGAGTGAGTAGCGGGCAGGTTGGGTGGGCAGAATGCGGGCAGCGCAGGCGGGCTGCTGGCAGCTGAGCAGCAGGAAGCCTAAGGATGAAGGTGCGAGGGGTGAGGTGGGGGCTCAAACTGCAGGCTCAAAGGAGTGGTTTTCTGCTTTGCACACCGAACCTCGATCTAATTACCAGCCAATATGCTGCACTTTGCTTTTTTAAAAATGGGTTTCTGCAGGAGCAAACAAATGTGGATTCAAAGGACACAGAGTTTTGTGTTTTGGATGTTCAGACTCCACCTCTGCTTATTGCTCCTATTTCTGCTTACCCAGGTGCCCAAGTCTCTGAACTTTCTTGCCAGTTCTTTTATATCGCTGAAAGTCAACGAGTAAAACAGCGAACGTGCGCAACCGCCGCTAACGGCAAAATAGGGTTAGAAAAACCAGGGGAACCTCCCAACCGCCTGAGTTCTTTTATATATTACCTGCAAGTATTTTAATGTATATATCAAAATGTACAACATTATGATGTATAACATATGACCCCGTGCCTTTTACAGCTACTCAATGTTCCTACATAGCTTTTCAGACAAGGGAATAACTTTGGATAATTTCACTTGCATGTGTTATAGATCACAAGCTGAATATGAACCAACAGTGTGATGTGGCTGCAAAAAAAGCAAATGCTATTTTGAGATGCATTAATAGAGTATAGCTTCCAAATCGCATGAGGTACTGGCTCCCTTTTATTTGGCACTGGTTAGGCCTCATCTTGAATATTGCATCCAGTTCTGGGCACCACACTTCAAGAGGGATGCATACAACTTGGAGGCCTAAATCCATTTGCTACTCCTAACTAGAATAGACACAGTGAATCAATGAGAACTTGTTAAGTCCACACCTATCTAAGTTTCATTGCTTCAATGTGTTTGCTTTGGTGGGGACAAGCAATTGGACTGGTGATCTGATCTGTTTCTGTAATAGCCGAAAATGCAGAATGTGATACTGCTGGACCCAGAGTTCAGCCACCTGAAAATCTGAGTTTTTCTTTTAAAAAAGGATTCTAGCCTTTATGGCTGCAAAGATGTCATTGGAAGTGTGTCATAATGCCTGCTGAAATCTCAGCATTTGTATTCTTTGATGGTGATGTAACCCACTTTTGTTTTTGAGAGACATGTTTGTAAAATAAACATGGGAAGTGGTGATGTTGTAGTTCTGCCCTTTCCCCCTTTTTCCAAGCTCTGACTGCATTTCACAACAATAATGGTTTAGTTGTAGGATTCAGGATGCTTGACGATATCATATTTTATTGACTTTTAGATTCTGGTTTACAGGGCACGCCTTCTTGAGGGTCGGCTATGATGTCCTCCTTTTTGGTTTCCAAAATATGGTCACCCTAGTTAAATGGAATTTACTCCCAAGTTTACCTTAAAAAATCCCTGGGGGCACCACCTAATGAAATGTGCTGTGCACGCTTATGATGTCACCCTACCTTGCATCTCTGTGATTAGAAAGTTAGAAGTTAATATCGCAACTGCCATAGGTTGCAAACAAGACCGATTCAAGAGCTTTTATACAGTTCAGGGAGTATTTTAACTATGCTGCCCTATTGGTAAAGGAAGACTTCATTGAGCCCAGCCCAGGCTTGGCCAGAGTTGGGTAGTCGCACTTGGGCTGAATCCCCCCACATTGCACCCCTCACATTTCCAATTCAAGACCCACTGTGGGCTCACATGTTGACACACATCTCTTCTTCTCATGTTTTGGGTTTTTAGATTTCTCGGTCAAAAAGTAGCCAGAAACATAACTTGAACAGCGTAGGTTGCCAGAATGAGTTTGTCCCCAGTCTGTGTGCTGCCTCTCTAACTTTCATGATAGGTCAGGATATGTCTCTCCAGAATCGGAATCCAGGCCTTAATTCGATTGAACCCTTTCCAATTCAGCATAGGAGGTTCCAACATTCCGCACTTGGCACTTAACTGCACTGGAATAAAACAACCCTGTCATTTGCCATGTTGGTTGCTGATTTCTCCTGACTGCTTAAATAGTTAGCGAGACCAATAAAACAGAAGGTATAATTTCATATGCACTGTGGCTACCAACGTCGGTGTTTATCATTTAGTCTTTCACTGGAAACAGCAAACAAATGTGGCAGTGTTTTTATGTCATCCTAATGGATAGATTGCTTCCACTTCTCTTCAGTGTGCTTCTCCATGTATTGTGTAGGTTGACAAGCTGAGAAGTGAAACTGGGAATCAGTCTACCCAGCATAAGAAACGGCTGAAGGACAGGGCAGCAGACGCGAAACGAATTCAGGACCTCGAGCGGCAGGCATGTACTGTCATTCCCAGTAAAATCCAACAAGCCATCACAACTGCAGTGCTGCTATGGGTTATTTGAAGTGCTGGGGTAGGCAGGGGGAATAGTAGGGAGGGGGGGGTGGAATACAGCCAAATAATCAGCATTCCGAAATAGTTCCCATGTTGAATCCGCTGTTAGTCAAACTTTTAAGCCCCATTCAATGCAATGGGTCTGTTTTAAGTAGGATTAGCATTGGATACAACCTCACGTATTTTAACAATAGCTTCTGATCTTTAGAGCATTGTATCCAAAGAAGAGGTGCCCGTCTTCAGATATGTGAGGGCATTTGGATGTTGGAGAAGAAGCTTCACTCCAAGCTTCAAATATGGTCTACAAATACTTCTGTTAAAAAACAGAGAATAAACTGTTCTTTTGTGAATCATATATGTATTTTGTGTAATTTACATATGGCTTTAAACTATTATTTTTCTGTAGCCTGTTTTCTTTTGTATGTATGTGTGGGTGGCATGTACATACCAAAGAATCACCCAACTAGTTCCAGATCCCCAAGAGGACTTTGGGTTTGTGTTCCTAGAACATAGAAAGATGGCTTATACCAGATCAGATGATGTGTCCATGTCGCCCATAGTACTGTCTACTCTGGCAGGCAGTGGCTTTCCAGGGTCTCAGGCAGAGGTCTTTCCCATCACCTGTCGCTTACTTCATTTCAACTGGAGATGCCGGGGATTGAACCTGGGAACTTCTGCATTCAGTGCATCTGCTCTACACTGAGGTTATGGTGTTTTCCCTTGATCTCAAACAACTGCACTGTATTCATCTCCCCACCATCAAGCAAATCATGTTTGCAGTGAAGGAGACTTATGATAAAGCTCTGAGTCTGCTATTCAAAAAACTTTTTAAAATGAGAAAGTTTTTAAGTACTCTTTCAATCCCAGCCATGTCTCACTGGTAATAATGCTTTAACATTTGAAATGCCCTTACTAAAACATTCACAGTGCAATCTTGTGCAATTCTCTACAGAAAAGTAAAAACCCCATGATATGCATGTAGCCTTTCAGTCTTGATCTTAATTACTGGCAAAAGTATTGTCTGTCATTGGAAATGATGGATGATACTTTTCAAGTACGATTTTTTTAAACCCTGTTAAAGCTTGTTTCCATGTCTAATGCTTAACTTGTTACCCTGCTTTTTGAAAGGTTAAGGAAATGGAAGGGATTCTGAAAAGAAGACACCCAAATTCTTTGCCAGCTTTGATATATGCTGCTGCTACAGCAACTTCTGAAGGAGATGGTGATTCTTCAGCAAAAACTAACACAGTTGATTTCCTTGAAAGAAGAGTGAAAAAGTTAGAAGCCGAACTTGAGAGTAAAGACGATGAATCTAAAAAAAGTCTCCGTGCTATGGAACAGCAGTTTCAAAAAATAAAGGTGATTTACTATGCTTTTTTCTGACACAAAGCTTAAGGAACAAAGAAGGGAAACACCATTGAATTAAATGCTATCTGCCTTTAAATATTTGTTTTAAATTATTGCTATTCTACCATCAACATTTCAGCACCTTTCTATTATAGACAAGTACCCTGATCTAGCTATATTCATGGACAAGAGTCATCCTTAACTCCTGGCTCTGACGTGGATTCAGATCCATATTCATATCAAAAGATACATCCAGAGAATTCATTAGGGCGCAAATGAACATCACAGTGGGGATGTGACTCCAGGTGCATGTTTGCTTCCAAATTAGCAGTGTATGTGGAAGGCTGTTTAGATGTGCAGATCTCTTGCTGGATTAGGGCGCAGCTCTTTCAGTCTTGGAGACATTTTAGCTGTACCTCTTACACAATAAAAATGGGAACGTTTGGTACACTTTTTATATAGACTGATCAGATATTTTTTTTAAAATGCCATTGGATGCTAAAATATGGTTCCAGCTATACCCAGCAACCGGCTTGCACAAAAAACTTGTACACAGTCAATGTACTTGTGTGAGCAGTGTTCTCTTGCAGCCGTGAACTCCTGTGAGATCATGGCTCCATTTTATGAACAGAAGCATCACAAATAGAGATACTGATTTTCACAGAAGTGGAGCCACAATCTCATGGGAGTTTGTAGTTCTTATTTTAACACGGTTCAAGCAAGCAGGTAGGTATTTGTTGTTGTGAGTGTTTTCTTTGAGTAGCCACTGGTGTATTGTTGGCCAGGGTCTCTCTCTTTTTTCTTTATTTTTGCAAATCACTTCTTAATGTCAAAATTAAGAATTTAAGAAAAGAGAGGATGACAAAGGATGTGATTCACCAAACATTATGTCCAAATGATTTCCATTCCTGTCATGGTGTATCCTACGGAAGCATTGTTTGGTGGATACCATCCACACTCAACAAAATGGTAAAGTGCTTTTACTTTAAGTAACTGTACAGCTAGAAAATAGAAGACAAATTCAACTGATGACAACCAAATAAAACTAATAATAAAAGCCAGCAGAGGATGTGAAGAGAGTGGCCAACAATACCCTACGATCAAAAAAGGAGAAAAACAGTTCAAACCAATTATGGATGAATAAATATTTTCATTTCAGTATTATTCAAATGCTTCGATCCTAGTAGAAAAAATGTGAAGCTCTAGTTTAATTCTCACATACAGCCTCTTCTGTTTCTTTGTCCCTGTGTATATAATTCTTGAATATTGAGATAATACAACTTGATATGCATATTCATGACATTGGGCATTTAGTCCACCTATCAGTTTTCATGATGGGGTAGGAAAGATGTCAAACAGATTCATCGTGATTGCTTAGGGTGCAATCCTGTGCTCCCTGGAAGGGTGTTTCAGGATCTAGAGGACATTGCAGGCCTTCCTTTACGCGGACAGGGGAGTCTGCTCTTTCAGGTCCTCTCTACGTAGCAGTGGAACTTTCTGCCACCATGCCTGTCTCGATGGCAGTGCTCTGCTAGCTATGGAACCAAAAACTGGAAGGTTTGGGAGAATATTGGAGTGGCCGAGGATCCGCATGCCCCCCCCCCCCCCAATTGGAATCTGCATCAGCCTGAGAGCTGATATCATAAAGTCCCTCCCATTGGAAGCAAAAGGAGGGAAAGGAAAGGAAATTATGTCCCCCACCTTCCTGCCCTGGCCAGCGCAAGTCAGTGGGGTTTAGGAAATGGTGGTGGCCCTGATGCACATGTTCCCACCACCACTGGTAGGATTGCTCCACCCACAACTCTTGAGCCCACACTTCAGGTAGAAATTGAAAATTAGAAGATGAAAAACAGGAGGAAGATACAACTGTGTTTTAAAACAAGGCTTCTAGAACAGTGTGGTCTACTAATACACTGGGAGTTGTTTGCATTGTTCCTGTTTTGTTTATTGTTATTGTTAAATATTTATGTCCCACTTTTCTACCAATAAGTATACAGAGCAACAAACAAAAAAAGGGGGAGAGGACAATAATACCCTGCAGGATAATCATACAATATTAAAAACCACAAAATTAAAAGCCAGCGTGAAAAGCAGCAATTTCTTATAGATCATTAGAATGTTGTAAGGTTTGCAAATCAAATGAAATTTACCTCTGAAGCTTCACTTCATTGTGATCTGTCTTTGCAGCTTCAGTATGAGAAAAGGGTTGGGGAACTCGAACAGCTGCTCACCTATAAGCTGCTGAACGAGGCCCCGAAGCTTGAGGACAAGACGGCCAACCTGGCAGCGCTCGAGCAAGAACTCTGCAGGGCAAATAAAGGCCACGAGGCCACAGTGAAACACCTCCAAGCAGAAACTGATTCCCTTAGAAAGCAGATAGCTCAGCTAGAACTCCAGAAGAAGGCAACAGCTGATGCAGACCTGCAGTCACTAGAATACCAGGTGGAGCAGGCCCACGCTAAAGCCAAGCTGGTTAGACTGAATCAGGAAATGACTGCCAAAAACAGAGAGATACAAGACCTCACAAAAACCATAGAAAGGCTTCAGAAAGAGAGGAGGATCATGCTCTCGGCAAAGGATTCATCTGGCAAAACTGACAGTAAAGAAAGACCTTCAGGAAGCTTCAAAAGGGATGGCGTCAACTCTAATCCAAGGAACCCCAGAAATGAGGAGTTCTTTCCTGGCACTCTTGATGATAAATTATACCAGCCCAACGCCTTTGCGGATTCTCATGTTTCAGAAGTCCTGCAAGAAAACACCCGGCTGAAAGACGAATTAGCAAAGCTGACCCTTGAACTAAGCCAACAACGGGTCAAAGCTCAGGCAGCAGTGGCAAATTCTGAAAGTCTTGTCAGAAGGTAATCTGTCCATTGCTATGTAACTTTTAAAATGCCCTGGCCAAAGGTCACTCTTTGGCTTAGGGAGCTAGTGAGTGGCAAATTAAATACTTGACCTGAAGCTCCATAGGTTCTCTGAAGTGCACACAGAGTTCCCTGGTAGCAAGGGCTTCCCTGTTCACAATCGTGTTGGAAGTAGCTCCACACACAGGTGACACGGTCAAACTCGATGCAACCCAACTTTATTTGTCTTCCAAGCAAAGCTCCCACTCGCACCAATTGAGTCTTTGCACGTTAATTGCATTCTTGCAATTAAGCTTGCATCTAGTTTGTTCCTAACATTGATCTGAGCATGGAAACTCTTCTCTACACAAGACCTGCACGTGCTTGCTAGTGGAATGGAGAGTGGTTTGGGCCCATAGGTCATGTTTACAAATACATCTACATGTATGGGCTGCAGCAACATTTGATGACATCTACATATATGGGCTGCAGCCACATTTGCAGCTAGGCCAAGTTCACATGGAAGTGCAAAGCAACTAGTATGGACCTTTTGGCATTGTTAAAGGTGACCACTCCCTTGCCAGCCTTTGTCATGGTGAGCCCCTTTGAGTAACATACTCAGTTTTATTTGTATCCTGTGATTTTACCCAAGTACAGGTATTTTTCCTTGCTGGGCAAGCAGCAGTTGAGTGGTGAAGGGGGATTTTTATTAGAAAAAACATCCCCTTAGAGTTACACATCCCGTTTCTCCCTCTCCTGCCCTACCCTAACCCTGCCCCCAAATAAATTGGTATCCTTCTGCAGCATTACAGAGTCCCCCCCATGTGAAATGCGTCACTCTTAACTTCCCCATGCATTATGTAATTTTGCCCTAAAATTTCCATGATTAAAAGAAATAGAATACTTTATGAAAAATGATGCAGATTTATTTAATTTGCACAATTTACACAAATGGCAGAAATCAGTTTTTCTTGGCCCAGAGTTTGTGAAGGCTTATTGGAACAGAGGACCTACAACCTTGATTCTGAGTAAGAGCCAAAGCACAGGTTGAATTTAATGCCTTATTCTGTTTAAAGCATGTGTGGTGTTGTTTTTAAAATGGTACCTCCTTTGAGCAGGGGGTTGGGCAGAGGAATAAGGACTGGTGCATGGACAGGGGCTTAATCCTTTCTCCCCCACCATGGTCCCAACATACATATACTGTTTGCCATGGCAGGGGAACACTATTGGCACCAATAGTAGCTTGCCTCCCATGGCAAATAAGCAGCTTTGTAAGGCCAATTTACCCACAGTGCGGGGGAAAGCATGAAAACGCATTTCTCACATGCCATAGTCCCAATTCACTGTCCCAATTGCCACATGGCATTTTCTGAAAAAAAAGACATGAATAAAACCTGCAGATGTGTTAAATATGATCATGCATTTAACGTAATTTGCAGTTTGGCTCTAAGGTAACTGTTCTCATCAGTGATCGAGGCTTAAACTAAATGTGACATTTACGTGTCTTTGCCTCTGCTGTGAGTGGGAAAATGGGAAGACCTGAGCTTGATTAGAATCTTGGCATGGGGACAGGAAGGCTTTAAGCTTTTAGTCTCAAGCAAAGGAAAGCTTTAATTGGCACCATTTCCCTAAAAATTGAATGCATACAGAGTGGCAATTCCAATCAAGACCATAGCAGGAGTGAAGATACACACGCACACAAACTGACCTGATTCACACGTAACGGCAACCCATTGTTTTAAAAATAGATGGGTTGTCATGCGTGAGTGGTGCGCTGCCTCCCATGCACCTGCCACTTCCATTTTCACACATGATTTGGTGCTTTCATAGGTTGTGGAGTGTGTCATCCAAACCCAGGCTGATAGGTTGTTTAGGGGTTAAACATCCCAGCAGTTAACCCATGGTTTGTTGTTGGGTTAACTGCTGGATTATTTGGCCCCTGAACAACCCATCCATCAGTCTGGGTTTGGATGACACACTCCACAACC
Organism: Anniella stebbinsi; assembly: GCA_029215795.1. Classification (NCBI taxonomy): domain Eukaryota; kingdom Metazoa; phylum Chordata; class Lepidosauria; order Squamata; family Anniellidae; genus Anniella; species Anniella stebbinsi. Next base: position 161,748,336 of record JARDYH010000003.1, on the reverse strand, counting down.
TATGAAGGTACCATTCATGGGTTGTTCAGTAAAAGCGGAAGAGACGGGCACACTGCAAGCAATACACCCACTTGTGCACAACAGCCCATCTGTTTTTGAACCAATGGGTTGTCATTACGTGCAAACAGGCCCAGACAGTCCTGAACTGGTTTGACCCCCTTTCCACTAGCGTGTATGTTTAGATACAAAGCATGCAAGCAAGCATGCCATTGCTAAAGGTGTGAATAATCTTGCATTTAGTTTGGTCCTGAAACAGACATCTCTTTAACATTCCCATTCTGTGCCCCTCTTTTATGTAATGGGGCAAAGAGATACTGTACACCAGTGATTTTACCTTCTGCTGCAGGGCCATGGCTGAAATGAAAGTACAAACGTAAAGGAGCGGGTGCATCACTTTGGAAGAAAATAGGTGTGTCGTATTCTCTGCTGTTCCAGCAGCCATTTCTTTTTCTTTTTTTTCTACATTTATAGGGCAAAGGAAGACTCGGAAGAATACATTGCAGCCCTTAAAGTATCACATCAGAAAGAATTGGAAAAAATTCTTTGTCAGCATGCTATGGAACATTCTGCTTCCAGAACAGCTGCTTTGAATAGCAAAGTTTCAACACAAGAGGTAAAGTGGAACAGTTGTCAATCTCAGTGCTTCAAAAGACTTGCAAGGTTTCCTGGTTTTCCACATTTTATACAGTAAGGTTGCCTTCCATATGTTGTCAAGTGCCAAGTATAATTTATGAAGGAAGCAAGGTAGCCAAGCACATTTTAACGGTGAAAGGTTCAGTGAGAAAACATGCATCAGCTGCTACTAGGAGAGAAATTCTGAAAAATAAATATAAACGGCCATCTCTTCCATTGAGCTGGCAAGCATCAACTTACCATTATTACAACTTCATTCCCCCCTCCCCCAACCACATGCACTGCCATCTTTGCTCTCTTTTGCCCTTTGTCAGAGACCTGTGTATGTGTGCGTGCACACATTTATTCATTCATTTAGTGAGCTTCCCTTCAGGATACAAGCTGCCCTGGGTGACTTACTACTTTTCAGCATACAAAGCTTCTCCCTTTTATTCTCTATGACGCTTCTTTGACTTTGCAAAGCAAAAGTTCCCTCATCTTCTCTTCTCATCACAGCACATCTTAACTGCTCCAAAGCCCTTCCACCTTCCCGCATAGCAATCGGCTTCATCTGCTTGAAATCGTCTCCTTCCCTAAAATGAACCAACCTGCTGTGCGTAAAACTTTCCCCTCTCATTGTGCACCAAAAAGAGAAACCCTTCTATGTATGAATAGGGTTTGGCCTTTAATTTAGAAAGGAAGTAATTTGAAAAGATTTGTGATGATAAATTGCATGAATAATCTTAAGATAAATGAGAGCTTCCTGTTTTTAGTATGCAGATATTCAAGAACATCTTCCAGAACTAGCTGGCAGCATTTTTGAAGGAAAGTAGAAGAGATACTTGAACACTGTTCATACATTCATGCTTGGTTCCTGGGGTTTGTTATTGCAAGATAATGTAATAGCCGCATAGCATAGCTGGGGTAACCTGGCGTGCAACGAGGGGAGTGCTTGGTTTGTATAGAGGAAGCTTAGGTTTGTGGTCCCCACTCAGGGTTCAACTACATATTCCATCTCAATATCATATCCTTAAAGTCTGACAACCCCTTCTATGCAAACCAGGGCTGGGGAAAGTGCTAAGCAGTGTTTAATCCGTCCTTTTAATGCTTGTTCTTCTGCAATTTATTATTATTATTAATTATTATTATTATTATTATTTATTAATTTATATACCACCCCATAGCCAAAGCTCTCTGGGCAGTTTACAAAAATTTAAACTTTGGACATTAAAAATCGATATACAAAATTTAAAATGTCCCCCTACCAGATGCTTTTCCCTCAGCCCCATCTGACCCTAAGCTTGCTGCAGACTTTAAAGACATAAGTCTGAGGCAGGGCAAATATTTACCATGTAGAATGTTCAAGGCACTGTTTTTCAGACTCCTGCTGTTAAGAGGCTAAAATGCTGCTCTAAATTCCTTGTTGGAACAGTCAGGTGCAAATGTTAACAAGAAACAAATGTTAACACTATTTTTTTAAAAAAGAGTGATACATGGAGAAGATAGCACATCATTAGTTATTTGTCTCTTGCCTAAGTTCTCCCCAAATGCCTGTGGCTGCTGTATATTGTGAAAGATAAGGTGCTCCCTAGAATTATCAGGTATGCAAATAGATCTAAATATATCCCTGAGGTGGCCCTGTAGAACTGCAGTTATAATTTGTGTGCTTTTAACTGGAGCAGTTAAAGTACAGCCCCCCAAGCGCTGTATGTTTACTCTGACATAAATACCATTGATCTTAGTGCAACCCTACTCAACAAAGGTGCAAGTTGTTAAATCACAGTACCACATGATGTAAGATTCAAGAAATACTTTTTATTAAAAAAATGTAATGCTTTAATAACTGAGGATGATGAAACCTTTCCATAGATCTTTATTAAACATCTCCAACAGCAAGTTTGTGAGTTGCGAAGAGATCAAGAAGCCCTTGCAGTTTCACAAAAGAGAGAGGAAATCCTTCAAAAAGAGGTAAACAGGAAGTCAGAGTACTGTAAAACGTTATATTGATTTTATTCTTGAAACCCGTTAATAAAAACATAATTTATTTATGATGCCTTCACTCTGCTCTCATCTCTCCCTCTCCTTGCATACCAGCTTTGGTGCTTGTATGACTTTAAATCGGTGTTTCCCATTTCATCTGAGAATGGTAAACTGTGTTTTAATCTTGAACTCCAAACCGTGATACGAACCAGGGTCTGATCCTGGTTTTGTGTTGTCATAAGAACATAAAAAGAGCTAGATGGATCAAGCAAAGGATCCATCTAGCTCAGCATTCTGTTCCCACAATGGCAAGCCAGAGATTTGCACAACTTCACTAAAGTGCAGTAACTACACATACGCACAGTAGTTACTGTGTAAGCTGACCATATGAAAAGGAGGACAGGGCTCATGTAACTTTAACAGTTATAGAGAAAAAGGAATTTCAGCCGGCGTCATTTGTATGTAATTTGTACCTGGTGAAATTCCCTCTTCATCACAACAGTTAAAGCTGCAGGGGGCCTGCCTTTTTTTGTATATGGTCACTCTAGTATAGTGCCTGCAACTTTAATTGTTGTGATGAAGAGGGGATTTCACCAGGTACTAATTGCATACAAATGATGCCGGCTGAAATTCCCTTTTATCTGCAACTGTTAAAGTTACATGAGCCCTGTCCTCCTTTTCATCTGGTCAGCCTATTACTGTGAAATGGTGCAAATCTATCTGACAAGTGAGAAAGAGACAAAGTCTGGTGCTGGTTGACGTGTGTTTTTTATTATCTTACATTAAAAGCCCAACGTTTCAGATGTACTCCTTCCTCAGGAGCTGTGTCTCAACACACGTTGCCTAGATAAATTAACAGCTTTTTTCGGAATAAAAATCAGCAATTCTCTTTGAAGGCTGCGTTCTCTCTCCCTGAACAACCCAAGAAGCCATGGGTTCTCATTGCAGCTTGTACATCGTTAACAAGCCACGCAGAGGAAACAGCGCCAGGTTCGGATGTCATAAGTCACCGTGGTTGTCATGTCGTGTGAACCAGGTCAATGGAAACTCTAAAGTAACCATTTTAGAAGTGCTAGATGTGGCACAGACAGAGAAAGAGCTCAGGCATGACACTTTGTTTCCAGCTTAATAAAGTTTGGTTTATTACCAAATTCCATGTTAGGCATAATTAGGAATGGAATTGAGAATAAAACTGCCAATACCATAACTGCCCTTTATGCTACCTCCAGTAGCAGAGGCAGTAAGCCAATGTGCACCGGTTGCTGGGGAACGTGGGCGGGAGGATGCTGTTGCATTCACGTCATATTTGGGGGTTACCATTGACAGCTGGTTGGCCACTGTGTGAACAGAATGCTGGACTATACGGACCCTTGGTCTGATCCAGCATGGCTCTTCTTATGTTCTTATTAAACTGGGCTTGCAACGGCAAAAGCCCAGTCTGGTATGCGTAGTGCTTCACAATCTTCATCTAATGAATGGCAGTAACATGATGAAAGCAACATGTAAAAACTAACTTTTCATTTTAAATAGAGTTGGATTGAAACAGAACTTCACAAAAAAGTTGCAATTTCTTTATAGCTAACCTTGTTCAAATGCATTCTTGTCTCATCCTTGGATGTTATTTTTTTAAAGGAAGTCTTGCTATTTTATTAGAGACCCACAGCAATTTATTTAAGTTCATTGACAGAGGTAGGTCATGGCTTATTTAATAGCAGAATTTTAAAATCGTTTTAGAACTAGTATAACAACTCATTCAATTAGACCTCTCATTAGCACTCCTCCCAGTCTTGAAAGACTCCCAGAGGAAGATAAGAAATGTAACCAATAATTATTGATTGCAGCAGCCAGAATGGAAATTCTCATAAACTGGGCACAGGATATAGAGATTTGGGTTCTAAAAAGTTTGAAAGATTGCTCTTGCAGAGAAATTGACACGTTACAGTGGATTAATAAGAGGTGTAACCAAACCAGATCATATATATACACACACACACGGTTCCCTTTTATAGTAAAGATTTTCTGTGTTGTCCCCTCTTCCTTCTGGAGGGATTATATTACTTGAAAATAAATGTAAATGTCCATTAATACTTAACTGTTAAAATACATTGTCAAATAGGAACTATGCAATCCTTTGATCTTCCTAGTTTGTGATAAGGTAACTTGTAATTTCATTGTTGCTGTATTTTTATTTTTGTAGAAGTTCAATAAATAGTTTAATTTTTAAAATCATTTTTTTTAAAAAAACAACTGGTTATCAGATCATTTCCCAATCCCACATTTTAGATGGCAAAACTGTTAGAAGAACTCGGAGATGCTAGAGAGAGCCAGAGCCCCGAGATGAAACGCTTTTTGTGTCTAGAAAGGAAGATCAAGCAGTTGGAATCCAGATATGAACAAAGAGAGCAAGAACTTCAACAGGTAAATAAAACAGGAAGTTCTTACCTGAAAAGGTCAATGTTTCATGTTTGTGTTGGGCTTTTGCAACTTGGCAGCTATAGCAATTACTCTATAATATAATAAGTATCCTCTGTCTTATGGCCCTCCAGATGGGTTGGACTGCAACTCTCATCAACCCCAGCCAGCCTAGCCATACTGGAACATGTTTCTTTCATCCACTTCCTTCTGTGCTGGAATGCTGCCTTTTTTTTCTGCCTCCTTTAAAACCTTGACAAAGTCTCTTTTGTTCTTATTTAAATAGTTCAGCCTAAAAGCCCTTAGAATCTAATAAGTAATTCTGATTTGATCATAACTGTGAATTATAACAAGTTTGCTAATAGAACTTTTTCCTGCTCTGCATGTGTTAATGAGCTCTCTTCACAGTTCAGTTGTTAGGATCTGGGGCTTATTATTGGTCTCAGGAAAGAAAGCACACAAGTTCACAGGGCATATTTCGTAGAATCAGTCATGGGAAGAAAACTGCACTAGTGACGCTTCTCAGATTTCAGTTGACCATCACTTGTTTGTAACTTTTGAATGTTATTTGTGGAATATTTTCCTTCCCCCAAGGATTTTAACAAGCATGATTTTTTTTTTAACAAGCATGAAAAAATGTGTGTGTAAATTTTCTGATAATGAAAGAGTTAAAATTATGTTGTACTTTCATATCAGTGAGTGTGTGTCTAGAAGTTGTGCCTAGAGATCAATATATTCCCTTGCCACGCAGGTAATACAGGAAACACAGCGTATTGCAGAGGTGGAACAAATCCAGGAAACTGAGAAATGGAGGAAGCTCGCGCTATTGAAGAATCAAGAGTTGGAAAAATTTCGCATCGAACTAGATTCAATGTTGGATGTTCTACGGCAACTGCAGAAACAAGGCGTCATCATTCCAGTAGGTGGCTCAAATGTGCCAGAAAGTTACTGGAAGATTTAAATGCACACAAGTTAACCAGAGAATGGATGTTTTAACAGAAATAGAAATAAGCTGAATGTATTCCACAGAGGTCACTAGTTTAATTTTTAAGGCTGTGTCCAGATTTCTGTTGTTTAAATTCATCTCAGTGTTTGTTGATATTTTTATTGTATATATTAAATACTGAATGCAAATTCAGAATGTCAATCCTCGGTTTTTCCCTTCACAAATCCAATCACTAAAGAGTTCTTGTTGACTATAGTAAACCCATTGCCAGTTCTGTTCTTACAAGGTTTCTGAGAAGCTTGGGTGACATAACCAGGTTTATTTAACAATTGGTGATTAGGTAGCTGGAACCAGAGGCAAATGATAATGTTGGCTTTCTATTACCTTCAGTTGTTTTGGCCAGCAAACTTAATTCTTCATTCCTCCCACTGAACCTGTATGAGTAAAGGAGCTTCTTCCCCATTGTGGAAATGAAATCTGCCATAGATCTCTTTCAGGTGTGAAGCTTTATGCTATAAAGTATATAGCAATGTTATAAAGTATATAGCAAAGCAAAACCACTCAGGCCTGTATACTAGTAATATCATATTGGATTCCTGTCTACTGAAATTATGCCAAATGCCAGCCATCCAAGCTGTGTTAGTTTAGTGTAGCCTATTATAGTTCTGAACTGGAACATAAGCAATTGAATGCCAATGCTTATACTGTGGGGGTTGGGGGCTATTTGCTGGGTAGGGCACATTAATTCGTCTTCTTTTAAAAAATAATTGTGACATAAAACTCTGTGCTAAAAACCAGTATTTGCATAGATGACTCTCATTGCAACACAATATAATGGACACAGTCCTGTACTTATTTACTTGGGAGTAGATCCCACTGAACCCAATGGGGCTTATTTCTAAGCAGAAATGTATAAATTGCATGCAAGACTACTACAACCAATGGAAATTGGTTGCAATCCTTTACCCACTTACTTGGGAATAAGACCCATTAAACTCAGTGGGATTTACTTCAGAGTAAACCATTATAGGATTGTATGGTTAGAGACAGACTTAACATTGGGCTAATCTACACCTACAGCTCTTTTGCAACCATGGGTGGGGTGTAATTGCGATGGTTCCTTGCTTCTGCAATCACTGCTCACAGGGCACATGTGAGGAAAGTTTCCCATTATGACAGGGGAGGACGTTGCGGGAGGACGTGTGCCCGATGACGGCACTTCCACATGTGGATTGGGAGAAGTGGGTGGGGCTAGGCAGATGATGCAACTACGGGGCTTTTTTATGAATCAGGAGGGATGCGCACAAACGCAAAATTACAGCTACACATGGGGTGGATAGGAGGTCCATCAAATATGCAATGCTGCGCAGAGATATGTTTGTGTTAAAAAAAATACACACGGTCGGCACCAAAACACGCTGATAACCAATCAAAAACTGCCAAAAATGGTGGACGGGTCCACTCCTGCACACCTCTGAAACCGCTGGACATGCCCGACAGCGGGTTGGCTATTCGCCAAACAGCAACAGCTTCGCAAAGGGGGCAGCACACCAACCACAGACTTCGGGATTGTAGCAAGCAAGCCGAAAAAACGTGACAAAAGCAGTCAGTGATATTCCTGAATAACTGAGGGGTGGACCCGAGATCACAGTGGGATCAGCTGTGCTTCATGTGGCCCTGTAGGGACAACTTCGATATTATCCTGGAATAAATGGCTGGTGTAGTAGACACAGCCATTGTGTTTGATTGTGGCCAAAGAATAATTAATATAAAAATAATTTATGAAACATGCACTGTACATTGTGGTTACTCTAGAGAAAGACTGAAAGACTGGCTCTATTAAAAAAAATAATATGACTATTTTTAGTCCCGTGTTGCAAAATCATTTCTATTTCCCTTTATAACTGCCCTTATAGCAAAAAAACTTCTTCGTTGATTATGTTGGTTATTTTCTAATTTCATTAGTGCATTGTCTTTTGCTGACCTTCCATGTCGGTGTCCTTTCTGTAGTGCCAGAACTATCAGCCTTGGTAGCCTGCCTGATCATATCCAATCACTGTTTTGTTTGGCTCCCACCATAAGCTTCTTAAGCGTGTCCTAAGTCCTATTCACCTCACTTTTTCTCCTCATTTCCCATTATGTGACACTGTCCACTCTCCGTACCTTATCTTTCAACAGCCTTCACTCACAACAAAATTTCCTATGTTTTCCCCATCTACTCTTGAAATTGTCTCCTACTATGCATTCATGCTAATCTTGTTTTCTATTTAAATTTTCCTATATGGGTCTGGTCTTAAGTATGCAATGAAGTTGCCCTTTTTTCAAACAAAGCACAACAAAACCAAACATGCTTTTCCTTAACTAAGTTTTTAAGACAATGAAAAGAGAGAGAGAGAGAGAGAGAGAGAGGTCTTGTTACTGACCTGCTTGTCACTATGGGTGGTTGCAGGTGGCTTAACATAATGTCCAAAACCAGAGTGGCGAAAAAAACTGCCAGCGAGTCCTCATGATCTCGCTAGTAATATCCCTTCTCTATTACAGCTTGAAATAATACTAGTCAATTTACTCCTCCTCTTGGTCACCTTCCTAGGCAGTGCCACTTTTTAATTTTCACCTTCGGGGAGATTTAATAACTTTAATTTATTTTTTTAACTGGGGGTGGGGGGAGATTTGTGTAAATCTCCCCAAAGGTGGTGGTGGTGAACTACAAAAAAACCTCAACTCTGCTAATGAGCACAAATGCTGAGGTTGTGCTGGAAATGCCCATGGGATATGGGTCAGTAGCAGGCCGGAGGACTAAGGGGGAAACAAGCCACAGCAAGCCCCGGAGCACCTGATCGTCTGTTGGGAGTAACATGAATTAGAAAGTGAACAGCCAACCCACTGTAGCTTATTTTCAGGGCGGCTTATTGTGACATGTGAACTCAACCACTGTGTTTTTGTTCAATAAGTCTAGCCACATCTGTTGTTCAGCAGTGGATATCTGTGGACTGTGGCTGGTAGACTTGATTCTATTTCTGATATGATTTCCACAAGATCTTACCCCAAGCAAGCCTGATTCAAGGCCAGACAAATATATGGAAGACACATGTCAATAGCTATTAGCCTCAACGATCGGAGTCTACATACCTGTGCTTATCAGATGCTGGAAGCAAATAATCAGGAATGAAGGAAGCATAGTTTACTTGTTTTAACACATAGTTGGCTACTGCTGGAGACAGGATACTGGGATACAACATTGGCTTAATCCAGCAAGATAGCTCTCAAAACATTAGGCAGATTTCCCTTTTGCCTTGTCCTGCTCCTAGTTTTAGACTTCGCTAATTAACAGTGAAGAATTAAGATAATGTCTTCTGTGTATTTTTAATTGGGATAAATTAAGATAATATACATTTCTCATGTTCTGAACAGATGAAGGCTTACTAAATAGCAACATGTACACCCAATAACTATAGCTGTGCTGTAATGATAGGATAAGTATGCTAGTAACAAAGGCACATACACCAAAAAAAAAATAGAAAATACAAGAGCATACATAAGGGGGGGTGTACAGTACTAAGATCATCTCTATACGTATTCAGTATGACGAAATGTAGGCTCTAACTCCACAGGGACATCACAGTTGTAGCATTTGCACAGAAAGTAATGCTGAACTGCTTACATAAAATGCCAGCAAATTACAGCCTCCTAAAGTTGATGCATCTTGTCAAAATAAAAGCAAACAGAGAGGTACAGGTTGTTTTTTCAGGCATTTCAGAGGCAATTGTTAACCTAATAGCTGTTGTTGAAATACCATCCAATTCCTTGGAAGTGGGCTAAATGAAGATTCCAGATGATGTCAGTTGTAGTTAATTTCCACTGCTATGAACCTTGAAAAAGGCTAGTTAAAACAGGACTAGTACTAGGATGGGAAGGTTCCATTATAGAAAATGACGTTGTGAAATTGGCGACACATCAGTTATAATGGATTGCCACTAACAAGTCCTGAGCAAAGCAGGCCAATTAGCCATTAAGCTTACTTTCAGACATCAAGGCCAGCTAGCTATGTGTGAGATGCTGAGCCTCATTTCAGCGTGAAAGTAGCCCTCTCTGCCTTAGAAGCCATTTCCAGTCATACCAAGTCTAGGCGCTGCCCTTTTTCTACCCCACACAGCACTGGAACTGCCAAAATAAAATGCCAGTGGTGTGATGGGTTTGTTTGAATGCGAATGACATTCTTTTCACTAATGAGGCGACCATCAATGTGGTCACAGAAATGCTCTATGCTGCAAATGATGATTGCAGTTATCAATACAGCCACAACAAAATGATCATGTAAACTGTTGTGGCTGGTATTAACAATACTGAGTAAGTTTATCAACCCTCCTGCAGCATGGTCTTATATAGAGTTGGACATACCTGAGCTTGTTGATAATCAATAGACCTGTGGACTCCTGACTCTGCATAGGCTCAAAGAATATGCATGGAATATAAAGGCCTTTATGATATCACTAACATTGCACCACATTGTGTCACCTTTCCTGGAGATCACATGAAGTAGTAGAAAGGTGGAGGGCAAGCAAGTAAAGGTACAACCGCTACTGCTCCAATCTCTAAATGCGGTACACTTGTTGAACTGTAAAAATTGTGTGCGTGCGCACGGGTGCTTGCATGTACTAGGTGTTTCAAAAAGCAACAGTGGGAGAGTAGGAGAAACAACAGCTAACTTCTACTAAATCAACATTTCAGGCTATGAACTTGCCAATGTCTATGCCAGGGTTGGGCAACTTGTGGCCCTCCAGATGCTTTAACCTACATCTCCCATCAGCCTTAGCTAGTATAGCCAAATGGTGAGTGATCATGGGAGTTGTAGTGCAAAATATGCAGAGGCGTTTCTCACCCCCCAAAATGGCTTCCCTTACTAGCGGATGGTTAACACATACATAAATATTCCAGCATTACTAAAAACAAGTGGCCTGTACTTCTAAAAACAAACAAACCCTAAAATAAGTAAATAATGGCAAGTAATGTACAAGCTTTGAGTCTTAACAAACATTGAAAAAGACAAAACAATCCCATGTGTGCCAAAAGTATGTTCAACCAACTGTAGTCCTTGTGCCCACAAATAAAAGAGGATGGGAGCTGAAAGAGAAGTGTGTTCTCTTTTGATGTAGGCCCAAGGTGGAATGCTAACATAGGAGGAATCCCAGCTAAAAAAGAAATAAACCCAGAAATACTTCGTTCAAGTTTCTTCAGTCAAGAATTTGCTGGGGAGCTTGACTTACTGGTTTGTTCTCTAAAATGATAGGCGGCTCTGAAATCAGCAGGTCGTCTTCACCTAGGGAAGAATTCACAAAGTTGGGGATGTTGAATTTTGTGTGGCAATGCAGCTCCTCTTCCAGTCCCCCGCTGTTCTGAATTACCTCCTGGAAGTGGATATTACTGTCCATAACAGGCACTTTAAGGCACTGTTTTGTCCTGTCCATGTTCTCAAATTCATTGATGTAACAGTGGAAGAGCAACCTGGATTCTTCAGCAGCTTGTGGAGAAAAGATCCTGTCAGAATCCAGTGGACGGCCAAAGTCAGCCACGAAGTTATTCATGCAGAGCCTTTTCTCTGAAGAGTCTGTATTTCTAGAAGGGAATTGTGGGTAAGAAATTAGGCATGATATAATTTAGGCACAATGTGGGAGATGAAATGCGAAAACCACTGGGCCTGTTCACACGTAACGCTAAGCTACCATGATTAGTGTTGGGAATCAAACCCTGGTGGCCTGGCATATCATGTGGCGGGACAAAAAACAGACAACAAAGGCTAATACCACCCCCCAGGTAACCACCCCCTTGCAGTAGAATTAAGGGGCCCCAGGTTGGCTTACTGTGTCGTCTGTTGATTTCCCTTTGGTTAAAAATGGCCGTGCAGTGTGAAAATGCAGTGACCATGGAATCGGCAACTTTGAGCAACTGCTCTATGGTCGCCATTGAACCTTGGCCTCCCACCATTAGTTGTCTCAGCAGCTGTATCGCTGGGAAAATGCATACTGGGAAGTTTAAGTAAACCACAGCGCACTGCATGGGTCCTGGTCGTACGTTATAGTTTTCCTAAACCGTCCTCCTCGAAGTTCCCCTAACCATTCCTACCCCCAGTCCCATCTGAATAGGCCCATTGTAATGTGCAATTTTAGTGTTTTGAGGGTGTGAAAAGATCACAGTCTGGTCTGGGCACATTACAACTGCCAACAGTGGAAGCTCAAGGTTTCGCTCCAGAAATCCTGGTGTCATATGTAAACACAGCCAGTCCTGCAAACACAGTATGATTCCGTCAATATCATTTTAACTACTGATGCCAATGTTAATTTCTGGCTATAGAACAAAGTAGATGCTTTGGTCAAACATAATATTTAGATTTATCTGTCAACAAATAGAGTTTCTGACATTAGTAGTTCATTATTTTGACTTCTGCTTCACTTGCAGTGCTATCCTATACATGCCAATTCAGAAGTAAGCCCCATTGGGTTCAACGGGACATCCCAGGTGAGCATAGGATTGCAGCCTAAAACAGAAACCCTTTGTCCACTTATCTGGGGGTAAAGCCCCATTGAACTCAATAGGAACATAGGAAGCTGCCTTGCTGGTCTTGCAACTTTGACAATTGCTCCCTCTGTCTACACTGACTGGCAGAGGCTCTCCAGGGTTTCAGAAAAGGGTTTAGCCTTACCTGGACTCACCAGAGATTGATCCCTGGGCCTGCTGCATGCAAAGTGTGCGTTCTACCCCTTACACTAATGAAGTCAGTTGATGGCTCAGTGCTGAGACCTTCTGCTAAGCATCGGGTCGGCAGTACTTACTCTTGGTGTGGTGCTCCTGTCTTTGTCAACAAGGTCAGTACGAAGAACATAAAAATGACAAAGACAGCAAGGCCGACCCAAAACCCAATCACAATGGAATCTGTAAGAGAAGGAGAGAGATTAATCTGTTGGTGCAGGAATGGTGGCGTATAGACTTTGATGAATACAAAAGCAATTATCTATATCTCTGTCCTCAATAAAAATTGACCTTGCAATGTAATACACAAGAAGTATGTATGTATTTAAAATCTTTCTTGGCTGCCTTTCAGGGCAGGAGCAGGTTTTGGCAATTTTCAGCCACTTTTCAAGGCAGGGCAATTGTAGCCGCCTTTCAGGGCCGGAGCGGGGTTTTGGCAAAGCGGGGTTTTGACCATTTTCTCCCAGCTGATTAGGCTGAGCGCATGTGCACATGTAGCCATCCCAATCCAGCAAGGACCTTTTTTGTGCAGAAATACATTTCTGCCATCTGGATCTGGGGCGCATGTACAATATTCCAAAGGTACAACTGGCAACGTCAGCTGTGAACTGTGCTGTTCGCTTGCTTGGGAACAGGAACAGGGGTCTAAAGGCCCATTTCTCCCTCTCCCTCCAGCCCATAACAGGCAATCCACAGTGTTAGGGCTCACATTGCCAGTCGTCTTTTTGGCAGGAGAGATGGTTTGTGCAGCCTACTACTGTGTGTAACGATCTCTGTATTGGGACCTGGGTCCCTTGTTTTTATTGGACAAATACCCAAAATATTTTAATGTCTAGTCAGAGTAACAGTGCGAAGAAAACCTATGCATTGCAACGTAGACACTCCACTAGCAGATGAGTAACATGGAAACAACCTCTCTGGTCTCCATTTACGTTGTCTGGCAACTCTTTTTCAATGTGCCCATAGCTAAATTTAGCACGAGCGGGCAATGCGAGCATACATGTTGTGAAGTACATGAAAGAAAGATGCTAAAAGCTACATTTTGTTAGCTATATCATTTTCAAACAATAAAAGTAATGATTACAGCATGGCATCAGAATGCAACCCATTATTATGGCTGATTGCAGCTTCATTATGTTCACTTCCTCTGAAAGTTTTACATACAACCCCAGCAAACAAATTCCATTTGGAAAAGATGCACATCCGTTCATTGAGGGCATCATAGTTCTCATTACAAGAAGTCTTGCTGCATATTCAGAAGAGCAGCTCTGATCTCTGATACAAATTAACTCCGTTTGATCATTTTGCATGCCCATGAGACAGAAAGAGCCAGTGGAGTCTGGTGGCTTCAACGTTGGTGGGGCTGTGATTCCATGGTGGGTTTCAGTCAGAACCAGCCAGAACTCTAAAGGAGCTGTCCAAGGTGCTGGACCCACATAGGGTTCAGTAACTTGAACAGCTCCTTTAGAGTTCTGGCTGGTTCTGACTGAAACTCACCATGGAATCTCAGCCCCACCAAAATCAGAGCCACCAGATTCCGCTGGCATGAGCTCACCCACATCACTGCGGCGTCACCAGCCTCTGTGATGTCTACTTAAACCTCTCCTTTGCTGCCACCACCCTCTTCTTTATATTCAAAAAGAATGAGGGACAATAAACCTTTTCAGTAATTATTTGTGTGTGTGTATTTACCAAATGAAGTAACGCATATGACTGAGCAGACGTGGTTGATATCACAAAAGAAGAATGTACTTTACTCATAAAGGAAAAGATTTTAAAAGACACTTCTAAGTTTGTTTTAAGTTGTACACATAAATCTACCTCCATCAACCTCCCAGGGGATACTAACCACCTCCAAATCCTATAACCCCACTTTCCTAATCCTATCCTGAAACAACCCTCTACTGAACCCCACTCACTCCAACCCTCCCTAACTGCCTCTCACTCTCTAACTGCCTCACTGTCTCTCACTCCCCCCTTATTCTCTCTCGCTCCAGTTCAAATCAACCAACCAATCAGATGACACCATTCACACAGCTCACCATTCTAACTCCCCCCTCCCACTTGCTTACCATTTCCTGAAAAATAAAAAAATTGGCCACATCAAATCCAACCCTGAACCAAATACTTAAACATATACAAATATAAGCAATACCACAAAATACCATTTTGTCACAATCATAGTTTAGCATTATAAAGACAAGCTGTAGCAAGTCTCAGATCCCCCCCTCCCCACTTTCCTTGCGAGAAAGAGTTTGAAAGGGGGCTCACTCCATTTGTTATTTAGCCCCAGTTTGTCATATTCAAAACTGGAACACTGGGGTTATCTTAACTATGGTTTGTTTCAAACAAACCAACTTGAAACCATGAGGTACAAATTCTATCTTGTTTGAACAAGCCATAGTTAAGATTAACAGCAGCGCAAGAATTCAGATACAATGCTAAACTATGGTTGTTCTGAAATTGTAGTGGAAGCTTAGAAACTCCTCACAGTTGCCCCAGAGGAGGAGAGTCCCAGATTCACTGTGATTCATTCTCACAAGTCAACATAGAGCGATCAGGCATAATATATATGTAAAACGTGCTCACCACACATTCCTAAGACCTGGAGGGAGCCTGGCTTCACAACAAAAATGACAAACAGACGTAACAGTGCACTGAACACTAACTCAGAAGTCACTCTGCCCCCTCCCCCGCAAGTATCACATAGCTGTCTAGTGTTTTTTTAAAACCTAGATGCATTACGTGAATGTTCATGTGTTTACCCTTTCATTTTTCCCATTAAAGAAAACCTTTTTTTAAGTACTCTGGAATTGGAGAAAGGGGGTTTCTAATGAACATCATTGGGGGGGGGGGTCATATCGATCGATCATCTACCTATCTAAAATTATTTCTAGACTGCCTTTAAAGGTGGAAGACAGAAGCCAACCTCCATTTTACAAAGCTGGTTTCTGCTTCAAATTTAATGAATCCCCCCCCGACCTCATGCCTCAAATATAGATACAATTGGGCTGAATGCAGTGAAGCTGTTTTCAAATCAGCCTCACTGCCCTCATTTCCCCCTAGTAGTCATAGTATTTCAGCTAAAGCAGACCCCCTCAGTGGCCACCTTACTCAATGAGTCTGCCTTCTCCTTGCCATGGTCACCAGCTGCTGTTGTTGCTCCTCATCCTCTTTCTCATCCTTGCTATCCCTTGATTACTTGACAGGCAGAGAGCCTGGGAGCAAGCAGGCAGGGCCATCTCCTGCTCCTCCTTAGCCAGAGCAAGAGGCAGGTGAACAAAGGATTGTTGCTGGTTCACATGCAATAAAAAACAATGTTTTCCTGCTTCTTCTCCTCTCTTCCTCTGTCATGTGGTAGAGAAGATTGGAAGCTTTTGCTTCTGCTTTTAAACTACCCACAGTTCCCCATCCAAATTTGGGGAACGGTGGTTTGTTTAAACTAAGGTTTGAGAACGAGCCAGGATCGGAAACTATCATTTGATGCTGGCTTGTTTTCAGTAAACATAGTTTCCCGAGTTCAGGAGACATAGGGAAATGTAGGTAGTTTAAAAGCGAAAGCAGAAGCTTTCAAACTTTTTTTCTGACATTTGAAAGAGGAGAAGGAAGCAGGAAGCCTGTTCGTTTTACAGGAAACCATGATTTCCCATTGAGCCTGAAATAGGCCTTTATCGCTAGGTTATTGATGCCTTAAAAAGCTAAGTTACAAACCGGGCCAAAATGTTGTTTATTTAATCAGTCCGTCAGTTCCTGGTATGGGAATATATTATATGATTTTGCAATATCTGGTTTTGCAATATATGATATTCCCATCCTACCACCCAATTTTTCAACAAGAGTTTTCTAGCATTACTGTGCTTAAGACAGAAAAAACTGGCAAACATGTAATTCCCAACCCCATTTGTTGCCTAAGGTGCAGAGAAATTTGCAGGAGTGCTTAATTTTACCTCCAGCCACTGCGTTTTCCCCATAAACTCCTCAATCACTTCCCCACTGCTTTTTTCCATGCTGGGCTCCAAGACCTATTCAAGTAACTAATGCAGTCTTTTTGCATTAAAGATGGATACTTTTTTATCGGAACCAAAATTCATCATTTCAAATTGCAGGCAAGAATAATGAAAGAAAATGACATTTTGTAAAATAATAATGCTATTAAGGTGTGGGTGTGTATACGCAAGCAAGCAAAAAGAAGAAGCTGTTCACAAAATACATTTTTCTTGCAATTACAGCTGAACATGAACCAAGATGAGAGTTCTGAAACAGAGAATTTCCTGATGAGACTTACACTTATGAGCTTTGAGGTCTTCAAAAGACACTGGCCCATATTCATAATATTCATACTCCCAAGTGTAATCTGAATTTGATAATAAAGCATGTTGGGAAGTTCTGTTGGAAGTGAATCTAGGTCCGGCCATCTCCAACCTGTATCGATATATAAATGTGAAGACGACACGCTTTAGCAAGGAAAGGCAATTCCAGTCCACACTTACATATACCAGTATCACTTAACATACTACCCTCTGCTCTGCACTCCTATCTCACTAGCAGCGGTCTTCTTTTCATTCAAAACTCTCATAATCACTTACCATTGGTCATACTACTAGCTCTGGCTGTTGGGTTTTGAAGTCCAAAACATCTGGAGGGCACCAGGTTGGGGGAGGCTGCCCAACCTCTTTCCCAGTCTATTGTTAACATGGCTAAAATCAGCTGAGCATGAGTCCATTCCAGAGCATATTTGATGCTGGGAGTGAAGTAATGTGGCCACGTCAAAGGAACACAAGACAGCCCCAAGACCCATTCAGAGATGATGAACAACTGTTATGAAACCCATGTTACTTTTTTTATATATTTTACAAAGCTCTCTGTTTTATGGGTGTTGTTCAAAGCTACTGTCAGGCACTTGGAAAAAAACAGTTCAAAGTATATTAAAGAAGCCATCCTAAGTAAATTATAAGGTGCTGGTTATTACCTTTAAGGCCTTATTGTGACCCTGTTCAGACAACACGCTAAGCCATGGTAGTTAAGCATTTTGAGGTAAACATTATGGCTTAGCATGTCATGTGAAGCATGACAGCATGTCGTGTGAACCATTCCTAACCATGGTGGCTAGATAACTATTAGGGGTGTGCACGGGAGGAAAAATCATATCAGAATCGGAATCAGGATCTCAGATTTTGCTCTGGATCAGATCAGACAAAATCAGAGGTCCCACGGATCAGATCGGATCTGATTCCAATACGAAAATTGGACGTCTGATTTTCGGATTGGACACCATCTTAGGTGTTTTCGCCATAGGCTTGAATTGGGGGAAAGAAAGCTTTCCTCCAATGCAAGCCTAAGCGGAAAACATGGGAGCGGGTGAGTGGGGACCTAACTCCCCCTCCCTCCCTGTCTCTCCCCCCCACTTGTGCTCCTTACCTGCCGGGGCCATCTGCTTCCATCCGCTGCTGCCTGTTGGTCCCTTCTACTGAGAAACAGACTTCATGGCCTGCCTCTCAGTAGAGCGCTGGGTGAGAGGCAGGCCTGTTTCTCAGTAGAAGGGACCAGCGGGCGGCAGTGGACAGCCCTGGCAGGTAAGTAGGGATGTCCCCCTCCCCCCACTCGTGCTCCTTACCTGCCAGGGCCGTCCACTGCCACCCGCTGGTCCCTTCTACTGAGAAACAGGCTTCGCGGCCTGCCTCTCAGTAGAGCACTGGGTGACATCATCACCCGGCACTCTACTGAGAGGCAGGCCGCGAAGCCTGTTTCTCAGTAGAAGGGACCAGTGGGCGGCAGCGGATGGCAGTGAGGGGGCAGCAGGTAAGGAGCACGAGTGGGGGGAGGGAGGGAGGGAGGGAGGGAGGTGGAGGTCCCCACTCACCCACCACCATGTTTTCCCCATAGACTTGCATTGGGGGAAAGCTTTCTTTCTGCTAATGCAAGCCTATGGCGAAAACACAAAAAAATGGAGGTCCGATTTTCTGATTTTTCCCAATTAAAATCGGGGGGGGGGGGGAATTGGATCAGAAAAAAATGGACCTCCATTTTTTGAAATCGGAATCATTTCCTTTCATTCTGATTTTGGCTGGATTGGATCCAGATCGTGGATCAGATCCAATCCGCTGCACATCCCTAATAACTATAGCTTAAACACACTCACTAACCATTTGCTGCAAAAAGTTTTAGTGGCCTAACCATGGCTTAGTGTGTTGTCTGAACAGGTCCATTGCATAGGTTCTAGGCATCTCAGAGAGAGTCTCCTCCTCCCCTATGTCCCATTACACTCTCTTCATCAGAGAGTCATCTACTGCAGCTGCCTAATGTGAGATTGGTGGCCACACACCAGAGGACCTTTTCCTTTGCCGCCCCTCAGCTGTGTTATGACCTGCCAGTTGAAATGCGTCTGACTGCTTTGCATGTTTTTATGTCTCTTATGTAAACCACCCAGAGAGCTTCGGCTATGGGGCGGTATAGAAATGTAAATCATCATCATCATCATCATCATCATCTGGCAGGAATGGACCATATGGACAGACACAATACAGCTGCAAAAATAATTCACCGACAACTGACCATCAAATTCAACCTTATCAAACACCCTACACCATACTATACCTACTCACCTGAAACAATCTTGGAAAATGCAGATCATAAAATGAACTGGGACAGAACAATTCATACAGACAATACCTTGCAACCGACCAGACATAACGGTCATAGACAAAAAAGAAAAAGACACATACCTCACTGAATGACAAAATGTTGTTGAAAAGGAAGTCAAAGAACTGTGGCAACAGGAAAAGGTCACAATTATTCCATTAGTCACATCAGTCACCGGCATCACATCAAAAAACTATACAAAAAACCTCCAGAAACTGGGCCTACCAGAATACATCCACACCAACATCCAGAAAGCAGTCATAATTAAAACATGCTCAATCATCAGGAAATTCCTAAATCAATAAAAGATAGCATGACTTGGCAAAGCCCGTCATGTCCATCTAGAAAAACCGCCACAAGCGAGAAAGAGAATAATTTAATAATAATAATAATAATAATAATAATAATAATTTAAAGACTCTATTATTCCAGCAAGCCTTCCCTTTGTAGAATTCTTATTTCTCTTTGTTGGTTGTTATATTCTGCTTCTAGGCTATATTGTTTTTATGGTTAAACTGTTTTTTAACTTGGTATGCCGTCTAGAGTACTTTGTATATAGGAGGGTTACAAATTGAAGAAATACATACATACATACATACATACATACATACCTAAAGAGGGCAGCAGAGGGGCCTTCGGATATGTCGCTGTTCAGACAGTAGAAGAGGGTGAAAGGGGGCATATTGGAGGCAAATTGGGATGTACAGAATCCATTTCCCAGATACACCTCCAACATGGGAAACCCTACACCAACTCTGGATCTGGTGTATTTTCCTTCCCATTGAAACCAATGGGACACAAAATGTTAAAACTACTTACAGAGAGGGGGGAAAGAGGGATTGGAGGGGGAAATCCCCCCCCCCACACACATACAAACAACTTCTGCCCTGGCAGGCAAAGCCCAGCAGGATTTAATAAGTGCAATCTGATCCCCATAGACTCTCCCCCACCCCATCCTTTATAGGATTGTCCTGTAATATTCTCCAGGAGCTTCACAACCATTTCCACTTTAGAGAAAAGAGAACTCTGAAAAAATGTGCATGCATGCACACATAAAAACTATTCTCCAAAGGCTATTTGTTATTCTCTCCCCATCCTGCAAAGCCCAGCATTCCTGTCATGATGAAAAACAACACTATGCAGGCTCTGATTCATTTTGATAGACAGCTTATAATACATTGCACACATTTTAATAAAAACAGAATATCCCATCAGCCTCAGAAGCTAATTGGTTACTTCTAAAAACAGGTCACTAACATTGCACTTTTTAAAATGCCAATGTACAAACTGCTTAATTTCTTACAGGTCTTAATTATTTAGATGCTAGAAAAAAGTACATGCTTAGCTCTCATAATGAAATTAAACAGACTTAGGCTGCCTCTACAAGAGGCATTTAAAGCTCTTTCAAGGCACATTAAAAAATTTACCTCTACAAGAACGGAGCGCAAATCGGGCGTAGAGGCGTGTTTTCTCTCCGATTATGCGCATTATCGAATGCGCCTTAAATAGCGAGTTTTATTTTGCTCCGGCCATTAAAGCGCATTTTGACTATGTGAACAAGCGATTCTCCGCATGTCAACAGTTTAAATCGCGTTTCGGTCGTCCAGTAATGCACTTCGCCGCCTCTCGTACAGAGGTATTAGGCGTAAATGCGCATAATCGCCTAACCAGGCGTAAAGGCGAATTCTTGTAGATGAGTCCTTTGAAGTACTAATTTTGGTGGATCATGTACAATCAGCTTCTTTCCAGGATCAATTCATATCTTCCATATAGTAATTGGGGTTTTCTAGATGAGGCTTTTAACCTGCCACTTTACTGTGGCTTCTGCTTTCAGACTCTTTGTGAGATTAAGATCATATCCTCTACACACATATCCTCTTTTTCCTTCTTTGCCTTTCTGTATGTTCTGCTACATAATCTCTAGTTGGTGCTGTGGTATAGCAGAATTGCGCAGCTACACTGGAGTTTTATTCCACCATTCCCCCAAATCCCAGACTTTTCCAATCAACCCCCCACCCCCACCCCTGCAAAAACGCTTAGAAAGCACGGGAGAGGTCTTGGAGGATGACAATGTCATCTAAAGCACACACAAACTACTGTAAGAAAGGAATCATGAGCGTACCATAAATGCCTCATTGTCTAGTTGGCTCTTGTCCTATCTTGGTAAAAAAAATTAAAATCTTTGCATTTTCTAAATCAGTTAACTCAGAGGCATAAAGTAGGCTCCAGTTTTATGTTTAGAGTATATAAACATATACTCTGTGTGTGTGTGTGTGTGTGTGTGTGTGTGTGCGCGCGCACATGATCATAGCTCCATCCACAAAGCAAGTAGAGAATCACTGATATGCCCCAACAAACAAAACTAACTTGGCTAAACTCAACTTTCTGTCTTCTACACCAAACTGGCCCCATCTTTGTATTCATTGGGTTGGATTCAAACTTGAGGCATGCTTAGAGTAGAGCCATTGAAATCAATGGGCCTTAACTCAGTCATGCTAACTTGGCCCGTTGATTTCAATAGCTCTACTCTAAGCATGACTAAGTCTGGATCCAACCCACTGACATTTGATCACTGGTCCTCATCAACCCTTTCCTTGCTTAGTTTTACACTTGTGAACTTCCAGAAGCAGTGGCGTTGTTTTAATACTACTAACAGAAATGCTAATGCAGTATCCTTTAAAAAGAAATCAACTACTAGCCTATATCACCAGCCTCCGGTGTGGCAAAGCCACATCTCCCTAAGCTAGCCTGTTCAGACGCAAGCTGGCCACCAAGTCTGCTTGATAGAAAGCCAGAACCAATCCTAGCTCTCCTAAATCAGTGTTCCTGTATGATACATATGCTGAAAAACACACATTGATTCACATTAAACATTTTCAAGTGCACATTTATTACCGCTCATATGCTGTAAACCTAAAAATATAATGAGGGAAGAACCCCTTAACTTATGCCGTGTTCTTTGTGCACTTTTTGTTCAAAGCATAATTGAGAAGGTTTGTGGAATAGAGTTAGCCCAGCAATACTCAGGACTGCTATATAGGAAATCCAGTATAGTTCTTCCCCTATAAGACTGAGATTGGGAGGTGCAGAGACAAACTTCCATCTAAGCTATGTCATCTTACAACACTCACAGAGATCTGAGAATCCGAAGGGCTGGGAAATTGCAGGTGGGGAAGCCTAAAACACAAATGCTTCTCTGTCAAATATACAAAAGGAAAGAGGGAAAATGACTGAGCTCTTTGGCACAGTGGGACTTTTTAAAATGTTTTTTGCATATCATGTTTGACAGCTGCTGTGTAGGATAATTAAACAATCCCTTCCATGCCATCGGTTAGAGCCAGAGATGGTTATGCACTGTGGAGTGTTTGATTATCAAAGCAGCCTGTCCAATTAATGAGCACAAAGCAGTGACAGAACAGAATCCCTTTCCTCAGTTGGCCATCATGGATTTTCATCTTTCTGTTCCAAATGCAATAGAATCATAAAATCATAGAATCATAGAATCATAGAATAGTAGAGTGGGAAGGGGCCTATAAGGCCATAGAGTCCAACCCCCTGCTCAGTGCACAAATCCAATCAAGGAAGGAGATGGCCAGGACAGAAATTCATTCCATGAAACTGTTGTGAGAGAGTTTGCATGGCTTCTGCCTTCTGCACAAACTCCCATCGTGTGGCATAAAATTAGGTCCTACCCTTCCCTCAAGTCCTCTGGCATAGGTAGAGGACTTGGGGGGACAAAATAGTTCCTTTCACTTTGCGATGGCCTTCTGGATCATCTGACGGGGTTAGGAGTGGGGAGGCACCATTTTTACGGTGGTTGCATTCCTACTTGGATGGGCGTTTCCAGACGGTGGTGCTGGGGGGTTACTGTTCCATTCCATGGCAATTATGTCACTGGGTTCCACAGACTCAGTTTTATCCTCCATGCTATATAACCTCTACACAAAACCACTGGGGTGGGTAGTGAAACATCCAATACAGCAGCAAATCCGCTTTAGTGCCCAAAACCTGCCTGAACTTCCCCAATGCGGAAATATTAAAGCCTGACCATGGCGTATTTAAATAGGTCAGTAATCAGATGGCAAAATATAAGAAGCATAATAATGATGCCCATTACAAATATTACCATGTTTTAGAAGGTCCTAGAATTTTAAAAGTCTCACTCACAATTTTGAACATTTGAGGTTACTATTTCATTTCTTCAGGGTAGCAAGGCAATATTATGTCCTACCCAGATGACTTCTTTTCACCATAAATTTCAAATGATACATTTAATGTGGCTAATTAATATCAAATAAGATATTCAAATTAGTCACATACACGCTGCTTAGGGCTAGACAAATCACCCACTTCTCCATGCGCTTTTGCATTCACTGCCTGCAGCTACATTAAACATACTCTGTTTATTAAGCCCTCGTGCATCCAGACATAATGAATGTCTGGCATCATTCTCCCTCAAAGAATACTTCATTACTAAGAAGCAAGACACAGAGAGGAATAATTGGATTATTTGAATGGAGTAATTACTAAAACAACACAAAAGGGGGTCAAAAGAGAAGGGGGAGAAGGCCCTCCTAAAATAGCTGCTGCAAATTACCCCTGAAGCTCCAGCCTTTTTATTTGTTTCTTGGCAATCAGTCATGAAATGGAGACAGCATCACCGTGCTTCAATGATCCAAACTATCCCACAACGTTGCATTCTTTTTTAGCATGAACAAAACTGTAAATGAATTTTCAGGGCCTCTTCAGGGTGTAGATGTTGGTCAAGTAAATGGGTGTTTACTTTGTTTTTACTGAGGTCATATACATACATGCTCAGGCAATTCCAGATGCTAGGATTTCTCCATGACTATTTCACAGCCACCAACAAATCACACCAAGCGCTCCCACTGCAGGGATCAGGTAGAGTGGGGTGGGGGATCATCATTGATCAAGTACTCAAAACTGCTAACTAGAGTTGCTGGTAAACCTGTTCAGATAACGCACTAAACCATGATGCTTAAGCATTTTGAAATAAACATTATGGCTTAGGCCCTGTCTTGATGGCAGAGCGTCGGTGGCGCGAGGCCTCAAGCTCCTGCATTGGCGTGCCTTCCGGTTATCTGCACAGGAAGAAGCACAATTGCATCCACCCGAGCCGCGGGCACCGGGGAGCATCCACGCCCCCTCTTATTCAAGCTGGTTTTTTCCCCGTACACTACACTCAATATCAAAGGTCCTCCTTCAGGTGCCTACTCCGAGAAAAGCTCAGAGGATGGCAACAAGGGAGACGGCCTTCTCTGTGGTGGCCCCCCAATTATGGAATGATCTCCCCAATGAGGCCCACCTGGCGCCAACACTGTTATCTTTTCAGCACCAGGTCAAAACTTTTCTTTTCTCCTAGGCATTTTCAACATCTTAAGTTGAGGTTTTAACTTACTTTTTTGCCAAGCTTAAAAGTTTAAAATGTTTTAAATATCAACTGTTTTATGTTTTATGGTTTTAAATTTTGTATATTTACTTTTTAATGTTCAATCTTTTAATTTTTGTAAACCGCCCAGAGAGCTTCAGCTATGGAACAGTATATAAATATAATAAATAATAATAATAATTGCAAAACTCTGTGGTGCCACGGAGCTGGTGCAGCGTCTGGGCCACCCGCCCCTGCACACCCAAGCCCGTGTGCTCCCACAGGCACTCGGGGAGGCAGCCTTTTTGGGTTTGTTTGTTTTTTAATCTGTAAATGTGAAGCTTCACATTTACAGATAAACGGGGGGGGGGGGGAATGGGGGGGAGGAACGGGGCACTCCGGCTCTGAGCATCCACCCCACTTTTATCTATTTATTATTATTATTATTTAATTATTATTATTATATTATTATTATTTTAACCATGGTCCGCAGAGGCGCTAGTCCACCCCCTTCCCTGCCCAGCCTATGGCGACCAATCAGGGGTCACCATCGGCTGTGGCATGCCTCCACAGCAGCTCCAGAGTAAGGCGACAGACAGCAGATGCTGTCGTCGCCTAGCTGCAAGCAAAACAAGTCGGGGTAAGTGGATGGCTTTGCGATGGCGGCTGTGTCATATAGATTACCTGCTGCCACTCCAAATCCACCCCGGGGCAAACCGCTCGTCAAGATGTACCCTTAGTGTGTTGTGTGAACCATTCCTAACCATGGTGGCTACATAACCATGATTTAAACACGCTCACTAACAAATTGCTGCAAAAGGGTTAGCAGCTAACCTCATGGCTTAGTGTGTTGTCTGAACAGGCCCACTCTGGGCCCAGCAAGCACAATTGCTCTGTGCTTCTCTCTCTCTGCACAGAGAAAGGGGCAGTCTCTGGATATCATCTAACACCCCACACGCCCTCAGGGGGACCCGAACAGCAATCTGGCAATGTATTACATAAAGAAAAATAGCCACTTCCATAAAGAGCTTTGTCCAATTACTAAATGGTGTTTTGGTCATTAAGGCTAGTCAATGTTGAGCGCAAAAAAGACTTCTAATAAAGAGGTAGAAAAGGTATGGGTGTTCTTTTGTTTTGTTTTTATTATAGGAGTAGCCTTTGGCAATGTCACAGTCAGCATTCCCCCTCTTCTCTGTGCTATTCAGAGGGGGAAAGATGATATCGTGGCTCCATGGCTCCATCCTCTACGTTAGACAAGCTCCAAGTCACTTAATCCCACCCCCTCCTCCCGCATGTTCTTAAGTGTCAATCTTCACGGCTGCTTTTGTCCCTGTTTCTTTTAATGCATAAAAGAAATTATCCTAGACTGTAGGCAGTTCAAATTATACCTATTCAAAGCTACAGCAGAACAAGATTTGTGTTGATAGAAATCTCTTATTAGCCCCAGAGTTCTATTATTACAGCTCTTACCTACAGGCAAAACATTCCCATTCTCTTGCCGACTTTTCTCCCTGCACACCATTTGCATTTCACAAACATGATGTGCAGATTCAGGTGTGCCTACTGTTCACCTTCTTGATGGCTTCTGCTCAACCTTGCTTTCTACTGTCTAATTCTTATGATTGCACAATTTGCTCTTTCAAAACCAAACCAAACAAAATCCTTAAAACTATATCCACATTGTCCAAAGTCAGTATGATTTAAGAGGGCATGAAGTAGCAAGCATTGGACAGCCCTTGCACATAACTCATTAAGGGCGCGATCCCATGCATGCCAAGACAAAACCATGGAGGCCCTTTTTCTGTCTAAAGATGCACAGGATGGCACCTTAAGAAGCAATGTTCCTTCTCCCACCACAGGGCCAGCAGATTCCAACTGATGTGTGGGAAAGATCCTGATGAGTGTTGTGTTTCAATATTGCCTTATAGTGATTTTATTATCATGTTTTGATTTTACCTTTTGATTTATTTATTATTACATTTATAGCCAGCCTTTTTCCTTAAAGGAACCCAAGGTGCTGTCAGGGTCCTCTTCCTCTCCATGTTATCCTCACAACGACTCTGTGAGGCAGGTTGGGCTGAGAGTCTGTGACTGGCCCAAAGTCACCAAGTGAGCTTCCATGGCTGAGTGGGGACTAGAACCCGGATCTCCAGACTCTCAGGCCAACACTCTATCCAATACACCAGCACTATACCTTTAAGATGCCTTGGAAGGTGTATCTTTAAAAAGATGGGATATAAAGAGTTTTGATACATGTTTTATTTATTAAAACACTTTGCATCCTAACTTTTTATTGTTTATTATTATTGTTTAATAAACAAGCAAGCACCCAACAGTAAACCTACAGGGCAAACACAAACCTAGGTCCACTTCATATCTTCTCCAAGGGGCGCAACTATTAAAAACAAATGAATAATATTTATTTCTAAAAAACAACTTCGGTGAGGCAGAGTATTTGGAACTGTATCCTTTGGCCATTTTAATTTGGCCCATGGCTGCACTGCCTCATGTCAAATCTGCCTGCTGTGCACGTAGTCATGGTCACCAATTTAGATGACTTTAAAAGGGGGTTTGAGAAATGCATGGAAGATAAGGCTATCCTTATCAATGGCTACAACTCACAATGGTGATATATTTAGGGTGACCATATGGAAAGGAAGACAGAGCTCCTGTATCTTTAACAGTTGTATAGAAAAGGGAATTTCAGCAGGTGTCATTTGTATGCATACAACACCTGGTGAAATTCCCTCTTCATCACAACAGTTAAAGCTGCAGGAGCCTTGCCCTCTTTTGTATCTGGTAACTCTATGTAATAATTCGCCTGATTCCTTTCTGGGAACCCAGCCAATCAAACCCCTTATCTAAGGAATGTCCGTGAATAAAGCCAGCAAATGGACTGAATGGTTTGTTTTCTGTTTATTTCCAAGAGATTAACCCCAAGACAGCATGGCGTGCCAAACCTATGGAGTAAGTCTGTAATGTCCAAAATCCCCAGTTCAGGGTCCAATGAAGTCAGGGGCCAGTCAGAGACATCACAAGTCCAGAGTCCAGAGTCAAGCCAGAAAATCCAAAAGTCCAATTGCCAAAGCCAAGGATCAAGCCAGGTATTCAGAAAGTCCAGGGTCCACAATCCAGAGTCAAGCCAGGTATTCAGAAAGTCCAGGGTCCACAATCCAGAGTCAAGCCAGATATTCAATCCACAATTTCTGAGCTGGAAGCAAGCAGGAATGCTAGGAACCAACTACATCAGTTGCTCCTAACAAAGCACTGCTTCCTCTTTTGAGCCTTTTATGTCTTGCCTGAGCCTGTGCTCGCCCTTCCCCAGCTGTCCCATATTCCTGAAGCAATCTCATTTAAGGCTTGTGTCTGCTGTGCTGTGTTTCTGTAATCTCAAACTCCGTCTTGTTGGTTGAATCTGCTCCGCACGCTTCAGACGCCGCCTCTGCTGAGGAGTCAAAGGACGAACCTCTTCAGGCCCAGAATCTTCCTCGTTGGAGACAGGGGGTGGAAGAGGGTGGCTTTCCTGGGGCTTTTCTGAGGAACCTCCCTGTCCTTCCTTCTCCTCTGGTAAGTCCTGGGGAATGGGCGAAGCTGCAGCCTCTGGAACTTCTTCCTCCTCAGAGGAAGATTCTTCAGATGGGGTCATGACACTCTAGTATAGTTCCTGCAGCTTTAATGGTTGTGATGAAGAGGGAATTTCAAATGACACCTGCTAAAATTCCCATTTCAATTCAACTGTTAAAGATACAGGATCCCTGTCCTCCTTTCCATATGGTCACCTTAGATATATTACCTCCAGAATCTGAGGCAATATGCTTCTGTATACCTGTTGCTGAGGAACGTGTGTGGGAGGATGCTATTGCATGTACATCCTGCTTTGGAGCTCCTCACAGGCATTAGGTTGCCACTATGGGAACAGAATCCTGGACAAGATAGGCCTTTGGTCAGGTCTTATGGTGCCTCTTATGTTCTTAAGAGCTTGCAATACATTTCAGCAGAAAAGGTAAAAAAGGGAGGGAAAGAGCATGTTCCCTCTGCCGTCAGGTCCCAGTCCCCCACTGAAAAAACTGAAAGGAAGGCTCCTTTGTTATCCCCATCTTGGTATTTCCCAGCAGGCAACCCAAAAGGAGGAAGGAGAATCTGCCATCAATTGGCAGGTAAGGGCAAGGTAGTTTTGACATTGGAGCATTGAGCTGGAATTCAGTCAACTACTGCCATCTGAAGCAATCATAGAGCTTCCCTTGGGTGCAGATATGCCTAGGTACTATGAGGAGTTTTGGATGATAGGGTCTGTATAGCTTCCCACATCAGTTCTGGCGAGCTGTCTTCACAGCACCAGGTTGGTGCCGCCTCCCTCTAAAACCACACGCCAGTCACCTCCACCAGGCACTGCCCCCAGATTGACGGCGGACTGGCCCCGGATGAACATCAGACGGCAGAAGTGCTGTACTGATGTCACTCTGATTGAAAAGGTCAGGGTAAATCCCTGACCTTTTCAATCCACAGCTTCGCAGGAAAGCCCCTCAGTGGCTGCAAAGCTGCACCTACATTGTCTAAGTGGCGCAGCGCAGATCAGTAGTCACCGCGGGGCTTTCCATGCGTATAGACAGCCTCCAAGCCCGAATTTCTGTCTCAGTCATCTATATTAAGAATAACCGTTTAGAACGAGGATATAGATTTCTAATCCTCAGGACAAGCTGATGAGAATTCCTCAGTGACGCTTTTTATTTTTCTTCCTTAACAGGAACAGTATAAGTCCTCATTTCACATTCACTGTGACAGAAATTAATCTTCTTCCAACATACATGAGGATAGCATCATTTCAAATATTTCAATACATCTTTAAAATGTCACACAGAATTGCATCAAGCCAGTGAAGCTTTGTGGAAGCATTTTCTAGCCCAGCTGCATATCTTGATTTTATAGACTGCGAAGAAGATCAGAAATCAGCAACTCTGGAGCCTGCGCTTTGTCACCTGAAGCAAAGCATGCCTTTCCTTGGCTATACACCTTTTACCTAGTATTTAGTAACATTTATTAAGTACAGAAACACTAGCTAGGTGCTGCACCATAATCAATAATCATAGTTCCTCCTTGCAAATTTACAAATCCACCTGCCTTTATCAAAGATGACCAAGTAGAGGGAAATAAGAAAAAAAAATATTTTTGTATGGCAATCAATAATACAGCTTATTTAGAAATGGTGTGAGAATAGTTGATGGAGTGGTATCAAACATTGCCATTTGAGTGTAAAGGTACAGATGCAATATGTGGCCACTGGTTTCCAGCTTGGAGTTTACACCAGTCACTTTAGCTCCCTTGTTCCTCATAGCCCTTATTTTCTCAGTCAAGTGCTTATTTAGCATTCCTCCCCATGCTCTGTACAGAATGGGGGTGGGGGAAGAGTCTCACTGTCATGGATTAGACTGAGTTCCAGATTTGGACTTGGAAGGTCTAAATTCAAATCACCACAAAGCTTACTAGGCAACCATCTCTCAGCCTAACCTGCCGCCTAGGGTTGTTGAGGAAATATACTGGATGCCATCCCTGAACATATTGGATGAAGGGCAGGAATAAACAAAGTCGATATTCCACAAACCTATCACAGAATATTGGGGGATCCTTCCGTCATTCATTGGCACTCTGACTGCCTTTGTCCCCATCTCACTCTATTTGTTCCTCTGGATTATTAAATTAGAACACAGTTGGGAGGTTTTCTTTTTATCAGTAAATAAAACTGAAAAATTAGAAATCCAGAAAGGATCCTTGATGCACAACAATCCGGAAAGGACAAAATATGAAATCTCTGAGGCAGAACAGAAATGAATATGCTACATTTGATAAAATAAGAAAGAAAGAAAGAAAGAAAGAATTGTTGCACATCAACCCTTGTGGAATCCTAAGCCTCTGCTGCAAGGCAGCTAAGAAATTTGGCATCAAAAACATATCTGTGTCCTCTCAGTTTACCGGGCTGGGGGAGGGTGATGTTTGTTTTCATGTGGAGAAACAGCAAGTGTCTATTTACTGTTGACCTGGAGAACTTTAATATCCACGGCTTGACAGATAAGGATACGAAGCATCAGTCAGCCCAGTATTGTGCTGCCTTCTGAAAAACAGAATTGCTGTAATACCAGCAATGAGACAATCAGAGAACTAAACACATGCCTCTCTTGCAGGCGTTCCCAGTAACTTCCCATATCCGTCAGCAAGCAAAGTCTCTCTCAGTTCAGCCAATACGTGTCTGTCTGGGCACATATTGTTCTGACTCTCTGGTTCATCTTTTCTCTGAAACCTAATTATAAATTTAGACCATAGCCATCATCATACGCAGTAGTTCCAGCTATAACGGACCTGCTTGAAGCAAATAATCAAAAATGTTTGTTTTATTCTGGATTAACAACTCCAGAATAAATCCCACCAATTGACTTCTATTCACACTGGGGTGCCACAGCAGTTTCTCACATTCCCAAATGCACCCATGGGTCCCAAAAACTTGAGGACGCCTATCTTAAAGCTTAGTTACTGACAGGAGGAGTTTTAAACTATATTGTGCTGCTATTTTGGTCCCAATCCTCTTACCTTTGGCCCTGTCCCTTTTTCCTTCATCCCCACTGACAACTGGAACACAGCCCCCCCCCCCCCGAATGTTACTCTGAAAAGGAATTTGGCCCTGGGTCTGAAAGTGGTTCTGCACCCCTGTTATAGAGGAATTAGTAAGTTTAAATAGAGTCTGACACCTCTACTGAGAAAGTGTTCTCAATACACCTCTCTTTCAGCATAGGCTAAAGGATGTAATCTACAGTATACATGGAGTCATTGCATTCATAGTTCCATAGAAACAGAAGCGGCATCTGAATCAACAAAAGAACATGGCCAAAAAGAAAACAAATCCCAGGAATTCCCTCTATCTACAGTCAAGGATTGATGTCAAAGGATAGACAAATGACTCTGGCATTTGACTCTCATGCCACTACTACATGGCCCAGTGAGAACTGATAAACAACCTCCTGGCTCCTGTCAGAATAATGATTGCTAAAAACTGGAAAGGGCAAGTGATATATACTATAGAAGAATGGTATAAAGAAATATGAGATATGGCACTTAACGATAAGCTAACGTGTAAAATGAAAATAAAGAGGGGAATGTCCAGAAAGAATGATTTTGGAGAAATATGGAGCCCATTTTTGGAATATGTATTAAGAACGGGGAAGGGGCAAATACCTTCAAAAGAGTCTTTACAATTTTGGAAAGAAGAATAATGTATAATTGAAGGTCTCCTGGGGGGAGGGGAGCATGGGGGGTATGTGGTTATGTATTGTATTTTATGTTGTTTTATGTTGTATTATGTTGAAAAATAAAATAAAAATAATTAAAAAAAGAAAATAAAAGAACCAGGGATATGTTCTGGATTTCTTTAACTGTTGGGGCTGCTACACAGGGCATTACTTGTGCAGAGCAGAAGCAAAGTAGGTGCACTGAGATCACTTGTCACACAAGGGTAAAATATCCCTCTTGATTAGACACGGGATCAGCAGCAATGGTGGGTTATAAATAAAGTCACAGCATGAAGCTGAGATTCAAAATGAGCCATGTTGGACCATATCTCCCATCAGCCCCAGCCAACATGGCCATGATGAGAGTTGTAGTCCAACACTTTTGGAGAGCAACTGGTTGGAAAAGGTTGCTATAAATCAACCTGACTTTTCTGTACCAGTGCTCGACTGGGTAAGATCACCATCAAAGTGGAGTAAAGCTGGTGTGCCATGGTAGTTAGTGTTGGACTGGGACTCAGAAGAATAGGGTTCTAATCCCCACTTGGCCATGAAGCTCACTGGATCACTTCGGGCAAGTCACTGACACTCAGCCTATCCTTCCTCACAGGGTTGTTGTGGGGATAAAATGAAGAGGAAGCGGAGGGGCATGTAAGCCGCCTTGGGTTCTTTGCAAGAGGTGGGAAAAGGCGGGAGAGAAATGTAATATAATTAAATAAATAGAAAAGGATTCCCCACCACCACACACACATACCATCCTTTCCATAACCTAATAATTTGCGTTACGCACTCCTCTTTCTACTCGCGCGTATAATAAAATCCTCAAACGGATTAATTCGATTTCAGACCGGGGCATCTCCGCCCTGCGCCCCACCCACGCAAATCCACTCGCCCGGTGCTTATTTAGAGCTTCCCGGCCATAAGTCAGCTCCACACGGTGCCTTTTTGAAACGGAGGTTTCAAAGCGCCTCGGTGTCTGCTGAAGCCCTGCTCATACAAGACGGAGGCAGATGACTTTGGAAATCAACTCCAGTCCAGGACATATTTCGGAGGGAAAACGTGCTCTCGATCAGGCTGTAAAGAAGGGCAGACGCTCCCAAGTCTTCCGGGACCTGGCCACGATGAAATAGGTCACAAACGCATTGAGAAAACCTGGGCATCTCATCTCCTGGCTATAAAGATCGCCTACCATCCCACTCAACGACCAGGATTACCTTAGTTTTGCAAAGCCAGCAAGCAAAGGTAGAAACGCCCAGGATTGCTCTCCCCTGCCTTGAGATGCTCTTACCTGTCCGGGTGGCCCTGCACACGATCCACTTGCCAAGCGCGCCCCCGCCGTCCCCTTCAGACTACTGGTAAACCGCTCTCATTCATAAGACGCGGTGCGCGCCGCAGTGAAGCGACAGGCAGGCTCCGCCCCTCAGCCAGCCTCGTGAATGAAGGCGCTCGAGCTCTTCCCACCGCTCCCCGCATTTTGAAAAGAGCCCTCCCCCTCCGCCAGCATCAAAATTGGGACCAGTGCTTTTTAATTTGTTCTGAACTCTAAAGCACCTTAGATAGCTCCTTTAGAGTTCTGAATGAATCCTGGAGCGGATTCACCGCCTCACTGTTATCGGGGTCATCAGCCTCCACTAATATTTATATAATAATTCATATTTCAGCTGACAAGCAACATAACAACACAATCCCTCAAACTGGGGAAGGACAAACCACCAGATTCCTCCCATACACGGCCACTACAAATCCAAGCCTTTTACTAAGCCAAATGATGTGATTAGACACAATTTGCCAAACCCTTGGGTGAACATCTATACATGTTCTTTGAAAGAAGAATAGAAGCTTTGGAAGAGCTGCCATTTAAGGCAATTCTCCTACTGAACCACAAAAAAAAAAAATCTCCCATGGTTGGAATTCTCTCCCTTTTCAAATACTGTCAGCAGATTAAGCTTCACTGGATCTGAGATATTAAAATTAGGATTGACAGTGCCACACCTTGGATATAATTATAGCATTGAGATGTTTGTTCAGAAAGAAGTTGTTCTTCCTGGAAAAGGATATGTAATTTCTGGTTCATTGTAATTAATCTTAAACCAGATATCACCCCAATGTGCTCTATTTCTTTTTGTATCTCTATGATTTAAGACTATCTCTATGATTTAAGACTACAAGAATTCGCCTTTACGCCTTTACACCTGGTTAGGCGATTATGCGCATTTACGCCTAATACCTCTGTATGAGAGGCGGCGAAGCGCATTACTGGACGACCGAAACACGATTTAAACTGTTGACATGCGGAGAATCGCTTGTTCACATAGTCAAAATGCGCTTTAACAGCCGGAGCAAAATAAAACTCACTATTTAACGCACATTTGATAATGCGCATAATCGGATGTTTAAAGCGCCTCTACGCCCGATTTGCACTCCGTTCTTGTAGAGGTAAATTTTTTAATGTGCCTTGAAAGAGCTTTAAATGCCTCTTGTAGAGGCAGCCGCTAGGTCCCATTTTGCACTGGTTATTGCCTGTGTGAATACTCCTGATTAATGGGTTACTGTGTATTCACTCAGTGAAGAGCTCCATCCAAAGAGCGAAAAGGAGTACGGAGTATTGAAAAAGGACAACCCCAATGGGTAACTCTCCTAACAACAAATAGCAGTGAGTGAAATCCATTAGCTCTAGGTTTGGCATAGAGGGCCTCTAATGCCCAGAAGAAGCATGACCCTATATTTAAGTTCTGTACCAAGCACAGAAAATATAAATCATCATCTAGCCAAAGCTAATTCATGGAGTTTTTGTAAACAAAAAAACATTAACAGCAGGTTAAAAAAATATAACAGCAGTGTGCAGAATCTCTTTCACCACAGAGGCCGAATTCCAATTTGGAAAAGCTCTTGGAGGCTGCACTCCAGTAGTGGGCATCGCAAAGGCAAAAGAGGTGTAGCCAAAAATACCAGCATACTTTAGGCTAAAGCTCTTACTTCCAGTAACTAAACCTTAGAGGTATTTCAACCTTTCTGAATGGGGTAAAAGCTGCACAAAAATCTGGGAAATCACCAAATGATTGGTGGCATGGGACCAGGAGAAAGGGCATGGCCTTCTGGGTAACCCCAAAAGTCCAGATTGGGACCCCAGAAGTCTGGATTTGGCTCACGGGGATCATCTACATTTGAAGGCTGATTCTTTCCCCCATTTGGTGCTTCTAAATGTTTCAATGGCATCTGACACAATAGATTGCTCAGATTACTTGGCGGGATAACTGCTCACAAGTGTCTCTTTTCTACTTTGGAGGAAAGTACTCAGAAAGTGGTAATTGGTGGAGTGAGTTCAGATCTCAAGGGTATTTTGATGTTGCCCAGCTCTACATTTTATTAACTAAGCAGCCAGGAACTAAACCAGGTTGAACCTGCAGAGGAGATTGAAGTCAAATCCAGTCATGACTGAAAGTGATGTTGTTAGAGACACTGGATACTCTGGAGGGGATGATTTCACATCTAGTTGACAAGTTTGCTATTGACCTATTGCAACAGGTATGCAGCCGGCAGATGTTCTTGGACCTAGTGCAATATCTAAAGGCACAGTTGATAGATGTACCTACCCAAAACCACCTTTCATCAGTTACCTTTTTTTGTGTAGACAGCTCTCCATCTTACAGAAAAAGCGTTTTGCTATCCTCATCCACTACTTTGTAATGCATTCTATCTAAAGCTGTCCTTGACAGCAAACCATAACCTTCCATGCTAAAAAAAAAAAAAAAAACACCTCTGATTTTTATCTCCTGGGGCATGTCTATGAGCATCATCACATGGAGGGAAATCACGTTCTCTTACCCTCGCTTCTCCACCTGTGCTTTTGTCTCTCATAACTTCATCTTTCGAAAGAGGAAGTAAACAATATGCACGTGGCCCATTCAGTGGGCAGTTTTTATCGCAGTGCTTCTCCTGCACACAGCAGTAGATAGTGGCAAGTTCCATCTCAAAAATAATTCGGATTTACCGGGGTCTTTTTTTGTCACACAAAAAAGGCTAAAAGGGGCAGGAGGCATGCAGGAGGCAGACAATGTCTTAAATAGGATCCACAAAAATCCATGAGTGCCCAGTAACAAGGGTGCAATAAAACACTTGGCTGATGATGCCCTATGTGCCCTGTTTAGCCTTTTCTAGCTGCACAGTGGCACTGTGTTTTTTATACAACACAGCCGTCAACTCACAGCCACCACGGGCTTATTTCCCAAAACTTTTAAAGTGCTGACATACCTCAGCTTTTTCCTTTCCTGAGGTCACCGCCTTGTTTGCTCGGTCTGTCAATGGTGACCTCGCTTCAGGCTGAGGCTGGGGGCGTTCCTGGGGTTGGATCGAGGCCCAGGGTACGACCTGGGAAGGGAAGGCAGGGGGCAGACTCGACAAGCTGAATGGCCTCTCGCGCTGTGGCTTTTCCAGCCAGATAGCCCACATTCCCTCTTGCCATCAGGGTTTGCTGTTCCCACCCCACAGCTGTGATGCTTTGGTGTTTTGAGGGAACGAGCAGTCAAAACATTGTTGTAGAGACGCCCCCCTGGAGAATGTGGGGAGGAAGGAGCATACAAAACACATTTTATATTAGGCTGCCTCTACAAGAGAGGTTTAAAGCTCTTTCAAGGCGCTTAAAATTTTTTACCTCTACAAGGAGGGAGTGCAAATCGGGCGTAGAGGCACGCTATCCCTCCGATTGTGCGCATTATCGAATGCGCGTTAAATAGCGAGTTTTATTTTGCGGCGGGATGTGAAGCCGGCGCCCTGCCTCCCGAGTAGTGCTGCTGCTGCTGCTGGCTCCCCCGCTCGGCTCCTGGCTCCGCTCCTACCGGGCTCCCGCTGACCTCTCGCTCTCACTCTCCGTCTTCCAGCTCCCTTTTCCCTTTTTCTTGCCCTGTTCCCCCCCCTCCTCCGTTTCATTCAATCGCCCCGTCAGTTCCTTCGCTCTCCAGCATAACAACTCGCAGGGACCTGCCTTAAAGAGACAGGCGCCCGCCCGCCCTACCTCCCCCCTCCCCCCCTCCCCCCTCCCTGCCTGCCTCTTGTGCAGAGGTATTAGGCGTAAATGCGCTTCAGCGATGAAGCGCATAATCACTTAACCAGGCGCAAAAGCGAATCCTTGTGGAGGGGATCTTAGTTGCATTTGTTACCAGTTAGCTTCCGGATTCAGTTCAAAGCCCTCTAGCAACCAGCATGGATGTTTTAAGGCCTAGAAGTGTGCAATCCTATGTGTGTTGAGACAGAAAAAAGTCCTAAAACTCCTAGCATTCCCCAATCAGCATGGCTGGCTGGGGAATGCTGGGAATTGTAGGACTTTTTTCTGTCTAAACACACATAGGATTTTGTCCTAAGAGCATGATTACTTATGCTGCATTTTACTATCACTAGAACTACCACAGAACATCTATCAGAGAAGTCCCAGGCTTGCACTCCTCCATTTCAGTGAGTGTGAAAGATCTAGGTTTGGGGGGAATATTTCATGAAATATGCAAACATTTCTTAGAAAATACAACATTGATTCATTTTTCTCTTCTGCATCAAAGACATGAAGCTGTTTTGAGAAATGTGCTGTACTACATTGATCTTAAAAGATTAAAATGACTCACCATGTTAAGGTCAAGATAAAGATAATCCTTCAACATGCTATATAATGAAAACGTGATGGATCTGCTTACTGAGGCTTTTCTAGGAAGAGCTGATGGGGAAAATCAAGTACATCCATGTATTTCTACACTCAGAATGTTGATTTATTTTATATCCTGCCTTTACACAAAAAAAAGGCACTTAAGGTGGCTGACAATAAAATCCAGATTTTAAACAAAGGAGATCAATTAAAACACAATAATAAAATAAATGAATAGGTTTTGGGGGCTCTTGGGCAAGACACCCTCAATTCCTCCACCCTCATTGCCACTAACTACTAATGCTCCCTCCACATCCTCTTTCTCATTCTCTTGCTTACTTGTCAGGCAGAAAACCAGTGGCATCTACTGTTCCTCCTTCTCACTACTACCATTGTCTGGGCCAGAGGCAGGTCAGCAAGCAGGTTGCAATTGTGAAGGGGAAGAGCATATCCAGTTGGCTCTTCTCGGCCTAGTTGTCTAATTTGTGTGTTTCCAGAACGTGCAAAGCAACATAGACACACAGATATACAGACACACACACACGCACGCACACACACAAATACAATGAATATTGTAAATATTAAATGTGCCCCAAATAAAAATTATGAAGTATCTCTCTTCTGAAATACCATATTCTTGTCTATAAGCTGTATATACTCTGTCGTGGCTGCACAATTGTGCTCTGTTGTTTATATGATGCAGCCACCAATTCGCAGCCACATCATGTTATTCCCTGCAAAGCTGCGCATTTTCGATGTCTTGTTTTACCACGGGTTTTTGCTTTTTTCCGATGTCACCATGATTGTTCATACGTGTGTCAGTGATGGCTTCAGTTCAGGTTAAGAGAGTCGTAATAGGGTACAGATCCCAGTACAGGGTAGTTGTGAGAATACAGGGCAGGGGGTGGGCCCAGGTGAGTGTTTAGAAATGGTCGCCATGGCGACATTAAAGTCTGATTCTAGAACAAAAGTAAGGTCAGTTATTATGTATAATGCATAAATTCAATGAACAGTAGCTGCGCAACTGCAGGCTTTCAAAGCTACAATGTTGCGCAGATTTGTCAGCAAAAAAATGCTTTTGGAGGTTTTAGTAACTCATATTTACTGTGCATTACCGCCATGTGTCAAAGATGCTGTGAATTTTCCTGGATGGATAGCCCATGCTCACTCTTGCCATGTTACTCTATCATTGCTGCTTTGCAGCAGCAATGCTGCAGGTTTTGGGGGGAATCAGTAGCAAAAGTGGCACTATATAGATACCCTCCAGTGGAATTCTCTGAACTGTCACAGTCACACAAGGAAGAGACCCATGCTCCTCATGCACTTTAAAAAGAAAAAAAATCATTACTTTTTCACAACATGACATTTAGTAGCTAATCTAACAAATCCAAGTATAATTCTGTCAAAAATATTGACCCATTGACTCAGTAGCCTTCTTGAATCAAAAGAGCTCGCTGTCAAACTAGCTAATCGGAAGTAGATTTTTCCTTTGTGGCTCTTGAAATTGCTTTCTTCTGCCAGTATTATTTCAGGCCAAGTTGAACTGTGTGCTCTCACAATTCCCTGTTCCCTCTGAGCTGAGCTGCAGTCCTCAAAGTAGCTGGTAGGAAATGAATTTTCCTTGCAACCAGATACCGTTGTGATAAAGCAAAGAATTTTGAGATGACGTGGGCAAAATCTGAAAACAGTTTGAAAACGCTATATGGTGTGTATGCTGGGCCCGAACAGTTGTCAAAACCGTTATACACCATTATAAAGCAGTAGTGTAGATTCTGCCCTAGTCTTCCATGGGCAATTAATGTTAGATGTATTCAACATCAAGTGTGCAAGAAACTCAGCCTGGCATAAGGGAGCAGCAGAGAATCGGATAGTCAGTTAGAGATATGTTTGTACTATGTTCTTTATTTTGACTGCTTAGTCTCTCTTTAACTAACTGGTTCTTGGTCAGTCCCATAATGCAATTCTCAGGCTGGCTTTCTGATTCTAACTGCTCTGGAGAATCCACAGGGCCGAGCAATGTTCCCCAAGCACCACCTTTTGGAGCCAACCCGCCAAGTAGGAGCGGAACCACTGCAATGCAGTGCCTCCCACTCCCAACTCAGCCATTCGTCCCAGAAGAATACCATGGTCGATGGTATCGAAAGCCGCTGAGAGATCAAAGAGAATCTACAGAGTCACACTCCCCCTGTCTTTCTCCCAACATAGGTCATCAAACAGGGCGACCAAGGCTGTTTCCGTACCAAAACCTAGGGTGACCAGATTTTGAGAACCAAAATCCCGGTCCCCCCCCCAAAACAACCCCCCCACCGCGCGCGCACCTCCCCACCCGCCCCACACCACCAGCCCACCTCGCCCCGTCCGCCCACGCCACCCACATGCCCCCCGCCGCTCCACCCTGCACGCACGCCCCCCGCCACTCCACCCCGCACGCACGCCCCCCGCCGCTCCACCCTG
Source organism: Anniella stebbinsi (assembly GCA_029215795.1). Lineage (NCBI taxonomy): Eukaryota > Metazoa > Chordata > Lepidosauria > Squamata > Anniellidae > Anniella > Anniella stebbinsi. The sequence goes on along the minus strand of JARDYH010000003.1, from coordinate 161,708,260 downwards.
CCCGCACGCCCCCCACCCGGCGCCGCCAGCCTGCCTCGCCCCACCCGCCTCACGCTCCTTACCTGCTGGGGCGTCCGCTTCCCTCCGGTGCTCGGAATCTACTGAGAAACAGGCTTGATAGATAAAGGGTGAGTAATTAATGACAGTAAGCTAAAAGTTAAATGGCATTAAACCTTCCTAGTTCCAACTCTGGCCAGTAAGAACTTTCCTAAACTACAGGTTTGGCCAGGGAATAGATCTTTATCCCTTCACTGCCTTTGAGCACTTATGTTTAGGCCCCAAGGGAAAAGATAAGGGTTTGACCTCAGCAATTTATGATTTATTGCTAGATAAAGTAGGAGGCTCCTCCCTGGCACTGAAAAACATATGGGAAGCACATCTACACATGCAAATAGATGAAATGTGGAAGCAAATTTGGACAAACCCTCCACTTAGAACAATACTGTCCTGCATTCAGGAGGCAGCCTTAAAGGTATCTCTAAGAGGGCATAAAACCCCAATCCAATTTTCACGCATAACGAGCTCTATTTCCCCATTGTGCTAGAGAGGCTGCAATGAGAGGGGCTTCTTTTTGCACATGTGGTGGGACTGCAAAGCCCTAAAGCCTTTTGGGGAACTAGTTTTCAAGGCAATCTCAGAGGCCATGGGTCAGAGAATTCTGCCTGAACAGAGCTTGGCTTTGCTACCCCTGCTGAATGTCTTAAATCCATTGCTTGTCCACAAAGAACTCTAGCTATGACCCCCTCTAGATGGATTCCGTTTGATGCCTGGTTAGCCGATTATGCGCATATTCGCTGAAGCGCTTTATCGTAAATGCTTGTATGCAGGAGGTAATTGAGCACTCAACTGGTGACCTTACCGGTTGTTTCAAATGCGCTTTACAAGTAGTTAATGCGGAGAATCTCTTGTTCACATAGTCAAAATGCGCTTTAACGGCCAGAGCAAAATAAAACTCGCTATTTAGCGCACATTCGATAATGTGCATAATCGGAGAGAAAACGCGCCTCTACGCCCGATTTGCGCTCCGTTCTTGTAGAGGTAAATTTTTTAATGTGCCTTGAAAGAGCTTTAAATGCCTCTTGTAGAGGCAGCCATAGTTGCTTAAGGCAGCGTGTTTGAAAACTGCTACGCATTGAAAAGACCTGAAGGGCCCCATGCTAAATGGCTGGAAGGGGAAAGTGTGGGACATAGCTCTTTCTGAAAAGCGACCATATCATCAGAAGGTCTTGTGGGGCCAACTGAGACATGATCCTTTTGATACAATATGATCTCCGTTTGTCAATTATGTTAATGGAACTGCTGATAGACCCAGGCCCGTTTGCTTAAGCCCAGTCCTGGTCACCCTAATTATTGAATCTTGATTGAAATTGGAATTGGTAATATATTCATACAATACAAACAATGTAAGGTTCTGCCCTATAGATTCTTGCAAGTGTATATTTTCGTCATGAAGAAACAGCCACCAAACTTGTTGCAATGTTGGCAATGTATTTTGAAATAAAGATTGGGTTGTTTTAAAAAAAGAGGATTTCTCACATTATTTACTGCACTGCCATATATATCAAAATATCAGGGGGCGATTCTTGGGACAGAGTTTGGCATCTCTACAAGTTGGTTATTGCTGATTATTTAGGGTGACCACATGGCAAGGAAGACAGGGCTCCTGTATTTTTAACAGTTGAATAGAAAAAGGAATTTCAGCAGGTGTCATTTGTATGCATGCAGCACCTGGTGAAATTCCCTCTTCTTCTCAACAGTTAATGCTGCAGGAGCCCTGCCCTCTTTTATACCACTGATTATTGTCAGACTGCAGTCCTAATGCTGCATATAAAACAGCCTTGTTTACTAAGGCCATGAAACATATTCATGCAGTCACTCTGAATGCTACCGCAGTTGATTGTGGAAGTTATTTGTTAACCCTATGATTTATGTTTTGCTATTGCATGATATATTAAGCTATGTTATTTGTAATGGCTATAAGTCACAAATAATAAAGAATTGACTTTGAAAATTAGCTAAAGCCTAAGTTAAAATATTTTATTTCCTATGCAAATTAGTGACATATGCAGAAACATCTATCAAAGTTTTTCCTCAAAATATGGAAAAGATTAAATATACTTCATTATTATGAAGAAACATAAAATAAAATCTCCAAGCAGTCAATGGATTCCACCATATTTTTGTCTGTAAAGTAGGGGCGGGGGAAATAAAATTAATGTATTACCCTGCCTGTCAACAACTAGACTCGAACTTGATGTGATTTCTTTCTTTTTGTTTGTCTTTGTATTTTGCTAGGCTGACCATATGAAAAGAAGGACAGGGCTCATATAACTTAACAGTTGTAGAGAAAAGGGAATTTCAGCCAGTGTCATTTGTATGCAATTAGTTCCTGGTGAAATTTCCTCTTCATCACAACTGTTAAAGGTGCAGGCACTATACTAGAGTGACCATATACAAAAGAAGGCAGGGCCCCTGCAACTTTAACTGTTGTGATGAAGAGGGAATTTCACCAGGAACTAATTGCATACAAATGACACTGGCTGAAACTCCCTTTTCTCTACAACTGTTAAAGTTACAGGAGCCCTGTCCTCCTTTTCATATGGTCAGCCTATATTTTGCAAACTATTAAAAAAACATGTTGGAATGATGGGGCAAATGAAGTCTTCTCCTTGTACCAAAAAGACATCAAGATGGTGCCTGTCAAGCTGAAGGCAATCCATGTTTGAGACATCAAGGCTGAGAAAGACCTCTCTCAAGTCACCATTCGCCTAACTCTTCAATTAGTGGAGGAACTTCGGCAGAAGGCATCCACAAGTAAAGAATGAAGGATCAACTGTTTGATCAACTGACTTCTTTGAAGAATGTTGTATGTGAGGTGAAAGAACCATTTGTCACACTTTCCTTTCAGGTTGCAAAACAGATTCCTGTCATAAATTAAGTGGTGTAACTCGAGAAGCCGAGAGAAGAGTCCATAAAACAGTCCGTGATGAGAGCCTGAAGTTTCTGTCCAAGCCGAGTTGTAGCAATACTGGAATCACTAAGCATTGAAGAGTCATCAGAACTCCGGTCCAAAGGTTCAGGATACGTCCAGGCAATAACAAAGTTACAGGAAAGTGCTGAAGAGTGGTCAAGATATGGTCCAAAGGTCAGAACAAGTCCAGGCATGAACATGAAGCTGGGAAGCACAAAGCAAGATACGTGAATTGCTTCCAACCATCTTACTGAGTGCTAGCCAGACTTTTATGGGGAGTGGAGTAATTAGCAATTGCCATCAGCTGCATTGGCGATTCAGCTGGTCCCTGCCTGCTTTTGTGAAGCACCACTCCCCCAACACTTACAAGCTCAGCTGTACCTCTTTACCGGCTGATCCCTTAATTGACACACAACAATTCCAGAGGAAAGAACCATCTAAGTTGTTTTTCTTAACATCACTATAACCTAATGTGAGGAAACATTCACTGTACATTCCCCATGGTATTTCTGGTTGCCCAGCAGCAGTAGCCAGCCATAGTTAAGACTGGTTCAACAGAAGAAAAAGGGAACTAGGACAGGGCCTCTTTAAATGCATCCAGGACTCTGAGGGAAGAGGAGGAAGTGGGGGAGAAGCACAGGATAAAAGTCTGAAGTCTTTACAAGCTCAGGGGAGGAGGAAGTTTGAGTAAGGAGGTTTAGGAAGAGTGGCTGAAAAGAGCAACTGGAAGGAATAAGGACTGGAAGGTAAAGAAGGGGATAGGAGGAAGGGGAGAAGAGCAGCTGGGCTTTCTTGAAGGTCAGAGACATACAGCAGAGGTGGGGCTGCTAGCAAACATAGAAGAGATCTACCTGTGTAGTAAGCAGCAGAGGCCCACAGGAACAGGTGGATGAGAGGAGACTTGCCTAATTCTCTAGCAAGCTCAGGAACAGATCATCCTGACTCTACAGTGACTCATGAACCTCAAGCATTATGTAAGCAATCCCTCAGATCCTGCAACTACGTTTCTAGATTTATGCACTATAACCCCACAGCTACCAGCACTGTAGACCCTCAATTTGATCCAGCAGATACTTACCAGTATTGCTCTGAGACTGAATGTCCCAGTCCTACAGTGACTTACCTCAAGCTGTGACTGTGTAATCAGGATACTGCAGACATTTAGGACTATTGATCCAGAGACTCTGGGCCTCATACTTACTACAATTGCTGAAAGGAGACCCTGATCCTGCAGCAACTGACTTGTCTGATCCTGTGCTGTAACAAGAATTGATGAAGTCTATAATTGCTACATTTACATGGTTCCAGTCATTATTTGGGCTGGAAAGTGGACAGAGGGGACATGTTCCCTTTGGCAGAGGGGGTACACTTTGTGACACCTAGTAACTGCTATGTTGGGTAACAGTCAATTGAGTTCAGCATTTGTTGCCTTTGACTAACATGACTAGCATTCACCGATGCACCCAAGCTTAGGTCATATTTTAAACTCAATAGATTCCAGATGTATTAAAACAGCATCACTCTATGAAGAAAGCTATCAATTAAAATATAGCTCAAGGAATCACAAAAGGGGAAAATTGGGGGCCACACTCCACATTTTAACCCCATATATGTCACCTGCTAACCACAGCTATGCCTTGTTCTACAACTCTTGCCTAAGTGGACTTCCCTGATCCTGTCAGGGGAAGTGGCATCCTTGTGAAAATTCCTCCCTTTTGTATTTGGTTTCTACATATGCATGGGGAAGCCAATGGATATGGACTTTGTTAGAACCTGTGCCTGGAGGAAACATCCATTGGGCATCCAACATTTGACTTGCAAGTCAGCTTGAGCTTCAGGGTTTTTTTAAGGGTGAAAACTAATTGTATCTACCCACTAAGTGGATTTTCTCCTCACCCCCCTGCAGCCCCTGAGCCACCCCAGATTCTGCTCTTGAGAGTTGGGGAACCCTCTGGAGCATTTTTGGGGAGTGCGAGAGGAGGCAGCCAGGGGCAGGACAGGTAAGGTCTGTTGCATGATTGGATTTCCACTCATGCAATGTTGGATATAGTCCAGAGTACAAGACTGAAGCAGTGCAAAGAATCCATTTGCTTGACAATTTTGACTGCCATTTTTGTGGCCAAAGGTTGCAGAGAAATGTAGAGATATTGGTTCTCTGAAAGGCTACTGTACACATCTACCTGCCAATGTCTAACCCCTCTTATCTCAATACGTGGAAGTCTCAATGCTTATATAGAGTAACAGTGACAGTGTTCTAGCATCTTCTGCCAACAAAAATGGAGGAGGGAATTTGGTGTTTTTGAAAAGCCGCTCTGAAGAAAATAATCCTCTGTATGTTTTCCATCTTTCAATTTTATAAGACTATCCTTTTTACCAGGATTTTGTTCTCTGCTGATTTACTTTGTATACTTACGACTCTAGCTCTTTTTCTCTTCAATTTTCATTATAAAATATGTTAGCCATGTTCACACTTTTAACAGTTTAGAAAGGTTTCATCAAGGGAAACTTCTAACATGGTCAATAAATTATGAACTTTCTACTAACATTTTCCAGTTTGTTGGTTCCATATCATGTAATTTTAAAAGGCCCTCAATTCCCACTTGCAGGAGCAAGAAAATCATTTTAAAATGTTCTTTCAAATATTTAAGAGGGGGAAAAGCAAATGCAATCTGGGAAGTTGCCAGCCTTCAAAATATGCGTTTTAGCATATTGCCTATGGAAGCTTTACTCTGTTTTATTTTCCAATTGATGTTCTCACGTGAACAGCAACTCAGCTATGCATCATTCAGTGCTGCAGCTGTTTTTGCCTGTTCCATGAAGATGTGGTTCTGACCAACACCACCTTTGAATGCAGAACAAACCATGATTATCTTCCAGCGGTTTGCTTTTCTTAGGTTTACACGTGCCCATGTTACCATGACAACGCTCTTAACAGGGGACTCTACAGCAAGATGTTTTGCTTGCAGTAATTCAGTACTTGATGTGAAGAAACTAAGAATGTCCAGGGGGTGGAAAACATAAGTCATTCAGTGAGAATGGAAGAAGAGACCTGCTGGAGCAGACCATCAAGTGCCAACAGCCTGTTTCACACACTGGCCAGCCAGACGCCTTCAGGAAGTCCAGAAGCAACACAATGAAGGCTGGAATCCTATCCTGTCCTTCATAGAGGCAGACTGCCTCAAAACTGGAGATTCATTTTGGGCATTATTGACAGGCCTCTCCTCCACAAATCCTGCGTGCCCTAAGGTATGATAGAAGAGAAGCCCAGGCTGAGGCGCTCCTGGCCTCAGCTCCATCAACAGCCCGAGAGGACTATATTATGATGGTGTTTTTCATAACATTTATTCATTTCAGTATTTAAAAATTGTAAACTCCCTTGAGTGCTGTAGCACAAAGGCAATACAGAAATGTATTACATAAATTTTAAAAAATGCCTAATGCCCTTTTAAAGCCATCTGTGCCAGTACAATAGTGTACAAGGCTAAATTCCATAAGGGTGCAATCCTATGGGGATGGCTGTAAGCATCTGAACTTACTCTGCATGTCATCCAATGCAGAGTTGGAGGCGCAGCCAAGGTTATCTTTACCTCTGCATTTCTTCTGCTCTGTATTTCAGCTAGACGGGCTTTTTCACCCATCTAGCTGAGGCATTGGGGTGGGAAAGGGAAGGAGTCTGGAGAAGTGATAGGATTCCTTTCGAACTAGCCTCTCCCATCCCACCCCCTCCCCACCCAGGGAACATCCTCTTTACCTTCCATCTGAGGTTGCTTTTGTGACCTCAGAGAAGCAGCCAGCATGGTTCTTTCTGCGCCAGCTGCAAAGGGAGGGGAGAACAGATCGCTCTCTCCAACCTCGGATCGAGGAATCTGCACTATCCTATGGCCTCTCAGAGAGTGTCTAGGGGCCAAAGGAGTGCTCTCCAGGTTAATGTTATGTGAAGAAGATAAACTCAAAACTCTAGCCTCAGAAAGCCATATTATGTATGTGCATTCCACAATTCCTAATCACACTGTACAAGTGCAGAAATTGGTATGTGGCATAAAATTCAACAGCCTAAGAACCTTATCTTTCTTTCCTTTTATTTTTTTAAAATTAAGTTTCTAACCCTTATGAAAGAGAAGCTTGAAGCAAGCTGCTAAAGTTCTGGAAGCTGGAGAGAAAATCTAGCAGGATTTATGGTGCTTAGAAAACTGGGCCTGAAATAATCCCTTGTGCCTCTCCTGAAATATTCAAAATCAGGGGTGTTGGAAAAATAATTATTTTTGCTGCTTCTTTATTTCATTGAGTGCTTACTAGCTAATGAACTTTGAGAAGGATGCATGCAGCCAATTTCACACTTGTATCTTCTTTATTTTTCTCCTCTACTAAACCAAGAAAAGATGTATTCTATAAATCATGTACATTTGAGATTCAGGCATATTCTCCTCAATACCAGTAGAACTGCTAAATATCAGATAATCCCAACACAGGCTTTTCTTACAATTTGTTCCTGTCTAGGTATCATTACAAGGAATGCATCCTGTGATTATTCCCGGACCGCCTATTCTTTGCTTCATCAAAGCTCATCCAGTGATGTAGTTTGTTCAAAGAGGCAACTATAATGGTTTATTTGCAAGGAGGCTTCTCCTTACCTTTTACATAAGCAGAACCTTCTAGGTGATCTGGGATTGTACATGTATGTAGAAATGGAGAAGCCTGCTGAATGCCCCCCTGCCACGCCCCAGTGTATGTGTGCATGCATGTAGTCCCCAGCAGACACCGGTTGTGGCTGTTCTTTGAAAAGCAGGACTTATGCCTAAAACTAAATATTGTTTTGATAAAGGCGAGGCTCCCTTAAGATATTGAGTACCAACAGCCACCTGCACTATGTAAGCAGTACTGTGCCAATTGCACAGAAGGCGTTATAGTCCAGCTTAAAGCAGGACACTTAGAAGAGATGAGCCACTGGGCAGGATTTGTTTGAAAAAGCTTATGTGCATCAGAGGATTTCACAACGTTGCCATAGCAGCAACCAAGCGTGTGCAGGTTGACAGAAATGCACACTTAAGTTTGGGTATTTAATAGCCACACGCCTCCATTGCACATGAAGGGAGCTTAAGAGGAAGGAAATGTGTAAATGTGTCTCACAAAGAACTGAAGCACTGAAATATTTGCCAATAAGAGGGCCCTTGTACCTTTTTCTGAATCACTTTTGAGTAACTTGGGTTATAGGTTTCTTAAATCATGTCTCCCTTTCCTCCAAATCAGGGCATAATACTGAGTATTACCAGTGCAATTACTTCCACAAGTGTGAAAAACATAGGTTAGCTTTTAGGTTGTTACTATAAAGCTGCTACCAGCAATTCCCTCCAACCAAAGTATCAAGCTTAATTTCATAGACCACATCTTCATAGAAGTTACCTTCTGTTATATAAACAGATGCCCTACAAAACTGGAAGGGAAAAGAGGAGATAAACAGAGAATGTGCTGGCAAGAGTGCACTCGCATAAGAAGAACCTGGATCAAATTCATGAGCTAACCAGCATAACACTGGAGCCCAGTACAGGCCTAAAGGAACTTTCTTCTGAGGCTCTCTTCTATAATGGCCCTGCTCCTTTACCAGATATATTGTAGCTGCTTGGAACATCCCCCCCCCAACTGTCCACCTTAGCAGGATGCACAGGAGAGGGGCAACAGGACAGATTTCACTGAAAAAACTGGCGTAGGATCAATCACTACTAGAACCCCTGCAATGAATAAAGCTGTGGGCACATTCATGTCCCTGGGGCCTCCATTTACAGAATGTTCTTGGCACTACAGCCCAATGTTTTGCTCGATTCCTTGCTATTGTTCCGTTTTTATTCTCAGCTACCGCCTGCCTCTTAATTTGCAACAATTTAAAATGGATTTTTATATTGTTTCATTGACCCTGCTATGCACTGTCTTAAATGCCTCACATTGAGGCAGAAAGGTGGGGAAACGGTTCTGAAGCAATAAACAGAAAAAGTGTTGCCCGATCAAGATCTCCAAAGCAAGCATCATTTTTGAACCTCAGTAACTTAAAATAGGAGACAGCTATTTTCTCTGAGACAATTAACTTCTTCCAGAATATGGTACATCGGGCAATTCTAATCTGAGAAGTTTAGGAGACCAGTCAGATGGGGGCAATGCAAAGGGGTAAGAAGTACATACATTTGATTTCAATGCAACGTTCTCTTCTTTTTATTAATCTTATACAAAAATTAATTTAGTATATAGAACTGATATTCTGTGTATAATGTATAAGAACACACACTTATTAACAATACTACAGCTTTATGATATCAGTAAGATTGTACTGAAACCAATCGTTTTCCTGAGTTAAGCATGTAACATATAACTTCATACTATATTACCAACAAGATGTTTTATGGCAGGGGGTGGCTAACCTGTGGCCCTCCAGATGTTTTGGCCTACAGTTCCCATGATCCCTCACCATTGGCTATGCTGGTTAGGGCTGATGGGAGCTGTAGGCCAAAACATCTGGAAGGTCACAAGTTTCCCACCACTATTTTATAGTAACGAAGTTATAATTTAAGAAAAGGTTTCTGATGCTTCTATAGCTAAAGTAATCAGTGCAAAAGGATGCTACTAGATCTTACCTGATGGTCAGAGTTTATATATCTGCTGAACACGCCCATGAATTGTACTAATTTAGTTAAGTTTTACATAGTAGCAAAAATAAATACAATTTCAAAGCAGCAGAATATAAAATTATCCCCCCAAAGATGACAGAATTCAAGTAATTACATAAAAGAACATGTTATTCATGCATAACATTTTCCACTCAGAATTCAAATAAAAAAAATAAATATGCCTGTCAACCGTGCAAACTGGGATCATAAATGATCTTTTTAGGCTGTAAAACAATGTATTTCTTGACAGGACTGCCCAAGATCTTGGAGATACCTGAAATTGAAAAACAAAACACATATGCAGTAATGTGTTAGGAAGTAGATAAGCACCAAAGAAGCAATAAAAAGTAGTGCAACTATAATTTTTTAGTACAGCATATTCCTGTTGTAAAAAAGAGTAGTTTGTTGATACATTATCAATCCCATTCTTAACTATACTAGCGCTTCCAACTCTTGAAGTGAATGGAAATGCCTATTTCCGGAATAGGACAGGTCAGCCCCATTAACCTGCCCCATTCTAGAAACAAGGATTTTTGCTCGTTTCCAGAATGGTTAGCTTCCCATTGCTAGGTCTTGCTAGTGCGCAAGCAGCATACGATACTACCCATATGCTTGATATGCATTTTCAATATCATTCCATAACAAAGCACAGCACTCAACTAAAACTCTATTTTAACTCATTCATAATTAATTCGTTGGCTCTGTGATTCGGTAGTTGCTGAAACACTGCTTCCACATGGTTAGGACTCCACCCTGCAAGTCCTAATCAACATGATTCACAGTGGCATATATAAAGACAAATCAAGTAGTTTGGTCAATCACAGGGCAAGAACTGATTAGCCCCAATCCTAGGTACCAGTAGCAATCACAAGTCCATATGTGCCCCTACTTCCTCTGGATCTCGGGTATCAATGCCACAAACTGGATCAACTAGTATGGTCATGACTGGTTTACCTTAGCTTGGTGCATATTGATCTCTTCCCATCTCTAATACATACCCCCAAAACTTCATAAGTGGCTCAAATGTGGGCTTAAGCCAATGTCTGTATAAATATTTTCACCCTAGAAATGTCCAGGATATAAGCTACGGTGATCTTGTGAGTATTTATTTATTTATTGCATTTTTATACCGTCCTATAGCCGAAGCTCTCTGGGCGGTTCACAAAAATTAAAACATGAAACCATTTTAAAAAATCTAAAACAAACCACAATCTAAAAACACAAAATAACAACCAGAATAAAACCAAGCAGCAGAAATTAATACAGAATAAAATGCAAATTTAAAACAGCAAGGATTAGAATTGAGTTAATTTAACTGTTAAAATACTGGGAGAATAAAAAGGTCTTAACCTAGCGACAAAAAGAGTGCAAAGTAGGTGCCAGGCGAACCTCTCTGGGGAGTTCATTCCACAGCCGGGGTGCCACAGCAGAGAAAGCCCTCCTCCTAGTGGCCACCTGCCTCACTTCCTTTGGCAAGGGCTCACGGAGAAGGACCCCTGTAGATGATCTTAGGGTTCGGGCAGGTACATATGGGAGGAAGCGTTCCTTTAGATAACCTGGCCCCAAGCCGTTTAGGGCTTTAAATGTTAGTACCAGCACTTTGAATTGGGCCCGGACCTGGACCGGCAGCCAGTGAAGTTGGAAAAGGACTGGCATAATGTGGTCTTGTTGGCCAGTCCCCATTAACAGTCTGGCTGCCCTGTTTTGTACCAGCTGAAGTTTCCGGACCATTTTCAAAGGTAGTCCCACATATAATGCATTTCAGTAATCCAAATGAGAGGTTATGAGAGCATGTAGCTAGGCTATCTCTGTCCAGATAAGGGTGCAGTTGGTATATCAGCCTACGCTGGTAAAAGGTGCTCTTTGCCACCGAGTTCACCTGTGCCTCAAGCGACAGTTCTGGATCCAAGAGCACCCCCAAACTACGGACCCAATCCTTTAGGGGGAGTGCAACCCCCTCCACAACAGGGTGAACATCACCTTGCTAGACAGACGAACCACCCGCTAACAGTACCTCCGTCTTGTCTGGATTGAGTCTCAGTTTGTTAACCCTCATCCAGTCCATTACCGTGCCCAGGCACTGATTCAGAACAGCTATTGCCTCACTGGGATTTGATGAAAAGGAGAGGTAGAGCTGGGTGTCATCCGCATATTGATGACATCTCAGCCCACATCTCCTGATAACCTCTCCCAGCGGCTTCATGTATATGTTAAACAGCATAGGGGATAAAATAGAGCCCTGTGGAACCCCATGGCTTAAATGCCACGGCACAGAGCAATAATCCCCCAGCACCACCTTCTGAAAATGGCCATCCAAGTAGGAGCGGAACCACTGCAGCGCAGTGCCTCCAACTCCCAGCCCAGACAACCTATCCAGAAGGATACCATGGTCGATGGTATCGAAAGCCGCTGAGAGGTCCAAGAGAACCAACAGGGTCACATTCCCCCTGTCCCTCTCCCAGCAAAGGTCATCCCACAGGGCGACCAAGGCAGTTTCTGTTCCAAAGCCAGGCCTGAAACCCGATTGAAATTGATCTAGATCATCTGTTTCATTCAAGAGTGTCTGGAGTTGTCCTGCAACCACCCGCTCAAGCACCTTGCCCAGGAAAGGAATGTTCGCCACCGGCCTGTAGTTGTTAACATCTTCCAGGTCCAGGTTAGGCTTTTTCAGGAGTGGTCTGATTACTGCCTCTTTTAACGAGGCTGGCAGCACTCCCTCTCTCAAGGAGGCATTTACAACCTCCTGGACCCAGCCAGCAGTCCCCTCCTTATTTGATGTAATTAGCCACAACGGGCAAGTGTCAAGCACACAAGTGGTCGACCGGACTTGGCCAAGCACCTTGTCCACATCCTGTTATGTTTCCATAATTATGTTCAAAATGGCTCAAAAGGAAAAAAAACATCTGTTCAAAAAAAGTTAAAAGCATGCAAGGTATAGCGGATGTGACAGCTCATTATTTCCACCCTCTTTCACTTACTGTATTCCTTGTTCCATGAAAGGTAACGGACCACATATACATATGAGCATCTTAGAATCACATTTACTTCTTTTCACAAATTGCGAAAGAAGAGAGGAAGAAATTTTTCCTTGTTTGTGTGTCCATTCTTTTTTTGGCTCTGAGAGAACAAATTCAATGTCAAACCTGAAAAATAGAATGATAAAGACAGATGTATAAAATGCATGTTTTTTTAGTTTAGAACCTATTTATATCTTGCCAGCCTCAAGTCCCATAGAAAGAAACTGGAAGTAGCATCTTGATCCTAAGTATTTGTACACTAGCATAACAATCTATAGCATTTGCATAATATTGGAACAATAGTTTGGATTCAGAGTTACCCTTCCATTTGCAAAACAGCCTGTGATCCAGTGGAGGCAATCGCTGGAAGAAGAGCCAATTTTTCACCTATTCCCCCTTCCCAATATTGTCCGCCACAAAATGCCATCATCTGTTCTGGAGTGTCCCCCAAACCTTCGGAGCAGATTTTCAGGGGGCACAGACAGAAGGAAAAATTGGAGAAAATCACTTCCTGCCCTTCTTCCAGCAGGAAGTGCTCATAGCAGCCCTATGAGTGGAATTTTGGATCCAGGCAAACACGCTCTGAAATATTAATTTGCCAGAGATGTTGAAATGCTGGTCCTTAACATGATGTGCAAGCCATAGATTCAGGCTTTTCATCATTTCAAGCTAGTATTGTATTTAAGTGACTTTTGGAACATACAATGGCCCAGTTCATAGATTATACTCAATTCCTGGGTTAAACAACCCAGAAATCGGTGTGGCTGTGTGGGAGCGAGTGCCTTGCCTTCCATGTGCTCACCAGTTGTGGGTTCTGAAACAACCCAGGAACGCTTCATTCCAGGATTGTTTTGTGATGTCCAAACCAAGGAACTCTGGATTGTTTAGGGGTTAAACAACCCAAAATTAACTCCAAAAGCAAAAAGTGGAAGCAGTGAGGGTATCACTGTTTAATCCAGGAATTGTGTGTGACGTGTGAACTAGGTCTATTAGTGCAGCAATGAATTTTGCTCTCAAGTGATCCTGAGTTCATACTCCCAAATGCTCAATGTACAGGCTAGTCTTCCGAACCGGACCAATCATCTCTGTGTCGAGAAGTGAGTGTCTGTTTCTTCCTCCTTTCCCACATTCACATGTGAGGTGGTCCATATTTGTGGACTATCTGTATAATAGTTTCTCTCCTCTCCAAGGCAGAAGAGTGGATGTTAGCCTTCATGCATAATATTGATGAAAAGGAGTGTGGACTTGCTATTCCTCCATCCAAAGCAGTCCTTCAGCTGGGTTAAATGTGTGAACCAGCCTTCAGTTTGCCTCAGTACTCATTTCAAAAGAGTCCCAGAAAGCCAGGATAAAGAGAGGCTAAATCGAATCCCTGCAATGTTACAGTCTTCATCACATTTGGATAGGCTGAAAGTTAGTGCAGTCAGGTTTCTCTCTATTCTTGATTTTAGGGTGTGGGGGAGATAAATATTATGAACAGTACAAGCAGTTCTTAACAATGAGAAGCTCAGAGTTGTGTTGGGAAACACCATCACGATTCCTATATTCCTGGTCAAAATCAATGAGAAAAATAGTTTCCTTGTGTTTTGCTATTAAAATCACATAGGAAGTCACACCCTTGCTACCCCACTGGGCCAGAGTACATAATTCAGGGGGCACATAAAACTTCAGGGGGGAAAAACAATTTTACATAGTCCCCATAACAAAAATAGCTAATTGTTTTGCTATCAACCAGCAACACGACGCTGGTCACGTAGAGCTGAGCAATTATCTTTAAACAAGACGAATAAGTATGCAGCACAGCCGCTTTCACAGCCAAAAGCACCTCATTAATAATTCATAAAGTCATTCGGAAGACAAAATAAAATAAAATAAAATAAGGCCTTGTCGGCTACGCCGCTGCAATTTCAGGCAGAGAATGCAACATGGGAGTGTAAAACACAGAGTTATGGAGATGGAGGGTTGAGTAAGAGGGCCTTTACAAATTCATTTAGACAATATGTTCACCACAACCACACCAGTTACTCTCTGTGCACATTTCCCTAGCTCTACATAGGATCTACATTGTTTAAAGCTGACCAATCAAGCTGCATTTGCATAAATTACAGCAGTCCTTTGCTCTTGTCGCAGCAACGCACAGTAACTTTGGTACTGTTCACACTATTGGGAGTGAGCAGACATTTACTTCAGAAGAAGAGACAAACAAGTCACCACTCTCCCACAAAAGGAATATGCCACTCTCTTGGTTCACATGACACGGGTCATAATCCTCGATTAGTAGGAGGGCTATGCAAAGATGTTTAACCCTCAAATAATACATGATGGCTGGATTCACACAACACGCCACGACCCCTGATTGTGGGTTGCATAGTCAAACCGGCAGCAGCATGTGCCATGGTTCATCACGGGTTAAATAACCCTCAATGAGCTGGCCATGTCATGCAAAGCAGATCACTGTTTCCCCAGAAATACGCAATAGGCTAGTGTTGTAGCCTTGTGTTGTGCAGAGCTAACACTATCTCAATGTTTACCAGGCAAGAATGACAACAAGCTTATTTCATAAGTGGATTTCTGCAAATCAGTACCTCGCATCATTAAGGGCTAATTGCTCCAGCTGATTTCTCCAAAGTATGTCATCTTCCGTTTTGTTGAAGAACATCAGTTTCACTGCCCTTTAAAATAGAGGCATCACAGTTTCAGTATTCAAAACCAATGTTAGTAATGGCACTGTACAGAAGGAATATTGTACATAAGCAGAGGACATTGAATAAAGCGACATCTTAAGTCTTCCTCAGGAAGAACCCCCAACTGCTTTTAGTGATACTGCACTGTAATCTAACAATTGTTAATCAAATTGTAGCGATGCAGCATAGAGGATGTTTTGGGGTAGGATGCGATGGGAAGACTCCAACCACTGGCCCCTCTAGATCTGCTTGTGCCTGTTTTACTCTTGTGCTTCTCCCACCCTCACTCCATGGGCCTCCATACCCTGCTGCTAACACTGCTCATTTCTTCCCATGAATGGGGTCAAATAACATTCTAAGAGGGTGCAGCACCTAGAGGAGCCTTCCCTGGCTGGGTGCCCTCCAGCTGTGTTGGACTACAGCTCCCATCATCCCTGACTATTGCCCGTGCTGGCTGGGACTTGTGCAAATTCTAGTCCAAAACTTCTGGAGGACACCAGCTTGGAGAAAGCTGTCCTAGAGAGCCATTTTGTTTGCTTCGTAATGACACCATCAGAAAGAGGATTCACTGGCTGCATGGTGGCATAGAGCACAGCAACACAAGCAACGACTGGCAAAGACAGCGTTCCGCTACCCCAAGACAGTTTTTGCCCCCTCCTACCTGCAGTTCACAACCTGCTAGTTCTCTGTCTTGCTCAAAGCTACAAAAGAGATAGAAAACTGGGAACTGGCTATGATATATCTATTGACAAGCTGAAGACCCAAATAACGTATGCTTGGTGAAGGGCACGGATTGAGCTTTCTCCAAAGCAGTAACTGGGGAAGGGAAATGAGCAGATAGCCTGATGGGGTGGGCTCCAACCCAAGTGGTAGAGAGTAGAAAGGGTGGTTGACTTGCCAATGCTACATTATCAGCATCACATGTAAGTTCTATAGTATTATAAAAGAAGCTGGTTGCACAGCACCCTCCTTGCCCCACAAGTAAACAATATAGCACTACATATTATAAGAGGTGGTCATGGGAAGTGGCTGTGCAGTGCATAAACTGAGCAG
Organism: Anniella stebbinsi; assembly: GCA_029215795.1. Taxonomy (NCBI): domain Eukaryota; kingdom Metazoa; phylum Chordata; class Lepidosauria; order Squamata; family Anniellidae; genus Anniella; species Anniella stebbinsi. Next base: position 161,691,882 of record JARDYH010000003.1, on the reverse strand, counting down.
TTCACTGGGGAATGGAGTTATTGCCATCTTCCCATGTTGTCTGGGGAAGTTCCTCCTCGCCCTCTTGCCTTTCTTGAATGAGGAAATTGACCCCTCTAGGGCCAATGGTCATTCTCTCCCTTGCTTTCATCACTGTCAGGACCTTTAACTGTCTCTATGCTTTCACAGGATTTGTACATATGCAGTTCTCATTGGGTAGGTTTTTGGTGTCTTTTTAAAAGGAAAAAAAGTAACAATTTTCTGCATAGCTGGGGAGTTCTTTGAGCGTGCAGAAGAAACCCCTACCTTTTCTGTAGGAGGCTTATCAAAGGGAATCAGGAATGGCAACAGAATCAATTGGATGAAGCCCTGATTCATATATTAGTCAGGTAGTTTTGACTATTATGGAGAACTCAAACCGCACAGGCCCTAACCCATGTGGTTTGGGGACATTTTCAACTATGTCACAGAAACCATCACTCTGTCCAGCTAACAATAGCAGGAACCTTAGATACTTCTAACCTTCTCTAAACTGTGCCTATTGTAGAGTTAAGAGCTCCTCAAACACAACGTAGCAAGATATATTTCAACAAACATAATGAGTTGGATCCAGATTTTTGATCCAGCAGAGGGATCCTGATGGCAGAAGGGACAAGATGACTTTAGCTGATTTCCCCCTCCCTCTACAACCTCCAGCCCTATCTCTCACAATGTTCCAGAGGGTTCCCAAACAACCTGGAGCAGAGTTCTGGAGGGCTCCAGGGGAGGGGGGAATTGGCAAGAAGGCTCCCTTCCACCTGTGGTAGTATCCACTGAGCACAACTCCACTCAGGGGATGTTCCCACCAGCAGGAGCGAAGCCTGGAACCAACGCTATGGGTTTCTTCCAGCATATTGTTCAGTGTTGTCCAAATCTTCCTTTACTGGGCAGTATTACTGCAAAATACTATCTTGCTTCTGAAGAATTGACATGTTCTTGCTTTGGATGTCTCCAGTGGCAAGAACTACTTGACCAATATGGCATAATTAAGCATAATTTCTAGACATCCAAGAATGAACTGCATAAGATTAAGGGGCAGAGACTATTATTTTAGTATACACATTGGGTTTTTAAAGTTTTGTTCTAGAGGAGACTTCTGGTGTAGCTCTGTTACACAATGGCTCAATTCGGACGACACAATAAGCAACTGGGGTGGGGAAACAATCGTCAGTTGTATTGACTATCATGTCATCCAAATGCTGCCATAGTCAACTCAGCGCTGATCCTAATCCACACCACAGTTGATTATTTATTACCATATTGTGTAGGGAGTACCCCCTAGATGAACAACTGTAATGTTGATTATTACCCCACCATTGACTACATGTTGTCCGAATTCAGCCAATGTGATTTAACTACTGCTCTACCATTATCGTTCACACTCTTGAAAAATCTCTGAAATTCTCATGCAGTTGTTTTTCATATTATTTTTTCCCAAAATGTTCTATTTTCCATTACACGGATGTACATATGTGCATAAGCAACCAAAGAATTATTGAGGGAGTTAGGTCTTCTGGCTTTTACAAATGAATCATATAAGTTACCCTAAGGGTTATTGTGCCAGTACACACATGGTTGGAATGGGAAACACTCCTTGTCATAAGCACAGAAAGATACCTGAGACTATTGCTACTAGTCAAAGCGTAGTTTAGCAATTTAACCATTGGTGTGAATCCTGTGCCTCCTGCCAATAAAAATAGATCTTCCACATTTTCAATTTGTGATGTCATGAAGTTACCTTCAGGGTTACTCAGAGAAATATACTCCCCTGCGGAAGAAAATACAATTAGTACGATCACCTTAGAGAGGAGAAAATAATGGAGCTCCTAACACTCGTGCACCAAAATAAACCTGTTTGTATTAATTCAAGTTTTTTTTCATATTAGAAGTAGTATAATTTTCATGAACAGCTTGCATCCAAATTTTCAGATAAACCACATTTCAATGTCTCCTAGGTTACATAATTTTCATATCAATGTATTTCAAAAACATTTTAAAATTTCAAAATTGAAAGATTTATTTGTTTACTTACAGCATTTACCCTTTCAAAGATACATTTGCAGTATGGGTTCATACAACACAATAACCCACACTCTAGGTTGAGTATTGGTTGAGGGTGGGTTGTCATTGAAACGTGGGTTCTTGTGTTGTCTGAATCCAGCTATGATAAACAAAACAACCCACAGTTCGCAACCCAACAATAAACCATGGGTTCTCTTCACGGGTTGCTCATGGTTAACAAACCATGGTTTGTTAGCATGGCTGGTTCAGACAACACAACAACCATCATTTCAACAACTCGCACTCAACCCATGCTCAACCTTGAGTATCGGTTATCATGTTGTATGAACCTAGTCAGTCTTAGGATGTCCCGAAAGGGAAAATTAGTACTCACCTATTTCCAGAGCATCAAGTACTGGTGTGAATAGTCCACTGGGGTAAATTTTGATCATGAAAAATATATGTGTCTTATCATTGTAAGAGGGGGTTTTGAATGTTGATACCAAGGAAGATGACACTGGAGTATATGGCTTCACTATCTCTGTGCCTAAGGCAAAAACAATTGGGGGGGAAATAATGAATATTAAGTACTAACTAAATATAATAAGAGCAGTTTTAGTGTATCCAGAGACATCAGTGTCGAGAATAATATTAAAGATATCGCGAATCATAAAAAAAACCTTCCCACTAAGTGTGGTACTCCTTGGGGTGAGTAGCCCCATCCTCTTTCTTAGATAAACCTAATTTCCTACATAGTCATATTGTCATGTATGAACAAAAGGTTAAAACAAAGTCCTGAATATCATATAATGGACTTTTTAAAAAAAGCTTATAGGCATTTCTGGAATAAAGTTATTTCTACTGTCTGTAGCCTCTCCCTCTTCTCTGGAAGTTAAAAAATAATTGTAAGTTGTTGCGCTACATTTCAGGAGTGAAATATTTGTCTTTGTACTTATAGCCAAGGTGTTCAAAATTCACAACACATCTGAAATCCAGAAGCAGCGACTTGTCTTAATTCCCATCTAAACCATTTTAAAATTGTACTTTAAGATGATGAAAAGGCGTAACACAATGACTGCGTTAGTGCGATTGCAACGGAGAAAGAAGCCACTGTGGCTTCTCCCCCTGCTCCTGCGCGTGCTGCACGCATGCTCGCCATCTGCATCATTTCTCAGGCTGCAACATGGGTTGGTGTGTCATCCAAGCCTAGTGCATGGCGCAGGGGGGGGTGACTTCATACCCACCCTACAAGCCACGACATGCAGCGCAGGGAATTATGCAAATGGCACGCAGAAAGATGCCGCGATGGTGTCTTTCCCTGTTGCGATCATCTGAAAAGGCCCACTGTAAAAATAGAACACAGGCTTTTCTCCAATACAGAGTATTGGAGATCTTCGTGCCATTTCTTCAAATAGGTAATTTTACAATAATTTAGCTATGTTCTAGTAGAACCAAATAGAGTCAAGAAATGAAGCCTCTGGAGCTCATCTCCTCAGAACAGGTACACAGTAAGCAAAAGGACAACCAACATTCCAGAAATTCATTTGTTAAAAAAAGCAGAAAGCATTTTAAAGTATTTCCTTTATTAAGTTAAGGCACCCCATCTATCTCATTTGATCTAAAACCCGTCAACCTGTTAAATATTCTAATTCACTTTTCAGAAAGATTAGAGTGTGTATTCCCCGCTATTCTTCATGAGCAGTTTGTGGATCTATAAACCATTCCCAATGATAACTGAATTAATCTTCTTCAAATACAGGAGTAAAATGGTTTTGCTGTGACCAAAAGTTTTTATTTATTTCTAGTGCTTTAATACTGGTTTGCATTTGGCTTATATTACCTTTTTAAGAATGGTTAACTGGTTGGATGTTGAAAGGTTTTTTTTAATATAATGAGGTGTTAAAGTAGTACATATTTTATTACAGAAAATACTCTAAAGCAGGGGTTGGCAAGTTGTGGTCCAGCCACTGCTTTGGACTAGAACTCCCATTAGCCTTAGCCAGCATAGTCAGTGGTGAGGGATGATAGGAGATGTAGTTCAAAACATCTTGAAGATCACAAGTTGCCCACCCCCTGCTCTAAAGGAATATATATATATATATATATATATATAGGTGCATAGTACACACCTTTCAGGAAACATCAGAACATTACCTGTGTTTCGTTTAAGAAGGAGTAAGTTAGCAATGTGTGTGGCATTTTGTGTGTTTCCTAAAAATCAGAATTAGTGCTGACAAATTCTATTTATTCTACAAAAGATATTTCACTATAGTACCTGTAATGGTTTGTCTGAGGTAAACATGGTACCCAACTGGGATGTGGAGATGAGTTCCTGGTGGTAACATCAAAGAGAAGAGTCTAGTGTCATGACTGGCATTTGTCTTCGATAGCAATCTGCATTTTCTGTAGTATAGACCTTAGAAATACAGAACAGCGTAATTAATTAAATCCGTACTATTCAATATTCACATTCTTAAACCTTTAAATATTTATCAACTGGATCCAAAATTTATGGAAAAGATTCTTCTGTTAGCAGAACTCTCTGTGAAGAGAACCGAAACTGTTGATCCAAACTAATCGTGTGTAAATTAGCTGCATGCACACACGCTTACAATATATCATACATCCTACTAGCATTTTATTCTTCTGCACCATCAGTGGTGTTAAAACATCTCACTGAACTAGCAACAGCAACAAGCATCCTGCTATTGTTAAATATCAACTATACACTGGCTATCAATATAAAACAGAGCTATCACACAGCTGAACGCAACAGGTGCATTCTAGATCCTTTTTGAAATTTGTATTTTTGAAATAGATTGAGAGGCTTTAGACTCTGCATGACATTTATAGGCCACTAGGAAGAAAAGGTAGTGTTCATGGGTTTAACGTGTATTTATATAGACATTCTATCCAACCCTTCTAGTGTCTATGTACTACTTGGGGAAGCTGAATGTTTAATTCACAGTATCATATAAAAATACATTAAAATAAAATAGAACAGTAATCCAAGCAGAAGCAGAAACTACAAATAAAACACAGCCTTAAGAATGAAATATATGGGGTGGAATCCAGCTACTGCCCCTCTGCTGACAGAAGGCATCCATCAGAAGAATAGGAAAAGGGGTATGTAGGAGAAGGGATTCCCTCTCCTCCCTACATACTCTTGCCCCATTGCCCCAACTGGTCTGGAGGGTTGGGGACCCAACCCGGGGGGGGGGGGGGGACATGTGGAAATTAGCCTTGGCTGTGACAGCAAAACTATTTACCTCTGTCTGTGCGCTTGACAAAAGAGTTATGACCCTCCAGCCGCTGCCCAAGTGTTTTCCAAGACAGAGCTTCTTTCTTCTTTAGGACAAGTTCCACCTTCCCCACTTTTTCAGAGACCTGTACTAAAAATATAAATAGTGTTGTTCTATACTAATATATGTGAAATATGTCAAACAGAAAATATATTGACAGAGTTCACAGTTCAGCAGCCCTGCGCCTGAGCTGTCTCCATTTAGTTTATTAACGTGTGTGTGTATTATTAACCAATGCAGGAGGGGGCAACACGCAGGCTGCATGCAAGGACCCCCGAAATTGTTGCTGCACTGCAGTGGTGGCATAAGAGATTCCTTTTCCCATAACAACTGGGCACACAAGAGCATACACCTTGTTTCAATGCAAAATCGTGCCTCCCCAGGCAGCGCAATTTGGCATTGAAACAGGTCATGCACTCCCCGCATGCTTGGTTTTAAAGGGAAAATGTGGCTTATTTCCACCACCAGTGTCGGGGGATGGCATAAATTGGCTCCCTCTATCATTAAGTAACAAACACTATAAAAAAAACCTATTGCATTTGACAGATGTAGCAACTTTGCAGATGCTAAGCAGGTCTAGATTTGGTTAGTGCCTGGGAATCTTGCTTACATCGCCACGGGTTCCATGACAGAAGAAAGGTGGGATATAAACAAATGTAGTAATTTAAAAGGTGGGGAAAGAATCTGATTAGTATCCGAGCTGAACTGTTTCTAGCTTTTTTCTTTACATAAGAGTGGATAAGTATGCATTTGTAAGAAGACATTTTTGCACATAAATAGCATGGCAAAAACCATTAAGATAATATATATTCAAAAGAGGACAGCTCCTTGTTATGGGAGATAATACACAGTACCCACAATCTAAAAGAACTCTGAAACCTCTGACTCTAACAAGGCTTTCGGGAGCTGCTGGAAGCAACCAGGGGTGTTTGTCTGTGGGTGTGTCTTGCACAAAAGATACACATATAAAACTTTCATATGTCTGTGTTGGCTGTCCCCACATACACAAATAAACCACTGTGGGTGGGTGCTCCCAGTATTTTTTACTAGCCAAGCCCTCATGCAAGTTGTTTTGAGTAAATATTAACGCATTACAATGAATCGAATAAATAAATGTAGAAGCTTAGTAGAGGTGATCCAAGAGGATGATTTCAGGTCTTAAGTTTAATATGCTTCAGCGACAACAAATAATTTTTGGTGGGCACCCTATTTGAATGCTACACTACATACACATAAGATAGTTTTTGTACAAGCATGCATAAATGTGTGATGCACCATGCACAGCACACTATAGCAGAATCATAAGAATTGCTACATCAGCAAGTAAAAACCTAGGCTTGGACATATCTGTTGCTTGATTAGCACAACTCTTACATTAACAGAGATATCGGGAAATATTTGGGGACACTGTACTATAGAAGATGCTCAATTAAAGGTGCAATCCTATGCATGTTCAGACAGAAAACGTCCTACAACTCCCAGCATTCCCTAACCAACATTGCTATCTGGGGAATGCTAGGAATTGCAGGATTGGTTTTCTGTCTAAACGTGCAAAGGATTGCGCCCTAAATGTCTAAAAATAGCTCCCCGGCAAACTGAATGTTTAAAATCCAGAATAACAATATAAAAATACAATTTAAAAAATTGGGGGGGAGACCAACAAAGAATATTCATATTGCTGCTACAAAAGGTTATCATCAGCTATTGAATATACTAACCCATATGTTTTCACCATGAGAAGACATACTTACTTACCTACAATATCCTCCTGAACTGCATGACTCAGTTCTAAAATAGAAGCATATGTTTTGGTTCAATTAAAAAAAAATCAAATTACCATCTACATTATTAGTAGTAATACCATCCGTTAAATATGAAGGGGACAAGAGAATAGGAAGCCATTTGGACACTGAGCTTTGGAACAGGAACAGTTTTTTTTTTACACCAAGTGATGAAGTTCTCTATACAATGTAAAACCCATTCAATTAGCTACCCTGTAAAATTCCATTACATTAACATGTAGGCTTGGCACTCCATGAATGGGCCTAGATTTGAGAACTCTCCTTCCTCTTAGCATGCTGCTATTCTCTTCCTCCCTCCTTGTCATCAAACTACAGGTTGCCTTTACATGGAAACCAAGCAAACCAAAGTTTGCGCTAAAGAATGGAAATCAGAGTTTGTATGCAACAGCAAACTCTGAGGGGAGGACAAAAACTGCATGTAAATCAGGGGCTCTTTTCATGTAGCGTCAAAATCATTGTTGGGTATCATGTTTAAACTGAGCCATAGACTTAAACCAGGATACCAGGTGTGATGTGTGCACATAGCTCGATGCCATTTTAGAGCCCAGGTGTTGCATGCGCAGCATCCCAAGGTACAATTCATGGCACCTGCACATGTCTTGTTTGAAACCTTAGAGACTGGTGTTCAGTGTAGACAGTTCTGAGCTAGATGTTCCTATGTTTCTTCTCCTGTTTTTCTTCACGCTTGTTCCTAGACTTGATCCAAAAATATATTTGTGCCAGAAACAGAAATTCCAAATGGCATCCTCAACTTGTCCCCAGTTATTTTGTTTTATTCAAGTTCAGTATATGACGATATACTGTCCCTGAATGCGCCCAAAGTCTAGCAGTCAAGGTTTCACTTGGCCTCGCTATTTCCACTGATGGAGAATGAAGCTACTCTTGGCTTCAGAAAAAGGAACAACTGTAAGGGAGACCAAAACTACAAGTATTACTCTCCCCCACACAATGCACAATCTATATATTTGGATTGCAATCTGATATAAATGTGTGCATGCATATGGCATACCATAGCTGGGGTACAATCCACACTGAACTGAAATCACTGGGAGAACTTTGCGATTCATAGAGAGTTAATGGATTGCATTTACGTGGTTGGATCCAGATTTAGGCATGTGCATCTGGGCTAACGAAAGCAGCCTCTTCCCTGCAGCAGCCCCTCCAGTCCCTTAAAATGCTACACACTGGCCTGGTTCATATGTAACGAGAAGTTACATACCGTGGGTATGTGTGAACCAGGTCAGAAGGTCAGAGATCCTGCTGAATGGAGTGAGCTAAGGTGCAGGCCGAGGAGGGAGAATGGCTGGCTGAAAATTTGGTGGTGACATCTTCTGTGAGTGAAGCACTTTTGTCTATAGAAGGTAGATCCCAGATCCAACCCATATTCTCACTAAAACAAAATGGTACTAAAGAACTCACCAATATATAAAAGGTATGAGTAGTCTTTCACAAGGATCTCTCCTCTCAGTTTACCTTCCTGAAGATCAGCGATCACCAATTCAGAGTTCATATCCTTACAGAGGAAGGAAAAATTAGCTATTTCAAGGTGATTGTTAAGATTGAGGGATTATTCTATATTATCACCAGCATCAGCATTGTGCATGGCACTTTACAAAGCAATGATAGGCAATTCTCTTCTGTGGAGAATTTACAATCTAAACCAGGGGTAGGGAATCTGTTGCTCTCTAGATGATGTTGGACTACAATTCCCATCACCCTGTCCATGCTGATGGGAGTTGGAGTCAATCAACATCTAGAGGACCACAAGTTCCCCATCCCAGATTTAAACCAATACAGGGGAAGAAACTGAGAGATTAGGCAGATGTAGATGAGGTTGAATGGGTGAACAGGCGCTCACTTAGTTATATATACCTAAGCTTTGTTTCAGGAGGGGATGAGTACTTGAGTCTTTGGCTCTGCCAAAGGCTTCACAAGAAAGATGGATTTTAAGTAAGGAGAAACGGATGACATCATACACATGTTCTGGGCACATAGGGCAGCAATTAAGGAACGTTTGATTTGTTTAAGGGAGCAAGAAATATTTGGACAGCTGATGGGTGGTAGAGCTGGAGAAGAAGAGATCACGGTCGGGGATATTGGAAGCAGTCTTGCGCTTGTGCAACAGGACTTACCCTTGCTCCTCTCCCGCTGCTGCTACCTAAAACTGTTCTGGGAGGTACCCCAACCCCCAAGACAGATTTGGGTATGTGCGGGGGGAAGGATTCTAGGGTGGAAGCAAAAAACATCTTGCCAGAGGTTTCCATTCTACTGACAGTCAGAGGTGGATACAACCCTGAAGTTTTGCAATTCTTTACTACAAAATGCAATTCTTTACCTTTTGTTTAGTGTATATGACCACAGTGACTAAGCCATCTGTCTGGAACCAATCATAACTGCAAGAGATTGAGAAAACTATATATAGTTTTCAAACAAACGAACAAAATAGATAGATACCAGTATTTTCTTCCATAGGGATCTGTCTTCATGTGTATGCAAAATAAATATGCCTAAACTAAGTGGAGCACTTGAAAGCATTCTACTAAATTACCAAAAACTATGACATCAGGGGGCAACTTATTTCAGGGGTCTTGATGCCATGGGACTAGAGCAAAACTCTGGATGTTTAATGAAAAATTGAAGCTATCATCTCAGTATACCATAAATTGACAAGCATCACCATGAGACAGATACTGAGTTACTTTGTTTTAATTACATTTTGAAATTCAGTTAAATCTAACTACCCATTTCCCATCCCCAATCTTGAATCCCATTTAATGACTAGAAAGCAGATGTAATAATGCTCACAGCACTCCAGCTGTTTATAGGAATTTTCTAGGCGAACCATCTAGATGTTGCCCATTATTACTGAAGCTATGATTTTTCAGTCAGGAACAGAATCACCATGTAAAACGCAAAACAAAAAATACAATTCTGTTTGATCCTCTTGGTCGGTCATCTAAATTCTATAAAGCTATACTAAAGTGGAAAATAATGATTCTGTTCTACAATACTGGCTTAATCAAGTATTTTGTTTACCACACAAATAAATAACCACATAACACACTGCAAATACTTTTGACAAATATAGAAAAAAATGTAAGCTGAATTATCATAGTACCTGGGAACAACTTCTTTCAAACAGTTGTCCATTTGTTTAGGAAACATACCTACAAAAAATGAAAAATGTGATGATACATGAGATTTAGTATATCAAGACCTGAAAAGCACACATTTCAACAGATAAACCATGAACAGGTATAACATTTCATATTATTATACTGACAGAAGATACAGATCTGCTTAGGATCTGTATCTTCTGTCAGTGTTAGGATTGCTGTAAGGATACATGGGGAGGGGGTACGTATATGCAGCCCTGAGCTTCTTGGAAGAAGGGCAGGATGAAAATGTAGTAGAAGGAAAAGTATAGTAGTAGTAATAATAGCAAAAATAATGTACATTGTTTATTTGGGACATAGATACCTACTGAAGGAAGTTCAAAATGTTCAATTCAGAGTTTGTCATTATTGGGTACTTTAAATACTTGGTTACACTTCGATGACATGAGAGCATCCTAAGTTTAAGACAGACTGTGCATGCCTCCTCAAGTGTAACTACATAGTACTTGTAACACTCTTTCAGGCACAGAGACACCAAGATCAAAGGGAAGGAGGAAAATATTGAATCACGTATCACTCGTCAAACACAAAATGTAATGGATGGGGATCCTGGATTTTTAAAGTCATTTGTTGTTTAGGTCATGTAACCTCAGATAGGATTATGACATTCCTAGTACATGTACATCAATAATGCTATGTGATGAAATTTTGAAGTCTATAAATAGGATTTAAAATACCTTCAGCATATACACACCCCACATATCTGAACACACAGGACCTTGCAAGATTGCAGAGAGGTTCTAGCTGTAGGACACTCTTAGCAACTGCACGTCTCCATAGGAAAGCCTACCCAAACATGACATAGCTCAAGAACAACCTTCGCAATATTCATCTTTCCACACCATCATTTGGATGTGTTTGCACAACACTCTTTGGCTCAACTAGAGGCATCATCCTTCTGACCATGCAATAGTGCTGAACTGAGTCAGCTGCATGTGAACACCGCAGAATTATCCTAAAGAGATTGAACATCACTACATTTTAGAGCACTGCAAAAATAACTTTCAAGTAAGTGGGGGAAAGTGTTAAGCAAAGCACACAATTACAATGCACAGCTACACAACCTAGTCTCACTAGTACCTCACCTCCACCCAGAATGCCAAATACTGTCCGTCCTGTCCCGCTTTCCAAGACAGGATTACCCTCCATTTCATCAGCAGAAACCCTTTGCAATGCTGAAGTGGAAGCCTATGCATGAAAGTGGAGTGCACTATGCATTCATAGGGGTGAATTCCAATGAAACCAATGGCTCTTCCTCACATGAAACTGTATTTAAAGGATCAAAATGAATACTGGATCCACTGAACGCAAAGACATACAGGCTAACAATAAGATTCTCTGGAAGAATAATTTTGAAGTGACTAGAAAGCCAACAGAAGCCAGAGACAATCAATAGCTCATATGCAAAGATAGCCATTGAAAATACTGCAACCTAAATTTATCAAAGCTAACTTGTCCTAATGATTTCAATGGAACTTAAAGTACAATTGGCTTTATCTGAATCTGGCCTATTATGTCTGAGGTTAACTGAAATAATACAGCTATAAAACAGATTCAATTGCTAACAACACAAAGGCTTGGATCCTAAAATTCCCATGAGTCAAACTCCACACACAAGATGCTCTCACAGGCAGAAAGGAGAAGTGGCCATTTCTGCTGATTTTTTGCTCCCTTCTGTAGTCTCCTGTGTCTCCTTCCACCACCACCACCCCGCCACTAGCAGTATGATTGAGGTGGCATAAAGGATCACAGGGAATTAACAAAAATCACCTCCACTGCTAGTACAGGTAGATGCTTTGGCTGGTTCAAAAGCTTTTTTCTTTTCTTTTTTTTTTTAGCAAACAGACCATTTAGGATCCAAGCCAAAATCTATAAAAGTGAGGAACACCATGTTCCTCACAATATTAAGCATGCCATCAAAACTCTTCCATCGACATATAGTTCTCATTATTTGAAAATATGACCTTAACTCAGGAATGGAAATGCCATTTAAAAATGCTGACCAAAAGCTTCCCAGGTGCCGTCTAACAGAAACAAGTCTGAAAAGGGAATAATGAGTCAAACATAACCAAAAACAGAACACTGAAGATGATTTTAAACAGTGAAATATAGTGAGTCTTATGCCTCTGGCAGGGTAGATTTGACCCCCAGCCTGAGGTTCTACATTGGAACATGGGAGAAAAATAATGGATGATGGAATTATTAAAAGGGTAAAAACCCTGCCATACAATCATGGAACAAGGAGGGTAACTCCTTGTTCCGTGATTGTATGGCAGGTTTTTTACCCTTTTAACAATTCCGTCATCCATTATTTTCTCCCGTGTTCCAATGTAGAACCTCAGGCTGGGGGTCAAATCTACCCTGCCAGAGTTCCCCAAGAAGGCTTTGCTCTCTTTCCCCCAGCCACCGACTGTTTGATGGTTTACTGTATTTTGTGTTGTCCCCCCCAATTCTAAAAGGTTGAAATGTCTCTCCTAAGACTTAGGCTGCCTCTACAAGAGGCATTTAAAGCTCTTTCAAGGCGCATTAAAAATTTTACCTCTACAAGAACGGAGCTCAAATCGGGCGTAGAGGCGCTTTAAATATCCGATTATGCGCATTATCGAATGCGCGTTAAATAGCGAGTTTTATTTTGTTCCGGCTGTTAAAGCGCATTTTGCCTATGTGAACAAGCAATTCTCCACATTAACTACCTCCTAAATACAAGCATTTACGATAAAGCACTTCCAAGAAGATGCGCATAATCGGCTAACAAGGCGTAGATGAGTTTCTTGTAGATGAGGCCTTAGTTTCTGGCAGTAACAGCTTTAAGATAAAATAGGCTGGTATTTTGACAGCAGCCCTTTTTGCCTTCAGCTCTTGAGAGCTTCAGAAAAATGGAACTCAACCCTCAGGCTAAAAGAGGTATAACAGCCATGCAAAATATCATCTTGCTTACAGAGGCTGCAGGTGTCAGCAGTGTTAGCAATGGAAACGCACAGAGCATGTCTTCAGAAGTTAACTAAAAACTCAGTTTCGTGCAAGAACAGCCTTCTCCGACCTGGTGCCTCCCAAATGTTTTGGACTACAACTCCCAGCATTCCTGATCATTGGCCATGTTGGCTGGGCTGATAGGAGCTGAGGTCGAAAATATCTGGAGGGCACCAGGCTGGGGAACGTTTTGCAAGAAGATTGACTTTTCAAGCCTTGTCATTCGATTTGCTGACTTTCTAAATGCTTCAATGACATTTATACAGAGGTCTAAAACTAGATTAAACTACACAAGAAAGATAAGGTCACAATGAACCGCTCAATGAAAATATCAATGCTTTGCTGTGGCTCAGAAAAAAACAGCAATGTTAAGAATGAACAGAGCATTGTAAAAATAATAATAATAACAGTATTAAAACTGCTGAATATGACAACAGCTCAAATACTGGCCATGGTCGGATGATCACAGCTCAGTAAGTTTTTGCCTGCAGATACAGCCCCATCTCTCCTCCTTTCACTTGAGCTGTGATTAAATCTGGAAATCCTTGATTAACCACATCCAAAGCAGGAAACTACAGTTATCAGCTTCATAACAAGTCAGGATCCTAAACCACCTCTAAATGTGATTTAAGTTCCTGGCTTGTTCTGAAGCTGGTAACCATATTTTCCAGTTCGGATGAAATGGGAAACTATGGTTAGGGACTTCTGCACTCCATTCAGACCCACTCTGAAGGGAGGAGCGTGTTTGTGAGGAAAAGGCTCATATATCTCTGCTTATTAACCCAAGGAATAGGGCCAACATATGCCATTCTTTAATCATATCAGGAAATATATGCTGTAGAGCTACAGAAGTACTGAAAAGGGCCACTAACATGATCAAGGGACTGGAATGTTTTTCTTTAGTCTAGAGTTCTAATTTTAAAAACACTGACTAAAAATATGAAGAGCGAAGAATACAAACTTTGGAACATTCAATTAAACTGACTGGAAATAGGCGAAAGACTAACAAAGGTAGTTTGTTTATTTTGGGACTGTTATGGCTTTTATTATGTTTTATGTGCTGTTTTGGGGGGTACTGCAAAGGACCAAAGAGCAGCATATAAATATTTATATAAAATAAATAGGTACATTTCTTCACTCAGCATATAGTTAACATGTGAGAGTTAAATCCTTCAGATTTTATGAAGGGGGCTAAATTCTGATGGTTTTATACACGGAGTTAGAAAAAATCATATAGTAAAATGCACAAAGTGTAATTGTGCAAATGCAATCCTCACCACCGCTGCCACTTGAAGATCCAGGGGACAGCATAGGATCAAGTAACATCCCAAGCTACGGATCTAATCCTTCAAGGGAGCACAACATCCTCCAGAACAAGTTGAATCCCAATCCCAGAGTGAGGGTTTCTACTGACCAACAACACCTCTGTCTTGCCTGAGTTTAACTTCAACCCTCATCCAGCCCGTTATTGAACGCAGAGAGTCTTCTGATTAGTTCTTACAGCCAAGCTACAAGGCCAATCCATAATATTTCCATTTCACAGATGAAGAACAGACAGCGAAAGTAATTTGCTCAAGCCCCATAATAAGCCCTGTTCCAAATCTAATGCAGTATCTACTGGATGGGACAGGCTCTCACGGTTTTCACTGTGTATCAATCCTTCTTGTATTCTGTCCTTATTATAAATTACTCAATGAGCTATGGCAAGAGAGCACTGGATGCTTATACGGGATTATTATAGCGTCTTTCCCATTCTCTTTGTAAATTGCAGGATCTTCTTCAGAAAAGGGAAGACTTGGCTGTGTGGTAGATTATCTCTCAGAGACAGAGAGGGAAGAGGGAAAGCTGAGTCAGAGGGCTTATTTACACAAGGTGGATGACTCACGGCTGTTATGCTTATCTTACTCATATCAGCCCACGTCTATGTGCAATGAATTCTTTATTCCATCCACATTTTACATGTCCAGTAGAGTAACCATACTACTGTCTATCCATACTCATCTGAAAATGAAACAGATGATTAAAGAAGCAGGCTGTACTAGCAACTCGTTCCTGGGTACAGGATGAATTCCAGTTTTCATTAACTTTCAAAGGGTAAATAAATACTCCATGACAGCACATTATTATTTTCAAGCTGAGCATGATGTCAGTCCTTGTACTATATATTCAGTAGTTATTAGTACACAGCAATAATTTAGCAGTAGCAACCATTACAGCCTTCCACTATACATTCCTTTCTTATCCTCAAATCTCTACAAAGCTAAAAGTATGTGTGTGAGTTTGTAGGTATGGAAATGTTTACCCACTTGAAGTCAAGCTACAATCTTAAAATTGGGCACACAGATAGGTCTTCCTGTACAGTGATCATAAAAAATCTAACGATTAGTATTTCTCAGCTTTAACTATTTTTTATTAATTAGAAACTAAACTTACACTAATGCCTTCAACTCCCAGCATGCCTTCAACTCCAAGCAACTGAAGGCATGATGGGAAGTGTAGACATTTGATAGATCTCACAGGATCATGCACAGCCCCGTAGGCAATATTGATGTAACGGCTGCAGTTCCAACTTTGCCTTTGCCAGAGCTGACAGCCGCTTCCCTCCCATCCTCGATCAGTAGAACGGACCCGCTGCACATACCACCACCACCGTGGGGCATGGAAGCCCACAGCTGCTCACATGGCAGTGGCAGGAAGAGGACCACTTGAGGAGGTTCCCAGGTAATGGCCAAGTCCTCCCTCTTTCCTTCCCAACCCCATTATCACAGTGGGCTGTGACGCAAGTAACCTCCTCAGGCCTCCTCCCCTCACCTGTGAGCCTTTAGTGCTGCAGCGTGCACAAGGGCCTGGACTGTTATGTCACATGCAGGGGAAGGAAAAAAAGGGAGGGGAGTGCACCACCCTGGCCTCCTCTTTAGCTCCCTTTTAATAAGAATAAGAATAAGAGTTCAGAGCACATGCATACAATAGTTCCTCGCGTTCACTGAGATCCACTTCCCTATTATGCGTTATTCAGGTACCCAAGCAATGCCAGGTATATCAGCTAGTATTCAATAAGCAGTTATCCATATACTAGCTCAATGGGCAGTTTTTATATGCTCAGCATTATGCCTAGATAACAAGGGCAGGGCAGGAAGATATATATAGGGAGAGCAACTTCATTATTTCACTAATTCTTCACCACCCCATTCTAAGACGAGAGCCCATATTTTGGAAGAAACATTTTATTACATTTCTGAATAAAGAGGGAAGAATTTATCATCAGTTCACTAACAAGTGAATTAACTCGGTGGCCTGCAGTGAAATCTCCTTCTCACGTCCACACTAGAGAAGGAACAGCACATAGTTTAGCATTACATCTGGACCCAGCTGAAGACTGCTATGTCCATGATTTCGTATGCATCAACTATATTTTAAAAAACTTACCTGGTAGAATCACCCACATTTGTGCAGATAAACACATTTTTGTGCATTAGTTTGCCCCAATTTGATCTGCCCTCTCCTCCCCACCTCACAAAAGTCAATCTTTAATATGAGACATTCAAGGAAGACCGTGTGAAAGAAGGAGGCAATAAAAAGGGAAGTGAAGAACCATATTATTAAGATCAAGGAGCACAGGAACAAAGACATAAATAGAATTAAGGCCGAAGAGGAGGTCAAGACATTTCTATAGCCATACAAATATTTAAAGAATTAAAGCAAAAGGGGGCTGCAGCAGAATAGATTGCTATTTACCATTTTTGGTTTTGAATACTTCTGCTGAACCATAAGAAAAAGTATTCCAGTAGGCAAACTACTGCAGAAGTTTTGGCTGCAGATCTGGGAGACATTTTACTTCCCATGCAGCATGGGACTGTGCCCTCTTGCTCAAGTTGTCCAATGCTGTCTGTTCTTCCCAAGATCCATGTTTGCTGTACATCTTCTCTTTACTTATGGTGGTTTGGATTGAGTGGTCCGATTTGGACTGCGTGGGAGGGGAGAGTGGGATACTGGAGACAGATTGTCCTGCTATGTGGTTTTTCATCAAGAAATCCAAATATGTAACTGGCTATGCTGAACTGCACATCTCCATTACTGTATAGCATTTAAAAATATATGGGATCCTGTTAGAATGAAGACTTACCATTTAAGATCCTGTTTTCTTCAGGTACAGTGGGGCAAGTCTCTGCAAGCATGCAAGAAAAGTGCAGTGATCACGATAACAGAAAAGTCCCCGAAGTTATGAAACAATATGCAAACATTCTGGGCAAAAAATATTTTCTCAGAAAAAATAAGATAAGCTGAGAACTGAGCTGAAGAGAAGTAGGAATAACCACAGAAAATGTCAGGGCTAAAGCAATAACAGCTCATACTGAAGAGAAAGACATATCGACTGGGTTCAGACAACACGATAAACAATGGAAGTTTAAATAGTTGACAGTTGGTTATTTAACCCACGGTGGGCTATCGTGTTGTGTGGAGGGAGTTTTTTAAACAATGGTTGGTTATTTGGCTGAAATAACCAATACAAATAACCAATACTATGCAGAGTTGGCTATTTGAACCACCACTGGAGGACAGTTGTGGAGGACAGCATTGGTTATTTCATCAGCCACAGAGTTGCAAGGTAAGAATGGTCAAAGCAGCGGCTGCCACTCTAGTCCAGCCAGCAGGATAGATTTTCAGCAGCAATGGATGATGGGATACTAGCAGGAGGGATGAGGGGGGATGAGTCAATTCAGCGTGGACTAATAGTCAACTCAACACTGATCCTAATCCACACCACAGTTGATTATTATCATGTTGTGTGGGGAGCACCCCCTAGATAAACAACTGCTGAGTTGATTATTACCCCACTGTTGACTATCACGTTGGCCAAATGCAGCCACTCTGTTGTATGTAAGTAAAACTCATTTACAGGCCTCGTTTACAAGACACGTAATTATTGGCT
Source organism: Anniella stebbinsi (assembly GCA_029215795.1). NCBI lineage: Eukaryota > Metazoa > Chordata > Lepidosauria > Squamata > Anniellidae > Anniella > Anniella stebbinsi. The sequence goes on along the minus strand of JARDYH010000003.1, from coordinate 161,673,683 downwards.
TTGGCAGAACTTAACTCCCACTGGTTTACTCCCCTTGGTTCTGCAGGATCCCCATGGGAGTGTTTAGATGAAGACCACCACTTTAAAACTTTACTCCTCTGGTTTATCATCACAACATTTATTCTCTAGGGTTTAGCAAAGCAAAAGATCTAATTAGACAGTGTCTACATGATACTGAATGACAGAACAATTTGGCCACGATAAGGTAATTTTGTCCCTGGTTTGACTACTTTCCGTCTGGTGTTTTTGACACATTGACATCATATTTGCAAAACTTAATAGTTTTAAAATACAGACGAGCTTTCACTTATGCAAGACTGAATATACTGCCATCAGCTGTACTTGAGGGCCGATTTAAAAGAATCCCACTGGAAAAACGCATCTGCCCATGTGGAGATGGCAGTATCAAAACAATAACTCATGTATTCTTATTTTGTCCTTTTTACAGAGACTTGAGGAAAGAGTTGATCACTCCACTACTGTTATCTATTCCAGGGCAGTCTGTTATTGCTTCTGTGTCTTTTCTTCTTGCAGGCTAAAATAAGCAAGTCACAGCAAAAACTGCAAAAATTTTAGCAGGTGCTATCAAAATAAGATCTACCATTTTATGGGAGTCTTAATTTCTCATAGTTCCTTCGACTGAACAGAAGTTTATTTGTTGTATTTACTTATTTTTATTTTATGTGTAAAGGACTGTGTATTAATTTTGGAATTTGTATTTAATGTAAATTTTTAGAAAGCAACTTGGGTAGTTTTGATCAAGTATAATCTTGCTTTTATTTTTTGTACATTTCATTTCAAATGCTAAGGCCTGTGGCTGATGCAAATAAAGGAATCTCTCTCTGTAAGTAAAACTATTGAATGACTTTCTATCATCATTTTTAAAGTATATTAAAAAGTGAGAGTTTAGACAGACTTTGGAATAATATATTTGAAACAATATTTTCTTCTATCCCGGTACAATGATTGTATAATTCTTCAAAGTGACAAGTTAAAAATTGGCTATGTAAGCAGTAGTTACATAAACAGTGCACTATCATTGTGCTCCAAATATGTAGGATGCCATGCGCAATATTTTGGAGAAGGCAAAAATCACACCGAAAGCCATATTTATCTGCCTCCTTATGACAAGTCATTTAAGTGCAAAGGCTTGAGTGAGTTTTCTCCATGCTCCTGTATGATGTGTATGGTAAGTGTGGAGAAAGTCATCCAACAGTAAACCACTGCATACGAACAGCTTACCACACGGCAGCAGCTGTCACAAGAAGCAGTTTAGAAGATGTTTTGTATGGCATTTGTTCATGTGCGCCAGCCCTTAGGACAGGGGTGAACTGTTTGGGATTTGTATCAGTGATGCTTCCAAAGGATGAATCTGCAGAACTTAAGGATACAGCCAGATATGACAATACAAATTTCTTAAGATGAAAGGACTAGAGGTCGTATCTATGTAAAATAGCCAAAGCATGTCAAAATGTAGCCAGAGATGCATGTTTTTCAGACATTATTTCCAACAAAAACTCTGTAATTCACAATTTGTCATTTTTTTTAATGGAAATGTAACATTAAGAGTCAATTATAGCAATTGATGCAGCTAATGAAGTTGTAGAAAGTCTATTCCAAATGATTCAGAGTTTAAATTTCAACTGTATTGACCTGCTTGGTTACTTCATTTAAGGTATTCTTTGAATATTTGTAAGTTTTCAAAAATGCAAATGAAAAGCATAGTATAGAACGTCTTCAGAAAAGCTATTTGAACATTTGGAAGACTTTATACCAAAACCCACAAACAAATTTAGATCAAACAACCTCGGTCACCCTAGGGAATGATCCTGGACTTCTCAGTGGCTTTCAATGTCATCAACCATGGTATCCTTCTCAATTGCCTGACTAAGATATGTTCAAGGGCCACAGTGTTGTGTTTGCTCCAAAGCTACTTGGAGGTTTGGTCTCAGAAGGTGGTGCTAGGAGATGTTTGCTCTGCCCAATTAATAGGCATTAAAATTAATGTACATTTGTATAAGCAGTTAAGTTTGGAAAGGTTGCACTAGATATTACACTCAACTCTAAAGCGATAATATAAAATATAACGTGACCCAGGTTAGTTATATTGAAGTAGTAGTTTTCACACTCCTAATTTTGAAGGCATACTATATAGAGGCTATTTCCTTGAAGACATACTATATAGAGGCTATTTCCTTAGTGACCCCATAACTTTAAAATCAACTTAAATATAGCACAGGTTATTTTGAGCAGGAAAAACAAGCTTTCAGTATCCCACAGTCAGCAGGAAATTACCAAGCCAAAAGACCGCACAAAACTGCCCTGGAGCAAGCAGCAGATACACAATAAAACAATTAAGCAGAGAGAGAAAGAGAGAGAGAGAAAGAGAAAGAGGAGAGAGAATGAACCCATAGAGGTATGATGGGGGGGGGGGGGGAACCAAGCCTATGCATGACTCACAATCCAAGTATTGTCTAGAAAACACAGTCCTTTAATATTATTTTAATCACATAAAAGTGATACCTCTAGACCTAGACTGTTGTGTTCTAAAGCAGTTTTATTGCACTTCAAGACTGCTAAGCCAATTTAGCTTCAGTGCAACAAGAAGACAAGTCTGCTTGGTTACGTTTATACAAGGCAGCATCCACTTATATCAATAGCATCAGCTACCTAGCAACAATAAAACCCAGTCTCTTGGGTTGATAAGACACATAGATTAAAAGAGGAGTCTATAATAGTGGTTTTTAAGTCAACAGATATGTTGTCAAGCAGTAGAAATATGTATCAGTACTAACAAAATGTTATTTAGGGATATATATTAAAGGGAAAACACATTGCTTTGCAGAGATAAGACAATGATCAGCTATCCAGTTTTATATATCAAGATTTATATATCAAGAATACAATCTACCAAGCACTGCTGATAGAGAAAATCTCAAGGAAATGAAAGCATCTGCCATGCTGAAAGTAAACCTTTATAGCTTCCCCAACTTGGACATTTACTATTTAAAAATATGGGGTTGTATCCAACAGTATCCTTCTGCCAGTAGGAGAAATACCTCTAGCAGATGAAATTCCTCTTCCCCACTGAAGACCCCTGTACCACCCACCCACCCCCCACTCCCAAATCTGTTCCCGATATTTGGGAAACATGCAATGGGGTTACAGGGGAGAAGAGGGGAAGAGCAACTCCTGTTGCATGAGTGGAAGTCTACGTGCATAAACATTGGATGGCAATGGTGTAAGTTTGAACAGAATTTTGGAGCTGTTACTGTGCACCTATTAGGAATAATTCAGAGTTAATTTAAGTTGCTATATGACACCCAAAGAAATCTTACAAGACTTTCTAAAAGCAACCAAAATTTGACTTTCACACTATCCTTTAAAAAGAACTTTCATCCAATTAAGGTTCTAAAAAGACCTAGCACTGTTTTGGATGGATATTTCAGGAATGCCCCATGTGATTTATAAACACAGTATTTGTAGTATTTGTAGTATGGTCATTGTGAAAGACATTTCCCTTTACTTTTTTAATACTCCGTATATAAAAAGGCAAGTATCAAATTTGACCCAAATTTCTCAAAACAGAAAATGGAAGCCTCATTCACAAATAAGGAGATGCCTCATCAGCTAATGAAAAGATAACTTCATTTGCCTGTGCAAGAAACGGGAATAAGAAGATCTATCTAGACACTTTTACAGCAATCTGTTTTAAGGAACAGATCTAGACCTTCATATAGCAGACAACCTGCCCCAACCTGGTACTCTCCAGGTATTTTAACTCCCAGGGCATGGTCTAATGGAACATGAAGCAGCCACCTTGCCAAGCAGGTCTGGGTCTGGTCAGTGCTTGGAAGGGAGGCCACCTGAGAACCTTATGTAAACACTTTGAATTCCACAAAGGAAGAAATGCAAGGTATACATGTAAGAAATAAGTTAATAAATAAATTCCCATTAGCCCCACACACCATGGCCAATGGTCAAGAATGCTGGGACTTAGGCTTGAACCTAAAAATATAAAGTGTAAACAACAAACGTGTTTGCAAACCCAGGGATCGCAAGAAGTCAGGATTGGTTATAGCAACCCACCATGTTACACTACACAGGGCAAACCTTGCTTTGCTACAGAATGTGTACAGTGGTCCCTGAAGTATCAACTGATTTGCTATACACACACAGCACCCACTAGCACTATATGTAGTACATTCCAAGATACTGCTCCTGTAATATGTCACTGTTCATAGTAGTTGCACAGAAACAGTTCCAAATCATGCAGCCTTCAGCAACAATTCAGGGTTGGGTGTTTTTTTTTAGAATGACAGATTGTGTTTATACCTTTCAGAGCAGTAGCAAGAGGCTTGAGTGCCATTCTTCCAACCATACACTCTTTTAGCATTGATTCATAATTAACCCAGCGATGAACCTGCACAGGAGAAAGCAGTACTACCTTTAATGGATTAAAGGACTGATGATAAAGCCTGCTTCTAAACAACTATAACTGTGTAGTAAAAGCAATGAACTAAACAACCTTCTTATATAGAGCTGCTGAATGAACAAACAGAGCTAGGTCCCAAGCCACCACATTATTTTTGAGTATCTCTGACTTCAAAAGGCTTGTGGTGTTAAATATTGCTTTTTCTTCCAAAACTCTACTTATGTAGCCTATTTCTAGGATGCGCCAACTCGATAAACAAAGACATAATTATTTTGCACCCTTTGTCATTATTTTCTAGGCTGAATTTTCCCATCACTCAAAAGCTGAAAACTCAAAAGACGAAGAGAAACAAGAATATTGACTTAAAAACATGTGGCTGTTTAAAATATACCTGTATACTTACAATGAGAACAATGCAATGACTATGTGGACTAGCATACTTAAGCCAGTCAGTCCAATTTTATTGTATATAACAATAAAACTGTTATATACAATAACAATTTACAATCTTGGTGCAACAGCAACAAAAGAAAAACAATCACAGAGGAAAAAAATAAGCTACTTAACCTGCTATTTAGGAGTGTACCTTCTTGCATATATTACCTCAAGTACAAGATATATATACCCATTTCCTCAGTACAGAATATAAACCCATTAATTGTGACCTATATTAGCTTTCAATTTCCCTAAAATAGCTTTTTTGAAGTCATGTTATAATTAAGGTTGGTCCTATTGTCTCTAAGAACAGCACTTCCTTCTTTAAGCAACAGAATATCATTGGATTTTATTTTGATGAATTGGGTGCCACCTGCACTGTTGTACCTGATCAAACAGATCTGTGCCATCAGCTCCTGCTGCTTTCATTAACTCATCTTCACCACCAGGGTGATATTCCATGTATGATGTGACATTATATACGAGACCTACAAAGTAAAAAACAAATTGATTTTTTTTAAAGGATCTCCAGTTAAAACAGATTCACTGCAAAGAAAAGGTTGTTAAACATACACGAACAGGTATTTTATTTGCATCATAAAGTAATACAATGAAATTGGCTATGTTCCACATGAATACACAAAAATACTGTCAAATGAAGAAATACAGAGGTGGTGAATCTGTTGCCCTACAGATGTTGTTGGACTACAACTTCCATCATCTGGCTGGAACTGATGGTTGGACTCCAAATCCATTTGAAGGGTCACAGGTTCTTTACCTACGGCAATTAAACAAAAGTTAAACATAGTATTAAAGCAAATGTTGGACCTTATGTTCTGGAGACTAGGCCCTTGCTAGAACCGGTTGTTTCCTAATCTATCTAATATTAGTACTACTTAGATTGAAATGAATGGGACTTAAGTTAGACTAACATTGGGTACAGCCAAACATTACACACACACACCAAAAACTAAACAATCGTTTGTTATATGAGATTTAAACCTGCAATCCAGAGTCACACATATGTTTACTCACAGAAACAAAAAACAGATAGAACTTCTTCACAAGCAGACTTCCCTACTCACTTCTGAAGTGGTAGATTTTTGTGGCTATCCTTTCCACTGTATCAGTGAGGAAATATTTGCATGTAGAGGAGCTCCACGCCCATAACATTACAGTAATTTACTTCCCAAAGCTACTACTAGAGCTATGGGCTATAGCGACCGGGAGGAAAGAAAAGAACCAGGCCAGTCCACACTTCATCTTGCCTACCTATCTAAAAAGTGGCAGCAGCTGTCTCTTTCAGAAGGGAGAGATGCCACCGCCAAGAAGCCTGAAATGACAAAGACGACATTTTAGCTTTCCACATAGTGGTTGGACTAGCAGCCTCCATCTGGGGGCTTTCTTCCAGTCACATCCCATCCTGCAGTCCCTGAGATACACAAAGAAATCTGGCAGGAAGAGATCAACCCCTTCCTTGCCAATTTTCAGTTTCCTAAGGTAAACTCTGGGGATGATGGCCCTTTCCTTGGGCACTTCCTGCATCTATGACTTTGACCTGGTTTGCACATCACAGAAGCAAATCGTGGATTATTCAACCCACAATTTGGGGGACACATAGTGCATGTGAGCCGCTTCCGGTTTTCAGAAAAAACCTACAAATGTCTCATTTGTAGGCTGTTAGCGTAACGTCTGAATGCAAACACTTTGGGTTGTTCATGAGTAAAAAAAACAAACCAAAGTTAACCTATGGTGTTTTTCTTGGGTTAATTTGGGGTTATTTAACCAACAAAAAACCCAAAGTGTCTGGGTTCGGATATTCATTGGTTATTTCTGAAAAACACTGTGGATTGATTAATTAGTCCATGACATCTCAACAGCCTGTGTCCATTGGTTGGAGGGGTTCCTGCTGTCGATGAAGATCACCCTGCTCAAACAGCATAAAACATGGCATAAGGCCCATTTAAAGTTGCCCCTCTTTTACAACTTTGTTGATTGCCACAAAGACACCAATATAAGTAGAATAGCATGTGAGCTGGGTAAAGATATGGTAGATTGACTTCATTTATTTAAAGTACTTTTATCCTGTTCCTCAGCCAAAAAAAACCCACCAAGCTCCCAGCAAAAAGAAGACAAACCCTGCCCATAGGCTCATGATCTAAAAACACACAAGGGGATGGGAAGGGAAGAGGGGGAAAAATAAATAGACTGTCAGCAGAGCTGGTTAGAAAAGCCCTGCTTCTCCTTGGGGAGGGACAAGGCCTGATGTTCCCTTTGCCTACTCCTAGTTCCCTCTTCCTTCTCTCTCTCTCTCTCTCTCTCTCTGTCACACACACACACACACACAAAGTCACAGGGCAGATGCACAGACTTTAGTAGCAAGTTTGATACTCATGCCAATTAAAAAACAACAGTAATTTTAAAACCTGGAGGTGGCGCTGCTTTCCTGCAGCAAGCAAGATGGAGTCCCAGGCAGAGTGATTTTTCTCATGGATGAGTGCTTCAGTTCCTTTATGGAGATGCCTACAGTTATAGCACGTAGCCAGTGAGAGAAGCTTTATACAGCCAGATTTGCAACTGATTGCTGCAGGGTCATCTTGGAAAGTAGCTCTCATAGCTGCCCTTGCTAACAAAGGACACCATGATGAAATAAAGATAAACTGCACCTACAGTGTGTCATTATTAGCCTCATGGAATATTTTGTCACTGAATTGATCGGAATGTCATCTTATTATGAGCCTAGTTGTATTTGCTGTATTATAACAGCAGAGATACTACTGCTTCTAGGAACATATTTCAATCTTGTTCTTCAATAACATTAGGCAAGTCTAGACAGGTACCCAAGGTAGTTGTCTACTACAGGACAGAAGCAGCAGAGAAAGTGCTGAAAACTAGAGCTGAAACCATGTCAATACATCAATAATCCTTCACTCACAAAGGCTTTGGTAGTGGGTCTTTTCTTGTTCACACACAGCCTCCTAATCTAAGGTGTCTACTCACTTGCAACAGACTACCTGAAACAGTGGTGTTGAACCTCTTTCAGTCCAAGGGACGAATTCAATATTGGAGAAGCTCTGGGAGCCACATTCCAGTAGTGGGCAGAACCAAAGGCAAAAGAGGTGGGGCCAAATATCAGCATGTTGCAGAACCTAAAGCTCTTACTCCCAATAACTAAGGTTTAGGAAAGGCATTTCGACCTTTTAGATGGTAAAATAATTCTGCAAAAGCCAGGAAACCAAACCACAGTGGTTGGGGAAAGGGGGTGTGGCCACCTGGGGAACTGAAATCTGGCCTAATACCCCCCGACTTAAAAGAAAAGCAAATTCAAGCACCAGGTTGTGGAAGACACTCGGGACTGTGCATTTTTTGTACAGGACTAGCTATTAAATAGTAGCATAATATACAGTAATGTACTACATTAATGCTTTCGTGCCCGAGAAAGTATCAACCATTTGTCCAAATATATCTATGTCTAAGCGTAACACAGATGCAATAGAACTTGGCTGTGTTTGAAAGCCCTTTCTTCCTACATGAGCTAAGACTGCCATCTAGTGTAAAAAACTGAGCACTGCACATGAAGTTTATACAAATTCGGACTGTTATGCATAGCCTCTGAGAGCAGTTTTGTTCACTTTTCTCTTTTTTTAATCTCTGAAGGGTATACTGGGAGACATGAATTTATATAGTAATCATCATCGTCATCAAAAAGCAGAAACAGGTCATGTAAATGTGCTTCACCTCTCTGCATAGTGGGAGCACCGTATTAAGACAAACAAACAGATGAGAACAGATGAGAACATTGCTTCCTACATAAGCTTCTAAGGATTAGTAGGGGAAGCTTAGGAAAATCAGTTGCACAAATTGAGATTTTATTAGTAATTATTAATATAATATTAGTGTAATTAATGACTATTTTATATGATCCGTGATTGTTTTAGTATATTAGATTCTTTACTCATGCACCAACTCTGAACTACAGCAAGCCAATTTGCCCCTTCCTTATGCAAGAAGCATAAGCTGTTACAGCTATTATTACCATGCTTTATCGCTTTGTGACAAAAGGCACAATGAGCTTTAGTTAGATGTTTCATGCTTTCCAGGTCATTAAAGTTACAGCTGGTCAGTGCCCACAAGGCATAAAGTCCAGTAGTGACAGCAGAATGAAGATATTTACTAGTGTCAATTAGACAAACAGGCTACAGAAGGGAGCCCTTTCAGGCTGGCAGAAAACGGATTACTGCAAATTTATGTATATGGAAACACATCTTCGGGGGGGGGGGGCTAAAAGGAGTTTACCCATATTCATGGAGCATAAGTCTGTCTTTCACTATGATAGCTAAATAGAACCACTATGCACTGAAGCACTTTAGTTCCAAAGACTTTCAGAGGCATTTAGCAAAACAGAATGTGGGTCTTGATTTGCTCCAGAAAGGCAAGTCTTATGTCACCTTCCCCAACTTGGCACCCTCTAGTTGTGTTGGTCTATAATTCCCATTGCTACAACTGGACTACAACCTCCATAATTATGGGAGTTGTAATCCAATACAACTCCCATGAGCATGGGGAAGTCTCTCTTATGTTGTCACACCAACCCTGCAGAAATACTCTGTAAACTTTGTAAACACAAGAGCCATGCAGAGGAAGGAAGGAAGTGTCATGTAACAGGAAGATTGCATTTTGGCAGAACTAGAACTGGAAGCAATGGAAGAAGATTCTTTAACAACTAATAATTGCTTTAACAATTGCTTTATTAACTATCCGTGATGTGTAGCTGCACGCAGCCTGTCCCCTGCATAAAAGAATTGGGACCCAAAGAATTTGTTGCAATCTTGCTTTTAATTAAACCCTTAATACATATTTGGAGCCAATGAATGAAAAATACTATAGATAATACTATAAATAAAACCACTTTCTAATTATTGGTCTCTCTTAATTTTTTCAAAAATTGGAGACTGACTGCCAGGTAGGTGCATACTCTCTGTCCTTGGGATTGAATACAGTCAGCCTGAGCATTTAGTACTCAGCATTTAGCTAACCTACCAGAGTGCAGGTCAGGACATAACCCTGAGTGAAGGAAAATGCAAGGAATCAAATCATGGTTTTCTTCTAGTTACAGAAAAGTTAAGTCCTGTCTGACAGTTGATCCAGGTTCTGATTGACTCTCATTTCAAGCATATCAAAAACATGGACTCAAAGTAACCCTGAACCACAAATTTGATAAAACCATTTCCCCCAAAAGTGGATGGAATACAACAATTTGACTGCTGACATCTCAGGAGTTTTTATAGGAAGCGAGAAGCCCACCAAACATGTCACAAATTTCTATAACAACTATATATTAACAATGAGCTCAAACCTAGCATGCAAACAGAATACCATGGAAGGAAGCAATGACCATAAGCCCATTCTTTACTGATTGTGCATCATTGCCCCACTTCCACTAAAGAGCATTAATGCCTATTGAATTAAATAGGGTTGACTTCTGAGTAGACATGTACAAGATTGTGCTGCAAGTCTCCAAAGTTCTGGATGAAGAAAAGTAAAGGCACCACCTCTCCCCCTGAAGACTCACTGGAAATTCCATAAATCTCTCTCCACCTCTTTGGAGAGAGAGAGATAAATAACATGCTCAGTGCTACGCTTGACAATACAGTCACAGAAATTCACTTGTTACTATCTAAACAACAAATGGTACTGCTATTAACTGATATCTTTTCCTAAACTCTAAAGTAAGCCAAATGTGCAATATTACACTCTTCCTTTTATATATTCTATTTGAAAGACACAATATATAAAGCACAGTGAACAAGGTTATAGTCTTTAAATTAGTGATATTGGTAGAACAATCAGAAAGGATTTTTTGTTGGTAACCTAGCTTTCATATATTTGCTCAATAATAGTATTAATTCTCATTTTAAAAATAACAGATTCATTCAGCATTTTTTTTTAAAAAAATCCTGATCTGCTATTTACTTACACAGAAAAATGCCAAATGACTTAACTGAAAATTATCAAAAACACAAATAACCTTACAAATGTTAGTATACCTAGCTGATGGGATATAAGGTCTTCCATATATCCCAAGAGCTTATTATCCCAATCCAGTTATTAAAATCCAGCTGAAAAATTTAAAACATCAAACGACAGTCAATAGAACAACCAACCTCTTATACATATCCAGCAGTCATCCTTTTTATTATGTTTGGCAAGCTCTTCTTCAGTCACCTCTATTAATCTTCCTTTTAGACCAGTTAGATCTTTCCCGCTTTTAGTTAACCGAATCCAGTGCATAAGACTTCGCCCTGGTTTCAAAGGTACCTAGAAAGGGATGTGGGGACGGAAAGGAGTACATGAACTCATTACACAAGTAAAGTAGATTGAAATTTTGCCATCCTGTATGTTAAACAGCAAAAATCCTGCCCAGATTTTTTAAAACGTCAAGTTAGTAGTACTAGGACCTTCTCTTCTGCCGCTCCCAGACCGTGGAATGGCCTGCCAGGAGAGATTCGTCAACTTAACAGTCTCTCTGACTTTGAGAAAGCCATAAAGACCGATCTCTTCCAGCAGGCCTACCTAGTTGAATTTTAAGATATTTCATTGTTATTTTAATAAGTATTAGTTTTATATGTTTTTAACCAATTTAAGGTATTTTATACTATTTTGTATTTAGTGCTGTTTCCCGCCTCAATCCAGAGGTAGAGGCGGGTAAGAAATATATATATAATTATTATTATTATTATTATTATTTAGCTATAAGCCATAATAAAACCAGAAGGAACATTAAGATTTGACCTACAAATTTAGTTCTCAATTGCCTGACCACCAGCACAAATAGCCTCAAGTTAGTAAAGCTAGGTACAACAGCACAAAATTAACTTTTAGAAGCTGACATAGACAACGGCAAGGACATTTAGTACATAAGATATCCCTTCTGAAGTCAGAGTATCTACTTATTAGAAAATGGCTGAAATAATTCCAGCCAAGTTCTCCTATCCATACACAGATCCCTATTCAAGCTGCACAAACATCTTTGGAGGAATCTTTATAAAGCTTTTTCCCCTGCAATCTTGTTTATTCCATGAGCTTGACACAAAATTCCAATACAGATTAATAGCTGCATTGGGTTGTGCCAATCTCAATTTACTTGAAACAAATGGGACTGAAGTTAAACTAACATTGGATGCAATCCAATATTAGCTCCATCACCCGCAATTATTTTACTTGCTGGCATTTTAAAGGAATAAGAATATAACTAAGGTAATTATTATTGGATGTATACCATGAATGGATCTTTCCCCCCATTCTAAAAGGTTGAAATGCCTCTACTGAGGCTTAGTTATTTTTTGTATTTTCTGCTTCAGCTTTTCTGCCTTTGGCCCTACTTTCCTTCACCTTCAGCCCCTGCATCACAGGAATGCAGCCCACCCTCCACCGAAGTTTCTCTGAAACTGAATTCAGCCTGCAGGCTGAATATGGTTCAACACCCCACACCCCCGGCTTACAGGGATCCATCCAGGGACCCATCTACACCAAGCAGGATACGACACTTTGAAAACTGTTTATGGAGTGGGCAGTTGTCACTACTGTTATAAACCGTTTTAAAGCAGTAGTGTAGATCCTGCCCAGATGTGCTCAACTGTGTCACCCATCAACAAACGCCTTCATGTGGAACAGCCCAATGATTCAGCAGTGGTTGTTTCATAACAACAGCAATCAATTAAGTCAATATTTCATCAACTTAAATATCTACAAACACAAAGTAAAGTAAAGCTCCTTTTCCTACTAAACATCTTCCATACTTGTCACTGTTATACTTGTTTTATTTTTAGCCACACACAACAAAATGCAAGTGTTTCTGTGTTTCTTCATCACTTCCAAAATCATCCCACAGGCTTTAATTTTCACCAAGGATTTCAATGTCAGGACTCCATCCCAAACATATGAAAGAATAGAGTGCCCTGAAGCATATGTGGGTTGTCTTTCCACAGCCCTGAAGAACTACAGTTGAACAGTGCTCACCCAGGATTAGAACTTGCCAGAGTGTGTGCATTTCCAAAGCAGGTTGGTGCCCTGGAGCTTCCTTCTATTTCAGAAATTAAGCACTGATTATGCAACACTCTAAGCTCCTAACAGAGCTAAATCCATATGTGTTACCTACAAAATACACACACTACACAAAAAAAGTCACCATAGCTGCTCTGCATCCCAGGCACTTCTACACCTCCTTCTCTGAGGATGGAATCCTATGCATGTTTAGGCTGAAAAAATGTTCTACAACTCCCAGCATGTTCCAGCCCAGTTGGCTGAGGCATGCTGGGAGTTATAGGGCTTTTTTCAGCCTAAACATGCATAGGATTGCACTCTGAAGGGATGACACCATTCTCGCACCGAACAGGACTCCTTCGTGACAGGCAGAAATTAATCAGGTGAAGCCCCTTCACAGCTCATACAGCTCCAGGCCAGGAAGGGCTCCATCGGCTGAATCTCCACTTGTAACACAGCCGGTTCAAGACACAGGAGTCATAAACAACAACAACAGTGTTCTCCTTAATTCAGCCTCGGCAGGTGCTGCTGAGTAAAAACAACCCACCACCACACACACACACTCCCAACAGCCTGCATCCCATCCCGCAAAGGCTTTATTCCCGGGTGGCCTGGACCTGGGCAGGCAGGCACCATCAAGCCCCCTCCGAGCTCCACACCTTGCTGCGTCCTGCCAAGGCCACCCGCTGCTGGGATGCGGGGGCAGGAAAAGCCGGAGAAGGTACGTTCAGCATCCCGCCACAGCCGCCTATTTTCCTCTCAAACTAGAAGCCGACAAAAAAAAAGCCACTTCCGGGTTCAGCCCAGCCCTGAAATCATCCTATAAGAGGCAGAGGCAGACTGCGCAGGCGCGAGGTTGGATCGCGGCGGAGTTTTGTTTCCTGACAAGTGACGGTTCGGGCACCGCCCACCAGAGTTGATTGACAGCGACGCAGCAAACGTAGTGGGTTTAGTTGCCCTGAGGTGGCAAGAAGGAGGCTTGCCACAGGCAGGAGATAACGCGCCGCGGCGTTCAAAGCTGTTCCCGCGCTCCCTTCATTTTCTCACCTCCTGACCATGTTTGCACTCACTGCACATGTATTTGCTTCTTTGAAGTATTTATATTCAACTTTTCCTACTAGTACGAATTCAAAGCGGGTTACAACGGAGAGTGGCGGGGGGGGGGGGGAAGAGAGAGAGAGAGAAAACGTATCTGCTATAATATAAAATTATCATTTTAAAAATAGAAATCAATCATATTTTAGCCTTGGGAATCCTGACCCATTTGGGCTCAGTGTCCAGCCCCGAGCCTACGTATGTTTGCTTGTAAGTAAAGCCTACTACATTTACTGGGATATTTATGTATTTATACATTTACGAGGCCCCTTTCAACTCAAATATTTACAGTCGCCTTTCAACCCAGGGGACTTACAGTTAAAACTTAAAACAACTTTTAAAAATGATTTTAAAAAATCATGCACAGCAGAATTAAGAGCAGGAGAGAATTTTTAAAAACTGCGAAGCTAATACGTTTAAAATATTTTAAAAATATGCAGAATGGAATCATTTTAATTGACTGCTTAAATCAACAAATAAGGGACCAATCTAACTTCCTTTAGGAGAGAGTTCCACAGGTGGGGTTCTAAACGATTTGGTAATGGGATACACACTGAAGAGTATCATAAACTATGGACATGTTCATATGGGAGGATTCAGTCTTTCAGATATTCTGGTCCCAAGCTATTTAGGGCTTTATAAGCACTATCATCTTGAATTGTACCCAGAAATAGATTGACAGCTGAAGTTGTTATAAGACCAGTCAACACAGAAAACATCAGAAAGCAATCTGGCTGCTTTATTTTGCTTTAGTTGTATTTTCTTAACATTCCTCAGAGACAAACTCACATATATTTATTTATTTATTTATTGCATTTCTATACCACCCAATAGCCAAAGCTGCAATAACCTAAACGGGAGATAGTTACACTGTGGATCACTGTGGCCAGATCTATTTTGTCCAGGAAGGGGCACAACTGGTACACCAATTGGAGCTGGGTAAAGGGGCTCCTGGCCACAGCAGTTATCTGATTGTCCAGGAAAAATGCTGGGTCCAGAAACATTCCCAAGCTACAAACCTGATCCTTCAGAGGAAGTATCACCCCATCCAGAAGAGGCCATACCCTCATTCCCTGATTGGCTTTTCTACTGACCAACAGTACCTTCATCTTGTCTGGATTGTGCCCAGGCAACGGTTTAGGACATTGTGGCATTAGAAGCCTGAAACTGGCTGCAGTTTACTACAAGCAATGTATATGCTTATGTGATTCTTACACATTTTATGCAAGTGGAGCAGTGCCTGAGTTTGTGAAGTTGACTTGGCTCTGAATTAATCCAGTTTATCAAGTGAGCTACATTTTGTACTAATTTAATTTGAGCTGGGATGTAACCATTTTATGGAGTTTCAATAATGTGCAGTGCAACTCAATGCATGTTGACTCATAATCCCACTATATTCACTGGACTTACTTCTAGGAAAGTGCACACAGGATTGCAGCCTCACAGTGTAATCCTATACATGTCTACTCAGAAATAAATCTCAATAAGTTCAGTAGGATTTATTTCCAGGGGGGTGTATGCAAGATTACAGGCTAAGTCTTATTGGCTTGAGAATGGAGCCCTATTCAGGTATTCAGTATGTCTTGTTGAAACAGGAGGACAGGGAGCGTTCCAGCCCTGCCCCTCTCCTTTGTTGCTTTCAAAGCCCTGTACACATGGAGCACAACTGTCTGAAGTGCAGATCCTTCACTATCTGTGGGAGCTCTCTGCACGATCCAGAACACTTCACTATCTGTGGGAGCTCTCTGCACGATCCAGAACACTGCACAATCAGTGTTCCAGATTGCATGGAGAGCCCCCTCGGATAGAGAAGGCTCTCCTCTTCACAAAGTCGTCCTCCATGCATTTAATGCAATGAAAGTGAAAATAATGGGGGTGGGGCTAACACACTCTGCCACTTCGCATATTTAAACAACATGCTTTATCATGCTTGAATATGGCTTGGGATAACTTTACATTGAATTGCCACTTTCATTTTCTAAGAGTGGCTTCCAGAATGATAATAGGTTACTGGCTTCATAGGCCATGTTTTCTGTTCATGCAACAGGATTTCCTCTTTCTCTTCTACCACCTTCACCCCCATGCCCCCCAAATCTACTCCAGAGGGTCCCCCAACCCTTCGGAAATTTGGAGGGTTCGCGGGGGAAGGGGAATCCATTATACCAACTATCTCAATTCCACTGGACAGGCACCATTATATACAACCCAATATACACTGAAAAATGTCACAAGTCTGAGCACACATACATGTGAGTCAGATCCATTGAAACCATTGTTTTTTTTCAAAATATGTTTATAAGCAGGGTATCAGATATAAGAAATTATATACCCTAAAGGTCCTTTTAAGGAAGAAAATAAATCTCTAGATTCCAGTGTACTCTGTTTGCCCCCAATTCATCTCACCATCTCTGCAACTGTTATTTCTATTAATGTTCTAGTATAACTGGCATAATGAAGTTACTGATTTCAGAAGTACGAGGGGCATTATGGGGGAGGTATAAAAACTCAAATGCTGATATTACAAAAATAAAAATGCTTAAAATTTTAATTAAAAATAACTTACATATAAATTAGCTTAAAATACTATGATAGCATGTTAATATTAATATTAAATTAATGAATACAAACAGCACTCAGTACAATTAATAATCCAGTTCTGCTCCAGAATCATGTTCCATCTCATCACTATCTTCTTCGCTCCCTGAATCTTCATAAAAGGAAATTGTGGCTTGGACAGGAAAGTTCCTCAGAAGTGCTTCCGCTTCTTGATACAAGTAGTCAAAGCACCTTGATTTGGGCCAAAATAACCTAAAACAAAATACACAGTATGTTTTGTTCATTTCATATTTACAGGATGATTCAAAGTCTAGTTAACCTAGAGGTATTTTGAAATAAATCTTCATTGGATTACATCTTTAGATTTTAGAGACGTTTGACAATGAAACAAATCTAGGAGCAAGTAAAGATAAGCAAAAGAAGTTCTGCTGACTCAATGCATATATAGGTTTGTTGAAAGATTTTCTTTATGCTCTCAAGACAGCTAAGTTGTTTTCATTTTGTTAAAAGGAGCATGAAAGCCAGTTCTGCATTCACATCCTGCCCCAGAGTCAGTCATAAATCTGTCACAAAATATTCTGAAGTTGGAGATTTGAAATGCTGATGCTGAGATTTCACATTCAAACACGTCAGTATCCAAGCAGTACAATCGGTATTGCCAACTAAAAAGAAGCCCCAGGCCCTTGAAACTGTATTCAGTTCTATGAAGCCAGTGCCCTTCACATATACAATTGTATTCAGTTCTGTGAAGCCAGTACCCTTCACATATACAACCAGACAATATTAACTTTTCTCAAATCATTGCAGCTTCAACCTTTCTCTCAGCATCAGAAGCGGCTTTTTAAACTTCTAAAATTTTAAAACAAACACAAGAATTGTAAGTAGGCAAGGGGACATAATAAGCTAATTTGCATTTGTTAAAGTAACACAAATGCCAGAGGCATTTGTGGGGAATATCACAGATAGGAGTGAAGTTTTTAACCATATCCTGCCTATCAATTCTCCTTACTGATATGTATCCCCACCCCAGTTACTGTTATAAGGCAAACTTCATTTGTAACCTTGTAATATGTAGCTCCACCCCTATATTTGATGTACTAGATCTACAAAACTAAAGCACAAAATAGAAGTTTAATGAGAAATGTGAACACATTTATATATAAACCTAATCAGAGGCTTTCACACCTAGGGCTTCCCCACAGTAAAATGTTAAAATAATGTAGGGTGACCAGATAAAATCCAGGTCAGGGCTTATGTAACTTTAACAGTTGTAGAGAAAAGGGAATTTCAGCCAGTGTCATTTGTATGCAATTAATTCCTAGTGAAATTCCCTCTTCATCACAAAAGAAGGCAGGGCCCCTGCAACTTTAACTGTTGTGATGAAGAGGGAATTTCACCAGGAACTAATTGCATACAAATGACACTGGCTGAAACTCCCTTTTCTCTACAACTGTTAAAGTTACATGAGCCCTGACCTGGATTTTATCTGGTCACCCTAAAATAATGTTCTAACAATACAAAAATACTTCCTGAATAGTAAGAATTCAACTCTGGTATTCAGAAACTATTGTAATGTGCAGCCATAACTTGATCCTTCGAAGTGTGTCTAGTAGGCACATCACTTCTCAAACTGCAGTCTTGTTCCCATAGTGAAAATGTGTTCCCTTGGCCAAAATACCTAAATAAACATTCTATACAACCAAATACCCAATATACGGGGTGGAGTGTGTGATTGTAACTGCTCAAATACTACTGTTGTTATACAAGGTCAAGCAGGTTATCTCTTACCCATAAATCATATATGGGTTAATGACATTAGATGGGAAATTTGAGGCTGCACTTCGGAATGCTCCTGGGCTTCCCATAGAAATAAGTGGAATTTACATACATCTATGCAAGTTTACCTTTGCACTGGAACTCTGCCATGATGCTCACTATAGACATATCTCCATATGACACTTCCCCATTACCCAGGGTGAAAATTATAGGAAGCAGTTTTTGAGGGGAAATCTACAACATGGCATGGAGTTTTCCGAGCCTATATCTCTAATTCATGCCATGCAGGTACTCAGATGCTGAACACATACAGGACTAGAAAAAACATTCATAATGCCCTTGGAACCCTTGGTGCAATCGCTGTAGCTCGATATAAAATAACCCATTGTATTATAACCAATCCATCATAGGGTCAAGTTTACCTGTTCTCAACAGGTGGGTGACAAGCTCTGCCATGCTCACCTGGCTGCCAGTACACACAGGTGTACAGGACAGTTAATGTCCCCAGGTCCAGCTCAAGATGTTTTGGCACTTGAGACAGAGTAGTAAATAGCACCCCTATGTCAAGGTGCATAGTACACAAAATCAGTCTTATTTTAGCACTTGAATCAGAAAATCCTATAAGTGGCTTTTCCCTCCGCTGATAGTAAAATTACAATAATAATAAATTAAATAACTAACAGTTTGATTTCTTTCATGATGCTCAAAATCATTTGCCTAAGACACCCACTTAAATCTATCCAATGGTAGGTCTGGGCACAACGATGGATTCCGTTTGACGCCTGGTTAGCCGATTATGCGCATAATCGCTGAAGCGCTTTATTGTAAATGCTTGTATGCAGGAGGTAATTGAGCACTCAACTGGTGACCTGACCGGTTGTTTCAAATGCGCTTTACAGGTAGTTAATGCGGAGAATTGCTTGTTCACATAGTCAAAATGCGCTTTAACAGCTGGAGCAAAATAAAACTTGCTATTTAAGGTGCATTCGATAATGCGCATAATTGGAGAGAAATCGCGCCTCTACGCCCGATTTGCGCTCCATTCTTGTAGAGGTAAATTTTTTAATGCACCTTGAAAGAGCTTTAAATGCCTCTTGTAGAGGCAGCCTAAGAGGTAGAGTCCTATATTATAACAATCTCTGAGTCATTGCTATGTGGTAGGAAAGATAATTAAAGACATAAGGAAACAGCACTA
Organism: Anniella stebbinsi; assembly: GCA_029215795.1. Classification (NCBI taxonomy): domain Eukaryota; kingdom Metazoa; phylum Chordata; class Lepidosauria; order Squamata; family Anniellidae; genus Anniella; species Anniella stebbinsi. The sequence goes on along the minus strand of JARDYH010000003.1, from coordinate 161,654,148 downwards.
AAGCCACAGAAAATTAAATAAAATGGCAGGTGGAAGACACGGCTGTCTAAATGCTTGGAAAGCCCCGGGGTGGGTGCAGGGCGGTGCGGCGTTGATTATATGACGCCACTGCAATCGCGCACCCACTGCGGAAATTTTTGCTGAAGCTGTGGAGAAAAAAAGTTGGGAACTTATGCCAACTCTTTTCTCCAGAGCAAGGCAAGGATGTGCAAGACAGTGCCAAGACCGTTCCAAAGCCTAACTCCAGAGTTGCAGTGGAGGAGTGGCCAGGTGGTGCCTGGTGGAAGGTGACCTGTGCTTGGTTGCCTTCCACCAGGAAGAGGACAGGGCTGGCTCTGGTCCCCAGATGGCCACCCAGAAACCCCGCGTTCCCTCCTTGGCATCAGTATTATCCTACGCCACCTCGAGGGAGGGTAAGCTCAGGGTTTTCGAGAGACGCGGCACCAACATGCCACCATGAAGAGGCCCCCATGGGAGAGAACACTATTTTGGAAACAAGTTAACTAGTCACTTAGCCGTCCTCAGGCTTCAGGTGACTGGAAGGGGAAGGGAACAGAAAAACTGAGAAATTGTATTGAATGGTCTATATAATTTTTTGTGTTTTCTCCTTTTGGGGGAATTTGATCCAATTATCTAAAGCTCAAGGAGGAGTTGTGTAATTTGAAATGCTATTCCAAATAAAGACATAATCCGAAGAGTTGTTCCTTTTTTTCTTGCAGGTTTCTTGTACCTTTAACTGCTGAAATTAAGCAAGCAAAGACGCCATGAACACCTTCACTTGTTGCATTTCTTTCTGCTAAGCAGCTGTTAATGACACAGAAACCATGATAGATAATTCTCACTGATACAGTATAAAAACAGTATGATGCTTACACCTTACCTGACTGGATGTGTATACTGCGTGAGTTTTGCTGAGTCTTCTGTAGTTTCACAAGGGCTGCACAACTAGAATTTTGAGTAGGAGACACAGGTCAAAAGAGAATGATTAACAATATAAATTAAGGGCATATTCAAAAGTAATGCATCTGGAATTTGTCATTTGATAATGGAACATAATACTGATAAAATTGAAAGAAAGCCAATTTCATTTTAGCCAAGCCAAAACATGGCCCAAAACATTTTGTTGGCTGAGGCAGCACAGCAAATAGCTCCCCCCCCCCACCCGTCAAGGTTCACAATATCCAAAGCTGGTCATGTTATTTTGATACCCAAGACAGAAAATCCTACAAGCACCTCTCCCGCACCCTGCCATAAATATACAATACATTAAGTAACTAATAAATTGGTGCTGCTTTATGATACTGCCTAATCTATTTATTTATTTATTTATTTATTTATTTATTTCATTTGTATACCGCCTGATAGCCGAAGCTCTCTGGGCGATTTACAAATCAGCTGCCTGAGACAAGACACCTCACTGGTTCACATGATCACCCCAGCCCAGTGTGTCTTATTTAAGCCATGCTGAACCAGTTCTCTGAACCTGGGCAGCATGACTTGTTAGGGAAACAACTCTCCAATAACCCATTGCCTGTTGTAGGTTCTTCAAGGGTTGTTTCCACACACCCCAAAAGCCATGCTACCTGTGTTGGATGACATGGCAAACTTTGGCAACCCAAGATAGGGTTGAATATTTAAAATGGCCACCACAATCCACTGTGGCTTAAAACCAGGTTGGCAGCTGCTTCAGGCACTTGGTTTGGTAGGGCAGACCATTAAGCCAATCTAGGTTTTACATTCCAATTACAGGCATGAAATGTGCAAATTGATTTAAGTATGACTTATGAAAACAATTTTGGTCTACATAAATCAGTACCCCAGTTTGTTTCTTAGATCAAAGATATTTCATTAAAAGCAGTAGGATGGGACTACTGCTCATCTAGTAATTTCCCCGTGTACCGCCTTCTAAGAGCTTGCTTAGTTGTTGCTTCTAACTGATTGTCATTTCCTTGTTTAGGTTCTACCCATTCATTCACTCTTGCCTGCATGCAAGGAAGCTGGAAGTGAGGGATCAAAGATCAGCTCAGTCGGTACAACCCCACGTGGATTGGTGTAGCTTTTGTCAGAATCGACACACTCACCGCCCTATGGTTTTGCCTGCACTGCCTCTCTGCATCTTTTAGGGTGGGGATCCAAGGTCGCCAGAATCCTTCGGACCTGCAGAATCAACCAAACAATATACAGTTTTGCGTTAGCTGAGCAAAGCTCAATTTTCCCCGCGCGATCAGAGAGAAAGAGAGAAAGCGAGAGAGAGGATTGTTTGAAACGTCGACGGAAAGAGGCGAGAGGAACACAAGCCAAACCGCCTGATTTCAAGCACAGATTACAGAGCCTGCATCGTGAATGTGCTGGACTGGAGCAAAGCGCGGGTACCCTGGTAGTTCTTTGTAGCAGATCCGAGAGTTCAGTGCTCCAAGCGGAGACCTGCAGAGGCAGAGCTGCGAACTCTCCATGCTCCGTCCTTCACAGCAGCCCTCGACCCAGTCAAAGTGTCGCAGCTGCTGCTGCTACTTCCTTCTCGTCTCTCTCCTTTGCAGATTTCTCTCGGACTGCGTAGTGGATCGGCTGCCGCCCGAGGGGTTTTTATAATGATTGCTTAGCAGTCTTCCAGCCACCTTATCTCATTTGCCGGAGAGGTAAACAAAAAGGCTGCGCGTGAAAGCCGCATCAGGGTAAACAAGAAGCGTGGACGCGTGCAAGCTCCAAATGGCCCAGGGAGAGATTTGGCAAGTGAGTGTTAATCACACTTAAGCAGACACATGGCAGTTGTCATTAAGAGGGGAAGTCCACGCTTTGGGCTCTAGCTGCACAGTGTCCAGCGTGAGAAAGAGTCCAAGGCCCCCTCCACAAGAATGCGCCTTTGCGCCTGGTTCCGCGATTATGCGCATTATCGCGGAGGCGCATTTACTCCTAATCCCTCTGCACGGGAGGCGGCGAGAAGCGGCGAAGCGCATTAAAAGATGCCCAAAAAGCGCTTTCCAGGTAGTTAATGCGCATAATCGCTTGTTCACACAGCGAAAATGCGCTTTAACGGCAGGAGCAAAATAAAAGTCGCTATTTAACGCGCGTTCGAAAATGCGCATTATCGGGGAGATAACGCGCCTGTACGCCCGTTTTGCGCTCCGCTCGTGTGTAGGTAAAATTTATAATGAGCCTTCAAGGCTCGTTAAACGCCCCGTGTGGAGGAGGCCCAAGAATCTCCAGTGTGTGTGTGTTCTTTTGCTAGGAAGAAAGCCGCTTCCCACGTTGCAAAATTCCTGCAACAACAGGTTTGTATTAATTCGTTTATTTAAATAGTTACAGCCGATTTTCCAATGACTGTGTGCAAAACACCTTGTAGTTATCCAAATAATTAAAGGGGGGGATTAAAAGTACACAACAAATTCAAATGCACAGGTGACAAGAACATAAAGGAACTAAAATAAAGCAGATGAAATAAGCAGGGTGTTGTTGCTTTTTCCTTGTATCTAAATAACGATCATGAGGGCCAAGTGAAAGTTGTTTCTGTGTCAATCACAACAGAGAAATACCTATCTCTGGCCAGCAGTCTCCTCACTTCAGAAGGTGTCAGGTGTGGGAGGACCATAGAGTAGAATCCAACTACTTAGAGTATATAAATTTTGTATATTGGTTTTTAATGTTCAATCTTTTAATCTTTGTAAACTGCCCAGAGAGCTTCAGCTATGGGGCGATATATAAATGTAAATAATAATAATAATTAGAGTAGACCTGTTGAAATGAATGGAACTAACTTAAGACTCATTCATTTCAATGGGTGTACACTAAAGAATTTAGTAAATCCCATTAATTTCAATCACCAACTACGTTTGGTAAAAGGTACTTGAAGCATAGATGGCACTTGGGCCCCCCAAAACAGGTCTGGAGCTAAAATCACCCCCAAGCTTTGAACCTGGTCCTTCAGCCAGTGTGAGATAGTGGCTAGAGTATCTGACCTTTAGCCAGCTACTATCTTTCAGCCTAAGTTTGTTATGAAGAGAAAAGGTGTGCGGAACATACACTTCCCTGATTTCCTTGGAGAAAGGGCAAAATAAAAATTCATGGGAAAATTCAATCCCATCCAAAACAGGATGGATTTACTATCTTCAAGTCAGGTGTCTTGAAGCCCATTACTGCCTACAGACAGCCATTCAGCTTGTCAGCTACACCATCTGACTTACATGATGAAGAGAAATAGAAATGGAAGTCATCATCATTGTACTGAGAACATTTAACCCCACTTCCCTAGATGACAGTAGCCAGTGGTTTCATATACATGCTGAAAAAAACTTGGCGAACAAATGTGATGGAGATGTTAATGCCAAGGCGTGAAGTTAAAATATGCCAGCACCATCCATGGAACTACTATAGCATGGTGCTGCCAGCTAAAAAAGCATTCCAAGCGGATACAATCAATATTTGAAAGCCACTGAAAGATTCCAAAGAAATCACAAGGTCACACTTCTCCAGTCCCTCTCCCAGTATGTTTATTTATTGATTTGTACCCTGCCTTTCTACCAAGAAAGATGGCACTCAAGACGGCTTGCAATCAGAAATAAAACTTGATCAAACCCATAATAAAACAGACGCATTAAGACGCAATTAAAAACACAACAATAAAAGAATGAAAACAGCTCACAACCCACAGACCTGCTTACAGGCAAAGGCCTGTTTGAATAAAATGGCATTTGCCTTCCTGCAGAAGGAAGAAGACCTAGCTTCCCTTGGCAGGGAGTTCTGCAGCTATTTTTCAGTCAGACCTATGCCAGAAGCCAGAGTGTCTGGAGCTGAACTGCCACCATCAGCTTGAGCAAGTAGACGAAGGCAACAAAGTCTGCTCCCCCTCTCAAGGAGGTGTTTATTATCTCTTGATCCTAACTCAGGGGTGGGCAACTTGTAGCCTTCCAAATGTTGGAATGCAACTCCCATCAACCCAAGCCTGCATAGCCATTGCTAGTCCAACACCATCTGGATAGCCACAAATTGCCCACTCCTGACCTAACTGATCACTCCATTCCAGTTAGACATAACCATCCAAGAGCAGCAAAGCTCCAGGCAACACGTGATTTTGCTCTAAGTAACTCTGTATGCATCCTCAGCCTGTAATAACTGAAACTCATCCAAGCTACAGCAGCAATCAGAAACTTCAGTAACATTTGGTATTTGTACCATATCAAAAGTAGCATCCAGATCAACGTGGATATGAGCGATGTATCTGCAAAATGCAAACAAGCCGCAGTAGATTGGCCCAGAAGATCAGTGCAGATTGAAGCTTGAAGCAGATTGGCTTTGTGCAGACTCAGCAATGGGAGACTAGTAATAATCTGTGAAGAAAACCCAAGAATCAAGGCTGGCTACTTGTATTTGGCACCCAAGCATACCTGGCTCTAAAGCTGATCCGTGAGAGGATTTGGAAGTAAGGCTGCAGTCCAAAGCTTACATATGTATTTGCAAGCAAATTCTATAAGAATCAAGTGTTTTCCATCAGGGTCCCAATTACATTGATCTAGCATGTGTTGTTTATGATGCATTTGGCTCCAATTTTCCACATTTTATTGGGTCACTAGAAATATTTCATCAATTAGGGGGTGGTTCATGGCACCTTTGAATTGGAGCTGTCGATTAGCTGCTGGAGGGTTTATGAGTTAAGCACACAGTAAAACAAAATTCCACTGAAGGCAAAAGAGGGAAAATCCATAAAATGAAGTATGGAGTATTTAGATGTTTTTTTTAAAAAACTGGCAAACCAGCATTGCACAATAATAAACAGGAACTTCTGCAACTGTAATAAGAATATTATATTTACTCTATTTAAAGTGGTAGTCATTTCAATTATTTAAAGAGACAGAACAGTTCATACAAGATGTAGGTATGAACTCTTCAGTGTCTAGGGACAATATAAGATTGTACCAATGAAATTCAGTGTACCAGTTATTAGCATGTTCATAATCCAAATGAAAATCATTCCCCCCTTAATTTTTTTCTACCAGGGTAGAATGATCTCACATAGCTGCTGTCTGATGACTTTTTGATGAACTGAAAATGATTATCATTATGAATGGTTGGGCCTTTGTGGAGGAAGGGTGTGTGTGTTGTGGGCAATGCTCTATGTGCAGAATGAGCGCATACACCATAAGGTTCCAGTTGGTGGAGGCTTGGCAACTACTTTTAGCAGTGATGAACGGACTGGACTCTGCTGCAATATTATTCCGCAAGGCCTATGTTTCATTTTGCCCTTTAAAATAGAATGACAGACATTTAGTTGGTGTGATACTAATATGTTGTCCCCCAATGCCATTTTTAGGGGTTTGGGGGTTTTTTTGTTTGAATATAAAGCAGTGCCCAGATTGCATGTCCAGTGGAAGACCAGTTCAGGGAGAGGTGGGAGCATCTGCTCTGCTGGTTTCCCACCTCCAAATGAATTTCTTCCATTAGTGCCCATTTCTTTTCGTCAGCTTCTGGGAAGGGGGTATAATTTGGAGGTAGAAAACCATAAGAGAAGAAAGGTTTTAGATATTTGTCCCTGTTCTGGTCTCCCATGAAGATTGCAGCCCATAGGATTAAATGGCAACCATTAACTTATACAGAAGAAAGAAAGAAAGAACAATGAACTTAGAGTTACCATTGGGGTGAGGGCAAAATCTTCTTCCTGGTGACCTCAGTTTCAGCATCAGTTTCACCTTTACCTGCATAGCTTTATCCTGAAGACTGTGTCATGGTGGCTGTCTTCACAGCTTTGCCGCCAAACCGCAGTATCACTGGTGTGGGGTAGTAGCAAGTTATTTACAGGGAGGGAGGCAGCGCAGGCTTTCCAGTTGCCATTAGGCTTGCCAGGCCCCTCCCCCTCCTTCTCCCATGGCCTCCAGCAACAAATGAGAGGTTGCCTTCCACCCGGAAACACCCCTGGCGCAGTGCCCATTTGAGGACAGAGGGGGATGTTGCTTGGGCAGACTTCCAGAGCCCCTTGGTCACACTGACAGTGTGACAAAATGCTGAGAATGAGATACTTTGGGCAGTATCTAGTATTGCCTGCATGTTAGAAGGGATTTCCCCCTCCCGCTAATGCTATGGGAATTTAGCAATCCCAAATGAGCAGAAATAATCATTTCTGGAAGGGCACAGATCAACGAAGCACACAGAAGGCAGCTCTACTGACCATTCCCATCCTGAAGACCAGCATTTTTGCTCATTTCCAGGGTTACTTTTAGAACCATGAATTCGATGTTGTGCAAATGATGGTTTCCTTGAGTGTGACACAACTAGTGGAGACTGAGCAGCAGTCTTGGATACTGCGCTTTATTTTTGTGTTGCTGTTTTTAAATGGTTTTGCAATTTATATAAGTTCAGTTATAATTTCCAATACTCCGTTGTCACATATAGACCTGGTTCGCACACAACGAGCAACCCACAGTTGACGAACAGTGGGTCATTTGGGACTGTACAGAAGAAGCAATTGTTCTGGCTCCCGATCACTCATCTGCTTCCACTGTGCTAAACAACCCTGGGTTGTTCTTCATTATGTGCAATCCCAGCACCCTGGGTTGTTAAGAGAGAAACAATCCAGCATTTCAACCCATGGTATGTGCTTGGGTTTAAACTCTAGATCGTTTCTCCCTCAGCAAGCCACAGTTCCAGGTTCACACATCACTGGGAAAAATCCAGGGATAGGGCGCCCCTGGGTTGTTTAGTGTAGTGGAAGTGGGCAGTGGTTGGAAGCTATCCCACTTACATGCTCCCAAACAACCTGTGGTTTTTTAACCATCGTTTGTTCATTGCATGCTAACTGGGCCTTAAACTCTTATCTACAATATTACTAATTATGCATAAAAATATTAAATATTAAATCCATTGTTGCCAGTCAGCATTATGTTTATTCATTCTGATATTCTAATAACTGAAACAATACTAAATTCATTAGGATTGTTAATTTCTCTCTAATAATTGCCCTCCTTATTTAATTAGAATTTAATTTTTTCATGAGAACATTCAGGTGAAAAATAATCTGTTCCAACAGGACCACAAAATCATTCCAATGTTCATCATAAATTCTGTGGTAGATGGGACAGCGAGGAGGTGTGAGATTCTTCTGCTTCAGTTTCCCACTGAAATCACGTTTAATTTACCATCCATATTGTGTTCACCTTGACTATAATCTGATTAGGGATGGTAGTATTCCCTATTGTATAGATGAGTAGATGAAACACAGAGAGAGAGAGAGAGAGAGAGTCTGGCACAGCGCCACAAAAGGTATCCACAAAGTGCCATTTGAATGCAGCTCTCCTAGAGTACTTCTATACGAGGTTGTTAATATCTGTATCTACTTTCAGGTTCACAGCAGAATTGAGATCTGAGCTCTACACAAAGAGCTTTTCTTCTCCTGCTTTTCCACTACATAACCTCTAGGTGGAGCTGTGCTATAAGAGAATAGCGCAAATACACCAGTAGAAACAGCGCATTCAGAAATAATATTCCATTTTCCCCATTCTAAAAAAACTGGAACTGTGCTCTGAAAAAGCAGAAGGGAAACTGATGATCATGACATCATCTAAACAACCCGTAAATAACCATGCTATAAGGAATCAGGAGCATACAATAAATACCTCATGTAGAAAACGTCCTAGATTCAGGCTGCAATCCTATGCACGCTCAGCTGGGAGTAAGCCCCAATGAACACAGTGGTACTTACTTCTGGGTAAGAAGTAAGTACTTCTTACTTCTGCACAGTGGGACTTACTTCTGTGCATCCCATTGGAGTGGGCTGCACAGCCCAATTTTCCACAACCAGACTGTATTGGCTCCTCTTTTCTTGATTCAAGCATTCGTACTGGAGGAAATATGAGGGATGTGTGAATCAGCAAAGCTTGAACTCAGCTAAGTTTTCCATATCCCATGTTGGAAGGTTGATTTGACTGGGTCTTATCAGATTCTGAGCTTTGTTTTTTTGTGTGTTTTTGTTGTCATTGTTTCAGTTTGCAGGAAAATTCATGCATATTTTTGTGTGCATTTTTTCATATGCATCAAGATGTGCTTTTTTGAAATGTATACATTTTTCTTCCATTGCTTAAAATGTGTTTACACACATTTGTCAAAAGTACACTTTTTTTGGTCTGCATTTTTCAAACAATTTTTTTGGTTCCATTAATCACATTGCAAGCTTGGAAATGGGCAGACTTCGACTACAGATTGCATTGGCTCTGCATTTGGGGCCAGGAGGTGCAATCCAGGTAAATTCTGCTCAAAAATGAACTGGAAGAAATTTCTCGTACATCCCTAAGAAATATATTAAGTATAGTGTTGTTATCTTTCATATTCTGTAACTGAGACAACAGATAAGGCACATATTAGAAAAAGCAATATGAAAATGAGCTCTGAAGACCACAAAGTAGCGTCCTCTATTTCTTAATTATATGCGAATGCCTCTGTATATGCATATGCTACAGTGAATTTCCAAAATTTGATGAACATTGACGTTCAAATATATCAGTGCTGACAATTCCAGATATATTTTGTAAATGTACACACACACATACACGTACCACTTTTCAAACATAAATTAATGAATGCTAACAGTCGCTTTTATGAAATTGCCAATACTCAAAGGTATATCTGCTGTTTTGAATGTTCACAAAAGTTCTCTGGCATTGACCAATTTAGTACCTACACACATAAACTGAGGTGATTATTAATGAATTAACTTTGATTTAGGATTGAATTTGTTTATCACAATGTTTGAATTGTCCATATTTCTAGTGTAATACCATGCAATATAATGACACATAGGAGTAAGCAATAGCATTTGCAATCTAGGCAGATTTGAGTGTGTTATTCCAAACAAGGAGTGTGCTCACAGATGGCTCAGGGTGAGATTTGGCAGGATGGTGCTAATGGCACTTTTACATGGGAATATCTAGATGGAAAACATTCCACTCGGTTCATATTTACTTCTGAGTGAACAAGGTTTGAACACAGCTCTTGCTATCACTGAATCATGCTGCATGGTGTGCTTTGTATTTGTGTATAATAAACAGAATTCTGGGTCCAGTGTAAGGGCTCGGGGTATGTTAACAGATCTTCACTGTTGTAACTGGGCCCTGTTGTGCTTCACTAAGGATGGCAGGAAAACATCCAAGCTAATTAGTTTGTCACCTCTTTATCGCTGGTGACTCTCTGGGGTTGAGAACCTTTTATTACAGAAGATTCCACGGTCTTGATAACTGGTCATTTTCAACTGAGGACCAGTTCTCTCTCTCCCTCTTTCTCTCTCTCTCTCTCTCTCTCTCTCTCTCACACACACACACACACACACACACACTAACATGGGGAAGTCAATTTGAGTTGGCTCATGCAATATATATTAGTTAGCGTATTGAGCTGGTCTTCTGTGTATTTAGCACAGTAGTGCAACACACAATCTTGCCTAATACAAATGTGGCAAAATTCCAAAACAGGAAGCTCTTCCATGTAGAATATAGCATGAATGTGTGACTCTGACATTAAAGTGTGATTGCAAAAAAGTAATTCACTGCTAGGAAAAGTGCCATTGGAATTATGGGATTTTCTGCCGGATGTAACTGTGATCATAGGTCCATTTCACTGTAGTGGTACGTATACGTGGTTCAGTGCATAGAATGCTGATCAGGTATATAATTGCTCCTGTGAAATAAACGATGCCTTGTGGACTGGAAAAAAATAGGGGTGCAACTGGTCCCTGACCTCCATAAGTGGCATTTTGGCTCTGACAAAATAATTTTGGCACATTGGCTAATGTAGTAACTTAGATCACAGTCACAACTCATCGTAAGAAAGCTATCAAAAAGGCCATTCAACTAGCTGCAATTTAGTAATTATCTCAATAGCAGCATTTCTGCAGCATTCAGATGCCAATATATTAGATTCAGACTGCAATTATCCCATGGACACTTTTCTAGAAGTAACTTCCTTGAAATTAATTTTACTTCTGAATAAACATGCACATGTTATATCCAATATGGGCTGCATGTTCCTGTGCACAGTTGACACTGAACATTATATGGATAAAACAGTTTGGTTATTCGGTGTGTATTTTAATCAAAATGTACTAATTCTGTGTTTCAAGATGAGGAAGAGTTTTGGTGATCAAGTGAAAAACCTTATGGAAGAAACATGAACAACTTTTATTTCTCATTAAACCTGCTTTAAGAGGAAATGTTCCAATTGAACAATGAGTTCTATTACACTATCATTCTATTGGAAAGATGATAAAATGTGCTTGTTAGTTGTGAAATTAAACTCATGGGTATGTGTTTGTAATTGTGTTAGAAAATGCATCCCATGTTGCATCCCGTAACATGAATGTGCACATGCCTGTGCATGCATGCACACACAACCCTGAACTACCCAGAATTTCCTTAGAATCGTCACAGTATGAGCCTATGAATGTCTGCTCATAAAGCAAGCTAGCCTGCCTGCCCACTGAGATCCTCTATGGAGGCTCTCCTTTCCATCCCACCTACATCTGAGTTGTGTTTGGTCTGGATGCAGGGGAAGACCAAGGCATTCTGTGGCCATGCCTAGACTCTGGAATTCATTGTCGTTTCCTCTCAGATAGCCTTCTGTTTCTGTGCAAAGACATTTCATTTCTAGCAGACATTTGACCTATCAAGGTATTCATTTTCATATCCCCAGTTTGCTAATTGAAGTGTTTTATCTGCTGCCTCTTCTCGCCTTTATTTATTTATTTCATTTCTATATCGCCCAATAGCTGAAGTTCTCTTTACTATTTATTTTATATGTTATTCTTTTTTTAACATGTTGATAACATTGTAAGCTGCCTTGAATGTGTCTTTTTATGGATAAAACTACTTTTAATAGATAGATAGATAGATAGATAGATAGATAGATAGATAGATAGATAGATAGATGTCCCAATGTGTTCAATGGGATATACCCCCTAGTAAGTGTGCTTACCCAGAATGGCAGCCTCAATTTGAGAGGTGGTGTGAGTTAAAAAAAAAAAAGATTAAGCTCCAGGAAGCACTACAATCCCAATTCACTAAACATTAACATGTCTCCCTTAATGTTGGCTAAACAAGCAGGGATCTTACTTCATTACAGATAAAAGTTTCAGAGTGCTAATAACAACAACACCCCTGAAATCTCTTCCCCACAAATGGCTAGAAAAGGTTTCTTACTGGACACTGTTGATTGCACTTCTTGTTTGGGAAATTGTGCTCTGCCTTGTAGTCATGGTTTTGTTGATATAATTACAGCTACGTACCCTTTTCAGTTGACTAAGGGGAACATTGGGGCACCAATGCTTCATACGAGAACATTGTTTAAATACGTTCCTATCGCCTGCTCCTTTAAATAATGACAATGGTGATATTTTACTTGAATGACTAGGTTACAGAACTTAAGGGGGCATCCAGACATCACAAATATATGGGTAAAATACCCCAAGAAAGCAGTAATATAAATTTTAAAAATCAAGGTCTGTAGCTGCATAGCCAACTGGGCCCCAAATTACCACCCAGAAGCAGCAGGTGATAGGGGCAGCAGCAAACAGGTTTGACACCAGCCTTTATACTGTCATGGGCATGTTAGGCCCCACCAGAGCTGCCGCTGCTTTGCCACAACACCCATGCTTATTTTTAAATCATTTTATAGTCAGGGCTGCTGGCTAGGCATGTGCATGGATACAAATGCTCATTTTTTAAAATTCATTTTTTACTTTAAAAATATATAATCCTTTTCTACAATAAAATGGTGATTACTTCCAGGTAAATTAGCTTAGAATGAGGGAAGCAAAAGCAAACTCTAATTTGCTTTCTGCTGTTGTCATGACGGTGCTGTAATTTAAGTGAATTTAACATGCAAAACTGCACATGCTTAGAGTATTTGTTCCTATTAATTAAGGCTGGCAAACAGTTTTGTCGTTGTTGTTGTTCTAACATATCAAGAATATAAAAACAGTTATACAGTATGAAATGGTGGGTGGTAGAAATGTTAGATGTGTACTTCACAACTGAAATAATAGACAGGGGAGGTGGAGATGCTATAAGACCATTAAGTCCAGGGACTAAAAATGTCAGGTTGTACCACTGTACGGCATAGATTTCATGGACACTGTCCACTTCATCCGTTTATTCCATAATAAATCTGTTAGTCTTTGAGATGCCAGAAGGCTCCTTTCATTTTGTGCAGCAGACTCACATGGCTATGTCTCTGTTGGCATTAGTAACTTTTCTAAGTTTCTAAAGCCTAAGAAGCCCAAAGATACTTCAACACTACATCATGTTGTTGTTTTTCCTATAATGAGCATTTTAAAAACTAGGCTACCATCTGAATCCCATAGTAAGCATTTTAAACACGAGGCTATCGCTTCCTCTATCCAAAACACGTTCACTTGGAAGTAAGGGAGGATTCACATCCACTCACCCTCCTTCCCTAGCCATGTATGTACTTTACTTGATTTCTCATCTTAACGCTTATATTAACACTTGATAGCTCACAGCTAAGGCAGCAGACATGATCACTAGGTGTTAGCTGGTAGGAAATCTGATCCACAAACCAGTGAAGATGGAATGTGAGGAGTGAATCCTAGGCCTTATCCACACCAGCTGTTTATTTTGGAATAACATCGAGATCGTCTGCTGATCGAGATCAGCTGATCGAGGGACGACCCCTCAGGTTTCCCGGGATATCAATGACAGCTTTTGTCCCATTTTTTCCATGCTCTCGCAAAAATCCTGAGGGGCACAGCTGGTGTGCCCTCCCCTTACAAAGCTGTTGCTGTTCCTCAGCTGTACAGAGTGATCCCATGGATATCGGGGGTGAGGAGGAGAGCATTGTCGACATGTTCTGGATGGGTCTCGGGCTCTTTCAGCGCGGAATGTGTGTGTTTTTTAAAAAATGTTTCTTCGCGCAGGATCACAACTCTGCTCTTGCACAAGAGTCAGGAGTCGTAAAAAAAAAAAATTCACCCTGGAACAGCTCTCCTGAAATTACTGGCAAACCCGCTGGCGTGTGCCCCATGAGGGACCATTGCTGAAGCAGAAAACTTCGTGAACATCCCTACCCCCTCTCAAAAAGGTTCTAGGTGTAGAAGAGCCCCTAAACACATTGTGAATCCATTGAACTTCCTGTCAGGCAACTTTGCTTAGGTTCTCAGGCTTAAGTCTTCTGAAGTGATCGGGTTGAATTTAATTAAGTCTTAATGATCAAGACAAAACATCCTGATTTCATTGGTTTGTTAATTAGCCTGTAAGTCTAGCATTAACTTGTCTCACACTACATAGACAAAGTTGGCAGCTCAATTGCTTGTTCTGTGGGGCTTGCCCTTTGATTAGAAAATGTGAAGTCAGGATGCCTGGAGGAGGCCAAAGAAAAGATTGCCTTTGCCCAGAAAAAAAATCTTCTCCTTATTACATCAAAAAAAAATATGCAGCACAACATTTTGAATTGTTTTTAGTTTGAATAGAAAATAGCTATTAACATTGTATAATGAAGTTAACTCTCATCAAAGCATGTGGTGTAAATGCTGCAAATACAGTGCTGATAGTGCAGAAGTTCAGTGTCAGCACCTGAAAGTTCTACATTCTGGGAAATGAGTAATCCAGATAATATATCATGATGGGATTGAGACTGAAATATGATGCTTTGATAACTGTGTTGGAACTTTTGTGAGCAGAATATCCCAAAGATTTTCAGTTTGTGAATAGTGAACGTTACTGTTGCAGCCAAAATAACAGTGAGCTTCTTTAAACAACCAATTTATAGCACACTCATTACTGGCTACTCACAGATGTCCGTGGGTCCTTTTGACAACAACAACAGCCTCCTGCACATCTCCCACTCCATTTTTTAGTTTTAGCGTCACAAAATAACCCTCAGAAAACCCATCTCTTCTGAGGTTGTGCTATAAAATGCCCACTAAGGAGCGCTTTCCCATTGAAATGTACAGGCCACATTTCTTCGTGTGACTGTGCTTGTTTCAAACGTGGAAGAGAACCAGGAAAAGAGCAACGGTAGGGAAACGCGATCCCCCCACCCCCAGGTTTAAAAATCCTCTCTTTCTCATTCTTGGGAAAAGGCTTCTCTTCCTATAATAAAAAAGTACCTGTAAAAGTTTCTGAAAATAGTAGGCATTAGTTGCTGGTTATTATTTACTAACCTGAGATTGTTATGAAAACAGGAAATGACTGCCAGCCAGAGGAGTAATAAATGTCTAACCATTTTTGGCCTTGAAAAAGACTAGAACTGGTGTTCAAATGGAGGAAGAATTTATCTTACTTCTGTTAAGAATTTCTAAACAGACTACACTACCAGATGCTCATCTTCTGTGATTCATGCATTCTTCTATTGGTTCTCAGTTGTATATCTTGGAAGTTCAATCCTGCTTTATTGTATTCCCCCCTGCTTTTGTATATGGGCCTATTTGTTCTGCTTTTGCACATTTTCACCTTTCATATAACAAATTGCACATTGTATATTGGTTCAGTACAATACTTGGGTACTTCTTAACATTTATAAGTGATGTTCAGCAACTGTTCCCCTCATTTGTTTGATTTCATTGAGGAAATGGGCATAGAGATGGGACTGATTTTCTCGTGATCTGGAATCAAAAGCTATTTGTGATCTGGAATCAAAGCTATTTGTCAACAAGTTGGAATTCTTTGTATTTATGAAATATATATATATATTTCATAAATATATATATTTATGAAAAAAAGGAAGTCAACTCTAATTTCTGCATACATGAAGTCATACATAGGCTTCTTTCTTATTTTTTTTCCTCAGCAGACTAACACAGCTATTCCTCTGGTCTTTTACTGGTGTTATATAGGACCTCTGCACAGCAATTCCAATTTCCAAACAAGTGAGGTAAATCCATTTATATTTCCCAACCCAATATAAATATTTAACATCATCCATGAATACTTACTCTGAACACTCAATAAAAAAATTATTTGTCTTCTTTTGTTCGTATTAGCTAACCATGAACAATTATACATCTTTGCATTTTTAACTCTCCACCCTTTTTAGCGATTCCTGTCTTTCAAGTTGAGCTACACTTTCAGTATATATGATTCACATGCATTATTAAAATGATCAAGGGAAATGAACATTCTAGAAACCCTAGAAGAAGTCTCTGTAGTCTGACTTCTTCCCCGTTTGCCTATGACAAAATTATTTGCATTATACATGATCCACTTCAATTTTTCCCCACAGCACGTGGAAAAATATAATTGTGGAGCGTGTGTGTGACATTTTCAAGAAACTCATGCAAGACATCCTGGATATTTTAATGGCTTATCTTCCCATGCAGGCCACTAATGACAAAGTCAAACAAACCAGCATTCATACCTTTATTTCTCAGTGCAAAAATTTCCCTCAACAACAACTTGATTTTGATATTAGAATTGTGCTAATGTTAACATCATTCCAATGTTTTAGCATTTAATCACTGCATGACTAAGAAATCCGTAGATTCTGAAAGATGAACTCCAACAATCTTGCCAAGTGAGGAGCCACACAAAGGTAGCAATACTCTGTAGCAGCTTTCTCCAACCTGGTGCTCTCCAGATGCTTTGGACTACAACTCCCAACATTCCTGTCCTTTGGCCATGCTAGCTGGGCTGATGGGAACTGAAGTATACAACATCTCTTTTCTTTTCTCCCAGGCATTTTAACAGCTCAAGTTGAAGTTTTGATTGACATTGTGGCCAGGCTTAACAGGTAAAATGTTTTAAAGTGTTTTAATGTCAGCTGTTTTATGTTTATGGTTTTAAATTTTGTATATTGTCTTTTTAGTGTTCAGTCTTTTAATTTTTGTAAACTGCCCAGAGAGCTTCAGCTATGGGGCGGTATATAAGTGTAATTAATAATAATAATAATAATAATAATAATAATAATAATGACAGGTTGGGGAAGGCTGTTCTAGAGTTACATATAAAGGGCAAAGGGCTCTTATGATATATATATTTTCTGGGTTGATTATCTTTTATTTTCTAGCAAAGGAATGGGATAGCTGAGTAATTCAAATGCCCTTAAGAATGAAGACACAAAGATAATATAATAGCAAATCAATTTCAAGTGCCTAGGATTGTGTGTGAAATTTCTCAAGCTTTATTAATAGACTCATAATCTTTCTTTCAGATGAATAGTCTAGTTTTCAACCACATTGTAATTAAAGCTTCTTGTACATTGAAATCCACATTTCTATCCAGGTTAGGCCGGCATGTAATTAAGACCTCTTAAAAATATTTCTCCTCAGTCCTGGGGATATTGTGTTATTAATTATACAGACTGGGTTCTTGTTTAGTTTTTCCCACAAGTATTATATAACTTCATCAAGACTGTGTGATTCCTTAATGGGAGAGAAAAGTTATACATGAATGCTTTCCTACATAGAAAATGGGTTAAGCATACATCCTGTAAGAGTGCAGCATTTAAATTATGTTAACTAACTTAATTAAAAGGACAGAGTCAGGTACTTTAGGACCCAAGTGCAGATTTTGTAAATGTAATACAATAGTTTGTGTCATCTTCTAACAGCTGGACAACTGAGACTGTACTAGCTCACCAAGCATAATTATACATCTCTGCATGTTTAGCTATCCAGCTTCTTTGGGGAGATTCCTGAGGATTCCTGTCTTTTTGAGTTGAGCTATATTTTGAATATTTGCGATTCATATGTATTAAGATCAAGGGATCCACCAGGATTTCCTTGGACCAATACACAATATGTGTTAATGTCATGGACCAGGACCCTAAACCCTCATCCTCAAAGGATTGAGACTCCTTGTCCTCAGTGGAAGAGGCTCTCAAGTTAAGACTCAATCCACAGAAAAGCATGCCACAGCCTCTCTCAAGTCATTGCAGCGTGAGATTGCTAAAAGAGACCAGGCCCCTTTAAAAGACAAATCCTCAGTCAGCTTAGAGGTGGGGCCAACCAGCTTAAATTCAGCAAGAGTTCTATTTAAATCTCAGAACTGTTTTGATCCTTGTTGGAGCAATATGTGGACAACCCTATCTAGCTGCCAGCCCCAGCAGCACTTGGAGCTTTCCATGGTGCTGATCTCTTTTTGCCTTGTTTCCTGAGAAACCTGACCCTGCTCCAGATAACAGAACCCTGCAATCCGACAGAACATCATCAAAGACAGGTTGTCTGGGGATGCACATTGCCTACCACTGGACTAGCACAGGCCAGACAAGAAAACAAGGAAGGAGAAAATACTGTGTATTGGATATAGGAAAGTATGGCTTCTATATTATTTCTCATTTTGTCTTCAAATATGACAACAGAAAATAAAATGAAACACAGACAGAGTTGTTTCCACTGTTCAAAGACCCACATGTTACTCAGAAGGAAAGGGTCTTTTGGGCCCTTCCTTCTGACACTCATACACAATATTAAGACCTTTTAAAATAATTATTAATTAATTAGAAAAAACTACCATCCCTCATCATGTACCAGGTGGATTTGAGTTTTGGGTCATAGACCTCATCTTTGTCAAGTACTGAGGTTCTTGGGCAATTTCATAATAGTTTACCTCCAACAGTTTGCATTTCTGTGAAATGGGGTTTTTTTTTTTTTTTTTGTAATTGACCATGGCAGACATTTTCTGATGGTCCCCGTGACACTTTCTCAAAATTCCAAATGTGTTCACCAGACCATGGAGATCCTGGAGTTACACCAATTTCTGCCTTCATCAATTCTTCCACCAGCACCATGCTACCAGAAGTCCTGAGAGAGGAGCTCTCCCAACATTGGAAGATGGGCAGACAAGTACATAGTAGCAGCTAAATCCTTTGGCCTATGCTGAATCTGCTCATTGAAACAGGGCTCAGAAGAGTTGTTGAAAGGATGTATGTGCTGTTTTCTGCCCCAAACAATTCAGGGCCTGGCTCTTTAACCATATGCCATGTCCACTTCCGTTGACAAACTAGACAAGAATACTTGAGCTCTGTTCTGTAATTTAAATTATTCTTACAGCCCAAGAAGGAGTCTCTAGCCTGTGGATGGAGCCTACACACATTTATCCAGTGTGGCTTGATGCAGGGGTATGCAGAATGTAGATATCCAGATGTTTTACACTTCAACTCCCAGCATTTCTGGCCATTGGCTATGCTGGCAGGGACTTCTGGGAATTGAAGTCCAAAATATCTGGAGATTTACCTTCTGTCCACCCCTGGCATAGTGGAGGTCAATACTCATGTAAATTAGTGCTGGCACTTTATACAGCAACAATAAACAGCAGCATTATATCTACCCTAGTATTCTTGAGGGTACAAGGTAATGGAAAGAAAATTCCTCGAGAGGTGGCAGTGAGCTGGTCATACCAGCATTGGACCTGTCACTTCTATAGCATGAGCATCCTATCCTATTCCACAGGTACTTGGTCCTGTAGAACAGGGGAGCCTCCTGCTGCCCTTGGAGGTGGTATGGTCTTTTGGAGATGGGTCCTCCCACATTTCCATGTGCACAAAGGGCCTTCAGAGCATGTCCTCAGAGTCAGGAGGGGGGCAGAGTTACCTCTACAGGCCGTGGCCTATGCAGGTAAAGGTATCATTAGCTCCTGGAGCTTCCCTCTGTTAGACTTTATGAGGCTGGTTTCTCCATTCAGTCTTACCCAGTTTCAGCATCCTCCTCTGACAGCAGGGATTTTGATTCCTGCTCCATGACACAAGAACAAACTGCAGAGATGCATCTGTGGATCCACTGAGCTCCATCCCATGATACATACGTGTGGCCATATGAATGGCAATGAAGCAAAGAAAACATGCCTCAGGTAGCTGCTGTATTACAGAAAATACACTGCCCACTCCAGAATTTTTTTTGCAGGGTCAGTAATTATAGCTTTTGTTTCAAAAGGTGTTTCCTCTAGTTCATAATGCTTCTTCTTTTTTCCTTTTCGTTTCCTTTTCGTTTCGTTTTGTTGCTTGCGAACAATATTTTGTTCGCAAGCAACAAAATATTGGCATCTGTGCACACACCCACACCAATCTTGATGCCCATGCACACCCACACCCACCCATACTTCATATGGCAGGGTGGGCTTTCATATCCATTTCTCAATGTGGAGTCTGTATTCACACTTGACGTCTTTCCCCTACATGCAGATTTTCCAACATCCAGTGAAGGTCACCCACAATGCTTTGAATTACACAAGTGGCTTTAAAGCAGGTCTGTGGACTTTATATACCAGCAGGCTTTGTTGAGGGAGATGAGAGTCTGAAGCAGGGTCATTCCAATAGCCCTGAAGACCACTTTCATAAAGATTCCTTTTCCCTCAACTCACCATCAGCAGCCATTCCAGCAGGGTGTACTGAGGGTGATGAGAATAGGAAGTAGGGCCATTCCACCAACCTGTTCTGCTGTAGCTGGATCAAGCTCAGCATTAGGCCAAAATAAGGGGCAATCCAAAGGCAAGGCAATAAACAGGCAATGGTCAAAGACACAGGAAAGAGACAGAGTTTGAAGAGAGAGGTCTGAGGGACAGCCAAGGTCCAAACACAAATAAGCAGTTAGATACAACATGCCATCCAAGAAGCAGAGTCAAACAGGAGTCCAAGGGTCAGTAGAATGGCAGTTCAGTCACAACGCACTGGAGCTAGTAGAACAATGTTGTTCCAGCAGCCAGTAAGTTCTGACTGGAAACTTATATATCCAGAGCTTCCAGAGCCCTACACAGGGCTCAGCTTCAGTTCATTAGAGGCCCTTTGGCAAAACTCCTACCCATGAGATAGATCTTGCTTCTGAAGAGTTTTTTTTCCTCTTGAGGAGTCTTCTTTTGTAAGAAAGCATTCCTTCTCAAAGGAACCCTTCTGACTTGCTTGTTGAGGTGATTATGTACTCAAGGGGCTAGAAGGTCACTCAGCCTCTGAGGTGGGGATGGACCTGAAGCAATCTTCCCTGAGGGCACAGGCTCCTCCTGGTCTTTTGACAAGGGCCATTCTGTGATGATTTTGCCTCTGAGAGATCTAATTCTTCCTCTGAGGAGGATTCCTCTAGTGAGGACATGACACAGACTTGAAGTTCACCTCCATGAAGGTTTCTCTTCCCTCATCTATAATCTCTAGCAGCCATTCCAACATGGAATTATTATTATTATTATTATTATTATTATTATTATTATTAACACTTATATACCGCCCCAGAGCCGAAGCTCTCTGGGTGGTTTACAAAAATTAAAAATATGGAACATTAAAAAGACAATATACAAAATTTAAAACCATAAACATAAAAACAGCTGTCATTAAAACACTTTAAAAAAATTTAACTGTTAAGCATGGCCACAACATCAATCAAAATCTCAACATGAGCTGTTAAAATGCCTGGGAGAAAAAAGTTTTAACCTGGCGCCGAAAAGATAACGATGTTGGCACCCGGCGGGCCTCATCGGGGAGATCATTCCATAATTGAGGGGCCACCACAGAGAAGGCTCTCTCCCTTGTTGCCGTCCTCCAAGCTTCCCTCAGAGTAGGCATCCGGAGGAGGACCTTTGATGTTGAGCGTAGTGTACGGGTAGGTTCATGTCGGGAAAGACGTTCCATCAGGTATTGTGGTCCCAAATCCTGTAAGGCTTTATAGGTTAAAACCATCACCTTGAATTGGGCTCGGAGATATACAGGCAGCCAATGCAAGTGGGCCAGAATCGGTCTTATATGTTCAAACATTCTGGTCCCTGTTACCAATCTGGCTGCTGCATTCTGCGCAAGCTGCAGCTTCCGAACCGTCTTCAAAGGCAGCCCCACGTAGAGCGCATTGCAGTAATCTCACTTGGAGGGAGAGATGGATATGCTATTCCAACCAAGTTATTTTTTTCTTATCTGCTCTGCTGTAAACTTGTATTTAGTATATTGTTGGGATATTTCTACCATAAACTTGCATTTAGTATAGTTGAATATAGTTGAATAGGTGTGTGTGTGCATTTGTGGACTGCTTTGGGCGTCTTTTGGCCAAAAGGCGGTATAGAAATAAAGTATAACATAACATTCACTGCTTCCCTCCACTTCCTCTTTTGGTGTCAAGGAGGAGAATGTGTCCATGTAAGAGGAAAAAGAGCAACTGGAGCGGAATGGGGAATGTGCAGCTCAAAAGCAAACTACTACAGATCTCGTACTGAATGATAGAGAATCAAATTACTTCTTATGTCTAATATGCATTGACAGTTCTAAGCACCAAGGAGCAATTTCTTCCAGGAAAATACAGCAGCAATATTGCCTGATTGTAGTCGACAAGCCCATTTAGATCTTTAAAGATTTAAATAATCCAACCCAATAAATCCAGTTCAAGTTTTGAAAATGGAGGGGTGGGGGGAAGGCTGGTAATGAATAGTTATAGTCTACTGAGCTTCCAAGACTAATAGCATTAATGATGAGATAAATGTTTCTATGGATCTCCAGAGGAAGGAGCAGTAAAATAAAGCCTTACTTTGACTGGCATTACAAGCGTGATGAGTAATAGCTCTAGCTCTATGGAAAACCTGCAGCACAGAAAGCTGGTTGAATAAAAGATCCAGCAAAAGGATGGCAGTGTCATGGCACTGTGTGTAGCCTACTTGGCAGATGTGTCAGAATTGTTCGCTAGGAGTAAGAAAAGGCTGTATCCCCATCTCCCCCCACTCACCCATGCCAGCTCACAGAAGGGACAATTAGTGCTTGAGTGAAGAAACAAGGAGATCTCTCATTCTTCTGTGGAAAATTGAAGTTTAAAACACCAGCCAGCAGCAGCAACTATTCCTGATCAGCATTTGAGCTTGAACATTTTTCAGGGAGAGGAGGCCTGGGCACCCAGTATTGCAAAACATTCAGCAATCTATATTGTAATTGCAGTAGGGCCTAGGGATAGGCTTAGCTATGATAATCACAGGGAAGCCAAGGAAAGTCCCTGGCTGCCACCTACTGAGCCTTTCTGATCACAAAAGGCAGGGAGCGGGGCTAGGAAGAAAGAGGGCTCAGAGGAATGTGAGGAAGACTAGAGGGAGGAATATGAAAGGGGAAAGGAAACTGGGACTGAGAATTTGCAGACAGGAAAAAATGCTCATAGGTTGGGGCTGAGAAGATGAAGAATCAGAAGCAGTAAAGAGCTGGCCACTGTCACGCACGCCTTTGTCACATCTACATTGGATGACTGCAATGCATTCTCTATGGAGATACCTCTGAAAAGGTAAAAAAGGAACCAATCAAGGTAGTGTCTGTGACCTGCTTTTTTGAACATATAATTCAATATTCTTCCATCTGCATTGGTTACTGGTTCACTTCAGAGTACAATTCGAATCCTGATTATTATTTATAAAAGCCTAAATGGTTTGGCACTGGGGTATGTGAAGGATTGCCTTCTCCCACATGGGCCTGCCCATCCACTATGTTTGTCATTAGAGACGTGTTCATGACCTTGTGCCGTTGGCAGCCATCTTGCTGGAGACAGGGCCTTTTTAGTTGTGTCACCCAGGTTATGGAACGCCCTTCCTTGGGAGACCAGATCATAATAAGGTGAATGCTCACCTTTTGATTCTCGCAGGGTAAGGTGACCAATCGTTATTAGTCCTGATGGTTATATATTGCCTCCAGTATCAGAAACATGCCTCTCAATGCCAGTTGCTGTAGAACATAAGAGCAGGGTGCTATTGTGCTTATGTCTTGCTTCTGGACCTTCCATAGGCATCTGGTTAGCTGCTGTGGGAAAGGAATACTGGACTAGATAGGCCTTTGATCTGTTCCAGGACAGCTCTTCTTATGTTGTTATGGATTGAAATAACCAGCCAGATTTTGGGCTATAAATCAGTTGTCTTCTGAATATATTCTCAAAACAACTTACACCAGCCTATACTCCCCAGCCTTTTCCCTTCAAGGGCTCCTGCTTGAAATGCATGTTGTTTCTAATGAAATTTTGGACATGTACTAGAGTTCTACTTCTCTCTAATGAAATTTTGGACATGCACCAGACAATATTTCACTCTTGCTGAAGTATTGCCCTCTTGCTGTGGACTTGAGGGCAAAACATTTCATCTTGTCAAATCCTCCGCAGGATAGGAGCTTCACCCTGCTTTCCCTTCCATCTCTCCCATTCCCCCTGAAAGAATGGAAGTAGGATGGTGCCAAAGCCCCTAGCAAGATCTCGCATGCTGGCCTGTGTATGTTTGGCCCAAAAGTCTACCTGCAATTGACAGGGCCATGCTTTGAGAATATACCTGGGAGATGGAAACTTTAGACGTCATAAGACCAGCATGATTGCTGCTTACATTCATGTTCCCATGCTGGTAAGAAAACATATAAAGTCTTCAGTCCATATAGGTTTGTTGTTATGCAATAGTAAGCAAACACACACCTGACAATTCACCGAGTAAGTACAGTTACAGAGCTTCCAAATTCAAATCTCAGCTTAGCTATAAAGCTTCTGAGGTGGCTTTGGGCAAGCTACTCTCTTGGAGTTTAGTTGACCTCTCTAATGCTGTTCTGAGAAGAAAGGAGATGTTTGTAAGCATCACTTTGTATTCAGGAAGGTGCCAATACAAATTCTCACTATAGTTTAGTAAATAGGTAGGTATGTAAATAAGTAATGTAAAGTAAATAACATGTTCAAAACTGGAGTATTCCAACGGCTTCTGAAGTTTTGCACCTTAGATCCAAATGGTGATGCAAAGGATTAAATACCTATACACTTTTTGAACTCTTCAGCTCCAGTTCAAAGGGAATGTGGTTTCTCAAGTGGGTATTTGGCGCCATCTATAGATTGATAATGAAACAGTATCCCTTTACCATTGTTTACATGTATCCATGGTATCTGTTGTGTATGTTTCATACCAAGCCTCTAGGGGGCATCTGCTGTCTCTGCCTATATCAGTGCAAAACAAAGCAAAGAGGCAACCAAGCAACAAGTCTACCTACTGAAGAAGTTACTACAGTGCTGTGTCCAGGAGTTATCAATGGGACACTGAGAGCCTATCTACACACGCAGGATAAAACACTTTGAAAACATTTTAAAAATTGTATATGGAGTGTGTCCTGGGCCCCAACAGTTCTCAAAACTGTCAGCCTATCTACACTACTGCTTTAAAACGGTTTAAAACAGTTTATAAGTTTTGAGAACTGTTGGGGCCCAGGACACATTCCATATACAGTTTTCAAAATGTTTTCAAAGTGTTTTATCCTGCATGTGTAGATAGGCTCACAGACATAACAGTATATTTTGTCTTAGAAACCATGCATTTCAACTAAACTGGATGAAAACATAGATCATAAGGTCCTGCTTTATTGCTGTAGAGCAAACAGAAGGCACAGAATCTTCCTTAACAAAAATCTATTAAATTAGAAAAAGAATTAAAGAGCAACAAATAAATGAATGCTGTACAAGATCCTTTAATTACACAAACTAATAATTATGTGTAGTCCTGATACTGTAAGATATGCTTCAACCTAGAACTGGCCTGTTTTTCTTATGTAGACTTGCTCAACTTCGAATGTGATATATGCCATCTCTTGCCAGCAATGCCCTTCTGTATTCCACACACAGCAAACAGGCCAGGCTCTATGCAAAAGAACAAATGGACCCAAATCTGATATCAGGAATGGCAATATTTTTAAAAATGGGGGAAACACTTCAGCCTCCCTGGAGACTTTGTCACTGACTTTAAAGTGAATAAAGGAACTTCAAACACAAATTTCAATGTGAAACAGCATATCTACAATCCATTAAGAGGTTTGACTCTATCTCCTGTGGCTTGAATAGGGACAAAAGTTATTGTCGTCGTCATCATCATCATCATCATCATCATCACATGTGGAATCAGCTCATCGATGCAAGAATGTTAGTGTTATCACCAAGCAACTGTTTTATGAATGACCCCCATAAATAAGGTAATAATCACTGTCTGTATTTTCTGGATCTCAGTTCCCTTGAACTCACTGTTTATACCTCCCCCATGTGTATACGTATGTATATATGTATATGTTTGTGCAGGTATGTATTCTCTCTCTCTTTCTCATGCATGCACGCACACACGCACACGCGTGCACACACACACAACTCAGGATAACACCATGCATCTGATGAGGTAGGCTGTGGCCCACAAAAGCTTATACAGTAACACATTTGTTAGTCTTTAAAATGCCATGAGATTCTTTGTTTTGGCTACAGCGTACTTATCCCTGCACCCCACCTTTCAAGTAAGGAGTGATGGCAAATCATTGAACTCTTTCTAGAGGGGTGGCTGTGTTAAAGGGTAAGACCAGCCAAATTCAGTCTGCTGGAACTTCTGTCCCTGACTCCACTGACTCAGAATTTCTCCCTTTTGTCTCTTTATGTCTTAAAAGAATCTAGGACAGGGTACAAGCAAAGCCCCAAAGAAAGGATACTAGCCCATGTGCATTTTGCAGATGCATTACAGAATGAATATTTTTTAAAAAAATATATGTTTGTGTAAAATCCCTCTTAACACATTTTTTATTTGGGCTGACATTTTGCAGAGTAGGGTTTTAGGTTGCACATTAACCTGAGAGTAAGCCCCACTGAACACAGTACCACTTATTTTCAAGTAAATGTGGATATGATTGCTTCAGGAAAATTCTATTAACATATGAGGATCATGCCACCCTTTGCCATCACAGTTGCACTTTATGTATATCTGAGATGGAGTTTTATAAATTTGATAATACTGCATCTGTTCTGGCTGTTAATAAAAATGCCAGGAATTAAAGTCATAATTTATACATAACCTATCTGAAATACTTCAATGGGAAGAAATATGTTAGAAGTCCTGTTATCTGAAACACAATTAGCTATATTTCTTGAATCTCCATAACAACAATGGGCATTTATATAGCACTTGATTGTAGAAAGTACTCATACATTGTGAAGCAGACATAAATTATGTCATGGTAGTGTAAACAATGCCAATAGCATTTGTTGGCACAACAGGTTTTCCTAGATAGGGGGAGGAAGTGAGAGGGAGATAGAAGAGAAAGGAGAAGAATGCATGAGAGAGGAGGAAGATGAAGAATGAGTGAGAGAGGAGGAAGAACAAGTAAGGGAGGAGAGATGAAGAGGGAGTATGTGAGGAGAAGAGGGAGAGGAGGAGAGGGAGAGATCAAGCCATCAAGTTAGGGAGTTGGATTCATGAAGGGTGAAGGTGAAGGTGGCAGCTAACTGGACAAAAGCTATATACAGGGCATGGTCTGAGGGCACATGATCCAGCCACCTTGCAGAAATTAAAGTTTTGGTCTGGTCAATGCCTCGATGGAAAACCATCTGAGAACCTCATATCCACTACCCTGAGTTCCAAGATGGAAGAAAGGCAGGATACAAATATATTAAATATATAAATAAATTTATTAGAGACTACAGTGGCAGGAGGAAGCAGAGCGGAAGCTGACTCTTGGGAGGGAGCACTTAATAAGAAGAATCAACCCCACATTTCAAGAGCTTCATCCAGACTTTGGAACTGTAAGGAAGAAAGCAGGCAGGCCAGTGGGTGGCCAACCACTGGGCCTGATACTGTAAATCTTTACTGTAAGCTAAATAACCTTATAAATAATTTCATTGAAGACTCATATACCACAGTGTGTTTGTGGTCATAGGTCTATGTGGGGAAGGTGAACCTCTGACACAAAGTTGCCCCCAGCTAGTTCCAACACAGCAGAGGCATATATATGTGTATGTTCTACTCCATGTGGGGTTCCACAATCTGCTCTATGCAACAGCTGAGGCAAGAAGACAAGACACATACAGGCAGCTAAATCATGTCAGAGGCCCGAGTTTATTTCAGGACCTTGGACAGCAGCTCTGGAGCTAGAGTGCTGGCAAGCTACTCCAGCACTATCTAGGAGCTACTGGCAGAGATTTATAGTCAGCCCAGGAAAGTCCTTCTGGAAACTCCACCCCTCAGGTGCTTTATCTGGCTGTTAAGGGCCAACAACCTTTCCCAGTAGACATGGTGCCTCCTGGAGAGTGAAAGTTGGAGGGATGAAGAGTAGGTTGAGGACTGCTCCTCCAGATCTCCCTGTTCACTAGAGGAATGTAAGGTCCACTCCTCAGACTCAGAGAGCAGTGGCAGCTCCTGGGGGTTGTGTGTATAGGTTATGAAATCTAAAGCAATGGTTCCCAATTTGGAAGAACCAGGAACTTGTTCTGGCACCTCCTTGGAGTCACTGTCACTGAGGGCTTCAGTCTCTGAGGGCTCCTGATCCTGGGCCATGGCCCCATGCACACTTCCCAACTGACAGGGTGTTTGTGTCTCTCCAGGTTCAGAACATAGCACAAGGAGCCACCCTGACTTAGAAAAAGGGTTTCTTCAGAATTTAGTGCTTCAAGCACTCCACCTCTTGAAGTGGTTACTGTGAGTGAAGAAACCTGCTTATGTGCAAAGGATTCCAACCCCCACCTCTCTTTCTCTCTCTCTCTTTTTAAATAAATGCATTTGTCCTGCAGATATATAACATTTGAACACGACTTATTATTAAAAGAAACTAGTCCATAGCCAGCAGCTTTTCTGCTGGCAAAGCATCTAAATTCAGCTTCACAAGTACGCCAGTATCTGAATTTAAAGCAATAGGCAACTGTGCGGAAGCAGAAGAATCTATCATTTCACTGGGCTCCCTGACAAAAATGCAGTCATAACTGAAGTCTGGAATAATTCAGTTTATTAGTCCTAAATATTTTTGCTGATAATGGCCTTCTCTTGCTGCACTGATAATGGTTCTCAAGTCCTGTGAACATTTATTTTAAAGAGAATGAATGATATCATCCCTTATGTTAATTCCTCCCCTCCTTTCCTCCTAAAATTTAGATTTATCCATCTCCATCAGCTGACTTATACAGCCAGTAGTGATTTAAGTACTGGACTCCAGAGTTACTTGTCACAAATGTGCTATAATTAGAACAGGCTACACAGATGTGCTGCAATGCAGCTGAGCAGCTCTGACTTTAGAAATAATAGTTATCATGACATATCAGATCCTTCCCACTACAGATATTTTATTATTCCACAATATCGGCGACGGCCAGGAAAACATTTGTCAGCTTGTCTCCTTATTCAAAGGCTGTAAGGCAGGCAAGCAGAACCTCTTTTAGCCCAATAGCCAAATGCCATTTTGGAGAAGCTTTCAGAGGATGCATTCATGTGAGGGTGGTGCCAAAGGCAAAAAGGGGTGGGGCCAAAATACCAGCATATTTTAGTTTAAAGCTCTTACTGACAGTAATTACACCTTAGGAGTGGCATTTGCACCTTTTAGAATGAGGGGGAAATGCACAAAAGCCAGGAAACCACCAAACAATAAGTTATTGAGCAAAAGAGGGTGGAGCTACGTGAAGGGGGTGTGGTCACCTGGAGACCCTGGAGGGCCAGGTTGGGACCTCAAGAGAGCCAGATTTGCTCCCTGGGCCTAAGAGTTCAAATCTTCAGCTATTCATTCAGCCACCACCATCACCAGTGTGTTTACACAGGTGAGATAGAGAAGTAGGAGCTAATTGTGGTTATGTAACAAGCACAGACAAAATCTTGATCATTTCCAAGTTGCCTCCAGTTCCATGTGGTCTCACAACGCTTAGAATTAGTGATGATGCCAAATTTTATAATTAACTCGTTGGTCAAAACTGATGCTTCCATAATGCTCACCTTGGATGAAAGCCTGGATCCCTAACTTATGGATTCATTATTAATTTCAGAATAGATTGCAAGCTTCAGAGCACACACAGCCTGCATCTAAATCATAGCACTTCTGCGCATGGGCAGAGCTGGTTGGTTGAACTATTTTCTTTTAGGAGGAAATGTGATGATGTCACTTTCACCCTTTAAGGGAAAGGTTGGCATCTGAATTTTCCCCACAAACCAATCATGTTAGAAGAAACAGCCACCAAGGTTGTATACACCTCTAAATACTGCTCCATATCTCTCTCCTCCATATACCAATCGTCAACAGCAACTTAACATTACCACTGCCATGTGGAAAAGGGTACAAAGCATGGTGACACATGACCTCATTGATTGATTGTTTGATTTGTAGTTCTTGTATACTGCTTAATGTAATAACACTCTAAACAGTGTGCTGTATGTACAAAAATATTAAAAATCACTATTAACAATGCATATATAATACAATTTAACCCCAAAAATCAACTTAGAACAACAAAGGTAATAATAATAATAACAATAACAACAACAATAATAATAACAATAACAATAAATAGTAAACTCACAACATACATTAACAATAATAGCAACCTGGAAGAAATCCACATAGTCATCTATGCAGCAGCCAAAGCAGTCCTCACCTGTAACAAACAGAAACTCCCCACAAACAACAACACACGCAGAAGATTAGAAATCAAACCAAATTTTATAATTAACTCGTTGGTCAAAACTGATGCTTCCATAATGCTCACCTTGGATGAAAGCCTGGATCCCTAACTTATGGATTCATTATTAATTTCAGAATAGATTGCAAGCTTCAGAGCACACACAGCCTGCATCTAAATCAGAATTGAAAACAAAATTGAAAAGCTACAAAAGGATATAGGAAGAATGACACAATAGATAAATGGAAATTGCTCAAAAATATCCTCAAAAATATCCAAGACATCATAGCAAACAATAAAGAAACAGCAATAGTAGCTCTGGACATGTTGAAACAAAAACTTGCAATCCAGACTACCAGGCTAAGAAGATACAAAGAATCAAATGAATGAAAAGCCCAAAACACTCTCTTTAAAAGAAACAAGAAATTATTATACCAAAGAATAAGCAAGAAAAAAGAAAACAACATTACACCCCCAACTAAAGAAGAAATAACCACATTCTGGAAAAATATCTGGTCAGAACTAGTACAACACAAAGAAAGCACAAGCAGGATAAGACAAGAAGAAGAAAGACAGAGACAACTACCACAGCAAACAGAGTACAAAATAACCCTGGAGGAACTGAAGGAAACAATAAAAAGGACACACAACTGGAAAGCACCCAGCCCAGACCAAATTCAGAATTTCTGGTACAAACAGCTCACATCAACATACGAATACCTTGCTCAACAAATCAACACAGTCATAAAACATCCGCACCTATTCCCCCTATTCCTTACCGAAGGCAAAACCTACATTAAACCAAAAACTCCAGATACCAAAAACCCAGCTAAATACAAACCCATAACATGCTTTCCAACACTCTACAGAAGTATAACTGCCACAATCACACAGAAAATTGAAGCACATCTCACCCAACATAATATACTCACAGAAGGACAAAAAAGATGTAAAAAGAACAGCAGAGGATGCAAAGAACAGTTAATAACAGACAGTATCATCATAAAGCAAACAGAAAAACAGAAAAGAAACCTCCACACATGCTACATAGACTATAAAAAGGCTTTCGACTCTGTCCCGCACAGTTGGTTGAAAAAAGTACTGGAAATATACAAAATACATCCCTCGATCCAAAACTTTCTGACAAGAATCATGGAGACATGGAGAACAACAATACAACTAACAACAGACAAGGACCATATACAGACAGAAAAAATAAATATCAAACGTGGCATATAACAACAGACCTATGCAGGAAATGCCATCAGTTCTAAGAAACAATAAGCCATATAACAGGAGGATGTAAAATTCTGGCAGGAGTGGACTATGCAGACAGACACAATACAGCTGCAAAAATAATTCACCCAAAACTGGCCATCAAATTCAACCTTATCAAACAACCTACACCATACTATACATACTCACCTGAAACAATCCTGGAAAATGCAGATCATAAAATATACTGGGACAAAACAATTCATACGGACAAGACAATACCCTGTGGAACGATCTCCCTGACGAGGCCCACCTGGCGCCAACATTGTTATCTTTTTGGCGCCAGGTCAAGACTTTCCTCTTCTCTCAGGCATTTGGCAATATCTGAGGAGCCTGGGTTTGTTTTGTTTTGTTTTGGTTTTTGTAGCTTATTGAAGTGTTGTAGTGGTTTTTAATGTACAGATTGTGTGTATGTTGTATGTTTTTGCTGTTTTAATTTTTGTATATTGTTTTTAATTGTTTTTAATCCTATGTAAACCGCCCAGAGAGCTTCGGCTATGAGGCGGTATACGAATGTAATAAATAAATAAATAAATACCCTGTAACCGACCAGACATAATGGTCATAGACAAAAAAGAAAAAAAACACATAACTCATCAACATAGCAATACCAAATGACAAAAATGTTGCTGAAAAGGAAGAAGAAAAGAGAGAGAAATATACTTCCACTGGCCATGGAAGTCAAAGAACTGTGGCAACAGGAAAAGGTCACAATGATCCCATAAGTCACATCAGTCACCAGCATCACATCAAAAAACTATACAGAAAACCTCCAGAAACTGGGCCTACCAGAATACATCCACACCAACATCCAGAAAGCAGTCATAATTAAAACATACTCAATCATCAGGAAATTCCTGAATCAATCAAAGACAGCATGACTTTGCAAAGCCCGTCATGTCCATCTAGAAAAACTGCCACGAACGAGAAAAAGTATAATAATAATAATAATAATAATAATAATAATAATAATAATAGAGACAGTAAAACAGAGCAGAATTGTGATGATCAGCTACCCGGGAAAGATTGCATGTACAAGTACATATTTCAGGAGGCCTTTTAAAAGACCACATTTTCTTAATGGAACTTACTTCTGAGTTGACATGTATAGTATTGTGCTGCCACTCACTTATCAAAGTCACTCCAGATCCTTCTAAACCTGCTATGCCCCATTTCACACTAACACATTTTGTTTTTATTCTATGTATTCTAATGTATTTCAGGGCAATGTGCCTTGAAAAGTGTCAATTTATAAGCTTCTAGTCAGAAACAGGGCTCTCAGGCTAATGTACAATTTAGAAAAATATATTAAAATACAATAAAATTGTGTAATGCTATATACCTTTCCTCGTAGAATTTATTTTTGTTTGTATTAAGGTCTAGCTCTCCAAGTCACAAAGACCATTCTAGTGGTAGTAGTATCTACCCACAGTTTGAAAACACAGTTACATTTTACTTGTTTATTTTAAGTATTTATTTATTTATTATATTTATATCCTGCCTTTTTTCATCCAAGGAACCCAAGGCAGCATACATAATCCTCATCTTCTCCATTTTATCCTCACAACAACAACCCTGTGAGATAGGTTGAGCTGAGCATTTGTGACTAGCCCAAAGTCACCCAGTTGGTTTTCGTGGCTGAGTGGGGACGAGAACCCAGATCTCCCAACTCTCAGTCCAACACTTATTTATTTATTTTATTACATTTGTATACCGCCCCATAGCCGAAGCTCTCTGGGCAGTTCACATAAGATTAAGACAATTAAAAACAATATACAAAAATTTAAAAAGCAAAAACATACAATATACACACACATTTAAAACCACTATAATAACTTTAAAAAGCTATAAGCCTAGAAACAAAACAAACCCAGGCTCATCAGATATTGCTAAATGCCTGAGAGAAGAAAGCCTTGACCTGGCGCCGAAAAGATAACAATGTTGGCGCCAGGCAGGCCTTGTTGGGGAGATGGTTCCACAATTGGGGGGCTACCACAGAGAAGGCCCTCTCCCTTGTTGCCGACCTCCAAGCTTCCCTCAGAGTAGGCACTCGGAGGAGGACCTTAGATGTTGATCATAGTGTACAGGTAGGTTCGTGTTGGGAGAGGTGTTCCATCAGGTATTGTGGTTCCAAGCCATATAAGGCTTTATAGGTTAAAACCAGCACCTTGAATCGGGCTCGGAAACATACAGGCAGCCAATGCAAGTGGGCCAGAGTAGGTCTTATATGCTTGAACCTTCTGGTCCCAGTTCTCAATCTGGCCACTGCATTTTGCACAAGCTGCAGCTTCTGAACCATCTTCAAAGGCAGCCCCACGTAGAGCGCATTGCAGTAATCTAACTTGGACGTTACCAGAGCATGGACAACTGAAGCCAGGTTATCCCTGTCCAGATAGGGGCGTAGCTGAGCCACCAACCGAAGTTGGTAGAAGGCACTCCGTGCCACCGAGGCCACCTGAGCCTCAAGTGACAGAGATGGTTCTAGGAGAACCCCCAAGCTACGAACCTACTCCTTCAAGGGGAGTGCAACCCCATCCAGAACTGGTTGAAGACCCTCCATCCGGTCAGCGGAACCACCCATTAATAGCATCTCAGTTTTGTCTGGATTAAGTTTCAGTTTATTAACCCTCATCATTGTTGCAGCCAGGCACTGATTCAGCACATCCACAGCCTCGCCTGATGAAGATGAAAAGGAGAAGTAGAGCTGTGTGTCGTCAGCGTACTGATGACAACGCACTCCAAAACTCCAGATGACTGCACTCAACGGTTTCATGTAGATGTTGAACAGCAGGGGGGACAAGACTGACCCCTGCGGAACCCCATACTTGAGAATCCATGGGGCCGAGCAATGTTCCCCAAGCACCACCTTCT
Source organism: Anniella stebbinsi (assembly GCA_029215795.1). Taxonomy (NCBI): domain Eukaryota; kingdom Metazoa; phylum Chordata; class Lepidosauria; order Squamata; family Anniellidae; genus Anniella; species Anniella stebbinsi. The sequence continues at coordinate 161,619,728 of JARDYH010000003.1, read as the reverse complement.
GGAGCCGACCCGCCAAGTAGGAGCAGAACCACTGCAATGCAGTGCCTCCCATTCCCAACTCAGACAATCATCCCAGAAGGATACCATGGTTGATGGTATTAAAAGCCGCTGAGAGATCAAGGAGAATCAACAGAGTCACACTCCCTCTGTCTTTCTCCTGACATAGGTCATCATACAGGGTGACCACTAGTTTTGCCACTACACCACACTGTCTCCAAAAACTGTTCACAAATTTGACAAGAATGCTTTTCATTTCTCTAGTGTAGTCTTCTCTACTGTGGTACCCTCCAGATGTCTTGGATGCTAGCTGGGGGATACTGGGAATTTTAGCCCTACACATCTGGAGGGCACCATACTGGGGAAGGCTACTGAGTGATTCATAGAAACAAAGTCCTAACCAGGCCCAGCAGAGATTTCTTTGATTCCTCCTTTCAAATTGGAACTACTTGGGGTTATCACATGGAAAGGTGATATTGCACCAGAGGGTTAGACAGCTTTCCCACATGCCCACACCTTCACGACAGGCAAACATTCAACAGGAGAAGCTTTTCCAGTCTCAGAATATCCATGCCTGGGAAATGTTCATCCCTACTTCCAATATATCGAGGACACTTACACCTTGGACTTGAGAACATTTACTTGAAAATAAATTACGTTTAAATCAGTAGCGCTTGCTTACAACAAAAACGGGATTTGAAGTAAGCTACTTGCGCCAATTCACACATCAAAAATGAGATCTGCAGTGAATGGCAGTCTCAAAATAATTGAATATACATTATAGTTGTAGTGGAGAAGTCTTATGGTTACTCTGCCATTTACCCAGCTAATGTTTTGAATGCCACTGAAGGAATATGTGGGTGAATCACAGAGAGATAAACATGCCTTTCATCACCCATAATAAACATTCTCTTTCCCTAAGGTTATAATTTGCTGAGCATCTCGTTTTGGTCTTATGAATAGTCCTAAAACAAACACACATGGGCGGGAGAGTGCTGTTGCACTCATGTCCTGCTTGTGGGTTCCTGGTCAACAGCTGGTTGGCCACTATGTGAACAGAATACTGGACTAGATGGACCTTTGATCTGATCCAGCATGGCTCTTCCTATGTTCTTACACAGATATTTTAGCAGGAGTGAAAAGAGCACAGGGACAGAGAAGGTACCATTTCCTTGAGCTCTGTGTATTAGCTTTCATGTTGGAAGTAGCTCTAAGTCAGAAGGATGTGTGTGTATCTCTGTGTGTTAAGTCTACTACATGCTGCTTTTGGACAGGAAATGCTGCTTTTATGAGTTCAGTTACTCAGGGAGCTGCACTGATGGGCCCAAAACAGACAGAGGCCTCAGTGTCCACCAATGTTGTGCTAGGAGGTTCATGTGAGGATTTGCTCAACAAAAAAGCAAGGCTATAGCCAGCTGCAGTCTACAGAGGGCCTGTTCAAACAACATGCTAAGCCATGGTTAGGCTGCTAAGCCGTTTGCAGCAAATGGTTAGTGATGAGCGTGTTTAAACCATAGTTATGTAGCCACCACGGTTAGGAATGGTTCACAAGACATGCTAAGCCATAATGTTTAGCTCAAAATGATTAACCACCATTGCTTAGTGTATTTCCTGAACACGGTCACTCTGTCAGTTTGACTCCCTGTTTTACACCATTCCCTGCGCTATGGAAAGGCGAGGCCTCCAATAATAATAATAATAATAATAATAATAATAATAATAATAATAATGATTTATTTCTTACCCGCCTCTCCGTCTGGATCGAGGCGGGGAACAACAACATGATAAAATACATAAAACTAATTAAAACATGACAAATATTATTAAAACTGCATTAAAACATCCTAAAACATCGTAAAAACATTCTAAAAATTACACTGGATATGCCTGCCGGAAGAGAATAGTCTTTATAGCTTTCTTAAATTCTAAAAGACTGTTAAGTTGACGAGTCTCCTCCGGCAAGTCATTCCACAGTCTGGGAGCGGCAGAAGAGAAGGTCCTCTGGGTAACAGTTGTCAGCCTAGTCTTGGCCGACCGCAGTAAGTTCTTCCCAGAGGACCTGAGCGTGCGGGGTGGATTGTACGGGAGAAGGCGATCCCGCAGGTAACCTGGACCCAAACCATGTAGGGCTTTAAAGGTAATGACCAACACTTTATACTTTGCCCGGAAACTAATTGGCAGCCAGTGGAGCGATTTTAAAGCTGGCGTAATATGGTCACTCCTAGATGTACCATTGAAGTATCTTGACCATTTTGTATCTTGACCAGATACAAAAGAGGGCAGGGCTCCTGCAACTTTAACTGTTGTGATGAAGAGAGAATTTTACCAGGTGCTGCATGCATACAGATGACACTTGCTGAAATTCCCTTTTCTATACAGCTGTTAAAGATACAGGAGCCCTGCCCTCCTTTTCATATGGTCACCCTAGCAGAGATAATCAGAAACATTGATACTGTGCCCCGGAAAGATCTCCAGGAGGAAGGGAGGGAATTGCCAGGATGTTTTCCTCCCCACCACCCCCTGTATCAATTTTCAAAAAGGTGGAACATTGCCTGATTAGGACAGGACATACGGCTACATCCACCCTCAACAAACATTGGCAAGACTTCCTCTGAAAGCCTTGTCTAGTCATAAGAACTACAAGGAGACTACACAATGCAAATGACAGAGAACCGACTTTTTTCTTTTTAAATTAAGTTTGCATGAGTAATACTGACTCGGGATTGAGTGCCGGTGACAAATTCTACACACAGTCCTTCTATCCTATAATGGATAAATGTATCATTGAGATTGGCAGATGACAAGCAGCATACACCACACTCAATAAAAGGTTTAATTTTCTTATAGATAGGTCTATGTCCAGAGATGAAGTGGTCTCTAGAGTAAGGGTATTAAAAGACACTTATCCATCAGACCTTGAACATACAACAACTAATGAATTCCCATTGTTCTCATGTATGTATTCAGACAAGAAATCTGTAGCAGAAATGATCATGACACAAATAGTGGATGATTTAGTGACAAGTTTTCTGAATATTGACATTTCCTTTTAAATGTATCTGCTATTTTTGGAACACATTGTGATGAGGAGTGCTCTTTTTCAAAATTGAAATATATAAAGAACTCTTAGGTCAACCATGGGCCAGAAACAACTGTCTTCACTTGCACTACTCTCAATTGAGAATGAGCTTTTGCAAAAATAAAAAAAATATTAAAAAGTTGAAGTCGTAATCTGTGATTTTGCTATCGAAAAGAGCCACAAAGTTAATGGTTAATGTACATTTACTAAAGACATATTATACCTGTATGAGTATACTGCTAAATGAAACAATAATTTGCTTTAACTGAATTGAATCTTTTTGTAGGCCCCAAATTTTTTGAGAGACTCTAATCGTAGGCCCTAATTACTGTGTCTGTTGTGCCTAATGGATATAATCCACCCTAGGGTGACCATATGAAAAGGAGGGCACGGCTCCTGTACCTTTAATAGTTGTATAGAAAAGGAAATTTCAGCAGGTGTCCTTTGTATGCATGCAGCACCTGGTGAAATTCCCTCTTCATCACAACAGTTACTGCTGCAGGAGCCCACCCACTTGACTAGATACAAAAGAGGGCAGGGCTCCTGCAGCTTTAACTGTTGTGATGAAGAGGGAATTTCACCAGATGCTGCATGCATACAAAGGACACCTGCTGAAATTCCCTTTTCTATACAACTGTTAAAGATACAGGAGCCCTGCTCTCCTTTTCATATGGTCACCCTAATTCAGCCCTGCCTGTGACAGCCTGAGTAACACATGGATGAGGAAGAAATATGTGCTGCCTCATTCAGGGACCTTCAGCAGCTCTTCACATGGCACTTCCACTGTCATTGGAATCCATCTCTCCAGCCTCGTAGAAGCCAGCAGATACAGAACCAGACACAGGCCTATAAACTGCAAAATAGTCCCACCCAACTTTCATAAGGCTTTAGCTCCTTGCTGGGGTAACATCACTCCATTACCTACCATAGGTGGAGAACTACAGCCAGTGGAACTCACTGGGAAGTTTCTGTGGTCCTGATAAGGCCTTCCTGAATTGCAATATGTTTTGCCAAATTAAGTACATGTTCCTGAGTGTACTATTTATTTAATTTATATCCTGCCTTTTTTTCCTCCAAGGAACCCAAAGTGGTGTACATAACCCCTTCCTCTCCATTTTTATCTTCACAACAACAACAACCCTGTGAGGTAGGTTGGGCTGAGAGTCTATGATTGGCCCAAAGTCACCCAGTGAGCTTCCATAGCCGAGTGGGGGCTAGAACCCAGATCTCCCGACTCCCAGTCCAACACTTTAACCACTACACCACACTATACCATACCTGATGAGACCTTAGTGGCAAAGAGTTCACCAGATGTGATATTACTTGAGGGAGCCTGCTATCACTTCCACTGAGGGCCCAAAGTCCCAGCAGAACAATATAGCACGGCACAGGAAGATAGGCAGAAACACAGAAGGCTGTCTTATGTTGAATTAGACCATTGTGTGCACTGATTGGCAGAGGCTCTCCAGGGTTTCAGATAGGCTTTCCCCAGCTCTCCCTGAACATGAAAAGTGTTCAACCTGGGAACATTTGCATGCAAAGCATGTACTTTACTGCTGAGCTACAACCTCTTCCCTTTAGCATATGGATTACGTATGCGTGCTATCAAGCAGGATGTGAAAACACTCCTGGTGACTTAGGGTGCTTCTGGATGGAGAGCATTGTGAAGCTATTCCATCTATTCAGCCTTAATGGGTTTTCTGTATTAAGACAAAAAGATGGAAGAAGTGGTGGGAAAACATGGGCACTAGCACCCTTAGTCTGTACGCTTTTCTCCTCCTGAGTCCATTTCCGACAAAGCCAAATTCTCAGTTGGTGCATATTAACAATGTTTACCAATTTTAATAAAACAATGCCCATTTACCCCAGCCTGGCATCTGGTTGTTTCTTCTTACAGACATGACACATCAGTATAAGAGAAACTAGCAAATCTATTAAAGAAACAGTAATTGATATTAAGGAATACATGAGCTTTGAACTATTTCCTAAGCAATGTTTGAGTTGTAGAGATTTCCCAGTTAATTATTATACCACTTGTATTAAAGGCTTATTACACAAGAGACATACAATCACTTTTCCTTTCTACATTTTTTTAAGCAGAGAATTATATGCTCTTTCTCTAAACATATTCACATTCTGATGTATATCCCCACAAACAGAATTCTCAAAGCGGTGTCTCTGTGCACCTGCTCAGGGTTCCAAGTAGGACATTCTACTCCTTCTCATGTTCCATTTTTCTTTTCCACTAGTCATTCTGCATTCCCTGATACTGAACATGCTCAAGCCTCATTGATCTGTTTTTTGCCCCACAGTTGTTCTTTAAATTGTCCTGCTGAAAAACTTGGGAGTACCCAGAACCAGACTAATACTTACCTCTTGCTTCTCAATGGTCCAGTGTTTAGGCTACAATATTGTTGGCATTTCCCAACTGAATTTGCTATTAGATGGAGTGATTATAAATTCACTACCACAAGATGTGGTGATGGCCACCAATTTGGATGGCTTTAAAAGGGGGTTGGATAAATTCCTGGAGGAGAAAGCTATCAATGGCTACTAGCCCTGATGGTTATGTGTTACCTCCAGTATCCAAGGCAGTAAGCCTGTGTGCACCAGTTGCTGGAGAACATGGGTGGGAGGGTGCTGTTGCACCATGTCCTGCTTTGTTGGTCCCTGGTCGACAGCTGGTTGACCACTGTGTGAACAGAGTGCTGGACTAGATGGACCCTTGGTTTGATCTAGCATGGCACTTCTTATGTTCTTATAAATGTATTCTAGAGGACTCTATTTGAACATTCAGCTTGAGTGTTGACTCAGACACAGGCTCTGTGTGTGATTCTGGAATAAATATCCTTCAATCCATTCTTGCTTTTCACAAGCAACTGTAACAAGACATGCACGGCACATCGTTGGGTTTAGGGGAGAAAAAGCTCCCCCCCAAAAAAACCATTCAGATAAAATATAAATGAAAAGACTGAAATTATTCTCTTGCTGGCCATTAATTGAATAATCATATTACTTTTGTTCTAGCATCAAAGTCTATTTGCTTAAATATGTATCAGATCAGTTGGACAGCATTTTAAAGTGACAGCTGGGCTTAATAGAACACTGCAAGTATGCCATTGCCTGTCTTTTCCCCCCCAACTGGTGAAATAAATAATCCAAGCTTCAGCTGCTTTTACAGCACTTGCACCTCCAAATGACTGTCCTCACTGAGCTGTTTCCATTCATGAGTTTATTTGCATTTTAAATATGAGCCAAATTTTACCAAAGAGGACATTATAACATGGTGTAAAGCAGCTGCAATGGGTTGGGGCATTCTGATATCCCCTCAATATATAGACACATGGAATCATACAAACCTATCTTCCCAACTGGCTTAGCAGTTAAGTAAATAAATACATAAAGGAATTTTAAATGAAGGTATAGTTGAAAGGTGTAAGATATATTGCATAAAAGTATATGGTTTCAGGCTTTACTTTACAGGGAGCTTAAAGCGCCTCGTCTGCATTATCTATTTGTAATCCTTACAACAACCCTGCAAAGTAAAGTCAATATTATTACTCCCCAATATTGCAGGTGGAGCAAGGGAACTAAGGCTGAGAGATAGAGGGTAGGGTGACCAGATAAAATGCAGGTCAGGGCTCATGTAACTTTAACAGTTGTAGAGAAAAGGAAATTTCAGCCAGTGTCATTTGTATGCAATTAGTCCCTGGTGAAGTTCCCTCTTCATCACAACTGTTAAAGTTGCAGGGGCCCTGCCTTCTTTTGTGTATAGTCACTCTAGTATAGTGCCTGCAACTTTAACTGTTGTGATGAAGAGGGAATTTCACCAGGAACTAATTGCATACAAATGACTCTGGCTGAAATTCCCTTTTCTCTACAACTGTTAAAGTTACATGAGCCCTGACCTGCATTTTAGAGGGGCTTGCCTAAGACCACCTGGTAAGTTAATGGCAGAGATGGAAATCCAAACCATGGACTTCCTGATTCATTTGCTCAGTTTCCTAGCCACTACACTACACCAGCCATCAAATGCAATAATGTCATGCTGTCCATCTCGGCCACACTCACCTGTACAAATCCTTTTCAACCAGTTAGCTACAACTTGAGCCACTAGCATCTGTGCATATTTGAGAGACAGGGTCACATCAGTGCCCTTATGGATATAGCACTAGAAATTGTGGGTGATCTACTCTTGCCCTCTCCGGCTCCTCAATAGCTCAATGAATGGCACTCTTTAGACTTTCATCAATATTGGAGCAGCAATTTCAGTGGTTACTACTGCCCACAAAAATGGGATGGGAGAATTGTCTCTTAGTGCCAGAGTAAAGGCCGAGAGCAGAGGATCAGACTGTTATCTGATAACACTAATTACTTGGAATGGATACATTCTTAATAGAGGCAGAACAGGAATCTAATTAGTACCAGTGGTAAATCCATGTAATGCACTAAAATGGTACAAAAGTCAAGAAGAAGAAAAGGGGAAAGAAATCATTCTGTCCCTTACTCTGCAAGCAACGGGTTGAGTAATAATTTGATTATATCAATCTGTGACCAAAACAAAAACAAAAACAAAAACCCACCCACCTGATATCTGACATTTGTGCACTTGACTTTCAAAATGCTTTTGTCAAAATCCCTCACCAAAGGATTCTGAGCAAACTCAGTACCATGTGGTAATAAGTTCCTCCGAAGGATCAGTTAAGAGCAGGAATAAAGCAGAGCATAGGACTGTTCTCACAATGATGGTGCCCCCATTCTGTATTGGAACTGGTGCTTTTTAACTTATTTTAGGGATCATTAGGAAATGCATTGAAAATAGAACTGCCACTATTGTAATACCCTTATACAAATCTGTGATGTGACCACCCTTGCAATGGTATATTTGCTTCTGGATGCTCCCCTTAAAAAAAGGTTATTTTAGAGCTGGAAAAGGTTCAGAAAAGGGCAAGCAAAATAATGAAATGGGCTGGAGCATCTCCCCTCATTCAAAGGTTTAATTTGCAGCGTTTTAAACTAGAAAAAAGGGGACATGAAAGATATGTATAAAATTATTCCTGGTGTGGAGAAAGTGGATAACGAGAGGTTTTTCTCCTTTTCTCATATTAGAATCCAAGATCATCCAAAGAAGCTACACACTACATCCAGGATCAGGGACAGCATGTCTCTCTAAATATTTGTAACAGTGGGGAAGGGCTGATGCCCTCATATCCTGCTGGTGGGCTTCCCAAAGGCATCCCGTTGGCCACTATGGAAAACAGGGTGTTAGATTAGATAGGTCTGATCCAGCAGGGCTTTTCTTACATAAAGTGTAGGTATTATTTTTGAACATCGCTAGTATATTCACTCATTCAAATTCCAAAGAACATGGTAACATCTTGGTTACCATGAGTACAGTCTTCAAATTCACTCAGATCAGCATGTGGCACTACTGTGTGTACTATAATGGGATTACAACAAAATCTTTAAAATGTTTGGATGAAAAATATGGAGACTGTTACACTCCAGCAGGAATTAGTGCTTGGGACTTAGGGGTCCTAGTATCTGTGCAGGTAGGCAAGGGACCTCCTGGGGATTATAGAAGCAAAGGGTCAGAACTAACAAATGGATAAAGCTATATTTGAACATAGTTGCTGGAATGGTTGCTGTTTCTGGAAAGCCATTACCTTCTCCCGCAACAAGAGCAACTCTATTTAAAACTTTGCTAGGGCTGAGGGAGATGCTTTTCCTAGGATGGGTAAATTAATCTAATTTCTCCCTTCAACATCTGCACTGCAGAGAGTTGCTGCTCCAAGGCAGGCAGGGAGGTGAAGAACTGTACCATCTTTGAAGGAGAACCAAGAAGTGATGATAAGGGTCTTTCCTGCTTCACAGCAGTAGCAAAGAGCGGCAGAGTGCCTGACTCAAGGAAAGTGGTGATCCTAACCACAGTACAGCTTGGCCTTCCTGACCTGCCACAGAAAGAAGCAAACCTGCTAACATCAGAAACAAAATAATTATTTTTGGGAAAATTGTTGGGAGGGCACCAAACATTCTGTTGAAAGAATAAGTGTCGCTCCACCGCTGTCTATAACTGCAGCCAGCTTGTTTTCTCCTGTGCAAAGTGATGCATTCCATTATGTCCAACAAAAGAATATAATATCTGCTCCCTACAAAACCTGCTCCCTAACTCAGGTATCTGGGCAACCAATGCCAGAAGTGTGGCAGGATTTTCTCCACCCTCCCCATTTCTGAATGCAGCCCTTTTATATTCCTCCATAGAAGTGACTTCTATGAAACAAAGACATGGAGGCGTGATTTAGGGGTGTGCATGTGTGTCAATCCTCCACTTTGGCAGTAGAGTCAGGAAAGGTTCTTCACCAACATGCTTTGTCCTATATGAATAACAAGGCTGCCATTCATTTCTATGGGGAGAGAAAAAAAGCCAAGGTGTAAATACCTCAGGGACTTTATTGTGATGGAGGGAAAACCTGTCCATCACAACCTTGCAGAACAGTCTCCACTCATAAGGACACACACCCTTTGCACTCCTCAGTAATCCTTGTAATACAATGTTGCCTCTCATGGTTCTGCCATGACCAGCATTTTGCTAGTTTGTAAAAATGAGAGGCCTCGATCCAGACAGAGATGCGGGTAAGAAAATTATTATTATTATTATTATTATTAACATAACTATAACTATATAATGATTCATCATCTACTATAACTGAAATCTACCTGAAACAGTAAGCAAACTATAAACCTGAAGCCATGAACTCTAGAACAAGACACTTGGAGGAGGTCCTAGTATTGACTGAGACCCCCTCTAGATGGATTCCGTTTGACGCCTGTTCCTCCAATTATGCGCATCTTCTCGGAAGCGCTTTATCGTAAATGCTTGTATGCAGGAGGAATTGAGCACTCAACAGGTGACCTTACTGGTTGTTTCTAATGCGCTTTACAAGTAGTTAATGCGGAGAATCGCTTGTTCACATAGTAAAAATGCGCTTTAACGGCCGGAGCAAAAGAAAACTCGCTATTTAACGCGCATTCCATAATACGTATAATCGGAGAGAAAACGCGCCTCTACGCCCGATTTGCGGTCCGTTCTTGTAGAGGTACATTTTTTAATGCGCCTTGAAAGAGCTTTAAATGCCTCTTGTAGAGGCAGCTTGACTCAGGTATAATGCCATGACTAATTAGATGCGTCAACATATTTCCAACTTGTCCTTCACACTGTTTCAATCATGACTTATAAGCTTCCAAAGTTGTTCAATTTATTGCAAGGAAGAAATATAACTTCATCCATTTTTTAGTTCTGACCATTTGCTTCTATAATCACCAGTAAATGTAATTAACCTCACAAAGATTAACCTCACTAACATTGTTATAATACAATTTGAAGCACAACTTAAATATACATTGGTACTTATAATTTGGAGACACTGAACAATTAACATATTTGCAAGACAATCCTAAGTATGTATCCTGAATTACCCATTGAGCCCAGTGGATATTACTCCCTAGAAAGAATGCTTAGGATGCAGCCTTATTATAGCTGTTCATTTATTTAGTTATTTGTAGCTAAAACTGTAATAGTAATAGTAAGCTGAACATGAGCATTAAACAACATTTGAAAGAGAAACGCTCTAGGAAAGGGGGGGGGGGGCGCCTTCCTTCCACTGTGGAACCAGCTAGACCTGGTTAACAGCCACGTCGCAGGCTGCTCCTTCACCCGGATGAGCGCAGAGGGTGGGAAATCCCTCGGCTGACTGCGAGAGGTGTCCCCTTTAAGAGTGCGGGGGGCTTTCTCCAGGCTTACGGCCCCCTAGAGGGCTGTCGGGTTCGTTGCTCCGTGTCACCTGACTACAAAGCCACAAACCTGCGAGGCCCCGTGAGCAACGAGCAAGAAGAGCTAGCAAAAGAGGAGATAGAGAGGTGCGTGCGCGCGCGCGCGCGCCGTGACTTGTGTATTGCACGCAGACATACATGCATCTTCCTCCTAGCTTTGCTACCGCAGGGAAGGCTTGCGGCCGCACCGGGGATTAGGCTGCCAGGCGGGAAAGCAGGGATTAGTCTAGAAATAGCGGCGGCTCCTGGGCGTGGAGAGCTCTCACAGAGCCCCTGCAGTCTTAGCGCATCTCTTCTTCTTCCGCCACCCGTCCTCTGCACCTGAGGGAGCCAGTGCGCCTTCCCGCGCACTGGAGCTAGGCGGCCGGTACAAACTGGGGAAGGGGGGGGGGGGTTCGGCGCAGCTGCGAGCGGGTAGCCGGGCGGGCGGGGGCGAGAGAGGTGACGCGGGGAGGGGGGAGATAGAAGAGACCGTGGCCTCCTCGCGAGCAGAAGGCAGCGCCAGTACCGCGAGGGAGAGAGGAAGAGGAGCAGCAGTCGCCAATAGGACGCGGACGCACTGACAGGTCTGCTGTTCCTGCAGCCGCCTTGGGCGCTTGAACGTTCGGGGCGGGGGAGGCCTTTCTGAACGTTTGGCAATCCTCAGCATCCGGCGACGGGGGGGGGGGGGGACGCTGATATGAAAGAATAACCGGACGCAGCAGCCTTTGGTATCATTTCCTTCCCTCTGGAAAGGGGGAGAATTGCATTGCAGAGGGTGAGGAGAAGGAGAAAAGAGGCTTGGAAAGGGTAGGGAAAAGGACCAAATTTGGGCTGCTGGGTGGGTAGAAGGTGGCTGGGGTGTGAGATACCGGGGTGGGGCTGGCTTGGCTAATGGAAACGGGCGGCCTGCTCTTATCTTCGAGGAAGAGCTTGCTGGGGAGTGGGAAAAGGCACCGAGAGGGTACAGCATGGCGCAATGATATGATAATCTCCCACCAGAAAGAGAGAGAGAGGTGGAAACGCAGGGCAGAAGGCGAAAGGAAAACCCGTTCCTGCAGTCGAACTAGCAGGAGGAGGAAGCGGCGGTGACAGGGGCCGCATTGATCCAATCTATTTAATTCATTATCTGAGCCCTCCTGAGGCTCTGTCAGGAAGGCCTATGGGAGATCCGCGGAGGGGGGGGCGTCGAGAGGGTGTATTTTCCTCCACACCCCAGTATAAACCGGGGAGATCAAATAGGTGCTGGTTTGCAGTAACCGCCATCATACAGATCCAGGGACGCAGTTCACAGGCAGCAGCAGGGAAAGGAATATTTCTCTCCTCCCCCACCCCCGTTGGGAATTCATGTATTATTTGCTGGGGGGGGGCATATTTCCTCGTTTTACCCCTCCCCCATGGCTAAAACACCCTGACTTGGCCTGAGCACCTTCTCTTGGATATTGTTGCAGTTCAAACACTTACACAACCCGGTAGGGGCGGGGAAAGGAGTGAACTTGGAAAGAACCAGGATTTTGAAATAGTCTTTTGGTAGTTAAATCTTTGAAGAGTATTCTTTTTCTCTCAACTAATAATAATAATAATAATAATCCTCCCTTCATGTTTTCCTTCCCTTGTAGAAGTGGCAGCAGTCCTAGAATTAGTCGAAGATGTCGGGTCAGACACTGACAGATCGCATCGCAGCTGCTCAGTACAGTGTTACAGGATCGGCTGTAGCTAGAGCCGTCTGCAAAGCAACCACACATGAAGTGATGGGCCCCAAGAAGAAACACCTGGACTGTAAGCATCTATTTATATAAGTTGTTCAGGTGTGGGGCTAAGAGCTATAAGACTTTAATATCCTCTATTTCCTGGGTAATTGGTTTCCCCAGTCATAAGGATTATGTGAGGTGCTAAAAAAATGAGATTTTTGCTGTATATTTTCTGAGGGTATATTATTGCTTGTGTCGCTTTATTTTTCCTCATTTTGACCTTCAGGTTTTAGGACAAATGCATATATCAATGTGAGGAAGCAGTGAGATACTCTAGTTATGCTTTGGACACTGAGCTGAGACCATAGTTGATATTTTGACCTGACTGGCAGTAATGTGAAGATTATCTTTACAAAAAGGGTGGTTTGATCATGGCAAAATAGAATGATTCTTGGTCACTACAACCTATTTTGTATGATTCAATTGTGTTTTTTGAGTGTGTGGCATAGAAATAGTGGTGGAAGGCCAATGCCTTCCACAGGAGTAGGAGTCTTCTATAGTTTGTCATATGCAAAATTTAAAGAAATGTCACATCTCCTACATGACATACATCATGAAATGGACTCTGCCCATATGAAATTTCTGATGTACTGTTAGTTGCATTACTTTGTGCAACCATCCTTAATTTCTTCTGGGAGTTATGGTTTGGTGTTCATTCTACACTCTGGAGAGTAGGAGTCAATAGATAGACCTCAAATAGTCAGCCAGTCTTATCTATGGTCCTGTGCTGTTGTACCGTAGTCACATATTCCTAGCAATAAAGTGGAAAACTTAAGAATACCAGTAGAAACATGAAGATATGCAAAAGGTGGGCATCTTGTGAGCCTTCAGCTATTTTGGACTACAGCTTGCATCATCCCTCACCATTGGCTATACTGTTAGGGATAATAAAAGTTGTAGGCCAAAATTGTCTGGAGAGCCACAAATTGCCCACTCCTGAGATACACAGCCAGCCAGTTGACCTCGCAATTCTATTATCACTCACTAATCATGATGTTGCACATCAGCATTTCCACAGTATCCATGAAGAGAAGACACCAATCAACATTTGACAATGGCAGGAATGCCATGATGACATCATGGAACCCTGTCCTCACCATTTCCTACACACATAGCACAAAGGTATTGGGGCACTAGTTAGGAGGACAACAGATGATGCTTTCAGCTACAGTGTATGGGCCTTCTATCAGTTGGACATGCAACTTCCTTGGCAGCTCACACTGCCAACCCAAGCAACTCTTCAGGAACAGAGCCATAGTTAAATGGGAAAGAGTATCTTTCTAGGCACAATTGTCATACTCCATAGGCTAGAAGCTGGTAGGCCTGTAAGAAGAATCCATAGGCCACAAGCTGCCTAAGACAAGTGTTCGACTTCTGAGAAGAGACAAGAATTATGAACCTGCCCTTCCTGCTTTATTATTGTCTGCCTGGCTATTTGTGCAGTTTTCCCTTAGGTGATGGGCAACTTTGATGAAAAGGAGCAGTCTGCCCCAAGTTTCCAGTTGTGAATTTGTCTAATTGCTGTTCTTTGGACAGAGCAACAGCTCCATGTCATGCTTCTTAATATATGAACTGTGTTCATTACCTGGGGTTTGTGTATCCATGGGCATTTCAACAGACTGGAATTCGGTTTCCTCATGTGGCTGTGGTGGCAAGGGAGAAGGAAGTGGTGGTTCATGTGAGTCACTTGGCCCCTGAATTGATTCCAGTAGGCATGTATTTAGTTATGGCATTCATTTTCCTGGCATAGCATTATGAAGTCATTCAGCGTAAGACCAGCTCTGAACAAGGATAGAATCTGAACTAAGCCCTGCATTTCTCCTACCATGTCCCCATCACCACCTGGATTTTCTTCTTGTTCTGGCAATGTCTGGCTGGTGTAAATCCAGACTGGCATAGCATAGCCTTCTACTGGTGCAGTAGAATTTAGTGATGGTCCTATCCGTGCTTAGCAGACATAAGTTGAGAATAGGATCACACTATTAGTCTTGTGTCACTCAACTAGGTTTTGTGTAGATCTTTTGATATACTCACTCTGAGTAGAAAAGCTGCGTAGTTTAATAATTAGCCTGACATTGTTTGAAACTTCAAACATTAGACCTGGAAAGGAGTGGGATGGGGGAAACTGTGGCTGTATCCTCCTTTGCCCCTGCATATCTGTTGAGACAGAGGTAATGTTGAGGTTGCAAGCTGTCAACCTTGTTGTCAGGGATTTATGCTTTCAGATTTAGCCTTATCCAGTATATTTGATTGGTAATGATTGACTATTTGACCACATTTCATGGTAGCTATTTTATATTGAAGATTCAAAAGGCAAGAGAACTTGATCATTTTTTAAAGTTTAAACACCTCCAGACTTCCAGGGAGCTTCGGCTATTGGGCAGTATAGTAATGCAATACATAAATAAATAAATTGTGACATCATATATATATATATATATATATATATATATAAAGTTATTGAACTCATGGCAACCTCTGAAGCTGTTGTCTTAGTCCTTTCTACAGCAGGGTTATTGATCTATATTGAAACCTAATATGTAAAGATAATAAACCATGCAATTCCAAGAGGTCATCCTTGGTCACTCTGTTCCTAAACATATTTAATTGAAAATAAATACTAGTGACATCAACTAAAATTTCAAGTAATCATGCCTTGATAGGTGGCCTCGGAAATACTGAGATGGACGTGGGGTGGGTGGTTGTATAATAACTCAAACTATTGCAAGGATGTTGCCTGAGGATACCTGTTTCTACTTTGTATGCATTAAAAACTGAAAAAGTATGTACTGAAGATTGGAATAATCAATTACTAGTGTAGCTGTTGGGCATGTTGCGGGAGGGGGAGCAATACACTGGTAGAAATGTGATTAAAGCTGTGTGCGAGAAGAATGAGGCAAAATTGCAATAAAGTTATGGGAAATATATAAGTTTTGAAATCAGCCATTGTGTTGTATAATTAAAAAAAGCAAGGCAAAGGAATAGAGAAAACAATATGAAGAAAAATATTGGTGACCAGGGTCCTTTCCCTTGAACACCAACTCAGGAGTGGAGATGGGGGAGAGAAACCATGAAGGCTGGCAGGACAGTGGGTGGATAACCCGGGCATAGCTGCCAGTCCAATGGCAATGAGCACAGTATGGCAGTGAGAGGTAGGACAGGTGCCCAGAAGGCTAGGATAGCTGCCACACTACTAAGATGATGTAGCCCTAGCTTATGTAGCTATAGCTTATACCTCCGGCCACCCCGCTGCCTATCAGACTCCCTGGCCGAGCTCACGGAACTGGTCTCGGAGCTGCTGTTGGATTCGCCCAGGCTTTTGGTCCTGGGCGATTTCAACATCCCAGGTGCAGCTCAGGAGTTCATGGCATCCATGACAAACATGGGCCTATCCCAATTGGTTTCTGGACCTACACATTCAGCAGGTCACACCCTCGATGCTGTCTTCAGCTCCGAACAGACAGATCTGTGGGCGGAGGTAACAAATACCTCTGCATTGTCATGGACAGACCATTTTCTGGTCAGGGTTAGTATCACGGCTACCACCCACCCCTGCAGGGGTGGTGGACCTATTAAGATGGTCCGCCCTCGAAGGCTAATGGATCCTTCTGGATTCCAGAAGGCCTTGGAGGGATCTATGGCTGGTATCATCGGCAATCCTGTAGAAGCCCTGGTCAATAGATGGAATGAAGACCTAACTAGGGCTATCGACACGATCGCCCCCAAACATCCTCTCCGACCCACTTCTAATCGGGCGCCCTGGTATACAGAAGATCTCAGGGAGTTGAAGTGGAAAGGACGACTACTGGAGCGCCAATGGCGGAAAACTCGACTTATATCCATTAAGATACGACATAGAGAACATCTTCGTTCCTATGGGGTGGCAATACGTGCAGCGAAGAAAGCTTTCTTCTCTGCACACATTGCGTCTGCGAATTCACGTCTAGCACAACTGTTCAGGGTGGTGAGGGGTCTAACCCAGGCACCCTCCCCCCTGAACCCGATTTTAGAGCCTTCGGTAGTTCGCTGTGATGCCTTTAACGATCATTTCATAGATAAAATCTCTTGGATAAGAGCCGACTTAGATGCCGTCGTTATAGCAGAGGCTGACAGTGGAGTGTCCAGCAACTCCGCGAGTAGAATTACACTGGATCAGTTTCAGTTGGTGAATACCAAGGACGTGGACAAGCTGCTTGGTCGAGTGAGGAGGACGACTTGCCCTCTCGATCCCTGTCCTTTTTGGCTGGTCGCCCAGGGAGGAGATGCAGTTAGATCACAATTACAATATATTATTAATGCATCTCTCAAGGAGGGGAGTTTTCCATCATGTTTAAAAGAAGCGGTAGTACGTCCGCTTCTGAAAAAGCCCTCCCTGGATCCCCTGGACTTTAATAACTACAGGCCAGTATCAAATCTTCCATTTTTGGGCAAGGTGATTGAGAGGGCGGTTGCCTTCCAACTGCAAGCAGTTTTGGATGATACAGATTTTCTAGACCCATTTCAAACTGGCTTCAGGGCAGGATATGGAGTTGAGACTGCTATGGTCACCTTAGTGGATGATCTACGCTTAAGTATTGACAGGGGGAGTGTGTCCCTGTTGATACTTCTGGACCTCTCAGCGGCTTTCGATACCATCGACCATGGTATCCTTCTGGAACGCCTGAGGAGATTGGGACTCGGGGGCACTGTCCTTCAGTGGTTCTGGTCCTACCTCTCGGGCAGGTTCCAGATGGTGATGCTTGGGGATAGTTGCTCTTCAAAGAAGGAGCAGCTATGTGGTGTACCACAAGGTGCCATCCTATCCCCAGTGCTGTTTAACATCTACATGAAACCGCTGGGAGAGATCATCCGGAGGCATGGGGTGGGGTGCTATCAGTACGCTGATGACACCCAAACATATTTCTCTATGCCTTTGACAACAGCATCAGCTAAGGATAGTGTGTCTCCTCTGAATGAATGCTTGGAGGCGGTAATGGGCTGGATGAGGAAAAACAAACTGAAGCTGAATCCAGACAAGACGGAGGTGCTTACTGTCAAGGGCCACAACCTGGGGTTGGAGGTGTGTCAACCAGTTCTGGATGGGGTTACACTCCTCCTGAAAGGCAGTGTTCGCAGCTTGGGGGTGCTCCTGGATCCGTCGCTCCAAATGACAGCTCAGATAGATGCGACTGCCAGGAGTGCCTACTATCAGCTGCTGCTGATACGCCAGCTGCGCCCCTTCCTAGAGTTGGAAGACCTAAAATCAGTAGTGCACGCGCTGGTAACTTCAAGGCTCGACTTCTGCAATGTGCTGTACATAGGGCTACCTCTGTGCCTAGTCTGGAAACTTCAACTAGTTCAAAATATGGCAGCCAGGTTGGTCACCGGTACATCTAGGGGTGACCACATTACACCAGTTTTAAAATCTCTTCACTGGCTGCCAATCAATTTCTGGGCGAAGTACAAAATGTTGGTTATTATTGAAAGCCCTACATGGTTTGGGTCCAGGTTACCTATGGGATTACCTTCTCCCATACAATCCGCCCCGCACTCCCAGGTCCTCTGGGAAGAATTTACTACAGTCAACAAGTACTAGACTGACAACCGTTACCCAGAGGACCTTCTCTTCGGCCGCTCCCAGATTGTGGAATGACCTCCCGGGAGAGATTCGCCAACTCACCAGTCTTCAGGAATTTAAAAGATCTATAAAGACTGATCTCTTCCGGCAGGCCTACCCAGATGAATTTTGAAGTGTTTTATTGGTGTTTTATTGGTATTTTAATGATGTATTGGTTTTAAGTGTTTTAATCAGTTTTGTATTTTATGTTTGGTGCTGTTCCCCGCCTCGATCCGCTGGGAGAGGCGGGTAATAAATAAATAAACATATTGTTATTATTATTATTATTATTATTGACTCTGAATGCTTTGGAAGAAGCCTCCAGGAGCATGCCCAGCTCATAGTGTGTAAAAAGCGGGGTGGTGGGGTCAATTGAAGAAGCTGACTGTTGTCTCTGCCTATACTAGCAGCAAAGTATGGGACAAAGAAGGAGATTCAAAGTGCTGTTAATTGCTTACTTGCTCTCATTTTGCATTTACTAAAATTTAGAAGTAGTTGTGGCCTTGTTGCCCTGGACTTATGAATGGTGATGGTAAAATTATCTGTAGTAATGGGCTTTTTAGAGATGCTGAATTCAGGTTGCTTAGCAGGATATTTGAACTGGTCTAAACGACTTGATTGGTCACCGAATCAATATGAGCGGATTAGATCCATGATTCAGATATTACTTTGAGAATGGGTCATCTGAGTTATTTCCCTGTACCCTGTCTGGGGGAAGGGAAGAGTGGGAAGCACCATTTTGCTTTTGCTTGAGATATGAATAGTTAACATAGAAGGAGGTTGTCATCTAAAGTTGGCATGATTCAGCATTGCATGTAATTTCAGAAAATGAGGTGCTGAGGAAATGTCCTGAACATAATTGTATACATTTATATACAGCATAGTGAAACATTTATTGGTGTTGATCCAGGTAAATATGCAGGAAAATATGTGGATGCAGTGAGACTTTCCTAAACTGTTTGAATGAACACACATGCATACACCCTGACCGCACCTCTATGTCACAGATTTTCAAAAGCAGCTTCTGTGCAGTATGACAGATGCATTTTTAAAGATTTCTTTTTAAGGGAAAGATTGTGATTAAAAGAATGCCACTTGTATACATACAAGCCCATGAATACACACACTGGAGAGGCTGAGTTTTTATGTTCTAAGAGGAGAAACTAACAGCACTATCCTAAGCATGTTTACTCAGAGGTAAGTCCCACTGGGCTCAATGAGAGTTGCACCTTAGTAGTAAGTGAATTTGGGGTTGCTGCCAAAATTCACCAGGTACATAGAATTATTGATTTATTTTTATTATGCAGTGATGAGCAAAGTTTAAGATTTTGTGACCAGATAATCTGAATTTTTCAATACTGTGCATTATGCCAATATATCAAATTTATGTAAATTTAACTTTAGACTATGGTGTAATTTAATGTCAGACTATGGTTTAAGATCTTGGCTTGTTCCAATCCTTGTAATCATAGTTTCCCAGTTCAGATGGAACAAGAAGCTATGGTTTATTGCAGCACACCAAGAAAGGAATAAATAGTGTGAAGACAGGGCCCATGAGTACTAGACTTGTGCATATATTGTCTTATTAAGCCATAATATGTATGGCCATTGAGTGTACTTGAGAAGAAAGTGAACAGATTGCAATTTAAGGTATAGTTTTAGTGTGTCAGAGGGTAAAAGGGCAAACTACTCCAGTAGATATTATGGAGATCACCAGTAACAGCTAGCCCAATGATGTGTGTCTTTTCACTTTATCCGACAGGTGTGAATGGTTAATATTTATTACTGTGGAAATCTGGATTTGGATAATGTTGCAATGACAGCAAAACCTGCCATTCTCTGACACCGGGCAGCCTGGTCTCTATTGCAAAGCACAGGGTCATATTTGTGACGTGGTCACCTGTAATATACTTGTTCCTTCTGTATTTCTTCCTTACCCTCTGTTGTAATGATGGATATGTCACTTTCTTATTTCTTAAGACTATCCTTTGCTTTGGATCTCCTGTGGCTGAAAGCAGTTCATAAATGATGAATTTGTAGAAGTGCCCCAAAATTGGCTTAAAAGTATTAAGTGTTGGTGCCAAAAGTACATAATGTAATATGAGAAGCCACCCTAATTGAAGAAGGAGCCTCCAGGTTGTCAGCCAAAAAAAAAAAAGAGGCATAGGATTGATACATGAATAATGTAGATGGCAGTAAAGAAGCAGGAAAGGTCAGGGTAAGGTGGTTCAGGTAGTTACGGAGTAGGTGCCTGAAGGAGGAGAGGAGAGGCTGTTGTTGGCATTCACAGCTACAGAACAGAAAGCACCAAGCTGTTCTGCTTGTACATAGATCTCAGTGGCTGCTGACTTAGGTCTAGGAGCCCTCTGTCTTAAATTATTGAAATTGGACTGCCCTCTGGAAGTAATGTAAGTACTTTGTGGCATTTGGCCTGGCATTTTAGTGACTAGGATTAATTCTGGTTTCTGTTGGGGCTTTACTCTTTGTATTTCTAATCTGTGCTACCGAGTAAATATGATTTGCCCATGACAGGCTAATAAAATATACTCCTAGATTGTGGCCACAGATTTGTAGCCATCTTGGTCCCACAGAACACAGATTCTTAAGTCTGAGGTAGTATTGGGACTTTTGTTTTTGTTTGGTTAACTTCCATCTTCTCATGTTGGTTTAACTTAGGAAGTTAAGTTTACTGGTTAAAAATGCCACTGAAATGGAACAGTTGACAATGTAAGTCTCTTATTTTGGGGTTTGGCATGATGATGGCCTTGGCTGTGGCAGAATACTGTCTGACTGTCTCTCAGAAATATTATGCCTGATTTCTAGGGAGAAAAGATCGGTACAGAACTTTAGGGAAAACTTTTTTTGACCACTAAAAAAAAGAGATTGTGCAGTTGTCCTATTTAGAATTTGAAGACGAAGGGCCGCTTAAGATATCCCGGTCTTGATGGGTATGTGTCTAGCACGTGCTTGTGCATGTGCTAAACAAGTTTGTCCTTTTATTTTGTGTACAATATGGGAGTGATGCCCTCACATCCTGCTGATGGGCTTCCCAAAGGCATCCTGTTGGCCACTGTGGAAAACAGGATGCTAGATTAGATAAGTCTGATCCAGCAGGGCTTTTCTTACATAAAGTGTAGGTATTATTTTTGAACATCGCTAGTATATTCTCTCATTCAAAACCCAAAGAACATGGTAACATCTTGGTTACCATGAGTACAGTCTTATCTTAAACCATGCCGTCCAATCTGTGAATATGTAAAACCCTTACCTTAGGTTCCATCTTGGCCCCCATGGTATTTAATAGCTTCATGAAACCACCAGAGGAATTCATCGGGGAATTTGGGCTGCAATGTCACCAATATGTGGAGGACATGCAGCTCTACCTATTGTTATCCACCTACTAATCCCAGGGAGGCTGTGGAACTTCTGTATAAATGCTTGGAAGAAATTTTGTGATGGAAGGCGGTGAGGTTGAAACATAATGGAAGTACTTTGAGTGGGGAAATCTGCAGATCTGGATAGAGGTATTCAACTTCCATTGGATGATACTCACTTCCCCTGAAGAACCAAGTTCGGAGCTTAGGGGCCCTTGTGGATTCATTGCTGTCTGTGAAATTAGCAAGGAGCGCTTTTTACTAGCTTTTGTACGTTGGCTACAACTTTATCTAAGGAAAGTCATAGTTGCATCCAGACCAGACTACTGTAATGCACTCTACCTGGGACTACCTGTGAAGATTGCTCAGTAATTTCAACTGGTACAGAATGAGGCTGTTTGAGTCCTCCTTTGGGCTAGACCGTCAGATCATATTACAGCAATCTTTACTGTCTGTGTTGGCTGCCAGTGGGTTTCCAGGCCCAATTCAAACTTATGTTTTTGAACTTTAAAGCTCTAATGATTTGGGTCCAGGTAATTTGAAGGACCGCTTGCACCTGTATAGATCTGCCCACATTTAAAGATAATCTTCAAATGCCCTTTTTTTGGCCTATTACCAAGTTCACAAAGGCTAGTAGACACCAGAAATAGGGTCTTCTCAATGGTGGCCTCTACCCTATAGAATATCTTCCTGATAGAAATATGCTGGGTCCATCTGAGGCTGCTTTTAAGAGGGTTTCAAAAATGTATTAGCTATCCTTGGCTCTTAATATAATAATTTGTGGTACTTGCTGCTGATGGAGATTTTGGAATTTTATTTTATTAAAATTGATTTTATTTAAAATTATTTAATATGATTTTATTGTAATGTTTTTTGTATCTTTTTCCTTGGGAAGATTTTGCTCTTAAAATACATCTATAAACAAAATAGTAATTTATGAAGCAGACATAATATTCTGAAGGCTCCATAGTTCAAGTGTTACAAACAAGTCCATAGAAGTTAGTAGCCCTTTTAAAAATTGGCTTGTAGCCTAGCATATGCCTATGCTTGTTTGTTAGTTAGTTTGTGGCCCATAAGAGAGAGTGCCCACTTTTGATGAAGTTTTCTTTCTTGGCTGTTGGAGATAACTTTTACTTGCCACAAGTGGTGAGGTAAATGCTTTTATGAGCATGTATGGTTGCCATACTGCTTTTCTTTAGATGGATTCAGTGACTACATTCACTGTCAGGGTGTGACTGAAGAGTTCAGTAGAAACAGAGATACAAGGTGCCAATTACTATATTGTTGAAATAGCTGCCCTAGAAATATATTTAGCACTTAAATGGGTAAAATCTTAACATTGATGCAAGCCTTTTAATCACAGATTTATAGAAGAGCTTTCCTTTCAATACAATACTGGGGCAAGGCCCTTGATTTCTGAATGAAGAAATAGAATGCATACTTCTAAGGACGTTTCTTCTGTTCTGTATTGGGATTTAGTCTTACGAGTGAAGCAGAAAGAAGATAAAACTTAAGCAATGTAGGCCAACTTTGCTCCTTTTCCTGTGTAATTGTGCTGCTTGTATATAGCCTATGAAGGTTAGATACTCTAGAAGCATCTTTACATTAAGGGAAATTGCATTGTTTACCTGAGCTTTCTGCTTCCTGGTTCTTTGGCACATTGTTATGGGCTGCATTACACAAGAAGAGAGGGGCAACAAAGGGTTTGAATTGAATCCACACTGTTCTGTTCCATTGAGCTCTGTTGAGACAGTGCCATCTAGTGGTGGAAGATCCTGCTTTTTCCTGGCTGTTACCACTTTAAAAGTGGTTCTTTTTATGCTGGGATTTCTAGAGGATTCCACAGGAGATGTCCTGGTTATTGATGATGCAATGAAATTGACTCAAAAACTTCAATGAGTGGCCAATCATGAGGGTGCAATAAATCACTCATTTAGGGGAGCCCTAGAAGAAGCTTCATCACTTAGTTCTCTTGATTGCATAAATTGGCTCTCATGGCTAAGCCAAGACGGAACTGGAAACTGTGTGGCTCTCAGTGCATTTTTCTAAACACTGCACTAATCTCTGTTCTAAAGGTGGACTCTTCTGCTGCTGAATTATGGGTCTTTTACGTAGAAATTCTGAACGTGTAGAAAATGGGACACAATTGAAAATTGCATTGAAAATTACTAGTGAAATAATAAAAGCATGACTCAGGGAGAGCCAACAGCTCATTAGTGTCTGTTTGTTGAGGGTGACTTGACAGTTCTGCCCTCAGAGTTTCTGCATTCTGCCCTTCTCCAAGCATAGCTAGTTGTTTATGCAGCCCCTAGATCATGCCACAAATAGGCATTTCCCATGCCTATTAAAGGACGCATTAATTTTCAGGTGAAAAGAACATATTCTGTTAGCTATTTCACCAAACGTTATCTACACATGCAATGTGTTAACTATCCTGATCAAAAATAGAATAAAAACAAATGCTAACACTATAAATGGAAGTACTGTTTGTCAAGAACCATTAGAGTAAACATGTTATACTATTTCTAGAAACTTACCTAAACATGTTTGAGAGGAATATTTAAGTTCCATAAATACCTAAAGTAAATATCCTCCACATAAGAAAGCCATTAGCAAAAGACCAATTCCTTCAATTGCAGAGTATTTTTCTGGAGTATTTAAGCATTGAAATAACGTTTTGCCTAAAATTCCATTGGTTGACACATACAAGTGTTTAAAATAGCTTTCTCCTGCTTGTGAATAGCAAATGGGGGCTGGACCCTTGAGGTCCATACTTCTAACTTGCCCTGTCCTTTACCATTGTTGCCATATCTTAGCTATTTTTATGGCACTATATTCTCCTGTCATTAAAGAAATTCATACATAATTTAATGGTATAATGGACCAAAATTTTGTCCCAACTGGTCCTATTTAAGATGTTTCTTTGGCTAGTTAGCAATCTCTGCTAGTAACTGGTGAATCAGCTGTTTTTTAAAAATAAATAAATTCAGAACTTAATACGATGGACAGCTCCTGTGAGTGACTTAAATAAGACAGAGTGCCTCCATTAGAGAGCTCTTACTTTCTTAATCTTTCCAGCAAACTCTTTAATTATGATCAGATTTTGAGTAGGCAGCATAATATTTCAACTTCGCTGGTCAACTGTAGTAGAATTGACTGCATTTTTTAAATGAATTTTAAATTTCTATTTGAAATTGTGCAATTAAGAGACATATTGGCATAGGAACAAGGTGGAGATCTTGTGTAAGGAACCTTCTTTAGCTTTTGATGCCAGCAGGGTTCCTTAGAATTAAACCGTAGCAATAAAGATTGTAAAACATGTTCCTTTATCCATTTCTTAAAGTTAGGATATCAATATACTTCCATCTAAGTTCCATCTGAGTGTGTTGCCACTTCCTGAACTTCCGTCACAAAGATCCTGGTAAAACATTATTTTCGCATTGTGTAGCCTTTAAGATGTTTCCAATTTATTAAATATCATCCTTTGAACTTCTATTTTCTGAGCAAAATACAACCAGTTTTTCTTCCTTACATTTTTGTACTAACCTTAAGGCACCTCGGTTGTTCTGTTCTGCATTCTCTCTCGAGTTCATTGTCATTGTTTACATAGTTCAGGTCTGAGTGTAGTTAACCTTCCAGTGTTCATGCAGTTCAAGTCTGAGTGTAGTTAACCTTTCATTCAACAGTATCACATTGCTGTCATACATGACGATTATAACTCAACAGCCTTTCTCAAACTCTCAATGTTTGCAACCAAATTTGTACTGATTTTCTTTGAGCTACATCTAACATCCACTTGCATGATGGGACTTTCCCCTTATTTCCCTTCCCCCAGCACCACCCTGCATGAGTACAAGATCTGCTGGTGGGTGCAGGGGGGAGGAGGTATCTTCTGTCAAGTGTTTCCTTTCTGCTGGGAAATCGACATTGTTGGTTTTAACTCTTTATATTTTTGATGTAGTCGTGTGCAATTGAAGAAAAAGCTCCACTTGCAAGCCTCTGCTAATTTATTTTTAAGAAAACCCCTTTTGTTGATTAAAATGTTGCCCTTGATTGGCAACTCATTTTATAAAAACTCATTATTTGCAGTTTTTATAGGTACTATTTAAAAGGTTTCCATTATAGAAGCATTTGTCATCTTTCTTTTTCTCACAGGACAAAATAGTTCCTTTGAGAGAATTCCTGCTGCATCACATACAAGTATGATCTAAAAAAATTGTGTTTTTTTTCTTTCAAAATTATGTTGACCACATGCAAATTTATGCAGATTTATTACATTCAGTTTTTTCTTTAAAAATGATATAAGATTGAATATGGTGGATTTTTTTGAAATATTTTAAAGGATTAGATGGTGATGGTTATGCTAAATTATTTCTACTAGCTCTTCCTGTGGCGTGGGTCTTAATATGTCCTTGATTGTGGTTGTGCTTACATTCTGAATAATTTTATAGAAAGGTGTCTTATTTATTCTGAAATAAATGACAATGGCAAATAAATTATTAAAATGAGCAACATGGCACAAGTTGCAATGTAATTAATTGGACACTTATGCCCTGTTCTTCTACTTCAAAACTGAGGTATTCAGAGCAGATTACAATGAAAACAGTACTGTTAAGCTATAATGCAAACACATCCACAGTTTGACACTTCAAAAGGAAGCATGCAGAAATTTAAATTTAGCAAATTGGAAGCATTGCAAACAGATGTCCCTCTAGTTTAATCACCTTAAAACATGCAGCCATAGCAGCGATGAAATTTCAAAAACAATGGGATATGTAAATATTTTTTTAAAAAAGACATGCAGTAGATAGCATATTACTCCACTGTTATGTAGTATTCCTCTGAGGAGTGGGAGGAATACAAGTTGACTTAAGAATATACTGCATATCTCTTTCTAGGAGGCTGAAGCCAAACAGTTTGGTTTGCTAGAACAAGGGTCTATCACTAAAAAGAAAGGAGAGAGACAGCAACAAATAAACCACGCACAATCATTTGAATACTGATAGAACGGAAGGAATATTTATGCTTTCTCCACACATAGAGCCAAAGAGAGAGAAAAGTCCAATGAGAGAGCAGGATAGTGAACAGCACTTGTTGAGGTCAGCTGAGGCAAATCAAAGCTATGCTTCTGCATTTAAAACTTTTAGATGCTCTGGCAGCTGCTAGAGGCTTAAATATTCCCATGCTGCCAGTCTATTGCTCTGGTAGAAAGAAAATCAGCATGAAGAAGAAAGCAAATTATGGCAAGGTATGTGCAACTTGTTCAAATACGGGGCTGAATTCCTTTTGCCATTGTTGTTTTATTTTCATTTAGCATTATTCCATCACACCTATTGACCATTCTCTTAAGTGTGTATGTCTCGGTATGTATGTAGGTCCCAGGAATTTATATTTAAGTAAGGTGATGAGAACTGCAATATTTCTCAAATGGTGGATTAGGACACAAATTGGGTTGGGTGAGACAAGCAAATAATTTTGTACCTCTTATGATTGGTTCCATAAATTATCTGATTATTCACTCCCTGTTGTATCTTGACATTTCCTTTGTGTTGAAGGGAACAGCTGTTCACCTTATCCACTGACAATGAAACTAAGAAGCAGTTGACTCAAGTTATAATAAGGTAGACCTAAGGCTAAATTTTAGAAAAACATTTTTAAGGCAGCCTTGCAGTTAACTACTTGTCTAGGAGTCTTGGTTCTTCTGCATGAGGAACATGACAATTTGCTCTTTAAACCATATTATGACACCAGATACATGTAGTGGAGGTCTCTTGTATGCAACATGGCTCTAAAAGTAGTTCAGCAGCTTTCTGTGATAACTTTAATGACTTATTTTTGTTCTTGGGATCTGTCAAGGAAAAGCTCAGCAGACAATCTATTGCAAATAAGAGTAGGATAGGATTCTGTCCCGTTGCCTATCCAGCTGAACTGTAGTTTCTCCTATGTATCTGCCAGCATCTCTTGTCTGTTATGTTCCTTTCCTGAGCCGAAACACTAGTCTTTGATCTAGAGGGGGGTAAAGAGAGAGAGAAGGTTGCAGCATTACCATGTCCAGGTGTGCTGTCCTTCATGGCCTGGAGAAATGATCATAGTGGCAATGCAGTGTTCTTTTTCCTGGTCTAAATCTAAACTACTGCTTCATAGCTATAATTGCACTGATAACTGTTGGGGCACATAGGGCTACCTTTGTGCCTAGTCCGGAAACTTCAACTAGTTCAAAATATGGCAGCCAGGTTGGTCACCGGTACATCTAGGAGTGACCATATTACGCCAGCTTTAAAATCGCTCCACTGGCTGCCAATTAGTTTCCGGGCGAAGTATAAAGTGTTGGTCATTACCTTTAAAGCCCTACATGGTTTGGGTCCAGGTTACCTGCGGGATCGCCTTCTCCCGTACAATCTGCCCCGCACGCTCAGGTCCTCTGGGAAGAACTTACTGCGGTCGGCCAAGACTAGGCTGACAACTGTTACCCAGAGGACCTTCTCTTCTGCCGCTCCCAGACTGTGGAATGACCTGCCGGAGGAGACTCGTCAACTTAACAGTCTTTTAGAATTTAAGAAAGCTATAAAGACTGTTCTCTTCCGGCAGGCATATCCAGTGTAATTTTTTAGAATGTTTTTAGGATGTTTTAGGATGTTTTAATGCAGTTTTAATAATATTTGTCATGTTTTAATTAGTTTTATGTATTTTATCATGTTGTTGTTCCCCGCCTTGATCTAGACGGAGAGGCGGGTAAGAAATAAATCGTTATTATTATTATTATTATTATTATTAATAGCGTTATTTCCTGCTTTTTATTCCACTTTTTCCCAAATACCATGTTGTGGGTCTGACAAGGTATAAATGCAGAAGATGGATATAGTATTACCATGATGGGATCATGATGATTTGACTTAATGTGTAGATCTGGTCAAGGACTGCAAAGGAATTGCCTCTTGAAAGTATAGTGTCCAATCTGTCACTGCTGGGCATTTCAAGATCAATTTAGTGCAAGAGATTAAAGTTTAAATTGTTATGGCTGCTATCAGCTCTAGATGAAACAGGAAAGAAGATTAAAAAGCATAAAATTACTAATCAAGGCAGTTACCAGAAATACAACACTTACATAAAGTGATAAGTAGTTTACAAATAAAACAGACTGGTAAATGTATGGGTCTTGCTCATTAATTGCATGGATCCAGTTGATATATGGATGCAGTTGTTTTTCCTTTGTTATATTATGTGTTTGGTTTTTTGAGGATGATGTGGCTTTTCCCCAGCTGTAAGGATAGAATTGCCTCCAATGCATGTCTTCAGAGCCCAGCTGCTGTTACTCCTTTGCAGACTGGGCCCAGGATGAAATAACTGATGTTGAGAATGGGAGAGAGGAGAAAATGTTGTACACTTGTATTGGAGATGGTAGATAATGCTCCTAAAATGTTAGTACTAGGAGTGTCATGAGACGAGGACTTTATGGCACGCTCATGACTGGCCACTCATGGTTCTTCCTAGGACATTTTGATGATGCAACATTCCTCCCATGCATCTCCTGCTCATTCTGCTCCTTTTTCCATCACAAAATTAGACTCAGAAAATCTTTTTGTGTGTGTGGCTATAACAATACTTGCGGCCATTTTCTGCTGTGTGCAGGAGAAGCAGAGTAAAAAAATGCCCACTGAATGGGCTACAGTGGTCATTGCTTGCTTCCTCTTTCTTCCCCGTGTGAAGAAAGAGGAAACTGTTCATCCCTATAGTGGGACAGAAGCAGGAGGTAAAGCAGCGGTAAGGAAATATGATTCTCCCCCTCCCCACGATGATCTACACCTCCTTGGATTAAGCAAGATATACTGAGGCCATCTATTTTTCTTACACTGAATTGCTGTGCTTTTCCCTTGTCCTTGTGTTGAGGAAGCAAAAGTTGCTTGCAGAGATTGTCTGTTGGGGTGCTTTTCATGTTAATTTGATAATGAATTACTTCCTTTTCCTCATCTAGTTCCTCTGTAGGCAGTAACACTGTGATGTCAAGTTCTCCACATAACATAAGTCCCCAACTGTTCCTGCTTTTAAGGATTAATACATATCTTTGCCTGATTGCACAATTGAGTTAAATAGGCACACTGCAAAATAAGTACTTATTTGATTTCTGATTTATTTATTTGTGACATGAATTCAGTTGAGTAAATACTGGCTTAACCAATTCACTGCCAGATAAGCGGCTGCCTAACTGGAGGAAAAATATTTTTTTTCAGGTAAGAAGTAATAGTTTTTGCTCTTGTAGAAACCACTCTTTCCATTGTACTTCTTGTACCACAGAAGCCAATCAAATAGCAAGACAATGGCTTTACTGAGAATAATGGTGCTATAATTTTGTTTATGTGCTACTATTAGGACTGTTGCCTCAGGCAGTGGTTGCTGAGATGAGGGGGTAGGTGACTCTTCCAGAGCCTCCCCTAGCCATTCCTCCTGACCCGACACATTTCAGGAGGCATTGCACATGTACATGTACTGATCTGTTCATGTGATATGTACTATTGCTACTACTGCTGCATTACAACAGTAAGCTGGCACCAGGTTCAATAATGAACGAGTGGTTGTAAGATGTTGGACAGAGTTGTGTGTGTCATCTGGCCTACCTTGCACTGCCTAAGATAACGTGTTTTCCTCAGTGTTGAAGTAAGATTCAACTGCCAGTCTGGTTGGCTTCTGTACATGAAATGGGGAGTGGTAGGGAATCTTACTGTAACATCAGTGGAGGGAGTAGTGTAGGTTTATTTCCTCTTCCTGCTCTTGGTTTTCTAGGACAAACTTCTCTGGGAATCTGTAATTGGAAATATTGCACTTAAAATTGCAAGAAAGGTTCTACTTTTTAGGTTTGAACTGTCGTTCCGCTACCTCTTTGGATGTCATTGTGTACAGTAATGACTCTGACTGATTCTAATTCGTTTGTAAACCTGTAGTTGATAAATATAGGTTTGAAGAATTCACACAAAGCTAGTATCATGGTTGAGGGACCTACTGGTCCATCCAATGACCAAAATCTTCAACTGTTTTCAGTTCAAGTGTCTGGTAGTCAGGACAACAGAAGTGTCTGTTGGCTACTCCTCTAGATAGCTGATTGCCAAGTTCCTATTGATCCCTAAGCTCACCATATTACGGTAGAAGCCTAGGAACTTTATAAGCCAGGCAATTCATATAGCTTGAAGGATTGACTAAGTCAGAGTTATTACAAACTAATCTGAAATAATTGCAGCTCTTAAATTGTCCTGTGGATACAATAATTCTGTTCTTGAATTGGTTCTAGACAAAATATAGTGAGCATAGCTATCAATATGAGTGTATCAATTAGCATAAAACAGCAGTAATTTCAATTGCTTCACTTTAGTATACACTAGCTGATATGCCTGGCGTTGCTCGGTTCCGTGAATAATGTTTATGACATTTATTTAATAAATAATACATTTCACTGCAACATATTCATCTTTAGGTTAGTTGATTGTTTTTAGTTTGGTTGAGTTCGTAAATTGTTTCGTTAGAATCAGTGGGAAATTGTGTTAATAAGAACTGTATTTTAAATTAGAGCTTCGTGATAAACCACATTTTTTGTTTTACCTGAAATGCCTACACCTCCCATCATGCCTTGGTTGGAGCAGCAGTCTAAACTTCAAAAACAATCAGGACACACAACACCCTTTCTACCAGCTTAAAAAGATCAAAACCTAAAAATATGTTTTCAAAATATACCCGGCATTGCCCAGATATCTGAATAACATATAGTAGGGAAGCGGATCTCAGTGGATGTGAGGAACTGTTGCTCTTAAATTATTATTATGAAAAAAAGCAGCCAGAACACAGAATACTTTATTGGCGTATTGTACTGTGTAATATCTACATTTAACAGGTTTTGGCAGAGAGCCAGGATGGTCAAGGAAACTGATGACTTGGGCCTTTTATCTGACATAAAAATACTTAAAATCCAAAATTTCATGTGTTTAGATTTTTCTGGTACATTGTACAGCCAGACCTATCAGCATACCAGATTTCAAGTTTCTACCCAGTGTTGCTTGGGCCCCCTAAAATAAATGTCTGCGAGGTAATCATCTTAAAGTAGCAGGCTGGTGCTAGGCCTGAGTTAACCTTTAAACAAAATAAATTCATTTACCCCCCTACGCTCATGACAACCCTTCAAGGTAGGACAGTCCTAGAGGTAACTTTAAAACAAATTAAATTAGTTTCTTTCCCCCCACTCCGCTCTCTCTCACCTTTAATGGACGCCATAATTTTCCTTGTCCCCACAGAAAACAAAAACTATAATTCCTAGCATGCTTTTTGTTGTGGTGCCCGACTTGCCCAATGGGAGTCCTGCTGCTGAAGATCATGGGAAGTGAAGTCTGGCTGAGCCAGTCCACACTACACTGTGCAATCAGTGCTCATAGGTAGGCCATGAGGGAGCTAGCTGGCTGACTGATGGTTCGCCTGGTTGCCGTTGGCAACAGGCCTGCTCCCATTGGGGCCTAGCAACTGAGGCAGTTGGCCCCAGGCGCTCTCCATTCAGGCCCAGGAGAGCAAGCCACTACCAGATAATGGCTGCCAAAGCCTAATAAGTCTTCCCTCCTGCCCATGCTGGGAGTTGTAAGCCTAGGTCCCTGAATAACATGTTAATCTTTGAACACCATCTGAGATGTGGTGAATCTTTGAACACCATCTGAGATGTGGTGGAAGACAACTGGAGAGCAGGCCATCTTTTTATGTAAACATAAAACATTGAGACAGAAGAGTGAATGGAGGATTGAATGATATAGCTGAGGCTAGAATGGAATAGTGGGCAGGGTTAGTGGCAGTTGGAGAAAGTCAGGTAGGAGAACGAAGACAGTTAGTGAGAGGTCAGGATTTGCTCACCCATACTTTATTTTAAATCAGCCACTCTACATGCCAGTACTACACCTCCCAGCATGCCTTTGGCAGCCCGCAGGTGCACACATTCTCTGAGACATCCTCTTGTTGCTGATGCTGCTCCTTAATAGAGTGTTGAGGAGTAGCATTGCAAAGGACGGGCTATCAGTGGATGAACCCAGCTCCGGCCAATCTTGCTGGGCCTGCCTTGGCCTGTGCTTCTCACCCACCAAGTGCTACATCAGGAGCCTGTGCTGAAGGGCCAGGGCTGGGCCGGGCACTTCCCCCCCTTGTCAGGTCTGTTTCTGGGCATGTGCAGAGTGCCTCCCCTTCCTCCCTCCCTCCCTCTTAAGGGCAAAGGCTACACACTTGCTTCCCCCAGATTCTGAGAAAACAGCGATATCAGGACGGAGTGCCTTTGAGTATGTTTGGCCCCTCAAAGTCATGCTGTTGTATCTAGTTACATTTTAAAACCACGCAGAGGGTGGGAGGAGGCACTGCAAATGGATGCAGCCCATTTATGTGGGTTGTTTCCTTTTATGTGGAATTGGGTTGACTGCTTGAGACCAACCTTAGGAGTCAGGGTTGTAAAAGACACGCAGCAGCCACCAACCTGTGAACTCACAATGGCCGCCAAAGGCTAGTAAATCTGGCCTCCTGCCCAAGGCAAGGTGGGAGTTCTGCCCTAGGCATGCTGGGAGTTGTAGGTTTTTATTAAATTCTTTAAAAATACTTAAAACTTCAAAATTTGTGTTTTTAGATTTTTCTGGTACATTATATAGCCAGACCTATCACTGCGTCACCGTGTCAAGTTTCTAACTCATCTGGAAGTGGGTAAACATTTCTGGACATACGTGGCATGCACATACTTTCCGCTTTATAGGTATAGATTATTTCTATCTTGCTCTTCTGGTCATTGGGCACCTAGAGCAGCTTGTCAAGAAGAAAAATAACACATATTAAAACAATAAAATACATCGTTACTAGGACTGCAGGTTTTAAATAAAAGTGCTGGGAAGATAAATGTGTAGTTCAACTCTGTGTTTGTTGCCATTGTATTTGACAGTTCGTTTGACAGAAAATCTCCAGTAATGAATTCCCATCTGCCCCACCGGCAGTAATATGTACTGCAAGGGAAGGATGTAGTTATGAGAAGAGGGGATAACTGTAAGGAAGGATGTTTTAATGTCTACCTGGCTTATACTATAGCCACTTAGCTGAGAGACTTATCCTTCAAAGGCAAGGATAAGGCAGGAACAAGATAAGGGCTATCTTCCCTTGTCCAATTATCCTTCTTGCTTATTAATTCATGACTAGGGATGGAGAGAGACTTTGTAAGAGGAAAGCTTGAAATGAGGCACACACACACACACACACACACAACAAATAGGCTGGCCCCATTTTGAGTTGATTCCCACACTTTCAAATTGGGTCCAACCAAAATCAGGCTCAGAACCCACCACCAGCACTTGATCCTCTGCCTTCTTTAGCAGTCCTCCAGGATTCTTCTGTTACCCCTTCTTCCTTCCCCAAGTAAGTTTTTTTTTACTAGGAGTGCTGGTGGGAGAAGAGTAGCATAGAGAGCATATGAGTGGAACAAAAATATTAAGTGAACTTCACTGGGTTTTTCAAATACTAAGAAAAAAGTGTCTTATGCATTCAACTAGAACACTTGAATAGCCTAATCAAGGTGAGCCGAAGAGCCCACACATCCCTATTTACAATGGTGCCCAAAATTGTGGACATGTATTGAAATTTTCATGTTTTGCAACTTTGAATGCTTATAGAAAATTTTCTGTTTCACAAAGTTCAAATGTTTATATATCAATAGAAAGAGAATTTAATGCTGAATTCAAAACAAAAAACAGAATGCAAATACCTGCAGTTAAAATTTTTTTTGCTTTATCCTAAAAAGAAACACAAGTTGTGATTGAGTTGAGAAGCAGTTTGGAATTGCAAACCGAACTGGCCAATCACAGTCCTTGTTTTGGGGACCAATCATATGGCAGTAGCTGTGTTACCTCATGTTTCAAGTTGGGGAAAGTCAGTTTTGCTGTTTGTTCTGTAGAAGACAGAACAAATATCACTGTATCTGAGGCACAATTGGAGATAGTGAATATTTGAATTATTTCTCATATAAAAATGGTACATCATAAATAGTGAAATGGCACCAAGGAAAAGAGTTGATTGGACACCCAGGAGAAGAAGCAGGATTGTTGTATTATGTGAATCAGGTCTTTCCTATGCTAAAATTGCAAGGCACGTTGGTCGTTCAGTGACTACATCCGGAGTTCGAAAGTTTTGTTTACGATATAACGAAACAAAGTCAATTAAAAACAAGGCAGGAAAAGGCCGTAAAAAGTGCACATCATCTGTTGATGACAGAAGAATAAAAAGGCTGTGTCTGAAGGAGAGAAAAATTTCATCTGAGGCCATCAAAGGTGTACTTGATGCAACTGGTGTTTCTGTCAGTTCCAGAACGATAAGGAGAAGACTATCAGATTTTGGACTAAAAGGTAAGATTCCAAGAAAAAAGCCATTTTTGAATCTAAAGCAGCGCTGGAAACGACTGCAGTGGGCAAAAGAACACAGTGAATGGACAGAAGATCATCAGAAGCAAGTTATTTGGAGTGATTGATGAAAGTAAGATAAGCTTATTTGGTAGTGATGGGCGAAAATATGTGAGACGTAGAGTAGGAGAAAAGCTACATCTTGACTGCATTGAAGCAACTGTAAAATACCCAACAAGCGTTATGATTTGGGCATGTATGTCAGTAGATAGTGTTGGCCGCCTTCATGTAATCGATGGCACGCTAAACGCACGAAAATATATTGACCCCATCCTGGAAACAAAACTGTTACCTTCCATCAGGGATCTCTTTCCAAACAATGCACCATTTATTTTCCAACAAGATTCAGCTCCCTGTCATACAGCAAAAATATGCAAACAGTGGTTCACAGCAAAGGGCATTCAATTATTGACCTGGCCAGGAAACAGCCCTGACCTGAACCCGATAGAAAATTTGTGGCATCTTTTGAAAATTCTTGTACAAATGAGGCGTCCATCAAATAAAAGCCAATTAACTGAGGCTATAAATGACTCCTGGAACCATGTCATAAAGAAGAAAGAGCTTAAAACACTTGTTGGCTCTATGAGACGTCGCTGTGATGCTGTTTCCAAAAATAAAGGCTTCCCTACCAAATACTGATATTACATTTCAATCATAACTAAAATATCTGATATGTTTTTGTCAGATTTTACTGTAAATAGATCATGATTGCAGTATTTGCAGCAGAACTTTTTTTTAACTGCAGGTATTTGCATTCTGTTTTTTGTTTTGAATTCAGCATTAAATTCTCTTTCAATTGATATATAAACATTTGAACTTTGTGAAAGAACATTTTCTATAAGCATTCAAAGTTGCAAAACATGAAAATATCAAGAAGTGTCCACAATTTTGGCCACCACTGTATATAGTTTGGAGAGAATGGCTGTTTCCCCCGCCACCCTCTTTTTCAACCTCTGATACTACTATCCAATAGAATTAAGTGAATTGATTGCTTAACTTGAGGCAGAACTATACTTCAGGGACAAATATGGGATTTATTTCGTACATTTATATCCTTGTTTGCCTTTTCCCCATCCAGCCCTTTCCCTCTTCAATCCCTCTCTCTGGTAGAAACTCCAAGACATGTTTGCTGGTTAAGTGAGAAAAAGTGGCTGCTGGAAGAGAAACTAGAGGAAGGGTTAAACCCCATGCCTCCAAATATACTCCCTGACGTTTATGCCTGTTGGTGGCAAATGCAAGATCGAGAACCTCTTATTTGCTATTGAAGTTAGTTCCATGGACAGGAGTCTTGGGAATGCCTAGAGAGTATAGGAAAGTAACCTATTCTAATTATCATTCTACTATATGAATTGAATTGCAGATGGATGTGTTACCTTTTCTGGATAGAATCAAATGAAAAAAAAATCACTTGGTAGCCTCTGCCAGGTAGTAATAATCATCAGCAGTCAGAAGGAAAGTTGCTTTTTTCCAATCTTATTTTAGGTATCATGGTTTCCCAAGGTATTTACATGAGTTAATAACTTTTTTGACTTAAAAGCCTGTTCTAAAGTCCAAGTATTGTTGCAATATTGGTTACTAAACTTCAGTGATTGTAATCACATGGTCTTGAACAAACATGTTTTCCCTGTATTTACTGATTCTCCCTTTCCCCAAATAGATCTGATCCAGGCCACGAATGAGACAAATGTCAACATTCCTCAAATGGCTGATACACTCTTTGAGCGAGCAACAAACAGTAGTTGGGTGGTTGTGTTCAAAGCCTTAGTTACAACACATCATCTAATGGTTCATGGCAATGAGGTAAGCACAGAGTTATCTCAAATCTAACCTTCAGTCAAGTAGTAGAAATGCTGCTGGCATTGCTGGTTCGAGGCTTCATTGACAGGCCTCTATGTATGTAAATTACATTCACTCCCAGGTGACAAGAGCAGAAGGCCTTTCTAAACCACAGTCTTTGCCTTGGGCAAAATTGAGTTTGTTGTTAACTTAGATGAGAGCTCATTGACCCTGAAAAAATGCCTTGAGCACTTCAGAGTGGTTCTAGATGTAGTGCAGCACAGAAAGATCTAGTCAAAGGACCAGTGGAAAATATTCATAGAGTTGGAGTCTTCCATATAATGGAGAAAGTGCCATTTTTTTTCCAGAATTGGTGAAATGGCCACATTATATGCCATGCCTCTTCAGGGCTGCTACTTCTATTCTGGTCAGAGATTTCCAGTTGGCACTATCTTCTGGTGGGAAGCTTCCCACAATCTTTGTTTTTCTCTTGAATTATGATTGGCTTCCCAGTGCTTTTTCCAGAATTATGCTCCTTGGATTGGAAGAATACTTGCAGTGCTTCTCCCAGGATTAATGCTCTTTCAATGCTCGTTGGATCTCTGAGTGCCACATATGTGGTCCATATTCATCGGGAGGAGGTTGTGTCTTTGGAACTGAGTTGCTCAGAGGTTATAAACACAGTTGGATTATCAGAAAAGCATCATTTGTTTGAGCTTTGGACCATCAACTAACTTTGCTTTTCTTCCAGGATCAGATTCAAAGTTCTTGTAAGGATAGACAACATAGGTTTAGGGAGTTTCTCCTGCTCTTACTAGTCTAATACAGGATGGAAAGGAAGTCCCTTTTTTAAAAAGAGTTAATGCAAGAACTTGGCTTTGTCTCCTTATGCAAGAGGAGGCACTATACTTAAGGATGTTTCTTTCTGTGAATTTTTGTTTTCTTTGGCTATCAGATAAAATTCTAAACCCTTACCTTAGAAGATATAACAATAGATGACTGTTGTGGTTTTATATATATTTACTAGTGTAAAGCCCATGTTGCTATGGGCGCTAGTAATCCTGCTCCTTTCTCACTTTTTTTGCCCCTCAGTTCCCTCACCACAGAGGAGCTCATGAATAATACAAATGTGGGTCTTGCATAGTGAATCCCCCCTCCAAAATGTGCATGCCGCTCTGCCCTGCCCCCTCCATCTCCGTCATCTTATCCCTTTTCACTGGTGACAACAGTCTAACCATGCGGCTGGGCCAGAGCCTGCCTTCGTGCCATACTGATTGGCTGAGCAAGTCTGTCCATCATCCTGCTGGTAGAGGGGCTGCCTTGCTTGATTGGCACGGAGGAAATTAATTGCCATTAAAGCTCAAACTTTTTTAAGTTTCAAAGTTCTCTGCATATCTACACTGCTCAAGTTTCAGATTAAAAGAAAAATGAGTAAAATGGGCTGGTAGATCTTGAATAATAAACCTTATACTACCGTATTCTATATAAGATCTCTCTCTCTCTCTCTCTCTCTCCCTCTCCCCATATATAGTGTCCTATTATTGCCCAATGGGACCTCAATATTTGAGGAAGCACCTCTCCCTATATATGCCTGCACGAGGCTTGAGATCTGTTGGAGGAGCCCTCCTCCACGTCCCACCAACGCGAGACATACGCTATGGTGGGACATGGGAGAGGATTTTGTTCTGTTGTGGCACGCCAACTATGGAATGCCCTCCCCTTGGAGGCCAGACTGGTGCCAGCGCTGACTTCATTCCAGCGCCATGTAAAGACATGGCTTTTTAACAAAGCCTTTGATGACTAAATTCTCCAAGCTTGCACATTGTTTTAACTGTTTTAATTGGTTTTTACTGCTTTTAAACCCTATACTGGTTTTAGCTTGATTAATGGTTTAATTTGTTTTTAGCTTTGTATATTTATTGTTTTATATTGTTTGTATAATTTTAACTGTATGCCGCCCTAAGATCCTAGTGATATAGGGCGGGATACAAATATTTTAATAAATAAAATAAATAAATAAATTTACATCATAGGCAGATATGCGAAGGCAGATATTTATGATTAACGTGTAAGCACTCATTCCTGTACCAATTTTTATCAAAGAAGCATATTTTAGTCTTCTCTTTTGGGATTTCCATAATACCACAAAATCTTTTCATTTTGCTGGCCATATGTAGAATGGTATGTCTTGCTGTTTTTAGGTTAAATGGCACAGTTAACCATATGCAATTTGGATCTATTTATAAAAGTCATTTGTGGAACATAATAAAATTTGCTCTTACATCTGTATTGTTAAATGCACAAATTGGTTGGTGTGATTAAGTCACTTTTTATGTGGAAGGGTGCAATATAGATTCTGGTTTTGTGAATTGAGCCATCTGTATCCACTCCAGGAAGAATTATTCTAATTGGCAAGAGATGTTAAAGCCATGGTATTAATTATAGCCTCTCATGTTTTTTCACCTAGAAGAAA
The DNA here is from genome assembly GCA_029215795.1 of Anniella stebbinsi. Classification (NCBI taxonomy): domain Eukaryota; kingdom Metazoa; phylum Chordata; class Lepidosauria; order Squamata; family Anniellidae; genus Anniella; species Anniella stebbinsi. The sequence goes on along the minus strand of JARDYH010000003.1, from coordinate 161,580,434 downwards.
ACATGCTTGTTGGTCTGCCATGAAATAGTAAGAGAACAATGTTAATAGTAAGAGAACAAGGACGAATAGAACTAATCCTATCCTTTTGCCCCCTGCCTCCTAGAGGTTTATTCAGTATTTGGCATCTAGAAACACACTATTCAATCTCAGCAACTTTTTGGACAAAAGTGGATCACATGGTAAGAACCATTCATTTTCAGTAATGTTTCACTGCTATTTGTGCAAAGTTATTATCACTTCGGCAGAAATGTGAACCCCCTCCCCCCCACCATATGGTTTATGAAATACATATGTTGGATTAAGGCAAACATTTATCAAGAATGTGTTTGGCAAAGCATGAACTTAATCACTACTCAATCTACATTGCTGTGTATTTTTCCAAAGATGCTGAAGTAATATTTCTAAGCAACGTAAGGTACCTACCCTTGGCTACTTTTCAATTGACAAAGAAAGCGTTAAAATACTATACTTGCTCGTTTTTGAAGTGAAGACGTTTTAAATTTTAAAAAGATAGTTTCAAAGTTTCTCCAAAAGGTCTGCCTGTGTGTGTCTTATTGGGGAAAAGAACCAACAGAAGGCTTTTCTAGGATTTCCAGATCTAGTGTCTGTTTAGACTACAGGATTTAGCAGGTAGAATAATTGATGGTCAGACTTCAATAGATGGCGCTTCAAGGTCACACATGTGTTCATATAATTATGTGTGTGTTGAAGCTACTGCACCTCTGATGTAGTACTATAATGTGGAATGAAAATGCAAGACTAAATATGGACTTCTTATAATTCAAGGAGGGGCCATAGCTCAGTGTGATAGACCAGATGCTTGGTATGCAGAAGGCCCCAGGTTCAATCCCCGGCTTCTCTTGGTAGAGCAAGGAAAGAATCCTGCCTAAAATGCTGGAGAGACGCTGCTGCCAGTCAGTGTTGACAGTGCTGGGCTAGATGGACCAATGGTCTGAGTCAGTATAAAGTAGCTTCCTATGTTCCCGTGGTAGCTCTTATTTAATAACTTGTGAAAGACCTGGCACAAAATTCAATATGTTCAAAAGGACTTATGCTGATGTTTTACCAATGTGAAAAATTTATTTAGTCCAGATCAACCGTTTTAACAATAACAACAACAGGCAGCCCTACATTTGTTCTTTCCTCTGCAAAGTTGTTTGGCAGTCTCTTGCCCCATCTTTGTGGGGGCAGAGGGGAGCAAGTGTGTGCTTCTTGTTTTCTTTATAGGAAGTGGTTTTTACTTTACCAAAAAGCAATTGTGCTAATTGGGGAAGGGATAATGGAAGAGGAAAGATAAATGGAAGGAGAGAGAATATTCTTAACTGGAACGTCTTCGCTAGACTCCTGAAATTTCAATATTATGCTCTTTCCCCAAAGATGTTAACAAGAAGTATAGGGATCATATGTGCTAAAGTCTGGAGCTGTGCACTTAAGACCTAAACAAATAAAATGCCTGCCTCACCTTGAGTTAAAACCCCACTCCAACTACACTTCATGAGTGCATAGTTGTGATGTAACTAGATAAAATTTCGTAGGAATCGCAAAGGGGGCAATAGCAGTTGCTTGTTGCCCTCTGCCCAGTATCAAGTTTGCATCTAAAATAGTAAAGCAAAATCCACCCCACCCAGTCTATTAATCCTAAACCTTGGATTTTCTTCCCTGGAATTAAAACAAAAAAACATTCACCTAAAGAAGACCTGAAATAAACAGCTTTTCACACCAAAGTCTCAAATGGCACAAAGAAATGACTTGAAAACTTTACAATGGAGTTTTGAGAACACTTGAAACCTAAACAATTGTTTTCCTCCTATTCCTATTATTAAGGTTGTGGTCCTAGATTAATTATAATACTTTCAAAAGTACAAATACAGTTATGTTTTAAATGCATGTAACTGCATTTGCTTGCCCTTTTGCCCCTCCTTTCCCTGTCTTCACTCTTGACTGTTCGCACATAAGGGAAGCATTATATGATAACAACAGCCATCACACAGGGCCTGTTACATCACAGTGACTCATAATTTTTAAAATTGCAGGTTGTTACCTTGAATGGGGGATCATTCACCCACTGCCTTTTTGCTCGTACTGCAAGTGGGTGTGGTTAGCGTTATGTGCAAACCAGGAACTCTTTTTATGGGTTATTTTTCTGGCTTGTTGAGGGAGAGACAAGCTAGAGTTCCTGGTTTGCACATACCATTAACTAAATCACAGACGGAAGGTCTGTGGCTTCTTTAGCGGCTCCTGCTTCAGTGGGAGCAATTGGGCAGAATGCTGCTTTGTTCATGATAACCCACATTTTTTTAAAAAAATGTAGGTTGTCATGACATGTGAATTTGGCCACAGAGTGGTAGAATATGTGTGATTTAAATTCTTGGTGTACTTCAAAGAGAAAACTCTGGTGACTTATGCAAACTGAATTGGTCAAAGAAAATCCCCACTTAAAATCCTAGGACTAACAAACCTGGGAGCTGTGGAAGAAGGCTATTTAGACAGGATATGTGCACCATTTACACATGAAGTATAGAGGATATGAATAAGATTTGAGGTTGAAGCCATTATTAATTTTTTTAGTAGTTAGGTACCATTTTTCCATGGAGCAGAAAAATATTTCAGATTGTACCAAATTTTAAAGTCACTGATGTTTTCAGCTTTGCCACAAACCCAGTATCTCTCTAACCGTGTCAGCATATTTAATTTGCCTTTTTTCTAGCTCAGTTTGCACAGTTTTGTAGAACACATTAAAACTAAAGGACTCTTAACTTGTATCAAACTACAAAACATATTCCAGTAGCATGATTTAGACTATTAATTACTTTTCAGCGTAGCTCCTTATATCATTCTAATTGACTTCATTGGCATCCAATAAGCTAAAATGGCTTACATCCAAGTATTTCTAGTTAACTGTTCTCTGGATCAGGGTGTCTGTGAATGTTTGTTATGAAGAACTTCTTTAAAGTGTCTGCAATCTGTTTATCAGGACTAGGTCTACCTTAAAATAATGGTAAAACAGAATGACATGGTCATAGAAGCTGACTAGATGAGCAGGATAGTAATACAGTTGAATAAGCAAGGTATGCTATTGTGCCTTTGTGTCTTATCAGTTTGGCAGTAACTTACATTTGGTGTTCAGTCATCCCAAAAAGAACAAACCCATTTCCCTCCTATAGAAACATAAATTATACTAATCTTGTAATGTAAGCAAAAACTAACATTTGGTGCATGGTGTCCCTAATAGGACACTGTAGAGTTTTTAACTTGGGTTTATAATTTTAGAGTTAGATAAATGTTCGTAGAGAATGTTGCTGAAATCCATCAGACTCTCATCAAAATTTGCACTCTCTCTCATCCCATTATTAAAGATTATGCTATCTTTTTCTAGGATATGACATGTCTACCTTTATCAGGCGCTATAGTAGATACTTGAATGAAAAAGCATTTTCCTACAGACAAATGGCATTTGATTTTGCAAGAGTGAAGAAAGGGTAAGCTGTCCTTGTCTAATACAAATACTGTTGGCCACAATATAATAATCTATATGTGGCTGTAATTATTACTAACACTGAGCTACTCCTAATTTCATGAGAGTTTATTTAGAATAGAATTATAGAGCGAGAATATGCATAGAGGGTGTGCTGGCATGCAAGTAATATGACTTGTTAGCTTTTCAAAATCTGATGTAGGATCTTGAAATGAAAAACTGTTTCTACTTCTATTCTAAACATGTTAACCTTGTGAGTAATCTCTTATTGATTTTAGTGAAAACTAAGCCCTACATATAAGAGGAGTAAAAGGATCTGAAAAACAAAGGAAAACTGGTGTATAAATTGTATAGTGAATATTATTGTGGTTCGTTCCAAATGCAGTTAAGCATTAGGGTGACTGACATGGTTGCCCCAATGCATTTTGGGTTGCCCTTATATGGAAAGTACTATATTAGGCCCTGTAGAACAGTCTGGGCTAAAATGAATCAACTAAACTGGATTGCCTACATTATAAAATGGTTTTCCTTCTTCTGTACCTTATACAAATACAGAAGTTATAGTCTTATCTGTCGCCATGGGCACTGGTAGTCTGAGGGGAAAACATACTGTTCCTTGACTCCTGATATGTCAGTCCTCCAGAAGCTGTATGGAAGTTACTTCCCTTCAACGCAACCAAGGACTTTTGGCCCTCATTTCTTGAACAAGAACATTGTTTTCTTCCCCTCAGGCCTCAAGGCCACCTCCTTCCCTCTTCGCCTACAATTTATAACTCGACTTTTCCTAGGTCCACTTCTTTTCTTCCTCCGCAGCTGCTTCAGAGCATTTGCCTCCTTCTCCACTACTATTCCTGCCACCAAAATGGCTGCTCTGAGAGCAGACTTAACTCACAAAGGCCAAGGTCCTCCGGCCTTTGTGTTTTTCTCCCTTTGCACCTGCCTGACATAGAGCTACTGGCCAGAGTGCAGAAACAAACTGTTTGGCTATTAAAGCTTGAGCTTTGAACTTTTTCAAACTTTCAAAACTTTCTGTATGTCTACACTGTTCAAGCTTCAGTTTAAAAAAAGGAGCAAAATCATTTTGGTAGATCTCTAGTAATAAGCCTTCCACTACCATATTCTTATATAAGATTGTCAAACAGTGCTTTAAAACTAAACGTGCCTTGCCCTGTCATGTGAATGGAAGTACGTTCCACTAAGGTAGGATGGACAGCCTATGACTTTTCAGATGTTACTGGACTATAACTCCCATCATCCCTGATAGAGATGTGAAGACTTGAAAAAAACCAGAAAAATTGGTTTCTTTCCATTTTTTCCCAAGGACCATTTTTGTTTGGATTTTTTTTTTAGAATTTAAGACAAAGGATGTATATATTGCTTTTACTCCCCCAAAAATATTTCCCCAAAACTACGTAATAACACTTTTACAGGAAGAATGGATTTATAAAATGTCTGGAAATAATGGAAGTCATGGAGAAAAATGTTTTAATCCTAGCATCCCCCAACCAGTTTTAGGATTGCACCCTAAATCTTAGAACTAAATATTTGCTACTTTAATCTGAAAGTAAATCTTCACTCTGAAGGTTCAGTTTTGTTCTTTGCTATTCAGTAAATGTCTGTGTGGTGGGTTTTGGTGTGCATTTTGTTCTTGCTTTTGTATGTTTTTGCAGGGCTGATGGTGTAATGAGGACAATGGTCCCAGAAAAATTACTGAAGAGCATGCCAATATTACAGGGACAAATAGATGCACTTCTTGAATTTGATGTATGTATTTATTTATTTATTTATATTTATTATAATGGGAAAACACTTCCCACTATGGAACTCAGTAGACATAAAATTTAACTTCAGGCCATTAAACTTGCACTACCTTTTCTTTTTCTTTTTGTAACTTGTCCAAGCTGCAGAAATAATAAATGGATTGATTCTGAAGATCATTTTTTGTATTCCACTAACTTACAATAGAGCTTAGTTTTCCAACTGTTAGCAGCATGCAAACATCAAAATAATATGCATTGTACACAAAGCTGATTGGTGGGAGATTCACGACAGATGAAAGGAAGTACTTCTTCACACAGCACATAGTTAAACTATGGAATTTGCTATCACAAGATGTAGTGATGGCCACCAGTTTGGATGGCTTTAAAAGGGGGTTGGATAAATTCCTGGAGGAGAAGGCTATCAATGGCTACTAGTCCTGATGACTATGTGCCACCTCTAGTATCAGAGGCAGTAAGCCTGTATACACCAGTTGCTGGAGAACACAGGCAGGAAGGTGCTGTTGCACCCATGTCCTGCTTGTGGGTTTCTGGTCGACAGCTGGTTGGCCACTGTGTGAACAAAGTGCTGGACTAGATGTTCTTAATAGATCCTGCTGGGAACTGCTAGCACCATCCAGTTTTCCATTTTCAATCTTGTAGTTTGTCAGATGGGAAAAAGGGGGGATTTGGCTATTGCTAGGGACTTAAAGAAGTGCCTGTCTCCAGCTTCTGTTGTCTCTTAGGAGAAACAAGCTGAGCTCTTCATACTTGACTTTACTGTACTTGACTTTAATGGGACATAATTTGTATTTTTTATTTATGTGCATGAAACGGACGTAAATGTTCAATCCAAAGTGTGCCTGAACAATGTACACGATTGCTAGTATTTCTTATTGTGCTGAAGGAAAAACTAGCTCCAAGTGTTGTATATCACAGTGAATAAACCATGTGTTCTTATTTTTATGTAGGTTCATCCAAATGAACTGACAAATGGTGTCATAAATGCTGCATTTATGCTTCTTTTCAAAGATCTCATCAAGCTTTTTGCTTGTTACAATGATGGAGTTATTAACTTATTAGGTAAGTAAATTGATGAGGAATATTTTGAAGTTACTTGGCTGTTAAGGGAACAGTAGTTTTGCAAGTTAATCTTGTTAGAGAGGGAGAAAAAACAATGCTGATTTCCAAGCCCATGAATTAGCTTGACTCTCTCTCCCAAATCCATCTGTGTCTTTGCCTATGTTTAACAAGCACAGGTTACTGTGATAGTAGTGCTAACAGATTGAGGAAGAAGTTAGCCTACAGATCAGTTATGCTACTACATTATTATGTGTCCTTTGAGAAAGCACAAAATAAACATTGGGTTTATTTAGATCCTACTTGATAAAGAATGCAATCAACAAATTTGTTGATTGCATTTGTTCCTACAGTCCCTCAATCTTGCCTGTCTTGAACTGGCCCTGGTCTTGTGAAGATTAGCCACTGACCATTTGTGATTACTTCCTTTGTAATGTCTACTTGTGTTCTGATAATCACTTATGCAGATTAGAATCCTCATTTTGTCTATAATATGCCTCTGAATGGTAAACTGATTTCCCCTGATCAGAACCCATCAAGATGATTAAAGCAGTAACAGCTCTGTTAAATGATCTTCTTAATATTTGTCCTTTTGATTCATAGTTCCCCCCACCCAAACTTGAGCTGTATTGCTAATATCCTTGACCCAAAATGATTCAGTCCCCCTTCATGATTCTTTAATTCACCCACTCTTTCAAGGCTTGAAGCCCAGACTTGATAAAATATTTTCACAAAGATTTACTGTATAATAATAATAATAATAATAATAATACTTCTGCATAGTATCTTGTTATCCTACTTGACCCTTCACCAAAATAAATTGTTCCTATCTGAAAGTAAGTAATGCACATTGGGCTGCCTAATGTAATTTTTTAGTAGTTTGTCTTATTAACAGGCTTTCCTAGGACTTCAATTCAGACAGGGGAAAAGGCATTGAGTTTAAGTATAGGCATGATATGTTAACCCCATATTTTGGTTGTATGTGTGGCATGTGAATATCCAGGTGTGAATATGGTAGCCTCCGTAATATTCCCAAGAGCTGTGCACCACTTTGGGTCCAGATTCAAATCCGAACCACTTCAGTTCAATAGTGAGCTGCTGGCTACCGCCTGCCGAGCCACTCGAGTGACCAGGACTTAGTGACCCATTCGTTTGTACCTGACAGCCGCCTGTCCTCCATGAGAGCCACCATTTTTAAGGATGATGGGAGCTCTATATTGTCATAAGTCTAATGTTGTGCACAATAGCAGCTATAAAGGGCCATTTCCAGACTTGGCAATATGTAGTCATTGCAATATTTTTAATACTAAAAGCAATGAGGGCAATTTCCCCCTATTAAAATTTCAGTCTTCAAATAAAGACGTTCTAAAGAGTCCCAATTTTTCTAGGCTTTAAAAATTATTATATTTCTTCCAGAGAAGTTTTTTGAAATGAAGAAGGGACAGTGCAAAGATGCTCTTGAAATTTACAAACGGTTTCTGACTAGAATGACAAGAGTATCAGAATTTCTTAAAGTTGCGGAGGTAAGTGAATCTTCCACAGTGGCCTACAAAACACACTCATTGCTATTTAGGCATATGATCTTCCCACAGTTCTCTGTCTTGTAGCAATTTGTTTTGTTCAACTATCATGTGCTGGGTATATTTTGAGCTCAAATGCAGTATCCATAAATAAACTACAGAGTGTGAATTATTTTGCCATTTATTGAATTTGGAGGGAAGAGGTAGCTGCTCAGGATATCACTAGAATGTGTGGAAGATAGCTTAAGGCTATTGTATGTTTGCCTTCTATATTCTTAATTTTTGTTATCCAGTTAAAATAATAGTAGTAGAACAGTTTAAAATTAAACAACTTGCTTATGTTCCTGAAAAGAGGTGTTGGCAAACAGCAGGCTGCTGATAAAAATAACTGCTAATTTAACTTTTTTTTCCACAGTCAATGCTTACAGGAAGCAAACCCCTCAATAACTTTTCTTCACCTGGAGATATGGAGACTTATGTTGCTTAGACATGTCTCCAGTATACACTTAAACTGGCTTTACTGTCACGGCTTTCCACTGAGAAAAAAATGAACACATGTACAAGCTTGTTATCTTTTAATAGTTTTTGCTTACCCATAACCAGTTTCCAAAGTTCTATAGAGAAAAGCCCTGGTAGTTTAAGCTGCTTTATGTTTATTACGTAGATTTAATTCATATCCGGTGCAACAAACTCCATGCACTCAATAGGCCTGAGCTTCAGGTCTAGAGCCAGAAAAATCCATCATAGGATGTGTCATATAGTACATTGTAGTGTGCGCTAGTTATTGTCACATTAACTTCCTCAGTATTTCATTGAGTACAATCCCATTGAGAACCCATGTAACATAATGGATAAGAGACTGTGTTGTGAATGAGGAATTCCTAGTTTTCATCTCTGGAGCTCAGTGTCTTGCCTAATATTTCTCTGCCTCAAGTTTCTCATATAGTGATAACAATGACCCACTGTAGAGAATTGTTGCAAGGATTATTGAGATACTGTATGTGAAACACTCAACAAATCTGGAAATGTCAAGTAATATATCTCTCAAACCACTTCCCTTTTCCAAGAATGATCTAATATACCAATAAGCAACTGACTGTTGTATCTGAAAATACTTATCATTAATGCATAAATGTATTTTCATAAACAATGTAAGACGACAGATATTGTGAACAAGTGACATGCGCATGCGCGCACATACTGCAGTATTCTAGAACAACATAGATTGGGGAGTGGACTTTTGCTCCAGAAAGCTCTGTATTACTAATTGCAAACTGGCAAGCATAATGGCTTGGATCCAAAGAGCTGCAAGTAGAGTTTAATTTATGCAACAGGACTTCCCTTACGTAGCCCCTTGCGCTGGCCAAAACTGTCCTGAGGGTTGGTGGGCTTCAGGAATCTGCAGTGCTGGCATCCATAGCAGAGGGGGAATGGTAAATCAGAAACGCACAAACACCCTTACATAAATGGAAGTATCTTCACTTATGCTAAAGGATTTTTGGATCCAAGCTGATTAATGTGGGTTACTGCTGGGTTTTGATCCTTTCAAATTGGAGTGTGAATTGGTAATCACTTGCTAAATAGAGAGCTGCTATTTTCACTAGGGGTGTGCACTGGATCGTGTCCGATCCACAATCCGGATCCAATCCAGGGGAAATCGGATACAATTATCCGATTTCCGATCCCCCTGCTGGATCGTTCGATCCAATCCAAGCTGATCCAGAAAGGACCCGATCCAGATCGGATGGATTGGGGGATTGGCGGGCGCCGGCTGGCGCCAGCTGCCGCTTCCATTGGCGGTCGCCAGCGGGTGCCCGCCGATAGAAGCGGACAGCGGGGGCAGGAGGCCTACCTTCCGTGGCTGTCCGCTCCCGTCTGCAGCTGGCCGCTACTGCGAGCAGGCTTGCGAAGCCTGCTTGCAATAGCGGCCAGCGGCGGACAGGAGCGGACATCCCCCGAAGGTAAGCAGGGGGGAGGGGGGCCCATGGCCCGCTTACCTTCCATGGCCGTCCGCTCCTGTCTGCCACTGGCCGCTACTGCAAGCAGGCTTCACGGCCTGCCCCCAGGTAGCGCGCCAGGTGATGACATCACCTGGCGCGCTACCTAGGGGCAGGCTGCGAAGCCTGCTCGCAGTAGCGGCCAGCGGCGGATGGGAGCAGACGGCCACGGAAGGTAAGCAGGGGGAGGGGGCTTACCCCCCCTGGGCCATCCACTTCCATCCGCTGCTGGCCGCTACTGCGAGCAGGCTTCGCGGCCTGCTGGCGCCAGCGGATGGAAGCGGACGGCCCCGGGAGGGTAAGGAGCATGGAAGAGGGGGCTTACCTGCCGGGGCCGTCCACAGTGGACGGCCCCGGGGGGGAGGAGGGAGTTAGGCCCCCCCCTCACCCACCCGCCACCATTTTTTCCACATAGCCTATCCTACCCGAACACTACGTTCAACATCTAAGGCCCTCCTCCAAGTGCCTCCTCCGAGGGAAGCTCGGAGGTCGGCAACAAGAGAGAGGGCCTTCTCTGTGGAGGCCCCCCAATTGTGGAACGATCTCCCCGACGAAGCCCGCCTGGCGCCAACGTTGTTATCTTTTCAGCGCCAGGTCAATATTGCATTTGGCAATATCTGAGCAGCCTGGGTTTGTTTTGTTTTGTTTTGTTTTTGTAGCTTTTTTGAAGTGTTGTAGTGGTTTTTAAATGTACAGATTGTGTGTATGTTGTATGTTTTTGCTGTTTTTATTTTTGTATATTGTTTTTAATTGTTTTTAATCCTATGTAAACCGCCCAGAGAGCTTCGGCTATGGGGCGGTATACAAACGTAATAAATAAATAAATAAATAAATATTGGGGGAAAGCTTTCTTTCCCCCAATGCAAGTCTATGGGAAAACAAAAATGGCTGCCAATCCGAAAATTGGATGTCCGATTTTTGGATTGGGATCAGACCCGATCTGGTCCGGGGGGGGCTCCAATTTTGTCCGATCCGGGACGAAATTGGAGGCCCCGATCCGGGTTCCGATCCGGGGGGTCCGTGCACACCCCTAGTTTTTACCATATGGGCCATATGTTAATGTGCTTCTAAAACCAGTCTAACCTATATTAGTCTTCAGCCTCAAAGCATCAAAGTTGTAAGCAAGAGCTTAAACAGAAAGGTAGCTAAGGTATTGGAGTAATAGCATTGGGCCTATGTGACTGAGCCCAAAGTCAAACCCCGTGGGTGTAAGGCATAGGCTTACCAATCTGTGAGTCTAGCCTGAATAAAAAATGCAAACAGAAGTGGCAATAACAAGTGTTTCAAGATGGGCTAAAAGTAAAACTGGTGTGTTACCGGCAATGCATTGTCCCACCAAAGCAGAAGATGTTCCTTGTGGACAGTTCTTAGGTTGTCATCATGACTTCCTACAGTTCAATCCCTTGCTTTACTGCTTCTTGCTGCTTTTCTCAGTTGGCTATCTTTGGGCAGGGGACTGTGTTTTGTACTGTAAAAGAATGCAATGATTTGCAAAGGATGCAGAATGTTCAATGGCAGCTTGATACTTTTCTCCTCCTCCAACGTGAGATAAGATTGGCATGCTTCTACCCCAACTTGCCTTTCTGATAGAAAAGTGATTTCAATATCCAGAGTTATGGAAAACCCAGTCTTTAAATAAATGTGTGGTCTCTTATTTCAGCCATTCATTTTTACGGATGGAGCAGGGAGGAATTATAGTCATGACACCTGCTCTGTGCATTAAAGTCTTGGTGTGTGTTTAGGGTGGGGGTTGTAGTTCTCCAGAGCTGCTGTTCAATGTGAATAAGGTTATGCCATATGAAGCTGTGTATGCTTCTAGAAACATACATTTTAAGAACTGCTTGCAAAAAGAGAATTTATATTGCAAATGGAACTTGTAGCAGTTTGACTTAAAACAACTTTTCAGAGTTAACAGTAAAATGAAGCTATTAGAGTTTTCAGGATTTGTAAAACATGAAAACCTATTTCTGAAAGAATCATTTTGTTTTCATTGTCCACAGCAAGTTGGAATTGACAAAGGAGACATTCCTGATCTCACGCAAGTAAGTTCCTAAGTTGCATTTAGGCTGATGGTTGGTAATGGTAGTAAAAATAACTTCTATTCATTTAGCATGCAACCTAATGGCACTACTCTTTAAAATATTTTAAAATAAACATAGGCATCCTGAGAGCAGCAGCCATTTTGATTGATATCAATCCATCCTTTTTTGTTGCCAGAAGAGGACTTCATTTTTTCAGGCCATATTTAATTTAAAGATACAAAACAAAAAGACTGCCCATTTCTTCTGGCTTTCAGAGGTGCAAATTGAACCCAGAAGCTGAAGTAGTGCATCTGGGAGGGAAAAAAATCTTAAATATAAGTGCAGAATACCTATTTTGACCTATTCCATAACATCGCTTGGTTACTTTTTGTCTCCAGACAAGCAATAGGTTTAGAGCTGCCATAATAGGACCAAAATCTGGGTAGGGAGATACATTGTCACTAGTGGTCAAGAACATGAACTGGAAGCCCCAATTTCAAATCTCTGGTCCATAGGCAAGTCACTGGTCCAATTTGCAAGATCCCGGCTGGGGAAATAAACCATGGTGGCTTATTTCTACCCCCCCCCCCAAACACACACTTGCTTGTTGCATGCCAGGGGGATTAGCATAATTACCTCGGCAGCACAGTTTGCTGTGTCATGGAACCCAGTCAGGGTAACAAGCCACCCTGTCTGGATAAGCATGGCATGACAAACTGTGCGGCCAAGGATAATTATGCTAATTCCACTAGCACATGCAGGGTGGTTAATAAGCCAGCATGACTTACTAACCACTCTATGATTGTGCGAACCAGGACGCTGTCTTTCAGATCCCATTTGTAATATGAGGTAATAACTGACCTGCTTTAGGATTGCTGTAAAGACTATGAGACGATATATGCGATCCAAGTTTTAAAATCTTAGAAAATATGCTGCAATATAAAAACTAAATAGTTGCACATAAATTCAGTCTAATGCTTTAAACATATTATTGTGGTTTCCCTATCCTACTTCAGTATAGTTATTAAGATTCTTGCGAATAATGAGATTGCTTTCCCTTCGATTGCACAGTAGCACAACATCATTACTTGAAAGCAGCTCATTGATTTAGAAATCCTAAGATAGAATGGGATGCCCATATGTTTGCATGTCTCAGTGCCTGAAAAATAGTACTGAGGTTAAAGACAAATGGAATAATTGCTGTAAAACCCACACTAGAGATGATTGTAAACTATTTATTTATATAATAAAAGCTTCAGCAGCTTTCAATTATTCTTTGTTTTCTTAAGTTCAGACCTCATGAAAATGAAGTGTGCCTGATTATCCGATTCTAACTTAGGTAGTAATTTTCACATGAACATTTGTATTTAGCCCTTTGGGGCATCTAGCAAGTAGCACATTTCACTGGGCATTTTCATTCATAGGTAAACTTGAAAATCCATTTGTCACTAATCTTAAACCTTAATTATTTTTATGAGTTGTTAATTGACAGATCTCACTTGTTTAGAAAAGAAAGCAAAACTATCAGTGATAGGTAGTTGGAAAATACACACTTGCAGTGCAATCTTATGTATGACTATTCAGAAATAAGTCTTATTAAGCTTAGAGGGGCTTACTGCCATATAAGTGTGTATAGGGTGCAGCCTTAAAGGAACGGTGGATCATTCGCAAATTGGGAAGATTATCTGGAGATCTCTGTGATGTTTCACTGTTTAATGCCATTTAATTGTTGTGTAATTGCTATTTGGATTTCATATTGTAACGCTGGTAAGTGGTTAATTCTGTTGGGAGGGGAGGGAGTGAATAGAATGTTGGAGTGAATACTGATTGGCTGTTGGATTCAAGTGTGCGTGAAGGTGAATGACCGTTAGGAATCAGTTAGTCAGCAGTTAGAAGTTGAGAATGAGAGACTTGGGGTTTGTCTGCTGAAGAGGATAGAGAAGTGTAGGCTCTGCATTTTATTATTTTGGGAATAAGAGGGGGAAGGAGGAGTTAGATGTAACTTTAGAGAGTAGAATAGGCGAGGATACATGCTATATTTATTGTAACAACCAAGTAATGAAACAATTGAAACCACACGCTTAAAAAAATGCATGAACTTCTTGTTAAATAAAAGTTATTTTGTTACACTGGATTGGATTCTTTAAGTACTTGAGGAAAGGTACTGAGATAAATGGTGGCAGCGGTAAAAGAAATGTGAATAAAAAGGAACACAGAGTGCCAAGCTGGTTGTTGTGGGATCAAGAAGGGTCACAGAATCATAGAACCATGGAGAGAGTACAAAGGTGCCCAGAGGTGGGAACTGAAAGAAAAAAATAATCCTCAGAGTGGGCATCTGTGTATTGACTGTGTTCATAGTTGGGATCCTTTATTGAGAAAGGTAAAAAGGAGTCCCAAAGGGAGTGGTTGTGACAATCTATTTAGGTTGGGTTCCTGTTTGAAACATTTCTGAGAGATAATGCAGTTGGCCAATTGAAAACTGAACCTGTACTTGTCTTGGGTGGTGGCAGAACAGCTGAAAGATTGGCTCCTTCCTCTTGGGAAGGCACGTGCTGGAAGCAATTTTAAAACCAGCCCCTTTCAACGAAACCTGCTACTGACTACCTTTTTCTTACCGCTTTCTCTTTTTTGTGTGAGCTTGGTTATCATAGCTTCAGGTGAACCTGGCTAACATTAAGCTAGTTTCCAACATAGGGATGGTACCGTTACAGCTTTCAAATATGGTCAATAGTTATCTGTGCCTGAAGAAAGGGAAATGATGTTTGGTTGTGCTTGCTGAGCCGTCTTGATACTCTTGATTACAGCATGTTGGTTATGTTTCTTTCACAAATATTCCTAGGATTTATACCCACTAGTTTTGCTCAGTCCCTGCAGAGAGATTTCTGATGTCAGTGTGCTATTTTGTCTGTGGTTCTACGCAATATTTTTTTTGTAGAGAATTTAAATACATCATCTTTTGTCTGGGAGTCTCTCGGATAGTGCCTGGCCATTGCATGGGGGTTGTATATGGAGAAGCCAGTCAAGATTAAATTGAAACAAGGCCAAGTTAAAGATAGTTGACAGGCTTTCCAGCCTGGAAACAGAGTAGATAAGAATCTATGAGAGAGAGAGAGAGAGAGAGAGAGAGAGAGACATAAATAAATAAATAATACATACATAAACACATATATAAAGTCACCACTTCCAGTGTTTCAGCTGCACTAAGTCTGAATTTGTTCTTGGGATTAACCTTTAAGTTTGAAGCAGTCTGGATCCAGAATATCTTAATGACCACCTTATGTATGAGCCTGCTCTGGTGCAAGGGTGGCCAGATGGAAAAGTGGACAGGGCTTCTGCAGCTTTAATTATTGTATAGAAGAGTGACTTCCACCAGATATACCTTATCCTGCAAGCTTTCTTCTTCTACACAACTATTACAGGTCCAGGAGCCCTCTTTTCCATCTAGCCACCCTATCATATGGTCTGTTCAACAGTTGAGTCTTCGTAGACTAGTTCCCCACTGTCTGACATTCAGTAGGCCAGGATGCAAGAGTGGAACTCTTTGATGGCACTGCTCAGCTTGTGAAATGCCCCTCCTAGGAAGACCATATGGCTACGTAATTGCTCACCATTTGGCAAACAGCTAAACATGGCTTTGAAGGAGCCTGAATTTTTAATCCTTTTGTCTTGACTCAATTATATTTCCTGTTTCTGAAAGCTTATTTTGGCTGTCTTAAAATTTTACTTATCACTGTTTTTATGTTCATGTTTTTAAATTGATTATTTTAAAATAGTGTGTTGCAAGCTACTTTGCGACTCCAGTGGAAATGTGGAATCTAAATGTTTTGAAAAAAAAACAAAAACTTTTTTTAACACTTGGATTTTTTTTCTTAATTCAAATACGATCAAGCAACCCATAGTTTGTCAACTGTGGATTGTTTGTGAATGCACAGGAGCATGCTGGTTCCTGCACACTGACCTGTTCCTGGGTTGTTTTGTGAAATGTGAACCCGGAAACTTTGGTTTCCCAGAAATTGACTGTGACGTGTGAACCAGGTCAATAGTCATGTAGTATTTATATTGTGAAACAAAACAGCATGGTAACTAATTTTCATGTAGTGGAGAAACACTGTCCTTCTCAGTTAACTGCCAGACCTTAAATCTAAAAAGTTCTGGGCAGTTAAATCTTCAAGTTAGCAGCCTTGTTTAGTATCCCAACATGTTGTACAGAGCTAGGCAAACAGTAATACTTTAATTTCACAAGTTTTTTTCTGAAGTAGATACAATTGGATTATGCTCCTAGTATAAAGGCTTGATTTTACATGTTAATGGATATATTTTGATGGTTTATACAACAAGTTTAAGATGTTTTTAATAAAGTATTTGTTTTTATCTGTTTTAATGGTTTATCTATTTTATGATTTTTATATTTATATTTATTGTTGTTCCTCGCCTTGATCTGAATGGAGAGGCGGGTTAGAAATAAAATAAATAAATAAATAAAATAAGTTAGTATGCATGCTTGTTTAAATCAAACCTCTTGTTGATTGTGAATTAATCTACTTTGTTGGTGAAATTGGGAGTATGTTTCATAGTTTTCTATTCAGTGTCTTAAAGGTTGCTTCTAGATCTATTACTACACTTTCAGGTTATGGTAGTACCTAGGAATGCTTCACAACTCCTCTTCCCTATGAGGAAGATTAGGTTTCTTTGATATTCATATCTCTTATCACTAATAAATTGCGGAACACTGTAGGGTCTGCTGTTCTAAAAACCATTTTAGTGGAGACTGTAACAAGCTAAAGATTTATTTTAACACAGAGAAAAAGGTGCTGTGTTGGCCATCATGTCTTCATCCCATCTTCATTCAAATACTTGTAAGGCTTTCATTACAACAAGTGGAAATTGTCTGGGATAATAGACCAAAACCTATAGAGAGGTACTTCTAAGAAGTGGAGCTGCCACATCTTGAGTCAGACCATTGGTACATTATGATGTAAACCCCATCAATTTCATAAGTCTGAGTAAGGACTGAAGAATCTTCGCATGTTACTGTAAATGTGGATTATATATTTTAAAAATTTGCTTGGACCTGTTGCTATCCATAAGGCAGCTATATCCTTCTCTTGAAAAACAAAAAAAGCCCTTTATCTACCGCTTAGATTCTAACCATTAGAAGCAGGTACTTGCTAAATCTGTAGCTGTTTTAAAGATAATTTCCTATGAAAATAGTTCATCTTTTACATTGTAGAATCCTTTATTGGCAATTGGTATTGCTGGTATTAGAAAGGTTTAGGACTCTGTGTTGCCAATTTAGTCCTACTGCAATCTTTGCACATTGTTATAGATAACTTGTTTAATCACAGTATAAATCTATTTTATGTATGAAAATAACTTAGGTATTGCTGACCAGAGTTCTCTGTGATCTGAAAAACAGTGATGATAATGAAAAGTCTCCTTTTAAAGAATATACAATTGATGAACCGGTAATCTTGATAAAATATAGCTTGCATTTACTCTACCTCTAAAGGTTTTCTTCTTTGATCACTGACTTTGTGGAAATCTGCTGATCTAGGCACTATTTTTATCCTGGAGTAGCTAAGGACGCTGTTAATTGTTCTTACTGTACTTACTTTCCTTTCCCATTGTAACAACAGCAAGAGCATGTTTGGGACTCTTTTAAAATTTGGCTATAAAACCTAGAGGTATTAAAGGGATAAACCAAATGAATTGTAGCTGTAGAATTAATATTTTGTGTTGACCTTTTAACTGATTTTTGAAAGTACAGTTTTGGATGTAAAAGACCACCTTCTCATTCTTTTTGTAAAACCAAAAGACCTGGGTACTGATCTGGAAAAATAATTCTGTATTCATAATGTACTGTTGGTACTGGGAAATTTTCAGACCTGTAGCATAAACCTAGTATGTGGCACTGTGGTTGAATCTAGAACTGCTGCTAATCTCTGTTTTAGCACTCATATCCCTGTAATGTCTAATACAGCAATGGATTATGTCATTGCACCATGTGTCTCATTGTCCCTGCCTCATGTCATTGGTCAGTATGTGGGTGGATACATGGCAAGATTACAGACTTTCATGCACTTTGTAAATTTTACAGCTCAAAGATGGGGAGCAACAACTTCATGTCCCTTTATAACATGTAGTCCTATGCTATGTTGCAGCCCTACCTCAGAAGAGAAAAAAAATTACTAAGCTAATTAGGTTGAATGCACAAGTTATGCATGCAAATACCTATTTTAGTTTTATGGATTATTTTGACCTGTGAATGCCTGTGCTGTTGTTAATTTCTAATATATATACACATTCTGGCTTAAATGCATGCTGACCAGACTTTCTATTTTCCTACTAATAATCAAAATGATTGTACTTTAAGCAAAGAATACAGTTTCAATAACAGCATGGAAGTGGTGTTCTTTCTCACAACTATTGTGGAATTAATGTGATGGCATGAGCATGCGCATAACTGGTTATGAATAGTTTAGAGAAGAAGTGGGGTTCATGATGGACTTCCAAAGGTGCTGCTTTTTTCTCCTGCTCCTTCATCGTAAATGTATATTCTCTTTATCTGTCTTAGGCTCCCAGTAGTCTTATGGAGACTCTTGAACAGCATCTTAACAGTTTGGAAGGAAAGAAACCTGGAAACAAGTATGCAGAAATTTTATAGATCTGTATGCCAATTTACTACACTGTAAATAGAATCTTACCAACTTGGGTATCAGCACCTAATCACACTTAATAACTTTAGACTATATCAAAGCCAACACCTGGTGGGTCGTCTGCTCCACGTAAAAGGCAGCACTGAGGCATTTCTCACAACCTAGCAAACAATGAACGGAGCATACAGCTCCTGATTGCTAATAAGCCCAACCCATCTCCCCATGTCTGCTTTTTTCACTGCCACCACTGACATGCTTGAACTATCCATTTAAATTTGGGGATGGGTGGTTGGGGTAGCCCAGCCACTTGCAAGGCTAGTGGCAACATAGCTGTGCGTATGTGCACGCACGCTTGCATGTGTATACATGTGCACACACATGAATGTATGGCCACTGTCCAACCTTAAGGAGCTCTGCAGAAATACAGTGTGCATGTTTACTTGCTGACCAGAGGTGTGTAGCTGGCCTATCTCAGCTGCCTACTCCAGGGTAGCGGAAATAGCACTGCAGTGCTCTTTCCTGTGGAAGGAAGGGTGCTCTGATCAAGAGACAGCAAGTTTACATGCGCTAAGGGTATATTTTGCCATGTATGATTGCAGTTATTTTAACCCCCAGCAAGCGAGCAAAACAGATGCAAATTCGTACCCCTGTATTAAGTTGCCTCTTCTACAGCAGCCACAGAATAGAGGTGAACTTTACAGTCTGTCAGTTGCAGTGGACTTGGATGTGGAATTTCCAACCATAAGATTAGTGGGAAGAGGTTTCTAGTTATTTTTTCTGAGCTGTCATTTTGGTTGTGGCATATAGTGGGTACAGATTTATTTTGTTTGTCCATAAACAACTTACAATTAAAAAAATTACAATCCCATTTTCAGAAGAATTTTAAGCTACATGAATGTAATAGAAATGATCTTCCTTTTGATATCCGTTCCTTGTTGGTGGCTCCTAGAATTTGTGTCATTCATGGCCTAAATTCAAAACGGGGTATCCAACGTGTACTCTTCGAAAGTAGTATTACACAGTTGTTCTTGTGAAGCAGAATGTCAGGATTCTAAGTCCTCCCACTGAAATGTGAGATAACAGAGACTCGCTGTGCAATTCACAAAGTCTTTATTCAGTTAAAAAACAAAAAAACCTCTTCACACCTATAGCTGTCCTCTAAGCCTAATTAGCCAAACAAAGCAATGCAGTTGCCTGTCAACTAAATGGACAGGATGGGGCTCGAAAAAGGGGGTCTGCAGCTTTCAGCAATACCTGGCGGAGTTTGATATTGTCTTCATGCAGGAGACTTGGTGCCCTGAAGATATCTATGTAAATGGATTTTCCTCACTATGCCTCCCTGCTTTCACTAATAAAGGGAAAGGCAGGAACCGCCAGGGTATGACTGTCCTAATCTCATCATCCCTCAATGCCAGAATAATCAAGCTGCCCAGTTCAAAACCTCAATCCAGGCTCTCATCCTGGAGTTGGGATCTCCTAAATTGTCCCTGCTGCTATTCAATATGTATTTTGCTCCTTCATGCTGTAAAGAGAGGACTAGGGAGGCATGGATGGAAGCAGAATGTTTTCTTGTGAACCTAATGACCAAATTTCCACAAGCCTACCCAATTATGGCCGGTGACCTAAATGCGAGAACCGGTTCCAAACTGGCTGATCCATCAATTGAAAATATAAGCTTAGGGTTAAAAAAAGAGAGTCTGGGAGCTAACATACGACACTCAAAAGACCAGCATACCAATTTTGCAGGCTTGTGCCTGCTTCAACTGGTCTCCAGAAACAATCTTTCCATCTTAAATGGCTGCTCTACTAACGACAGATGGGGTGAGTTCACTTTTACCTCCACTATGGGCTCCAGCGTGATAGATTACATCATCACTCACAAACATTTAGACGCCAGGGTACATAACTTCAGAGTTGCAGAGCATTTGGAAAGTGACCATCTGCCTTTAGAACTTACGCTGACTATCTCGGGGTCTATCCAGATGGAAGTTTGTCATCCTCTCATGTCTAGCCAGCAACTCACCCTAAACCACAAAATAATCAAATGTTCCCCCAAGACTGCCCTGGCCTTTGAACATCTGATTGAATCCAACAGCTTATCAGGACACACAAATCAGATCCACGCATACCTGTCTCCTGAGTTAACAGTTGCAGCATATGAGAGTCTGATCCAGGCTGTACTTCTCCCTCTACAAAAAAACATCATCAATTCAAAAGATCAAAGACCCGTAAGTAAAAACTGGTTCGACAACGAGTGTGCCAGGACTAGAAGGAACCTTCAGTCTCTTTATTGCACCTACCACAAGAACAACGAGCAACTACTTCCCAGGGTCTATTACGAAACCAAGAAAAAATACAAGACACTTCTAAGACAGGAAAAGCTTGCGGCGGACCGTGAGATCTGGCAGCAACTAATAGGGGCTTCATCTACGAACAATAACAAAACATTTTGGAAAATAGTATCTGGGGCAACTAACAGTAGGACTAAGGATGTGGACAGTCACCTATCAGCTGATACCTGGGAAAAATATTACAAAGATATGTACAACGATGTTGTGGAGTCTTTACCTGGCCCTGAATTAAATTCAAATACCCCTGACTGGCCTGATGTCGACCCCAGTCTCATTGAGGACCTACTGCTAAAGCTTAAAACAGGTAAAGCTCCTGGGCCCGACAGAATTCCATCTGAACTGCTGAAGAGTAAAATAGGCTGGTGGGCACCTCTACTAGCATCCGTCTTCACTAAGATTAACAAATCTGGCTGTATCTCTATTGCTTGGCAGAAGGCCTTTGTGATCCCAATACACAAAAAGGGCCCCAAGAATGATCTGAGCAATTACAGACCCATTAGCCTTCTGTCCGCAGTTGGCAAGCTATATGCTAGTACTTTGAACATCAAGCTACGGGAGTGGATTAGTGATAACAACATCCTGGGTAATGAACAGATCAGATTTCAAGCTGGGAGCTCAACTAATGATCATTGTTTGGTCCTGCATCATCTGGCCCATAAATACTCGGCCCCGAAAGGAGGCAAGTTATTTTGCGCCTTTATTGATTTAAAGCCTGTGTTTGACTCCATTCCTCGTCTGCTCCTCTGGAAAAAATTGGAGCAGCTCTCTATCGACAGCAGACTATTATTCCTGATCCAGTCACTATACTACAATACCTCTGCCCAAGTTCGATGTAGTAGACAGGGACACTTTACCAACGAATTTGTCCTATCCCAGGGAGTTAGGCAGGGATGTGTTCTTGCGCCATCCCTGTTCAACCTCTATTTGGCAGACCTCCATTTTTCGCTGTCCCCAATTCAATCTCATCCCCCCAAAATCAGGCAATCCAAGGTATGCATACTCCTCTATGCGGACGATGTGGTCCTGCTGTCCCAGACCCAACTTGGTCTTAAAAGACTACTCACAGGGTTTGCAGATTACTGTGATAAAAACAGGCTAACCATTAATTACTCAAAATCTAAAGTCCTGGTCTTTGCCAAAAGAAAAGTAAGGTTTTCCTGGACAATGGGTGGAAACAAAATCAATCAAGTTAATTCCTACAAATACCTGGGGATCTGGTTTCAGGAAAATCTCAAATGGCATGTGCACAGTAAATCTATAAAAGAAAGAGCAGAACACACTATGGGGGCACTATGTCGCTTTTTCCATCAAAAGGGCGGCAAATTTATTCCAGCAGCCACCAGGGTTTACAAAGCCAAAATGGTTTCACAGATTCTATTTGGGGCCCCAATTTGGTTTCCCACATTTAAGGGTACCCTCGAGAGCCTTCAATCATCATACTTAAGGTTGCTGTTTGGTGTCCCAAAGTGTGTGTCCGGGGCGGTACTCAACCTGGAGGCAGGTCTGTGTTCTCTGAAGTGTAGGGCATGGACTCTCTTAATCTAATACTGGCTCAGACTATACCATGGCTTGACTATAAACTCCTTGGTATCCCAGGTCTTGTTAGACACATTTGAATCCCCCTGGATTAATGCAATAGCACAAAAAACCAATTCCCTGGGGTTATCCCCCTTTTTTCTCTTATACATGGATCTGGGCTCTGCTCTACAGGCCTTCAGACAAAGGCTGCTGGATACGGACCTTCAGGAGCTGCGGGGGTTGGCCCGTGGTCCATGTTCTCCATCCCCTTTAGGCTTATCAGTCCCTGCTGGCAAAGACGGAACGGCATATTTGGGCTGGTTAACGGTGCCTAAATACAGGAGCGCCTTTTCACTTGCTCGATTTAATACTCTCCCCTCCAAACTTCTGGAGGGCAGATATAATAAAATCCCAGCTGGTGCCAGATACTGTCCGTGTAACAACTCAGAGGTTGAAACGGTTGAACATGTTCTATTCGACTGTTGTTTTTATACCGCAATGAGAGAAGCCTTGATATGGCCAATTACACGTGCCTTAGCTGGTAACTCAAAAGGAACCCTGGTGAGTATCCTCCTGCAGGGCTCAAACAAGTATATGACCCTGCAAGTAGCCAAGTTCCTCCATTGCGCAATTGGCTGCAGAGCCCTAATGGTTGTATAACATTTTATGGGTCCTTATGCCAACTCACCATAAATAGTATACCTTTTGGCATTTTAATCTGTCCAGTAGTAAGTAGGCTTTTACTGAACGCCTCCCACCTCTTCTCAACTCCGCCCACTTAACCCTACAGCAGACTCTGTGATCTGTCAAGTCCAGTTCTCCCTCCCCCTCAACAAAGGCTGAGTTCCCAGGGATGGTGGGAAGAGGGAGAAGACGATCTCTGAACCTGGGCCTCCTGTTCGATAATCTCATGGGAGTATTCCTCCCTTACTCCTGGAGAAGTTTGGGAAATTCCCTCCTCCACTTTCTGTCTTGATTAAGCTTCTAGCTCTGCCTCCAAGTCTGACTCAGAATCTGAAACCAAGCCAAGGAGTCTGGGCCCCATCTTGACACAGAACATATATCAAATTTGTAATTGGCATAATGCAATTTGACTAAGATCATTATTCAAAACAAACTGTGGAGTAAGTCTGATTGAACTCAGTAGGACTTACTTCTTTAGTATACATGTTTAGCATTGGGCTGCACGTTTGCTAAAGCATCACTTATTTTGGGAAGTTCAAACTTCTGTATTACTGGGCATACTGAGGATTTGCATTACTAGGCATAAATTATTTCTGGATTGCATATATGTACCATGCATGTTCAGCAAAGGTTTCATAGCTTCTTGCCTAGGTAAGTATGTAGGCTACTTGCTTATAATTTTAGGAACAAAAAGATTATGCTGTCATTAACAAATCTTTCTTTGTTGTGTCTCCATTTTGTTTATGTACATGGCTGTTTTACAACTTAGTGAGGGGTAAGTAACTAATACACACTACATTTGCATGTATATATTTTAGCATCTTTTTTTAATGAAAAGATAGGCCTTTTCAAGTTTTGCTTCTGTGAATGCTAGTTTCTTGCTGTAATCTGCCTACAGACCTGGAACTGTGACCACAAAATGAAATACCTGTGAATTACTCTTGTGAAATACAATGCGAATATTTTAATTTATACAGTATGTGTTGTTGTTTTTATAAAAAATATATATTCTAACAGGTTAGTAAATTGCATGTTTACACTAGCAAGCTAAATAGATGAATCTCTAATTTTATTTACATATAAAGAAAAATGTCAAGTCAACAATGAAAAATATTAAATAGAGAATGAAGTAACTTTCTATAGCAATATGTAGTGATTACAAAAGGCCACTGTAAACATTCTTGAACAGATATACTTGGAATATACTTGGAATCAGTGTCAAGAAAACATAGATTTCAGTTAAAGCTTTGGTTGATTGGTGCAGATTCAGTTTTATTTGAGAAGGACAAATTTTCAGTGAGACTGCATTTTGGGCACACGTCATTTTATGAAACTATTTTGATTCAGGTGTGTTGTACTGAGAATAGGAAAATGCTAAATTGTTGCATTTTCCTTTTTAACAGCTCAGCTTTTATTCCTTAAATTCTAAGCTGCCTTATGGTTATAAAATATCAAAGGCAATGACATTGAAGTTTTTGTATTACAAATTTGATTAACTGTCTTTAAAGTAATCAACTAAATTCTATGGGTTGATAGCTGCTCTTTTAATCAGCTGCCAGTGAATTCTGTCTAGAATAATTTGGAGGGCCTAATCCAGCCTTTTCCAACCTGGTGCCCTCCAGATGTGTTGGACTAAAGCTGCCAGCGTTCACCAGCCAACCATGTCATCAGAGATAACAAGGGGATTCCCCTGCATTCTGCTTCCCTTCCCTGTGGATTCATTTCCCTTCCAGAAGGCAGGGTTTAGGAGAGGGAGGAGCCACAGGGGGTACCCAACTCTCCAAGGGCTGGATTGGGAACCTTGTGGGCCAGACTTCCCTGCCCCTGCACTAAGACATAACCTCCCCTTGTACATGTCATTGGTATGTTAATATTCATCATGGAGACCAGTTGAAATGTTAAGTTACAGTTCTATAGACCTTAAAGTCAATTTTATTCCAGGCTTTTGGAGCAGGGGTGCAGAAATACACAAACCACTAATTATTGCTTTGCTGTAGTTTGTGGTCTTATACTCAAGCCTGCTTAAAATATTCCTAAAGTGTATTTCATTTGAAAAACTTCTTACATTAATTCTTCCAGCTCTGGTGCTCCTTCACCCTTGGGCAAGGTAAACATTTAACATTTTATATTTTTGGTTCAGTTGATTCTCTTGAAATAAGTGTGTAAGAAGTTTAAAGGTAAAAGGCATGGTAAAAAACCAAGTATATCTTTGCTGAAGTGCTAATTATCTATGTGCAGGGTTTTTTGTTATTGTTTTGTATGAGTGAGTATTTAAATCCATACATTGACTGCTGCAAACTGACCACTTTGATGCAAACTCTCTTTTCCCCAATAACTAAATGTATCTAGAGGAGGTAACACTTTTTAATATCTATTTGTTGGAGTCATGTGAAAAAAGAAAGTCCAAATGCTTTATAGGAATTAGTAAAACTGGTATTCAGTAGAAGTGAGCACCAACCATGCAATTTGGCTTGTACTCAGTTTCGACACTTCGGAAATCGGCCTAATTCATCTCAGACCAGTTTGGAGGATGTTTGCTTTAACTTAGATACTGAACCCAAGTCAAGATTCGAAACCCAAATATTTGTGCCTCCCATTGACTATCCTGAGAAATAAGACAAACATCCATAACTTTGGTTTCCCCCACCCCCTTTTTGTCAGTATTAGATGTCATTTTCAAGCATAATAGCCCTTAGGAGATAAATATGGCTGCCAAGTTTCAGACAAATATGTGCAAGGGTTTTTGTGCTTACATGCCTTTTAAAGTGTGTTTATTATGTTTTTTTAAGGGACGTGCCAATAATTTATTGGCAGACTGGATTAAATTTGCAGATATAGTTGCCCCTTCTGAAGGGACCTATCCCGCCAAGTTTCAGATGAAGAGTTACAGTGATCTTTGTGCAAGTGTAGCCTTTATATGTTGAAGGTATCACCCTTTATTCTTTGTAGACCATTTGAAAATGACAGATAGCACAAAGGTGGCTATAAGTACAAAATTTCTAAAAGATTAGTGCAGCAGTTTATGTAGAAGTGGAGTCCTCATCTTTTGAGGGGAAGTGATTTGCTTCCCATTCCCTTCCCCCCATGTTTTTTGGGGTGGGAGGCAATTTGTATAAAAATGGCATACATCATTTTTGTGAACCACTCAGAAAGTTTTAGTAATGGGGTGTTATAGAAATGTAACAAATAAATAAATAAATAATTATAGAGGTATCAACAGGCAAGAAACCTGCAAAGTTTCAGAAGGATATGTGCAGGGGCTAGGGAGTTATAATGTTTGTGTCCATAAAAACACAATTAAAGATACAATAATAAAAGAAATATACATCATCCAACCAATTAAATCCCTCATCAGTTATAGACCAGTTTATATGCCAAAGGTGGATTATCTGCTGTAAGGAGAAAGCAGCGGGGAAACCCAGGAGAGTTGCAAGTGAAAGACAACAACATTGGAATCTACAAAACCATAAGAAAGGAGATAAGAAAAATTAAGAAAAGGCAGAAGTTTGAAGCAACCCTGAAACTCTGGAACTCTTAACCTTGAAACGACAAAACGGGAAGAGAGTGGAAAGAACCAAAGAAGTGACGAAATATCGAAGTACAAACAAGATAAGATAAAAACAGGGGTCGACTAAATGTACAGGACTTAAACTGTTCAGAATATCGAGTCTATTTCCACCAGGACTGCAGTTTGGCAAGGGGATTGGCAACCATCCCGGCCTCAAGTCTTAGGCCAATTAGGAGATTGGGGGATTGAAGACAGCTGTGCGGTCTAACACTAACAGCACTCACTATCTGACTGAGAAGCCTGAGTTAGTTAGTCTGATCCAGCTACTGTGGTGAGGAGAAGGCTTCCTTTCACTCGCTTCCTTCCAAGGCTGAATAGATTGACCAGCTACAGGCTAAGCTACCAAGGAGTGCATCCAGCTGGTAAGAACTTTTGGTTAATCGTTTTGCACGCAATAAGATATACACATTATCCTAGCCAATAAAATTCCCTGGTGACTGAGAGGCCTCCACACTGAGGGTGATTTGGTACTTACAAGGGAAGGTTACAAAGTAAGGGGTCTGGCCCCTGTATCTGGAGCTATGACAAGATCAGTCAAAGCACACAAACAGCTAAAAATCACACATTTCTTGCTGTCCAACCAAGAGAGCCACTCCAGCTCTGCTTTTGATCTCCCTCCGGAGACAGAGGCTCTTAATGATTCCGTCCTTGACTGGTCTTTGGGTCCACACTGCTTAATGAGGACAGAGGACAGTGCAAACCCCGATGAAAGAAGATGTAGTTTAGCATCCGAACTCGCAGTGGCAGAAAGGGCCCAGTCAAGGAAGGACAGTTTGATTGATACAACGCAAAATCGCTGCCTCAGCCCCCCTGCACTGTTCACTTCTCTCACTCTCAAGGATAAAAGTTTGGATCCTGATGAGCCTACTCTTATGTCTCATAACGACCCAAGCAAAATCTTATACGCAGTCGGACAACTTCTTGATTCCCACTACGAAAAAAATCGGAGGCTGCTTTTGGGGTGGGACGATGACATAGCTTCAATCAAGAAGTTTTTGGCTGAGAGTAAGGATCTTCTGACGACTCTAACAGTTTGCGCCATAGGGAATGCTAAACCAGGAATGCAATCTGAGGCTAGTACAACCGAGGCCAGAACTCCAATGTCAAAATCTGAGTTTAACCTCCACCTGAAAGTGGATAACGGGAGCCAGCCTTATAGCAATCAGATGGGGGAGACTAATACAGATCCAAGTGCCCTGGAGGCTGACTGGCGGGAGGTTAATGATACCAACAAAACTCAAGCCCATGGGAAAAGGGCAAATAAACATGCCAACCTAAGCAGACTCCATAAACACAGAGCTAAACAGGCCTCTACCCAGGTCAAAAAAAACTAAGAATGTGAAAAGCTCCCACAGATCAAGGAAATCCCCCAAAATGAACTATGGTAGACTATTCAAACTAATGGAGAAGCTAGGCTGTGACAACAAGCCAACTAAATGGGCGAGCCCTTATAATAAAGCAACTAAGAACATACAAATAGATGCCGATCCAATAACAACTCTCAAGAGCCCCAGTCAAAATACACAGGCCTAGACTGTTGGAAGTGCTCATGAACTGAGGCCTCTCCAGCAATCTCCATCTAAGTGGAGTCATCAGTTTATAATTCCAATGCAGCCTGATCAGGATGGGCCTCACAGTGCAGGTGGGAAACACTGGCAGTTGCAACTACTGTCGTGGAACCTTGTTTTTTCAAACTATCCAAAACCAAGAGGGTTACAGACCCAAAAGGAACGTATCGAGCACCTTATCACAGTAATAACCCAAGCTGCACAAATTCAACTAAATCGCTCTGCAGTCCAGAAAGTGGAGTACGTCTATTTCAACTATAATGCCGCGCGTGCAATAGTGACCTTCGATTCGTCAAATACGGTGGCACGTATATTTAGCAACAGAGAGCGGCTCCTGAGCAGAGGACTGCTGGTTAGTCGCCATTTTAAAGACATAGCTCCAATGACGTTAATGGGCAAACAGCGACCCCCCACTCAGAGCCACAAGGATCCTATCGCAGAGAACCTGACTAATGCCGATACAACTCTTGATCCATCCTTATCCCCTCTCATTTCTTTTAAAGCAGGTCTGGGAATCACTAAAGACGACTGTGACACTGTCCCGCATAAAGGTGACAATAATCCTGGGCATGTGGATCTCACGCAAGAAGAACGACAGGTTATAGACGATTTTGAGGCTTCCCCCCCCCCCCCCAGTTCAGCAGAAGATCCTGAGCGGTCTGTCGACATTAAGGGGAATTTTGTCTTCTAAGGCCAAACTTACCACCAATACCCACATCAGTTTTCCCATACCTGCAGGGCACACAACCATGCACGGGCATCAAGGGGCTGACGATTTGCCAGTTAAAAGATCTGGGTGCACCTTCAACAAAGACCATCCGATGCATGACCAGCAGGCACTCTTCCCAATGGCAGACCCAGCCTTGAGCCCTAAGATTACAATTACTAAAGACAACGCTGATGTTCCACCCAATACTCTTGGAGTACCAAGGATTGGGGGACCTGACTTAGATCTCCCCATACGTGCCAACAGTGACAGTGGGTCTGTTGTGTTTAGTCTAGACCCACAGACCAAAGTACACAATAAAAAGTCCACACCCAACCTTAGTTCAGGCGCTACCAGTCCTATTTGCCATCCTTTCAAACCTTCCAACGGCTGTGTCTTGGATAACACAAGAGGACAACTGGACCATATAGAAGAACTGGACTGACTAACAGCCAATGATTCAAATACTCTTCTAAAAATCCTATCCTGGAACATTTCAGGATGGGGCTCGAAAAAGGGGGTCTGCAGCTTTCAGGAATACCTGGCGGAGTTTGATATGCCAAAGGTCTACCTGTATAAAAATATCTTTGCCAACCAGCAGAAGGACAGCAGAAAAGGGCAGAGAGTTTCAGCACCTGGATGCGTCCACAAGAAGGCCCTCTTTTGCATCTCAACCATATGTGCCTTTGACCAAGAGAATGGCCTCTCCTAAAGATCTTAAAACATGACCGGCCTTGTATGGGAGAATGTGGTCTTTCAGATAGCCTAGTCCCAAACTGTATAGGGCTACATGTCACTTTAAAACAGACCAGTAGCCAGTGAAACTGTTGTAACAAGTAGGGCTGTACAAGCTTTGGGCCTCGGATTTGTGTTTAATTTGCTATCACTTGAAGTCCCCATTCTAGAATGGTTTATCAGCCAGATCCATGGGCCCTGCTCCATATTAAGTCTAGGATTGCTTCCTCTGTACTAGCTTTTATTATTGTTTCACAGCACAGTCGTTTATCAGATGTAGAAACTTTATTTTCACAACCTGAACAAACATATAGCAGTTATAGATTTCATACTTTACACAAAGCCTACCTTACTCTTTGTCTGAAACCATATGCCGAAGCAAGAGAGAAAAGTTATTCCAAGTCTGAGAATTGCCAAGTCCTTTATAGCTAGCTGCATCCAAATTTGTGTGCAGAAATACTTTTTTATTATTTTTATTAATAGTTTTCTTTTCTTTTAAAGTAAACAGCAAAAAAAAACAAATGGTAAAAGGGGAGGAGGATTATAGTCTGTATTTTGATGCTTCTGGAACATTTGCAGTTACAACTTACAATTGTAGGCCAAAATATTTTTCAAAAATTATTAACGCATACAAATTAGTATCCACAGTCCAGATGTCTGAATAAGTATCTGTGCGAAACTGTTGATGTGTAGAAATATTCTATACGGGCTATGTTTTATGTTTAATGTTGTGGGACTGTCAAATTCTAAATGTTAACATTGAATAGAGCTTTTCCTGCAAGGTTCAAATTGGGGGTTAATTTCTTCTGCCTGTTATAAAGCTAACATCCTTTAAAATGTGTCTGGTTTCTATGCCTTCAGATAGGGTATCCATTATCGAAGGGGCAGGACTTCGCTACCTAGTTAGTACAAATTGACCCTAGATTGGGGGTGGGGTGTTATACAGGGTTTTTGTTTGTTTGGCCAATGACAGGGAGGGGGGAATGCCTTTAACATTCCTTTGACAGAGGAACACCCTTGCTGTAAATATATACCGATGGGATCTTTTCCAAGGTGGATATTGGCTGGAGGCCAGTTTCTCTCATGACAAGGAAATCTGAGATCGTGCTTAGCCATTGATCCCTAGATAATATCAAGCCGCTGTGAACTACAGACCTAAAATTCAAGAGAAGAGCCTGGAATAGCCTTTTAACTTGCTGTTAATACAGTAACTGTTCTTTATGGACTAGCCAAATTATTTAAGAGTTTTATACCTACAAAGTTATTTAGCAGCTTTGGAATATATTAGTGAAAAAAATGGCACTGTGCAAAATACTTCGGGTCACACTGCATATGCCATTAATCACATAGTTTGCTCTTGTAGGCATGATTTTTCTTTCAAAAATAACCAGTGTAAATGGGTTTTAACCTTTTCCCCTCTACTGTGTTCTGGAATGGACCCTCCCCTCTGCTTCAGCGTTTGCATTTGGGATTTTTTTTTAAAAAAAGCTCCCATTTGAGTATGGCAAACCAGATATTAATGGTGATACAACTATGCATTGGATTGCAGGTTTTGTTGAAAATTGCTATAAAATGGGGTAGGCCAGTTATAGAGAAGTACTGAACACACCTCATGCGTGTCCTGCCACAACACCACAGCCTTCCACTTGCCTGTAATGCGCTGTACATTTCCCCCATCCCTGCTTCATTAGAAGTTGGCATTGACGTGATTCTGACAAATAGGCCTCCAAGTGTTGCATCCTGTTTGACCCTTGAATGTAAATGCTTTATCTACTTTTTAGTGCTTAAATATTGAGAGGGGTGTTTAATGACTCTTTTTGCAAACACTCATGCTTGTACTTTAAGCATTTTTGAAAGGCAAGAGTAAGGAACGACTTATCTGTATCCATGTGCAGTATTTCATGTTAAAATATAGCCTCTAATTAAATAGGACTTAACATATATAATGATTGTGGTTTAAAAATGGGCAGGGGGTGGCAAGGGAAAGACCCAACTAAACACCAAAATTATCCTCAACAAGAGAAATCTATTAAATACAGAGTAAGTCAACCGTTTAGATACATACCTTTTTATGGGGAATATTTTTAAAAATCCTTTAACCTCTTATTATTATTATTATTATTATTATTATTATTTATTTATTTATTTCCTGCCTTTTCCCCAATAATGGGACTCAAGGCGGCTTACAAATTAAAACATGTACAGTTAAAACAAATAGCAATATACAAAAATTAAAAATATAATTAAACATAGTACAATTGTAAATTATTTAAAACATTTTAAAACATTTTAAATACACATAATTAAAAATCCAAACTATAAGCAGTACATCCACAAAGGTCTGAATTACTCCCCAAAGGCCTGCTGAAACAGAAGAGTTTTAGCCTGCCTCCAAAAGCACACCAAGGAGGGAGCCAGTCTAGCTTCCCTGGGAAGGGGGTTCCAGAGCCCCAGGGCAACCATCAAGAAGGAAAATATTAGAAATGCTTAAGGTAGCAGCTACTGAACAATAAAGTAGATCTGCTTTGTGCACTGCGTTTTTATGAATTCTTCTTGTCCAGTCTTCTCCAGCTACAACTGTTACATCTCCTAATTCCACCCCTGCAAAAAGTATTGATACATCTCCTCCAGTTGATCTCTTTGCAACATCTTCTACAGCAACTCCAATCAGGTTAGTTACTTTCTCTTTAAAAGTACTGCATTTAGAGAGTATATGACAGATTGCTTTTTCTGAAGATATTATGAGTTGCATCTCCCTCTTTCATACAGTTTGAAAGACCACCTTAAACTTCCCATGTGGTAATGGGCAACATCTATTGCAAAGGTGCCACAGATCAAATCCCAAATATGAATATGCACAACTTTAATACAGGCATGTAGTGCTCCCATGCCTTGATGTATCTCTTCTAGTCTCTTCAGACAGGAGAGGCAGACTGGGAAGGAAAAGTAGCAGGTTCCCAAACCCTCCTGCTCCTTGTCAAGGTGTGACACGAAGCCATTTTGCTTCTAGTCCTTGTAGCAGCAATGCTCCAGATTGGCCACTCATAGGACATAGGGCTGTACCATCATAAATACTAGTACTAATCAAGATCTGATTAGAGTCTTGAATGCACATTACTGTCTATTATTAATGCTCTGCAGGCTAGTTCCAATTATATCTATAGCTTTTTCCCCAAAGGTGTTTCTGTCTTATTTTCATAATAGTTCTTCCAGACCATCCAATGATCTTCTAGATCTTCAGCCAGACTTCACATCTACTACTGCACAAGCCGCTTCAGCAGCTCCTGCTGGGGCAACTTCATGGGGAGGTAAAAACTTTCTGTTCTCAGACCTTGAAAACCTCTTTCAGAAAAATGCCAGACCTGACTGTTCTCTCTCTCACACAGTCTCTCTCTCTCTCTCTCCACCTACTTCACTGTGTTATTTTATTTTTGCTAGTGATAGACATCCTATAGTCTTTCTAGAGAACTCCATCTTTGGAGGGGGGCTGTAACAGCAGTAATATGAACCAATCTGAGCTATTCTGAAAAATAAATAAGAGAGCAAACCTATGGCCCCTAGACAGAGTTTGGGAGGGGGCATAGGATATCCAAAGATTCCTGGATCCAAGGTCAGAGACAAGGTCTGACATGTGAACCAGGAGTCTGAGCTCCCAACCCCCTTGCAGCCAGTGTGGAAAGAACTGCGCCAGCTGCCTCTCTGAGGTCGCAAAGGGGACAGAGAGGAGAGGGGACAGCTTACATTGTATCCCCAGCCTCCATCCCTCCCCCTCCCCAATGCCACAGCTAGGCGGGTAAAAAACCCCATCTATCAAAATAGCAGAGGTGGAGGCATGAAAGATCACCACCGCCATGCCTCCCCCTCTGCAGTGGCTTACAAGTATCAAGGGTGGATCCAACTGTATTGCGCCCTAAGCCATGGTTTACGAGGAGAAATTTCAGTATGATAGGAAAGGGGTCTTGGCTATATTTTCTCATGTAACTGAATCTTTGGAACTAGCCAACACAAAAGAGATGGCTTAAATATTTAATTTATTTAGCAATGTTTAGCATTTAATTTTTTTGACCTTTTGTAATGAGCACCAATCATTTGTTATTACAGGGTTGCTAATTTGATATGACAGGTGAAAGGGATCACATGCTTGATGCGCTTCTGCATCTCAGATATAAAAAAACGTGGAGGCAAACTGGGGGGGGGGGGAATTAGGTGTAATGGAGGTCTAAGATTTGGGCCCCTGAGACGGTTTGGCCTTTGCAGGGTTCGTAGGTGCTGGCCGCAGATTGGCATGGGCAACCCAGGAAAGCCAGCAGCAAGGCCAACTGGGAGTCAATTGGACTCCCAACTCACTCCCCCCCACTCCAAACCTAGAATTGCCACCACTGGGACTTACTTTCATGTGCATCCTCTCATCTGAGAGCTGAGCCGCGATTTACATTAATATCACGGGGGGTCTCTCTTTTTATAATAGCTCTATGGCCACAAACTAAGGGAAATGGACCATTCTGGCCACAGAGCTATTAAAAAAAAGAGAGCCCCCGCAATCTTACTTTGAATCGTGGCGGTGGGAGGGAGAGGGAATTAAGTCTTGTGAGTCCAATGGACTCACCTGGACTCATGGCCGGCCTTTGTGCCAGCTTTCCCAGATGGGCGGGGGGGGGGGCAGGAGTGGCCCAGCACCGAATTGGCCCAAGGTGCCAGTGCCAATCTGCTTCATCCTTGGGGCGTGTTGGGCCGACCTGGTACCACGTTGGATTTGTGCCAAGGCAGGCCAATTTGGCCCGCCTTGGCTTGGATTTGGGGTTTTGGGCTGAGGCAGTTCACAGCCCTAATATTCCTGGTGTCTGTCTTGATTCTTGCATCCCAGTCAAAGAAATGGGCAAGAAAAAATGAAGTGAATTATAAAGGATAATAATCTTAGAATGTTTTTTCTGCAATTTGAATAACTTACAAAACAAATAGGTTGTTTCAACATTTACACAAACAATGTCATGATTTGAGATACATGTTCATTACAGCAGTGTTTATATATGGTAAGGCCTAAAATCTATCATGGATTTCACAAAGTAATGTCTGTATGAAACTCTGACATTTATCATATTTACAAGAAAATTTAAATGCAGAATAGTAGTTCTGAATTCATCATCTGTGTTTACCATTTCATTATTTTGTTGTGGGTGCTGTTCATATACTAACATATTTTGAAAGTTTTTGTTCTTGGAAGAGTGCAGTAAATCAGTCTAGTAAATCCAACGTGGTTCTCCATTTCTGCTAATCAGCATACCCATTAGAATAATAAAATGCTGAACTTCAAATGTGTTCTCACTTTACATTTGACTTACCCATAACAAAAGCACTATATCGCTAACTAAGCTGGGCTTTAATTTTCTACTTCTGTAGAAGGAATGTGACATTTAAAACTCGAATGCCTTAAATTGTCATTAAATATGCACTACTGTGGAACTTCAGTGGAGAACTGCCAGAACTCAAAAAACTTTCTAACGTGCACTGAGAATGTTAAAACGAAATGGAGGTTTCATGGTGCAGTGCAATAACACAAACCCACATGAAAGGGACCATTGTCTTGATGCGCTTATGAAACGGAGGTAAAAAATGTGGAGGCAAACCAGGAGAAAAAATAGGTGTGATGGAGCCCCTTTCTAGGTTTGATGAAAGATAGGTCCTGAATATTTCTTACCTTTCTCCATCATACGTTTGGCCTTGTCAATCGGAGCAAAAATTGTTTAGTACAATCCTCATTTGTCTGAATTGCTTGAATGCTGTCTCAAGTACCTTTCCAAACATGAGAAGAAGAAAACTGTTTTACATCTACACCATCTTCCTCCAACAATATCCCATCCCCATACAATGAATGGTGAAGACAGACCTGCTGCATGGGATATAGTTTTATTTTGGTAAACATGGGAGGTATGATTCCATCACTGGAGACAACTAGTGCTCCATCCAGACCAATTAAAAATTCATTAATGAATTGTTGTAGGGATAAATTATGGGGCTTTGCTGGGATTGGCCCTAGGATGTAGGAAGCTTTGGCTATGGGGCAGTATACAAATGCAAATAATAATAATAAATAATGTAGTTTCCATTTCTTTATAAAGCATAAAAGGGCATTTCTGCTCTGGAATGCTATAGCAGAGTACATTTGCTTCTGATGGTAGAGTGCATTAAAATCCTTTTAAAAATATGAGGGAGGAAGGTTGCTAACCAATAATTGCCAAAAGATTTGCATGACGATAGCACACAAAGTTCTCCAATCTTTTATAATCACAGTAGCGGGAAGGAAAGTCTCATTCTCCCAGCAATAGCACAGTAGCAATTTGAGTGCAGGAGTTGACATTTCATTGAACATGTTCTTAACAGGAAGAAACTCACAACTTAACTGTACAGTAGTTAAGTGGTATGGACAGTGACTTATAGAAAGTCTTAAGATCATGTTATTAAGTAACGTGATACAAGAAGAAGCATGCAGGCAGGGACAGTGACTGTGGATAATGGATAACTTAAGGTTATACTTTCATTCATTTTAATTCAATTTCAGATTAAATAGTTGGTTTCAGGACCATTATAGGATAACATGGATATTTCATTCACTTGCTATTGTTGCTCATTTAGAACTAAATTATAATTCATCTATCATGGCTGTCAACTTTGTGCTTACACATTGGCGTGGGCATTCACCACCACTGGTAGAGTAGCGAGTGCCTGTGGTATACTATGTGTATACTATGTGTGTTCATATTTTGGATTCCACCATAGGTCTCTGATCAAATGCATTCTGCACGCTTTCATGACATTTCAAAGACTGCTGGGGGGAGGGGGAGAGCAGCAGCTAACCCGTAACAGTAAGGATGGGTGAACACGAAATGTTCGAGTTTGTTGAGGTTCTCTGAATTCTTTCTACAAGCTTTTTTTTGCCTTGTTTATGTTCCCAAATGTAAGTGTCTTTTTTTCCAATTGGGAAGAATGTGCATTTTTAAAGGAAATGTATTTTTTAAAGTGTCCACTTTTCTCAATGGGAAAATGTGCATTTTATACTATAGGCTAAAGCCTAAAACTGCAAATTTGGGGGAGATTTGCAGAAAGGTGCATTTGCGCAAGTGTAGACTTTCAAATGTGAACATATGTTTGGGAAGTTGCTAAGATTCCCTGAACATTGCGCTCCTGCTTAAGAACAGAACTTGTTCATATGATTTGCGAACAGGAATGAAATTCTCGTACATCACTAGCTAGCAGGGTTTTAGTGTCATAAGAAAAAGAAGAGCCCTGCTGGATTAGACCAAGGGTCCATCTAGTCCAGCATTCTGTTCGCACAGCAGCCAACCAACTGTCAACCAGGAACCACAAGCAGGAAACGGGTGCAATGGAGCACTGGCGTAACAAGGACTTCTTGAATGATTCTCATAGCAAGTAATGGCATGCCAATTCCTTCCATGCCCAGAATATATTTTTAATGTTTTCAAAAGTTTTAAACTATATAACAGTGTTGCACATAGACTCCGGTAGCCCTTTAAAATAAAATACTCAGTCTTCATTAGAAATGTAATTGACTAAATCAGAAACTGCTTGTGATCTGATCAGGTGAATTTCAAATCTATTTTGGATTCTAAAGGTCTGGGTGGAGCCAACTGCATTAGGAATCAGAGGATTTTTTTTTTAAAAAAAAAGTCTTTTTTTTCCCTCCCAGAGGGTCTTCTCTCTCCTGTCCCTCCCATTTTAGTTTTTAGAGTTACCAGTGCCGGCTCAAGGCGAGTGGTAAGATGGGATCTAGGTCGTTATCACACGAGCGGTTTTAAGCACACTCGCCGCGACTTTGCTCCACTTCTTCAACGCTGGACTCACATGACGTTGACCCCGTCCTGCTGCTCTCCCACCCTGAGGTCGCAGTTTTTAGTTTCTGTTTCGATTTATCCCTGAACGGGCAAAGTCCGAAACAGGCAAAGTTCAACAGGCCAGGCCAAGCTGAGGTATCGCAACAATACCGACTACGTGTGATTCAAAACACTAGATTCCAATAGGAAATGGAGGGGGAACCCGCAGAAGCAACCCAGGGGAAAAATAGTAGGTGTGATAAAGCCCATAGTTGGCACTGATCTAGAGAAACAGTCCTCTGTACATAGATGAGTAAGTGTTAACTGCTTGTTGTTTGCTACAAAGGAAACTGGAAATAAAAGTGTGGCAAAGCTATCTGGGATGAGGGAGAGAACCTTGTAAAGCAGTAATTTTGATAACAGCAATTTTGGGTGCAATCCTATGCATGTTTAGGCAGAAAAAGTCCTACAACTCCCAGCCAGCCATGCTGGGAGTTGTGTCTGTGTGGGTGGGTTGCTGTCTAAACATGGGTAGGATTGCGCCCTCTGGGTAGGGTCCAACAATGCCCTACCACTGGCAGCCAGCAGTGCCGTCACAGTACATGCACATCTGGCCCCGTCCAGAAACCTGTGTTTCAAGTCATTTGGGGTCTTGCCTCTGGAAGTGCTAAATCACCGCCACCAGTGTTAGGGGCTGCTCATGCGGCAGCAAGGCCAACCATGCATGTGCCAGGATCTGTGGTGCTGGCCACCAATAGTAAGGCATTGTTGGATCCTACTCTAAATTCTTTAAGTGCATAAGTGTCTGCTTAGCCTGTGGATTAGTTAGTGAAATGAAATATCTGAATTGGATAATTCCTCTCATTTTCTTTTACATGTCATAGAGAAAGAGAAACTAGACAATGATTGACCGACTATCTGAAATCACAGAATAAGAGCAGACTTCAGGTGCTGTCCAGATCACTCGTGTTCAAGTATATCTGTGCAAAGTTATAACAGAATCTAATCAGAAAAATTCCATTTGCTTTGGAGGCATGGGTCTATAATTATTGGGCTGTCAGATAGGGAGTATGTCAGCTTGGCTTCTGCTAGGTAGTTTTGCTTTTTGGAGTTAAGGCACCGACAGATACCTTGCCTCTGAACAGCCAAGAAATTGCCTGGCTCCCTTAATTTCAAAGAAAGCCAACTGGGGCACTTGCTGGTTTGGCTACTCAGAGAGACCGCATGATGGGTATCTTCCTTCCAAGCAGCCAAGCAATCCCCAACCTTCCTCCCATACTTGGAGCTGGAGGTCAGGGGAACACAGTTATTATAACTGCCAACTTGCATGCAAAATGGGGTTGGCATATATCCAGTTTGAGTCTTTTGACATGGCTGAGCCATTGTGGCTTCTGCAAATGATGATTAAATCCCTTTCAGCCTAAGGTGTGAATTCCATTTTAGAGAAGCTCTTGGAGGTCCCTTCCAGTGGTAGGAGGGGCCAACATACCAAAAACACCTGCATATTTTAGCTTAAAGCTCTCACTGCAAGTAATTAAGTCTTGGGAGAGGAAATTCAGCCTTGTAGAAGGCATAAGACCTGGGAAATCACCCAATGATTGGTGATTGGAGGGGAAGGGGTGTAACTTTCTCGGGAACTCTGGAGGGCTGGCTAGGGAGTTTTGAAAAGCTGCATCTGGCCTATGGGGCTGAGGTTTTGCATTCCTGATTTAAAGACATTTATTTGCAGAGCGGGGGAAGGTGCTTTATTCAGAGGGAAAAAAGATCAAAACAATATTCTATGAATAGTCTTGTTTACAATGTTGCAGTTGGCTCGATCAATGTTTACCTGTATTTATAAAACTCCATAACCTCTGCTGCCAATTGGAATGTGAATTTCTGTGTCATTTCTTGATGAACTCTTTGCATTCATTATAGCAGACTGAAGTGGTATTAATCTCTGGTTCTCAATGGGCAGCAAAAAAATTAAATGGCACATACTTGCCTAAGGGAACGTATCAGGTGGATTCTGATTCTTTTAAAGGTGATTGCATTCAGAAGAAGCTGAAGTAGAAATGGGTTCAGAGAAGTCTCAGTCACTTAAGAGGTCTTTGTTTTTAGGAGCTTTGGAAATGAAAAGCAGACTGCATCATATAAAACCATATGCACAGGTACCTATGGCATATCTGGAATTAGAGCAGCATCCTGTTGATTTGAAATAGCCCCACATTGGCAGAGAATGACTTCTGGATAGCATGCATGTTGACTCTGGCCATTCTGTTAACTCTCTTATTTCTTTACATTGCTATCTTCTAATGGACAATGTTGCAGACCTCTTGGGAGAGGGTGAGTAATGCTTGATTTCTAACCAGTTCCTGCAAGTGAAAATAATAATTCATTAAACAAAAAACCTACGGTTTACAAAAACAATGCTAAGGCTCTACAGTTTCCAACCAAGCACCAAAAAGCAGGGAAATTGGGAGTTAAGGCTCACAAGCCTTAACGCCACATCCTCCCTAAGGAGGCAGAAAGTGCAAGTGAAATTCTCATTCTCCCAAAGCAGATAAACCATGAGGACAGGGTGGAGAATATGATATGCAGAGGTGACTGTGGGGTTGTGGAAAACTGATCACGAACAACTTAGGGCCACCTACTTCTCTTTTTTATTTAGAGCAGCCCTTTCCCAACCTGGTGCCCTCCAAAGGTGTTGGACTACAACTCCCATCATTGCAAGTCAGTATGTCCCATGGTCAGGAATGCTGGGACTTGTCATCTCAAAAATCTAGATATGCAATTTGATCTGCAGAGGTGACTGTGGGGTTGTGGGAAATGATGATGAACAACTTAGGACCAGCTACTTCTCATTTCTTAGAGCATCTCCTTATGTTGAGAGTTGCAACCCAACACATCTGACAGGCACCAAGTTGGGGAATGTTGTTCAAGAACAAGGGAAGGCAGAATGTAGATCTCCAGATGTTTTGGAATTCAACTTGTAAAAGCCCCTATCAGCATGGGCAGTTATCAGGAATGCCGTGAGTTGATGTCCAAATCATTAGGATAGTTCTATTTTCTGCCCACATCTGTACTAAAGTATGATGTTTTCCAGCATTAAGATATGTGATCAATCAAGGAACTACAAAAGAGCTGCATCACTTTAAATAAACTGTCAAAACCAAATGAAACAACAGTGAATGAATCTTGAATACCTAATCCAGATAGCCCTTCAGACATCAACATTAGTTTTCAACACATGGCATAGGATGTCTGTTTCTTGAATATCAGATAAAGGATTTCTCTTACTTGTTCAGCAGTGTGAGATCAAAGACAGAGCTACCACCTAATACTTTCATGCATAAGTATTATTTTAAAATTAAGTATGAATTGATTTTTGTCTTCCCCATAACACATAACATGGGAGTTACAGTGCAACACATCTGGAGAGCACCAGGCTGGAGAAGGTTGACTCCTATACATGTCTTCTCAGAAGCCAGTGCCACTGAATTCACTAGGGCTTTCTCCCAAGAGGTAAACTAATCTCATCTGAAAGGTGTTCAAGACAGCCAAACTAAACCTCTTCTGCTTCACTGTTGCCTTGATGAGATGATGTATTGTGCAGGGATTGTGGGGAGTGAACAGTATATTTTTTATAAATACATTTTAAGAAAAAAAACATTGGTTCTTTGAAAGGCAGGATATTGACCAAATGTTGGAAGTGCCTGGCACATGCTCTGGTTCTAGATCTGTAATGAATAGTGCCCCTTTTGTTATCAAGAGTGCTGCTATATGCGAGATGTATGTGAGAGAAAAGTATTGGGCAGACCCTGTATTTGGTAAGGGTATGGAACAGCATTCCCCATCCTGCTGCCCTCCAGGTGTTTGAGATGACAAGTCCCAGCATTCCTGACCATGGGACATACTGACTTGCAATGATGGGAGTTGTAGTCCAACACCTTTGGAGGGCACCAAGTTGGGGAATGGCTGCTCTAAACAAAAAAAGAGAAGTAGGTGGCCCTAAGTTGTTCGTGATCAGTTTTCCACAACCCCACAGTCACCTCTGCATATCATATTCTCCACCCTGTCCTCATGGTTTATCTGCTTTGGGAGAATGAGAATTTCACTTCTACTTTCTGCCTCCTTAGGGAGGATGTGGTGTTAAGGCTTGTGAGCTTAACTCCCAATTTCCCTGCTTTTTGGTGCTTGGTTGGAATCTGTAGAGCCTTAACATTGTTTTTGTAAACCGTAGGTTTTTTGTTTAATGAATTTCATGGCTTTGTGTAATGGATGACTGGATATTATACACTTAATAATAATAATAACAATTTATTTCTTACCCGCTTCTCCGTCTGGACAACCAAGCCAGCGTCAGCCAGAATGTTATACCATCTTGACATCCAATATAAAATCAAAGCTAGTGTTATGTGTTGAACTCACTTTTAACATTAATAAATCAACCAAAATGATTGCATCTCCCTCATTTTTAAAGATAAAGAGATGAAACCTGGCATCATGGTAGCTCTTAAGTAGGGATATAGCTATGCCAAGTATGAAGCAGATCTGTTCATGCCTTGATTTTTAGGAATTTTTTAAAGTTCAAACAGAAATCTCTTTGGGGTCCAGGACCTTGAGCAGTACAAGTTTAAAAAATGAAATTAAAGATAAAGAGATGAAACTTGGCACCATGGTAGCTCTGAAGTAGGGATTTAGCCATGCCAAGTTGGAAGCAGATCCGTTCATCCCTTGATTTTTAGAAATGTTTAAAACTTCAATTCAATTTTTTAAATTAACTAAAATGCTTACAATTCCATCATTTTTAAAGATAAAGGGATGAAACTTGACAGCATGGTAGCTCTTAAGTAGGGATTGAGCCATGCCAAGTTGGAAGCAGATCTGTTTATGCCTTGAGTTTTAGGAATTTTTAAAACTTCAAACCCATCCCTAGATATTTACTCAAAAGTAAGACCCAGTGAATTTCCTTGGTTCTTGAAAAGCAACACACTTGCTTTTAGATTTGCCAGTCTCAGCATTCTGTGTGTGCTATGAATGCCTGCTCTGTCTGTCCCTATAGTTTCCGGCAAGGTCCAGCCAGGGGAAGCCAGTAAATTAAACCCAGGGGTGGAGGGTGGGATTCTCTCAAGTTCATCTGACAGCAGGTGCTATAGAACATGGACCTTCCAGGAGTGTTGAGGCTGGATTTCTGGCAGACCCATCCAGGCAA
This sequence comes from Anniella stebbinsi, assembly GCA_029215795.1. Taxonomy (NCBI): domain Eukaryota; kingdom Metazoa; phylum Chordata; class Lepidosauria; order Squamata; family Anniellidae; genus Anniella; species Anniella stebbinsi. The sequence goes on along the minus strand of JARDYH010000003.1, from coordinate 161,537,778 downwards.
CTTTATGGTCTGTTAGTCCCTCCATTTGGTAGCCCACAGAGCACCTGCCTCATAAGGCAAATGGCCACATGAGAACTGTTATTATGGCCTGCTACTTTGTTTGTCTTTAGTAGTCTGTGGTCCAGATCTCTTCAGAAGGGGGAATAGTGTTTTGTGGTTGGGGTCAGTCTAAATTATCTCCAGGGGTCCCTTACTCAGTGCCTCTGATAGCAAAGAGATTGAAGATTTTCCCCAACTCTGTTACTCTTGAAGTTACTAGGCCTGTTGAAAATAGATTTTATAACATAAGCATGAAAACAGTGAATACCCCTTTTAACTTATTAAACCAATGAAAACATGCCACACAAGAAGTCTTAAGATATGAATGGTTTATAAAGAAAAGTAAATGCAAAAGAACATCAGATGCAGAAGTGAAATCTGAAACATTACTACTACTACTACTAGTAGTAGTAATATCCTGCCTTTTGCCCAATGCTGGGCCTCAGGGCAGCCTTACAAAACTAAAACATATACAGCTAAAACCTATAAATAGGAATATACTAGGCTGACTATATGAAAAGGAGGACAGGGCTCATGTAACTTTTAAAGAAAAGGGGATTTCAGCCAGTGTCATTTGTATGCAATTAGTTCCTGGTGAAATTCCCTCTTCATCACAACAGTTAAAGTTGCAGGGGCCCAGCCTTCTTTTGTATATGGTCACTCTAGTATAGTGCCTGCAACTTTAACTGTTGTGATGAAGAGGGAATTTCACCAAGTACTAATTGCATACAAATGACATTGGCTGAAATTCCCTTTTCTCTACTACTGTTAAAGTTACATGTGCCCTGTCCTCCTTTTCATATGGTCAGCCTAAATATACAAAAGTTAAATATATAATTAAATACTTTTCAATATTAAAGCATTTAAAACATTTTAAATGCATAACAATTTAAAAGTCAAAGGTATAGACAGAGGTCCAGATTATTTGCCAAAGGCCTGCTGGAACAAAAAAGGGTTTGTCTGCATCCAAAAACACGTCAAGGAGGGAACCAGTGTAGACTGCAAGGATTAGAAAGAAAATCCATGTGCGTACACTATGCAAAATAAGCGACCGTCAACTGTTTCTAAACCTTATTAGAAAAACAGGGTGACTAGGCCGAAACCAACATTGTAGGCCCAGAAGCACTTTGAAAGGTTTCAACATTGTACTTAAAACTTAACACCGGCCCAAACTAATTAAATGAAGTGTTTGAAGCTTTCAACTTTATAGCAGTATGGACCAAACTCTTAGAAAAGAGGGAAGGAGTACTGTGTGTGTATGGGGTGGGGGGGATAGAAAGAAAGGTATAGCCACCTATTCCCAGGAGAGATCTGAAGATCAGGTTACCATGGATCCAGAGGAACCACACCCTGCTTCACCAGGGAGCAAAAGAGCAAACTGGCCTTATGAAGATAGCCCAAAATACTCTCAGAGCCAAAGGAATGCATGTTCCAGAAGAGAAAAGAGAAACTCTTCTTCTTCACTCAAAAGGTCTGTGCTAGAGGCAGCGGCCATTTCACTCACTCACCCCACATTCTAAGGCAGGAGGGAGGGGGGAGAGCGACGCTACTGAGCATGTGTCGCGCTATGAGGGAAGATGGCTTCCTCATTGACTTGAATGAGAGGTTAAAAAACCAGAAAGCTTTCCACCAACTACAGTGAAGGAGGAAGAAGACCCCACCACTGGATTAATTAATAAGGCTCTAGAAATTATGCAAATTGTGAGCACAAAAGTCGCAACCCGGAAGTAAATTTTACAAAAGCAGGGAGACAGGTTTGTATTCCTTTTCTACCTTAAACTGCTCTCCTTCCCTCAATCTTTCACCAATCTTCTTGAAATTTTCAGGTAATGTAAAACAAACGTTTCTTTCTGGCACCTGTAAATTTCAGAAAGGTTGATGAAACATTTTCGATTTTATGGCTGTTAGAATGACACCCCCCCCCCCAATTATCACTTTAACATGGCGGAATGTGTTTTTTACTGACGGCCCTTAACAATGGAGGCACGGCTGTGCCTCCATTAATAATATACAACTAGCCTAGGCCTGCATCTCTTCACTTTTTTATATAATGTAGTATTAGTTTGGTTTTCACCTTCTCTTCTGCTCACTATTTCCATTTGATCTTTATATATGAACACATATAGACAGTTTGGCTGCACTTTCCGGTGTTACCTCTGAACCGCAGATTTCAGATCCGTTTGCCCCAGAACCCACCCCTGCTCCTACTGCTGCAACTACTGAAATAGCAACTGTTTCTGCTACAACTACAACTGTTACTGCTACTACTGCTGCTGAAGTGGATCTCTTTGGAGGTTAGTTTAGCCCCTTAGTTTCATTCTCTCGCTCTCTTGTTCCTTAACTCAAAACGCCATTAAAATTCACTAATGTTCCTTGCTTTACTTACAGAATTGATCAAATGTAATTTCTTTTATACTTAGAAGTTTGAGGAGAGGCCAATTCACATGTTATACAGGGGTGGGTTGCTCTTGGAGTGGTCCCAGGTAAACACTGTGTGAGCCAAACTATACATGATGATAAAGGTGTTGTATTAAATTGCATGAAAATCTACAAATATCCATAGGGGAGCAAATCCAGATAAGGACTATAGGGAAGGATGGTTTAAACCCCTTCTCCTCCTCTGAAGCTGCTATTTAACCCAAGAGGGAGGCTCCCACTCACAGCCAAAATGTAGCAGCTGTGCCATATGAAGCAGACCTGAGGCTTGAGTAGATAAGGGCAACTAGAATGTCCCTTGTTGGAGTATGACACACTGAAACCAGTTACTATTGACAATTACTATGTGACTATTGCACAGGATTTCTCTGTACTCCACCAGTGCAATGCCAGCAATCACTCCCTGATCCATAAGCCAGTACTTGTAAGGTTTTTAACATGCTTGCACTGCAGATAGTGGAAGTATATTTGGTATGGCCCTGCAGTGCAGTGCGCCAATGGCTATCATCTTCACGCCATTTTGCTAAGCTAGTTTCCACAGTATAGTATTATTTTACTAAAAAGAAACTTTTCAGGAGAATCGGTTACTTAAAAAAAAAAGCATATTTCACATGGAACATGCAGCTGATCAAGAGATTTCTCAGGTAAGCAAAATATGACCTATATATAGAACAGCTATGAAATTGTATCCCATTTTAATGTGGCTTTAAAAATAAAGCGCCCTGTTATGTTAGATATTTTTTAATTGAAATGTTCTCAAACAATTATTGGACAACTGCCATACAGTTTGCTATATTGTGTCAAGCAAAAAAACAAAACAAAAAACAAGCAATAACTCAAAACACGTCATTTATAAGAATACGCAATGTTAGCACAATGAGAACTTGGCGGACTCCATTTCCTATTGCTCTTCTCGTGTTGCTTTGCTCTTCAGTAGATCTAAAACCAGCTTTAACTTGTTCTGTTGCGGTTCAGATGCATGTCAACATGAGCTTTTTAGAATAGCTGGCATCAGTATTTTGTGTGTGTCAAGGTATACATGAAATTGCCCGTATCTTAAGTTGACAGCATGTAAAGCTTTCTGTGTTTGGAGATCGTTACTTACAACATTTTACTTTCAAGCGGGGTTTCTTTGAAGTCTCTACAGTCATGATTTCTTCAGTTTCTCTTCTTCCCGAGTTTCTTTGCCTCCCTCCTCTCTCAGCTACTGGAGCAAGCAAGACTCTATCAATGCTATACAGCAATATGCAGTGGGCTATACCATGAGGACGAGTCTGGGAATAGCTACAACAGCTTCCTCTTTAATTGCCATAGGACTATTTGGAGGCAGGATTTTCTAGATAGCAGTCTGGCAACCCAATCTGTACTTAACTTTCCTCATCCTCTTCTTCCTCGCTCCCTCCTGTACTGTGGGCACGTCCAGAAGGCTTGTAGTGCAAGGTTCACAAATAGTATTCCATTGTTTTTGAGTCCTGCACCACAGACTACTGGGGAGCTTCCGTATATATGTCACCACCACCAATCAATAAACTGTTGGGGACCAGTACAGATTGCCGTGGTTTGGAGAAAGTACTTGTTTTTGTTTTTATTAGCCTGATTGGAATCCACCAGGAGAAGAGACTTTAGTGTAGTGGCCCCTTCTTTGGGGAACTCCCTGCCCATGGAGGTCAGGCAGGCGCCTACACTAGGCTCCTTCTGGGGCCTCTTGAAAACAACTCTGTTTCTTGAAGCCTTCCTCAACTGATTAGCCACTGTTTTTCTGGCTAACAATTTTAATTTGCTTTTTATCTTCTTTTTTTTACTGTTTATACCAATGTTCACTGATCTGGAATCTGTGTTAGATAATTGAGCAGAATAATAATAATAACCACCCTAGAGAGGTTCATCTGGCACCTACATTATACTCTTTTAGACGCCAGGTGAAGACCTTTTTCTCTCTCAGTATTAGGTCTTCATCAGCTTAATTTTTAACTTTACTGTTTAAATTTGTATTTTAAATCTGTATTAATTTCTGCATGGCTGCTCGGTTTTATTCTGGTTGGGCTTTTATGCAAATAAAATAAATAAATAATAAGCACTGAGGGGCATCCAAAAATATTCATGGTAAGATTATGCGAACAAAAGTACCTAGGTTGAGTTCTCTCTTCTCTCCTTCTCTGGTATACACCACCAGTGAAGGAGATTGGAAGTATCTGCATTCTCATTTAAACTGACCCAAGTTTGTCATTTATTTCTAAACTGGGAACTTAGTTTAGACTATGGTTTATTGAAACAAGCCTATTTATTTATTTATTTATTTATTGCATTTTTATACCGCCCCATAGCCGAAGCTCTCTGGGCGGTTCACAGAAATTAAAACCATGAAATCATTTTAAAAATATAAAACAAGCCATAATCTAAAAACACAAAATAACATACAATATAAAAACACAACCAGAATAAAATCAAGCAGCAGGAATTAATACAGATTAAAATACAAATTTAAAACAGCAAGGATTAAAATTGAGTTAATTTAACTGTTAAAATACTGGGAGAATAAAAAGGTCTTCACCTGGCGATGAAAAGAGTACAAAGTAGGCGCCAGGCGAACCTCTCTGGGGAGCTCATTCCACAGCCGGGGTGCCACAGCGGAGAAAACCCTCCTCATAGTGGCCACCTGCCTCACTTTCTTTGGCAGGGGTTCACGGAGAAGGACCCCTGTAGATGATCTTAGGGTCCGGGCAGGTACATATGACACATTTGAAACTAGATTTGAAACCATGGATTGGCCTAGGTTCATTTCGATAAACCTTACTTTAAACACAGTTTCTGTTTGGCAGATATAGAGATAAATCACAGGTAGTTTAATCCAAGCATGAAGGATCTTTGGCCCATGGGCTATATCCAGACCACAATGCTTCCCCATCTATCCCCACCAGCTACTTCCTCAGGCTTTGGTGAAGCTGCTTTCTCCTCCATTGCTGTAGGACTATTTAGGGATTGGAATCTTTTCATTCTCTAGAAAATGAAGCATTTCTCAGCTCAGAGCAGAGAAAAGCTTTTATCTCTGATCAGCTGATGATGAAAGATAAGAGCTTTTCCCTGGTCAGTACTGACAAAGGGACATTAGAAATGCTCCCTCCTCAGCTGATCTGCATGGGATCAGCTAAGGGGATGGGATAGGAAAGGTGTGTGTATATGTGTGAGAGAGAGTGGTATGGGTGGGATGTATCTTAGGAAACGTGTCATTGGCTTCTCACTTTGGAGCAGTGGCCCTATCCACTTTGGAGTAGTAGCCTGCCCTCTGCTGGCATGAGACTCCCAAACTGGGGTCAATTTGACCTCGGGCCAAAGAAGGTTCCCCACCCCCCGTTTAAAACCAGAAGCAGATATTTCCAGACTCCTCCTGATACTTGCCAGAAGAGGATTGAGGATGGGATTGTCTCAAGCCAGAGTACTGCACAAGCTTGTTCACATAGCATTAAACTATGGTTTAGCAGTACATCTGACCTAGTTCAGTAAGTGAGTGTGACCTATTGTAGACAGCATGGCTGGCTTACTGTAATGAGCAGAGATGGTCATGGGGCGTGGAGAATTACTTGTCTTCCTTTTACTATCTCAAGTGGTGTCAGAAGTAACTCTTTGCGTACGCCCTGGCTCTTAAGTAATTTCTTAGGAAATTGCAGTGTGAAACAATTGTGTAATTTATAGTGCCAATAGTACTAGTAGAATGTAAGGGATCATGTTTCTTCTCCCACCCCCAGTCCCCCTGTTGTTTGACAGATTGGTCTGTGGAGTTTGGAGTTGACTTGGATCGTTTACTGGAGGGCAGGAGCGTTTGTAACACAGGAGTGATTGAAGTGGTGTTTCTGATTTGACTTAAGGAATTCCCAATTCGGCCATCTTTTTTTGTGCCAGTTTCTTTTTATAAATTACTTTAATTTTTGAACTTGTTTTTAAATGCTGGTATTCATTTATATATATCCTCAACCATTAGGCCTATGACTTCTGTGCACTAACTTTAAAAATTAAGACAAAAAGAACTGAAACATAAAATTAATTGACTATTTCTAAAAAAGAACAACAACAAAAAACAGCCAAAAGATTTTACTTTTCAAAAGCTTAACTAAGTATTAGTCAAATCAGTAATTACTGCTGCTGTCATCAAAATTTAGACAATGATGGGAGGAACTAAATTAGAAACAATCCTATGCAACTGGAGGGTCACAAGTTGCCCACCATAGTGTCCTTGATGTCTATGGCATTTTATAGTTCGTACTTGATGAGATTTGATAAAGATAAATCTACTATTGAAATCCAGGTGTGCTGCTAGTGGGAGAAATATTGAAGCTGTTTTAGGCAATTTAAAAAAATCAACTCCCAGCATTTCCCAGCCAGCCATGCAGACTGGGGAATTCTGGAAGTTGTAGAACTTTTTTTCTGTCTAAACATGCATAGGATTGCCCCATTGGTGACTTAAAATCCAAGGTCAGTCCTAAGTGGCCCAGGTATGTAAAAACGGAGTAGCTGGGCGTCCATGCAAAGTTCTGCCTGAGTAAGCAAATCTATGTACTTGTTAAATCAGTTGGATCATGGAAATTTGGCCATTGGTTTATTACCATTAAATTGAAACAGTCAAAAAGGATACACCCCTCCCAACCCCATTATTCATTCTGTACGGCGGCAGCAGTGGTGTTGCTTATAAAGGCTTTCTAGACAATGAAACTTTTCTCTACCCACCACCATGAAATTAGTAACTGGAAAGGATGTAGCACCACTGATAAAGATCCTCTGAACCAGGGGTAGGTAAGCTTTTTGGTCTGTGGGCACATTTGACAATTTGGACAGGACTACAAAATGGCTGCCATGGTAGATTTGACAAAGGACAAGTAACTTACCCAAAAGGCTGAGTACATGGCAGGACTGGGGTCTAAGCCCCAGCATACTATGTAATTCCTTTGAACACACAGTTTTCAACACCAACAAAAACCTATTTCACAGCAATCTTCACTGCCTAATGTGTTAATTGGGGTAATAGCGGAGGGGATAGGGCACTTTGGTGGGCACCTAGAAAACTGTCTGGGGCACCACGTTGTTTACCCCTGCTCTATACAGTGCAACTGTGTGATGTACACACAGAGCAAGATTGCCTAATGCAGCTTCAATATTAGTCCCACTAGCAGCATATGAAAGATTTGTCTTGTAGCATTTTAGGAAGCTGGAGAAATAGTAATAATCAATGGTTGTTTTAAATTTCACCAAGTACAAACCATGAAGTGCCATAGACATCAAGGGCCCCATATCGCTGCAGTGGTCAACTTGTGGCCCATCAGATGTTTTGGCCCACAACTGCCATCAGCCCTAGCCAGCCTACTCAGTACTTAGGGTTGATGGGAGTTGTAGGGCAAAGCATCTGGAGGGTCACAAGTTGCCCACCCCTGCTAATGCAAGTCAACCTGGCCTAGAATATCTTGTAATTTTCATCATTCACCTTTACTAGGCACCATGTGACCCATACTGTGTTTGTCTGTTTAGATAGCAATATGAGAGAAAAGCATGTCAGACTGGTTAGAATTACATATCTCAAACCTAGTAATTCAGAATGTTTTTAAAATTTCATGACCAGATGCTAAAGGTTTGATGTACTGAACTTCCAGTAATCTGTCTCCTTAGGGAGCAGGCTACCAACTTTGGGGATATTAGTATAAAAAAGGTTTGGAGCAGTTGTGATTATAATACGAATTGTTGAAGTCTGTTGGCTTGATTTGGTTCATGAATCTTAGGAAATGATCAAAACATAGAGTTACTGCTGAGATATGTATGAGAGGGTTTGACCGAACAGGAAAATATTAATGTCCTAATTGCAAGTGGGTTCTCATAATTTTATTAAAGAAGTCCATTGTTTGATTTTGTTCCTTTTCTTTGGATGTGATGAAAGCATGCTGTTCAGAACCCTTATACAATGAGCATCTTAACACCTTTTCTATCTGCATATTTTGCCTGTATTGCAAGTTTACATCGCAGTAAGCTCACCTAGCATAAATAAGTTGGTTGAATAAACATGATGACTTTAGTTTAAAAACGGTTGATGTCTGCATACAACAACAACAAAACCATGCAAACAAAACCCAGAATACACCACCCTTCAATTTGTATAAGGGAATCTTGTATGCCATTTAACCTAGTTCTTTTACTATATTTTCTTCTTTTTTATTCTTCTTAATTTCTGTTCCTAAAACTGCACTCAAGATGCCTTTGCAGCTTCTCCTGGTGAAGCCCCTGCAGCACCTGAAGGGGCAGCAGCACCAGCTACCCCAACCCCTGTAGCCGCGGCTCTTGATGCATGTTCAGGAAATGGTGGGTTCCATCTCATTAGCTAGTCTGTCATTGTCGTGTGTGTCATACTAATTAAAATAAACTACATGGCAGTATATTTGTCTTTTTTTCTAATTAATATTTTCTCCCAAGTATTTGGGCAGTGGTTCTAATCTATCGGGAACCCCCCCACCCACAAAAAAATATTAAGTCACCAGAGGCATGCATTAGGGAAATGTTATTAACTTTTTCCACTTTTTTTTTACTGAAAATTGCTAACAGGGCTGAATGTTACATGTTAGTCAATGGGATTTTACTACGATTGCTTTCCTTCCTCTTATAGTGGGGTTACTAAAAGTTCAGAAGCCTTTTCCTCAATCTAAGAAAGCACCTTATATTAGGGGAGAGAAAAGAGCTGTATATTTTTAACCCACTAGTAAAAATGCTGGAGAATGACATTAGCTATCAGTCTGTGTGTTTCTGTTTTGTGTGTATGTATAATTTACTATATCTGTGTGTACGGTTTTAATCCACACTGTGTGTGGTTTCTACCAATCTCCTAACCTACTGATCCTATGTATATATTCTGCCCTTTCCTTTTTACAAGACCCCTTTGCCCCATCAGAAGGCAGTGCAGAGGCTGCACCAGAGCTGGACCTCTTTGCTATGAAGCCAACTGAGACCAGTGTTCCTGTAGTTACCCCTACAACTAGTGCAGCCACTCCAGTTCCCGCAACTACTCCTACTCCAGCTGCTGTCGTGGCCCCTCCAGCCCCTGCTACAACTGCTACTACTACTGCCACTACCACTACTGCTACCACGTCTGCTACTACCACTACTACCACCACCTCTGCTCCTCCTCCTGCTCTAGATATCTTTGGTGGTAATTTGTTTTTAACTCTTTTTTTTAATTGAAAAAAAATGTTCCTGGGTGAATTGAACTCAGATGTACAGCATATGCAAATAATTGTTTGCATGTATACTGTATGTGACAATTACACTTGGAAGGAAACAAAACCTCCAGGTTGGAGCTGCTAAAACTACAGAGTCTTGTCTCCTAGAAATGAGTTAAAGACATGTATGTTCTTGATCTTAGATTTGTTTGAGTCTTCGCCTGCTGATGTCCCTGCAGCACCTAAGCCAGATGCTACTCCTAGCATAGACCTGTTTGGTACAGGTAAAAAAAGAGTACCCTCCTTTCCCTTAATAACCCAAGCTCCTTCCTCTCCTAACTGCTTTTCTATTTGATTGGTGTGTTTTTGTGAAATGTAAAGATCCTTCTCTGTTTCCAATCTTCACTCATTTTCTGCTTCCTTTTTCTTTGACTTCTGGAAGATGCTTTTTCTTCTCCACCAACTGGAGCTTCTCCTGTACCTGAGAGTTCTCTCACTGGTGATCTCTTATCTGGTGAGTGCTTGTTATTAGTCATCATTTTCCCTATGCGACTTATCATAATCCTTCCAAAATATGTTTAAATACTATTCTGGTAAAGATTTTGACAACAACCTTTTTTTAAAAAAATACTGTCAATATTGAGTTGATCTCTTAAATGTCTCTCATGTATAACTTCCTCTGAGTCAATTCTCACAGTGAAGTTTCTTGGAGGACTCAGAAGATTATTTCCAAGTGGCCCCATTGTGGTTCAATCCCACCTCCTACCATGGACATTGTGTGGCTTTGAGCAAGGTCCTCCACACTGTATAACAGGTGTGATGAGAGCTACCCAGACTATATGAGAGAGCAAAGGCAAGGACTTTGTAAGAAAAACTGGAATCAGCCATCCTAAGCACTCTCACTAGAGACTTAGAACTCAGTCGGACTTACCTCTAGCGTGCTTAAGATCACAGTGCAGATGTTCTATGAAAATGATTAAAGTAATAGTCATATCACTTAGTCAATTTGGATTTGTTTTTGGAAGGACTTTCATATGAAAATTGCTCCCTGAGGTCAGAGAGCAGATAACATGAGCCGCTATCACAATATGTTTCTTGTACAAGTTCACACACTCTTCCTTCCATTGGCAGCCTGTAGATTTACACCAAGTCTGGAAATCTTGTTTGAATGACCATAAATGTAACCTTTATCTTGATATTGGTTAGTACCATTGTTCTATTTACAAGTTCCACATACAGGTTTGGTTATGCTTTTGGTTTGGTTTTGCTTGTGTTGGAAGATTAGGCTGTTTGATGGTGTGCAATGTCATATTTATTTAGTACTTCAGCACAAGATGGTTTTAGTCTTCCTCCTCAGTAGAACTATAGTGTATGATTTTTAAAAAGAACAGTATGTTAAAACCAGGAGAGAGCAAGTTGTGATGAGTTTCCCCATTCTAACAAACAGAGTCCCGTGGGGTCCAACTGGAAGCATGAATCCAACACTAACTTTTGCCGTTCCCTGTCTGTGCTCTGGAGAACACTTGGTAGAGAAAAATCTCACCTAATGTCATGTTCTTGAGTCATGACATTAGGTGACTCAAGACTGTTCTTCTTGTGTAGATCTACTAATCATGGTCCTGTTGGCCCTGTTAGATATTGCTCATATCTTTGAGGCATCCATTATTCAAGAAGTGAAGATTGAGTTTACCTAGAATTTGAGAAAAGTACTGCAGCTTAGACCTCATTGGCTTGATCATGGAATCAAGCAGTGTTAACTGGAACTAAAGTCTCCTTCTTACATTATTGCTATGAAATATCTTCATGTCACTAAAATAGAGTGGGGCTACAATGCTGCCCCCAAACGTCGTGCCGTTCTGCTTAACTCTGCCCCCTATCCTCAGTTTGTATATGTAGAGGCTTTCCTTCCCAGCTGTGAATGCTGTGTGATTCCTGATCATGTGGCACATGAATACAGCCAGCTTCACCTTCAAACCTTTGCTCTGCACATGAAAATTAGGCACAAAGTCATGTTAGTGGTGGGACCAGCAGCATGGCCCCACTTCTTTTAATTCATGAGTAACACATGAAGAGTCTTGTAACACCCTAAAACCTGCAGATTTATTGGGCCAGTTCAGTTGTAACACTAAGCCATAATTTAGTGTTACATGAACAAGTCTGCTCAAGCGTCGAGCTCATCTCCCCCCTCCCCAATCTTGCATGTGCCAGAGGAGGGAACCAACTTTTACATTAACAGGAGTTTCCCATTCCATCCAAACTCCGAGAACTTTGATTAGTTTAAATTCTGGTAAGTTCTAACAAACCAGGTTAATAAACCACAGCATGATCCTGGCTTGTTTAAAATAATCAGAGTTCCCTGAGTTTTGATGGAATGGGGAACTCTGGTTAGTTTAGAAGCAGAGAGGATTGGGAGGTGGAGCATGCAAGCCTGAGGCTCTAGCAGACACATTCATTCACATAACGCTATGCAAAGTTCAAATGTGTGCAAGATAAATAGAAATGAATGGAGAACTATATCTTTGTTAAAGCTACGTTCTGCTTGTAACATGCTTTTTAAAAGTATAATATGAAGAACTGAATTTGGATACTGTATGATAACTAAAAGGAGCATGTGTGTACAAGTAACTCAAAAGTCCAATGAATATTTACCATATTGTCATGGATTCAAGGTAGTTGGGTCTCATTGCTCCTTATTTGCTGATACTAAAATATATCATGCTTACTGCAGTGGATGCATTTGCAGCACCATCGTCCCTGCCCACTGCCTCCCCAGCTAAAGTGGATTCTTCAGGTGTGATTGACCTGTTTGGTGGTGGGTATAGCTTCTTCTCACCATTACAGAGCTTCACATTTCATTCCAATTCCATTTCATTTTTCTTTGCTCCAATTTAAAATTTCTTGACAGTTTTTTGTTCATGGAATATTGCAGCTGAACATGCATTTTAACTGTTCACTATTAAATAAAATGTCATTTTTATTATTATTATTATTATTATTATTATTATTATTTTGTCATCTGTCCTTATTTTTATTAACATTCCATGCATGGACTAGCTTTCTTGCTCAAGTAACTGCATCATTACTTTCTTCCACTACCGTGTACAGTTTTGAGTGCTTTTGCAGTGATGCTTCTGTGTGGCATAGTTACTTCTCTTGCCAGCTACCTAATGTCTATAAGGGATAAAGTTGGGAGACTGTGTGTTTCCCATAGGAGTGGTGTGAAAGTTGATTCCACTTCCATGGAGTTGGGTATAAAAGGGAAACGTTTTGCTATGGGCTTCCTGTAATTACTAAAATTATTAGAAAATACCTACTGCTTTTAAATTCTTAAATTTGTAGATAGAGGCACAACTGCAGTAAAGCCTGAATCACGAAATCTTACTTTATTTGCTTTTCTACCTAGAGCAGAAATTAATCTTCGTAATTTGCTACTCAATAAAGCATTGTCTTAAACACATGAAAATAACATAAAACAATAACGACATATTAGCAACAGTGAGGGAATACAATACATAACATTTGCTGTAGTGCCAGCTGTTTACACTATAAGAAAATCTTTAGCACAGAATTTCACTATACATTGTGGAAACCTATCAAGGTGGTTATAAAAACAAGTCACACCGGATTTGGGAGCACACACACTAACACTCATTAAACTGTCCGTTCATAATGTTAAATATAAAATTTCTGTGAAATCTTCCTCTCTGAAATATTAGCACACTGGCTTATTTTGTATGAGGTCTTCAAGCTTTCAAGCGATAAGTGGGGGGGGACAGGGTTTTTTGTAGACAGCAAAACTTCCATCGAGACCAGAGGTGGGCAAGCCGCATGTAGCTCTGTGGCCTTCCCTCTGTGCAGCTCCTGAAGCTCCCATCACATTGGGCTTTCACCATAAGGACAACTAGAAAGGGCTAGCAAGAGAAATGGGTGGGCAGGCAGCCAAGCTCATGTGCAAACTAGCCACAAACCAAGGTTTTTAACTAAATTTCTGGCCAGGCTTAAAGTTTAAAATGTTTTAAATATTAGTTCTTTTTATGTTTTATGGTTTTAAATTTTGTAAATTGACCTTTTTAATGTTCGATCTTTTAATTTTTGTAAACTGCCCACTGCCCAGATAGCTTTGGCTATGGGGGCAGTATATAAATGTATATTTTTATTGTTGTTGTTGTTATTATTATTATTATTATTATTAGGATATTTATACATTGATGAAGGACAATGTATAGCTTCGGCTATGGGGCAATATATAAATGTATTAAATATTAATAATGTATAAATTGTATAAAAACTGCATTCCAATGACAGTGATAGATTCAGGAGTACTCCCATGCAGGGGGAGTGTGACCACATCCAGAGTCAATTGCACATCCCCCATCCAAACAGAGGGCCACCCCCCAGCAGAACCTCAGTCTTGCCTTGATTGAGCCTCAGTTTATTGGCTCCCATCCAGTCCATTACTAAGGCCAGACTCTGGTTCAGCATGTGCACTGCCATATCTGTCTGAGATGAAATGGAGAAGTAGAGTTGCTTGTCGTCAGCACTCCAAAACACTGGATGACCCTTCGCAGCTGTTTCATGTAGATGTTAAACAACATGGGCGATAGAATCAACTCCTTTAGAACCATGGAGCTGAGCAGTACACCCCAGGCCCTAATCTGGAAATAACTGTCCAGGTAGGAGTGGAGCTACTGCAAAGCAGGCCCCCAACTTGGACAGCCACTCCAGAAGGATTGATGATACTAAACACTGTCAAGAGAATAAGGAGTATTAACAGGGACACACATCCTGTCTCTTTCCCGACACAGGCCATCATACAGGACAATCAAGGCAGTCCTCATACCAAAACAGACCTAAACCCCAACTGAAATGGATCCAGTAAATAAATCTCTTCCAAGAGTACCAAGATGAATTAATGGTGTGTTGAGGGGGTGGGGTGGATGAGAGAATGAGAGTGGAAGAGTGAATGGATGATGAAGGGGAGAAAGAGAAGAGGCTTTCCCACCCACTTAGATTTGACCCTGCCCACTTTGGGACCTCCTCTATCCACTGCCAGTATGAGGACTCTGACAAATTTCCATGGGCCTTGACTTCAAAACGGTTGCCCACCTTTGAGCTAGGCTGTTACCAAGTGATTTACTTCAGATCAGTAGCTGCAAACTGGTAATTCAGTAGGGGATTTTCTATTACTAAGTAAAGAAATAAAAGGCTTTCACTCTGAAAAGCAGATACTGCTAAGTAGTTGTATAGGACTGCAGTCACTGGGAGTAAGTTCTATTTAACTCAATGGGGCTTTCTTCTGAGTAGACATGTATCTAATGCAATGTTATTATACATATATAGTAACACCACTGTGCATAAGTACTGTTTTGGATTTGTAAAGTCAGGAGCATAGTAATAAAGATGACCATTTACCAAGAAGTGCATGTAAGCACTTAGTACACTGCCAGTCTTGAGCAGAATTTTTCCACTTTTTTGGATTGCTGATCAATCGTAAAATTGTGGCAAGACTTGCCAAATGATTACATGCACACCATGGCAAGTTTCCACTCTACACATTTCGTAAGGTGGTCTTTATGGACCCTTCTTTTGCTTTCTTCTAGAAAGGCTGCCTGTGGTCAAAACTACTACTATACTTGAGGCTGTCCTTTCCTTTTTACTGATAGTCATTCTTCTACAATCATGAAGGATGTTTGTCATGTTGGTAGTTCATGGTTGTATTTCCCCTCCCACAACTGATAAAATTAATATGTTCATTGTTTAAATCCTCTTGCCTTTTCTTGCTGCCTCATGGAAAAACCTGTAGATGCTTTTGGAAGTAGCGTGCCTGAACCCCAGCCTGCAACCCAAGCTGCTTCTAGCTCCTCCGCTTCTGCTGACCTATTGGCTGGTAATGGAAAATAATTATGTGCCATTCTTAATAGGGTGGAGGGTTGTTTTTGTTTTATTGGTGGCTACCTTTGGTGTAAACCAATATTTCTGTACTCTGACACACATATTGGGCAACTGTTCACAGAAGTAGGAGGCTGCATTAGAAACATGTTTCTAAGCTAATATAGCATTGCAATATTCTATTCAGGTTGCAGAAGATATTTCTGCAAAGAACAGCTTGGAATTTGCAAAATGATGATGAATCTGACAACTTTCTTTAGCCTTGGTGTGCTCCATGTGGATAATATAAGAAACTTTCCAATGCACAGATGGATTATTAATAACCTGCACTAAGAAAAAGCTTGTTTGTTGTCCTGGGCTCCTTGGAGAAAGAATAGGTTAAAAATTAATTAAATAAAATAAGGAAAAGTTCAGCAGCAAAATTTCTTCAGAATGAGTTGGATGATTTGAGGCATAGCTGATAGGGAAAAATGGGAATAGAACTAGAGTCACCTAAAATGAGTTTTCCACACAGCATTAGCTATGTGGAAAAAGAGAACTGTAAAAGAGAACTGGAGAATGTAAGGTATACTATGCTAAAGGTGCTTCCATAACAACAAGTATGTTTTATCTTGCATGTTTGGTGCAGAGGCATCTTTTCCCATGGGCTCTGTTTCTACTTGAGCCTCTAAAATTTGGTGTAGTTTAATATGGTGTGCAATAGCAAAGCTCTCCATTACTAACAATGAGCAACAATGCTATTACTAATAAGCAATATAATTTCATTACCTTTTTTATAGTCCAAAGCAATGTAGAGATGAGTCTTTAAATCATAAAAGCCTCATTGCCCAGCACTTCGCTTTTGTTTCATGTTATGGCAGAAGTATAAACATAAACCAACCCCCTTTTGACTCTGAGTTTTTGAAGGTGTTTATGGCTTTTAGACATTTGGTAGTAATAAGACTGACTCTTAAATTGTACTCTTACCTGTATATATTGTTTGCATACTAACTAAAAAGCATGTTAATTTTTCAGCCACCTTCTCTCATCTACTGCTAAAGGTTGTCTTTCTCAAATTACAATACATTATATAATAGATAAAAAGATGGATCTGTGATTGAAATGATTGTGTTTGTTTTTCAAATATACCTTTTAACTTCAGTAATTGCTCATTCAGTTCTGACTACCATACAGGTGAAGATATTTACTACTTTGGTGTTATTTTATTGGAACCAGGGTTCTTGAAAGACAGGAAAGGAATTCTGAACAGATGCAGAGGGTTGTTCTTTGATGTTTACACTTCCCCATCAACATACATTTCTGAAAGAAAGAGGAGGATTAATGTGTGTTCCACAGTGCCTATTGGATAAAGAGTATAAGATTCTCTTATATTATAGCTGATAGCAGGAACATGTACCTTTCACTTTATTCCTTACTCAGGACAGTTGCAAGCCATAAACAGTGTGTAAGCTAACACATGTATTTTGCAGATGATTACCTAATTGTTAAGAGTTCCTTTTTTCCTCTAGTCTGTTCATAGAAAGGGTCAGAAATAACTTGAGTAGTCTGAGCAGTAGCATATGAACCCTTGGATCAAATCTTACATCAGCTATGAACTAATCTTATATATGAACTGCCTTCTGGACTATGTCCACCCAAAGTTGGTAACAACAATAAAACTATATGGAACATTGGTACTTCCTCCATCCCTAATATGGGAATAACAACAGTATCTGTCTTTGCAAGATGGTTATAAAGATTACTATAGGCTAGTGCAAACTTAACCAAAGTTTAGGATTTGGGCTGAAGGATCATATGCTTCATCTGCTCTTGTACATTAATTCCTTTTGTCCCCCTCTACATTGATCCAGCATTACAGCTAATTACTACCAGCCCTCGTTTGAGTACACTTGAACTCCAGTTGCAATAAGCTGATTAGAAATATGGTTAATAAGCTATGGTTAGTCATTCCATCTTCATCAGATCTGAAAGTATAGTCTGGGAAGAAAGCATAGGACAGTAGCCCAATAAGGCCTGCCCTGTCAATTAAACTGAGAATTTTGAAGATTATTTTCATTCTCTTAGGATTCAATTCAATTTTATTATTACAGTCACAAGAGCAGCAGAGACAAAACAACGCTACAGGCAGATATACTATTCCAACACAATATAATGGGACTATAAGTATAATAGTATATAAAAATCTATTAATTGAGCGTACATCATACATATCCCACACATTTTAAGAGGTTAAAACACTGTCACAATCAGATGTTATCATTTCACGCTTACAAGCAATTGCAGCTGCACAAAATCTAGCCACCTTAAAAGTTATCTGAGAATTCTGATCGGCCAGAAAATAGTCTATGTAGAACACATCAGATCTTCCGGGTATTCCCTGTAAAATAGGAGTTATGAAGATAAGCTGAAAATCACAGTAAAAAGAGCAGTACAACAATACATGGCCCACAATTTCTATCATACCATCTTTCCAGGGGCATAGGTGCTCAGAGTATGGAGTGTTATTGTATTTACCCTCCAACAGTACAGAAGGAAGCACATTAAACTTAGCCAGCATAAACACTTTCCTGTATTTTGGAATAGTTAAAAGGGTTAAATAGGTTGAAGGTAGAAAAGCCTGCCCCCATCTCTAAATTCAGGATATGGGGATGCTGCTCTTATATGATCTTGTAACTCAATATCCCCAATACACTGGCATATAACCTCTTTGGCTTTTAATAAATCTAAGGCCAGAATGGCATTTCGCGAAAGACCCATATTGCATAGTTTCGCATCAACATCCCTTTTTCATTTAGACTGAAATACATCGGTCAAGGTCAAGGGGGCCAAACCTTGAGGGGCAAATATCATTTTTAGCCAAAAGTTTAGTTTATACCTCCAGGCACGGGATTCAACCGAGATTTGCCCTGTCTCTAGACATAGAAGTACATTAGGCACATAGCTTGGAAGTCCAAGAACATTTCTCAAAAATTTTGTTTGAGTGGATTCCATAGCCGTAAAATTACTGTAGGCCCACAATTGTGCCCCATATAACAGTTGTGTTAACACCTTAGCAGAGAACACTTGTAAGGCTGATGGTATGTGCTGTCCTTCTTTAACATAGAAGAAGGAAATGAGTGATTTGACACTCCTCTCTGCATTTCCAATGGCATTGGAGATTTGACTCCTTAAGAAGCCGGATGATTGAAAGATTACTCATAGGTATTTGTAAGTTTTGACCTGTTAAATTGGATGCCCATTTATCTGCCAGCTGTGTTTAGTCTGCTTTTGAGTGAAAACTAAGTCTTTAGATTTAGTATAACTAATCACTAGCTTTTCAGTTTTACAATAAACGTCCAAAGCTCTTAGTAGCTGCCTCAAGCCAATGCATGTCCGAGAAACAAGTACCGCGTCATCTGCTTACAGTAAAACAGACAAAGATCTGTGTGCCAACTTAGGAGGGTGGGATTTCCAGCAACTTATAGGAGTCATCTATAGTTATAGTTTCACTGGATGTCAGCAAGGAGGGTAGGGTTCTGTCTCCCTCTAGGTGTCTATGCTGTATCTTACTTCTCTGCCCTCCTCCTCCCAAAGTTTTGAACAAGAACTGGAATTTCCCTCATGCTTTGGAAGGGTTTCCTGTGTTCATTTCTGGCTACCTGGACCTCCTGTTGCTTATGCTGTTTTAGGTTTTCAGTGAGAGCCCTGAAAAGCAGAAGTAGCAATACGTTAATTAGAAAACACTAATTCTGACAAACAAATTAATTTTGTTTTAGAGTTACAGTTAAAACACACACACACACACGCACACATGTTTTTTTCTTAATTATGGGCCAGACTAGGCACTGTATGCAGATACATGTAACTTTCCCCAGAAGCTCTTCTGTAAATTGAAAAGCCGCCTCGTGAGGTTGCTGTAATAATAATAATAATTTTATTTATTTCTTATCCGCCTCTCCTTCTGGATCGAGGCGGGGAACAACATTAAATATAAAACAGCATAAAATACATTAAACTGATTAAGACGTATAAAACTAATGAATTATTAAAAACATATAAAGCTAATACATTTTTGAAATAACAATGTACAACTTGAAGCAGTTGTGTGTGTGAGTGCTTAACACATTCCCTAAGGGGTATTTGTCTAGTCAAAACCATGCCTCCTCTTGATGTATTCATTCCTTATCCATCCCTCCCTCCCAAATCTACCTTTTAATTTTAAAAAAAGGCAAGGTCAAATGGCATCTAAAGGCTCAACCTTGCTGAAGCTAATTGGGTTTGGATCTGGTCAATGCCTGCACTGGATTGGAGCCCACCTCAGAACCCTGGATGCCACCTAGAGGTCCATGAAAGAAAGGCAAGATGCAGATGCAAAAAAGAAAAGCTGTTTGTAGTATCAAGTTTGGCCCTATTTCACATGGAAATGAGATGAATGGTTCATGGTTTAATTCTCTAAAAGGGTTTTGGTAACAGTTAAGAAAAAAATGATTTCTCCTTTTGCTGTATAAAGTATAGGACTTGAACATGAGTTGTGTACTCAAATGAGTACATTTGATTACAACCTCTATTGGCAACCTTAATTAAGATTCAAAACTGTCACTATTGGCCTAAATCATCGTACAGCATTGTGTATTCATTACTGCGCTAGCAACATTTAGTAGTTCAGCTTCTGAGCAACAGATTGTTCCACAGACAGAACTGTGCAACTATACAATTAAGTCTGGAGTTCTTGAAGGCTTGGAGGTTCTTGGTTATCATTGTAGCAAGCCTTCACAATTCAAACAATGAAAAGAATTGCTGAGACATTCCTAGCTCTTTATCTCCTCCCAAAAGTTGGGTTGGTGCTGAGGAGCCACAACTGATGATGTTGGAGAGTTGGATGGTGGTGGAAAGGCAAATCAGTATCCTTTCCCAGATCCAGTCGAGATCTGGGCTGGGACTGGGGCCGGGAAGAGTATGCATTTCCCCCAAGTTAATTATGGCGCTTTTCATTTCTGTGTTTGTGTGTGAGAGAGAATTGTTGGTGTTCATCTAATGACTTACTCATTTCTCCCTCTGTCACTTGTTAAAGGCTTTGGAGGTTCTTTTATTGCTCCGTCTCCATCACCTTCCCCTGTTACACCAGCTCAGGCTAATATACTACAGCCCAACTTTGAAGCAGCCTTTGGAGCTTCCCCTTCCCCTTCCCCTGGTGGCACTTCGTTTGATCCCTCAGGTGAGTGGAGGTTTTCCTGTGCTTTTCAAGAACAAAATACTTCCCCTTAGTTTCCGAAATGCAATGCTGATGTGCAAAGGGCATTCAGAAGTTCCTCAGTGGTACAGATATCTTCCTGTCTTTTATTCCTTTGAAATGTGTAAATGCGCAAGTTCTAATGTATAATCTGAAGAATAGTTCTTTCTGTTCAGTTATCCTCTGTAGGGTTTCAGCACAAATCAAATCCTCTCTTTTTGCATGTGCTTTTTATGCATGTTCGTTTAAAAGGAGCTTCTCTAAGGTCACAGACCCTTTGTACTGTATACTCAGCAGCATATGGATGTGTGGTCTTGCTATTGTTGCTGAGCCTTTCCCAAGCATGCATGGCACCAAAAGTTAAATATAATGGAGCTCTATTCCTCCCTTGACACAAAGCTTAACTTTTCATCACTGCTCTGTCGTTTCTGTTTGTATCTTTTTCATTCTATACTTCCATGCTGGGCCTTGCTACAAATTTGCAATTTGGGTGAGTTCTGCAACAGAATAAGTAAAAATCAAATAGTTTAGTATTGCTTTGCTTTATTTGATTGCTTGCCAGGGCATAGTGCAACTCTGCTTACTAACATTAGCATGCACATCTGATGTGATTAGGTGTATTTGCCATGTAACATTGGTCTAGGTTACAAATTGCTACTTAATTAGGTATAGAGGGGTGATATCAGCTGGGTTATTTTGGTATCGTTTCCAAAGATGATACCTGAACTGGTAAAACTAGACTAACTCATGTCAGTATTAGATTCTGGTAACGTTTAAAGCAACCATTCTTAAACAAAATACATTATGTTAGAAGTAGATACTAGAAAGGAGGTACTTCTATGGGGTGGGAGAATTCACTTACAGTTACTTTTCCAATGGACTTTACAAAGATAAAAAGATGTATTTTTAAAACAGTAGCATTAACAGTTATGGGTTTATTACACGTATGTCCCAGGATATCTTATTTGGCTTTCTTAAGCCATGCTTATCTTGAGCAGGTGTTATATTCACCAGCTGGAAAAAATATGCTTTGTACTTATGATCACACATTCTGTCTGACACTATTGATGCATCCTATTGCAGAAACTATTTAGAACTATCCAAGGCCCCCTCCACAAGAATGCGCCTTTGCGCCTGGTTCCGCGATTATGCGCATTATCGCGGAGGCGCATTTACTCACAATCCCTCTGCACGGGAGGCGGCGAGAAGCGGCGAAGCGCATTAAAAGATGCCCAAAAAGCGCTTTCCAGGTAGTTAATGCGCATAATCGCTTGTTCACACAGCGAAAATGCGCTTTAACGGCCGGAGCAAAATAAAAGTCGCTATTTAACGCGCGTTCGAAAATGCGCATTATCGGGGAGATAACGCGCCTGTACGCCCGTTTTGCGCTCCGCTCGTGTGTAGGTAAAATTTATAATGAGCCTTCAAGGCTCATTAAACGCCCCGTGTGGAGGAGGCCCAAGAAGAATTTTCTATAAAGTGTGTTGATATATGTTGGGTATAGAGAAAGTTGAGGGAGATTCATTGAAACTTCCCAGGTTTATTTGTCAATAGCAAATAGAATTATTGCCATATGGTATCCCTAACCTTTCTCTTTACCATATCAGAAAGTAACAAATACCCATGAGAAGATTCTTGTAGCATAATATGTGAACTGACCTTCATCAATAAGTGTGTTTCGTTGTTGTTTTAAAAAAACACACACATACACAAACATTTATTTTTATTGGTATAATTTCATGAAATAGTTTGGGGTGCTAAATAGTTACTTATGTTGAAAATGCAGGGTGTGCAACATCTTAAGACTTTTCAAGGTTAAAATAAGTTAGTGATCATTTAGGCATTTGTCTTGTAGCACTAGAATACATAATGTTCAGGATTAGTGCACATTTCAGTGTGTTAGTCAAGTAGCATGCATGTCTTCCATTGGCATTACATTGACATTAAATCTATGTGGTAGTACTAAGAACTGCAGTGATTTGTATGTGTCACAAAGTTCATGATTGACCATCTAGATATCTGTTTCCTCTAGATTACTTATATGACAGACTGCTGCCCTAAACTACTGCTCTTCTTAAATTTTCAGTGTTTGATGGCTTAGGTGACCTCCTTATGCCAACTATGATGCCATCTGGCCAGCCTCTATCTGCTTCAGGCACAGCCATTACTTCTGCTTCAGCTGCAACCAAAGGCATTGGAAGCGATCTTGATTCCTCCCTTGCAAACCTAGTAGGGAGTAAGTTGGAAAAACTGCTGGGCTTGAAAGTTGGTGTTTGTTTTTTTTTGGTGGTGGTGGTGGTGGTGGTAGTGTGTGGCATATTATACTCGGCAGTCAGACCTGAGCTATAAGAACTTCGCTCAGTATGCATCTTTTCAGATATGCATTGTCTGTTTCTTAGATGTTGCAAAAGGATGTGTTTCTTCCCATTATAGGAGGACAAAATGCTTGGGTTTTTATTTAATATGTGACAGGAAATTCCTGTTCTCATCCTGGACTTTGACACTGAGGTGCAGATTTTTTTAATATTGCTGAGTTAGCTTGTTGTATAATGGAAGCTTAGTCTATAACTTAGATGTTTTTTAAAAATTAAATGGGAAACAGTAGAATAGTGATCCAAATAAACTGGTTTAAATTTCTAAGAGTGGCATTTAAAATCAGTAGTCCAGAAAATTATGTTTGTGTTTTCATGAATGACTGGCTGACACTGTCCTAAAATAAGCTTTGGTTTCTTAGTATGCACTGTGTATTGTTGATTTAACAGTCAGTTGAAAGTAATCAAGATGATATGTTTGTAAGAAGTTACTCCCTGCACCCCAGAGATCAGATAGGATAATGAAAAGACATCTTTCTGTTGTATGAATAACTGAAAATTATAGGACATCTTTTTGAAATATGGTTGATCATGCATGATTTTCATTTCTACTATCTTTTCATAGCTAAATAGATGCTGCTTAAGTTAGTCAACTCTGAGATACCTAGTAATTCAGTGGGCTCACAAGCTCATTCGTTATTAGTAAGAGGTTTCATTCTTCAGGCATGTGGAAGACTTATAGCGAGAACTGTTGAAACAAAACAGATGTTGATAGGGTATGATTACATGTGAAATGGACAACTAATTTAGACTACTGTCACATTAAACAATTTTTGAAATCACTTCTTCAACTTTGCAGATCTTGGAATTTCTGGTACCACATCAAAGAAGTAAGTAGCTACTAAAATCAAAGTTCCAGAAGTTAGTGTATTTTTCAGTGGCTTGCTTTCTGTTTGCAATGATTCTAGCATAACAGTATAGTCAGTGTTTTTAAAATTCTGCTTCTCTATAAAAAGTCTGTCAGTTCTTCTGTATCTCTTCAAATCCATTATTTGGAAAAAAATTAAATTAAAATGGTCTTGTCAACAAAATTCTGTACGCTAAATTCCCCCCCCCCCCCGCAATTTTCTGAGAGGTCACACTCATATGACAGAATTGAACAGTAATACTTCTCTAAGGTTTTTGACATATTTCTCTACATAGTGAAAATTAAGGAACATTCTGCCATATCAGTTTGTAATTTGTAATAGCCAGTAGTAGACAAATCTAAACATACTAGTAAGGTTCCAACCCCAAATCTTGCTCTGTTTCCAGTTCTGCCCCTTAGCAGATTAATAGTAGCATTCTGTATCATTGCCTGTCTTAGGGGAGATCTTCAGTGGAATGCAGGAGAGAAGAAGTTAACAGGAGGAGCCAACTGGCAACCAAAAGTAGCACCTGCAACATGGTCAACTGGTGGTCCTCCTAGTGGCCCATTGGTACGTAGCGTTACTGGATGCTACATATTTGTGGAGAATTGCATGTGAAGTATGGTTGGTGATATGTTGGGAAACCATGATTGCAGCAATAAGCTGTGCCATGAACAAGAGCTTTGTCTTCCCAGAAAATCAACATTATTATTCCAGCTTGTCTGCTGCAAAACCTGAAGTCTGTTTTCACTAATGTTAGAAAGTTTTTTAGGAAATGTATATCCCATCCTGCTATTGTTTAAATTGCAGTGTTATCTTATCACTTGTTCTAACACCATAACACTTCCTCAGTTCTCAAGTAACAACATGTTTTGAGGTTATGCCTAGTGCAACTTTATTATAATTCCTCCTAAGCAATTCTTTTCAGGATTAGGCTGTTGCTACAGCTAATAATAGTACAGCAAATTGTCAACTACTGAAAACTGTAAAACTATGTACAAGTTTTGCCTATGAGTAAGTGTATCATTTCTAATTTTAAAATTATATAATTAAATAAGTGTTTTCTTGTACTACATTATTATCTTTCCGCCCAAGAAAAAACAATGAGCAATACCCAATGGGTTGCTTACATACCCAATGATTCTTTTGCACTCCACTGATTCCTTTCTGCTAGCGGCGCCCACCTCTTGCATAGTGGAGATTTAATACTTCTGGGGGCAACTTCAAACAAGCAGAAATGCTCATTTCTGGAATAGGACAGGTCAGTTGGCACTCACATAAGGGAGCTCCACTGACCTGTCCCGATCCAGAAGCAAGTGTTTTCTCTCATTTTGGGGCTTCCTCTAGTAACTGCTAAATTCCTTCTGTGTAAGCTGTGGATCCTGCTTGCTCAATGGAATCGTTGGGATCTGTCACATGCAGAAGGGAATTGACATAGCACAACAGAATAGTTGAGAGCATAAGCACCCTGTTAGATACTACTGAATATTCTGAAAAAGCAATATGTTTGTATATGCTGTACAAACTCGATTTGTAATGAGTTTTTTTCCTTACCAGAAAGGTTGGACGGTTGTTCTTTATGTAAGTAGCCTTTCATTATAAAGTCTTACTAACTGAGACACTTGGCTACTAAACTAATAAAAATGAAATTGTTCTCTGTCGTTACATCTAGTTTAAAACTGAATAAACTTTCAATTTCAGTGTTATTGGTTCTTAAATGTATTGGTTGAAATAACTTTACAGTCCCTTTTAGACTCTATTCTACTCGACTGTTGCTGTTCAAGGATATCCTTGCTTTTAGTACAGTGTAAGAGAATGACTGGAATGCTTTGCTAATCTATTTCAATGTTAATGTATCTTCCTTATAGTTTAACTCTTCCAAAAACAAATACGGTTGTAATCCTATACCCACATATCTGGAAGTAACACCCATTGCACTCAATAGGCTGTACTTCTGAATGTGCATGCATATGATTGTGCTGTTACAGTATTAAAATGGAAAATTTAGACAAAGGTCTTGACCCAGACTAAGTTAGTTGAACAAAGTGCCCATTGAAATCAATTGGACTTACATCATTCCTAACTTGCACTATTTTTATTATTTTTTGGAATAAGCAAGCTTATGAACATGTACAACCATGATTTTATTTTTCATGTTATGATGTTCTTTGTTGTTATTAAGGTAACTGTAGGTTGATTAAAAAACATTTCTTCATCTTACATAAAGTAATTTTAAAATAGTAGTGTGGATTCAACCCAAAGTGTATGTAAATGGGGTTCATTTGTTTTTGTTTGTCTACAATAGACAAGCGTAACAGATGCAGCTGGAAAGCCAATCTGACATGTAGTCTGACATCAAATGAACATTGACTCATCTAGAAGTAACAATCTATCTGAATCACATCATTGCATTGATAGTACATGCATAGATAGGTTCTGTTTACACAATCAGAAAACCTGCAAGGCGTAGAGAGCCTATGAGTTGAAGGACTTTTTTCTATCTAAAACTTGCATGGGATTGTGCCCGAAATTGGTTATTTGCAGCATGATAGCATTTAACATAACTAATCAGTTCTATATCAACTTAACTTCAGCAGAATAAAAAAAATGGCAACGTGGACTTCTGTTTTGGGTGTTGAACAGTGACCTTTTTTTGGAACTGAACACTTGGGTTTTTAACTCAGTTTGTAGAAACTCTAATCCATTGGTGGTGTGTCTTATTATTTTGGTTCCTAGACAGGATCTGGGCCTCCAGCAGGTGCCGTCCCACCTACAGCAGGTGCCCCCCCTGCACAGCCAGGATCAGGATTTGGGATGGTGAGTGAAATGTTATAAACTAATAACAGTTTTTTAAAAAAAGAAAATAACTAACCAAGCACAATGCCAGGAAGGATTACCACCACCTGCCACTTCTCCCATTGACATTTGCTTCCCTTTTGTGTTACTTATGAGCAAGACATTGCAACTTGCCCTTAAAAAAATAGTCAGCAATTCTGCAGTGGAAAAAGCAGAAACCCCATGTTATTTATATGCAAGCTTGCTTACATTGGATAGCCTGCATGCTTCCGGAAGGGGTAAAAAGCTATGCAGTCCACTAAAGCTTTTGCTCCTGACAGTTGGAAACCCCCATCCTTGTGCCCCTGCACAGTCTGCTTCTGAAATTTCTTCAAGCATATCCAGGGCCAACCCTTTCATTAGGTAGAGTGAAGCAGTTGCCCCAGGTGACAGATCCTGGGGAAAAGCAGCAAGGTGTTGTATAAGAAAGCAGTATGTCCTGCTGCCTGACATGTGCCCTGTAAGCTGAACTCAGGTGCAGTGGAAGACGCTGTCCCATCCCCAGTATTGAAGTAAGATTTTATTCATTCATTTCATTTCTATACTTCCCAATAGCCAAAGCTCTGTGGGCAGTTCACAAAAATTAACACCACAAGTTTCAGCATAAAATATAAATATAAAACCTAGCAGCAATGCAAAGATTTAAATTACAGATTTAAAACAGCAGAGCTCAAAGACTAGGATGCTAAGGTTTTTGGGCGGAAAAAGGTTTTCACCTGCTGCCAAAAGGAGTACAACGTAGGTGTGAACTGGGGAGCTCATTCTACAACCGGAGTGCCACAGCAGAAAAGGCCCTCTTCCTAATTTTCTTTGGAAGGGGGTCATAGAAAAAAGCCCATGAAGATGATCTTAGAGTTGAGGCAGGTACAAGTCCACTTGGATTTTCTACATGGAATTGGTGGGTCCACCATCTTGTTCATTGCCTCAGGGAACAAAATGTCCTGGGCCAGCCCTGAGCAGGTCACATATACCGAAACTTATCTTTTGAACCCTGAGGGCAACAAACATGCTCTTTTGAGAAAGATAGTCTGTGGGTGTTTAAATGATGCACCCAAGACCCATTTCTGATCTTGTGACT
Organism: Anniella stebbinsi; assembly: GCA_029215795.1. NCBI lineage: Eukaryota > Metazoa > Chordata > Lepidosauria > Squamata > Anniellidae > Anniella > Anniella stebbinsi. The sequence goes on along the minus strand of JARDYH010000003.1, from coordinate 161,509,885 downwards.
GTAGAATACACATGTCATCTGCTGGGGTTTGCGAGCACATAACATACGATAATTCAGACTACCCAAAGAGGCTGTAGAACAAGATGGAATTAATTCTTATACAGTTCCAGTCGCAACTCTGACACACAAATCAGACTGTGTGTTCTCAGAAAAATGGTGCAGAGCAGCACTTGTTTTGCAAGACCTTGTGGGAGTCCCAAGCAGGTAAGCCAAAGGCTTGCCTTGTTTGCACTGCATCCACCTTTAATCCTTCTCAAATACTTTTCAGCAACCTACTGGAGCAGGTGTTCCAATGATGCCACAACAGCCAGTTATGTACGGACAGTCTATGATGAGGCCACCATTTGGAGCAGCTGCAGGACCTGGTGCACAAGTAAGCATTAGCCATTTGTCTCTGGGATACTGTTAGAAAAATATAAAATATAAGCTTGTTTGACTTCCCCCCCCCTCTGCTTTGTCATAGGGCCCTCTAGAATCTCAGCTGATACTTTTTTAATTACTTTGAACATTTTAAATGTTAAACCATATATGCAAGTATATATTACAAGCACATTCATTCATTCCATTTATATCCTGCCTTTGTTCCTCTTGCAAGGAACCAAGGCTGCTTATATAATCCTCCTCTTCTCCATTTTATCCTCACAACAACCTTGTTAGGTAGGTTAGGCTGAGAGTCACCCAGTGAGCTTCCATGGTTGAGTGGGGACTAAAACCTGGATCTTTCAAATCCCAGTCCAACCTCTAAGCACTACACCACACTGGCTCTCAAGTGTTTTATTTGTATAAAACATTTGCATACTACTCTTCTTTAGCTGAAATCAAAATAATTTAATTTTGTCCATTTTGTTTTATTTTTACCTGTCTCTAATATTGCTCTATTTTGGGAGGGGCCATAGCTCAGTGTGATAGAGCACATGCTTTGCATGCAAAAGGTCCCATGTTTGATCCCCTGCTGCTCCAGGTAGGGGAAGAAAGAAATCCCACCTGAAACCCTGGAGAGCCTCTGCCAGTCAGTGTCACCACTACTGGGCTAGATGGACCAATGGTCTGACTCAGCATAAGGCAGTTTCCTATGTTCCTATGGCAGTTACTACTGCATTAAATCATCAACAGACTCAAATAATGCCCTTGTGCTCATCATCATCGAACTGGACATGGAGTTCCATAATGGAAAGGCCCTCCTCTCCACATAGATCAGCTTTCTTCACAAGGGGATACTAAAACAGGATTTCAACCCCAATCTTAATCTAATAAAAACCTCTTTCTAATAAAAGCCACTATCTCTCAATTTGTCTTTTTAACATCCCTGTCATTACTAGAGCATGAAACACATGACTTAATTGCCAAATACCAGCTAGTACAGTATGTGCCGCTCCTAGATATGCTTACACAAAGCCCTACTTCATTCACAGAGTTTTATGAGGGATCCAAATGACATTGTCTTACACTTGTAACCCTCCCATATTTCCCCACTACTTCATTCATAATTTTTCTTACCCTAGAAAATCTGTTAGGGAGGAGAAGACAGAATTTCATAACGTGAGGCTTAGAGTTGCAGAAACATTGTATCAGTATTTCAAGCAACTGCAATGACAATATGTTTGCGGTTGTGGTGTCCAAGGCTCTTTTAAAATCTTTCTATGTCAAACTATTTATACCAAATTTATATAGAATGGGTTCAGACAACACAATAACCAATGTTGATTTAAATAGTTGACGGTTGATTATTTAACCTACTATGAATTATCGTGTTATTTGGAGGGAGTTTTTTAACCAATTCAAATAACCAATGCTGTGCAGAATTGGTTATTTGAACCACCATTGGTTATCGTGTTGTGTGGAGGGTACCACTGGTTATTTCCTCAGCAACCTTTGGTTATTTTGTCAGCCACAAAGTCACAAAGCAAGAGCAGTTAAAGCGGTGGCTGCTGCACTAGTCCAGCCAGCAGGATAGATTTTTGACTGCAATGGCTGATGGGCTACTAGTGGGAGGACTGCGGAGTGGGGGGAGAGAGAGCAGGGGATGAGTGAATCAACTCAGTGTGGACTAATAGTCATCTCAGTGCTGATCCTAATCCACACATGGTTGATTATTATCATGTGTGGGGAGTACCCCCTAGATAAACAACTGTCAATAATGTCTTTTGACTGGTAGTGCAAAGAGTTTTCTGTCTGGTAGCACCCAAAATGTGTTTAAAATAGTTGATTACATCTGTGGGACAGGGTGTAAAGTAAAGAATCTCCATTCACATCTTAATTTGGTTTGTAATAGGATCCTAATACTTTCCTTTCCATTTTTTTCATGCTCATGTCTTCTCTTTTTTGTTGTGTTTCTTGCTCTGTTAAGCTTTCTCCAAGTCCTACACCGGCCACTCAGAGTCCCAAGAAACCTCCAACGAAGGACCCATTAGCAGATCTTAACATCAAAGATTTCTTATGAACTATTTAAGGTATGGAATTGCCTCTTACAATCTTCACTGGATTATAGTCAAACTTACTTGTACTCCTCTCTGGTATTTCACAGGTGACTCTAAAGATTCATCCCAGTTTAGAAGGTTTTAGTACTGTGCTGAATTTCCTTGAGGCTTGATTTTTTTTTTACTGCAAAAGTCATTTTGTAGTGTATGTGACAATGTTCAGTAAAGAAATCCTACCTTCCTTTCATGCATTTTTCTACACCTGAGGTAGCCATTGTTACCTTGAACTGTTGCTTGTGGTGGGAACTGGAAATACATTCTGCTTTCTCACAGCGGGATGTGGATCTAAATCTGCATTCAATTGGAAGTATTCTTCTGTGGATCTTGTTCCGCCATACTGCATTGCCTTCAGTCTTTTTGCCTCAGTAATGGTGTTATGTTCTCCCAAAACCTGCCCCGTTACAAACAGTTGCACACCCTTTTGCCAAGGGTGGATGGGGAGGCCAAAGGGGAGCAAAAAGTGAAAATGTTTGTGGCATGCTCAGGTTGATCTCTAGTAGGCAACTCTTTCTAAAGCATCTGCTTTCAAACCAAAAGAGCGTTCTAGATAATGTAAAAGCAACAATATAACAAGAGTCTTAGCAGAAATGAATACAGCTAAAGATCAGAAGGCCTGGGCAAATAAACAGGTTTTCACTGGGCACTGAAAAAGTAATCAAGCTTTGCTCCAGGTGCAACTCCTCTTCCCGCCCCCCCTCCGCCCCCAGAAAGTACATGGAGTTGTTCTCTGAACATACATGCAAAGTGTTCCTGACTGCCTTACCACAACAGGAAGAGGATCATCAGTCTCGCAAACATTTTTTTTAACCATATGGTGTGCCTAGTGGGAGGAAAACTTGTCATGAATATGTGTGAGACCCCCTCTATAGACACATTTATTTATTTATTCCACTTAATGTATTAAAATCCCTACGCAGTTCACAATAAAAATACAATATATTATGATAAAAACAAGATAAAAATAATACATAATTAAAAACATTAAAGTATTACAACACCATAAGCAATAAAACAGGTTAGTAGCAGAATCTGTCACAGGTCAGAGAAAGCCTGTGTGAACAAGCGTATTCAAATGCCTGTCACTTGATCTCTCTGTCTTCCCCCCACCCCTTCCTAATTGTAGTTTTCTGACAGGATAACTGAAGATGCAAGTTTGAAATCTACAAACAAGAAATTTGTTGCTCAGAGTTTCCAAGTGAGCCACCACTACCAAACCCAGTGCTTACTCAGACTTCTCTCCTACTTCCAAAACGTGTAGCACAGCGATGAAAGTGAACGTTAGGAATGTGTACTATCTTAGTTGTTACCCCTTCTCTCTCTCTCTTTCTCAGTTTGTGTACTTGGATTATTATTTATGTGTTTTACAACTTAAACAATGGATGTATGTTTCTGATGCCTTCTTAGTGCTTTTCTGAACCTATCCAATAGGGACGGATTATGCAGCTGTTGTGTGGTGAGCCATTTGGAGCGATGTGTCTGTGTTTCTGGAGGTCTCGATGTAAATAACTTTGGCAAATCCTCTAAATTTTCCCCTCTGAAGTCCAGTTTCTCTTGTATATCTGTTATACAAAACAATTGTGTGATGATATTGGGTAGTAAGAAAAGCACTCTCAATCCTACAAACTCTCTTTTGTGTGGAATACATTTTCCCCCAATGCAAGATTCTCAATTTGTTGTGGGATATGTTTTCTTTTTGTGGCGCTGTACATGTTAAGTTAAATTATAATTTAAAGTAATATAAAGGAAAACTCCCATTTTACACATATTCTATCAAGTTGCTTTGTGAATAATTAAAAAAAATAACTGAAAATACCTTAACATGTTTCTTTAAAAAAAAATTGAATGGTCTTTTGTTTTCATTTTAAATCCAGTTTATTTATCAGGTCTTGTTTTAAATGCACTGAAGATACATAAAGGGTAAGTTTCTTTCCATGTAGTTGAGAAAAACCAGTCATAGCTAGGTAGACATTGCTAGAATTGTCAGGCTAATCAGTGTAATTGGCAACTCATGAAAAACGTTTTTTATTTTTTTATTCAGCATTTACCAGAATCTGTTAGTTTGGTGCGTCTATGTATATGCCTTAGACTAGTGTATTTTTCCATACCCCACAGCACAGTGTATTTTCTGTCTGTCTGTGATTAGAAGTCACACTAACCTGAAGAACTGCACCCTTTACTGTAAACAACAACATCAACAAAACTGTTCTTTTAACGTTTTAGTTTGTTCTCTCATACTGTTTGTGCTGATGGCTTGGCTTAAGATTTTGATTCCTTAATAAGGTCACTGTTGATCAGTGTTACAAGTGGCTTGGCAGCTCTTTGTAAAAACATATTAAGTTGGAAAGATGTTCACCTAAGTCTTTCAAATTAACTATTTAATCAATATATGGTACCATTTTTAAAAAGTGGTTGTATCTGAATTTATTGTGGGGAAAACATACACTGTAATGACAGAGAGTTAGAGAGAGAATTTCAAAGTGGGTTTTCTTTGTATTTTGGTTTGAGAAAAACCCAGTGCATGTATACCCTCTGAGATGCAATAAAACACCTTGATCAAAGTAAATTCAAACATAAAAGTCGTCTCATTTAATTTCATAAGCAGTTACCCAGAATTAGCTGCTTTGTAGGGGCACAATAGCTGCAATCTACAGATTTGATATACTTGTTCAAAGCTGGGGAGATCTTGCTGTTTTGTTTCTAAAATTGAGTTAAGTCATATCCAATGTATGTCAAATCCTTATTTGAATTTATGGGCATTTTAAATGTCTCTTAGATGTTAGCGAATTCTCTGAATTGTTTTGGGAAGTGCTACAACAGTCTGCAGTGCAACCCTATTCATGTTTACTCAGTGTTCCACTGTGTTCGGTTTGGATTAGTTCCAGGAATGCGTGCATCAGATTGCTGCCTGAGAAGTGTACGCATGGCCATCAGCATGAAAAATAAATCGGAAGGCTGTGTATTGGAGATGTCAAAAGAAAAATCTGTGGTATTGGCTTGTATCACAATATATTCTTGAATATATATATATATATATATATATATATATATATAACTGTCAAAATAATTTAATCTCAAAAGGGATATTGTCATGCTGAAAAAAGGAGCAGGAAAGAGCAATCAAAATGAGCAGAGAGCTGAAGCATCTCCCATACAAGGAAAGGTCACAGTACCAAAAATTATAAAGTTAGGAGGAAAGCAGGTAAAGGGGAACATGATAGAGGTATGTAAAATTATGCATGAGGTGGAGAATATAGATAGAATTTTTCTGCTTGTCTCATATTAGAACCCAGGATTGTTCCAGGACGAGCAAATGTGAATACTTTTCTTAGGTGAATAGTTAAACTATGGAATTTGGGGTGAAGGCCACCGATGTAGACAGCTTTAAAAGGGGATTAGACAAATTCATGGACAATAAGGCTGTCAATAGCTACTACTCATGATGGCTATATGCTACCTCCAGTATCAGAGGCAGTGTGTCTATGTACACCAGTTTCTGGAGAACAATCAAATGAGAGGGTTGTTGCCCTTGTGCCCTACTTGAGGGCTTCCATAGGCATCTGGTTGGCCAATGTGGAAAACAGGATTCTGGACTGGTCTGATCTACCAGGATTCTTCTTATATTACAAGCATAAAGCCCATGTTGCCATAGGAGCAAGTAATCCAAGGGTGAAGCATACTGCAAATTTGAATTCTGGGTAGCTCGGGCTGGAAAGAAAGCACCATTGGAAATAGAGACACTTGGGGAAGCAGCAACAATGGGGTGTTCATGGGGGGACCGAAGTTCCAAACCCTAAAAGGAAAGGGGCAAAGGGGGATTTCTTTTCTTGTGGGGAGCAGAAAAAGACAGCTGGATGTGGGTGCCAGGGCGCTCTCTGAGAGGTGGGGAAAGAGGAGGCCCATTCTTGAGGGGGTGGGGTAATTTAAAGATAGGAGGATAAAGAAATCGGGCATTTGTGGAGGGGGTTCCAATAGGCATTATTGTCATTTATTTCTTTTTCTGAGAGGTGGTTGTTGATGTTCCGTTCATTAGTGAACCATATTTCCTCACCCACCCCACCTTCACTTTGGAGAATGGGTGTGGAGGGGAGGGGGCAGAAGAGGTGGAGGGTTTCCATGGCAACTCTGGGGCCTCTTTTTCACCTCCAGGAGGCCACATTTGCCTTATGCAAGTTAGGCGCAAGCCCCGTGGCATAATTCAATGGCACTCTTGCCTCCCCCTTCTTTTTCTTCCCTATTTAATTTATTTTTATATCAAGAAAGTTTTCCCTTGTTATCTGATGGTTAGGGGAAGCCTTTTATGCACATGCATAGTGTCTAGAGTGCTTGAGGGGAGGATGGATAAAAGGGCGGCAGGCCTATCTTGGTCTCCATAAGAGAAGCTCTTCTTTTTGAAGGGGCAACGGCAAGTTACACCATCTTTGCTTCTGCCCGAGATGGCTTTTTGTTTTTAATTGAGGCAGGGGAGGGAGAGAAACCAACCAGCAAGAGCTGCCATCATTGTTTGTGGCACAGAGGCTTCACTTGTTAACAAGACAACAGCAATAAACACCATTTTTGCTTCTGGCAGAGAGGCTATTCTTGTTAACATACTGTTTGGCTATTAAAGCTCGAGCTTTGAACTTTTTCAAAGTTTCAAAATTTTCTGCACGTCTACAGTGCTCAAGTTTTAGTTTAAAACAAAAATGAGCAAAATTGGTCTGGTAGATATCAAGTAATAAGCCTTATACTGCTGTATTCTTGTATGAAATGTTTATCCAGTTCAGTAGGTTTAGTTTTCAAAGTGTATGGTGCAATGATCAACATCATGTTAATAGAGAAAGTACTGAGTCTGTTCTGACTGACATTAGCTTTCCAGGGTCTGGGGAATATGTCATATCCAAAACTGAGAATTTTGACTGGAGATTCCAGGGATTAAACTAGAGACTTTCTACATAACAAGCAGGGGTGCTGTCACTGAGCCATGACCTATTTTCTGCATGAAATAAGTTGCTATGATCATAGTGTTTTTTGAAATGTCTTGTGATTTTCCCTCTTCCCTACCTCTATCCTGCCTTTTTAAAGGAGAAATAAGAGCGTCATAGCTTAGTGGTAGCGGCCATCCTTTACATGCAGAATGTCTCAGCTGACATATACACATTAACACTGCGCTCCTTGAGAGGAGTCATCAAAGCAAAAATTCTGCTAGGTCATAAACTCCTTAGATTGCGGATGATGAGATGGAGTATTCAGCATTTTGTTATGTCTGAGGCATATGTCACCATGTACTGAGAGAAGTGTGGCCTTACTATTTTCCCAGTGGGTTTTCTGATGGTGTGACCAGAGTAGCTCTTCATCACGGTAAGGTTGCAGATATTTCTGCTGTTTGAATCTAAGTCATAGTACAGTTATGGACCAGGTAGCAAGGAAAATCACAGAACTGTGCTTAAGACACCCAGGGTCCAGGATGAGGACTGGGCATAATTCTGAGGGGTAATTCAGCAGTCATATGGAGCTAGCTGATATTTTCAAGCAAATTGGTGATTTGGGGACCTGACACTTTTGAGCCTTGAAAATTTTAATTCTCTGTTCAGAAGAAAGCCCCCCTTAATTTTAGTGAGGCTTAGTTTCCATGTACTTGTGCATATGATTGACAGCTTAATCCTGATATTTCTAAATGGCTCAGCTGTGTAAAAATCAAAGAAAGGAGCAAGTATTGTAGAGTTCTTGAAGGCTTTTGTATAAATAATCCCCTTGGTCAAGTCTGGACACGTCCAGGTTGCATTACCTGGAATAACTGCAAAGGCTTGAGAGAGAAGAACACGTTAGCATACTACTACTTTTAACCTTGAGATAAGCTTTTGAGAGATATAGTTGGAGCACTGCTTCTTAAATTCTGTGTTTCAACTTTTCTCTGGGGAGATTGCGCAATAAAGGTTTGTTTTCATTTTCGGACTGTATTTTTTTCATCAAGCAAAGATCAGAGAGTTACTGTTGTGCAGCCCCTTTCAAAGACCAGCTTGTTTTCTCCCTCATATGTCATGCTTAAATTCTATTCAAATACATGCTGCTTATACTAACATTAAAAATGAAATATAAAATATAAACTCATCCTTTGTTCACCCCTGATGGGATATCCTATTACTACCTGTTGTAGGGGATAACAAGTAGGGTTCAAAAGATAATGTTTGTGAACAAGTGGTTGAGTGAATTTATAGGTTCAAAATGTTTTAAGAAGCACTGAACTGGAAAACAGGCTTTTGTGTCTAAGGCTGCCCTCTGCTGGATATATAATTTTAAAAAGCCTCAACACGTTTTAAGATGCAACTCCATAATATGTTGCAAATCTATATGACACACTTTAATTTTACTAATGTTTGCATGCATGAAGCTTTTCTTACAGACTATTCTCATGAAGAATCCTGGAACCAGCAGGTGGCAGTCTGGAACTTGTTGTGAAATATTACTTACAGATAGATAACAACTTGTCCTTATGCATGCTTATTCAGAAGAGAGCCTAAGAGCGTCATCAAACAGAGGGAAATCGTGTTTCCTTACCATCGTTTCTCCACCCCCGCTGTTGTCCCTTATTACTTCCTCTTTCTGCCCAGAGGGGGAAGAGGAAGTAAACAAAGACCAGGTGGCTCATTCAGGGGCTGTTTCTATCGCACTGCTTTTCCTGCAAATGGCAGGGGATTGCGGCACGCTCCGTTAAAAAAAAGTTGGATTAAAAGGGGTCTATTTTGCTTCGGAAAAACGAGTGGGAGGCACGCGGGAGGGGGATGTAGTTGTCTAAAGGAGGCGCTCACATCCGTAAGTGGGCAGTAGCAAGCATGCGATAAAACGCTCATGTGATAAACCTCTAATTGAGCTCAATTGGACTTTCCTCCTAAGTCAGTGTGAATAGGGTTATGACCTTAGTTTAGTTCCTGTCGGCTAGAATCAGGCTTTCTCAATGATGCCAGTGCATGCGATGGGATGATAGGTGGAACCTACTGTCTTGCCATTATGCATTTCTGTTTTAAGATGGAAGGAGCGTTCAGAATGTCCCACTTCTATGTGAAGGTAAGGTCAGCTCAAAACATATGAATAACAGGGCGTTTCATGGGTTACAATAGAGAAAAATGTATGCAGCTACCTCTAGACACAACATGGGCTTATACCACATAGCCCTTTTTAGAAAGCAGCAGTTGCATATAGATCAAAGTAATCATGGAGACAATACATGTCCTAAGGAGTTTACGATACCAATCAAGAGCACTAAGTCTCATCCCTACTTTGAGTGGTAGGATAAGAGGTTATCTGGAATCAAGGTTTTGGTCCAAAGCAAATGCAAGACTTTGAACTTTGCATGCAGAATCTGATTTGTTGGGCCTACTTAATAAATGTGTGCAAGCCTAGATTTCCTCCTTTAAGAAACGGCTCTTACAGCATTTTGGGTTTTTTTAGTAAGCAGTTTCAAACTGGTTTAAGTGCTGTGGCAAGAGTTCATACAGCTTAGTAGTTTGTGTATATCTCAGAATCTTTTGGATTTTGTGGGCATTATGCTCTATAAGTTAATACCATGGTTTACTTTTATCCTACCCTGTAATTTTAGTGTGGTGTTCCATTTTTTAATTTTTTAAAAAAGAATTACTTTGCCAACAGCTAAAAGATGGATTAGGTTTGTACTGAGGTATTTTTAAAAGCTGTTAAAGAACACATCGGATTTGCCAACATGTTACTTACAAGCTTAGAATTCTCAATCTTTTTTTGGAAAGGGGCATGGTTGCTGAAATGTGGCACATTAAATTCAGTTCTCTGTGACTCATGTACACTGTGTGTTCAAAGAGGCTTGAAAGACAGAGATGAGTAACTCAGGTACTTACTGTATATACAGGCAGGGATATTTGGGTTGTGTCAAAGGATGAATTTATGTGATTAATATCCATGGTTGTCTTTCCATACTTTTACCTGGGTTGGGCTGTGCAGATTTATGTTTGAATGTGCACTAGCCTGGAATAAATGGGTGCTTACCTCTTTCTCTTTGTGGTTTTTTAAATGTTCTGCGTTAGAGTGATTGCACATTGTTGCTGACTTGTTATAATGCTCTTTGCACAGCTAATAGCACCTATTGAAAATTCACACCTGAACAAGCAAGGAAGGGTTCTTTGAAAACAACCCATCATTTATTCTTTTATAGTAAGGAGACCTATGCATGGGAGTGTATTATGCAGTGGTGCGAAAAGGTTTGTGAACCCTAATGATAATTATGTAAATCCTATAATTTTGCAATGATAGCTTTCATGAATCAAAACTAGTCCTTTTCTAAATAACCAGTTGGAGTTATATTAACCAATTTCATGTTTTGTGAAATAAAATGATGTATAAATTAGGCAAACAATGAGTACTTAAGAGTCAGGATATGTGCAAAAGTAAGTAAACCCCTGGTTGCATCAGCTCAATTCTAGGGTATAATTAGAAACAGTGTTTCAGTAATTAGGTGGATCTTCAGGGGTGAGAATGGGAAGCCCCACAAAGGATCAGAAACTATGAGTTTGGTCTTCACCATGAGGTAGTGTGAAAACACTTCATGCTACAATCAAAAGACATCTCTGAGGACCTCAGAAAAGCAGTTATTGCGGCTCATCAGTCTAGAAATGGTCACAAAACCATTTCTAAGGATTTGGGGCTCCACCAATCCACTGTCAGACATCTAGTCTACAAATGGAGAAGGTTTAAGACTAAAATCTCTCCTAAGAACAAACCAGTGCATCATTCAGAAAGTCAAAATGAACTCCAAAGTAACATCCTGGGATCTGCAGGCTACTCTCACCTTGGCTAATATGAGTGTTCATGACTCAATGATCAGAAAAAGACTGAAAAAGAAAGGTGTTCATAGAGGAAACCACTGCTCTCTAAAAAGAACATTGCTGACCATCTGAAGTTCCCTAAAGATCACATAAATGATCTCCAGTTCTGGAACAATGTTCCCTGGACAGATGTGTCAGGCAGAGCTTTTTGGCCTCAATGAGAAATGTTATGTTTGGCAAAAAACAAACACTGAGTTCAAACAGAAGAGCCTCAACCCAGCCATCAGATATGGTGGCGGGAATGTGATGTTTTGAGCCCACTTTGCTACCTCAGGATTTGGACTTGTTTGCTGTCATTGACAAAACCATGAATTCTGCAGTGTATCAGATGATTCTAGAGGAGAATGTCAGGCCAACCATCTGTGAGCTAAAGCTGAAACGAAAGTGGGTCATGCAATAAGACAATACTCCTAAACATACAAGCAGATCTACAAAAGAATAGCTGTGGAAGTAATTCTGTGTTTTACAATGGCCTAGTCAAAGTCAGGACCTAAACTCAATCAAAATGTTGTGGCAGGATCTGAAGTGAGCTGTTCATGCAAGGAAGGCCTCAAATGTCGCAGAGTTGAAGCAGTTCTGTAAGGACTAGTGGGCCAGAATTCCTCAAAACCAATGTGAGGGACTGACCAACATTTACAGGAAACACTTATTTGAAGTCATTGCTGCTCAAGGGGGTGCTACCGGGTATTGAATCCAAAAGTTCACATACTTTTCCACACATGGATATTGAATCAGGTGTGGATAAATGTTGAAAAAAACATCAGGTTTGTGTGTCATTTTGTTTAATTGGGTTGTCTATTCTTGGATGATGAGGTTAGATTAAAATCTAATAACATTTTAGGTTGGATTTATGTGACAATCACAAAGGATTCAGAAACTTTTCTTACCACTATAGTCTATACAAACAAGCAACTACGACTGAGAAATGGAAAATTCTCTCTCTCTATGCCAGCAGTATGAGAAGCACGCATGTCTTGTGGCAGCTCCAGAATGATATGGAAAGTAATTCTGCAGACATGTCAACCATGCTTCTAAGGTCACATAAGAACCAGCCCTAAGTCCTATTTCAGTGAATGGGATGATGAATAAAAAAATATAGGAACCTAAATGTACGTGTGACAAAACAGTAATCTAATAACCTGCCACTGATCAACTATTCTCCAGACAGGAGTAATAGGAAAGAGTTGCTTCCTGGATCCACCTACTCGTCTTCCACCAGCCTTTTCCCTTTGCTCTCTCTCTCTCTCTCTCTCTCTCTCTCTCTCTCTCCACTCTCAGCTTCTAGCCTTTTTCTCTCCCCACCCCCAACATTGTTGTTTCACTTCTCCTTCTACCCATGTTCTTTCTCTCCCCTTTACATGTGGGTATTCATTGTACAACTCTGCATTTGCACAAGCAGCTGACACAGTCTTCCTTGCAACCACAACACGTCATTTCACTGCAGCTTCTGGAAGTCTTGTGCAGTATGGTTTGTAATTGTTATCTGTTTGTGATCAACTCCAATCCACAAACAAAGGAAGTAAGTGTTGTAGAGAAGTCTCCACACACTTTGATATAGAGAAAAAGCAAACTGGACCCATAGAACCGAAGATTGATTGATTTATAACTCCTCTCACCCACCCAAATGGGTCACCATTTTGACTTTTGAGATTAGGAATGCCGCCCTATCTTAATTTGAGGTTTGTAGGTTACCCAGTGTGTGTGTGTGTGTGTATATAGAATGTTTTGTGTGTTTATCACGAAGTGCATAATTTATTCTTAGTTTGCTAAGCTGTTGTTTTAATGGACCACATTGGATCTCAGCATACAGGTTAGCTATAAAAGGAGCAGAGGACTAAGAGAGCAAACTTAAATTTGGGAGAGCAGGAGTGAAGTGGGGGATCCTCCACCACTTGCAAAGCCCTGCTGGCTTGCACTGGCCTAGAGCAGGAGGTATGCCAGGTCAACCCAGTGAATTTTTTCTCTAATCCACGACCCCCCACCTTGAAATCAATGGAGAAAAATTAGCTGTGCTCATCTGATGCAGCTGAGGGGCCCCTTCACAGGGGAATGGAGGAGCTTTGGGTCTAGAGCATCCAAAATTAGGTCTGCCTTGCTGTGTCCCACCCCTGAAACACCCGGTTTTATGGCCTAACCATCAGTGGGAGATTTACATCTAAGGAAAGACCCATGAATGTAAGGTGGCACATCTGGGAGCAGAGAAGATGCCCCACCTTATCCCAACCCCTCTGGACAGCCATCCAAGAGGGTTTGGGTTGTGTGTAGAAACAACTGATCAGGCTCTCTGTGTCTGACCACTTGATTGATTACAAGGACTCCAGCGCTTGGTTTGTTAGTACTATGCAATGAATGCATAGGTGTAACAGCCAAGTAGGAAATACCCTTTTCCACTTCTGTCTTGGAGAATTCTTTTAATGTCCTTAAATTTCAAGTAAGCCAGATGGAATCCCCAGCACTCAATGGACAAAGCACTTTCAAAATATGAAGCATCCTTGCCCAAGTTATAGTATTAAGTAGTACATCTCTGAAGAGGCTGTGTTGCTTACCTGAATATTACTTATATGTCAGTTCCATGAGTGCACCATTCCATCTTTTAAAAAATATTTTGGGTAGAGGATGTTGTTTATGGACAAAGCATAATTGCTTAGGCACAATTCCTTGAAAGTATTTGCTGAATCTAAATACAGTTCTGATCCTTGGAAAATGAACCTGCAGCTATAAATCTAGTAACTGGTCCTTGCTTTATAGAAGATGCCTGCTGTGCTCTCGTATCATTTAACATGCTCTTTATGAAATTACATTGTCTATCAATATATCCATAGTTTCATATTCCAGCTGCAAAATGAGTGTCCAATTTTAGCTGAAAAAGTAGCCCCGCGTTTTGGAGATGTCACTTTTCCAGATTCTAGCTGCCAAAAGGAACTGTCCACTGTGGTCTTGACATAGGCAAAGTACATGGCTGCACCCAGCTGTTAGAAAGGCATGTTATTTCAGTCCAAAGCAGCGGTCTATAATTGATGTGGTTAGAGGAGTAGACACAGGCCCCAATTAGACTTAGCAAATTCTCGTGGGCCTACCATGTTGTCTCCACCTTGCATGCTAAAATTAAAGACTGGATGTTCCAGTTTGGTTTGAGACTGCAGTCTGCTGTCATCTGAAGAGCTTTGAGTGGCTCACTGCAGAAGCAATGGGTGCCTCTACAAGAGCAATTTAAAGCTCTTTCAAGGCGCATTAAAAATTTGACCTCTACAAGAGTGGAGCGCAAATCGGGGGTTGAGGCTCCTTTTCTGTCCAATTATGCGCATTACTGAATGCATGTTAAATAGCGAGTTTTAATTTACCGCGGCAGTTAAAGCACTTTATGACCATGTAAACAAATGATTCTCTGCATTAAACACCTCTAAAGCATGTTTCATACAACCGGTAAGGCAACCAGTTATGTGCTTAACCGCGTCCCACATATAGTGATTTGCCATAAATGCAATTGCGAGAAGATGCACATAATTGGACAACCAGGCGTCAAACTGAATTCTTGTAGAGGGGACCTATAAAAGTCCGTTCCAAAATCCTACTTGCAGTCTGCACTGCAAAGATGATTCCTATTGGATGTTTCCTTCCTTCTGTTGCTTGGTCACTGAGCCATAGTTTAGTGAGAGGGAGAGCATTGTGGGTGTATGCACTCCTTCCTGTCCTCTTGTGCAAAAATAACTCTCTTTCAAGACTTGTATTTCTTGGTTGGACCAGCTTCCATTGGTGGAGAAGTCTAGACACATAGGACCAGGGAAGCAATCACAGTAGACATTCAATTTTCTCTTGACAGCCATTTTACCTCTGCAAATCTACCTTTGCCATACTAACACTGTATTAAATATTTGTAGGCTAGACAAAGCCTACTTCATTGGATGCATCTGCTGAAGTGTACTTTTTTGCATGTGAATGCTTACCCTTCTATGATACATGTATCCAAAGTAAGAGAAAAGAAGGTTCTGGTAGTACTAGTCACCAAAATGGGGGGGAGGAAGGGAATAAGTGCACCAAAGTGGGGAGAGGAACCATATCACCCTCTTGCTATGAGATCCTGTTGGTTTTAAGTGTTGAACTGACAGTTCTCAGCATCTTCCACATTTTCAACATTTTCCCGACTTTCCAGCTACTCCAGAAAGGAGAGCTATTAACTTCCTCCCCTTTCTGCAGCTCCTTTTTGGAGGAGTTCTGCTGCGGTTTCTTGACTCTCTTAAGGACATCCAGTGAGCTTCATAACTAGCACGGATTTGAACCCAGGTCTTCCTTTTCCTATACCAGCATTCTATACTTCAGACCAAACTGGCCGTAATAGTAACTAGTAATATTTCTTCTATTCACTCCCCGCCCCATTTTTTGCCCCCCAAATTAACCTTCCAAATGCTCTTGTTCATGAGTTATCGGATATTCTTATTAACGTGTCAGACATCTTGGAAAATGCCAGCCAGAGAGTTCCTGCAACAGAATTGGCATGTCTACCTAAATTGAATGTATTCCTAAAATGCCTACATGCTTCAATATTTTCTGCACATCAATTGTTCACAGAGGTCTATGGCAGATCCTGGACTATGGGTGCCTCTACAAGAGCGATTTCAAGCTCTTTCAAAGCGCATGAAACGGAGTGCAAATCGGGGGTTGAGGTGCTTTTTCTGTCCGATTATGCGCATTATCAAATGCACGTTAAATAGCGAGTTTTAATTTACCGTGGGAGTTAAAGCGCCTTATGACCATGTCAACAAGCGATTCTCCACATGGAACAACTTTGAAGCGCGTTTCATACAACCGGTAATGCGCTTCACTGCCTCCTGTGTATAGGAATTAGGCGTAAAAGCGATTGCGAGAAGATGCACATAATCGGCCAACCGGGCGTCAAACCGAATTCTTGTCAAGGGGACCTATAAAAGGCCATTCTAAAATCCTACTTGCATTCTGCACTGCAGAGATGATTCCTATTGGATGTTTCTTTCCTTCTGGTTCTTTTTAATAATAGTTCACTAGTTCTTCCTGAATGAAACAAGATTGTTTTCTTCTGCGCTTTATACGTTACTGAGTTAATTTTGGGCAATAGATAGATAATTTATTTTAAAAAACATCCAAGTGAAATCTGATTATAGTCATTTTCAGATGAAAGCTGGAAAAGCTATTAGAACAAATTGATCCAGTGCTTTCTCCCCCCCCCCCAATTTTTACAATATATTCCACTAAAATATCAAGACATTTTCTCATTGCCTGAAGATTACATGCAATGTGTTTTTCAGTTCTCCTAGTATCTAATGGCTGTTTCATATGTTCCATTTTGTGGTAAGGAATTGGTGCCTGAATATGACTGCACTGAATGTTTACACACACAAACATTCAGCATAAAATTAGTAGCTTTTCGAGGCCATTAAATCTCTCCAGGCTGGCCCTACCATTAGGCAGAACTGAGCTGTCCACCTCAGGAAGCAGATGCTGAGAGGGAGAGAAGGAGCAGTAGTGACATATTGATTAGAGCTGTATGTGTCATGCAGTTTGCCTTGCATCTCTTAAGTGAGCCTCCTGCATGAAGGTGTGATGTTAAATTGCCGGTGCTGAAGTAAAATAGAACTGTTACTCCCTTCTATACATGTAATGGGGGTTGGGCTCATCTTGTCCTTTGCCTCAAGTAGAAAAATGTGTTAGCCTGGCCTGGCCTGAAATAAATACCAAACATGCCTTTTTAATGATGGTTCTTAGCTGCTGAAGACCTACACTGCTATCTTCACCTTCTTGGTGCCATTTTAAAGTTTCTGTTACTACTATATTATCCTGGCCAATGTTCCTGATGGCAAAACAAAACATTGCATTGCCCTCATCAAGGGGTGTGAAGGAACAATTGTCATCAATGGCTTGGTTTTTCAAATATTACAGGAATACAGTGTGTGTGTGTGTGTGTGTGTGTTGGTCAATTTCAGCAATAAGGTCAAAAGTTTAGTTAAAGTTTATTGGAATCTGGGTGTTGGCTCAGGAAGCCAGCAGATTTGCAGAAGGCTCACAGAGGAAGAGTGGCTGCAGAAGAAGAGGAGATAAGGAAGTGGGCAAGAGATTCAACAGAAGGTCAAAGGTTTCAGAAAAGTTTACTTGAGGGTACCTCATGATGGACAGTTTCTGTCGACATGTCTTCGCACTAGTGGCAGTAGAGTTACATGACGCAGCTGCCAATGCGAAGACATCTAGGGACAAAGGCCTTTGCCACGAACTAAAAAAGTTGCTCATTAAACGGCAGTACTCCCCCCGCATTTAAAGTTGTAAAAAAAACAAAAAACGGACCCACCTCTGCTCCCCTCTCCCTCCCTTTTTGTAAAAGAAAATTAAACACCTGGGAGTTGGGGAGCCCAGGCTCCCAGTCCCCCCTCCAGCAGCCACCGCGCCGCCAATTGCTCGGCGGTGGAGGCGGCAACAAAAGAAAAGGCGCCGTCGTGCCCCTTATGTCAGGACTGGCGTAAGGGGCATAAATGCGCCACACTCTGCAGGGGAGGCGTCATGGTGCAGCACTCCCAGCAGCGTGAAGATGGGGCCTTGGGTATTGGAGTTAGAATTTCTGTGCAGAGGGAAAAATAACAGGATTTTCAGGAGGTTTCACAGGTCAGAAGAACCTTGGGATAGGCATTTAGAGTAAATGCTTAAGCCTATCCACATTGCCCTTAAAATGACTTATATTCTGTTTAAAAACGTGTTTTTTTAAGTCGTTTCATTACGTGGTAGGACACACTGAGCAGTACTTGCATTTCATAGCGACTGCTTCCTCTATTCTCAAAGCGTTCACTGGTGCCACACAGGGTTATTTCTGTGTTTTGCAGGCTGCTTGAGTTAGGGAGACAGAAGTGGGCAGGTTAAGCAGCCTGCAAAACAAAAACGAAAGTAAAAGAGACCCAGAATTAACCCTGTGTGACACCAGTGAACATGAAGGAAGCAGTCACTATGAAACGTAAGTACTGCTCAGTGTGTTCTATCACGTAATGAAACGACTTAAAAACCATGTTTTTAAACAGAATATAAGTCGTTTTAAGGGCAATGTGGATAGGCACTTACTCTCCGGATTGGTTGGATAAGGGAGGGGACAGGCTACGTTTCAGATATAAAAACCTGAAGGAGAAGGGCAAAAATTCAAAGAGAGGGAGAGAAGGAAAGAGCTGCTGCAACTGGTTAAGAGAATGCTGGAACCTGGACAATAAGGTATTGCTGGGAAGGAACTTGGATAAAATAAGGACACTGTCTAGTTAGGTTAGCTTGCTGCATTTATCCCTGGTCACTTTATTACGCTATTGGTTTTGTGTGTGTTTGTGTTGTGTGAGTATATCCATTCAGAGATTAGCGTTTTTTTTTCCAGTAAACCTTTAAACTTTGTTATTTAAAACGTAGTGGTCTCTTTTCTTGTTGGGTTACCCAACCCACATATAATAGCCCAACCTCCACACTTCCTAAAAGTGGATATTTTGAGCCCAAGGAGTTTTAAGGCTGGTTTGATGGAGGCAGCCTGGGGAGGGGAGGAGGGTTCTACCTGATGACAGCAGAAAAGGCCAATGGAAGTGAGAGGCAAAAGGAATGGGGCAGACAATTTTGCCTGCGTTACCTTCCACATACGGAACAAGATGAGGGGAGGAGGGAGAGAAAGAAATGTGTCCCAGTTACCAAGGCAAAAGGCCACTGCTTCTGCTTGGTTGCCTAGCCTTTTAAACCTGGCTAGCCTTCTTGCCATACTGTAGCAGTTTTCTTACAGTGCAGTGTTTCAAGATAGAGAGCATTGGCCAGGTTGACTTGGCATCAGGGGGAGATTCCCTCATCTCTGGCGCAATGCATGAATATTTTCATGCTATTCACAGAGGGGAGACGAAATTACATGCCAAAAGAATGGCCAAATGGTGTCTTTTCAAGGAGTGTGGAGATTTGAAAATTGGCCCCATTTTGACTCACTTCAATTCCTGGCTGCAGACCTGGGCCAGGCTTTCCTCTTGTGTGTATCATGTTATTCAAAGCAGGAACGTATACATATGCTTGCCACTAATAAAAGGTGGTGTTCGTGTGTGCTTCAGAATCATGTTAAAGTAGATTCATTTGAACAATGCCCATTGGATGTATGAAATCAACCTATTTTTTATTCGAAAACATTTTTTGGACCTATTTCTCTCATTCTCCCTTAAGTAATTGGGAGTACATTGGGGTCCAGTGGCTTCTTTCCTGCTGCAATCTCTCCCCCATGTCATTTCCCCCACTCTTGCTGAGGTGAATGGAATAGCAGGGGAGAGTTCATGCCTCAGTTCTACCATAAGCATGCCCAGCAGTGTCCAGGTGCCCTGGGAAGTATGACAACTACATTTCCCATGCTTCCTAGTATGCGTGGACGTTGTTGTGTACGTTTGTGGCAGTATTGGGAATTGAAGCCTGAAACCTTACAATGGTTGCAATATCTTTTCTTGTTAAGTTTTAGAAAGGGGCTATGGAAAGAGCTTGTAGTAGTGAGTGGCAAAACCATCCAATTTAGATTGACCCAGAAGTGGATCTAGGGGTGCTGCTGAGGGCCCCTAAAATCTAAGTGCCTCTCCAAATGAGGTAGCTACTAAGGAGAGTGCCTTTTAGGTGTTGGCACCCAGTTGTAGAATACCCTCCCCAGAGGCTCACTTCGTCTCTACATGGTGGTCTTTTATGTGTCAGGTGAAAAGACTTTTATATTTTCCCCAGTCTTTTTAGTTTCTCAGTTTTGTTTTAAATGTGCATGGTTGTGCATTTAGATGCTGGTTTTTTACTGTTTGTAACTTTTAAAGGTTTCATATTATGTTTTATCATGCTGTGTTTTAGGCTTTTCATTTTTGTGAACCACCCAAACAGCTTTGGCTATTGGACAGTATAGAAATGTAATATATAAATTTTGGGACCTATTCCAAATTTGTATCCTATGCCACCTCCAATTCTATATGCCACTCTGTATTTATATTTTGTATTTAGGAATAATTCCCATCTATGAAGAGTAAGAAATGAATGTTTTGACAGACATGAGATTGGATTCCATATCTGCATGTTCTAGTGAAGGGACCTATCAGTATAATGGACTGTATTTACTTTCTGCAATATAGGTAATTAGAAACAGTTTATTTCAATGGCAAAGGCAGATCTTCTCTCCATTCAGGAAACAGTGACATAGTTGACCAAAACTATTACCCTTTTACTGTCACTAGTGGCTGCAGTTTCACAGGTGGAACAGGTTTTGATCCTGGACTGCAGTCCTTTTATTTTCATTTTACTTTTAATGCATTCATATCTTGATTTTCCTTCTATCATGGAACTCAAGATGCCACACAAAAGAGGGTTGCAAATGCAGGCACTAATATGACCCAAACCTTCCTGTTTACTTCAGCAAAGTTGCTGCATTGTGTGTGTTCACTCAGACCACGGCTTGGGAATATATAAATTAATTGCTGCCATTCAATTCATGTTTGGAATCTGTTTAGATTTTTCTCCCATATATGCCAAGTTTTCTTTTTTGTCCTTTTTTTTATTGCTCCTCAAAACCAGCTCCAGATGGGGATTAGGCTTCAGTGAATAACCTAGAATTGCCTTCAACAAAAGTTTTCACAAGATCTATGTAATAGGGCTGCTAATCATTTTTAATGTGTGTTGAAGAGGTACAAGAGAGGTAGAAATTCATCATTGCAGTTCCTCCCATTTCTACATCATTAGGTCAAAAAGAACAAGGATTGGTTCCAGGATTTGCAGGATTCTGCTCATGAAAGGTGCCTCCAGTTGATTTTCGGGAATCCCCCTCACCACATTCAGCATCTCTGTGTAGCATTTTCAGGGAGCTACACTTCAGCAGGCCCACTTGCCCATTCCTAAATCTGGAACTGACTCCAAGTCTACAGATTTTAGTGCAACATTGAAATTGTACTTTAAAAATGTGTGGTCCCAGGCCTCCTGAAAGAGGCGACAGTGAGATCACTCCTAAAGAAATCTTCCCTGGACCCTGAAAATCTTAATAACTACAGGCCAGTAGCAAATGTTCCATTCCTGGGCAAGGTCCTGGAGCAAGTAGTTTTGAGCCAGCTCCAGGCACTCTTGGATGAGACCGATTATCTGGATCCATTTCAGTCGGGTTTCAGGCCTGGTTTTGGTACGGAAACAGCCTTGGTCACCCTGTATGATGACCTATGTTGGGAGAAAGACAGGGGGAGTATGACTCTGTTGAATCTCCTTGATCTCTCAGCGGCTTTCGATACCATCGACCATGGTATCCTTCTGGGACGACTGGCTGAGTTGGGAGTGGGAGGCACTGCATTGCAGTGGTTCCGCTCCTACTTGGCGGGCGGGCTCCAGAAGGTGGTGCTTGGGGGACATTGCTCGGCCCCGTGGATTCTCCAGTATGTGGTCCCACAGGGGTCAGTCTTGTCCCCCATGTTGTTCATCATCTACATGAAACCGTTGAGTGCAGTCATCCGGAGTTTTGGAGTGCGTTGTCATCAGTACGCTGATGACACGCAGCTCTATTTCTCCTTTTCATCTTCATCAGGTGAGGCTGTGGATGTGCTGAACCAGTGCCTGGCTGCGACAATGGACTGGATGAGGGCTAATAAACTGAAACTCAATCCAGACAAGACTGAGAAGCTTTTAGTGGGTGGTTCCGCTGACCGGATGGAGGATGTTCAACCTGTTCTGGATGGGGTTGCACTCCCCTTGAAGGAGCGGGTTCGTAGCTTGGAGGTTCTCCTAGAACCATCTCTGTCACTTGAGGCTCAGGTGGCCTCAGTGGCACAGAGTGCCTTCTACCAACTTCGGTTGGTGGCCCAGCTACGTCCCTATCTGGACAGGGATAACCTGGCTTCAGTTGTCCATGCTCTGGTAACCTCCAAGTTAGATTACTGCAATGCACTCTACATGGGGCTGCCTTTGAAGGTGGTTTGGAAGCTGCAGCTTGTGCAAAATGCAGCGGCCAGATTGATAACTGGAACCAGTAGGTTCGAGCATATAAGACCTACTCTGGCCCGCTTGCATTGGCTGCCTGTATGTTTCCAAGCCCGATTCAAGGTGCTGGTTTTAACCTATAAAGCCTTACATGGCTTGGGACCACAATACCTGACGGAACGCCTTTCCCGACATGAACCTACCCGAACACTACATTCAACATCTAAGGCCCTCCTCCAAGTGCCTACTCCGAGGGAAGCTCGAAGGTCAGCAACAAGAGAGAGGGCCTTTTCTGTGGTGGCCCCCAATTGTGGAACGATCTCCCTGACGAGGCCCGCCTGGCGTCAACATTGTTATCTTTTCGGCGCCAGGTCAAGACTTTCCTCTTCTCTCAGGCATTTGGCAATATCTGAGGGGCCTGGGTTTGTTTTGTTTTTTGTAGCTTTTTGGAGTGTTGTAGTGGTTTTAAATGTACAGATTGTGTGTATGTTATATGTTTTTGCTGTTTTAATTTTTGTATATTGTTTTTAATTGTTTTTAATCCTATGTAAACCACCCAGAGAGCTTCGGCTATGGGGCGGTATACAAATGTAATAAATAAATAAATAAATAAATGTAGCTTCAGCCCCAATGGTTGAAGCAAGGTCCAGTCTCCAGCAGTACAGAGCAGATCACGTATACTGGGCTGTAGGCCCATGCAAGTGAAGAGAGTTGGGATAACTTTTATTTTCCATCCTGCATTTTACCAGTCCTTACTCCAGCATTTACAGAAAACATTTGTGGGAAATATGAATAGCTTAGCACAGGATCCAGATACCATTCTGTGTTACCTCAGCTGATCATGGAACGTCCGTGTTTTCAGCCAATGTACATGATAAAAGTTTGTGTCATTCAGTCTTTAATCCTAGTATAGTTTCTCATGTTGTGGCAAGCTGTTGCTATTGAATATTTAAAAAGTGAAGTTGTCTCTAGCAGAAGACTATGCTGGAAAGGTATCTTTATACTAAGTAATGGTCAAAGTGGGAGGCAGATCAGTACTTTAATACATGCCTGACTATAGGGTCAGCAGAGGCCCAGAACGGAAAATAAAATAGAAATGGGTCAATATAACGAAACAAATGAGTAATGAAATATGTTCCAAGAATGCAACAGCTCTGCAACTATTTTAGACACGTAGCCAACTATTAACGGGGATGATTTGTTCAGAACCTTTGTGCAGACTTTTAAGGGATTTTAACCGGGAAGAAGCTATAGGTTAGATTATTGGTCCATCTAGCCTGGTATTTTTTATTGTGGGTGCAGTGGCTGTCTGTGATCTCAGGCAAAGGTCTTATACATCACCTGCCATTTGATGCTTTGAACTGGAGTTTGCAGGGCTTGAGCCTCAGACGGTCTGTATGGAAAGCATGGGCCCTGTCACTGAGCTACAGTCCCAGAACAAGCTTCCAGTATCCCCAGTTTTAAAACATCTCCAAGATCAGGACTGGGGGGTGGGGGAGAGAAAACCTTCCGCCTGAGACCTTAAGAGCCAGTATCACTCAAGATAGTACCAATAGTCTGATTTAAAAGAAGCAACTTCCTGTGAGGCTACATTTGAATAGAGCTGAGCCAAAACACCACACACACATTCACTGCCTTGCTTACGAGCTCTGAATTCCCTTTGGGAATTTTTCAGGATGGGCCAAACAAACACACATTAGAGGTGCCAATGCAGCTCCGCTTTCCCATTCCCTACCTTTCAGAAAACATTGCCCTCATTCTTATTTGGCTTCATGATAACAATATGCAGTCAATGAGGTTTGGTTAAGTGATGTTCTTTAACCAGATTGGAAGTACAGCAACGCTTCCTGCCCTCACTCTGGCATCTTGTGCATTAAAAGACACCCAAGAAGAGGGGGGTGTTAGGTGTCACCATCAGGACCATTCAGCGATTGTAAAGTCATGAAAAAGTTGAGCAAAAGGGCTATCATGCAAATTGAGCTTCCACGCTCCAGGGCAAAAAGACTTCAATTGGAGAACTTTCAGCTCAGCTTTATGTTTGATGAAGTTAGAGCAGCCTTTCCCAAACTGGCTGCCTCCAGACTGTTGGCACTGCAACTTCCATCATTCCCAGCCAACATGGCCATGCACCAGGTTGGGGAAGGCAGAATTTGATGAAATAGGAGGCTTTTTTAAACAATTGCAATAATAATGGACATTCTATTTACCTTGTTAGAATGAATGCCTTGATGTGAAATACAATTATATTTGTAAAATGTCTTAAGTAACCAAAGTTCAACTTCGCAGACAAAGGATTTCATTTTTTTTTATTGTATTCCATCCCACTCTCTAGTGGGTTCAGGGTTTACGTTTGCTTTAGCGGAGGCCTTCAGAAGTTCTGATGTACCCTCATCAACTCATGCTTATGCAATCAGTCTCCTCCACTTGGCAGTATCCGCTCTTCTGCTCAAAACAAACTCTGGCCATTTGTTGGCTTCGGCATCAATGGCATACTCTCCCACCAGTGGCTTGAAAACATTCAAAGTAAATCTTTACCAATCAAAGTTGCCAGCAGCTACTACACCCTGCCAACCCAGTTTGCACTTCTGTTTTCCTTGTTTCTCCTGTGATGCCAGGCACAGAACTGTGAATCACACCTGTGCAAAGATCCCCAAACCCCACGATTCACTTGTAGCTCATGGTTCTCACTGCAAACAAGTGGAGCAATTCCTTGCTCAGGTTGTTTAGAGCAGAAATGTGAGATCTTCTCTATTAACATATGAAGAAGCACTTACGTCTTTTTATATGAAGTCTATACTGTGAATCTTCCATATATTCTCAATATTAGTTTGAACATGGATTTATAAAGATATTTAATTTACACCAGGGGTAACTCTCCAACTATTTTAGCCTATAACTCCCATCTTCCCTCACCACTGGATATACTGACAATGACTGATGGGAGTTGTAAGCCAAACCAGCTACACATTGCCCACCTCTGATTTACACCAAGCACAAAATATAAGATCTCACTACAAAGAGGGTATTCAAAAAGTTATTCATTTTAACACATATATTGGCAGCTTCCCAAGCTGTATAGGTATAACAACTTTAAAGCAGTGACTCTAGCAAATTTAAAACAGATCATATCATGATGTAACAATAGTGGATTATTTAACTTCATTAAACAATGTGGTCAGCATTTTTGGAAATATTTTAAGCCAGGGGTGGAGATCCTGTGTTCCTCCAGATGTTGTTGGACTCCAGCGGTATTTCAAGCCCCACATGTTCCACATTCCTGCCTTAGACTTTCAGTTGTATGAGAAAGTGATACGCTGAGCAAAGGTTGTTTTAAATTATTTTAGTGTTGATGTAATTGTTTATTTTACATGATAAAATAAATATTTCTGCCTCTAAACTCTTGTACCTTTCAATCTATTTTCTTTTCTACTTTTCTTACTGAGGTCCCAATTTTGAGAACAAGGTGCACAATCCTCTTCAACTACCTGTATTTGCGTTACTTGACTTCTTTCAGACTTCTTAGGAAAAACACATTTAAAATGAGGATGTTTCTGTATAACATGAACTTTCATTAAAGATTTAATTTTGTTTTGGAATACTTCAAATGCATATTTTAATAAGAGAAATATTAGTGCCTTTGCCAGTCAGTGTCAGATTTAATACCTTTGAATGATCATATACAAAAATTTAGTTTTTAAGAATGCCTATTTCACATATGATAGAAGTGCTTTTAAAGATGTAGTAATCCATATATATAAAATTTTAAATCTTCTTTGAAACTGCTAAAAAAATGTGAAAAGAATGATCAATGCAAGTTAAACCTGAATGACTGAAATACTAATAAAAACCAAGCATATATGGCTTGGAATATATATCTTAATGTTACATCTTAATCAGCATCCTGACAATCTTGTTTGTCATAAACAGCTTTCACATATATGAATACATTTGAAGCAAGAATCCTAGCTGATATTTTTTTAAAAAGCCATTGAAATGTTGTAAATTTTCAATACTCAATAAATGTTTTTCTAGTAAAAGTTGAGATTCAAAAACTGAAACAAACTCAGTACGTTTATTGCTACATAATAAGACATCTAATACATTTACATAAAAGTTAACCTACATATTCTGTAGACATTGAAATATGACTTAGCAAAGAATTTTCTGCTTTGGTGATTTTTGATGTTGAGGATTGTTACCAAAACTACCCATTCCATAAATCAATCTGAGGGAAGATAAGTCTGTTGACTGGTAAATCCTAGTACAACACCATCATCCTATCCTAGTGATTGGTTCCCCTTATTGTAAAGCAGTCTTCCCCAATCAATGCCCTCCAGATGTTTTGGACTACAACTTCCAGGATTCCTGACCATATTGGCTGGGGCTGATGGGAGTTGAAGTCACAACATCTGTAGGACACCCAATTGAGGAAGGCTCTTGTGAATGGAAAAGCCCTTACTTCAATAGATGGGCCTGCTGGATGTGTTTCCTTTGAAATAATAGAATAGCCCTCCTTTCCATTGACTTGCCCTCATCATAAAGAGCATACATGGCCTCAGGGACTACTATGATCTCCTAGCTCTGAAAGCAGAACAATTAAGACAGCAACCCTATTCATCTTTGGTATGTTTAGCCCTGTATCCTTTTAAAAAGATAGTTGTCACTGTTCTCTCTTGACAAAAGTAACATCACTTCCAAAAAGAAAAAGGTAGTGATTTGTTCAAAACAGTGATTGGTTAAAACAAATACACACTCCCCAGTTTGCATATCTTCTAAAACTAGATTTGCAGGCATTACAGTATGGTTCCTTCTTCTTTTTTCCCCAGATAAAGGACATGCTACATTAAGCTCCACTTTGCTATTTTAGAATTCAAGAAAATGGAATTTGTGGTTTTGTATACAATCTAAGTTGAGCTAACTTGGCAGAGGCATCTCAGTATGAAGAGGTATTGTCTACAGTAAACATTGTGGGAGACCTTTATTTCTTGTCTTATCCCAGTGTTTCACAATTTGGATAGTCCTGCAGATACTGTACAATAGTGAACATGCAACCTGCATAATACTGGAGCAGAACCCTGAGACAAGTAAATAAGCTGAAAACAAAATAATCACATATTTTAATAGTACCAGTTACAAGAGAAGATACTTCTCTTCAAAAGGGTAAGCAAAGAGAGGGAACCGTTATTTTTTGTGGTCTATAATACAAATGACTCAAATTTATCACAATATAAAAATAATAAATACAGTAATACAGCTTGGGATTTTAAGTGCACCTCATCTCTATGGTCAATTTTAAAAACCCAGTTTTTTTAAAAAAAAAATCTGCTAAATGCTGTGTACATATATTCAATTTCTCATTATAACAAAAGGCAATTGCTGGTTTCAAGTTCAAATAAAATCAGACCCAAGTCAATGTACGCTCAACATTTATTATTGCAGGTCTGCACTATATAGCACTGTTAGATAGCAGATGATCTTGTGTTAGCTGCCATCAGCCCTGTGCACAGTTCTCATCGTTCCCATGTATCCAAAGGCAAATCTGGGCATATTTGAAAGGAGTAATTCGAACTGCAACATTGTAATCCTGCTGTTCTCCATTGATGTCCACCCACTGATGACCAGAATAAATGGCAATAATTTTGCGCTTCCAATTTTTCTTGATTGGCTCTTTAAGGCGGAGGTAGATTCCTGACCCAGTAGAGCCAGGCTCAGCATCACAATACTGGTAGAAAAGATCACTGGACTCGTCAGATATGCTGCAAAACCGATAGACCAGTTGGCCGGATCGGTCAGCATCGTATCCAGAAAAGTGGATCATGCTTCCAGGCATCATTTTACTCGTTGGGCTGATGCCCAGCTCCATGTATTTCTTCTTGTGGGGACGCTTGAGCTCCAGAACAGCATAGTCATAATCCACTGCAACATCTCCAGTTATGCCTCTCAACCAGCCTTTGGGGATCTGAGTACTTTTAACTCTGGTCCACTGGAAGGAGGGTTTACGTTTAGATTTCCTCTCATTCAGACCAGATGCCTTTTGTTTTCTGCCAGTTCTACTGCTCCTAGATCCCTGCTTCAGCTCTTTAGCATCAGCGTGGTGATCCTCAGTTTCCGACACCTCCCTCTTATTCCTCCGGGCACCCCTGCGCCTCTTGCCACTGCCTTTGCTTTTCATCCTTAGCAACCCCACTCTCAGCTTCTTGCTGCCTTTGATGTAATCATTACCATCATGGACACAGTGAGCAGCAGTGAGCACATGCTTCGGGGAAATCAGGATGCCGCTGCAGCCCGTGGAGATCTTCACAGCCGTGTTGAATGGGTAGTTGGTCAGGAATCGCATGTCTGAGATGCTGAATCGGCTATCTGTGCCGTAGACCTGTCTCTTCCTCCTCGACAGCACCTTGGTGGCGGCAGTGGTGGCATTTGGAACTGGGTCTAGCCCGAGGACATTCACTTCGGTCAGGGTCCTGGTGCCATTTTCAAAGACAGTCTCATAGGAGAGCAGCTCCTTCAGCTCAGGCAAGCGTGGCACAGGGAGTGTCCTTTGGCATTCAATTCCACATACTCCACTCAACTCTAACTTGGCACTTGCTTCGAATTTAGGTGTGTCAAGAGAGAAAGTCTTTTCCTTCACAATCTGTGGCACTTTTTTTAATTGCCAGCTGAAATCTTGTTCGACATCTATTCCTTCAGTGAGGCTCAAGGCAGGCGTAGAAAATAGCAGTAATAGTAGAACATGGCCCATCGTGTCTCTTTGTTTTCTGTTTTAAAAACAACAACACCAGAAGACATGTTTATTTAAAAACTGTAAAATTCACAGAAGTTTCCATTTAAACGATGACATAAGTATTGCACTATTTCTGTATCATGGAAAAGGCTTTAAATATAGCAGCAGAACTCCTATAAAGACAATAAACAGTACAGAGTAAGGTGCTCATACAATCACATAAATATTTAAGCATATCATTCATTTGGCTATGAAAAACCAGAGAGATTCATGGAAATATTTTTTCTTTCTTTTCGCTCTTCTTTTTAACCACATAGTGGTCTAGACTTTGGAACTATGATAAGTCTAGGATTAGGTGGAATACCTAATTCCAAATCTGCTGATGCCTGTATGCAAAGAGTGCACTAATATATTTAAGAAACAATGCAGGATTCCTTGGGGAGGGGGGAACATTGTCACTGATGCCTTTTAAATTCTTGTTTTAAAAGGATGAATGGAATTATTTGAATCAAAATCCCATGTCATAGTTTCCAAGCGCACAGGGCTAAAAAACAGACAATCAAATAAAAAACTCTGCATGTTGCCTGAAGACGACAGAACAAAACTATGAAGCTGCACAAAACTCTGTACTATGTTTCCACCTCCGGGACTAACAAGATAAGGTATCGCTTGCAGATCCACCACTAAATCTTCTAGCTCGTTAAATTTCATTTAAAAGTAACCACTGGATCCTGCAAACTGAACTGGGATTCCCATATAGGGAAGGAGGGATTAAACCTCTCCCTGCATTTTCCCAGTTAAACATGCATGTTTTCATTAAACAGGGAAAATAGTGTGTGTGGGGGGAATCACATTAGAGAAAGGGTTTAACCCTCCCCCATCCACAAGCCCCATAGTCCCAATCCAATTTGAGATCCCCTGTGATTGCTTTTTAATAGACATTTAATAAGAAGGGAAATCCTGTAACGTATCTTCAACATCTTGCCTAGTTGAGCCTTTGGATGGATAAATTTGCAGCTTGGGGGTACTCCTGAAGCCATCTCTGTCACTTGAGGCTCAGGTGGCCTCAGTGGCACACAGTGCCTTCTATCAGCTTTGGTTGGTGGACCAGCTATGCCCCTATCTGGACAGAAATAACCTGGCTTCAGTAGTCTATGCTTTGGTAACCTCCAAATTAGTTTACTGAAATGTGCTCTGTGTGGGGCTGTCCTTGAAGACAGTTCAGAAGCTGCAGCTTGTGCAAAATGCAGCAGCCAGATTAATAACAGGGACCAGATGGTGGTCTGAGCATATAACACCAATTCTGGCTAGCTTTCATTGACTGCCTGTATGTTTCAGTGCCTGATTCAATATGTTGGTTTTAACCTATAAATCCTTATATGGCTTGGGATCACAATACCCACCCCCTTTCTTGCCCAGGCACAACAACCATTATCAGAGGCCTTCTTCTGTATACCTTCTCGGAGCGATGCTTGGAAGGAGGCAACGAGGGAGAGGGCCTTCTCAGTGGTGCCCCCCCCAATTATGGAATGCTCTCCCCACTGAGGTCTGCCTGACACCAACACTGTCATCTTTTCAGTACCAGGTTAAGACTGTCCTCTACTTCCAGGCATTTGATGGGGCATTTATGTCAGATGTTTCTATCAGGACCAATATCTGACTGTAACTGTTTTTAGCTACATAAATTGTTTTAAATTTTGTATTTCAGAAATTGTATATATTTTTTGATCTTATATTGTAGTACGTATTTTTGTGAACTGCGCAGAGAACTTCAATGGTATAGCTTTGGAAGGTTTCAAAATGAAATGAATAATAATACAGCTGGATGAATTAATCAAGGTGCCAAATGACCAGAGAAGAAAATGACCTGGCTAATTTTTTTGTTTATTTTTGCTTCCTGGCCTGTTGCCAAAAAAGCAGAGAGCAGGGCCATTTCCCTTCTCTCCCCTCTTCCTAGCAGGTCCCCCTGCCCTGGTACACCTTAGATGAATAGAGAGGTTTTGTGGTGGGCTCTGCTGCAGATCCGCAAACAACTGCTGGTTTCCAACCTCAGGGCCTGCCCAGGCTTATCAATTATACAAGTAGGCAGCCTTGAATGCCAAACAGCCAGAGCTTTGGCAGCTACCCCACAATGGGAAAACATGTCTTTTCCCTTTGGAGGATACAAGCAGCTTGGATGGCAGGGTGGTTTTTATTGGGCCGATGCCCAGTGGGAAAACAGTAGAGCATCCCCCCCCCATTGTGCTGCTGCTGTGATTAAATTTGGAACCCCCTTGTAGGTACATTTAAGGAAGAACAAAAACATTCAGGAAATACGCCACACGGCCCCTGTATCATATCTAAGAAATCTATGTGCCAAGAGAAGGAGGGGATCAGTTGTTATAGAAGAGATACACCCAAGATGTTCATCTCCATCTGGCATTAATTTCTTCAATACAACAGCTTCTTGGGTGCCTCACTCCTTCCTTGCATAACCCCCTCCTGTTTTCCATCCATTCCTCTTTGTACATGTGGGTGTTTTAGTTAGGAGTCCCAAACTTTGTGCCTTCTAGGGAGGGTTGGCTTTGAAGGTTACTATTGCTACTTATTTGGATAATGGCTCCTTTAAAAAATCAAAGCAATGTTGGCTTGCATGTGTGTTTTTAAAAGATTTACAGAACAGGAAAAAATGTCCACCTTCTAACATCCTTTAAAATGGTATCTTAGTGCATCTCCTTAGGAAGATCAGAACTGATCTGGCCACTGCAAAGATTTTATAATTACCTTCCAAACCTCAGGAATATCCTCACAGGACTCCCATCTGATGGTGATCTAGGTGTATTAGGGAAGTTCATGCAGAAATTGGCATTCCCTTAAGCAGAACAAGATTCTGGAACTGACTTGAAGGTGGGGTATCTACTGTCTCCTTGCATGCTATCAAAACCCTGTGCTTCATATGTAAACCTTTGTTTAGAATTCAGTCTGTTCTAAAATGTTTCTTCATGGACTACATTTCCCTACAATTGGCCTACAGTTCCCATCATTCCTTGTGATGGCTAGGCCTGATGGGAGTTGTAGGCTAAAAAAGTCTGGAGGGCCACAAGCTGCCCACCCCTGGGCTAGATACATCGCACACATAAATGGAACATAGCTTGCTTTATAATAAAGTATGTCAGTACAGCAGATTAGTAGAGCAAGGCCATTCGTTTGTGGAATGAGAACTGGGCCCTAGAGCATATTCTATAGTCCTTGGCATTAATATGTACCACTGGTTGTGCCTTGAGCTGTCAACTTAAATGAAGACTTCTTATTTTCCTTATGGCTGCAGCTGCACAGCCAGACCACATAATTTAATTTACTATAGTGGATTTATATGCTGGAGCCATCCTGCAGGCTCTGAGCAGCTTACATAAATATTTGTTTTTAATGCAAAGTTTTGACCAGAACAGCCCTGAAAATTAGGCCACAAAAAAATTGAAAGCCTACATAATTTTTTAAGCCAATATGGACATGAACAGTAGAAATTTGTGGCATAAATTTTCTTTTTTTGTTAGTAAACATTCCCTGAGTGGGCATCGGAAGGCACTCCTTAGCACAAGAGATCTGGTTAATAGCTATTTGCATCCAAAGGGGGGTTATCCAGAAGTTAATTTCCTCAACATTTTATGGCAAATCTGCACATTGACCCAGCAACTGAACCCAGACCATTTGAAGATTAGTAAACGGGAGGGAAAAAAACATGACTTCTCACAAGCTATATGTTTAATGCTTTAAAATATTATTGACAATAGCAGTGGGTGCTACCCTTTAGAAAACGGAGCTTGATCTTCATAAATTCAGCTGTATGGAAACCTCAGACGTGTGGAAATGGCAGCACTTCTAATTATACCTTCAAAGCTAGGCATTTAAGGACATGCATCTGGTTAGACTCTACAGGCTAGATATTGTAATTAAAGTGCAAGTCAGGATAAAGAGAGTTCTCTTTTTGGCATTATGTACCAGCATTCAAAAAAGGGCTGAAGTCCACATTACAGTAAAATTCATTGTTAAGTCAGAATTAAAGGCTAAGGAAAAGGTGCACGATAACATGTAGCTCAAGTTCTGTTTTTTTAAAAGAAGACCAGTTAAAGGTTTGATGACAATTTAATTCCATAACTTTTAAAACCACACATGGACTAACTGTCTGGAACACCAGTGCAGTCCCAGAACAGGTTGTGAGGCTGAAGCAGAACAGCAGTTGATCATACCCCTTCTTAGAAATACACTTGTTGGTGCAGGAAGTCATAGGATTTTGTTTCATTGGTTTTGTCAGTCAAGATCCCTGGTACTTAAAAAAAAATACATGCATTTATTCAAGGGCTCTGCAGGTAGATCCATAGAACCAATGGCATGACAGTCAGCTGTGCAGATGGGGAAGAGGAAATCCTACCCGTCTGTCTGGGCACACTTTCCCTGTTCCTTCTCCAGTACTGTGAGGGACGTCTGAGTGTTAGGCAAGGCAGGAACAAGGGGAGGGCGCCATCTTAACTCACTAAATTCCCTCTTGCCCTCTCCATTTTCACTGGAGAGTCCACTGTAAGCTGCTTCTGAGGGTGCTTACAAACAAGAGGACTCATAAGGCATTGTTCAGGTGTTCTGTCTTTTGTTCCTTAATGCATGTTCTGCGGTAAGGAAAACGATGGAAGAGGTGGTAGGAATACACAGGAGAGTCACAAGTAGAAGATTACATTTGGGAACCCTGTAAACCTCTATGAAGGAGGCAGGGCAATGGTACAATGAAAGCCTCATCTGCAAGGACCCAGACTGAAATCCCTCACAATGTCCTTTGCTGTTTATTGGCAAGAGAGAAGATGTGACTGAAAACAATCCCAGTTTTGAATCCAGGAAACCTCCTCCTGCTCCTCTTACCCTACCTGTGAGTAAGTATCAATGCAGAAAATGACATGGAAGAGTTGAGATAAAGTCACAGATAAGTTGAATGTAAATCAGGCACAGCAGTGAAACCAAACACCACTGTGGGTTCCGTATAGATCCATTATGGTAGGAATTGTAAGACAGACATGGGAAGTACTTCTTCAACTGTGGTTGGCACTGCCAAAGCCTTTCTGATGTATGATTTTCTTTATGAGTTCCACACTACAACAGATATCTTGAGAAGCTGGGAAGGATCCCTCACAGGAAAGCATCAAAAAATGATCTGAGCTAGGGACTATGAAGTAGACTGGAGGACTTGGCAGATATCGTATTATGAACAGACATGATAACAGTCTTGAAATATATCAAAGGATGAGCCTATCTACACCAAGCAGGATACAACACTTTCAAAATGTTTTGAAAACTGTATATGGAGTGTGTCCTGGGCCCCAACAGTTGTCACTACTGTTATAAACCGTTTTAAACCGTTTTAAAGCAGTAGTGTTGATAGGCTTGGTGTCTCAATGAGAAAACGTATCACTTATTTCTTGCAGCCCACAAAATCCCTTCCAGCTGTTTTTCTTCAATTCTATAGGCCAGCTGAGATGGATAGGAACTGCTATATGCTGACGGGCCCAATCAACCCTGTGGGCCCAGCTTTGACACATAGAGGAAGTAGACATCTCACCTTCCATATGATGGTAGCAATTAATTCAACCAAGGTGTTTGATATATGTCACCATGCAGCAACAGAAGCAGCAACAGAACATGGGGAACACCAGGTTAGATGGTACTTTCTCTATTCTGTTGGAAGAGTGTCCAGATTTGCACCACTCTGAACAGTTTTAAGATTCTGAACTAGCCCTATGTCTTCCCAATAAGAGAGATCCTTTCTGATTGGAGATATTAATAGTCTCTCTTCCCTTAGATGGTTTCTGTAGTAAAACAGGCAGAATGTTGCAACAGTTTGAAACCAGTCCTAACACAGCCACAAAGACCACATCAGCTTCTTGTATTGCACGTTGGTTTGTTAAATATATATTTCCTACTAGAGCAAACTCAGAAAAGTAGCTTATAATTAACCTCTGACTATTTTGCACATGTGATGCAATGGAGACTGTAATGTTCTAGGGATACTCCAGCCATGGCAGGACGGCTTAAACACACCTCTGTCTTAATTCACTCTTTGTCTCCTGGAATCTCCTTTCCTTTCCTTTAAAATGGAGGGGAGGGATTCAATAACCACCTTCCTCCTGTTCAGCAATATCTCCCAGAAGTGAAGTACATTTCTGAGCTGCTTCCTCCTCAGTCCCCACCCTCATCTTCTTGCAAGAAGATAGAGAACTCTAGGTGGTGTTGCATCCTAGCCTTTATGACAATAGGCCTACTGTTCACCCCATTTACTCAATTGTGGCTTTAGAGCAGTCTTTCCCCACCTCCAGATGGTTTGGGTTACCAATCCCAGCATTCCTTGCCATTGGCCATGCTGGTTGGGACTATGAGAGTTAAAAATTCATACTACCTGGAGGACACCAGATTGAGGAAGGCTCTCTAGAGGAACACATAGCTCCTTAAAGGCCACATGTGCATTTCTGGCTTGCTGTGGGTGTTTTGTTTCTCTTACCACCTAAGA
Organism: Anniella stebbinsi; assembly: GCA_029215795.1. Taxonomy (NCBI): domain Eukaryota; kingdom Metazoa; phylum Chordata; class Lepidosauria; order Squamata; family Anniellidae; genus Anniella; species Anniella stebbinsi. Next base: position 161,474,398 of record JARDYH010000003.1, on the reverse strand, counting down.
TGGCAGGTGGATAGGAAGCAGTGTCTGGATCTTCCCCACATGGGTGAAGGCATAATTCTCGGGAGATAACAGATGACATCCTATCAAAAATGGTCCATTTGAACCAACTTAAAAGATTGGCACAGTGTCTGTGCTAATAAATGTTTAGTAGTTCTAGGCTGACCATATGAAAAGGAGGACAGGGCTCCTGTAACTTTAACAGTTGTAGAGAAAAGGGAATTTCAGCCAGTGTCATTTGTATGCAATTAGTTCCTGGTGAAACTCCCTCTTCATCATAGCAATTAAAGTTGCAGAGGCCCTGCCTTCTTTTGTATATGGTCACTCTAGTATAGTGCCTGCAACTTTAACTGTTGTGATGAAGAGGGAATATCACCAGGAACTAATTGCATACAAATGATGCTGGCTGAAATTCCCTTTTCTCTACAACTGTTAAAGTTACAGGAGCCCTGTCCTCCTTTTCCTATGGCCAGCCTAAGTAGTTCACCATTACTTAGTATTCTCCTTTGAAAATCAAGTCTAAGCATCATTTGGAAACATTCCAAGGCTTTTCTGTTTAAGCTAAATATGGGGCAGATTAGATAGCAGGCTGCTAGTATTTAACTTATGATGTTTAATTGGATTATAAATTTAATAGTGTCTTTATATTTACTGTTCAGTCTACAGTTTTGGACCAATCCTGATTGACGATAAGTAAAGTAAAGAATGCAGCTTTTCTTAATTTTAATATTCCTTCATCTTAAACACCATGCAAGTATGCTTGTGATGCAGCCACTAGAGGGCAGAAAAATCTAGATTTAGCCAATATTCCATTTTATGCAATTCCTAGAAGGCATATTTTTTTAAACTTAAAATATACTTCATTTTGAGTATACTATTATCATTCATTTATACTCTGCTATAACTCACTGGCAGAGTATAAACTTTGCATGCATAAGGTCCCTGTTCACCTGTGGGCAGATAAATCTGCTGCTAGTCAGAGTAGAAAACACTGGACTCAATGGACCATTGGTCTGAATCAGTGTAAGGCAGCTTCCTATTTTCTTATTCCAGAGAAACTGCTCCTTGCTGTTCCTTTAATTCCTTATTTAGTTTCAGACCGTAAACTTGAATAAAGAACTGATTTTACCTTTTTCTAAAATGCTTAATACAATTTAAAGTGCAATATAAAAACATTTAAAATATTTCAGAAAAATAGTATCACTATAGGACAAGACTCCCAACAATTTCTCTAGAATTCATTTTTTTAATTTTAATCTCCATAATTCAGCATTGGAAGACTATCAACACATAGAAACAAGTTTCTGTAGGCAGATCTCCCCAACCACAAGTGCTTGAAGGAGCCATCTAGACTGGGAGTTAGAGAAATCCCTGCATTCAGGCCTTCGGGGGTCCTTCTCTGTGAGCCCCTGCCAAAGGAAGTGAGACAGGTGGCTACTAGGAGGAGGGACTTCTCAGCTGTGGCACCCCGGCTGTGGAATGAGCTCCCCAAAGAGGTTCACCTGGCATCTACATTATACTCCTTTAGGTGCCAGGTGAAGACCTTTTTATTTTCACAGTGTTTTCATGGTTCTTCAGTTTGATTTTTAACCTTGCTGTTTAAATTTGTATTTTAAATCCCTATCAATTTCTGCATGGCTGCTCGGTTTTTATCCTGGTTGTGCTTTTATACTGTATTTTAAATTAAGTTTTTATACTGTTGTTGTTTTATATTTTGAATGATTTTTATGGTTTTAAGTTTTGTAAACAACTCAGAGAGCTTCGGCTATTGGGCGGTATAGAAATGCAGTAAGTAAATAAATAATTGAGTTGCCCAAACCAAAGACCAGTACTGTGAGCATAGCTGAAGCTCACCCCCTTAGTTGCTCACCTCCTGACCACTGCTGCCCCTAACAGGGTCAGTGCTGCTAGAGCTAACATGTTTAGTTGGGACTTCATGATTGCAACTTGCAGTTCTGAAATCCTGCAGATGTTTTACACATACCTAAAACCTATTGATTATCAATGTGATTTGTATATACACCCATTATTATTTTAACATTGCCAGTATAGTAGCTCAAGGCAACCCCTCCAAAGAAAATAAGATTTACAATTATGTAAGATACAATTAACTAAAAACAATAGCAACATAATCTACTTTCCTATTATCACAGGCTACTAAAAGTCTCTTAAATTTGCTCCAAAGTATAGCAAACCTCTAGCTCAAATAGGCTTCCTATCCTTAACTTGAAGGCTACTATATTGTATCCTTGATTATAATATGACGAACAGATAATTCCTCCTGGAACAGATCTACAGCGGCTCTTAAAAACATTGTTAGGGTGGTCCTTTAGCTTTTTTAAAAAAATGATTTTCTCCTACCTTATTCCAAGAGCTCAGGGTGGATTTCATAATTACATGATATGGATTTGCTTATCCAGAAGAGCCCAATACAGAAAACTTGGTTCACCCTTGTATCTACCACTTGGAGACTATGCTTTCCTTATAGGCACTACAGCAGTCTAACCATAACTGACTCTCTTCTAATGGAAGTGTAAATAATCTATTCCCATGTTCAGGAGTTTACAACCTACTGCAATCTCACCCAACCCAATCCTTTCTCACAATTCAATCTTCCTAATTGCTCATTGCGAGTTAATTCCATAAAACATCCCAAAAATAATTCATTAATCCAGCCTATTCCCATAGGATTGAGAATATCCACTGTATTCTTCTGCAAATTAACCCTTATGCACCCCAGTCCAAATTATTCTCAAAAGGCCATCAAATAATTGGCATAAAGAATTTAGGTTGAATGCACCAGAATTAGTTAGTTACTTGTATGCCATCTGTACATGAAGACATAAATAATTATTTGAAAGAAACAGTAGAATGAAAGCCACAAAAAGATAGCCACTGTTTTGGCAGTATATGCATACAGCTAAATTAAACGTCAATGACATATTTGAAAGGGGAAGCCTTAAATATTGCAGTCTCTATCTGAAGCTGCTCACAAGGTTCTTTGGAGGCAAATTCCACGATCTCATAGGCCAGTTCAATTTCTCTTTCCCCTTACACTTACATTCCAAGTACAATAGAGTGGTGTGTTTCTAAAACAGAGGCTCACAAGCCACCCATGAGTCATAGGAGCTTTGGGCATGAGTCATCAGTGTCCCAGTTACATGTGTGGGAGAATTCCACACAGAGGGAAAAGCGGAGAATTGTTACTGGAGTCACTACACAGTTGACAGGTGGCTCCCAAAGGAAGACAATTTTCCACTAGTGGTCTCCAAAGAAGTTTGAAACCACTGCAAGAAGAGAAATAAATATTTTTGGCAAAATAACTGTTTTTCCTCTGTTGCTGGTGATGGTTTGATTGAGTTCTTAAGGTTAGTGCTGTCAACACTAATCCCGTTACACTTTGCAATGAAAGAAGACCTATGAAGTCTCCAGGGAACACCCTTGATAGGTTACTTTCTCCTCTAAATTATTTTACCTTGATCCACTGGGAGTAAAAAATTATGTGTAGGTTTATTAATACCTCAGTATCCAGTGCACTAACTCATTTTCACATAATGATGATCAGCATTACTTGTTATAAAGACTAAAATGTAAGAAACATATACAACAAACCACCAAGTGAATCCTTTTTTTGGGTGCTATATGATTTTGGGGACAGCATAGCCACTCTCCAAGTATCAACACTTAAGCACCATGGATATAAAAATTGCCTAGCTGGAAACTGGCTGAAGCAATTCATATAATTCATTCTGCTTAGAATTCTTTGAACTACGAAGAAGTTACAGAAAACACAACTCCCTTCAGTTTGTGGCTTTGAGCAGACAGATTGTCCTGAGTTAACTCTCTATTATAGACTACTCAAAATCCCATTGTCATTTTTATTTAAGTATAACCACCCTTTAGGACTTACTCTTCCTGTTTCAACTTTGCCTCCTCTTTCTACTGAGCACATTTCATTTATTTAAACAAGGCCTCTGAGATTGAAAATCAAATAAGTAAACTTAGTAAAGAGACTTGTGATTACAACACACAGCTTGTCAATGCTAGAAGAGGCAATCTGGATAAAATTAGTGTCAGTTTTCCAAAAAGGAAAGGCATGGCTGGTTCTGAATTTAAAGACTGGTTGTTCCAGAGAAGCAAAATCTCTTGCACTGACAAATGTGTACAGAACCTCAGCAGACTCTTAAATCAATGTTTATCTTGTGTACCAACTATGCAAAACCAAGTTATTAAACAAAACAAAAACAAGAAGTACACTCTGCATATTCATTCCCATGCTTACCTTTTTTGAAGTCTAAATGCAAACATATTAGCCTCACTCTTTCTCCCTCACCCCTGCCCTCTTAGGATTCATAAAGATGCTCTCAGTTCCTAGAATGCTGTCCAGCATCTTCCAAACGTGAGGGAGGGAACGATGTCCAGTTCAGAGTAGTCATTCATAATGGTAAAGCTACAATTATTTCAAACCCCACTCAGCCTTTGAAAAACCTCTATTTAACTTCCCCAAGTGCTATTTAAAATTAACAGCTTGCTCCTAGAGAGATTTACTGCATTCATTCATGGCACGAACTCTGAAGTATGGCTCCATGGAATTGCAGCCCAGATATTTTTCTTTCCAGATTGGCAGCTTCATTGTGCACTTCTGACTTTGATATCTCTTCGCCCCACTCTCTTTTCTTTAAATTAAACATGCATTTTGCCATTGACTGCAACAAAACCCAGGCCAGAATTCAGATTTCATTCCTGTCAATGGAGACGGCATGCACACAAGCACAGAAGAAACGGTGCAATTCTAAGAGAATTTCACCCCAAGTAAAATCCCCTTTATTTCAAGTGGAACTTTCTTTCCGGGAAGTAGGCTTGGTTGGGACCGAAGCGTTTGCTTCCAAACAACATCCCTCAAAGACTGGGGGTCATCATACCTCACGCAATTGATCCAGCGCTCGTAAGCCCTCTTGCCACGACCGCGCGCTGCACGAGCTAAAACCTGCAATGGTCCAATATGAACAGCCCGCTTATTTATGCATTTTAGGCCGACAACAGAGAGCCAGATGTCCAATGAGTCAGAAATCACCGCAGAGTCTCACACGCTCGCTTTAGCCTCACAGAGCTAGAAGGTGGAAGCGGCGGCAGCAGCAGCAGCAGCCTCTGAGCCTTGGCGGAGGCTACTGCAGCAGGCGGAGGGGGGAGCCGGTAGGGTCTTTCCCAATCGAGTGGGCGGGGAAGGGACACGCCAAAGGAGGGGAAAGAAAGGCAAGCCGGAGGGAGGAAGCGCGGAAGAAAGAGTTCGGAAGGACGGGCTGCGTCGGCGGTCCCTGAGTGGCGGGAGCCGAGAGCGGCTTTTTTCCGGGCGTGGGGGAAGGTGGCAAAAAGGGGCACATTCCTATCATACCTACTGGCGAGGGGAGTGTAGAGGCGGGTCTCGCTCTCCACCCAGTCTATACTAGCAAAGGGGAGGCACTTGCTCCACGGGCGTTTCCCCTGAGGAGCGTTTTGAGTGGGGCGAGGTATTTTTTATTGCCAAAAAGCACCACCCAACCAGAAAATATATAATACTCGCCCTATTCACTTAGGGCGCAGGGAAAGCTTCTTGGAACAGTAATGTTTTCAGGAGGCGCCAAAAACAAAACAACATGGACACCTGCCTGACCTCCAAAGGCAGGGAATTCCGTAGGAAAGGGGCCACCACTCTGAAGGCTCTTCTACTGGTGGACTCCAATCAGACCATAGATCCATGTAGAACCACCAGGAGCATGATGACCTCAGTGGCCGGGCAGGTTGATAAGGGAGACGGAGCTCTCTCCGGTATCCTGGTCCCAAGTAGTTTAGGGCTTTGTACACTAGTACTAGAACTTTAAACCTGGCCCAGTAGTAGATATACAACCAGTGCCTTTTCCTCAACAAAGGAGTTGCATGCTGAAAAGGGGCAGCTCCAGCCAACAGCCAAGTTGCTGCATTCTGCACTAGCTCCAGCTTCCGGAGCAGCTTTATGGCAGCCCTACATAGAGCACATTGCAGTAATCCAGCCTTGAGGTTACTAATGTCTATACCACCATTGCCAAGCTATCTCTGTCCAGGAGGGGCCACAGCTGATAAAGCAGGCAAAGCTGGTAAAAGGCATTCTGAGCTGCCACGGTCACTTGAGCCTCCAGTGACAGTGATGGATCTAAGAGTACCCCCAAACTATGGACCTGATCTTTCAGAGGGAGAGCAACCCTATCCAGAACAGACAATGAGCCTATCTCCTGGACTTGGAGAGATAGGCTCGTTGTCTCATTATAGCAGCATTTCAAATAAGTAGGATTGTTAAATGACCAAGAAAAAAAAGCTTTCACAGTCATGTGCCTTTGACAGAAGCTTGATCTGTAGAAGCCAGTGGGTGAAGTCTTATAGGGCTTTATCACCTGCCAGTAGTATCAAAAAAATCATGTCCGATTATGTACTCCCTGACTAAGTACAAATGTGAGTAGACCAATCTTATAAATATTTGATACAACTTGACTGTTGACTTGATCCTATTAATGAACTGATAGGCAAGTTGTGCCCCTCCAGATGTTGCAGACTGCAACTCCTATCATCCTTCACCATTGGCTATGCTGTCTAGGGACACATCTGGATGGCCACAGACTACACACCCCTGTATTATTTTCCAACAAAACAAAACAATAAAGGGGGGGATGTATCCATTTTCAATACATGCATATGAAATAAGTGTGTGTGTGTGTGTGTGTGTGTGAAAATACAGCTTTCTAAGAATTATACATAAACTTCAACAAAAGCAGACTAAATATCTATATAAGTATCCATTTGCAAGTGTTGTCTATATACCACTCTTTCAAGTGTTAAAAGCAGTATCAGGTCCTCAATCCATTGCATTATAGGAGCTAAGCATTTATCCTTTCAATATTGTAACATCAGTCTTTTAGCTGTCAAAACAGCAGCTAAAAGTAGCCCTATATTAAAGGAAGGTGGAGTAGGACAAATCTGGATGCAGGACTCTTAAAAAAAAAAAAAGATGTAGAATTATCAGCAGTGACATAGGGTGCCTCTACAAGAGGCATTTAAAGTTCTTTCAAGGCGCATTTAAAAAATTACCTCTACAAGAACGGAGCGCAAATTGGGCGTAGAGGCGCGTTATCTCCCCGATTATGCGCATTATCAAATGCGCGTTAAATCGCGAGTTTTATTTTGCTCCGGCCGTTAAAGCGCATTTTGACTGTGTGAATAAGCGCTTATGCGCATTAACTACTTGTAAAGCGCATTTTGGACATCTGTTAATGCGCTTTGCCGCCTCTCGCCGCCTCTCGTGCAGAGGGATTAGGCGTAAATGCGCTTCTGCGATTATGCGCATAATCGCCTAACCAGGCGCAAAAGCGAATCCTTGTAGAGGGGACCATAGTAGAAACAGGTGAGCAAGATGCCTTCTGAAGAGTTAGTCGCTCAGTCACAAAACAGAGACCTTATAATTAATTGTATTGTTTTCTTTAAAATAGTGGAAGATCACAGTTACATGCTATTTATTGTTTATGCCTGCAATTAAACTGCATGAGGAAATGTATTCATATTCTGTAGTGGTGTGATTACCCTACTTGGTTTCCATTTACAAAGCCAGTTATATCATAGACACTTATGTGAGTCATATGCTTCTCAACTTCAAGAAAAATATCTGAGTTTGACTTGAAAGAACGACTCACTACAAATTCTTGTATCATCGGTAAAGAAACGTTAATTAAAACTGTTCAGTAACCCACAATCTAAATAATAAAACATAGCAGATTCTTCTGAATGTAACCACTTGTTTTAAATGTTTTCTTTTCTCTTCCTCTTTGGTTTGGAAACTCTATAGTGAAAATGTTGTTGCTTGACACTTCCTCTGTTTTAAAACATATATAAAAGACAATTAAGAAATTTGGTCTCTGGATTATGCTGAAATTCACATGTTCCCATGCCAGAACACCAAATGTGACCAGGGGTTAAAAGAGCTGCTCCACAGCCAATCTGTGGTGAACCCGTGGGCAGAGCCTGGTGGAAGGTGACCATCAATTGGTCGCCTTCCACCAGGAACAGGGCAGGGACGGTTGTGAGATTTGGATCGATGCCCAGAAACCCTGCATTCCGTCCTCGACGTTGGGAAAGTGCAGGGTTGAGGAGGGAGGCAGCATCAACCCGACACCATGAAGACAGCCCCCAGGTCTCTGCCTTCGCCAGAGAAGTCACACAACAAGATATAACATTATCATGAAAACTGAGTTGGTCATAGCCGCTAACTGGAAATTAGCAAATTAACTTTTTTTTTATCATATGGAAATTGAACATTTGGGACCTCGCAATAATGGAAAAAAACTCACTTAAAAATCTTCGGGTACAAAGAGACCAAGTAGAAATTGACACTTTTTATGGCATAAGGTATCATTTATTGAATTTGCTAATTCAACCCCCTTAGACACACAGAACTCTATGGCATGATCCAGTAGGATGATGAGTAACAACTCTATCGATAATCTTGCTTGAACCAAATAGAAATCAGAAAGACTGTAAAGAAATTGACTTACATGTGGTGTACTTGAAGTTGTTACTGTTCATTGTTACTTTGAAAAATTCCATAGAATAAGAAAGAAAACCATGTGTAGGATCATCATAACTTCCATGATGTCTGACATGGCCTTAAGATATCACAACAGTGGAGTTTTCATTATGCATGTGACATCAGTTTTACTTTAACAGTAGGTGACATCTGAATCTCTACTGCCACTGCTCCCTGTTCTATACCTCTAATTGGGCCTTGAATACCTATGAAACACAAGGGCACATTGCTATGTATTCCTGATGGAATACAAATACAAGATACAGTATTGCTGTAAATACCTAATTGAAGTTGGAATCCTTCCAATATCCAAGCTTAATCCTTCAAAAGTAATTTTATTGTACAACAAATTGAACCAACTTTTGTGCTGTTTTAACATACTCCCCTGAAATTGATCTGACACCATATAATAACAAATAGGCATTTGCTTTGTTGTGCATTTACACAACTTGACAGTCTTTTCAGGTCACTTAAAAGACAACAAACAATTCACTCCAAACACCTTTCACTTTCTCTTAACATTCTTCTTGTTTATTACTTGGGACCTGCAAATGTTACAGTACATGCTAGAATAATTCACACAAAGAAAACCACAGCATATCATAGCTCTTGGTTTCAATTAACATGTTAACATTTGGTTTGCATATTTAGTTACCACACTCCTGTTTTGTTTTAAATAATGATTTCATTAGTGCCCCCATGCTTTTTAATTAGACATTGTACAAATGGCATTTTTGTCCTTCGTTGAGTTCCACATGTTAGACCCTGACGATTATGACTAAATCTCCTTGAGTTTCTTGTAAATGTCAAGTTTGCTTTAAACATTATATGCTTATTTTGACAGTGCAATTCGATGCATATTTTCTAATATGTAAGCTTTCTTCAATTCAAGGGGGCTTACTCCTTTGTAAATGTTTACGATTGCAGCCTTAGAATATTTTTATACTGCTTTTCATTCCAAAGGACCACCAGTTTACAGCAAAGCTTTTCTAAAAACAATAGGATATGAAGATCAATAAAACATTAAAATAAATAGAATGGTAAGAACCAGAAAAATATGTCTATTTTAAAAAATGTCAGTGTGAAACTATAGATGTGTACTCAGAGGTAAGTGCCACTGTGTTCAATAGAGCTTACTTCCTGTGAAGTGGGTATTGCTTTGCAGCCTAAACACCTGAAGGTTTAAATAAAAAAGTAAATAAAAAGATCTTGACCTTATTCTGAAAGCCACCACATTAAGCACAAAATGAGGCTCCTTGGGGAAAGTATTCCAAAGCTGCAACACCCCAGCCAAAAATGCTGATATCCCCCAACATCCCCTGCCTCAGCAAACGTGGTGCTCACTCTCTTGTGCTGCCTCTACAAGAGCAGTTTAAAGCTCTTTCAAGGAGCTTTAAAAAATTTACCTCCACACCAGTGGAGCGCAAATGGGGCGTAGAGGCGCGTTATCCCTCCGATTATGCGCATTATCGAATGCGCGTTAAATCGCGAGTTTTATTTTGCTCCGGCCGTTAAAGCGCATTTTGACTGTGTGAATATGCGCTTATGCGCATTAACTACTTGTAAACTGCACTTTGGAAATCCATTAATGCACTTCGCCGCCTCTCGCCGCCTCTCATGCAGAGGGATTAGGCGTAAATGCACTTTTGCGATTATGTGCATAATCGGCTAACCAGGCGCAAAAGCGAATCCTTGTAGAGGGGACCTTGATCATGTCAACAGAGACTTTTCAACAGGAGATATACAGCTTGATTTGCCTTGTGCAGCTTGATAATTTGAATTCTTCACACTAGGTTTAAAAATGCTATTTTGTTTTATGTACGTATGTATTTTCACCAGAACCGTTAATGACACACATCTTTTGATTTTTCAAACTGAATCTATTGTGTTCCTAGATGACTAATTGATGATAGTGAGGAAAGTATCTTTTATTCTTCCTTTCACATGCCTTCTTTCGGAGCAACTCATATATTTTACAGTATATGTCCAAATGACAGAGTGGAAAAGACCAAAATTTAGAACAGGTCAACAAATAAGCCCAATGGCAAGGTCTGGAAAGCTGAACGGACCTTTTCTTTAATTGGATCCATCTCAAAGATATTTGTGGTGGAGAGGAAACCCCCCCCCCAATAGTATGGAACAAAGCATTACACCTCTCCGCATTCCCTAACCAGCCATGCTGGAAGTTGTAGGACTTTTTCAGTCTAAACATCCATAGGATTGTGCCTTTAATGATCAGCAGGGAGGAAGTTAATTTCTAAAAGAGATAATTCATGCTAGATGATCTGCTCATAACCAGCAGTGGAGCTAAGAGGGCATCTTGAGGTCTGACTCCAAGACCAATCGAAGCACAAGCCCTATTATTTACCTTATGAATATGTTTGTAAAGCTTAAAGTCATTGCCATCCTATTTTCTTCTCTCCCCAAGGAGCTTTCAAACAGTGAATATACAAATTCGACAAACATACAGGTCACAACAGAGCATTTATGTAACAGCACTAGTTTGCAAAGAGTTATTCAGAAGCTTGGATGAATAATAATAATAATAATAATAATAACAACAATAATAAATTTATTTGTGCATAGATGATTCAGCTTGCCTCTTGAGTCATTATGGAACTCAATTGGACTTTAGTTTGAGTAGACATGTATAGGATTGCCCTGTAGGACACTTACTGAGAATCACCATACTGAGATACACCAATCTGCTCCTTGAAAGAACAAACACAGTCCACTTTAGCTTGCGATTGAAAGTGGAAGCTGGTGTACGAGGTACCTAAGCAAATTAAACAGCTGCTGCAACTATTCATAAATACAATATTCTTCATGATGTCATGATAAGAAATATTGTGAGGATATATCTAATTCTGATTTTCCCTGCATTAGCTATTCCTGGTTACATCCTAGGGCATTTCTCAGGAAAAACAACTATCTTCACTTTAGAATAGTGCTATTGAAGTCAGTGGATTCCATCCAGTATAAGTGATTTTAATACTGAAATCGTAATGAAAGAGAAACAGTTTCTTTGATTTAATTCTGAGTTTCTTTGATCAAAGCAATTTAGGATAGATTAGATTTGTGCAGCACAATCCTATACATGCCTACCCAGAAGCAAGTTCAATGGTACTAATGTACAAAGCCCTAAATAACTTGGGATCAGGATACTTGAGAGAGCGCCTTCTCCCTAACCAACCTGCCCAGTCACTGAGGTCATCAGAGGGCTTGCTCCTAGTTGTTCCACATGGACCTTTGGCCCAAATGGAGTCCACCAGGAGAAGTGGCTTCAGTGTGGTGGCCCCCTTTCTGTGTGCCTCCTGAAAACAGTCATATGCCAGGAAGCATTCCTTGACTGACAGCCACAATTTTGATTGGCATTCTATGATCATTATTTTTTAGTAAAATAATTGTGTTTTAATGTTTGTATATTCTACTGTTTTAATTCTTATGTTCACTGCTCCAGAATCTATTTCAGATATGGAACGGTATACAAATTTTGTAAATAAATAAATACACTCCCGGGTTAGGCGTGTATAGATTGCATCTTTAAAGTTCCAAAACAGAGGTTTCAGAAACATATTGGTGGGCCACCCCATCTACAGCTAATGTTTCTCACGAGGTTTGTTAGTGTTTTAGAATGTCCCTCATAATTCCTTTATAGCTCTAAATTAGGAGACACAGTTACAGATGTAATCAATCCCAATACATAAGAGAAGGTTGTTTACAACATTCCTTTCTCTCCCACATGCATTATGAAGAGAAAAAAAAAGAATACCCCAGCTCTACATTTTAAATAATTTCATACTGTAGTTTTCATCAAAGCCACAAGAAAGGCTAAACTCAAAAGAATTAAATCAGCATGAACTAGATGGCTTAACGGGTTGGGGGGACAACATAATTTCAGCACTGAACACAACAACCAGTTCTTCAGCTATGACTTCAGCCAAACAACAGCACCTGCCTGCCCTAAATAATAGCTCACATAATGATTTTGTCATTTATTTATATGTGTTCATACTCCCTCAACCTGGTGCCCATGATTTTGCTGGACTACAACTTCCATTACCCCCACTCAGCATGGCCAGTGGCTGAGGACGATAGAAGCTTTTCCAACCTTGGAGGACCCCAGGTTGGAAAAGGCTAGTTTGTACATTGCTTCCCTGGAAAAAATGTTCACCAATATACACCTATAAAAGATACAAATAAAATATAAAAGCAGCGTGAAACCACAAACCAGTTCAACCATAGAGTTAATCCAAATGTCTACTAATTCCCACCCCACCCTTCCCCAATATCTGGCTTGTTCTGGGAAAGGAGCTTCTAAAATGAAATGTCTCACAGCACTAACCATATGTAAGGTGGGAGAGAAGGTAGAAAGGAGTGTTAGCTTTCACTGAGACTAGAAACCTGCCATTTCACAATCCCACAGTACAATGAGAGGTACCATTTAGAAGCCTATCAAAGAACCAACACATCTATTAAGAACATAAGAAGCACCATGCTAGATCTGTTCACACAGTGTCTAACTAGCTCTCGACCAGGAACTCACAAGCAGGACACGGTGCAACAGCAATCTCCTGCCCATGTTCCCGAGCAACTGGTGTATATAGGCTTACTGTCTCTGATACTGGAGATTGCACATAGCTATCAGGACTAGTAGCCATTGATGGCCTTCTCCAGGAATTCATCCAACCTCCTTTTAGAGCCATCCAAATTGGTGGCCAACCCTACAACTTTTGATAGCAAATTCCATAGTTTAACTATGCGCTGCGTGAAGAAGTACTTCCTCTTATCTATCCTGAATCATCCACCAATCATCTTCATGGGATGACTCTGGATTCTAGTATTATGGGAGAGGGAGAAAAATGTCTCCCTATCCACATTCTCCACACCATGCATAATTTTGTACACCTCTATCATGTCCCCGCTTATTTGCCTTTTTTCTAAGCTAAACAATCCCAACTGTTGTAACCTTCCCTCATAAGGGAGATGCTCCAGTCCCTTGATAATTTTAGTTTCCCTTTTCTGTACTTTTTCCAGCTCTACAATATCTTATTTATGTGTGATGACCAGAACTGTGCAAAGTATTCTAAATGTGGTCGCACCACAGATTCACATAAAGGCAGTATGATTCTGGCAGTTTTATTCTCAATGCCTTTTCAAAGAACGCCTCACATGGAGTTTGCCTTTTTTTTTTTAATGTGGCCTCACATTGAGGGGTGAGGGGCAAGTCTGCAACCCCCCTAAAAATTGTGCTGGATACATCAGCTAGTTGCTGGATTTTTACTCTTTTTTTGTTGTCTGTGCGTTACCAATTGTGGGGGAACATAAACAGGGTATGCTCTTGCACCCATGTCCTACCTAGGGGCTTCCCTCAGGAAGCTGGTTGGCCACTGGGACAACAGAATGCTGGACTAGGTAGGCCTTTGGTTTGATTCATCAGGACTTTTCTTATGTTCTGAAATTCATTAGCTCTTCCCATTATGTTGATATTTTGAAAAGCCAAAGGAAATGCTCCCATTAAGACTCCTGTCTGAGCTGAGTGAAGAACACCACATGTAAAAATCCTAATTTCTTCAGACTCTGTGGAAACAGCAGTTCTTACCCCCTGAAGAATTTCAGATATGCCTAATTTTACCCTCCTGAGTCATTACATTAGAGCCTAGATGGTGAAGCTGAACAGCTGGACATGAATATTGGGAAGAGCTCCTCCTTTGTTGTTTTGCCAGAAGAGCTGAGTCATAATTGTGTTAACAAATAAAGTATGTTGAGAAAATTATCACATCACATTTCACCTCCTTAATACAAAGTTGGACTTAGCTTGTAACACTTTTTTTAAAAAACTCTCAGTAAACATTCCAGCACTGGTGTTCTGGGCCTCCGCAGAGAGGAATGTTTATATGCCATTCCTTTGTCAGTGAAAATTTTGTGACCACATAACTAGCATGCTCATTTACACCCACCTACCGTCTTGCTTCTTCCCACAGACCCACATCTTGCAGCTAATTATATAATTACTACGACTACATGTTTTAATATATAATTGGTGGCAGGGTGACCAGACGCAGAAGAGGCCAGGGCTCCTGCTCCGGATGGTTATGGAGAACAGGGAATTTTAGCAGGCGTACTTCCAAATGCTCCCTCTTCTACAGAGCCCTCTAATGCGGAGGGCACAGTCCTATACCCCCCTTACCCAGGAGTACATCCATTGAAGTCAATGGTCCTTACTTCTGAGTAGACATACCTAAGATTGCGCTGTAAATGTTTTAATTGCAGAGTTTAGAGCCTAGTGTCATTAATCTTTTTGGCAGCATGCTTATGTTATTAGTCAAGTGTAGATAAGGCTCTTGGAGAAATACTTGGTATATCATTGGAAACTTTCATATTATTTTTAAAGTGATTACATATTGAATAGTTTTAGTTAAGCGTATTGTTCTACAAAAAGTATTGTGTAAATTAATTTTAAAGTTAAAAGTGATGTTATATCATATAGTTAATAGTTACGTGTTACTTAATGCCAATTATTATTTATCTCTTCATACCTGTTCTTGTTGAGCAAAGGTATTGAAACAGAGCGCTCACATAAAGTAAACTTGAAAAACGAGTGTTGGGCACTCCTAATATTGGTTGCAGTCCTGTGCAGAGATTGCTTAAATCCCCTGGACATCAATGGAATATAAACAGACTAATTCTGGGAAGGATCATGGCTGTTGTGAATATGGGTTGCGCTTCTCCCTTTGCTGCCAGATCAAACTGATCCGTGTAACTGGCTGAAGAAAACTGGAGATAAAAGCCATAGAACTATTGGTTTCAACTGTCATAAAACCCAACCCTTAGACTTGGAAAAGTCAAAGAGGAGCAAAGTGTTCTTAGCTTCAGTTACATGACGAAAATAATGATGGCATAATTTTCTCTTTTAAAAAAAATTGTGGTAGCCCTATTTCAGCATCCTCAGAAAAACACTTTTCTTGAAGTGCTGCAAAATGTAAATATATGCTAGGGTGCCCATCCACCTGGACATGCCCAGAAAATGGCAGGCAAATCCAGATCTGGGGGGGAATCCCACATTTGGGGGCTCAATCCAGAAATTTAGACCCCCAAAAGGCCAGATTTTGGCACTTCCAAAATTGGGCCTCTGCCACCTCTACTGCGCACGCTCCAGGCTCCTCGGGGTTTGGCGCCATAGCAACAAGTCCCAAGGAGCCCGGAGTGCGCGCAGAAGAGGAGGCAGAGGCCCAATTTTGGCACTTCCAGAATCGAGCGTGGCGGAGGAACAAGCACGGCGGCGTTAGAAGGATGAGCGCGGCAGCAGTGGCACGAGGAGGCATGAGCGGTGGCGGCAGCACGAGTGGCGGTGGTACAAGACGGCACGAGCGGAGTGAGTCAACGGCAGTATAAGCAAAGCCCAATATGTATATTCATTAAACAAAAAACCTACGGTTTACAAAAACAATGCTAAGGCTCCACAGTTTCCAACCAAGCACCAAAAAGCAGGGAAATTGGGAGTTAAGGCTCACAAGCCTTAACGCCACATCCTCCCTAAGGAGGCAGAAAGTGCAAGTGAAATTCTCATTCTCCCAAAGCAGATAAACCATGAGGACAGGATGGAGAATATGATATGCAGAGGTGACTGTGGGGTTGTGGAAAACGGATAACAAACAACTTAGGGCCACCTACTTTTCTCTTTTTGTTTAGAGCAGCCCTTCCCCAACCTGGTGCCCTCCAAAGGTGTTGGACTACAACTCCCATCATTGCAAGTCAGTATGTCCCATGGTCAGGAATGCTGGGACTTGTCATCTCAAAATCTAGATATGCAATTTGATATGCAGAGGTGGCTGTGGGGTTGTGGGAAATGATGATGAACAATTTAGGACCAGCTACTTCTCATTTCTTAGATATTCTTATGTTGAGAGTTGCAACCCAACACATCTGACAGGCACCAGGTTGGAGAATGTTGTTCAAGAACAAGGGAAGGCAGAATGTAGATCTCCAGATGTTTTGGAATTCAACTTGTAAAAGCCCCTATCAGCATGGGCAGTTATCAGGAATGCCGCGAGTTGATGTCCAAAACATCAGGATAGATCTATTTTCTGCCCACATCTGTACTAAAGTATGATATTTTACAGCATTAAGATTTGTGATCAATCAAGGAACTACAAAAGAGCTGCATCACTTTAAATAAACTGTCTAAACCAAATGAAACAACAATGAATGAATCTTGAATACCTAATCCGGATAGCCCTTCAGACATCAACATTAGTTTTCAACACATGGCATAGGATGTCTGTTTCTTGAATATCAGATAAAGGATTTCTCTTACTTGTTCAGCAGTGTGAGATCAAAGGCAGAGCTACCACCTAATACTTCCATGCGTAAGTATTATTTTAAAATTAAGTATGAAATGATTTTTGTCTTCCCCATAACACATAACATGAGAGTTAAAGTGCAACACATCTGGAGAGCACCAAGCTGGAGAAGGTTGACTCCTATACATGTCTTCTCAGAAGCCAGTGCCATGGAATTCACTAGGAGCATACTCCCAAGAGGTATAGGATTGCAAACTAATCTCATCTGAAAGGTGTTCAAGACAGCCAAACTAAACCTCTTCTGCTTCACTGTTGCCTTGATGAGATGATGTATTGTGCAGGGATTGTGGGGAGTGAACAGTATATTTTGTATAAATACATTTTAAGAAAAAAAATTGGTTCTTTGAAGGGCAGGATATTGACCAAAAGTTGGAAGTGCCTGGCACATGCTCTGGTTCTAGATCTGTAATGAATAGTTCCCCTTTTGTTATCAAGAGTGCTGCTATATGCGAGATGTGTTTGAGAGAAAAGTATTGGGCAGACCCTGTATTTGGTAAGGATATGGAACAGCATTCCCCATCTTGTTGCCCTCCAGGCGTTTGAGATGACAAGTCCCAGCATTCCTGACCATGGGACATACTGACTTGCAATGATGGGAGTTGTAGTCCAACACCTTTGGAGGGCACCAGGTTGGAGAAGGGCTGCTCTAAACAAAAAGAGAAAAGTAGGTGGCCCTAAGTTGTTCATTATCAGTTTTCCATAACCCCACAGTCACCTCTGCATATCATATTCTCCATCCTGTCCTCATGGTTTATCTGCTTTGGGAGAATAAGAATTTCACTTGCACTTTCTGCCTCCTTAGGGGGATGTGGCGTTAAGGCTTGTGAGCCTTAACTCCCAATTTCCCTGCTTTTTGGTGCTTAGTTGGAAACTGTAGAGCCTTAACATTGTTTCTGTAAACCGTAGGTTTTTTGTTTAATTAATTTCATGGCTTTGTGTAACGGATGACTGGATATTATACAGTTGACAACCAAGCCAGCATCAGCCAGGATGTTACACCATCTTGACATCCAATATAAAATCAAAGTAAGTGGTATGTGTTGAACTCACTTTTAAAACGAATAAATCAACCAAAATGCTTGCATCTCCCTCATTTTTAAAGATAAAGAGATGAAACCTGGCATCATGGTAGCTTTTAAGTAGGGATATAGCTATGTCAAGTTTGAAGCAGATCCGTTCATGCCTTGATTTTTAGGATTTTTTTTTAAGTTCAAAAAGAAATCTCTTTGGGGTCTAGGACCTTGAGCAGTACAAGTTTAAAAAATGAAATTAAAGATAAAGAGATGAAACTTGGCACCATGGTAGCTCTGAAGTAGGGATTTAGTCATGCCAAGTTGGAAGCAGATCCGTTCATCCCTTGATTTTTAGGAATTTTTAAAACTTCAATTTATTTTTTTAAATTAACTAAAATGCTTACAATTCCATCATTTTTAAAGATAAAGGGATGAAACCTGACAGCATGGTAGCTCTTAAGTAGGGATTGAGCCATGCCAAGTTGGAAGCAGATCTGTTTATGCCTTGAGATTTAGGAATTTTTTAAACTTCAAACACAATACTCTTTGGGGTCTAGGGCCTTGAGCAGTACATTAAAAAAAAAGAAATTAAAGATGAAGAGATGAAACTTGGCACCATGGTACCTCTTAAGTAAGGCTTTAGCCATGCCAACTTGGAAGCAGATTGGCTCATGCCTTGAATTTTAGGACATTTTTTGAAGTCAAACTTTAAAAAAATATATCCTAAAAATCAAGGCATGAACCAATCTGCTTCCAACTTGGCATGGCTCAATTCTAGGGTGACCATTAGGGTGTGGCCTAGTGGCTAAAGTGTTGGACTGGGAGCTGGGAGATCCGGGTTCTACTCCCCACTCGGCCATGGAAACCCATTGGGTGACTTTGGGACAGTTGCAGACCCTCAGCTCAACCCACCTCACAGGGTTGCTGTTGTGAGGATAAAATGGAGAGGAGGATTATGTATGCCGTCTTGGGTTTCTTGGAGGAAAAAAGGCGGGATATAAATGCAATAATAAATAAAAATAAAAAACTGTCATGATTTCCCCAGATTTCTCCTGGTTTTTGTTATATCCTTGGTGTCAGGGGGGATTTTATGCAATAGTCTATAATGACCTGGAATTATACACTTTCCCCTTTAAGGCCACCATTAGCGTGGCAGGGGGGAATGACATGCTTTCTGGAGGTGTGTCATTCTCTCCCACTGCTTCAATCAAGGCCTTAAAAGGGGGAAATGTGTTATTCCCAGACATTATAGAAAAGGGCCTGATTGGAGCAGTGGGGTGGGGGTGAAAATGACATGCTTTCTCCTCCTCCGCACCAATTGGGGACTTTAAGGTGGTCCCAGAAAGCCATTTTCCTGCCCCCCCCACTAGGTGTCCTCTTTTTTGGTTTCCCAAATATGGTCACCCTACAGTTGCACAGGCTGCATTTCCATCCCTAGATATTTACTCAGAAGAAAGACCCACTGAATTTCCTTGGTTCTTGAAAAGCAACACACTTGCTTTTAGATTTGCCAGTCTCAGCATTCTATGTGTGCTATGAATGCCTGCTCTGTCTGTCCCTATAGTTTCCTGCAAGGTCCAGCCAGAGGAAGCCAGTAAATTAAACCCAGGGGTGGAGGGTGGGATTCCCTCAAGTTCATCTGACAGCAGGTGCTATAGAACATGGACCTTCCAGGAGTGTTGAGGGTGGATTTCTGGCAGACCCAGCCAGGCAACTTTATGGCCTGTTAGTCCCTCCATTTGGTAGCCCACAGAACACCTGCCTCATAAGGCAAATGGCCACATGAGAACTGTTATTATGGCCTGCTACTTTGTTTGCCTTTAGTAGTCTGTGGTCCAGATCTCTTCAGAAGGGGGAATAGTGTTATGTGGTTGGGGTCAGTCTAAATTATCTCCAGGGGTCCCTTACTCAGTGCCTTTGATAGCAAAGAGATTGAGGATTTCCCCCAACTCTG
Organism: Anniella stebbinsi; assembly: GCA_029215795.1. NCBI lineage: Eukaryota > Metazoa > Chordata > Lepidosauria > Squamata > Anniellidae > Anniella > Anniella stebbinsi. Next base: position 161,454,487 of record JARDYH010000003.1, on the reverse strand, counting down.
TTACTCTTGAAGTTACTAGGCCTGTTGAAAATAGATTTTATAACATAAGCATGAAAACAGTGTATACCTCTTTTAACTTGTTAAACCAATGAAAACATGTCACACAAGAAGTCTTAAGATATAGTTTATAAAGAAAAGTAAATGCAAAAGAACATCAGATACAGAAGTGAAATCTGAAACGTTACTATTAGTAGTAGTAGTAGTAGTAGTAGTATCCTGCCTTTTGCCCAATGCTGGCCCTCAGGGCAGCCTTACAAAACTAAAACATATACAGCTAAAACCTATAAATAGAAATATACAAAAGTTAAATATATAATTAAAAACTTTTCAATATTAAAGTGTTTAAAACATTTAAAATACATAACAATTTAAAAGTCAAAGGTATAGACAGAGGTCCAGATTATTTGCCAAAGGCCTGCTGGAACAAAAAAGGGTTTGTCTGCATCCAAAAACACATCAAGGAGAGAGCCGGTGTAGACTGCAAGGATTAGAAAGAAAATACACGTGTACGCTATGCAAAATACACAACAGTTTAACTGTTTCTAAACCTTATTAGAAAAACAGGGTGACTAGGCCGAAACCAACGTTGTAGGCCCAGAAGCACTTTGAAAGGTTTCAACATTGTATTTAAAACTTAACACCAGCCCAAACTAATTAAATGAAGTGTTTGAAGCTTTCAACTTTATAGCAGTGTGGACCAAACTCTTAGAAAAGAGGGAAGGAGCACACTGTGTGTGTTTAGGGTGGGGATGGATAGAAAGGGATGTATAGCCACCTATTCCCAGGAGAGATCTGAAGATCAGGTTACCATGGATCCAGAGGAACCACATCCTGCCTCACCAGTGAGCAAAAGAGCAAACTGGCCTTAGGAAGATAGCCCAAAATGCTCTCAGAGCCAAAGGACAGCATGTTCCAGAAGAGAAAAGAGAAACTCTTCTTCACTCAAAAGGTCTGTGCTAGAGGCAGCAGCCATTTCACCCACCCATCCACAACATTCTAAGGCAGGAGGGAGGGGGGAGAGCAATGCTACTGAGTATGCCTTGCGCTATGAGGGAAGATGGCTTCCTCATTGACTTGAATGAGAGGTTAAAATAGTCCTTAAAAGTCAATTGAAGGGAATTTTTAAAAAACGAAAAGCTTTCCACCAACTACAGTGAAGGAGGAAGAAGACCCCACCCCTGGATTACTTAATAAGGCTCTAGAAATTATGCAAATCGTGAGCACAAAACTCGCAAACCCAAAATCATTTGACAAAAGCAGGGAGACAGGTTTATGTTCCTTTTCTAACTTAAACTGCTCTCCTTCCCTCAATCTTTTACCAAACTTCTTGAAATTTTCAGGTAATGTAAAACAAACATTTCTTTCCGGCACCTGTAAATTTCAGAAAGATTGGTGAAACATTTTCGATTTTATGGGTGTTAGAATGACCCTCCCACAATTATCACTTTAACATGGTGGAATGTGTTTTTTACTGACGGCCCTTAACAATGGAGGCATGGCTGTGCCTCCATTAATATTTGCTCACTCCTGTTCACTTCAGCCTTGAATCTCCAACTCTTCCTTTAATTAACTTTTTGAAAACAAAGTTTTACAACACTTGAACTGATGTTCACTCTTCTGTTTCTAAGGAGTATAGAACTGAAGTGAGCCGGAGTGCTCCATGTTTTGTTGTTATTGTCTGGTTATTTTTCTGGGAATGGATGATATCCGCATACCCCAGGTAATGGACAAACCGTGTGGAGTTTTCTGGATGTAATGTAAGAGGAGAGCTCGTCTGTCTCTTGATTAAGATGATGTACATTTGTCATTACAGCGAATCAAACGCTGGCTCATTTATCAGTCTCACACCTTCTCCATGAGTCAAGTGGGCTGTCCGCTTTTTAAACCATATTTTTTTTAAGTGGTGCAGGTCTGTTTATTTGTTCCTTTATTTATTAAATGAAACTTCTTTTAAAAAGAGCAAAACTGCTTTAAGGATTGGGGGAGGGTTCTTAGTGACTTTGGGGTGGGGGCAGCACATCCACACCACACCATGCACAGCAGGCTTCTGCTTCAAACTTGCAAAGTATCCCCCCACCAAAACAGAAAAACTAGATCCTGGAGAGAAAGAGGTATATTTAGACTGATCATAGTGAGGGCACTTCCAGAGCTGCCCCACTGTTACTAAAAAAGTTAAATCTGTCTTGAGCTGTGTGTCCATAGGGTTGGATCCACTGACAAGAGCTGTTCCATCAGTGGAACTGGGGGAGTCGTTCTCCTCACCCCATACACCCTCAAAATCTGGGTGCGTGGAGAAATGAGGGTAGCAACTTGCCTGTAAAGCTGCAATCCTAGGCACACTTACCTGTACACAGAGTGGGGACAGTTTTCCTACTGAGCATGGACATGGTTGAGCTGTTGAGGGTGGGGGTGGGTGAATGTATGAAAGATGGTCAACCTGTCAGAACTAAAGCAGAGGTTTTATGCCAACCTACAGTGCTAGACTTCTTCTGGGGAAAACTCTTGTACATCAGTTCAACAGGTGCACCAAGAATCTTGTCTTGTTTTGCTCGCTTACCCTGTATGCTCACTTTCCTGATAACTTTTAATAACATTTTCCATCAAATTAGCTGGAACAGGCCTGATGGAAAATGTTATTAAAGGTAGAATTTGTAAAAATGTAAAAGAAAAACCTTGCTAACCTGAATAAGCATGCCATTTGCAAAGATAAGTACTGCCCCACCAGCCTTTTAGGATTATTTGAGTGTCAATGCACATGTAAATGATATAATCCATTATCCATTATATACTTGGACCAAATGTTTTTTGATGAAATGCTCCTGAGAATGTACTTCTGATATAATTGCTAGGTGACAAACTATGGAGGCTATTGCCTATGGAGGGCTACTATGGGACTTATTTCTGAGGTTTCTTAGGGCAGTTTTATTTGGGACCCTGATTGGGATTTTTATTTCAGATACACTGAGCCTATCTACACTACTGCTTTAAAATGGTTTAAAATGGTTTAGAACAGTTCTGAGAACTGCTGGGGCCCAAGACACACTCCACATACAGTTTTCAAAACATTTTCAAAGTGTTTTATCCTGCGTGTGTAGATAGGCTCATTGAATGTCTCAGTGATTTTAACATTAAGATGTTATATAGAACTGGTTTGTCTTAATTGTGTGCTGTGAAATCAGACATGTGACCAAGGCCATCTTTGGGTGGGCTCGGCCATTTGGGGGCTGGCCATGTTGGTGGGCACGCACCCTTGGGGTGGCCATGATGTCCTCTTTTTGGTTTCCCAAATATGGTCACCCTATATATGCAAGATACAGTTGGTTAATTTACTGATTATGTAATTTAAGTATCAGCTAAACAAAGGATTATAACTTTATTTTGGCAGGATTCCCTGAGCCTTTAATAGTTGCATGTTAGCAAAAAGAATTCAGCTGATGAACCTCCCCACCCCTGGAAAGGCATTTTTTCTTGTCATGCCAAGTATTTAGGGCACAGGAATCTCACCTTTAAAAAGATGGCTGTTCCATTTACAAGGAAGCAATTAAGCTGCTTTATTTGAATAAAGAATAAGCAATACAGTTTCACAATACTTTGTTTTTAATGCCAGCACAATACTTTGCTTTTAATGCCTGCTAAAATTATACTAATCCATGCTATGGAGTGGAACACCACCCAACTCTGCCTTCTGCCTTTAGCAGTGCAAAAGTGCACTGACAACTGGGCAGGCATTTTGTCATTTCCATCTTTGTGCCTGTAGTAGGCTAAACAGAGGCTGCAGCAGCGGGGGAGATGGCTCAGCAGCGCCCACTCTATCAGTTCAGCTGAGAGTCTAGTGGTCAGTTGGCTCCTCACTTGCCTGGATTGTTTCCATTCAAGATACCCATTATAAGAACTAGTATGTGATTTTAAGAACTGGTGCCTGAATTTGCTTATTTTCCTCTACCTCCCATCCCTGTTTCCTTTTGTGTCATGACTTTTAGATCATAAGTCTTTGATCACAGACTGTCTTGTTCTTTAATCTGTGTACAACATTACATTTTAGATACTTTATTATTATTATTATTAATAATAATAATAATAAATGTTCCATCCTTATTTTCTGTCTATTTCACTCCACATGGACCAAAACTACCTGAATGATTCATATTAGCATGATCCTCTGTTTCAGCAGCAGCTGGTCTGAATTCTGTTATATATGCTGATATACACGACATTGAAGTTTTTATCCTGGTGATTTGTCTTGCAAATTCTCCATAAGCAATGTAATCTTTTATATATCTACTCAGAAATAAGTTTACATCCTGTTAAATGGACATAAGATTGCAGCCTAAATCATCAACATAGCATCTCACTATGTGTATTGAATTGAAAAGAGAAAAATGGATGCCGTACCTAATAAGATTTGTTTTGTAGGGAGAAACTCATTTCTGCTGGCTTGTCCAAGCTAATTTTCATTATGGAGCAATGGTAAAAACAGCTAAAAATTAATCTAGTAACAATTCCACATGGAAAATAATGCAAGTAGACTATATTGCCACCAGGGAACACAGACGAAATAAAAAATTCCAGACATATTCAAAGTCTATGCACTCTTTCATATGATCACTATACGTGGAGAATCTTAGTATATTGGCTCTCAACAGGCAGAAACTCTCTTTTAAAAAATAAAATAAAAGGTCTGGCCATACTTTTTCCTGGTTTTCTTTTTTACCATTGATATGATGTATTTCACATATGTTCTTTCTACCTTATTCTCCCTCCGGCTCTTTCACAATAACATCGCAGGGCTACCCACAAATGTTTTTTATATCTCTACACATAAGATATAATGATACACTTAAAAATGGAAAGCGTATATGAAATAAAGACATGCTTTGTTGCAAACATGACAAAATGTAGGTGTGGTTATTTTCCAGATTGCCTCTTCTAGGTCTCTTGCAGAGACCCTTAGCTATTTATTGCTTGTGTAATCCATGTTACTATCCCTTTAAGATGGCTGGATGTCAGGGTTCCCCCCACCCCCCTTAAAGAAAAAAAATATTCTGGGAGACTGAACCACGGAGGAAGGACACCACAGAGCATGTGCAGTGCTGAAGCTACAGTCATATAATCACCTGGGCAGGGGCAGATTCCTCAGTACTGAGCTCCAGAGCTTGCGGATTGAAAACTTTCCTATGGGGTCTATTGTCTAAATTAAGAATCTTAGAAGTGTGATCCTCAAAGTGCTATGGAGATTTGCTAAATTTACAGGCATCTATGCTTGCTTGTAAGGATTAGTTGTAAGGGTGGATTCTGTTATTTTCCAATAGGTGGCAGTCATGGGGCCTTTTTGCCTTTGATCCCTATAAATCTTAGTAGAAAAAGACATTCCTCTCTCACCCCAGCCAGTGGCCAGGAGAATTCCGCAAAAAGCCTTTTGAGTGGGATTGTTCCCAATTTGATTGCAGCCCTGTGATAAAGAGCCTGCACCTCCAGCCCTGTATGGATAGGCTGTGGGACATGCTCTGTTGAACCTTAATAAACTAATTAATAATAACTCTGAGCCTGCACATGTGAGAATCCAGGCTTATTGCTTAAATCTAGGGAGAAGGGTAGGCCCCTTTTCTAGACCTTCCCTAAAACGGTGACAGAATGCACCACGTGGTCTAGATCAGCTATATCAGACTAGGCAAAAGAACCAAATCAACTCGTTTCCAACTCAGTATATTTATCCGAGGACCAAGCAGGGAGACGTTCAGAAATAGTCAGTTGCTTCTTTAAATAAAATGAAACCTAGAATTAGACAATTAAAATGTTCCTAACCCACCAAGGCACTTTACGGAGGTGGGTGGGGGGCATCTTGGGTACCACAGTGTGGTTACCTCTTATCTTAACTCCTTGCCAGCCTCTTGAAGATAAAGGAAGATTTCTTCAGCTATGGTATTTCTGAGGGACCTGGCAATTCCCAGAGAGGGAAGTTCAAACTGACCAATCAATAGATGCATCGTCCATCTGGGACAGGGGTCCCCCACTGCAGCTCCTGCAGGTGGCAGTGTGCCTGTGGGGATCCCCAAGGCACCCACAACATTTCCTGCCCCCATGGAAAAATATTTTTAATTTTAAAAAAGTTGAAACGTTACTTTTAATAATAACAAAAAAGTTAAGACACCAGGTTCTCCTTCCTGTTCCTGATGCTGCCACTGATCAGCCGTTGGGTGGGCAGGAAGAGAAGTTGCTTCCTGGGCTTATCCAATCTTCTTGTCTGCCCACATTGACCTTTAGCTTTTGTTCTCTCTCTCCACTCCCAGCCTAGTTTAGGGTGACCAGATAAAATCCGGGTCAGGGCTCATGTAACTTTAACATTTGTAGAGAAAAGGGAATTTCAGCCAGTGTCATTTGTATGCAATTAGTTCCTGGTGAAATTCCCTCTTCATCACAACAGTTAAAGTTGCAGGGGCCCTGCCTTCTTTTGTATATGGTCACTCTAGTATAGCGCCTGCATCTTTAACTGTTGTGATGAAGAGGGAATATCACCAGGAACTAATTGCATACAAATGGCACTGGCTGAAATTCCCTTTTCTCTACAACTGTTAAAGTTACATGAGCCCTGACCTGGATTTTATTTGGTCACCTTAGCCTAGTTACTTATCTCTCCCCCTACCCCTTTACCTTGCTTTTTCTCTCCCTCTCACCCCTTGGTCTTGCCATTTCGTGCTCCTCCTGGCCCCTAGCCTTGCTCTTTTTCCTCTACTTTGCCTGCACCGTCTCTCATTCTCACACACATGCATGCCAAGTGCTGGGCAAGTGCTCTTATGGTTGAAGAGGAAGGAGGAGTGTCAGGTGAGGAATGATCCAGTTTTCCCTGAGGCAGGGGAAACATTTTCTTTCCTCTTGAGGCTGGGGACACTTTCTTTTGTTGCTGGAGAAAAGTGTATGCGTGTGGATAGGATGAGAAGAGCAATCCTATGCAAATCTACTCAGAAGTAATTCTCATTGAGTTCCATGTGAGCATGCATATGATTGCAACCGTAAATCGGTCTTTTGTACTTCTGTGGTGTCAAATGTATGACTTGCCTTTTGAGTTCCTTTGTTTGTACTCAGTCACTGGAGTGAATTACTTGTCTTTTGACTAGCGAGGCCCCCACAACAGCCTAGTAATCAGCCACATCTTCTGTGAGAACCATTTTGTGCTGGTGCCCTCAGCAGTTTCTCAAATTACCAAATGTGGCTGCTGTTGGGGACCCCAGCTCTAAGCGATTCCTGCATGTACCTATTGAACATAAGGATGAGTAACGAAGCAGTCTAGGTTTCTCTCCTCTCTCCTCAACATTCTTAAATTCCTTAAACACTTCTGGCAGCATTTGGACAACACTTTAGACAATGGAGGGGGGAAGAGGCAACTGTCAGTTGTGTTGCTTATTGTGTCGTGTGTCAGGCGACACACAATGCACACACAACTGACAGTACGTTATTAAGCAATGGGGGAAAACAACGGGCTGCTCTGTTGTTTATCGGAGCTCCGTTGCTTATTTTTAGGCTGACCAGATAAAATCCAGGTCAGGGCTCATGTAACTTTAACAGTTGTAGAGAAAAGGGAATTTCAGCCAGAGTCATTTGTATGCAATTAGTTCCTGGTGATATTCCCTCTTCATCACAACAGTTAAAGGTGCAGGCACTATACTAGAGTGACCATATACAAAAGAAGGCAGGGCCCCTGCAACTTTAACTGTTGTGATGAAGAGGGAATTTCACCAGGAACTAATTGCATACAAATGACACTGGCTGAAATTCCCTTTTCTGTACAACTGTTAAAGTCACACGAGCCCTGACCTGCGTTTTATCTGGTCAGTCTAGCTGTAAGGAGCTGCCATTCTGCCCCTGCCTGCCCTCTCCACTGCTTCCTTGAATAGCCTGCCCTCCCTACTGCTTCTGTAGCCTCTTTATCACATTGAGAAAATTGGAGCCCCCCTCCCCCCGGGCTTGATCTAATTCGAGTCCTATTAGGGGCTTGATTCATTCATAGATGTAAGGAGCAGCGGGGAGAAAGTAAGCAAAAGGGAAGGTGAAGGGACTCTGTTCTGTCCCCACCTGTTCTCTCCACTGCCTCTGTAGTGTCTTTGGTGTTATACTGTGGCTCTGTAGCAGAGCCACAGTATATCGTTAAAAGGTTAAAGCCCCAAAGTTTTTAAGGAACTTTAGGGCTTTAGAGGTATGGCGATATACTGTGACTCCATATGCATTGGGATTAAAGATTCACTGGAGGGAGCAAGATGTATTTCTTACTTTTGAGTAAACAGGCACAGAAGGTTCCTCCCCCCCCCCCCCCGAAACTCTCATCCAGCATTGGGATACATTAAAGATTCACTGCTTTAGTTTAACGCTTTAGTGCTATGGGAGTGTTGTTTGGAGAAAGGCTGGCAAGCACGCTCATTGGTGGGGTGAAGCAAAACTTCCAGACAAAACGCTCTGCTCCTTTTCTCTGGGTGCCTAACATCCCTCGCAATACATTTCCTGTCCCTGAGCAGGGGAAGAGGGGGGCGGGAGCCAAGCCTCTCATACCTGATTGATGAGGTTCATTTTGACTGGTGAGACTCCGCCCACTTGACTCCAAAGTAAGGTGAATTAAAGTGTGACCTGTGAAAATGGCTGTTTTGGGAGGGGTATAGTCTGTTTTTTTCGGCTTAGTGTGCTGCTGACAGACCAAACGATTTCAGGAAAAAGTAGAGAAAATCTGAAAGTGATTCTCAATGCATTTCTGTCAAGATTCCCCCCTGGTCATAATTCTCATTATCATCATTGCACACACACACATTCTCTCACAGAGTGTGTGCTATTTGCATTTGAAAAAAAATGCTCATTAAATGACCAGTTAGTACATGCCAGTCTTCTATACAGAGGTCTGTGTGTCATTAAATTTAACATCTTTTCTTGTTTAGTCCACAGTTGATGCGTTGATGTGTCCAGCAGAACACACACCTTAGTTCTTACCCACAATCCAGCTTCTCCGGGTTTCTGTCTACTGCTTTAGCTTCCATTCTGAAATCAGATTAACTCTGCTTCTCGTTCCTTCATATAAGTGGCTTCCTGCTGATCCTCTTCTGTGCTGAGGTTGCCAAATCTCTCCATACTACAAACTTTCTGGTACTATTAAGTGAAATGGTCAGGTGCTACAAAGATTCAGACCTTGCTGCCAGTGAGTCTGATACCGTGCAATATGGTGGTGGTACCCTGTGGCCAACGCATGCAGGTTTCCTCCCGATGTATGACACTTAACAGACAAGCGGGTAGCTCGTATACTTTTATTAAGTACCACATTCTGGAGGGCTTTCCTTTGTATTACAAAGTGTTTCTCAACTATATCCTAAATGAAATGTATCCTATAAGCTGTCTTAAAAGTCAGTGAAAAAAATGAGATTGGTTTAAATGGAAGCATCGGCATAGTCTAGTGTTGGAGGCTTTTGCATTTCTTCTCCTCGCTTTGCTTTGTTAGGCAGCCAAACAACTCATTCAGAAAAACTAGATGCTTCACTAAATTGCCCAAGTCTGCCCCCCAAAAAGTATAAGAGCTGGAACATTTTTAACTTCGTAAGTGAAAATTATGTGTAAAATATTTAATGGGGTTGGAATACAAGAACACATCAAAACATTCAGTCTATCTAGGGGATCTGGTTTCTGCAAAGCTGAAATATCAAGGCATAATTCTATGTAATTAAACCACTGACTGCTATTAATTGCTGCAACAGTGTGTGTCTTTATAGTCACAGTGTAATACCTCATAACTGGAAATTCTGTTGATAAAAGTGGTATCATTAGGAAATTAAACCATTTGGCAGGTGTTTCCTGGATAGGTTGCCGCATTAGAAATATTGCCAAGGCAAAACATTCTAAAAACATAGATCATTTTAGACTCTAGTGTAGTACAGAGGTATCTGCATGTATCTAAAATCTAAACCTGTTCCATTCTGTTTAGATATTATATTGTACAACCATATGAATAGAAGGAGCTGTACTTGATAATGCTTCACTGCAGTTACATTAAGTGAACCAGCATAATTTATTATATGCTGCCATAAATCTTCAACTACATAAATTTTAAATGCAAGAAAACCCCAGCCCATGAATATTTTTGATATCTAGCTATCCCTGCTGTAGTGTTTCTGGAGAACATCAGAGTGATTGGTTGCTCTTAATAAAGGCATTATTTTACTGAATCCTGTGAATTTTGCTATAATGGACCAAGATACCTGCTTGATTCTGATCCTAATTGGCAAGTGACATTTTCATGTGTATACCTTGGTCAAACAAGGGGCGTTAGATTGGATTAAATGACTGGTAGGCCCCAGAAATTAACTTTATTAATGCATCATTACATTCCTTCTGGATATTGTGCAGTACCACCCATTCCACAGCAGTAAGGATGTGTGACGGATGAAGAGGATCCTGGTATCTCACATTCTTCAGTAGCACACAATCAAATTACATTGGAGTAAGTGATGTGGGAATCATATGCCCTTCGTACCTGAATCTTTTCCTCCATGATGGGAAAAAATAGCTGGGGGAATTTTTAGTTTTAAAAAGGTTAGGGGGAGAAAGGTTAAATAGTCTCTCTTGTTGTTGTTTCTTAGTTTTTCCATTCTATTTTCCATTCTAAAATACTATGAGATGAATCCAGACTAAGTCATGTTTAGAATAGATCCATTGAAATCAATGGAACTTAAATTAGTCATGACCAACATGTCCCATTGATCTCAATGTTCTACTATAAGTATGACGAAATCTGTATCCATTTTAACAAGGCATTCCCCCAAATAGGCATAGGCCCCCTCTACAAGGATGCGCTTTTGCGCCCGGTTGTGCGATTATGCGCATTATCGCAGACGCGCATTTACTCCTAATCCCTCTGCACGGGAGGCTGCAAGAGGCGGCGAAACGCATTAATAGATGTCCAAAAAGCGCTTTACAAGAAGTTAATGCGCATAATCGCTTGTTCACACGGGGAAAATGCGCTTTAACGGCCGGAGCAAAATAAAACTCGCGATTTAACGCGCATTCGAAAATGTGCATTATCGGGGAGATAACGCGCCTCTACGCCCGATTTGCGCTCCGTTCTTGTAGAGGTAAAATTTTTAATGAACCTTCAAAGCGCATTAAACCTCTCTTGTAGAGGCACCCATAGTTATTAGGGACAAGTTCCAGAACATATGAAAATCCCTGGGACAATTTGAGCATACAGAGAGAAGTGAAGCCAAATGTGGACTTGCTAAGGTACCATTTAGAATTGAATCCAGAACCTATGTTTTCCCAATTAGTAAGTGAATCAATTCTTTATACTCAATTCCAGTTAAAAAATTCTAAGTCCAAGTAATAGTTGTAGAATAATGATTGAATCTATGCCAGACTTTGTGCCGAGTGTATGAATGTAAACCATTCTTTAATCTAAAGAGCACTCTAAATAGAAGTTATGTCACAACCTAGAAATTAGTTATGTCATAGCAATTTGTAATGTGTTGTTTAGAATAAGGCAAGCGAGACTCAAAACTGCATAAACTTCATCCATAATGATATGCTATATATCTAACATGTTGCTTTTTGTGCTACCAGCTTGAAGACATACAAGGTACTATCCTTACAATTCTGGATTCCAAAGCATATTTGTTTGGAAGTAAGCCCAGTGATTTCACTGGGACTTCCTTCTGAATAAACATAGCTAGGAATGAGCTAAGGAGAATGTGGATCCATGGATTCTGGTTGAGGGCCAGGCCAAGATATTTTGCTATCTCAAGCAGCAAAATCCAAGAGGGGCACTCCATAATTTCTTTCAATGGCATGCTAGGAAGTGATTCTCAGATTGTGCATGGTCCTTTATGATTGAAGACTAGTCTTCCAGCATCCTTTGCAACATTGCAAAGGGATCTTCAGTGCATCTCTCAGATCATATGCTGCTTCATTAGTGACTCTAAAATATTCCTGCTTGGGTTTCTTGTACAGTTGGGTCAAACCGGAATGGTTTAGAGTTACATTTCATGGTTGGCGCAGTCAGGAGATGAAGCTAGGATAAGAACATAAGAAGAGCCATGCTGGATCAGACCAATGGACCATCTAGTCCAGCACTCTATTCACACAGTGGCCAACCAGCTGTCAACCAGGGGCCCAGAAGCAGGACACAGTGCAAGAGCATCCTCCCACCCGTGATCCCCAGCAACTAGTGTATACAGACTTACTGCCTCTGATACTGGAGGTTGCACTTAGCCATTAGGACTAGCAGCCATTGATAATCTTCTCTTCTAGGAATTTATCCACCCCCCCTTTAAAGTCATCCAAATTGGTGGCCATCACCATATCTTATGGTAATGAATTCTATAGTTTAACTATGTGCTGTGTGAAGAAGTATCTCCTTTTATCTGTCCTGAATCTCCCACCAATCACCTTCATGGGATGACCCCAGGTTCTAGGATTATGAGAGAGGGAGAAAAATGTCTTCCTATCCACATTCTCCACACCATGCATAATTTTGTACACCTGTATCATGTCTCGCCTTACCCTCCTTTTTTCCAAGCCGAACAATCCCAGCTGTTGTAACTTCCCTCATATGGGAGATGCTCCAGTCCCTTCATCCTTTTCTACATTTTTTCCAGCTCTACAATATCTTTTTTTAGGTGTGGTGACCAAAACTGTACACAGTATTCTAAGTATGGTTGCACCATAGATTTGTATAAAGGCAGTATGATACTGGCAGTTTTATTCTCAATTCCTTTTCTAATAATGTCTAACATGGAGTTTGCCTTTTTTACAGTGGCTGCACACTGGGTTGACATTTTCATTGTGCTGTCCACCACAACCCCAAGATCTCTACCATTTGTATCTCTACCATTCGTTTTCAACTTCCGTTGAACTGGGGTGCTTTGGTGGGCATTATCTCAGCTTGGGAAAAAATGTTTGCAGCTCCAAGTGTACTAACATGAGAGAGGGGGGGGGAGGGAGAGGGAGAGAGAGAAGCACAAACTTGAAGGTCAAATTCAGTCCATGGATGAGTGTGTATTTGTATGTGTAGTTGCCATTGACTTTAATGGAACTTGTATAGACACATTGTGAAAGCTGCAACCAATAGACACATCAGACATAAAAACCTTTATAGTTTGCCTTTTGTGAAAACGCTTCTAAGCTCTGGAATGTGTTACAGCCAAAAGCTTCTAAATGGGACTTTCTGTTCTCATAACACGCTTAAACTGCTGCACATGCAGTTAGCTTAAGTAATGCTATAATGCTTATATACTGGCTATGCAAGCACTTTCCAAGGAAGTTCATTATTGCCTTTGCTATGCTGTGGCTATCCAAGTGAGGCAGATTTGCAAATGGTTTCAGTTCGTGCTTGCGTTAGAAACGTATATCTGTTTCTAAAATCAGAAATACTTCCAATTTTAGATTTTTTCAGTAAAATGGGCCACGTTACTTGCCTAACCGAATAACTAGTGAATCTGACTAAAATGCCAGTGTGGAATAAATCATACATTGTTCTATTTGGGCCTATTAAGCTTAAATTATTATGCTTCATAGCATTCCATTGTAGTGTTTTAGCATCCCAGTATAAATAGGAAATTGTCTTTGGGCCAATTTGACAGAGCCAAATACATTTATTTGGCTGTTCAGTTAGTGTTTTTAGCTGAGATCCAATGCTAGACAATAAAACATGTACAATATATTTAAAACATATATATTAATAAAAAAACAGCTTTTGTTCTTGTGGAGAAGCTGCATCAGTTGAAGCTACAAGCTACAAACAGCAGAAGGAGATATTCTTAAGCAGTTTTTTCTTATAGAGGTCTTCCCAGAACCTTCAGATGTAGAGGACCACAGTCTCTTGTCCTGATAGAAGAATACAGATTAAATATAGATGCTGAAAATTTGATGGCATTTATTTTTTGAGGTATCTTTAATAATACTTAGTAACAACAACAACAGCTAATTCTTGGCATTTTATATAGGATTGTCATGTTTAAAGTGGCTGACATACAATGTTTCACTAATCATTACCACAACCTTGCAATTATCAGTATATTCTCTCCATATCATAGTTAGGGTTGAGGCAAAGAGACAGAGTTCACATGTCACTATAAGCCATCCTGAAAATAAGCTATGGTCAGTTGGTTGTTCACTCACTAACCCACGTTAGTCCAACAGAGGACCAGGTGCTCTGTGGCTTGTTTTCCCCTTAACCCTTTCGCCCAGTTCCAACACATATCCCATAGGCCTTTGCAGCACAACTCAGCAGCCTACTTTGCTAATGTATTCATCAGTAGAGTTTTATTATGTAGATTTTTTCCACCTTTGGGGATATTTGCACATATTTAACAGTTCCCCCCTCACACACTTAGGGATATTTACATAAATTTACCTTTCTTTTAATTTTCAGAGAGACTGCTGCAAATTCGCTAAAGTGCAATAACTGTGCTTAGCAAATTTGTGCAAATCTCCCTGAGAGTTTTTTTTAAAAAATTGAATGTGAGTGAATCTCCTCAAAGGTTTAAAAAAACCCACAACCATTAAATATGTGCAAATGTCACCAACAGTGAAAAAAAAGGTGTCGCTGTCTAGGGAGGTGACAAAGTGGAGGTGTAAATTCACTAGTGATTTCAAGACATAATAGAGAGAGGGGGGACATTGTTAGTGATCTCATGAGGAGTGACCAGGCTTTTTGCCACCATTGCCAGGTGGCTCTGTAGCCTTTCCCATAACCCATGCATTGGGGTTCAGACATCATGACATGGAAAACACGCCACCCTGTACAGCCTAACACCAAAACATGGGTTCTCAGGGTGGATTGTGCAAGGTTAACAAACCAGGCTGAGGACATTGGGCCAGGTTCAGATGTCACAGCAAGGCACCCTGGAAACAAACAAGGCTGACAAACCACTGTGAATTGTTGTGTTGTGCAAACCAGGTCAGTGACTCACATATTTGTTACATTGGTAAGGAAGTGGGATGGGACAGAGTGGATGGGATCTCTGAGTCATTCATGGCCCAAGCAGTGAATTAGGGCCCATCTTAAGATAAAGATCAATTATTCATGACAAACTGGAGTTCAAATCTGCAGGTTTTCCAGAGCTCTTTTTTTGAAGAAAGAACCATGGCATGAGCCATCCTAAATTTCAGTTGTCATGAAGAACACTCTACCAGTGTTTTTGGTTAAGTATATTTTTGTCGGTTGTTCCTTTCTTTCATACCTGTATTCCTTATCACCCCAAAGTCTTAAAGCCACCAGAGTGCTGTTCTTCTGCTTAGAGTCAGAACTGTATCTGAATACTAAAGGGCTGAACAGGCAGGTTGCTAACCTTTTTTTTTTTTTTTTTTAAATCAGCCTCATTCTTTGCCTTTAACAGCCATTTGATCTAACGAAACACATTATCTGGTGACATATTGCAATGTTTTATGCTATTTTAAATTGCCTTGAAAACCATTAGGATCAAGAATGGCATATAAATACTTAATGTAAATAAAGCTTATGTTTAGTACCATTATACGATGGGTAATTTAAGCTGTACTAAATCCAATATAAAAGAAAGGCGCATTATTTCACCAAAAACCATCACACGTATTCACATACACAAATTTAGGAGGTTCATTGGATTTCTCATAGACCCAATCCCACTAATATGGAGCTCTAGAATAATGTAGGAGATGAGATCCTAAAGAGAGTAATTTAAAAACAAACAAACAAAGGAAAAAGTTTTTGACTGTTATTTGCATTAACTCAAATAGTTTCACCTTGTAAATGGTGCTTATATTGCACATATGCTTCAGTGAAGTAGGTTGGCTGAGAAACAAGTATTTAGGCAAATAAAATTTGTGCGTTGCACTAAGAGTATTTTTCCACACAGATCTCTGTGGAAGATTAATGTGGTTTTACATATATTAGGCAACTCTAGAGGTTTCCACACCCTGCATCTTGGCCAACCTTTGATTTGTTTCCTTTACAAACCCATTAATTATTTCTTCTGGGCCTCCTAAGAAGACCCGAGAGTTCTCTCAACAAATGTTAATATATTCTCTGGATTGGGGCCTTAGATGGCATGTTTCCAACAATGCATGTGTGGGAAGTTGATGCTCCATTCAAATGAAACTGATTTCAGAGCACTTCACTCATTAGATAGGACTTCATCTTTCTGTTGCAGAAGTATTCTAGTCCCCACTCTCTCTCACACACACATGCAATAAACTTTGAAATGCTAGACCATGGCTACGTTCGGACAACACAATAGTCAATGGTGGGTTAATAGTCACCTCCAGGATTAATTATAGAGGGAGTACTCTCCACACATGTTCCTACACAACTGTGGAGTGGTTGGGGCTGGCACTGAGTAGACTAATAGTCAACCCGGTGTTTGACTGACAAAGCCCCTGCCCCTCTCCCCACCCTCCGTCCTCCATCAGTGTTCCCGGTGCTATCCCAGCAGCCTCTGCAAGTTGTGCCAGCTGTAGCAGAGTGGCCAGCATAGTTTTGGGCACTTTTGCCCGGGGACTCTGTAGCCAGCCGAGACAGTCCACTCAACCCTGCAAAATAGTCCACTGTGCCCAACAGACAACATGCTAACCAACGGTTGTGCAGATACTCAACTCTGCAGAGCGTTAGTTATCTCTGTTGGTTATTTTGAGGAAATAGTCAACCATGGGGTGATTTTTCCCTGACAGATAACACAATAACCAACGGTTGGCTAATCAACTAACGGTTGACTACTTAAACCACCGTTGGTTATTGTGTTGCCTGAACTGAACCCATGTCTCTCAATGGTGGCACCAGATTCTGTCATCTCATTTCTGAGGTACATTTAAGAATTCTACAGATGTTGCTTGAAGATGAAGTCTGTCAGCTACTTACTAATACGTTATGTTGTTATGGGTCCATTGTGACTTGTTGGATACCCCTAATTCTGCCCCAGAGAGTTGCAGTATGTGCAGGGGTTGCATTGGGGAGGAGAGCATTAGGGGAGAGTCCTGTTGTACAAGCAGAAGTCTGTTCATGTGATATGTGACCCAATATAGGAAAGTGTATTAAGAAGACACCATGTGCCCAGAGACTGTTTCTTGATTAGCACTCTTGTGTGTTTTAAAACTCAGCATGTGCTGTTAGTATCTGCTCACAGGTATCTGCTGTGGGAGCAACTAATAGGGAAATGCTGAAAATAATGTGAGTATATGGAGCTAACAGGTGCCTCTGGATTGCACATGGCAGATGAAAATGACTTCTATCTATAATCCTGGGTGTATACTCCAAAGGGCAGAACACCGAGAAAGGTTGAACATGGCTGGCATTTTGTGGGATTGCTCATTACTGCCAATTATAAAATCAAGCTTATTAACAAATCATTACCCAGGATGGAATTACTTTATGTTTGTGAAATACTTCGAATAGGAATAGTGTTCAGCAAGAACAAATTAATTGGTTCAGTTAGGTTCTTGTATTATCATATTTATATTTTTTGATACTTCTACAGAGCTAGCTTCTCAGTGCAATTTACTTGATGTGCAAAGCTTTTTACAGAATTCAGATAAGCATTATCACCAAGTAACTTTTCCAAATAAAGTTGCTGTTAAAGTTACAGGAGCAGAGTCTGGTTAAAAGAGAAGTTAGCAGCTCACTGGGCTGGTTCATATTATCAAAGCAAGCCACTGTGGTTTGTTTTGACCCATGGCATGTGCCAGTGTGTGCTGGGCGTGACTGGCATAATCACTGCCCGGCCTCACTTTATCATGACTGAAGCTGGCCTGCATGGCTTGTTGGAGATTAAACAACCCAGAAATAACCCATGGGCTGTTTTAGACATGACATGATGAGCCGCAGCTGGGTGGTGATTATGCAAATTGTGGCTCACAACAAGCCACCATAGCTTGTTTTGATTGTGCAAACCGGGTTATGTGATTGCTAGGAATCTAAGGATAGTGTCCAATGTTAGTCCCAAAGTAGGCCTACCAAAATGAATTTCATTTCAGTGGGACTACTCTAAGTAGGAGTAAGATTGGATACTACCCTATGGCTGCAATCTTGTGCAATACTTACTATAATGCTACATGGTGAGCTCTGTGGGATTTACTATAAGTAAATATCCATAGAATCAAGCTATAGACAGAGAGGGCCTATTCAGATCTTAAGCTATGATAATTAAGCATTTTGACTTAACTGTGATGGCTTAGTGTGTCATGTGGGGGAAGAAAAAAATGCCACAATGATGACTAAGGAACCATCCCGGCTAACCATCCCCCTGCAGAAGAGTTAAGGGGCCTTGGGGTAGCTTACCATTATGTGACATGCTCCCCAGTGATTATAATGTACTCTAGATGGCTTACAGGCCGTGATCATAGAGACAGTGCTTCCGGCGAGGTTCCTGCTGCCATAGACTTTTTCTATGGTCGAGTGGCCATTTTTTAATTTTATTTTTGTCTTTTACTGACAGAGTAGCTGCGGAGAGCCCATTTGTGCAGAAGAGGCCGCAGTGCGTGGTTAAACTGTGTGGAGGTACAACCGTTAACTACAGAGGGTGGGTAGCAGGACCACATGGCGCCACATGGTTCCCAGTCATGGGGCGGCCCGTTTGCAGTGGTTTCACTAAACCTTTCCTCTCCATAGTTACACTAACCAGCACCTAGGTTTGCCATATTCTGAATCCACAAAACCGAGACAAATTTTTTTTGGCTAGATTTTTTTAGGTGCTCAGTGATACCTGAGCCTAGCTGAGGCCTATTTTATGTTTGTCAGTTGTACCACTCCCTGGTTCCTGAACTGAATGGAAATATTAAAAACAAAACTATTCATAAGTTAAAGAGAAACATCAGGCCAAAATGTGCTTTCTAGAATACCTTGTGAAAACTTCCTCAGTCCTACCCCATCCCATGATAAAATCTCAGTAGTGACTATAGTGCCATTTACTCAATGATCCTTCACCCAGTATTAATCACTATTTTGGTACAGACACTAGAAGAAAAGCTTCAATAGAGGCAATGCTATTGAACATTTCTTGTCTCCATTATTTGCTAGACCTGATCTACCTTCTTTCACCATCACACTGATGTTCTTAATCACAATTTCAGCATTAAATTGCTTCATTAACCTTTGCTCTAAATTTGCCTAACATGACTTTGATTGGTTCCAACTAGAGCACAAGGACTAGGGATTATCCCTTCTGATTTCTTCCCATTTCTCTCTCCCTCTCCCTCTCTTTTTGTTTTGTTCATTTTGTGTATCCTTTAAAAACCTTTTCACCTTAATCTGGCTCTAAACTCCTCAATCTTCTGCAGTTTGATCCTATGCATATTTACTCAGTATGTGCACATTTCTTGGAAAGTACTCCTCAGGTCTAATATGATGCAATCCAGTTGAAATTCCCTTCTATCTTGTGTTGGCTCTGCAATAAACCAAGCCCCAAGTCCATATTCCACTGACTAAGCATTTTAAGTTGACATTCACCCCAAAAAGGTGAGCTTTGAATGTGCAAGATTCTGGGAACAATGGGTACCACAGTATTGGGGAAAAGGCGGGATATAAATAAATATAATAATAATAATAGCGGCTTAAATCCATAAAACAACAAGACATACAGTATGACAAAGGAAGCATATAGAGGAAAATAAAAAAAATGAAAGAACAGGCATATTGGGTGAATTATTTTCCTGTGATTGCTGGACCCCCTCTAGAAGGATTCGCTTTGGTGCCTGGCTGCCCGATTATGCGCATATTCGCGGAAGCACATTTACTCCTAATACCTCTGTACGAGAGGCGGCGAAGCGCATTACGGGACGACTGAAACGCGCTTTAAACTTGTTGACATACGGAGAATCGCATGTTTACACGGCGGTAAGGCGCTTTAACTGCCGCCGCAAATTAAAACTCGCGGTTTAACGTGCATTCAATAATGTGCATAATCGGAAGTTTAAAGCGCCTCAGCCCCCAATTTGCGCTCCTTTCTTGTAGAGGTAAAAATTTTAATCAGCCCTGAAAGAGCTTTAAACCTCTCTTGTAGAGGCAGCCCTGGTTTATTTCACACATCACTAGGTAATCTCCATTCTGGGTCAAAGAGTGAACCAGTTTAACTAGATTGTGGGCTTCTGTATGGAAAACAAATGCATTCAATTTAATAAGTAATTTATCTACATGTACATGACAGGTACTTGTAGTTCAAGGGAAAACTCCAGGAGGTTTGATCTATTTTAGCCTATGAGATCCTGGAGCAAACAGAGTCAAGCTTAATTTTGATGTTTACAAAAGCAGGTGATACTACTGGGTGGCTACAGCAGTCATTTACCCCATGGTCATTTACTATGGTGTACATGAAAATACATGAGAAGCCAATCATTTGTAGCATCCAGCCATGTGGTAGGATTATTTTTTTAATCACACTTTTGCATTGAAGCACAGTACAGAAAATCAGGTGAGTGGTGTAATTAACCTTAGCACATGACTAGATGCCATGAGAAAACCAATGCCATCGAAACAAATAGATTTTCCCTATGGTGGTAAATGGTGATCTTTAATCACTTGCAATTGTCTAATTATGGGAATGAGAACAAGTAACAGGTATTTATCTTGATGCAAGGGATCTATTTTATCCTGTTGGATAACATAAACAGGAATTGCACTGACACATAAGCAGGCCAAGCTAGGTTTTTTTTCCAGGTCAGCTAGCAATTATGTTACTCACTGGAGGTAGCCATGAACAGGTATTTCAAAAACAAGGTGAATGAAATGAACCAGCACACCTGTTTGGCAGGAAAAGGTGTCAGAATTTGGATTTAGCAGCTTTAGGATTACACAAGAATAACTTTTAGTTTAAAGTCACTAGACTCTTTGCAACTATCAAATACACAACAATTTTTTTTTAAAAGGGGGAACAAAGATCCAAAAACAACCTCCAGAACCCACACCAAAAATTTAGTTTTATCCAGTTAGTCCCTGAACAACTTGTCAATGAAATAGGAAAGGGGGCGATTCCCTTGCAGCCACCTGTACACACTCAAAATCTGTGCTAGACAGTTGGGGGATTCTCTGGAGCATACAGGGTGTGTGCAGAAAGTTGCTGCAGAACAGAGGAGGGGAAAGTCCTGTTTCATGAGTGAAAGTCCACTCGCACAGCATTTCATTTTGCCTTAAGTCTCCTGCCTTACGATCACTTCACTTGGTAAATCCCACTCAACTCAATCCTTAAAAGGTATTTCAGGTCTGAATATAAATTAACCTTTCGTTGAAACTTTCTAGGGTGAGAGAAGGCAAAGAATGTGTATGGTTTTATTTGCCTCTAGGCAAATTATTGAATTTCTTTTCAAGATTTTATTTTTAATATAAACAAATGGACAAAACGTATTTCAGGTACAGTTCTTCAAGTGGCCAGAATATATAACCTAATTTACTTCATTATGAGTTTATATTTTAATAAGAATAGAATTTCAGCTTTACTGACATAATGAGGTCAACAAAGAAAGATAAAAGTCATTTAATACTGCTCAAATTAAAAGACCAACGGGGTGTATCTTGGGGTTGTTAGGTTCTCGTACAAATCTTGCACTTGAGAGACAGAAGACAAGTGAATTGCTATCTTAAAGTTACCAATTTTAATTTAGTTTTACTGGGTAATTATTTATTTAAAACATTTATATACTTTCTTTCAACACGTGTTCCGTGAGAATTGGTAATGTGAAACCATACTTTTAGGGTTGCTACATTAATTAAGTTAATTTTTATACTGAATTTCAAGGTGGCCAAAAAAAAAAAAAAAAATCAAAGTAAAACATACTGCCACCATATCACATTTATCTGTGATAAATAAATTTAGGATGATTAACCTCTCCAGAAATTGATCATGTTTTTTACTGAGTTTTCTCTTCTTTTTTTCTGTTTCATTCATCCTGACAAAAAATTGGCTATCCCATGTCTTGCAATAAATAAATAAACAAACGAGGTGGGGGGATTGTTAATTTGCTGTTCAGTAAAGCAGTTGTTTCCTTCTGAACTCAGAATAATTTCTACAGTTCCTCTAAGGCTGGTAAACCCCAGCATACTTGGAACTATTGGGTGAGTCTTAATCGTGCTCTTATCTCCAAAAGCAAAGGCACTTGGAGCAAGGCCTAACCTCCAGAGCAATATCTGCCATAAGGAATCACACATGGAGATATGGTCTCAAAACTATGTAGGCCAAGATAATACTGGATAATCACATTTTTCATTGGAGGAAAAATGAGTAGAAGTTAAATCTCTGTGGAATTTTGTAGGCAGTCATTCGAGAAGTGTGGTTTGAGCTATTTTCCTACAGTGTAGGCCCAAGTGTGGGGAACATCTGCTTCCCTTTCCACAACTTCATTTTCAACGTTTGGCATTGGCAAAAGGTCAGGTCTAGCTTTAGCAATATCATATTCTTGACATTTGGGGCATGTCCACCGTGCTATGCTGAATGCCGGACACAATCTCATTATAGAATACTTCTATCAAAGTTTTCAGATATGCATGATTTGCCAACCTAGCTTTCTAGTGCAAGGATGGGTAACCTCTTTTGGCCTGAGGGCTGAATTAAATTTCAGAAAGGCTTGGGAGTGGGGTGCATTCCAGTGGTGGGTGAGACTGAAGGTAAAAGGAGTGAAGCCTAAGGCAAAAGGGGTGGACCCCCAAATACCAGCAGATTACAGTTTAGAGCTTTTACTGTGAGTAACGAAACCGTAGGAGAGGCATTTCTACTTTTCACAATGGGGAAATACTGAACAAAATGGGGAAAAGGGAAACTACACAATGATTAGTGATGGGGGAAATGGGATGTGTCTTGGGCATGGCCTTCCAGGGAATCCTGGGGAGGTGTCTTTAAAGTCTCATGTTGGTGAGTCATAGGTGAGTCAAAGGTGAGTCAAAGGTCTCCATTCCTGCTCCTGTCATGTCATCTGTCTTTCCAATTCTGGTCTCACAAAATGTAGCGCCATTAGAGTATTTGATGAAGTTGAATATTCCAGTCATCTGTGTTATGATCTCTAATGCTATGCTGTCATAAATGGTGTCGCAGGTTGACTTGTGATACCAGCACAATGGCAAAAGATATCACTGCTTAACTGTTAGTTTAACATTTGTTGCACCAATTTGAAATAAACATTAGCGTTATAGTTCATAAGTTTGACTGCTTCATTTGGGACTAAAATATTTTAAATCTATAAATTCTATGTTAAATGGCTTATGGACCCAAGGTTAACCAGAATGATCAAGGGGTTGGATCACCTTACCGATAAGAAAAAGTTAAGGAAAATGTCAAAGGGGAGACCGGACAGAGGTTGATAAAATATGCATCTTATGGAGAACCTGGTCAGAAAGACATTTTTTTCACTGTCCCATACTTGAATTTGGTGTTATTCATTGGCATAGTCAGGGCAGAAACAAGGAAGTACTTCACACAATACACAATGAATTTATGGAATTTGCTGCCACAATTTGTGGTTATGGGCACTGGCTTAGATCTTTAAAGGGGTATTAGTTAAGTTTACAGAGGATAGTGATATTAAGCAAAGATAGTTAAATACCATATTTCATCGATTCTAAGATGCACTTTTTCTCCCATGTTTACATCCCTAAAAATGGGGTGCATCTTAGAATCAATGGCGTCTTGCAGTCGCGGGATTTCTCCCATGTTTTGCAGATGGCACTAGGGCTCTGCATACTCCCCCCTGCGACTTGCCCTAGCGGGTCCTGAGGGACCCCACAAGGCTGGTCAGAAGTCCCCCCTCCCCACTCACCTTGATCGCTGCTACCTCGGCCTGGGAAGGCTTCAGTACTGGGAAGGAGGCTGAGATCTCCCGAGATCTCAGTCTTCTTCCCAGTACTGAAGCCTTCCCAGGCTGAGGCAGCAGCGATCAAGGTAAGTGGGGAGGGGGGACTTGCGGGGCCCTAACCCTCCCCACTCCCCACTTACCTTGATCGCTGCTGCCTCGGCCTGGGAAGACTTCAGTACTGGGAAGAAGGCCGCAATCTTGCGAGATCTCCTGAGATCACAGCCTTCTTCCCAGTACTGAAGCCTTCCCAGGCTGAGGCAGCAGCGATCAAGGTAAGGGGGAGGGGGGACTTGTGGGGCCCTAACCCTCCCACTCTCCACTCAACTCCCAGGCATTTAACAGCATATGATGAGGGGTTTTTGTGTTTTTGTGTTGTTGTTGTGCTTTGGCCCAGAAGGATATTGTAATTTTAACTTGTTTTTATGCTTTATGGTTTTACATTTTGTATATTGGTGTTTTAATTGTTCAATGTTTTTAATTTTTGTAAACTGTCCAGAGAGCTTCGGCTATGGGGCGGTATATAAATGGAATAAAATAAATAAATAAATAAATAAATAAAATAAAACTCCATCACCATCGCCCATCCTCGCTGCCACCACTACTGCTCCACTCCGCTGGCAATGCTCCCCTCGGCCTGCCAAGGCGTTGTTACTGGGAACCCAGTAACGATGCCTTGCCAGGCCGAGGCGGCAGCGATCAAGATAAGAGGGGAGGGGGGAGGGGGACTTGCTGGGCCATAACCCTCCCCCTTCCCTCCATTGCCGTCGCCCATCCTCACTGCCACCGCTGCTGCTGCACCGCACCGCTGGCAACGCTCGCCTTATTATTGGGAACGATGCCTTGCCAGGCCGAGGCGAGCGCTGGCGGCAGTGCGGAGCGGCGTCAGCGGTGAGGACAGGCGACAGCGATGAAGGTGAGTGGGGAAGGGGTGCTGAAATTAAGGTGCATCTTAGAATCGACGCAAAGTTTTTCCCTGTTGGTGGCCCTGAAATTTAGGTGTGTCTTACAATCGATGGCATCTTACATTTGGTGAAATACGGTAGAGACTACATGTTCAGACCTCAAAATAGCAACTGCTGGAAGAACAGAAGGTGGAGGACTCTTCTCCACAGGCCTGCTTATGGCTTTCTGGATGCATCTGCTGGCCAGTGTTGGAAACAAGATGCTGGACTAGATCATGGCCCCCTGACTTATATACTTTCTCAGCCAAAGTAAATAGGATGATTCTTCTTGTTATAAAGAGCCACTGTAGTCAAATGAATACAGAGAAGTGTGTAAAAGAACTGGGTTCTGTCACAGATTCATTGTGTGACCTTGGGTAGGTCAGTATCAGTCACAGTTTCTTAAATAGTAATGGGAATAATAGTATAATGGGAAAAATAGTAACCTACCTCATAGAAGCCTTGATTACTCATTTTTGATAGACAGGTGAGGTATAAATCAAAAGCATACATTATGAGTGCAAAACAGGATAAAGTGTGTAAAATACCTGGCAAATTATTATTATATATAGTTGTTACTGCTACTTATTGGGTTAGTAACAAATTAAAGCCCCATTGATTTCAATAGGTCTACTCTAGTATGACTAAATCTGGATCCAACTACACAAGACATACTTTTCGTAAATATGAACTAGTCAAATAGACAAGGTTCAACTTTATTTTTACCCTTGCAGAGTTGGGTTTTTTTTTGGGGGGGGTAGTATATATTTAAGCGGCTTATCATAATGCATTGATCTCCTGCACAATTAAGTAAGATCCAGTAAATCTTTCATTCCACAGGAAACTGACTCCGCATTAATTTAAAATTATGCAATGCCGTGCAGCCACCTGTTAACAGAAACTATCCTGGGGAAGATAAGCTTTTATTGCTATTATATTATGTATTGGAATTTACATTGTGGGATTAATAATGTAGATACCGATTCACCAAACAAAACTTATGCAGGCAAATACCTGGTCCCATTAAGAGCATAGCCAAATACTGAAGGGGCTACTCATGACAGCAACAGCCTGGCCTTTCAGATTCATATGTGCAGGACTGGGGCAATATGGTCTGAAAACATTGTCATAAAAAATTGAGAACACCTTTGGGTTTATTATACTTGAAGGTTAAAGTCTGTACAATGTGCTGATGCAGGGAAGGTTTGCAGGCCCATGAACAACAGCATGCAGCAACCTGATGGAGTTAGCTACCTTGATTTACATGACTCAAAGGATGAGGCACCTCTTTGTTGTTGGGACTGGAGACAACAAACAGTTCAGGGTACAAGGTATAGTGAGCTGTAATTTTTTAAAAGAGTACTGGCCGTTCCAGCTGTCTTCTCCTTCCTTGTTTCCCTCATGCTAGAATAGCCTTCCCCAAGTTGGTGCCTCCCAGAAGTGTTGGACTACAATTCCCAGAATCCCTTCACTGGGTGGGGGATTTTGGGAGGTGTAGTCCAACACATCTGGAGGCCATCAGGTTGGGGAAGGCTGGGTTAGAGACACAAACAAGTTGCTGCTCCTATCCCTGGACTAGCAGCAACAAACGTGGGCACTGCCCCTGCGTAGCACAGGAATGTCTGAATCACTGACTCAGCTTGCGTTTCGCTTGGATTCTTAGCCTGTTAGCTATTACTGCATTGTTGTAATATTCACTGCTCTCTTAAGAGAATTGTCAAGTATTATGCAAGGCACTTTATTAAAAATGAAAACCTCTATAAGTGGAAATGCTCAGTGGTTTCCTTCAGTGATGCCAATTAGCAAAACTAATTGGCATCATTCCTTCAATGATGCCAATTAGCAAAACTAAAGATTAACACCCCCACCCCCAAATGTACACATAAATCATGAGACCTGAAGAGATAATGGCTCAATTCGGACGATACAATAAACAACTGGTGTGGGGAAACAGTCGTCAGTTGTTTTGACTATTGTGTCATTTGAATGCTGCCATAGTCAACTCAGCGCTGATCCTCATCCACACCACAGTTGATTATTTATTACCATGTTGTGTGGGGAGTGCCCCCTAGGGTTAGGGTTAGTCAACCCACCATTGACTATTGTGTCGTCCGAATTGAGCCATTGTGTGTGGTGGTGGGAAATGGTGGTGGGAGTAGAAAAAAAGGAAAAGCAGTTCAAGGACTCACTGCATATACAATGAATGGAGGACCCTAAACATCCAAAATTTGCAACCTGATTAGGAATATTGAAATCTCATTGCCTTGATAGTGACCATGTTCAAATGGCATGCCAAGCCACAGTGGTTAGGCCTTCTGAGCTCACTAAAAATGTTTAATAACCATTTGCTGCAAAAGGGTTAGCGGCCTAACCATGTCTTAGTGTGTTGTCTGAACAGGTCCAGTATTTATTATGAGGGTTGCCCACATTTCTTTTTACTAGCTCTGCTCTGGTCACTCTAACAACTGCCTGACACACATAAAATAAGCAAAGTTTCTCTGGCACGGAAAGAGTATGGTAGGATAAAAGTTTCAGCTTGCTTATTTTCTGAGTTCCAGGTAGTTGTTAAAAGGCCCAGAACCAGAATCAGTAAGAAGTTGATGGTTTTATTTACCACATCAGCAATATGACCTTGATCTGGAAAAAAACACCCCTATTTTCTTTCAGTTATATCCATGCAAGCAATTGGCTAATTAACTTTGATAAAAGTGGAGAAAATCTGATGAAATAACAGAACTAAATTGAATGTACTGAAAATGGCAGGTACATGAGCAAATATAAACTGTGCCCCAGATGTAATCTCTCCCTTCTCTAATAAACTAGACATGATATGCCTTAAAAGCAACATATCCATAATGTCCTTGAACCTAATCTGCTCCAAGTCTACCAACACACTAAGCAAGTCCTACTCTGACTGCCAGCTGGTAACCTTTTAGATAATATTGTATGAACAGCACTGTAGAAGTGGTGTGACATCACAAAACGCTTGTCAGAAAGCACAAGTGATCTCTCCCCTTGTGGTTGTTTGAAACACAGGATATTTCATGACACCTGCAAGCCACACAACCATATGGATGGCGGCTATCTCAGTGCTGATTCTGCTAGTCCAAACAGCAGACTGAAGACTAATAGGATCACCACAAGTGGGACAATCCAGAACAAGAAACTGTTGCACAGCATCCCTTTCCCCCACCACAACACAGTAGTTTATTTAATTTTTTTAACAAAGACACTTAAAAAGTCTCCTAAACTTGTTAGTTTTAACCGAGAACAAAGAGGGGGCAGTCATGGAAAAGACAGTGAGGTGGTCTAAGGATATCTGTAGGACTATACAGCATGTTATGTCACTTAAAGTTGCAAAGTAACAACACAAAGGAGAGAAGGGCCCTCACTGAGTGCACAAAAGCAAAGCAAATGTAGATCCAACAAATAGGAACGAACCTGTAAAAACGGATACAATGTACCTATGTGCTGTAAATACAATTTTAACCAACAGTCTAAGGGGTCAATGATCATTTAATAGCCACAAAATTTAGTAATTATCATATATGTGCTGTAAGAAAAATATAGCACATCTATAAGGCAATAAGACAATAATATTCAAAGTCTTGAACCCCAAAGTTGTACATGCATACATACACTGAAAACTGTTACACAGCATGAAAAATATACACATAAATGTTTGGAATACACACAAGTACAAAGCATTTGTATGAAAAATGTTGACAACAATATATTGTAAGGGAAACGTCTAAAACATTATACTAAACGGTAATACCAGATTGTAAACACCATTTCGATCTTCATCAGTGTTTGAACATTTTCAGATTTCCTGAGAAATAGAATTACTTAACAATATAAACAGACTAGGCGTAAGAAATTATGGAATCTGACTCCCATGATTGATTGGCCACTGGATTGGCCACTGAATCATTGTTGATAAAACATATTTCAAAAGTATAACCCAATATAATTCCAATCTGTTCCTGGTATCTACTGAAAGTAGTAAAATCTAAGCCAATGTTGTATTTACAGCACATAGGTACACTGTATCAGTTTTTACAGGTTTGTTCCTGCTTGTTGGATCTACTTTTGCTTTATTTAAAGCTGCAAAAGCATAACTTCTGAACAGTAATAATGGTAATTAACTGAAGTGGTGTAAGTACTTGAAAGGTTGTCACACGGAGAAGGGCCAGGACCTTTTCTTGATCATCCCAGAGTGCAGGACACGGAATGGGCTCAAGTTACAGGAAACCAGATTCCAGCTGGACATCAGGAAAAACTTCCTGTTAGAGCAGTACGACAATGGAACCAATTCCCTAGGGAGGTTGTGGGCTCTCTCACACTAGAGGCATTCAAGATGCAGCTGGACAGCTACTTGTCAGGTATGCTTTAAGGTGGATTCCTGCATTGAGCAGGGGGTTGGACTTGATGGCCTTATAGGCTCCTTCCAACTCCACTAGTCTATGATTTTATGAAGATTTCTGAGTAACAATTTAAGCATTTTAAAATGCACTTGAGTTTTTGGCATTTATCTCCATGACACAAAAAGCTTCACTGGCTCGATGTCGGCATGCCAGGCTGCAGTTAAAGGCACAAGGGAGGTAAAAAAGATGGCAAGCATAGGCTTTAAAGAGCCCCAAACTCTTTAGTATTCCAGCCTTGTCTTTTCCTGAAAGAAATCTGCCTTTATGAGCTGCATTATAAGTAAAAATTCAACCAGTAGGTGAGGAATAATGTGATTGTTCAATTGATCCTGTCCAACAGCTGCTCGAAGCCCAAAGCTTCCATGAAGAAACAACAAAGCATAGGGTTAATCCTAATTGCAACTTCTTAAATGTCTGATATTTCTCATCCACAAACCACCATCTCCAAGGCCAAATTGCTTCTCATAGCCCCTCACCAAATCCCTCAGTTCAAAGCCTCATATATGCATCTCGCCATGGCTCAAGTTTACCTGGAAGTTCTTTCTTCTGATTCCTGTTATGATTGTGGCAACTGTTGGTGACTGACGAGTACTTTGCACATTCTCAAAAGCCCCTTATGCCACCCACCCCCAGCCCTACCTGCAGCTGCTAGGGATTGAACTGGGAACCTCTACACTGAGTAGGGAATGCGTGCCCCCCCAGCTGTAGTTAGACTGCAAGTCTCATCAGCCCCAGCCAGCAAGGCCAATGGTTAGGAAGGGTGGGAGTTGCAATACAACAAAAACTGGAGGGCTGCATATTCCTCATCCCTGTCCTACATGCAAAATATGTGTTATCCTTTGTCCAGACTATTCTCTTCCACTCACCCTGCTATTCAAGGGATTTCTGTTATGACAGGATTCAAACATAGGACCCTCGTCCCTTGCTTGAGTTAGGGTCAGGGGAAGCCTTAGTACTTAATTCTGCTGCATGTCTAAAATGGGCCTGTGTGTGTCATATCTACCCTTGCTAGTGGATGAGGATATTTTTTATCATACACCCTCAATAGACAGGTATCTTACTTTACAGAGGACAGTCCTTTATTTGAAGGGCTCTTAAAGAACAGTCCCCTTTTTGAGGGCATCCTCTACTTAAAGGGCTGCCCAGTCAGCCTCTGGTTTAAAATCAAGGAGCTATAAGGGGGAGCCGAAGGGGCCTTGAGGTCGCCCACCAACCATTACCACCTGGTCCTAGTCTTCCTCATTTGGGTGAGAGAGGTATTGTTTTTCTATTCGAATTGTAGTAATTATTTATTTTTGCAGATCTGCATCTCTAGATATACATTCTGCATATGCAAATTTTATGCAGATCGGTATCCTTTTCGGCCGTCTGTTTTGGCAATGCATAAGTGACCACCTTGGTCTGACTGCCTTGACCACTTGATCAACCCAAGGAAAACGCCTGCCTCCCCTCCCTTTCCGTGCTTCTCCCCGTCCACAATGACTCAGCGGCTCCCGCGCCCTGCTGACCCTGGCCAGGAGGTGGCTTGTCAGGGCACTTCTCCTTCCTCCCTCCTCCCAAGAGGCGGCAGCGGCAGCAGCAGCAGCAGCAACAACCACCAGCGCCAAACATTCAACAGGCGTCATCAACCGACGAGCGCGAGCCATCCCGCAACCGGCCTTCGCCCCTCTCGCTGCTGACCGACTTCAGTGATGGAAGCCACCCTCACCAGGAGCCCACCCGACGGGGACGACCACCCGCACCCCATGTGGACCACGAAGAGGGGCTGCGACGTGTTACGCGACCCGGCTCTCAATAAGGTGAGGGGAGGCGGAGGGAGGAATGAGGGTCAACAGCTAAATCGAGCCGGCAGTCAGTGTCGGGGCGGGCTGAGGGGGCTGCCAGCGAGTCAGCGACCGCCGTGTGGTTCCCGCCTCGCATCCCTAAAAGGGTTTTCTGCCTCGCAAGCAAGTCGAGTGGGACGGGCTTCCGAGGAAACTGCGTTGGAGCGTTTGCTACCGCGAGGGTTAACTTTCTCCCGGCGGAGTTTTCCTCACGGTAACCGAGCCGGGTGGCATTTTCTGTCTTGGCTCCGCCCCGGCCGCTCGCCCTTTCTGTCAGCCGTAGGGAAAGAAACAAACCACACTCCAACCAAAACGGCCGCCGCCGCCGCCGCCGCCGCCGCCTTTGGTTGTTGTTCGCAGGGCAAAAACGGCTTCCGTTATCCTGCAACACCGGTCGTTTAAAGTACAAACTGGCCGACCTGTGGTGGAGTGTGTACCTTGTTGTCCAATGTTAGCCCGACGTGGAGTAGACCCATTGAAATGAAAGGGACCTAGTGACAATAACGTTGGATACATCCCTGGAAGTGAAACATGAGCACCCACAGATACATTTACACTGAAATCCTGTATGTGTCTGCTTAGAAGTAAGCCCCATAGAGTCACTTGAGGCTCAGATGGCCTCAGTGGCATGGAGTGCCTTCTACCAACTTCGGTTGGTGGCCCAGTTAGGCCCCTATCTGGCCAGGGATAACCTGGCTTCAGTTGTCTATGCTCTGGTAACTTCCAAGTTAGATTACTGCAATACACTCTACCTGGGGCTGCCAGCAGCCTTTGAAGACGGTTTAATAACCCGGACTAAGAGGTTCGAACATATAAAACTGACTCTGGCCCGCTTGCATTGGCTGCCTGTATGTTTCTGAGCTCGATTCAAGGTGCTGGTTTTAACCTATAAAGCCTTACACGGTTTGGGACCACAATACCTCACGGAATGCCTCTCCCAATATGAACCTACCCGTACACTCCTCCAGGTGCATACTCCGAGGGAAGCTCGGAGGATGGCAACAAGGGAGAGGGCCTTCTCAGTGGTGGCCCCCCAATTATGGAATGATCTCCCCAACGAGGCTTGTCTGGCGCCAACATTATTATCTTTTCGGTGCCAAGTTAAGACTTTCCTCTTCTCCCAGGCATTTAACAGCATATACTGAGTTTTAATTGACACCAGAACTACATTTAGGCCTGGCTGAGAGTTCAGTTGTTTTAAATGTATACTGTTTTTATATGTTGTCTGCTTTTATGCTTTTATGGTTTTAAATTTTGTATATTTAATGTCCAGAGTTTTAATTTTTGTAAACCGCCCAGAGAGCTTCGGCTATGGGGAGGTATATAAATGTAATAAATAACAATAATACAGGTGAGTGAGTATAGGATCACAGCCTTATGCACACACTCAAATAAGGTTGCCAACTGATCAGACAGAAGCAAACCCAGCCTGCTCCTGTGATTTTAACAGAGGTTTGATAACGCTGAAAATAGCAAGTGAAACTTATCAGGGCATGGCTTTTAGCAGGACACCAACAGGACTCAGTTGAAACATGTGTAACTTCAGAGATGAGGTGCTCATCCTGAGTAACCCTTACCAGCCAGGTACTTGGGGCCACTGACCACAACAGTCTGACTCTGATCCTCCCTCTGACATTGGCAACAAAATCAGAGTCTTCAGGCAAGTACATCTGTCATGACCAAAGGGCACCACTGCCTTCCCAGACTCAGGGCAGTCATTAATAGTTCTGTGTGATTTCTCTCCATGATTTCCTTTATTCCAGGCAACATTCTTCACCGTGGTCTTGGCTTCACAAGCCTATTAGATATGACCAATTGTACTTGGTGGGTAAGGCTCCAAATGACAAAATATGAAAGGAAATAATTATTTAAAAGATACATGGGCTGGGAGGCAGTGGACCTGTTCAGACAGCACACTAAGCCATGGTTAGGCAGTTAACCCTTTTGCAACAAATGGTTAGTGAGCACGTTTAAACTATGGTTATATAGCCTCCATGGTTAGGAACGACATACTAAGTCATAGTTTACATGACATGCTAAACTGTAATGTTTAGCTCAACATGCTTAACCACTGTGGCTTAGCATCTTGTCTGAACTGGGTCAGTTGAACTAATATGATATATTTACCTTTAATTTTGGTTTGGTAGTGAAAGGAGGAGTCTGTTATGGCTGTAATAAAACATTTAGAACAGCGCTGTATAGGAAAGAATTACCAAGGAAAAAATAGGCTGTTAAAAGATGTGATAAAGGAAGAAGAGAAATCTTCACAAGATTCTTTTATACAGTATTTGTGGACCACCTCAGCATGGTGGGAAATAAGATTGTGGGTATAATTATTCTATGCGTATTTACTCAAAAGTAAGTTGTACTGTGTTCAATGAGGCTTACTCCCAGCTAAGTGTATATTGAGCTGCAGTCTGGATGATACCAAGCCAGGAAGATGAATTAAATGACCTTATAAACTAGAGTAGTGTAAATTAAACTTTCTACTAGTTGGAGCTGGAGCCTTTCATGTTAACTGTTTCACTGTGAATTAATTTGTAGGGTTTTACTCAGTATTTCCCCTCAAATGTTGTTGGGGAAAATAAAACAAATGAAAAAAAAGTTTTATCAGTTCTATCGCTATTCCCCTTCCCAATAGTAAGAGTACATAATATAATAGTAAGTTCAGTGTAGAATCTGTTTGTATAGTTCAGTAGTACTCATAATGTCACTGTAAATCAATATCGTAGGGTTGTATCCAGTGTTGGTACTTCTTAGAGTAGACCCATTTAAATAAATTGGATTTGTCAGACTAACATTGGATACAGCCCGAAGTGTCTCCCCTGCCGTAACTGTGCCATTTGATAAAGTTTTCCCATCTGTTCAATTTTATTTTTCCCTTTGCAAGGAGCATGCCTCTCCTTTAGAAAAGAAAATAGTGGTAGAAAGTTAACTGTCCATTGCAGGAAGGTTTAGGTTACTTTCAATGTATCTTGGATATAACATCATTGGTACAGGATTAGAGCTGCCACTAGTATAATGGTAAAGATAATATCAGATGCTATTGTTGTTTGAAAAAATCCGGACATGTACGGTTATGTTTGGGACAAATAGTTGCCATTTTGGTTATTTGTTGTGGGTTTCTTATCTCCCAACAAATAAGGAAAGATCTCTAGATATTGGTTGGCTACAAGTACATGAACTGCGAATAGTTGAGCCCTGACTGAGGATTTTCAAAACTAGGGGAAATCAGAAACAAGAAACCAATGGACAATAGAAAATTGGTGAACACTAGCCCTTTAAAAATTTCCTTCTGAAAAAGCCGCAATAACTACATCTTAATAAATGTCACATCCTTTGCTTTCAGAAGTAAAATGAAATTAAACAGATATGCGAACTAATAAAAGAAATTACTATATGAAGGAATAATTCCTTGAATTTCACTCAATCAGCTGTAAGCTTTTGTGAAGTTTCTGTGATAGGGTTTAAGTAGTTTATTGAAATCCTGGGTCCAGGTTTCACTTTTATTAGTAGAAGTTATTTTATTTTATTTTATTTTATTTTTTTAACCACATACCCCCCGTGCTCCCCTCCCCCCAGGAGACCTTCAATTATACATTATTCTTCTTTCCAAAATTGTAAAGACTCTTTTGAAGGTATTTGCCCCTTCCCTGTTCTTAATACATATTCCAAAAATGGGCTCCATATATCTCCAAAATCATTCTTACTGGACATTCCCCTCTTTATTTTCATTTTACACGTTAGCTTATCGTTAAGTGCCATGTCCCATATTTCTTTATACCATTCTTCTATAGTATATATCCCTTGCCCTTTCCAGTTTTTAGCAATCATTATTCTGACGGGAGCCAGGAGGTTGTTTATCAATTCTCTCTTGTTTATATTCTCATTTCCTTTATCCCATATTGCTAGTAGAGCCAGCTTTGGGCTTAATTCCAGTTTACTTCCAATTATTTCACTTATTTCTTTGAACATCCTTTCTCAATTTTTTTGTACGTGTTCACAGCTCCACCACATATGAAAATAAGTTCCAGCCTCCTGACACCCCCTCCAACAATTCTTGGACACTTTTTTATCTATCTGATGAAATCTTACCGGTGTTAAATACCATCTCCATACTGTCTTATAATAATTCTCCTTAATTCTAATCGACAAAAGCTTTAACATTCTTGCATCCCATATCCTCCCCCAGTCATGTTCATTAATTTGTTCCTTTAAATCATCTTCCCAAATCATTTTAAGAGAGTCTCGATATTCATCATCCTCTACCAGAATTCTATATATTTCGCTAGTCAAACCTTTTCTAGTTTTAATTACTTCCTTCTTTCCTCTTGATTCAATTAAATCTTCAAATCTTGTATTATTTCTACACTTCTTATTTATCTTTTTCCATTTCTGTGTCCGTTTTTCCAATTGTAAGCATTTGAACCAAGCTATCTTTTGTCCTTTTAACAACTCTCTAATTTGCACCTTATCTATCATTCTTTCCATCCAATTCCTTAACTTAATAATTTCCTGATCCTTCAGACTCCCTTCCAACTCTACTTTTAAATTCCTTGGGAAGTTTCCCACTACTACCACTGGGGCGAGTGGAGAGTCTCCTGGTATTAACTTTCCTTTAACTTTCTCCCAGATCTCTAGAATATTTTTCAGCAACGGGTTGTCCAGTCCCCTCAAATCTTTCTTTTGAATTTTAATAAAAAAAATATTTTGCAATTTAAAATCTAGTTCCCCTGTTTGCGTTTCTAACCATTCTAAGACTTCCTCCCCTAATATACTATTTATAACATATCTTAACTGATTAGCAATATAATAACTCTTTATATTTGGAAGTTCCAAACCACCTTTCTTTTGTGTCTTATACCATAACCCTTTATTAATCCTAGCTCTCTTATCTCCATTGCAATAAGCATTAATCATATTTTGCCAACTCTTTAACTCTACATCCGATATTTTAATCGGCAGCATTCTAAACAAAAAATTAACCTTAGGTAATATCTTCATTTTAATAACTGCTATTCTACCAAACCAAGAATGTTTTAATTTTCTATATACCTCTAACTTTTCCCCTACCTGTTTTTTCAAACTTGCAAAATTAATTTCCTCTAACCTATCTAAATCTTTTGCAATATTAATTCCTAAATAATGTACTATATTTTTAAGCCTAAGACCTAACTTAACTTTACCTTCCTCCATCTCCTCTTTGTTATAATTAAATAACATCATTTCTGACTTCCCCCAATTAACTTGTAGACCAGTAATCTCCCCAAATTCTCTCAAATGATTCTTAATCAACTCCCCAGTCTTCAGGGGATCTTGTAATGTCAGTAATGTATCATCCGCAAACATATTCATTTTAATCTTCTCCTTCCCTCCTATCCCCTTCAATCTTACATCCTCCCTTATAACATTTGCCAACATTTCTATCACTATCGCAAATAAGATCAGTGAAAGTGGGCAACCTTGTCTAGTTCCTCGAGCTAGTGTAATCTGTTGCGTTAACCCATCATTAACCATTATTTCTGCTTTATTATTTTTATACAGTTGATTGATCACTCCCATAATTTTTTCTCCAAGCCCAAATGTTTTCAAAATTGTTTTAAGTGCTGGCAATCAAAGGCTTTGAATATATCCAATGCTAACAAACCTGCTTTTAAATTCCTTTTTTTAATAAT
Source organism: Anniella stebbinsi (assembly GCA_029215795.1). Taxonomy (NCBI): domain Eukaryota; kingdom Metazoa; phylum Chordata; class Lepidosauria; order Squamata; family Anniellidae; genus Anniella; species Anniella stebbinsi. The sequence continues at coordinate 161,417,858 of JARDYH010000003.1, read as the reverse complement.
ATTAATTATATTTAAGACTCTTCCAATTAAATTAGGCATTTTCCTTCCTGAAATAAATCCACATTGATCTTTTCTAGGGGTGTGCACGGACCCCCCGGATCGGATCGGGACCCGGATCGGGACCTCCAATTTTGTCACGGATCGGTTCGGACAAAATCGGAGGCCCCCCGGACAGGATCGAGTACGATCCCGATCCAAAAATCAGAAATTTTTGGATCGGCCGCCATTTCCCCCCCCCATAGACTTGCATTGCAATGCAAGTCTATGAGGAAAAAATGGCGGCGGGTGGGTGAGGGGGGGCCTAACTCCCTCCCCCCCAGGGCCATCCGCTGTGGACGGCCCCGGCAGGTAAGCCCCCTCCCCCGCGCTCCCTACCCCCCCTGGGGCCGTCCGCTTCCATCCGCTGGCGCCCGCGGGCGCCAGCGGATAGAAGCGGACGGCTCCGGGGGGTGGGTAAGCCCCCTTCCCCGCCACTGCTTACCTTTTAGGGCCGTTTGCTCCCGTCCGGCGCCGGCGGCTACCGCCAGCCGGCTTTGCGGCTTGCTCTCGAGTAGCGCGCCGGGTGATCACCCGGCGCGCCACCCTGGAGCAGGCCGCGGAGCCCGCTGGTAGTAGCCGCCGGCGCCGGACGGGAGCGGACGGGCCGGGAAGGTAAGGGCCCCCCTCCTCCCCCCCCCCGCTGTCCACTTTCATCGGCGGGCGCCCGTTGGCGCCCGCCAATGGAAGCGGCGGTGGGCGCCAGTGGGTGCCCACCGATCCACTGATCCGCCGAACCGGTTCGGACCCTTTTCGGATCGCTTCAGACTGGATCGGCGGATCCAGCTGTTGGATTGGAAATCGGATAATTTATCCGATTTCCCACTGGACCGGACTCGGATCGTGGATCGGGTCCGATCCAGTGCACATCCCTAATCTTTTCTAATATATTTATATATAAACGTACCCATCCTTTTTGCCATTATTGCCGTAAAAATTTTTGAGTCTTGATTTATTAAAGATATTGGTCTGTAAGATGCTGGATCCGTCAGATCCTTTCCTGGTTTCGGGATTAATATAATTAAGGAATGATCCCACGATGGCGGGGTCTTTCCTCCTTCTATTATACTATTAAATAATTTTTTCAATCTTGGTATTAAAATTCCTCTAAAAATCTTATAATATTCCGGCCCCAAACCATCCATTCCCGGAGATTTTCCTCCTTTTAATTTATCAATAATTCCTTCTATTTCTTTCTCTGTAACTAATGCTTCCATATAATCCCTATCTTGCCCCTGTAATCTTATTTTCCAATTCCTCTCTACATATTCCAATACCTTAACCTGTGACCCCATATCTGATGTATACAATTCTCTATAAAATTCCTGAAATATATTTAATTTATCCTTCATTAAATTACAACTTTTCCCTGTCTTATCTCTAATTGTCCCTATCATATTCTTAGCCTTTTTTGAATGAGTGGACCTAGCCAGCATCTTTGAATTTTTATTACTATATTCAAAAAAATCCCTCCTTAAATATAGCAAATCCCTTTGGACTTGTTCTAACTCTTCTTTCTATAATTCCTTTTTCTTAGCTTGAATTTGGGCAAATAGGCGTTTATCTTTTGTCTCTCTTAGCTTCTCTAAACCCCTTACCTCCTTTTCAATCTTTTTATTTTGTGCTTTCTGTTGTTTTCTTAGGGTACACATTTCCCTAATACAAATCCCTCTTACCACAGCCTTCATAGTGTCCCATATTAACCCATGCGAGTTTAAGTCCTTTTCATTAATTTCCCATATTTCCTGCATTTCTTTTTTAATTTTCCCCACTATATTTTTATTATTTAATAACCTTGTATCCATTCTCCATCTCTTAGCTTGTTTATAATTCTTCTTCATTTTAATATCCATCATCAATAATGCGTGATCGGTGACTTTAATTACCCCTATAGCACAATCTATAAGTTTAGACATCATATTCTTTGACACAAAAATATAAGCAATCCTGGAATAACTCTTAAACCTTGGTGAGTAGAAAGTATATTTCCTTTCTTCCCCTTTTAATACCCTCCAAACATCCATTAGTTCTTTTTTCTCCATTAATTTGCTTAACCCCGTCCTCCCACCACTCTTAAGATCTCTTAATATATTATCCCTGTCTTTCCCTTTGTCTAATACCATATTAAAGTCACCTGCCATCACAATGTTTTTTTACCCACTTCTCCCACCGCATTAAAAACTTCATCGAAAAATTCGATTGTTTCCCATTTGCAGCATATACATTGATCAATATATATTCCTCCTCCCCCACCATGCAAGAAATTATCAGAAATCTTCCCGCTTTATCCTTTTTCACCCTTTGTATTGTAATACCACATTTTTTTGAAATTATTATCGCTACACCTATCGCTTTAGAAGTACCAAAAGACTTTTCATAAATGCCCACTTCCCCCATCCGAAGCTCATTTACGCCCTTCTTTGTTTGATGAGTTTCCTGCAAAAAATTTACATCTGCTTTCTCTTTTTTTAATAACATTTCTATTCTCTTCCTTTTTATAACAGTTCCTAGCCCTTTAACATTTAAAGTTGCAACCCTTAATTTATTTTCCATTTCTCTCTTTCACACAAATCTCTATATTGGTCTCCCTCTGTGACACACTTACCCTCCCTCCCTCCCCCTCCCCCCCACACTTACCCCCCATCTTCACCCCCCCTCCTCACCAGACCTTTCTGGGCAATGGCCCCAAATATTATTAGAACTCTTCAGGGGGGGGGGGAAGAAGCAACCCAACATTCCCGGAGCAAAAATCCGACCCTCCCCTCCCTTATAATCTCTTCTTATCCCTATTACAATAATATTTCTTCATTGACTGCTTCCTCCTACAGCACCTTCATCCTGCTTTGTTTCTCCAACATCCATGGGATCAACTAAGCCCAGCTTCTCCAAAAGAGAAGCTCACTTGATGTTATTCTGTGTTGTTTCCCTTTCCACATAAATATCAGAAAGACTGGATACCCCCAACTATATGTTATCAATCTCTTCCGCAAAGCCACTGTACACAGTCTAACACTCTTCCGCCACTGCACTGTTTGAGGGCATAGATCCTGGTAAACCTCGATTGGTGTTGCTTGTAGCATCAACTGGCCTTGACATCTAATTGCTTGCATCAACTTTTCTTTCTTGTAGTAGTTGGCAAATTTAACAATTATATCCCTTGGGAGCATCCCCTTCTTCTTATAACCCACTCTATGGCCTCTCGATATCCGCCATCTCCCAAGTTTCCTGAGGTTCGACTTCCTTAATCCATGCCAAAATTGTATCTCTTAAATCCTTAGGGTTCTCCCCCTCTCTCTCTCCAAAAGATCTAATTCGAATGTTGACTCTCCTGTCTCAATCTTCCAAGGTAATTAAACGCAAGTCCATCTCCTTCAAATTCTCCCCCTGCTGCTTGCTAACTTCCTGCAGCTTCCCAGTCTCCCTCTCTAATTTCTCCACATTTTCCACCACAGTTTGAAGGTCCAACATAAGTTCAAGCTGAGTCCTTAATTCTTTGCATTAATCTTTCCTCCTGCATCATCAAGGCCGCCTCTAACACTTTCTGAAATTTGTCCATTAAATCATCTGATGTCTCTGCGTGACTCTCTTTGGGCACTTTAGGAGCTGCACCTGCCACTTTAAGAACTACTCCAGATTTAGTGCTTCTGGAGTGACTTGGAGATGTTTTTCCGGCCTTGTCAAAATGCTGCGTCTTGTCCGGCATTTTGTCTGGCAAGATTCCAGAAACTCTCCTGAGCCGATGCCAGTTCCTATCTGATGGATGATCTTTCGACAACCTGCTCCAGGCGGGGGCACTGGATTTTTCACCTTTTTGCTTTCTTTTCATAAAGCTAAACTCATAAATCCGCACCCCTCACCTAAATCTTCGCTGTCCGCCTCGGCTATAATCAAACAAGTACGTTTCGGCTTCTAACACTTTCGGCTGGAGGTTAAATGTCTCTTTTCCCTCTTAAATCACTTCCGTCTCTCCCTCCAGTCTTATCAGTCAGTACCGTTACTGATTGCCTGCCAGAGTTCTCCCTCTGCTGATATCGCAGCAATCCAGCAGTTTCGTTCTCCACAGATACAGCAAAGCTTCCGGACCCGTAATCAGATCTTTGATTAACAATCCATTCTCTCCAAATAGGGATTTTATAGTTATTTCGATCGCTTCTTAACGAGAGCGAGAGAGTTCCGACTTCACTCCATGCCCGTTAGGCCACTTCCCCATTAGTAGAAGTTATTTATGTGATGCTTTTTCATTACCTCCCCCATAAGCTTTTATTAGACTGAGAAATAAAGAATAATCATCTTGATAATGAATTCAAAAGGCAATTCTAATGATCATGTTCAAATTTAGAGGTTTGTGTAAGGTACTGCTGGAACTCTTATGTAGACAAGACCAAAAATCAGAGAACACTGATTAGAATTAATATAGTTAATATTTTTCTAATTAAGTACTTAGGGTTCTTGGCAACTCATTGGAAATGGAAAGTTTTCAAAATGTCCTCTAAAGAGATTTTGCTGAACAAAATTTTATGAGGTAGCACTTAATTGTTTTCATGTTGACATATGAGCATTTTTGTGTCACATTGAGGCAGCTATCTAGGCTAAAGGTGGCTATTGTCCTACTGCTGCTGTTACTGGTTTTCACATGTTAAAGCTTGCAAGAGTCTTGTTCCCTTACATGGAAATGTTTAAAATCCACACACAAAAAGGGGCTAGCATGATGTGGATGCAAAGTATGTATTATTAAACCAACAGATTTCTGAATAATTATTGGAAGGGAGCTATCATTATGTTGTTAAACTACAGAAGATTATTATATTTCAATGCGAAGAGCTGTCAGCTATGTTTATGGACTGCATATTGACTTTACAGACTTAAAATGATTTAACTGAGCTTACCAAAAGGAATCTTATGAATTGAAGTTCTGAAAAGGGATCAGAGACGTCTTCAAGTATTCTTGGCATCCGGAAAAACTACAGCTTCCAAAGCTTAGCTCGAGGTGATGTGGAAGTTTCCCTTTCAAATGTTTCTCCCAAACAGAAAGCAGTGACTGGGTTCGGATGTCATGATAACCCATGATGGGTTAAATAAGCCATGATGACTTATTTAACTCATCGTGGGTTATCATGTCGTCTGTCGGGAGTTTTTTTTTTAACCCTGATGACTTATTTGGCCAAAATAACCCACTCTGATAACCCACGGTCTGTAGAGTAGGTTATTTAAACCAGCATTGGTTATTGTATCGTGTGGCGGTAACAGAGGGTTATTTTGGTCATCTACAGAATCGCTTCGCAAGAGTGGTCAAAACTGCTACTGCTGCTCTTCTCCAACAAGCAGATCTCTGTTTTCGTGATCTGCCTAGCAAATGATTGGACTTGCAGCCTGCCCCTGCCCTAACCCTTCCCCTGGTAGTGTGGTCTGCAACCTCCCCAAGTTTCAAACACCGGCTTGGTTGGGTGGTGGCAATTGTGCATTGTTGTCATTTTGCCTTGTATGCATTCCTGCCAGGGGATGCTGTGTATGAAGTTTTGCCCTGCTCCTGCAAAATTCCATGGAATTACAGCTGCCACCCCCTTTATGGTGGAAAGGTGCTTTCAATGTGGCCTTGTCAGCATGCAATTTTTCAGTGGCTCTTGTGTGCATCCCTACTAGGGGAGGATGTGTATAACGTTTGGTCCCAGTCATGCACATTTCCAAGGATTTATTTGTGCCCCCCCCCCCTTTTTGATGTATCCAGGGTTTTCACTCCTTTGGTTTTCTCTTGACTAGGGGGTTCTGTGTATGAAGTTTTGACTCGATCCTGCAAACTTCCAGGGCTCTAGAACCACCCCCCTTTTGTTGGGGTGATTCTGGAAACACTAAACTAAGCCCCTGTACTTTACCCCACACCTCTCCCTTCTCATTGGGATATTGTGGAAGGTTAAAACAGACTTCTGCAATGTTGTCAGTGGGTAAAACAGCACCACTGCTGGGGCAGGAGGACTACAGCAGGACAAGGGGCTCACAGTAGCTTAATAAACTACACATAGTAGTTTATTTGTCTGATCCTGTAGGGGATAACAGTAGCTTATTTTCAAAATAAGCTACTTTGAATAGTTTATTAACCCATCATGGCTTAAAGTGACTTCTGAAAGCAGAAAGTGACTTTCTGCCAGTTCCATATTAACATGTGAAGTGGTTCTCTATTGGATCACAAGGGTCAAGTGACATGTTGCAAAGCAGTTATATGTAATATTAGCCAGAGAGTCACTTATCCACTACAAAGTGTTGTGGGTGGGGGTAATTTACAATGGGAATTTTGGGGGGTGGGCAGGTGCTTAACCCTTTTCTCTCATGCTGCTTTTCCCTTGAACTTTCTGCTCTTGTTTTCCCTCTTTGGGGTTCCAGTCTAGATCTGTGTCAGTCGTAGAAGTGTTTCCATTTTGCAGTGGAAAAGAGATAATTAGTCTAATGTTACTTGTGGGTATGTTGGCATTAATATAAATATAAATATTTGGGAATGGGAAGTAAATTAAGTATCTTTTTTTTTTGCTTGCAAATGCTCACCACATGTCGTGACTCTTAGCTCTCCCCAGAGCTTTTGCTCACGAATCTTTAGGCAAAGTGACATACTCCAACAACTGTGAGACTTCTTTTATTGTAAATCACACGGAATTCAAAGCATAACGGTTTCATTTCTGCAAACACACACTTGAAGCTGAAGACGGACCAGACAGCTTTCAGGTAGAACGGCTTAATGCGAACAGCACTCACTCAGGGGTAGACATTTAGAGTTAGCCCCAGTTCCTTGAGGTCAGGTGTGGCCACACACACTGGGAATCCTCAAGAACAAAGGGAGACTCAAGGGGAAGGCCTCCTGACAGTGGATTAACGATCATCTTGAAACTAAATCCTCACTCAGCCTGTCAGGGAACACTGAGCTGACCACGGCAACAAGATGTCAGGGAAAGAACCTCTTTGACCCAGGGAGCCTTCCCAAATTCACGTAGCTTTAGCGCTGAGGAAGGTCCTCTCACAGGTCCCAGACATACAGAATTGTAGAACAGCAACGAATCAGCCTCTGCCTCCCTGTGCCCGTAACTTTGGCTCCATGCAGGGAAACAGCAGGCTATAGAACACGAATCCAGAACAGTAATCTATGAAAAGCCACAGCGCACTTTTCATGGCATAGTTCTTAGAAGTTCCAAGTCCAAATAGCAACAGAACATGTACAGAGTGCAATAAGCATTTCCAAATCAGATAGAGTCCCAAAGACAAGTTTCTTGGCAAGCATAGCGAACAGCAAAACAGAAACAGCAGAGACACAAGAGCAGCAGACGAGATAATTCCTAGCAAAGGAATTACTCTTAGGACGTAGCTAATATAGGATAGAGGCTGGCTAATTCTAAGCTACTTTGACAGACAGGGCTTCAGGCCTGTAATGTAAACTCATGTGCCAACAGGGCGGCACAGTTCAACCTCCTCTTGATGACGACACAATGTGAGGGACAGTTTGCAAGAGAGCCCCCACCTTTCTTAAACAACTCTTTCGTTCTCACAGAACTCAAGGCTTCAGCGGACAGTAAGAGATAAGCAGAGAACAGAGACAGTTTCTTCTCAAAACAAATTGCCAAATCTTCAGCTCACAATTCACTGGGCCACTTTGTCTCCACTTTCTCTGCTTTCCTTTGATCATGCTGTATACCAGCTTGATTATAAGAATGAGGCATACAATTTCTCTAGGTTTTGTCTTTAAAATTACTCCTAATTCTACCTTTTTTTAAGATGGAGGATGCAGCTGCCCATCCCTTATGATGTGTGCATTGAAAGATGAGAAGAGAATCTGCCTCCATGTTTGCACACAGCTTAAGATGCAGTTGTCCTAAAGATAACATGAGCAACAGCCCTTGAGTGAACTTGTGAGGAGGTGTGGTCAAGTTTTTTTTTAAAAAAAAACACACTCTGGAAAGCCTTACAGAGTCTGACAATCCCAGGTCTAGACAGAATGTTAATATGTAAACCGAAGGCTCTCAGAGAGAGAGATCGGAATCTCCTTAGCCTAAAATGCCTATTTTTTAGGGGAAATTTAAATATTAGATATGTTGGCTAAGTGCTTCTCCAGGCAGGTTGGGAACTTGACTATCAACAATTTCTTAAAGTAGACATATTCAAGGCTAACTCTATTTCCTTGTGGTAATAACAGGAAAGAATAGTGATACTACTTTAACAAAATGCCATTGAAATGGTATTGAAGCTTTTGTTTTCCTTGGAGGTGAGGGATCTATATGCTGTTTATTTTCTGTCTGTCTTGAAATACTATTATTGATACTCATCATTCCTTCGAGAGTAAGACTACCATAGAGAAAAACTTTGAAAGATGGGACACTGCACATTTTATTTCTCTTCGAGTGTATGTGAGAAGAGGGTGGGGGAGTAAGGCAACTCTTTACCCCTCAAATCAAAAGCTCAACCTTCTTTTCTCAAAAGAACAAAAATAACTACTTTTTCTCTTTGAGGGTCATTTTCCTGAATAATATTAAAGTGTATTTAGAAAGGAACTGCAGCTTCAGTCTCCCCATTTAAGCTGTTACTTTTGTCTACTTCTACTTTCTGTTTTCACTCATAAGAGTGTGAAGCCGGGGCTCATGTGTCATTAATAGTACAGCTTCGGCTTTTGCTGAAGCTCTACAGTGGATCATGGAAGTTACTACAGCTGAGATCTAAGAGCCCTCACTCACGCTTCTCATACAAGTAGACAGTCCTCATTAGTGAAGAAACAATGAAAGTAACTTCTGAGTTGTTAATCAGCACCGAGTTTCCCAGATTGATGTTCTAAACTGAACGATGTTTAAAATATAGAATTCAAAGCTGTAGACTTAATCAATAATCTTATTAATAAACTGGCTTCTTTCACCCATAAAGCCCAACCATAGTTTGACACCCTAACAAGCGTGGAATTAACCTCTGGCTTGGATGCTCCCACTTTCTCCATCCCTCCACCCCTTGCCTGCTGCAATTCTCTCCCATCCTGGTTTGTGGCAAACCATACTGTGCAGTTACAGTGGAACTGGCAAACAATGGTGTGTGCTGGCCCCTCTATAATAATGTCTATACATGTTTATCTAAAAGATGTGCAAAAAAACTGTGAGTGGGCAGTAGTGGGCCTGCGATAAAACAACTGATTCAGCATTTTGTCTTAAAACTTATTTGGAACTTATAACAATTAGATATTCTTCCAGGAGTGGACAGCAAAACTTCCAGAAACATGTTAGCTGAGTGCTTATCCAAGACATGCCTTTGACTGCATGCAACTTTCTAAGTTGCACATGTTTAGGGCAGGATACAATCATGCCCTTTCCCAGGCATCCAGGGCCACCGGTGCGTGCACAACCCTTATTGTTGGCGGCCACAATGTAGTGTTTCTGGGAGCAAGCCCCAAAATGAACAGAAATGCTCATTTCTGGAAGGAACAGCTCACGCTCCTTCCAGAAACTAGATTTTCCGGTCATTTCAGGTTTGCCCCCAGATGTGTCACATTGCAGTCACTAGTGGTAGGGTGTTTGTGTGTACCAGGACAAGCGGACCTGGCCACCTGTGCAAGGGCACAATTGGATCCTGCCCTTAGTCTTTTTGAAGCTTTCTCTCTAAATTTGTCTTTTAAATATTAAAAAAAGGTTTTTGAGTACTATTTAATCTTCTGATGTATAGAAAATATGCTGAATGTACTGTATTGGTTACCTCTTCATGGGGATGAAGTAGTATTAATCTGGGCAGATTATTTAGCTGTCATAGTAATATCTTTACAAGTAGAAGTTGTCACATGTTGGAATATAACTTCTTAGCGCTTGTTGTTGTTGTTGTTGTTGTTGTTGTGTGATTTACAGTAGTGAAGACCCAAATGACATCTAAGACCTTTGTTAAGATTGTATAAAGAATAGAGCTACTTTAGGAGCCTGAAGGCTGTTTGAGATACAGCCTTCTGGAATCTAGGTCAGTCCGCAATCACATTCTTGGCCACTTTGGTAATATTGTTTTAAACAACATGGGGAAACAGATTAGAAAAAAACAAGGCTTATTCCGAGTTCAAAGTTGTTCTCAAAGCTGTCCGGCAGTACCCCAAGTCTTCCAGCTTGTATCAGTTGAATAGCCCAGCCTTTCACTTCTGCATGCATAGAAAAGCCATGGTGTTTTTACTAAACATTAGAAACTTGTATTCCAACAGAGTTTCAATCTGAGAAGCAGAATTATTATTTTTTATTTATATAGCCACCTTGACCATTCTCATTCATCTTGACAGCATCCCTATTATTCTCATTTTACAGATGAAGATCAGAGACTGAAAGAGCATAAATTGCCCAAACCATCCAAAGTATCAGCTAAGGTAGCATTTCGGTTGTGATCGAAGAGCAGCTCTTCATTGCCTTCCATTGTTTTAAGTACATATATTAAGGGAGACACAATCTTTACTGATTCATGCCAAATACCCTAAGGACCTGTCTGTGTGGGAAGTGTTCTTTGTTTCCTGTTTTTCTACCCAAACTGCAATAGAATGTCTCGTGTAGGTGGAATAGAAAAGGAAGGATTGATGATTAACATATCCTGTTACAAAGAGTAAAACCAATTCAGAGAAGAATATGTGTGATTGGAAGGAACTGAGGCAGCAGAATTTTTCCATGCCAGTTTTAAACACACCCTTCAGGATAATTTTATGGAGAACTGCTGAAAGAGCCACTCCAACAATGGAGTGCATCATGTTGCAGTTACCATAAATACATCTTGAATCCTTGTCCAATTCAATCTCAATCATACAGGTTTCTAGACCCTCTGATGCTTATTATATTGCGACCTTTATAAGAGATGGATAACTCCTTCTCCATCAAGGAATTTCATAAGGTGTTAGGCCAGGCCAATAAAACAAACAAACAAACAAACACCTTTTACAAATGGAAAAATTCAATCTATGGGTGAGAGGTTGAACTTTGGGTGATATGTTCAGTACTTTGTGTCTTAACACAAGTAGGCACATGGAGACAGTGCTGTTAAGTAAGGTTTTAATCTGGTCTAAAAGAACAGACAACAAATCCAATTAGTGCCATCTTCTCAAATTAGAAACACCACATGATTACAAACACATTTCCAGTTTGTTATGTGCTCATGCTTTCCTGTTAATCTCTGCTCTTATTTTACTTTTTAAAAACTTCAGAATGGGAGATAATTTTTGTCCTAATCACCCTGCCTCTAGTTGCTGTTTGTTTATCTATTAAATTGAAGATCCTATAGTGATTCAGAAACCACCCGAAAGTAGCATGGAATTAAATGGAAAGGAAAGCTCTCTGTGGCTTGGTGCTGTGGCTTAACCATGGTTATCCTGAAATAGTTTCTTCCTGTTTTCAGATGCTAAATACATAGTGACGTTATGATTCAGATTGCTGAGCTAAGCCCTGTCCCTGAGGACATGTGCAAGGAGATGCCAGCAACGCCCACTTGTCACGTTGCAAGCTGAAGGGCTAGAAAGGTGTGAAATCAGCCTTAATCATTGTTTTGCTAAGGATAGAGGTACCATTTAACCATGGTTTTACATCAGGTCTGCTGTGAATTCTTAATTGTTTTTAGGTATTCAGTGACCCTGTTCAGATGACACGCTAAGCTGCAGTGGATAAGCATTTTGAGCTAAACACTATGGCATAGTGTGTTGTGAATTCAAGAGGTGATCATCTAAACCGCTGTAGTGTATCTATTATATACCCATCAAAGAAACTGGTGAGCAGAACTCCCATGCCATCCCTCAAGAATACTTTGTAGAAGGACTTAAAATGAGATAGGCAAGGTTCAAGCAATCTCTGTTAGATGCTGTTGAGTAGGGAGTGGAAATAGTTGCATGTGTTTTGACCGTCCTTTCTGAGGAAGTAGCATTAGAGATTGTGAGCAAGCTGCTTCGAACTTTTATTTATTTATTTATTTATTCCCCAAAATTTTGCAGGGGTGTAGCCATCTGACTATAGACTTTTGAAAAACATCAGTGTAGTTACTGAGCATTCCAAATACCTTTAGAAAATTCTTGGAAATTAGTCGTAGATATTTCATTACTGATGATCCTGAAGTTCGTTGTTGATCAGTTTATTGTAGGGCTTCGTTTCTAATCCATTCTTAACAAAAGAAAGGAAATCCAAACAATTGTGAAGAAGCAGATATGTTTCAGCTCTTGAATCAGGTGATTTGATTTCAACTTAAAAATATTGCACATGGATGTTATTAGTGTGAACATAAAGCAGATTTGGCTTTAAAAAGATGTCTGGAACTGGTCCATGAGCTGTTCCTGAGGGATATCTGCAGATAAACCTTTCTCTCACCACATGTATTGGATGAGATGTTTACTAGCTGGATGAGATCAGAGAGGTGGATGAGGGAATTTTAATTCCTTCACGGTAGTTTCTAAATTTGTACTATGCCCTTTTTAAAATGTTCAGGTTATTTTTTATCATACTAAAGTAACTAGATAAAACAAGTGAGTGATACCATTTTTTGAGCAATTACAATAATCTTGTTAATATTTTACAGACTACTCGTGCATTCAATATTGTATGAACTTTCATGCTGCACTCTTAAATTAACACAGGACTGTAAATAAGGATACATGAATGAAAATCTGCTACTTGAAAATAGCTTACCATTTTAAGGCCATCCTTAAAACAAGCCCTCAGCCTGACCTGTTGTACTACAAAAGATATATATGCATTTCAGATTCTGCACAATGACTTACAGCATCAGCATCTGGGAACCTATAAACTAAAATGATTAAACAGAGAACTGCCCATTGTACTATGACAGGAGAGTTCGTTTCATGTACAAATTCTTGACATAGAGTACTTTACACATCTTCAGCCCACCAGAGTGAAACTGCTATTTGTTTAACTTATAAGATATATTTTTCCTCCAAAGGGTATAATCTTTTCTAGATTAGGCTAGTTAATAGTATAAGTTTTCTGCTGCATTTCAATTTGCATCTGGACCTGATTATACACGTAAAGCTAGTAATCCCAAGTGCAATGTTATCCAGATCATGATGTCCTTGTTTTAGGGGATATTACAATGGCCCAATGTAAGTAGTAATATTTCTTGTTGGACAAGTTTTTCTGGATAGAAAAGTGCAAACTAACTTCATAAAATATGGTAAGTCTGCAGATTCATTCTTTACTGTGAAACGTAAATGGGCATATTTTCTTGACAGGCATCATTTTCTGCTTTATTTAATAAAACAAATTTGAAAAGGGATGGGCAACAATTTTTTTTCAGAGCAAGACAGATTGTCTAGTTCTTCAGGACACAATCAGGTGCTAGATTCATGTTGTGGGGCCAGGACTCTACAACTCCTCTCTTGCAATGTTTTCTCCCCTTCCCCATCAGGTAGCTTCCACTCTGCAAGTACTTGATGAAATGCAGAGAACGTGGAGGGGCAAAAGGGTCTGTTTTCCTTGGTCCTGTCTTTGTGGAATGCAGAAGCAGCACCAAAGACTTGTGCTGCTTCTGCCTTCTGAAAAAAAACTAGAGTAAAATGAAACCTGCACAGATGATGTGAGCTGGGAAGAGAAGGGACTTGTTTTATCTCCTGCAGGAATGATTTGAAGGCATAATAGATGGTTCTCCAAAATGTTTCCTCCTACCTAATCACTCCCCAGCATTGAGTCATATGACCTTACATAGCATCGATGTACTGTCATAATAATGGTACTGCCACCTCATTGCTTCTCCAAACTACTAACAATGGTGCATGCTACCTCTTTGTTTCCCCAAACTGGTTTATCTGGAGCCATACCAGTCCTCATGCAGGGCTTTTGCAAAGCCAGTGTGAAGCAAGGCAGGTTCCTTCCTTCCCTACTCCTTTGGCATGTCAATCATAATAAATGGCTGGCTAATAATACAAGGAAAAATGTGTGTGTCCCTGCATGGGGTTTTCACTGAAGAAGTGGTAGTTTGGATACAAAAGTGCCCTTGTGGATTCTGGTGGTGAGTAGGAATTAAAATTTGATGTGTTCATCTTTGGACCATTATCTGATTTTAAAAAATCCCTTAATCTACAGGCCCATTAGGCATGATATGCTAGTTGGAATGAAAGTTTTTTTAGGATATAATAATATCCCAGGGACTAATTAAATTTTGATAATTAAACAATTTAATTTCAGAAATTTCTAGAGCATTTATCCCTCATCCTCTACTATGTCAGTAACATTGTTAGTGGTAGAAGTGAGAGATTCGCTATGATCACTATTGTGGTGGTTCCTAAATACAGTATTTCACATCTGCATATCTCTTTTGGTTTATTATTATTATTACTACTACTACTATTATTTAATTTCTATACTGCCCAATAGCCGAAGCTCTCTGGGCAGGTTACAACACTTCATAAGACAATAAAATACAGCATAAGAAATTAAATATCCAATATTTAAAACAACTTAGATGGCTAAAAACAATTTCATTAGACTGCTTAAACGACTGGCATAAACGCCCCATCATATGCCATGAAATGCCTGGAAATAGCAGGCAGTCTTAACCTGGTGCCGAAAGGATGACAACATTGGCGCCAAGCGAGCCTCAGTGGAGAACTCATTTGATAGTGGGGGGCACAACTGAGAAGGCCCTCTCATTTGTTGCCACCTTCTGGGGCTCTCTTGGATGTGGCACTCGGAGGGGGGGCAGAGGTTGATCTTAGTGGCTGGTTATGTTCAGGTCAGGAAAGGTGTATCAGGTATTGAGGTTCTAGTTTATTTTCTCCTTCTAATTGGACCTCAGAAGCATAGAACGGCTCCTCACCAATGTTTGCAGTACCTGTCAATGTTTTCTGATAAAATCTATGACGTTCTAAATGGTTTAGGCCTGACATACTTATAGTTCCTCTTCCAATAAGAAATCTTAAGGTTTGCCTGGGATCCCCTGCTGAAGATACCCATATGGTCTGCTGTGGTACCCAGATTGTCTTTCTTAGTAATGGACTCCAGTTAGCAGAATTTCCTTTGAATTAAAGCCTGTCTGATTTCAGATTTTCAGACCTCTTGAAAATATTGCAAATTCTTTTGTAAGCAGGCAATTCATAGCTAAGGACAAGCATCTAGGGCATTGCATATCTGGGATATTAAGATGTAACTCTTCTGCTTCTTTTAAATATTGTTATTTAAAATACTGAATATTTAAAAGTGGTTTTAAGCTTTTCTGGATTTCTTGGATAAGGGTGAGAGAAAAACTGAATTAAATAAGTAAAATATATCATGCTCTTGAATATTTAATGAAAAAAGAGAAGCCCAAGAAAGGCTTAAAATTATTTACCAGGGTAGTTTTCCATTTTTCATACAAATATGATTACATTTGGTTCCTCCTTCCCTTCCCTTCCCTTTTCATTCTTCCATCCCATAACAGCAAATAAGCAAAGTATGTATTTGCATGTTTGAAAATTCTGAGTTCTAAATGGCAAGCTGAGCCTGAAGGAATGAGGACACACACACCGAGATGTTGTTAGCAGGAAGCAAGCAGCCGCATGCAGAATCTTTTATTGTCTCTGAGCATGGCTTATATAGATCTTTAGCAATGCTGTCCATGAGGACAGAAGGTTGCTGTGCATGAGGACACAGCGTAATTCTACACAGTAGAGCACACACACATTATGGCTTGTCATAGGATAATACAATAGAGCACAGAATAAGAAGGCTACATCATTACTGCAACAATGTTGTTGGATAGAGAAATATTTGCTGGCTAGTAGGAACATCTTGTATGTAGCTGGAAAGAGCTGGAAAGAGTTTAGAGACAGAGAGAAGAACTAGGTGAGGCCACGTCAGGGTTTTCCCAACAACGCTTTGTCAGCTGTTCTTTCCTTCATGAGCCATCTTGCCTAATCAATACAGCTATTCTTTGGCAGGTGATGGCATGGCAATGGGGGAGCAGACTCGGGGGAAATGGGGTTGCATTCTTGAAGAATGTCAAGCCACTCACAAATTAGAGTGTCTGCATTCTGTTGTTAATGGCAGGCTGCAAAAATATTAGTGATGGCCCAGGCATGGCACCCTCAGTGGGGCTTCTTAACTTGGAAGAGGCAGGATACATAAACTGAATATTCTCTTAGATTACATCTGATTTTCTTCGATACTCTGTGGAAAGTGGGATGATAGCATTGTTAGGGCAGTGGGCTTTCTGCTGTTCTTTGGGTCCTGACAAATGCCCAGCCTTGTCAGACTCTGGAGCTGGCCATCTTTCCTTTCAGGGCTCATCAAGGCCTAACCCAGAAACTGGTTTCAGTGCCAGTGTTTAGCCCTGGGACATGTGAAATAGTAAAGAGCTATATGTCCCAAGTGCCTTTCCCATGCTACCAAGTATCTGTAATTTACTCCTACACATAAGGACATGGCTTCCGTGTCAGGGTGTGGCTCCCTGACTGCTTAAGTTCCAGAACCATTCTTTGTAAAAACTAGCTTCTTCTAAATATAATATGATTTAACACAGTGACAGCCAGGCTTTAGAATAGCTACACTGTATGTTGTATTGATCAGTGGAATTGTGTTGTATGTATTGGTCTAACTTTTCTCTAAACCAGAGAGTCCCAGAACATTACATTTTGCCCAGATTATCTTTCTCCTAATATTGCAGAAGAAGGGAAAGATAAACGTCATCACTAATGTCCATTCTCTTATATTAAAGTTATTAGATTTTACACTAAATTAAATATATATTTGCATGCAGCAGCTTTGCTAGTAGCCATAATCTGCAATGGCCAAAAGAGATATTAAGGCTGAAAATCTGGTGGGAGGAGGAGCGAGTGAATAGAATTTGAAGTGAATGCTGATTGGCTGGTGGTTCAAAGGTCTGGATTGGCCATTAACAGTGAGAGGGCGGAGTTAAGGGAAGCAGTAGAGATTATATGTTGAGAGTGAGTCAGTTAAGAGTCTGGGGTTTGTCTGGAAGGGTCTAGAGAAAGAGTAGGAACGCCTTTTATTATTTTGGGGACAGAGTGATTGGGAGGAGAGAGTGTAGTCTAGGGTAGGCAGGGTTGCATTTGAAACTGTATTGAAACAAACAAATATTGAAACTGATGAAACCATAAGCCTTGTAAACTGCATAACCTTACTTATTGTTAATTAAAAGTTCTTTCTGTTTCATAAACTGGAGTGGATTCTTAGTGTACCTGAGGTAGGATACAGTGTTCAATGGTGGCAGTGGTGAAAGAAAAGGGAAAATATAGAGTGCTGGGCTGGTTGCTGTGAGTCCAAAAAGGGTCAGTGAGTCAGTGGCCCTTTCCACACCATAGGGGTGTAGAGGGCGGGGAGCAGGCGATCCCGGAAGTAGCTACTTCTGGGATTGGCGCGCTCAACCCACATCAGAAATGCGACAGCCCGGGCTTCTCCTGGGCTGTCACAACTTGTGGCTGCCAGGTTTTGTTTTTTTTTTTAACAGAGAAGAGCACATGAGCGCTCATGAGCAAAAGGTGAGTCCTGTTTTTTAAAAAACAAAATCCCGCGGGCCCGCCTCTCTCCCTGCCCTCCCGGGATTGGCGAAACTGCTGCTACCCCCTCTCCTGATGGCCTTGGAGCCGTGCGGTGCGGCTCCGTGGCCATCGGTGTAGCCACACTTACTCATGAGGAAGCGCGGCTAAACCGGGGCAGGCGGCCACATTCTTCCTTGGTCCTGGGAACTTCCAGGAACTGTGGAAGAATCAAGATTATTCTGGTTCCTGAGAACCAGGAAACCCCCTCCCCCCCGTGCGTCATGCGGACTCACAGGGAGCACTCAGGGTCCATCCCAGGTGTTTTGCCTGGTGTGGAAAGAGACATAGAGTCAGTGAGCAGCATTCTGATGCCCATTCCATAGTTGGGATCCTTTGATTTATAGGAAGGAGTAAAGGAGGACCAAAGGGGACGGCATCACACATACATATACAGATCAATTTGGAGGGCAAAAAGTTGAATATTTTCTTTTGGTACTGCAGTTGGAAAGTATTGCACAGTCCCAAATAGTTTTCATAGTCTGTAATTTTTTTGCTGCCCAGCTACATCTCAGCAACAGCAGGTTTGTTTTTAGTAAATATTTCAGGTACTGAATAGATACATTTTCTTACAGGACAAACCTATGCATATTAGGTAAGTTCCTCTATGTTCAATGGAGGTTAGCCCCTAACAAATATGTTAATGATTACAGCCTTAAGTCCCTAATTTACTTCAAAGCACCCACCCATAGCAAATGAACACAGATAAACTGAGGTGTCAATTGATAGACATGATAAAGATCGTTAGATGGAAAGAGATAAATACTGCAAGGAGATGCATCTACATTTAAAGTGGGCCCATGTTGCAGGTTGGGTTAAAGGTGAATCCTCCAATTGGAAATGCTGAAAAACAAGGACTTAAAAGGTTTGAGGTTTAGGCCATCACTTGCTAGCATGGATAATGAGAACTTGCTAAGTAAGTAGTGTTGGTGAGAATTAGCAGCATTTCAAGCCTGTTGGACATAAATTCCACTGTGTAGTTCAGAATCTTTCATATCCTTAGTCCAATGGGAAACACCATGCCACAGTCTGTATTTTGTTATTCCTTGAGCTCAAGTAACAGCATGAAGAATGCATGTGAGGAATTTACTTTGACATATCCTCAATATTCAGTTCTAAACTGAGGCCTAATTTAAGCAGTATCCGTTCAGCATATTAATTATGCACAAATACTACAGTTCTATCTAGTGATGGTGGGCTTGGTGTGTATGTTATTTCTGCTTCTCACTTTGCATCCACAGTGCCTATTAGGAAACAAGATGCAGGAGGGTGGAGGAACAATTGCCACACATAGCCATGAAAGGATAAAAATGGCCCATCACATTTTATTGGCTACAGCTTACATAATTTTGTAACCTGGTGGCATAGCGTAAGGATGCAGTTATTGGACAGCATGATTGCTGGTGATTCTCCATCCCAGCCTGCATGTTGGGAGCAATGTAGGGAGTGGCAGGAGCATAGACTACTAGTGTAGGCTCTTGGTGTGCGGCAGGCCTCAGTGAGTACTGAGACTCACTGGAGCCTTGAAACTCCACCCAACCTGTGCTAGAACCTTGAAGGCCATCCCCAAGATCCCTTGCAAGGGGCCCTCCATTCTGGGGAGTGGGGTGCAACGACTCCCAGTTACCTCTACTCCAGTGCCTGGACTGAAAACTTGTGACAAAAGTAGCAAAGGCATGTACACAAAAAGCAAGAGTGTTCCTATGAGGAAGGCATCCCCCCCCCCCATCACGCTGGTGGGTAAAATTTCTCCCTGGCCCCATTAATTTGTAGTTAACTTCTGTCTATAGCATAAGTACACCGAAATGGGATGGGGGATGGGGAAGTTGGCAATTGCCAAAGCCATGTGTGGAGCTCCTTTAAATGCCCCTGGAATGGACCAGAGAACAACCTTTTCCTCTGTGGTCCATCCTGAAGGCTCTGCCCATGGGAGCCAACCAGCAGTACTGATTGACCCCAGGGTTGCTTTTGGCCTTCTCACTAAGTGGGAACAAGAAACCAGGCCGTTCCCCTTTTCTTTGCCCATCTGGTGGCACAAACTGGGTTCCAGATTTGTGAGGACTCAGGCTTATCATGGCATCTAGACAGTTTCTGCTGCACAACAGAACTGTCTGCTGTACAGTCAAAAGGATAACATTTTTATACTGAAAACCATGATGGTGGTCTGTAGATGGGTAGTGTTCCTAAGCAGTTAGGGGTAGAATAATTGTTGCTAGTTTGGAAGAGGAATTCTAGCTATTTTCCAACAGGACTTCTATATCATAGTAGAGTTTTCAAGTTCTATTATGCAAAAACATTTAGTCTTCTGAACAGGATTAATTCCTATAAGTCTGGAGGAACAATTTTATACATTAGAGGAAAAATAAGTGATATACTTCTGGAAGGATGTGTTCTATGCTCATATTGTAAAGTAAATGTAATGATATTTTGAAAGTTGTCAATGAAAGTTTTAAAATGTGGTAGGATGTATTTAGAAATATATATGCTGTGGAGTGTGGATCTCTGGAAAACTGGCTATCATAGCATTTTATGCTCTTTTTAATGAACACTTTTTTCCCCTGTACAGAGCCTGGCTTTCACCTTGGAAGAGAGACAACAGCTGAATATTCATGGATTACTACCTCCCTGTTTTCTAAGTCAAGAAATTCAAGTTTTAAGGGTTCTAAAAAACTTTGAAAGACAAGCATCTGATCTGGACAGGTGAAGTCTCAAAGCAGTTTATAAAAATACTTTTGGGGACAATATGACAGACGGCTACAATTCAAACAGTTACAAATTACTGGCACATTCTTTTCCTCGGGTAGAATTCAGGTAGTCCTTCACAGATGATTTGAGGCCATCATTACCAATCTATGATAATCTGGTCTAGTACAATATGTTTGTTACAAGCACAAAACAAGAACTAGAAATATATGCAGAGTTGATAACTGAAGTGCATGATCACATCCAGAGACTACACATCAAGTCACAAAACAGAAAACTAGGTACAGGCCATTTTTCTTAATATATACATTTTTATAAAAGAGCTGCATTACAAAATTTGGAGAACTGTACAGTGTGAAGGATAACTTAATTCCAGTCCACATATCAGTCTGGGGAATCCAGATTCGGCAGTTTGCTTTGCAGACTTGCGTGAGATTCACTTCCATCCCTTCATGTAATATGCATATTGTCAAGGAATTAAGCATTTGTAACGTAGGCTAGAAAAATGTACCCATTTTATGGATGTAATAGAGTAGTGAGCTAAGATTAGTTCCATGGGCACTAAGTGAACTGATAGAGAATTTAGTCAAAACATACTGATCAGATCAGACAAGAGAAGTGAACAAAAGCCATAAGCCAGAGGTCAACTTGATACCAGAGATGTGGGGTGGAATTCTTTTCCAGTGCTTTATTTTTCCATGGAAAAATGTCTGTTTCCTAGTTCATTAGTAAAAAGAACTCATGCCAATTGAAAATACAATATTAATCAAGCTTGGCAGATTCAAAGTTGCAATTAATGTTTTTCAGGTGATCATCCTTGGCATACATATATGTAATTGAAATGTATATATGTCTGGGAGTGAAATAGAACAAATACTGACAGCAAAACTGAAAGTGCCCCAACAAACTTAGTGGAAGAGAGTTGAACTCTGTTCAAATAGATGAATGGCTGTCAACATATTATGCATATTTTTTTGGGTTGCTGAAATTAATTAGAGGGTCAATAGTTTTCAGTATCTTGATTCCCCCCTTATATTTAAACAAAGGAAGTACATGCTATTGTCTTTAAAATTTTACAAGTATTCTAATAAATAAACTATATAATATAGCATTTAAATCACATTAAGTGAGCTTTAATTTCCCCCTCAAATATTTCAGGTCAAATACTTGTGTGTTGGAACAAAAAAATAACATGAGGTACTTTATTTTAAGCTTTGTTGTTTACTAAATACAAGTAAAATAAATACGATAAATTAGATTCCTCTAGGGAAGGCATAGACAGATGTTTTGGCTCACAGCTCTCATCAGTTCTAGCCAGCATGGTGGGGATGATGGGAATTGTAGACCAAAACATCCAGAGGGCCATATGTTGCCCACCCAATCCTAGGATATCAGAACATTTTCTGATACAAATTGACATTTTTCCTATGCATTTTCCTTCGGTGAGCTGTCCGGTTACTCAATTAACTGGTCAAAGTCTGAATTGATGCCGATCGGTGATAGCATATCTTCTAGTGTGTTGACTTGTGAACAATTTTGATGGTGTCCTGATTTTATTAGTTATCTGGTAATGCTTATTCCCAGAGATATATCCCAATTGATTAAAATAAAATTGAATAAGTTAATCAAGGAGATTGTACATGATAAAGACAGATAGGCACCATTAAAATTGAGCTTGTGGGGTAAAGTCAACACACTTAAGATAATATTTTACCTCGAATTCTCTATGTTATACATGGGATTCCTTTACTTATACCTGACAAATATTTTCAACAACTCAACACTTTGTTTCGTATTTTTTTCTGGGGTTCTTCCCCACCTCGAATATCTTTGAAACGCATGCAACTTCTGATTAAAGAAGTCAGGTTTGGCTTTCCAGACCTTGCTTTGTATCATCGGGCCTATCTGTTGACTTGTACTAAATTTTGGTCTTCTCCAGTTTGCTTAGATATGCCACCCTGGTCAGTTTTGAAATACTTATGGTTAGAACCATTTACTAAATGGATGGCACTTGGTTCTCGACGTGTTAGATTAAATAATTCTCCTCTTATAGTCTTGGCTGCTAGAGAGGTATGGTGCATAGTATCGCGTCAATTGCAGTTTGACCCATTTTCTCACGCAAAATTGACTTTATGGGGAAATCCAGATTTAAAAATTGGAAAAATGTTTTTATGGAGGACATGGACAGATAAGGCAATTTTTATTTTGGGTCAATTAATAGGTTCAGATTATGAGTTTTTGCCATTTTCTGATTTGCATGTTAAATATAATTTATCTGCTATGGCTGAATGGCAATACTTACAGCTGCAACACTTGCTGAAATTTAGGTTTGGGCCAGCTGCTTTTACGGCCGCAGAGCCTCCATTACTGTTAGAAACACTTATTGTATCTGAGCAGACACGTTGATCCACAACCCATATATATATTTAGTAGTAGTAAATAAATACGATACTTATAGTTTAAGACAGGATTGGAATCGAGAATTGGAGTGTCCTGTTTTGCCCAACCAATGGACTGTCGCCTTAGAGACTGTATCTGAAGTTTCTATGGCTCTTAGGTTACATCTTATTCAGCAAAAAATCCTGTTCTGGGTCTACTGGACCCCACAACATCTTTTCAACAAGGGTCTATCTAATTTACTTAATTGTTGGAGATGTAATGCACCTAATGCTTCTTTAACTCATATGTTTTGGCAATGCTCAGTAGTCTCCTCCTTTTGGGAGGAGGTTAAAATAAGGATAAATCTTGTTCTGAATCAATCTTTAATATGGAAGGATGTGCATGCCCTTCTAAACTACCTGCTGGTTTCTTGGAAACTAACACAGGGTCAGTGCAAGTGGATTTTCAGAGCCCTTATGACAACTAAAATACTTATATTCTCCTATTGGAAGGATAAATGCTCACCTCCCATAATGCAGTGGATTGAGGACTTAATGACTTTATCAACATTTGAACGGGTGATATACAGGCGCAACTTGCGAATGGATAAATATATGGCTATATGGTCTGATTTTTTTGAAACCTATGTATAATTCTCTCCCTTTTTTTAACATTCGATGAAAAATGATGACATTGCTGTATAAGTAATGTTTTTTTATGATTTGTTTTTGTTTTTATTGCTGTTTTTTATATTCACAATAAAAAGAATTAAAAAAAATGATCCTAGGCAAATTAACCTAATTAGTATTAGAAAATATCCTGGAAAATTTTCCAATTCAAAACTTCCAGAAAACCTACATTACTGCTTCATACATGTTTTGTCAAGGAATTAAGCATGTAAGTCCTGAAGCAGGGTTGTTTGGGCCTAATGATTCTCCCCTCTAATGTTTTCACTTCATTGCTTGAACGTTTTCACTAAGGCCTTTCCTACTAATTTTGCCTTCCTCGTGTAGAAACATTAACACTCTGCTGCAATATCCCTGTAATAATAATGCCAATAGTGTTTTAAAATGCAAACAAGTGATTTGTTAGCATAATAACGTTGGAAGGGAGCAAACTTCCTGGGTCCAGAATTTGTCAGAGGGACTAGCCTTTAACAGAAGTAAAAAGTTCAGTTCTGAGACCCAAAGATAATAATAGCTAGGTAGCCTCTTAAAGTAACTAGATATGCCAGGCAACCCATAGTTGTACTTTTATTGCCTATGTTGGCATCACATGCAGCTGTGAGCTAAAACCCTCTGCTTGTACATAGATAGGTACCTTCTTCTCACAATTTCCACTCATTTCCTTCTCTCCTGAATGTTATGATTCAATCTCTTTTTCAGTGGAATGGACACTCAGATGCGCATGCAGATGCGCATTCTGTCTCAAGGGCATCTCATGTGAAAAATGTCATGTCTTGTTTGGTCTTGATACCTAGGGCATTTTAAAGATTGGTTTCACCCTTCGAGGCAACCTAGAAATTATTTTACCGTAGATTGATAGTGCCTAGCAGACCCTCTTCTTGTCCAGTGCCTCTGTGAAGGCAGAATATAGAGGGACCAAAATACACAATATGAAAATTGTAAGCTATTTAAATTATGGTTACACTTTGTTCTATTTTTAACACGAAGCACTATTTATTATCTATTTGATGGCAATTAAGATATGAGACAATATTTCACTTTTGCATTTTATTTTGGTAGCTTTTTAAAAGGATTTCATAGAATCATAGAATGGTAGAGCAAGATCTTTTAGCAGTCTTTTTTCCACGTAACTTGTCCAGAAGATAACTTTTGCAGAATTTACACTCCAGGATTGCTCCAATAAATGGATAGAAAAATGAAAGATCATTTGAAGTTTAAATAGAAGCAGCTGTTTTTGGAGAACGAAGAAATAAGAAGAGAATGGGCAACTGTTCAGAAAAAGACTATGTTTCAGTCCTCTGGCTGCCATGCGTGCCTGAGCTGTCTGGCATAACGTGTGTTAGGTTATGCATAATACATTTTCCACCTGTCACTTTCCTATAGAAATGAAATGTGTATCTTGAAAAGGTTCACCCAGCAAAACTGTATACCGCTCAAAATGAAGGATTATGAACTCAGTTAGGAAAGGAAAACTGTCTTGGAATTCATGGGTGTCTAAGACAGAGATGGAACCGGGTGGGGTGGGGGGCAAGGGTTAAAAGTATTCTTTGGGCCTGAAATACTACACATCTGGCAAGCAATTTTGACAAAATAGAAAAATAAACATGCAAAATTGTTATTTTTCCATTTAATACATAAGATAGTTATGATTTACTTTATATTCTATGATTATATATTTTATTATCTGACACATTAGCTAGGATACAAAGTGCTGTATTTGGAGCTTCTGCATGTGTAATGGGTCAGAGCTATGGTCTGAAAGTATGTGATTTATTTATTTATTTATTTATTTATTACATGTATATATCATCCAATAGCTGAAGCTAGGTAGGTTTGATTCTGGTCAGTGCCTTGATGGGAGACAATTCGAGAAGTTTATGTACTCCACCTATTGAAGGCAGGCGGGATCCAAATGGAATAATGAATAGTGGATGCAAAGGGAGTGGAGACTTCTCTTCTGGTTGCAGCCTCTAAGCACTGCCAACAAGTTGCTCCCAAACCTCTCATGCAGCATGAGGGAAATTTAAAAAAAACGTTGTGGGAGCTCTGGTATGAGTACAGAAGTATTTGTGAGTGCATAGGGATCTTTGGAACCATATACTGTCATTTTTAATTGTATATATTCTCTCCCCCCCCCTCCCCCAAGCATTTCTGTCTGAAACCTGACAGAGTTAAGGGTGGGGAAGCAATGTTTTCCTTAGACTGAGAGGATCAGAGCAAGAAAATAAAAATAGAAATAAATATACACCTAGAAAGTAGCAGGGTCATTTAACAGTGTAATCTTACACATATCTGTTGAAATGTAAGCCTCACAGAACCTACGATCAAGCAAGCGTGTATAGGATTGCAACCCTAGTTAACATTTCCATCTTAAATGGAGCAATAGGCATGAGCAGTTTACTAGCGTTATAATCCATTTTCTGAAGATTGTTTATATTCTTATTCCCACCTATCCTGTTACTAAAGATATAAGGACAATAATGATAAAATAATAATACGTATGCCAAATAATGTAACATTTGCTGTTGGTTTTTATATTTATATTCCCACCCATACTGTCACTAAAGATATAAGGAGAATAACAATAAAATAATAATAATACATATGGCAAATAGTATCACATCTCCTCTGGATTTTCTTTCACTCTATTTTTTTTAAAGGGTCAAATCTGGTGGTGATATCATGGTGCCTTGGATTAGAAAGAGACATTTTCCAGAGATAAAAATAGCTTTAATGATGTCCCTTATTTTATATTAATTTATTTCAAAGTTACTTATGGAAAACTGTCTAATTTATAACTCATTTTTCACAGGTACATTCTGCTAATGGGCCTTCAGGATCGAAATGAAAAACTATTCTATAAAGTGCTGATTTCTGACACTGAAAGATTTATGCCTATTGTTTATACACCCACTGTGGGTCTGGCATGCCAACAATATGGTATAGCATTTCGGAGGCCAAGGTATGTAAGGTTATACTTCACATTCAAGTAATTGTATCTTTTTTCCCCTTGGCAGGTTTCTGCCTTTTTCCCCAGCATAGTTGTGTGTAATCCAAAACTGGGATAATTAGGATAATTCAAACTACATTAAATACACTTTTTGTCTAGTTAAACTGTAATTTGTGATGCCTTGCAAAAATAAACTGGTATTGCAATGTTTTAAGCACTGATAACATTTTTTAATCTTGTTTGCTTGAACTGGAATAGCTGAAGGATCAATATTGCATGTTAATAAAAAGTAAAATAAAGAGAGAGAAAAAAGATTATATCCTACTGTGATTTAACAATTAGAAAAATTATTACATTGTAAATGACAAAAGTGGATTATAATTCCAAAAGAAAATGTCAGAATGATATTTCATTATTTTTCTGCAAAATGTTTTGAAATAGACCTTTAAAAATCACTTTAAGATGTTGTTATTACCCTTGGCAACATCAGGCAGCCTCTGCAGTTCACATTTATTTTTCTTCCAGTTGTGTTGGTAGCCAACTTTTTTCTTTTTATCAGAGCTTTCTCACAGTATATTTATACAGTATCAATGTTTATAGTGATTCCCCTGGTTCTCTTTTAGAGGGCCATAAACTCCATTATTGAAATGTTTGAGTTATACAATTACTACAATATTAACAAGTCAATATTTTTAGACTAGCTTAAAGGGAAATATCTGCTAAATCAGTAATCACCTGTGACATCAGGGAATCCATAATGAATTATACCAGCAGGACCTCTGACCATGGGGCATCATAACATTTTAAAAACCCTTCTTCCAAGCAATGTTTTGCAGTCATTATTGTATGCATATTAACAGTGAGGAAATGAGGGGAACACTCTTACAGAGCACCCATTCATTTATATCTCTCTGGGAGCCTGGATTAGTAGAATTTCACTGATGTCCCGGATGATATAGAGTTAATGTTTGATTTTGTGCAAATTATTTTCTCCTGGATAAATATATGTTATTGTTATGAATGCCATGCTACCAGGAATTTTATGGAGTTGGGTGGGGGCACATTGAAATCTTTGTTGGGACCACAATCTGAGCTTGAACTTTTGAGTGTTTTATGCCCATTTAAGGCGAAAGGGGTGCCATGTGGAGGGGCACATGTGAGGCTATGTTAACAGAACCAGCTTTTATGATCTGGAAGCTGCCAAAGTTTGTAGGCAGATTTGTGTTTTGATTCGGTTCTGGTTCATCTGTTGTGGGAATTGAAAATGTTTAAGATAATCTTCTTTGATTTCTTGTTATGCAAGTAACTGGTAGAGCTGAACATATTAAGATTCTTATTCTGTTCCCTTTTTGTGTTCTGTTTTCATGTGCAACCTTTTGTAATATTTTGAAAGTAAGAAATCAATATCTGAACTCTGTAATATATTGGCCATTATTTTGACTTGAATACAGACAAAATAGTTACTGGTATAGGACTCAGACCCACAGGAATAGTGGCAAAAGAACTTCAGGGCATTCTATTTTTAAGGTACTGATAGTTGATTTGGTCATTGCAAAAGACTTTACTCTTTGCTGTATAGAGGAGATTAAACTAGATGAGATGAGGATCTAAAAGGTCCTGGGGGTGGGATTCAGATCAGAACTGCAGAACTTGGAAGGGGGTTTAATTCTTTCCTGGCGTAAAACCCTGCTTCTATATGCTCCATAGGTACCAATCTATAGGTACCTAAGTGCCTTCTACAGTTGGCAAATAACACTTTGGGACAGGGAGAATTAAAGTTAGGAAAACAATTCTTGATGAAAGAGTTAAATCCTTCCTCTCCGAGTGCTGCTTTTTTATTTAAAAAATGAGGGAGATCTGGTGATAAATGTTGGAACCAGATGTTGGCTGGTGGTACAGAACTAAGAGGGTCACACAAAAACAAAGCAAAAGATGATTTTTTAAAAAATATCCAAAAACAATAAGAATGCAACACTCTTATCTTCTGGCTGTTGCTTATCTTTACTGCTTGATGATGCCACTGCTCTGGCAGGCTAATAGCCACTGTGTTGACAGGCACACAGACACACTAATTACTAAAGTGCACACACATACACACAGACGCAAACACTTTCTCACGCAAATTAATTAAATAAATTTGTCTGCCTGCCTGAAGAAAACTCAACCGGAGGCTCTGTCTGTCCAGTCTGCTGTTACAAGTGAATAGCCCTGCTGCTCATTGCGCAAGCCAATAATGGAAGAAAAAGAAAAAAAGAGCTTCACAGTGATTGCCTATGGGTGTCTGACTTAACACCCATTCTCGGCTGAATCCTCAGCACCCCCCTGAACCATGAGAGGAGGGATCATGAAGAGCAGTCCTCTTGGATGCAACTGCCTGATATACCTCCTTGGTTCTGTGCCTCTTTTCCAGGCTTAAGATTCATTATCTGAAGCCACCAGTGTAGAATAAGAATGCCATTTCTTCTTCATGGTCTCTATTTTCATATGAACCTTGTCAAACCACCTATCCATGCACCACTATAATAAGACTGAAGCCATTCTCTGTAGCATTGCTGAAGTAATCCATAGTCGGGAAAATTGATGTCATCATACTTGAATAACAGGTCATCTTAATTTTTCCTGTAGTCTTAAAATATTTTTAAAAATCTTATTTGAAGGGAAGGGGGCAGGGGAAATCCCATATTCCTAAAACTGAAATTATAAGCCATTTCCTTTCTGTGTTTCAAAACTATAGTGTACATATGATGGAATAGCATTGTTATGTGGTTAGAAAGTCTCTGCTATATAGCTTGGGGATTGCTGACATATTTTTGATTTTAGTATCTCTGTAGATCCATAAAGCTTTTATAGATATTAGCATTGGTAACTTATCTGATAGTCAGGTTAATTCCTCCTTTCCCTGGGTTTCATTTAAAAATGATTATATCACAAATCAGTAATAAACTTAGGTATTTTTTCATCTATGCATAATTACAGTTATTGAAACAACACATAACATTCACTGTGTTTTGAGCCAGATTTTCCAGACCCAACAAGTGGCAAGAGAGCTTAACAGCAGGTGTAATGTTACACTAGGTTTCCATTATTTTACCTTCTCACATTCGTTAAGCTATTCTTTAAAAAATGTTTAGGGCATAAAATATTAGCAAACCTTGCCAATGTTGATGTTGTAGTTAAAGTGAGACTTGGTGCAAATGCAGTGTGGATCAGGATAATTAAAAATTTAATCTTATAAGGGAGAAACATCTGTTTATATTTATGGAGCACAATCTTTTCCCATGCGGAGCAATGCCTGCACACAACCCTCATAGGACATAACAGGACTGTGTTTTCTCCCTCCGGCCTCAATGTCGCAGGCCACTACAGGGAATAGAAAGCCTGCTCCAAGCTCATGTTCCTTGACTAACCGGAGCTGGTAGGCTGAGTAGGAATATGGAAGGCATTTATAAGCCCCATGTTTCCTCTATACAATGTGCATACACAGGCCTAGTGTGCTGTGCCTGTGTGTGATCATGCCAAAGTGGGGTAACATATTTAGACATTGAATGTGTAGGTTGCTAAAGTATCTTTTCAAAGCTGCTGTAAAACAAACCATTAGATGCAGACAACATTAGTTCTTCTTCGTGGTCTCTGTGCATCACACATATGGGCTCTGCGCCTGCGTGGAGCCTGTTTCGGAAACTTCTATAGCTAAGGCAAACGTTTTTGGCGGGAACCCCTCCCCCACTGTCTACTGACTCCATGTTCCCGCCTTTCTCCTCAGTTCTTTTTCAACCGCCTTGCTGAAAGGATGTCTTGTTGGGAACTTCTGTCTTTCTCCTGAGGAGAAAGCTTTAGAGTGCTAAGGTTTTTAGTTATTTTACTTTGTTTTAGTTCATTTTTAGTCTTAATTAATTAATTTATTTATTACATTAGTATACCGCCCCATAGCCGAAGCTCTCTGGGCGGTTTACGTGCGATTAAAACAATTAAAAACAATATACAAAAATTAAAGCAGCAAAAACATACAACGTACACACGTACATTTAAAACAATATAATTTATTGTTATTATATTCTTAGATATTTTATTCTCCAGAGATCTTGGATCGCTTTGAGGGGGATCGCACAGCCATTAAGGCCCCTTTTCAAAATGTGTTAAGTGCGTCAGCAAGCTTCCCCAGTAGACAGACTTTTCTCTGTTTAATTTGGTTTGGGAGAGGCTCAGGTCATCAAAACCTGTCGCTACATTATTATTATTATTATTATTATTATTATTAATTATTTTATTACTATTTACACATTTATATACCATCCCATAGCCGAAGCTCTCTGGGTGGTTTACAAAATTTAGAACCATAAACATAAGACAGCTGACATTTAAAACATTTTAAACTGTTAAGCCTGGCTACAAAGTCAGTTAAAACCTCAACTTAAGCTGTTGAAATGCCTGGGAGAAAAGTTTTGACCTGGCGCTGAAAAGATAACTGTCTTGGCGCCAGGTCTGTGGATAAAAGCTCTAGAAGCCATGGCTTCTTCCAGACAATTGTTACACTTATGGCACAGGCTCCTCGATCTACTGGAGACATGGCCGCTTCATGCCTCATCCGATCTTCCAACATTTGGAAGCTCCCTAGCTGTGTCTACAGCAAGAGGGGTATCTAAGAAGGCTGGAGCCTTCTGGGGCTATTCGCATGGAGCGATTCTACGGAGGAGAGCCCCTCTGCGTCCTCAGACCCTGACTCTGACCAAGGGTCATTCCGATCTTCCAACATTTGGACGCTCCCCAGGCTGTATCTACAGCAAGAGGGATATCTAACAAGGCAGGAGCCTTCTGGGGCTGATCGCATGGAGCGATTCTACGGAGGAGAGCCCCTCTGCGTCCTCGGACCCTGACTCTGACCAAGGGTCATTCCGATCTTCCAACATTTGGACGCTCCCCAGGCTGTATCTACAGCAAGAGGGATATCTAAGAAGGCAGGAGCCTTCTGGGGCTGATCGCATGGAGCGATTCTACGGAGGAGAGCCCCTCTGCGTCCTCGGACCCTGACTCTGACCAAGGGTCATTCCGATCTTCCAACATTTGGACGCTCCCCAGGCTGTATCTACAGCAAGAGGGATATCTAAGAAGGCAGGAGCCTTCTGGGGCTGATCGCATGGAGCGATTCTACAGAGGAGAGCCCCTCTGCGTCCTCGGACCCTGACTCTGACCATGGGTCATTCCGATCGTCCAATGTTTGGACGCTCCCTAGCTGTCTCTACAGTGAAAGGGATATCTAAGAAGGCCAGGTTACATAGGACTTCTGGGGACTGATCGCTTGGAGCGATTCTATGGATGAGAGCCCCTCAGTGTCTTCGGACCCCCACCCTACATCTGGATACTCTCTACCTGTGTTTCTACAGCTAGAGAAAGACCAGGTTCCAACTCCTCTGCACCTGTTAGCCCCCCCCCCCCCGATACTGAGGGTGGCCCCTTTGGCGGTGATGACTTAACTGGCTCCTTCGGTACCGAGGTCTAAGCTCTCGATACTGGAGCTTCTAACATGCATCTTCGATGTCAAGATGAGACGTCTAGCAGGCAGAATCGACATCACAGGCTGAGACTCAACTGCCTCCTTCGGTACCAAGCGCCATGGTACCGAGCTCCTTGGTACCGAGCTCCTTGGTACCGAGCTCCATGGTACCGATCTCCTTGGTGCCGATCTCCTTGGTGCCGAGCGCCATGGTACCGAGCTCCTTCGTATCGAGCTCCTTGGTACCGAGCTCCTTGGTGCCGAGCTCCTTGGTACCGAGCTCTATGGTACCGAGCTCCATGGTACCGAGCTCCATGCTACCAAGCTCCTTGGTACCAGGCTCCTTGGTACCAAGCTCCTTGGTGTCGACTTCCTTGGTGCCGACGTCCTTGGTGCCGAGCTCCTTGGTGCCGAGCGCCATGGTACCGAGCTCCCTGGTGCCGAGCTCCCTGGTGCCGAGCTCCATGGTGCCGAGCTCCTTGGTGCCGAGCTCCATGGTGCCGAGCTCCTTGGTATTGAGCTCCATGGTACCGAGTTCCATGGTACCAAGCTCCTTGGTATCGAGCTCCTTGGTACCGAGCGCCATGGTACTGAGCGCCATGGTACCAAGCTCCTCGGTGCAGAGCTCTTGGTACCAAAATGAGATGTCTAACATGCAGCTTTGACGTCCAGATGAGATGTCTAGCAGGCAGAATCGACATCAAAGGGTGAGACTCAACTGCCTCTTTTGGTACCAATCTCTTGGTACCAAGAAGAGACGTTTAACATGCAGCTTGAAGTAGACATCTCCCCACCAAGTTAATTAGCACAGCCATTACAGGCTAGCTGCCAATTACAGGGCTGCTCCCTAGAGCTGCTACAATTGGAGTGCTATGATTTCAACAGAGAGAGTTTTTTTATGCCTGTAATGTCTAGGGGCATCATTCTCGGGTCCCTGTTAAAAAAAAAAAAAAAAAAAAAAAAAAAGAAGAACATAATTTCAACTGGGTTGCCTCCCCCGAGAATGCCATACCAGTACAGAGATTGGTATCAATTATAAGAGGGACACCTCTAGCAATGGGTCCGTAACTCCCGTACCAGGCATCGATACCAACCCCTATATTGGTACTTACGCCTTTCTCGATACTGAGCAGCTCCATCGGTATCGTGATTGCCACTGGAGGAAGTTTTCTTGCAACTCCCTCTAGCTCTACCAAGATCACTGTCATTGTGACCTGTCCACAGGGCTCAACCATTGCCTCATGATACCGTCGTGAATGCGTCAGTATGTCCACCTAGCTCTTCTCCTTTCCAGACCCACTCTGTGGGGTGTCAAAAAGTTCAGCTTGGAGAAGATGGGTTTAATCATAGAACTAAACCTGATTCCCCTCAATCCTTAGAGATCTCTCAGTTGGACTCAACATTGCTCTCTTCTGCATCGCCTGTTGATGGGGTAGCTGTACAGAGTGGAGCCTCCTTTGGAAGACCTATATCACTCTCTGATTTAATATTTGGCCCACTCCTCTACAGATCTCTTCAACCTGTTCTGGATTTGAGATGGCTCCATACGTACATCAGAATCACAAATTTCTGATGACACATAAAGCCCTGCCCCAGAATATTTACAAAATGTATGGCACTTCTCCTTCCATTCATTTGCCTTCAAGGGGTAGAAATCTACCCATATTTAGACAACTGGCTTCTGGTGGCTTCCTAAAAGGAAATGCTATTGAAGGCAAGGTGACGACTCAATTTATTGAGCTCTTTGGGCCTCATAGTGAACACAGAATCCAGACTCCCCTGGATCAAACAACCCTACATTGGTGTACTTGCACAGACTATTTGCTACGGGGCATGCGCTTTCCCACTTCCTCCCCCATCTCAAGTCCTCATACAAACACTTTCCTGTTCAACTGGGAATGTCTTTGCAGCCCTCATTTTTCTTCTCATTCCATGAGTACTGTGGTATGATAATATTAATATTGTGTAGTCCACACAGTCTCCATCATAGTCACCCCTTGGTGGCCTAGACAGGTGTGGCTCACTCTACTTCTGAAGATATCAGCCAATGGCGACCAATTGGGTTACCATCAGCTCCGCTGCAGCTCCGAAGATAAAAAAGTCGTGGTAAGTACCCGACTTTTAAAACCGGAGCTTCAGGGATTTGCTCCTGGATGGCTTCGGGATGCCAGCTGCATCATATAGATGACCTGCTGCCACTCCGGATACACCCCGACCGGAGGCAAAACTCTCGTCAAGATGTACCCAGACTGTAATTCCTAAATGGGCAATCTTTTGTCTTACAGCGCCTGAGTGGGTAGAAGAAAATAAATCTGGGGGAGCCTGACCCTGACACAACAGGAGAGTGGCTTTTGTCTTGCAAGGAGATCTGCTGGGCAGCTGATGAGGAAGCAGGATGTGCTTGGATGTAATTTAGACTGCATCCAAACACATAAGAATACAGACAACTGGAGACTGACTGAGGAATCTGTAAGTCAGGCTGTGAGCTTACTGATGTTACTTGGTTGGGCATTGCCCCCTTTGGGAAATCCCAGTGGGGACATTGCCCCCCTCCGCTACCCCCCTCCCCCCATAGTTTATGCCCCTGCCTATGCTCAGACCCATGGCATGGGGTATCCCAATACCGTAACTACTTTCGACATGAGGTCGATTCCATTTTTTCATGCAGCCTGCAATGAAGTCATATACTGCACAATGGGATTCTTTTCTAAATACATGGATCTTCAGGGCCTCAAGCCCCATTTAGCCTCCTTAACGATGTCCTTACACTTACCCCCTATACACTATAGGGCTAAAATTGTTGTCAATATGCAGGTATTTGACTGCTTTACGTGTTTTTGCACCAACCCCATTGTTAGGGGGTTCCTCTGGGCATTACAAATCTGTCTCCTCTAATTAGGAGTTTCATTCTGGCATGGAGTTTCTCTGTCATGCCACAATCTCTGATATTGAAACCAGTTAAACCAATGGCACCTTCAGATATCACATTATTTTTCTTAGAAAGTTGTTTTCTGATGGCTATATCAACACTACGCAGATCGAGTGAATTAGCTGCCTCAGTATTGATGCACCCTACCTGGGCTTCCACACAGGGCTAGAACTGACAAATTCCATAAGACGCAAGAGTAGCAATGACTCGTGGAGTGGATTGTACATGCTATTAAACTGCCCTACAAGTTGAAGGGCTTGCACCTCGTTGGTCCAGTAACAGCTAAGTCGATGTGCAGTGCATCGAAGTCCGTATCTTTAGCAGGGGATTGTCGATCCCCTGCTAATATATTTATATTTGGTGTTGTTCCCCGCCTCGATCTAGATGGAGAGGCGGGTTAGAAATGAAATAAATAAATATGTAAGGCAGCTATTTGGTATAAGTCCTTTAACTTCATTACATGCTACCACTTGATTGTTTGTACCAGGACAAACTGGAATTTGGGGCAAGCAATTTCTTTGTCTTGTGAGGGAACATTGATCTACACCTACCCTCCACCAGGAATTTAGCTTGTTAATCGCCCATATGTGTGATGCACAGAGACCACGAAGAAGAAATGCAGGTTGTTTACCTGTAACCGTAGTTCTTCGAGTGGTCATCTGTGCATTCACACAACCCACCCACCGTCCCCGCTTTGGTGTCGATGTAAATGTACTGTCGATACCGAGCGGTTTCTCTCCTAGTTATGGGGCCAGCAAGTCGGTCTCTTTGAACTGAGGAGAAAGGCGGGAACATGGAGTCAGTAGACAGTGGGGGAGGGGTTCCCGCCAAAAACGTTTGCCTTAGCTATAGAAGTTTCCGAAACAGGCTCCACGCAGGCGCAGAGCCCATATGTGTGAATGCACAGATGACCACTCGAAGAACTACGGTTACAGGTAAGCAACCTGCATTTTTACTGCACTAGCTTCTCAAGTTTTTGTATATTACACTTATTTTACACTTTCAAATGACAATAAAAATGAGACACCTAGGTATAAAACATCCAATATGTTCATTATAAATATATAGGAAAACTTTCTTCATTTTATTTGCAATGTAGTGTGTATATTTTTCATGTGGCCTTAGGACTGCTTCTGACATTATTGTCGCAAAATTACATTAGTTTTGCTTTTTAAATTTAAGTCTAGGATATAATTTCTGATGTACAACATCTAATAGTTTAGGGTGCCTTTTAAATGAAATATACTGATAATAATTAAATCTTAAAGATGTGTGCATGGAAGGTTGCCAAGGCATGTCCATCTGTGTGTTCGTTTATCATGCTCTTCTTATGTCTTTAAGAAGGGGAAAATAAGATCAGAAGCCTTTTTTGTATTATGTTTTTTTTCCTGGCTTTTAAAATACACACATATCTTTTGACTAAAAGACAGGGAGGGTAAGGCTTTTCACTAACTTGATGTCACCAGTAGTACTGGAGTGGCCCATAATATTTAGCTATACTTGCATGTCTGTGACTGTACACTGTTAAAATGTTTAATCTTATCCCTACCTGTATATGTCATGAAGATACCTATATGGTTTACTTGTAAGCACAGCTTGATTTCCGCAAGCATGAATGCATTCTTAGAGGTGTAGATCCATCCTTCTCATTTCACCATATACTGGTGCATTAAAAAAGAAACTCTCACAGTCTTCTATTCCTTAGAGTGTGGCTTAACTTGTTCTTTGCCACAGTACAGGCCACATATGAGCTAGATTTTGGGTGGCTGACATGCTATAATAAGTTACCCTGAAAACAAGCCATTCTGGGTTGGTTAAGCACTTGATAAGCAACACTGCTGTTGACAGACAATCAGATGCTCACCAGCTTGCCATGGTTTATTTCCCCCTTCATCCTTCCCGCCGGCACAGCTCCTCTATAATCCTGCTGTGATGAGATTCTCCCCGTTTCTTTATTGCTTTGTGAAGCACCTGCATTGACATATATGTGCCATATGTTCAGAGTGGAGGCAAGGGCTTACCTTAGTTTTTACGATGAGGTGGCTGAGGATTTTATTTATATTCTTTAACACTTAAAAGCCTCCTTGACTACTCCTTGCAGCCTGTTCTTCTTCCTGCCAGAGCCATTCATGTATGCGTGACCAACTTACCTCTAGGTAAGTGCACCCCTAATTTGTGACCATGGTGATTTGGGAGGGGTAGATTTAAGCTTTCCCCTCTCCGTTTTCATACTTCTCCCCTGTGTAGGGAATGGTTAAAAAAGAAAAGAAAAATCGAGATAATGCCAGCTTAAAACAGAAATCCTTCCTCCCAAATCACCATGGTCCCAAATGGGGGCAAGCACACTTATCCAGAGTTAAGTCAATTACACATATACATGTAGCTGTGCTAACATGGCTCACAACTGGTCGCTGCCACATGAAGCACTGAACTAGAGGAGGAGGGACAGAGGGCACTGTGAGGGGTGGTCAGGTTTTTCACTGCTCTTGCCAGGTGGCTCTGTAGCCCTTTCTAATGAAACATGTACAAACCACTGTGCCACTCGAATCACAAACCACTTATATCACAACAAGCCTTGGGTTCTCAGGATGGCTTATATGTATGGTTAACAAACCACACTGGCAAGTGATTCTGAAACAAACAAAAGTGACAAACCACCATGGGTTGTGTAATGCAAATTTTTGTGTCTTGAATATCAGGTGAGAGGAATAAAATCGTGTAGTTTTCAGATTTTACTTTAAGAATGTTGAGAGTTGAATGGGGCTGAACATTCCCCCTCTCTACCCTAAACTATTCACTACAGTGATTGTAGATCTATATATTTTGTTAAGTCCCTTTTCACTTTGAAAGCATCTTTCAATGTGAATGCTCCCATTGATAAACACTAGGTAGGTATTACATGATACTACAACAGGTCAGTAGCCCTAAGGTTTCTACAATGCACTGCCTCTGTTTCTGTGTGTGGTTTACTGTTTAGACTTCCTGCAGCTGTTGATTTCAGGTTCTTGATCGTCAGTAATACCATGTTTTTTTAAAAGCGCACACACACATCAATTCTCTGGTTACAAACTGCCTCACTACTTCATGAAATCTCATGGAGTTTTTTCCCTCCTCACTGGTGAACTTGATCTTTCAAAGAACAACCAGGATATCTTTCATATACAAACAATTGTTTTCCTTCTGCTTAAAGTTCTACATGATCCATGTAAAAAAGATTAAAGTCATCTACACCAGCAAAGTGTGAAACACCTGTCAAACAATGTATCCTTTATGTTTATAAATTGATGCTAATCTAACGGAAATCAATCTATACTTTCTAACTTCAGTAGTACAGAAGAGAAAAAAGGTTAGCTAAGTTAAAAAGTAGTCAGTCTGTCAGGTTTGGGATATGCAAGCCCATTTTTCTTCCCTGCTTTTTAATAAATAAATAAATAAATAAATAAATAAATAAATAAATTTATTGATAACTTATGCAGAAACTTGCATCCTACCAATAGTGTAAAAAAGACTAATGTGGCAGCTTGTTAAGAGCTTTAAGAGTGTTAATAACAATAGATGATCTGTATGTTTAGGCTAGTGAGCTTCTGCAGGTGGTCTGCCTTATATGAATGAACTGAAACTGGGCATTTTATGTAAAGACTAAGGGTCAGAATCAGTTCAGATGTTACATTTCATTTGGGCTTATCCTTGTTGTTCCTGAGCTTACATTCACATGATATAATACATGAATCTGGAATTTATGGAATATTGTCTTGATGATTTCTGTGGTATGATGGAAGTTGGCAGTGTCCCAACTGGGTCAACCTATGACCCAGTTTTTGGGTCATAGGTTGTGTTTCCTCATTCAAACACACACTTGAGGATATGTGTAGTATCTAAATGAGTCCTACAAGTTGCCATGCTACTCTCATGGAAAATGGGCCTGCTTCTGTTCCTCTATTTCTGTAACTTGTAGCTACATATATATAGCTTTTGCTGAGAGAGGCCAGGAGGAAGAAGGCCTATAGAGTTTTTAATGGAGTTCTTTGGGAAATGTTTTTATGACTTAAGAGCAAGATCAATTTGTATAACATGTGAATGAGCATTATTTCTGAAGTGAGTGAATCCTTTGTCTTTGTAATAACCTTTCCTCTATTCATAGCTGCAGATATTCTGCCTCAGGAAATCTAACATACTCTTAAACCAATACTTATTCTTCTGAATGGGTGACCTTACTGAATTTGCATCACTTGATATCCCAGTAAAATCTGATTGTCTATGCACCATATATTTTCCAAACTAGACTGGTTCTACTGACATATTGGGTTGTATCCAAGTTTAGTCCAACTTGGGTCCAATTCATTTCAATAGATCTACTCTATGTAGGATTAACATTGGATACAAGCCACTTTACTTCAGTACTATGAAGCAAGTGAACAGCAGTTGTGTATCTCAGTTGAATTTCTTCTTGAAAACAGCTGGGTATTTTTTTTTTATTTTTAATCTTGACACTACTAAAAATGTTGTGGTTCGTTAATTTTTAGAAAATGCTATTATATATGTGGGACAATCCTTGTTGTCTTGTTAGGAGGTGATCTTTGCCATAAATTCATTTAAAAGAAAAAAAGAAAAGAAAACCCTTGTAAAACTATCAGCTCTTTTGGATACTCTTCTCCCCACCCCAATTCTTAAGCTGCAAGTTTACATATGGGAAAGTTCAATGGAAATTTTTAGTCTAGATGCCAAAAACAACTCCTTTACCCAGTCTGTGGAACACTCAGGTGCTTTAGGTTTATTAGCAAGCTCAGTGTGAGAATGGAGAAAAATTATGGGAAAATATTCCATTGCTCAGTTTTGGAAACTGTAGACAAGTGAGGAGGCTAAAAGATTAAGATTACATTTCCATTTGTAATATGGAAAGCAAGTTCAAACAATTTTGCAATGACCAAACCAAGAGCAGTAATCAGAAAAAAACAGAAAACCCTATCATAATTTCAATATGAAACTGCTGAAGAAGATACACTCCATCTTAGAAGAATCCTTAGATTTTATATTTAAGTTATGCCTACTGTATTACCTTAGTGTTGAGGATCTGTTTGGATTATACTCCTTCCTATACTCTTTCCCTGTGTGAACACCTGTTGTGATCAGGAGTAGGTATCGGGTTTGCATACTTCTTTTTACAGAAGGCAGGCTTTGTATTGTAGAATCGGGAAACATCTCATGTTCAAATAAATGTAATATCTTCTTGCTTGGGCATTGCCTTCTACATGTCCTGGTTGTGAATACATGTGAGACTAGTAATGTTTCCCACTCCATATGATTAGTTTGTTTCCTAAATTTGGATGGGTATATCTGAGATTCACTAGATCAAGAGAGAATACAATGACTTCAAAGGACAGACCCCACTCAGTGACAGATTTGCAAATCTTTACCAAGTGTTTTGGGCTTCAAGAATTAATATATGGGTAATGGTCCCTGAAAGTTCTCTCAAGCTAGATAACACAAATATGGTATCAAAGAATGCATTTTTATTGCTTAAACAGTCTAAGAGAATAATAAGCTTTAGCTAAGATGAGGTAGATCACAAACATTCCTAAATGCGCACAAGTTATAGTCATTAAAAGTACAATGAAGATAGTAATAAGCATGTTGATAACATAGTAAAACCTAGTGTCCTATCAATCTGTCAGTTAATAGCAAAGGTTCATACAAGACCTGACTTTTCCTGCTCTCAGAAAGGCCTTTACTGCCCTCCATGTTCAAACAATGCCTTTAGCCTACCTGGAGGGGAAGTATAAAGGGGTTCCCTACATCCAGCGGACTTGTATTTGTGGTGTAGGGGAGGTGGAAGATGTAGTACATTACTTGTTACGCTGCTACTTGTATAAAGATATTTAGGAATCGTTCCCTGGGAGATCTTCTGAGAACAAGAACAGGCTGGCCCACTGCTGATATTATTTGTGATCTGTTAGCAGATCATAGCAAAGCAATTACAATCAAGGTTACAACGTTTGCTGCAGCAGCTCAAAAAATCCTCCAAAATTTCCTAAAGAAATCAGGTGTAGATTGCAGAGGGGACCATCTGCTATAATTATTGCTATAGGGTTTGCATCATTTTTAATCAGTATAAATCTCAGCCTTTTCTCTTAGTTTGGTTCCTGTATAAACATTTTCTTCCTATGAGTTTGTAAAAATTTTGGTTATCACAGAGATCTCTTGCTTTATTGTTGTGGTTATAACAGCCTTTGTGCCATAGACAAATAAAATGTATCATATCATTCGCGCAGGATCGCACCCATGCAATTGCGGAAATGTCTCTTCTTTTTTTTTAAAAAAAAAATGGCACCCCGGAACATCCCTCTTTACTTCTGGGACAACTTGCTGGTGTGTGGCCCCTGAGGGACGATCCCAGAAGTGAAAACTCTGTGATCATCCCTCCCCACTCCCCAAAGGGCTGCAGGTGTAGATGAGCCCAGTATCTAATGTATTTGGAAAAGTATGAAAGTATGAGGGTATTATTTCCTCTAATGAATTAGAGTTGATTGGGCCAGTTGACATTGGGCCAGATAACGTTCAGATGCTTAGTTCTTTCAAATGTTACCTTAGGATTTCATTCAATTTTTTTTAAAAAAATATCCATGGCAAGCTTTTGACAGTCTTCTATTAGATCAATACTTCACTAAGATATTTTAATTAATTCATAATTAAAGTGTACTTTATGTAATGGCCAACATAAAAATTTATAAAATAAAATGATAATATAACCTATTTCTAGAGTTTTCTTCTTGCTCTCCCTATAAATGTTGGGAAGTTAAGGAGAATTATATGGTGGGAACAGGACCACAAAATCTCTTGCATATTCATCACTGTGTCAGTTGGATTCGAGAAAACGTTGAGAAATGCTGTTAGCACTGGCATGGCAGTAGGGATGTCCCAACCTAAGAACTGAGCAAGGTTTAGGACTGGACGGTTTTTGTAACTGTTCATTTCTATAACATTTTCAATACACAGTGATTTATTTATTTTAATATATTTCTATACCATCTGTCATGAACACCACCTCGATATATTGTACAACACTAAAACTACAATATAAATATACATTATAGTTAAAACAAAGCACAGCTATTTATATTTTTATCCTACCCATACTGTTGTAATCTCTATCAATAATATGCTCAAGGAACAGAAGCCCCAAGACAAGCGACAGGAAGAAGACAGGACCAAGATTTTCAGCTCCCATTTAATGGCCCCTATATTTTGTCATTCATCCTTCAACCATCTCAAGAGGCTACAGAGTTCTGGAGTGACTCTGATATAAATGCTTGCTGTGTTAGGCTGCTTAGTATAGGAGTGTCATCACACAGGGGGAAATTGCATTACCGTCGCTTCTCGGCTCCTACTTTTGTCCCTCTTTCTACGTGGAGGGGAAAGAGGAAGTAAACAAAGGCCACATGGTCCATTCAGGGGCTGTTTGTATCAAACCACTTTTCCTGCACACAGCAGGAGATCGTGGCACATTCCGTTTTTAAAAAAAGTCGGATTAAAAGGGGTCTATTCTGCAATGGAAAACAAGCAGAAGGAGTGGGAGGTACGCAGGAGGTGGACGTTGTTGTCTAATGGATGCGTGCACATCCGTAAGTGGGCAGTAGCGAATGTATGATGAAACGCTCGTCTGATTAACCTCTGGGATTAAGAAGACCTGGTTTAGTGTTTTATTTATTCTTTACTGTGCACATAACTGCTTTTCTCTTACTTCGGATGCTGTTTTATACTTTAAAAAAAACCCCAACTACTTTACTTAATTCAATTTCTAAGTTGGTCTCAATTCACAGAATACTCATGAATTGGGTTTCCAACCATGCTACCTAGACCATTTGAGTTACCTTACAAGTTATAAGGGTATTTCCAGAAATTACCCTGCTTCACTCATAGAATTTTACAGGGGGTCCATATGTAATCGTCTTCTATTCATAACCCTCCTGTGTTTTCCTACCGCTTCTATTTTTTTCTTATCACAAACAAATCTATTAATGAGAGAAAGTTGGAATAGTTGCACAGTCTGTTTTAATTGATAGCTCTAGGAGCTGACTACATGGAAGCACCCCAAATGAACAGAAGATAAGGAGTGGA
Source organism: Anniella stebbinsi (assembly GCA_029215795.1). Taxonomy (NCBI): domain Eukaryota; kingdom Metazoa; phylum Chordata; class Lepidosauria; order Squamata; family Anniellidae; genus Anniella; species Anniella stebbinsi. The sequence continues at coordinate 161,375,075 of JARDYH010000003.1, read as the reverse complement.
AGGAGCTGACTGGCAGGAGACTGGGAGCTTGGCTAGTATTCTACTGTCACTCAAATAAACTGTTAAGTCTCTGAAAGTCCCTCTGACCCTGACCTAGGCTTGACAAAGAAGCAGGTGATGGCAAAAAGAGAATAAAGAGGATGAGAATGGGTTGCCAGTGGGCCACTACTGGATTGGTGCTGAAATACGGTCAGTTCTAGAGTGACATTCTTCCTGGCCTTAACAGAATTTTAATAAATCGTTGTTTATAAAGTTCCAAATTATAAGTCAGCTTAGTGACCTAATGGTCGAAAGACAGGATAACAATATTTTAAATAAATACTACACATTAAACTTTTTTTAAATTTTTGTCGACAGTTTGCTCTGTCTTAACCAGTACTATATCCCTTCTCTGTCATAACTTTGCTGCCTGCCCCTGTTCATGCTTTATGGATGGACATGCTTTATGGATGTCCCCAATGCTGGAAGCTGTGCGTGAGTTCAGTTGCAATATCTGTTTCAGTACTTCAGGAAATGCTGGGGCACAATTCTTAAGCCCCCAGACACTGCTGTGTAGGTGTGGCCCAGTTGTCTCTGAAAAAAAATCTGTTTTTTTTCTGAGTACAAACACTGTTGTTCTACTTAATAGACTTGTGCCATTGGAGGATATATTAACAATTTTTGTGGATAAGGAATTGAGTTGGGGTTATAAGCCTCATTACACAATATTTCCCCCCAGATATTACTTTGGATGCCAAAGTCCATCTGTCTCAAGTATTGTCTATACCAGTCTTCCCCAACCTAGTGCCTCCCAGATTATTTAGACTACAACTGCCGTCATCCCTGCTAATAGCCCTGCCTTGGCCAACCAACTTTCTAATTGATTTTTAAAAATTGCTCCCTGCCCATTCTAAACATAACCAGATGCCTTCAGTCAGAATACTATATCCTTCTATGGATATGGCCAGTCATGTTTGCTGGTTTTCAAATATGAAAACTGTGTGTGTGTGTGTGTGTGTATGTATGTATAAGGTCCAAACAGTGTATGGTCTGAAGTGTTAAATATGGTACCCAGTACCCAGTGTTGGAGAATTAGCAAGAGACCTTGGCAGCAGAGCAGGTTGAATAGCAGTGGCTGATGATCTTGGCCAGCATTTCAGAATGAGGATGAAGTTTTCTGCTTCTATGGGTTGAATACAACAGAGACTCACAGTGTGAATTCTGTATCTGATAATGTACCCAGACTCCTGGTTTTCAGTGACGTTAGGCTGTAACTTATTCCTGTCCTGATGGCATGTATTTGGACATGGAGTACATGACTAGGATTTTTTCTAGCACAGATGTACTAGGTACTTTATGATTTTATTTTATGAGACTTTCAAGATGTTAAAATGCTGATTAACTTTGTATGTCTTGTAGTACTCTATGTCTGTGCCTGTACAAGTGTGCTTGCGTGGATTACCGTTATGGAAGGTTTGTACTTACCGTATTAATTTTTCATATAATTTTTTTCTTTCATAGGGTAACATTGCTTAGTTATTATTTATTTTAAAGATTTATACTCCACCTTTGAATCAATGACCTCCAAGGCAGTTAGCAACAGATGACAGAAAATGTACCCAGCAGCCTTGTCCCTCTGAATGATGGCAGACACCAGAGTGTCCTTTCCCATGCTTCTTGAGTATAAGGGTAACCTTTATGTATGTACCACTGCCCAACTTCTCCATGGGAAAGCCAGAACCAGTTCAATGGATTGCTGTTCTTGAGTTATTTATCTGCTGCTCTATCCCCACATTCTAAATTCCCTGCAGAAACTTTCTGCTCTCCCTATTCAGCCTTCCGATAGTACCCCTAGCTTCTAGGATTATTCACTCAAGCCCTCAGCAGTATATAGAAATCTGGATTCAGCTGTCAGCACATTCTCAGACCCTCACTCCAGGAGTTGTCCAAGGTTCTCTGCAGCTTGGCAGATTTCCACTGAGCCGCTGTAGCAGTGAAAAGGCCTTAGTATTCTGGGCCAGTCTCCAAGTCCTGTCAGCACTAGTTCCTGCAGTGTCTCTTAATAGCCTCAACCTTCCTCCATGGGAAGGCAAGCATCAGGGTTCTTTGAAGACGAATGCCTTTCCCCCATTAACTTACTTCCCTGAGCAGGTATGGTCCAAGGAACACCCTGAATCTCATTCTCCCTGTGGTTTCTTTCATCTCCAGCTGACCTCCAATCAACCTTCACGTTGCGTCTGTCTCTGGGAGCTCATATTTTAATATCTTTCTCCTGGAAACAGGTTATCTGAGTCTGTCCAGCACTGAAGGGCTAGACCAGTTAAGATGGAATTATTATTTTTCTCTGGGAGGTGGGGTTGTGGCTTTTCTAGTACCAAGTTTAACGTTTTGAAACAGATGGAGCTTTCTGTCATTACTGTGTTAGGGATTTAAGTACTGTGTCAAGTTCATCTTGCTTGTTGTCTCTGATGAGCAAACAAAAGAGACAGACTGTTCTAAACTTCCCTCGTAATTGTGTCACATACCACAGATAAGAAGTACAAAAATTAATTAAGCACAAAGTCTTGTTTGTATGGCATCCAAATTTGCTGGGATCCAAAGCAATCAAACTTCTTTAATTTGGACACCTAAGTTTTGTTAATAACAATAGCAAATAAACTTTTGTAAACCTAGATGTTACAAAGTAGGGTTATTTCATGCTGTATCTTAGAATAAATGTTATCTGAGGTTAGCTGTAATCCTCAGTTACTTTCACAATGTTACAATGCAAATCAAACTTACTTTCACCAGAACCAGTTCAATGGCTTGCTATTCTTGAATCATTTATCTGCTGCTCTAACCCACATTCTAAATTGCCTGCAGAATCTTCTTTTTGTTTTCCTAAAGATGAAATCTTGCAAGATACAGAGTACTTGGATTTGAATACATCTTTTCCCTGGATGGTCAGCCAACTTTTGGGTGCTATTTCTCTAAGTTCTCAGTATTCTTTATCACCACTACTACCTCCAGGAGATTAGGATGCTCTTCTCTTTAACTTCAGTGCTAACTTTTTTGTGAAAAGGAATATCAGCATAGTAACTCTCATCAGTTATTTATATTTCAGAGCCCAATTTTAGATGTTATAGCCAAACCAGGGTTTGGCCATGAACTCCCTCCGCCTTCCCTTGCATATTCAATCTCGCTCTCTCATTTCCTTGTTCAGGTACTCTTGACCCTTGATCATTTTAGTTGCCCCTTTCTGCACTTTTTCCAACGCTATAATAATATTTTTAGGTGCTGTGACCAGAAGTGCACACAGTAGTCTAAGAGTGGTCGCACCATAAATGTGTAGAAGGGCAGTATGAACGTGGCAGTTTTATTTTCAATTTCTTCCTAATTATTCCTAACATAGCATTTGTGTTTTTCACAACAACTGCACACTGGGTCATCGTGACCACCACAACCCCAAGATCTCTTTCTTGTTCAGTCACTGCTAGGTCAGATTCCATTAGCTTATACTTGAAGTGGATGTTTTGTCCCAATATGTATCACTTTACACTTGCTGACACTGATCTGCATTTGCCATTTTGATATCTGTTCTCCAAGCCAAATGGCTCCTTTCAGAGAGGAAGCACTGGAATTTAGGAGGCTGTGGAAGGTTTGTAATGATTGCACAGGGAGTGAATCCTAAGGTCTACTAGTAACAGCAAGGGTTTTGAACTTAGAAGGAAGAAGCAGGCTTGTATGAAGGCAGATGATGGCAATTGGTGCAGCTCAGAAGATCAGGGGTCCATGCCTGGGTGGGCCCACTCCTAACAATGCTCATTGACGTGATTACTACTCATACCATTAGTGTCTCCTTGATGATATATAAAAATACCCCAAGTTATATAAGACATTGAAAGATGGGTCCCAAAGATGATTTCAACATTATTGACATCCTGCACCTTCATATTACCATTTTTTTTGTTATTGGCAAATCTACTGTTTGAGGACTGTAGCACATTGCAAGTGCAATTATCTTCTTTATACACCAAGATAATTTTCCCTCATGACAAAATATATTAATTACAGTGATCTGGTACAAACACAAGTAATCAATTGTAAGAACTACAATTCCATGAATTCATCGTTATTAATTGTCTAGGTTTTTTTTTATGCCTGGAACAAGTTGACTGATTAGAAATTTAGGGTAAAACTAGACATAGGGAAATTAAGAATAAAATACCACTAATTTATTATCTTCCATTTACATTCATAAAAAAATACTAAATGGGCAGAACAATTCTACTGTTCAGGGCAGGGAGCTCCGATATTGGAGACTTTGACAAATCCAAAGCCCTGTTGAGCTCGAATCTGCAAGGCAGAAGGGAAGGAGGAGCTTTCTTCTTCTTTTTTCACTCTCCCCTTCCTTTTCTTTTTCTTTATTTCTTGAACTGTTTCCCCTCATTGATGCAAATGGAAAGACATTTACTATGCCAGCTGCAGAGGGCATTTTGGAGGCATGACCCTGGAATTCCTCCTTTTTGTGCTTTCAGAGCTGCACTGGCTGCAGACATTTCCACAGCCTCACAGAGGAGGCTTGCAAGACTGGGTCTTCCTCTCCAAGGGTGGACCCCTCTCTCCACCCTCAAAGAGGGAAATTCAACTTTCTAAAGAGCAGCCAAAATCTGATTTGTCAGTCTGGAGAGCAGTACAGCAACAGTTTTTCTTCCAACCTTATATTCCAAAAATAATGTAAAAAAAACCCCAAAGTTCCGTAGCAACCTATAGACTAACAGTTTAATGTACTGTATGTTTTGTGGACTAGACTCTGTTTTGTGAGGTCTATGAAGGGTTATCGCTGTGTTTTTGAAAAATAAAATAAATCCAAGTTAGGATTGGACTGGCAGAGCAGGTATTGGGCACAGGTTTTTCCAAACCCTACTTGGAGATGTCAGGGACCTTCTGCATGCAAAGCATATATGCTCTACTACTGAGCCATGAAGTCTTTGCCTCTGACAATTATCCTATAGCAAGTACTTTAGTTTTTCTTTTGCTTCTAATGCTTAATACTTTTTTTTTCTTCTGACATCCACACTACATTTTGTATTGAACAATTGGTGGCTGTTCATGGAATGTATTAACTGAAATGATTCTCCCACTTCTACTACATTTTAATCTCTTTGATATATAGCATATAAGTCAGCTTTGGGGTTTCTTTCCTGTCTAGATGGACATATTGCTTCAACTCAAAACTCATTTTTTCAACTCATTGTTTTTTCTCATAAAATATATTATCCATTACTGTTCAGATTTATTTAATCTTTTTCATTAAATAAAACAAGTGTTGTTATTTTTTCACACTTGCTTCAGTTTGAGTTCGTGTTTCTTGAACAGGGGTGCTCCAAACTGGACACTGTATTTCATACAAGGTCTCGGTGGTCCTTTGTCAGTGTGAATATTTTTCTAGCTCTCCTAGAAATGCCACACCTAATGATTTCATATTTCCAGTTTGGGTTTAATATCTGGGAGGTCATGACAGGCTAGATCTTTAATCCTTAAGAAAATGATAGGAATTTTAGGAGTTTAGTAAATATCTCACATTATGATAATGTACTGATGTAATATATTTATTGCTGTGACTTACTTAAGTTTTTTTAGAAAACGGCCTAATGAGATGCCACACACACACAGAGCCCAATTTGGTTTAGGGAGTGTGTTTCTGGCACATAGCTCGTATAAGAAACAGATGAGTCCAGAAGAAGACTCTGTAGGTTGTTCCTTCTACTGGTGTGAACAGATAAAACAGGGGTGGGTTACTTGTTGCCCTCTAGTTGTTTGGGCCTACAACTCCCATCAGCCCTAGCTAGCATAGCCAACAGTGAGGGTTCATGGGAATTGTAGATCTAAATATCTGGAGTGCCATAAGTAGCCTGCTCCTGAGGTAAAGGATAATTTAGTGTTATGTCCAAATACAGGATTATGGTTTATTGAACCCTAACAAGTTAGAATTTGTAAGCCAACAATAAACTTGGTTTAAACCAGGTTATGGATCTTGGCTATTTTGGGTTCAATAAACTACAATCACAGTTTGGGATGTAATTGTATGCTGTTTATGCCTGGTTTGTTTACCCACTCACGTTGGTAGGAGTAACAAAGGGGAAGCAAACAGGCTGTATGCAGTAGCAAGCAGATTGTGTGCATTGTGGTTCAGTAAGCCAGGATTCTTGGGTTTATCATTATTTGCTAATGCGACGATTGTCCCATATGTGAAAGAAATGAACCCCCAATTTCCTATATGCATAAATCCCATGAGATAGTTGCCTATTAAATATAGTTCTTTGTCAGAACACAAGATTAAGTGCAATTATTGTTTTTTTCTGTCACTGTATAGGACTTCTCTTATATTTTCTGTGGGTGTAACTCTTGTTGAATTTTGCATGCCAGGTTCCAGGCTTTCTGACCTTAGTACAAAATTGGAACTCTCTCTCTTCTGGCTTACTTGAATAAAGCTGAATTTTAATACTATCCTCCAAACAGTTATTAGTTTGACTCCCAGAATATGTTGCCAGCAATAATATGAGACAAGGTTATTCTGGAGAGTGCTATTTGTCAAACTTATTTATAATCTGTGTATGTTTTAAAACATTGTTGAAGAAAGATGGAGTTTGGATTTATAAATTATATATCATATTTATTTCATACTAGCTATGGGCCATTCAAGTTTAGGGGTGGGGGTGAGGGGAGGAAAACACATTTCCAGTTGTTTCACCATCTCTATCACTTTGCACCCTCCCTTCTGTCATTGAGAGCGGAGCTAGTGGTGGGGCAAGGCCGACTTTTCCAAATCTGGTTTGGCACACTGTGTTCTACATTGCATCTTTCACTTCTTTCCACAACTAAACTGAGGTCCTGTTTTTGCAGGGTGGAGGAGGGAGTTTCGCAAACATTGGCTCTTGCCTTCAGAAGGAGGAGCATTGTTTTCCAGGGATCTTCCACCCACAGGTGTCAGGGATCACAGGCAGGTTTGCTCTTACAGAAAAAAATTGTCCCCAAGTAGAGCACTTTGCATTTTCGTTTAGGGCTCTGGAGTCCCTAACATGGTGCCACTCCCCATGGCATCCTTCAGCCTTCATGTCTGTCATGATTATTTTTTAAGATGTTATTTAATTTTAAAAAATTAACTGGGAGGCTGGCATGCTGCAAAGCAATGCACTTACTGCCCTTGAAAGCCAAGTAGGAGAATGGCAGAGATTGAAAGTGCTCTTGCATGTGACCTGTTTTTGTGCGTAATAGTGTAATGTGCATCAGCTGACTTGCCAGTTTGTGTGTGTGTGTTTCTCTGAACAAGATTTGTTGCCTTCTGTGAAATGGGTCTTTTGTTGTGCTTCGTGGGGGCAAAGATGTGATAAGGCATTTGGGGCTCAGGCTCCACCTCTGTCTTATACTAATATTTTGGGCCAGGTTTCTTGTTTCTGAGCCTCATCAGTTTGCCTTCTATAAAATGACTGCTGGATTCAGAAGTGTTTTTGGGTTTTGGAGCTCAGAATACACCTTTACTTTGTACTTATGTCCTTGGGCATATTTTTCTTTAGCGTTTGGTATATGGATGTTATGTGACAAGCCCTACCCACCATGAGCCAAATGAACAAGCCCCCTCATGGCAGCAATTTTGTGTGAGCGCCCACGGCACACTCTCAAAATTCCAAATGTGTCCACTGGCCCAGAAAGATTGGGGATTACTGCGATAGGAAGAAATGCTTGTTCACTTAAATGAGACAAAGTTAAGAGAGCAAATGAGCACACTTTTGGAATAGGGCTTCAACCTGTACTTCCTCATGATCCCTGAGAAGCCAGTTCTCTCTCCACGCCACTCAACTGTGTCCCGTAATACAGCTTGTTTTATGTTATCCCATAGAACTCAGTGGGGTTCAAAGAGAGCCATACCAGCACTGGTCTGCTTAACTACATCCTAGTTTCTGTTTCTTGGTCATGCTATAGGATGGAACGTTGGAAACTATTGTTTTTATATATGTAGTTTTTGTGTATAAGTGGAGAGAGAACATGTATATTGCAATCACCAGTGTAGTTGTGAAGTGTGTTTCTGTGTGATCTGCACAGACTCTTGTCCACACTGCAGCATCCCTGACTGTGTTGGGCTGGCCCAGCCATGTCAGAGTTAGGAAGGTAGTGCTTGACTTTTCCACATAGCAGTAAGTTGCAGCCAGTTATTTATATGGGAGAAACACAAGGGGGTCCTCCAAGGACATATCTTTTGGGGTGGTGTCTAAATGTACTTCCTGCCTCTAGTGATACCCCATCTTTGACAATCATGTCTGCTGCTATCTGTGTAGCCCTATCTTGGGTTCTGTTTCAAATGTGTATATCTGTGTGTTCCCAACATGTATATAAATTAGGAGTATACATATATAATAAATCAATGTGTTTTCACCCCCCAAAGCTTCATGTCTAAAAGGCAAATTTATAACATTTGAATTATTTTCTTACAGAGGACTCTTCATCACTCCCCATGATCGAGGACACGTTGCAACATTGCTTAAATCATGGCCTGAAACTGTCATCAAGGTAGGCTGCTCTTTAGTTGCATGATAGTACATGCTTCGTATCATGTCCCTGTGTGTTTAAAATAACACTATAAGTCCGGGTTAAGCTATATGATCAGCAGAATGATAAAGTTAGGGTGTAGAGTTTGGGTGGGCAGGGATTGTATATCTGAATTCTCCCACATACAAGGAGGAAGAACTGAAAAATCCAAATATTAGGCCTGGTGTTGAAGCCATGGAATCTGCAGTGTTTGGACCCAGTTTCAGAAGGGAGATTGCTTTGAAGAAATGTTTGGTGTACTCCCAAGTATCCTTGTAAATAGTGTATTTATACCCAATATTATTTATTTCTGCCTAAGTTTACATTGAAAGAATCAATCAATAACATTTATTGCATTAGTCATTGGACCATAGCAGCCACAACCAGGAAACAAAGATTACAAAAGTTTGTAATACAGTGATAATCAATTAGAATTAATCATTAAAATAATTAAGGTTAAACATAAGGGTTAATAAAGATTAAAACATATACTGCTAGTTAAAATCAGTCATTAAAATTCAAACTAAAACATATTCTTAAAATAAGAAGCTTTACTTATGAAGTATATAACATTATAAACATCATCATCATAACCTTTATTGTTGGAAGCCAATGGCCATATCAACATTCAACAAAATCATACAATCATTCATTATAAACATATCGGAATGCATTTCTCATATTTCAGAATCTCCCTTACAATTTACAGCAATGGAGTTTACATACTTCTCCCTATGTTTTTCGGCCTTTACTGCAAAAGAAGCAACCCTCCAAAACAAGTTTGTGGTTAGTTCCTTGCAGCAGGAATCCCAGTTTCTTCTTTAAATTCCAAAATTTCATTTTCTTTAAAAAGCGGTCTAAGTAATGGGCTCTAATATCAGTATATAATTGACATTCGAGGATATACTGTGCCAGATCTTCCAAAACTGGTTTCCCACAAATACACAATCTCTCTTGAACTGGTACACCATGAAATCTACCAAAGTTCATCATACAGTCCATTTGTTCAAAGTGCAATCGGGTGAAAGCCTTTCAGTATTCTATTGACATGGAGGCTAAGGATATTCTTCACATTGATGCTGGCATTTGGTTCCTGCCAGCCACCTAGCTGTTCTAGAGGATGTAAGGGAAGCTATATCAGACTGTGCGTCAAGATCCAAGACTCTTTGTTTAGATCTGTTTCTAATAACATTTCCCCATAGGCTTACAGACTATAAGGAGAAACCAAAATTTGGAAGTAATTTGGAGAATTTCTGCAACCATGAAGTACCCAGGTTGCTTATTCTCTGTTCCTCTAGACACAACCTTTGTAGTCTGGTTTCCAGTAGCTGGTTTATTCTTCCCCAGTAATTTGCCATCTTGACATAAATTAGACCAGAAATCGTTCCAATCCCTAGTTCAGCTCTGACTAAGTAAACTGGGGTGGATTTTGAGACCCCTAAGACCATACGAAGAAAGCAATTTTGAACTCTTTCAATTTTAGTTAAATCTGCATACCCCCAAATTTCTGCACCAAATGTTAGCATTGGGATCATCTTTGCTTTGTAAATATTCAAAATCGGGCGTATTGACCTGGGGTATCTGAAATTTAGCAGACGGATTAGGGATTGCACACAGGCAACTGGTTTCAGTTCATTTTTCTTTATTTGTAACTCTCAAGATCCTGCTGCTGAAAAAGTTATGCCAAGATAGCAATATGATCTTACCTGTTCTAGCTTTCTAGAATTAATAAGCCATCTATGCATTTTTTCTTTTTACCAAAGGCTATTACATTGGATTTAGCATTATTGATAACTAAATCATTTTCTGAACAGAAAGAGCTGAACTGTTTTAACAATCTTCTCAAACCAACTTGTGATGTTGAGAGTAAAATCATATCATCCGCATAGAGCAGAATGTTTACTACTCTGTTCAGAATTTTAGGCATGTGGTAATTCTGATTATGCAGAAATACAACAATATCATTTTTATTTATTTATTTATTTATTTTATTTATTACATTTGTATACCGCCCCATAGCCGAAGCTCTCTGGGCGGTTTACATAGGATTAAAAACAATTAAAAACAATACAAAAATTAAAACAGCAAAAACATACAACATACACACAATCTGTACATTTAAAACCACTACAACACTTCAAAAAGCAAAACAAAACAAAACAAAAAAACAAAACAGAACAACAACAACAACAACAAAAACCCAGGCTCCTCAGATATTGCCAAATGCCTGAGAGAAGAGGAAAGTCTTGACCTGGCGCTGAAAAGATAACAATGTTGGCGCCAGGTGGGCCTCGTCAGGGAGATATATATAAAAATAATTTATATAAAAATTAAAAAGTAACTGAGCTAAAAATACAACCTTGCCGCACACCCTTATGTGTCAGAATTGGGTCTATAAGAGCTAGACTTGATCCTGTTCTGACCTTCATAGATGTTTCTGTATAAAGAGCTTTAATTAAAAACAAGAGTCTCAAATCTATATTTGTGTTTAACATTTTGGCCCATAGACGTTTTCTGTTTATTGAATCAAAGGCTGCGCTTAATTTTTTAAAATAACAATCGCTGCATTCCCAAAGGATTAGCAGAGAGAAATTCCATTAAAAGAAATGGAAGTTGTAATCTAGGCCCCCTCCACAAGGATGCGCTTTTGCGCCCGGTTCGGGGATTATGCGCATTATCGCGGAGGCGCATTTACGCCTAATCCCTCTGCACGGGAGGCGGCGAGAGGCGGTGAAGCGCATTAATTGATGTCCAAAAAGCGCTTTAGAAGACGTTAATGCGCATAATCGCTTGTTCACACAGCGAAAATGCGCTTTAACGGCCGGAGAAAAATAAAAGTCGCTATTTAACGCGCATTCGAAAATGCGCATTATCGGGGAGATAACGCGCCTGTACGCCCGTTTTGCGCTCCGCTGGTGTGGAGGTAAAATTTATAATGAGCCTTCAAGGCTCATTAAACGTCTCGTGTGGAGGAGGCCACAGAAGAGTATGAAACTGCAATGAAAAATAGCTGGCTTAGAGATGTTAGCATTCGGAATCTTGATGTGCATGGTCTCCTTCTATCATGCCAACAACAGCTCTTGTTAAGAGATTGTCTGCCAGACAGTAGTTGATTGTTAGCATGATTCATGAGCATGGCTTTTCTGAGACTTTACCTGTTTTCTTGTTTACACCGACTTGTGTATATTTTTTAAAAAGTTTGTACCAGAAGATAACTCGTCTATGATTTTTAATAGCCTAATCCCTAGACTCACTTTGTCAGCAAATGAACCCTGAAGTTGGAGACTATGAGTTGCTAGACCAGCACAAGCCAGATGTTATAACAACATGTTACTCTAATGTGTTACATTGGTATCAAGTGTTTAGAATCAAAATGTCGGGCTTCCATTCTCTTTCAGATACAGAAGTTTGTCCAGTGAAATAATTAATATTGCTTGCATCATAGTGAAATTCAGGGTTGCAATATTTAAACAATTAATCAGGTCATGTGATTGTTTTTGAAATGATCAGTTTAAAACATAGTCCCCCAATTAATTGAGCAGCAATTACAAGTACTTATAAAGACTGCAGAAGGCCAGGGCTGTCTTAAAAGAATGCCTCCTGTGTGTAAGAGCTAGGGGAATGTCTCTTCTAATGTGATGCCTGTTGCAACACTGAGGGCACTACCCAATCCATCCCATGTGCTAGTGGGACTCACTGCTATTGCAACAGGAAGCTAGTGGTTCCAGGAGCAACCGGAAAAAAACGGAAACACTTGTTTCTGAAATGAGGGAGGTCAGTGAAGCTTGCAGAAGGAAGTTCTGCTGCAAGAGATCAAGTGGGAGTGCACCAGCGATGCTGGATACTGTCCAAAGTTGCACTATCTAAAAACAAAGATTGTATTCTATGGTGCCCTTCTGTTAATTAAAAGGGCTTTGACGTATCAGAGGTGTCCACAAACAGAAGGGAGGAGGCAGTTTTTGCCACTTTCTATTGCAGCCTAGCTGGACTCCCCAAAATCTGCTTTGGAGTGGTGGGGAACTTTCTGAAACAGTGTGGGAAGTGGTCAGGGGAATAGAAATTGGAAAAATTGTATCCCCTCTTCCGTTTGTGGAAACTCCTGCTTGATCAAAGACCCTTCCATGAATGGAAGGACATCATTATATTCAATCCAACAAGCTCCTTTTCTTTGCAGCTATTTGTTTCTCATATGCAAATTTTAATGAACATCAGCTAAATTATGTATTTACTCAGGTAATGGTTCGGGTAAGAATGCAATGCACTTTTGTAATAGAATGTTTTCCTACTGCTCAAAGAAAGAAAGAAAGAAAGAAAAGAATTTGTATCAGGTTATTGAAAAATTGTCATAAAAAGCACTTAGGTACATTTAACATTTTACTATGCTTTTCCTGTAGGCTATTGTGGTGACTGATGGAGAACGTATTCTTGGCCTTGGAGACCTCGGTTGTTATGGAATGGGCATCCCAGTGGGTAAACTAGCACTTTACACAGCATGTGGAGGAATGAAGCCCCAGGAGTGCCTGCCCGTTATGCTTGATGTGGGAACTGACAATGAGGTAAATGTTGTTCCCTGCTGTCATGAATATTTGACATATTTTAAGAGAGAAACAGACAAAACTGTAGTAGTATTGCCTCTTCAGCTAAAATATAGGTTTAACATTCTCCCGGCAAGAAAAAAATATTTCTTGTTCCATGATAATAACTCGGATGTGAATTTTTAAATAACTGGCATCCCTTCCTAAAAGTGCTGAAGGTAGCACATGATAGAGGTTTGTGCTACAGAAATGACCATAGTATCCTGACTATGGCACATGGAACAGAGTTGAATAGAGGGAAATTCCATTGATACCACTTTTACTCATGGTTAAGTGGCTCCCGGAATGAGGTGGTAAGGATGGTGGTGGCCCACCTTTAAAATAGTCTTGCATAGTGCTTCTGCTGAGCTTTATTGCGCTAGAATAATACATGGGTCTAGTTTCTGTTGCTGGTTCAAGTGGTGTCTTCTGCAAGTGCTGGGACAACAGCACTGCATTCTGTGCTCTAGTTTAATCAGTGAAGGATTGGGTTCCTACACTAAACCCAAAATTTACAGTCTTTGTGGCTATTATCGATGCATGCCTAACTTATGGGCACCCCATTAGGAAATTCTGGTTTATATCTTAAGAACTGCAAATAGAATCCTGCTCTTGAAATGGGACTTTCCCACCATCACTTGCACTCCAAAAAGCTGCATCTGAAGGACTGAAAATCCTCTGGAATGGTACTGAATGTGGTGTGGGGGTTGGAAGGGCTGTAGTAGCCTGGAAATTACCAACATTCCCTTCACACAGGTAGCAGAGGGACCCCACTATTTACTTCCCTCCATTGGGAGAACTTACCATTTATTCCTGCTCTCTGCTTTCTGTTCTTTAACCAGTCCCTGATCCATAAGAGGACCTCTTTTTTATTCCATGACTGCTAAGATTGTATACAACATTTAAAAAAAAGAAAAAAAAGATTCACCATAGATTTCATCAAACAAATATAAAACATCTTTGCCTGCTATGATTAGGAATGCCTGGGCACACTGAAATTTCTCTAAAGCATAAAGTGGGGGAATGTTCTACATTACTGCAGAGCAAAATGTTTGGAAATGATCTGTGTAAGATTATTTGAATATGCTCAGTTGTACAGAGAAAATGTAGTGAAAGGGAATGTGATGAAAATAGGCAAAAAAAATATCAAAAGCTTTGGTAAAAAATCTGACCATTTACTGTCATTGTTCCAGAAAATCAGAAATGATGCAAAATTATGCACACAGTGGAATTACTAGCCATTAAAACAGAATCTTGGGATTCAGTTTGAAAAAGAGAACAGAGCAATATGGTGTGTAAGCTAAAGCAGATAGTCTTAAAAGAAAGTAGATCTATTAAGGTTAGTTGGGAATTCTCTGATGGAAACTATATAGATTTGTTTAAAAACTGCTTTTCATATACTGTCAAATGGAACTTCCAGTGGTTGTTCAGTTCCTAGACAGGATTGTAAGCCATAAGGCAGTGGCTGCATTGCCCTTTCACAGGGTTCATGTTATATTTTATTAGATCTTCCCAAACCATAAACAAGCCTGCGCCTTTCCCCTTCCATTATTCTACTATCAAGGACAAAATGTAGGGATGGGGCAAAAGTCCATCAGGGCCCACGAGCTCATTGAACCCCAACATCTGTCCCTCCCAGCGAACGCGCTCGGCAGATTTTCACCCTGTGGACCCTATACTGACAAAGGGGGCATAGTTCCAGATGGAATTCACTTTGTCCTTTTTCCTCTGCTGCAGTAATGGCGGGTGCCATTACCACAGCGAGCAAACATATGCAATTTCCCCAGCCCTGAGGAAATTGTAATATGCTGGGGAAATTGCGTATTTTCTCCCTCCATGCTAGGCTTGGGGAAATTGCGTTAAGCCCCCATTGGCAGTAGGGGGAGCAGAAAGGTTTTGTCTTCTACTGCAATGGCGGACGCCATTAGAGTAGAAGGGAAAAAACCTTCTCCTCCTCTTCCCCCTTCACACCCATTGGGGCCTGAAAGGGCCTATTAACGCTTGCATTAAGAGGCCCTTTCAGGACCCAGTGGGTTCAAGGGGGCAGGAAAGTGCACTTTCCAGCTCCTGAAAAGTGCACAGATCCCCCTGGCCATACCATTAGTGTGGCCAGGATAATTTGTGCAGTTTCCAGAGTCCCAGAAAGTGCGCTTTCCCAGGCCTCTCCCTCATCCCTTGTCCTTTGGGCCTGGAAAGACCCCTTAAACAGAAAGGGAGGAGGAAGGGAAAGTGCATGTCTGGGCCTTCAGAAAGAGTGCAATTCCCCTGGAACAGTAATGGCATGCCATGGGAATTACGCACTTTTTGGAGGTCCCGGATGCGCGCAATGCCGAGCACTCGCTGGCTCGGCTCAGCTCGGCAGGAGGTGGGCGGCTGGGCAGCACTCGGTGAGCTCACGGGGTGGGCCCCTAAGGTGTTCACCATTCACTAACAAAATGTTCTTTGCACAGGACTCTAGCTGGACATATCGTGAACTCATGAAGTGTTTACATGGGGTGATAGATTATGTAAGGGATATATATAATTTATCTGTCTCTAATCTCCATCTCAGTGTATTTCTGAGTTCCAGCCAAAGTTGATGGGTGGGTCTGAAAAGGGGATCAATTTTTATTTTTATTTTTCTTCCTTTTTTCTCAAATTGTGTGAATGTTGGAAGGCCATTTCAGTCCAACTTCCCACCCCTGAGCTAAAACATCAAATCAGAGATAATTTTGTGTGGATTCAGCTTCAGATGTAAGGCTAAGAAGCAGTTGTACATTTGCTCTCCTTTCATCCCAGGATAATTTTGACAAAAAGATAAACACGCAGGACTTGAGTATAATGCACTATTTTTTGCCCACTCTGAGTCATAAAGAAAGGATCATGAACTAGCAAAGCACAATGTCAAAATGCCTTTCTTCAGATAATTGTGTTATACTCTATATTGTATTTTCTCTCCTCTCCTTAAAAATGGATTTAGGGATCAAATAATGTGTTTGAACTTCAACTGGAGAATTGCTGCAAATATCCATAGCAAATTTCATTTTGATAACTCATGTGTGATTCCTCTTTCTTTGGCCCCTTGAAAATGTGGGGGCTATTTCTAAGAGTTTATTAACAAAAGTATTTGAAGTAGGAATAGGGCTTATTAAAGTTTCAGATCACGCATTAATAAATATGGAGATGAAGATTCGGAAAGATTATAAGGAAGCTAAAAGATGGAGAGTGGACACAAGAATATTTAAACATAAACAAACAATAGAAAATATTCAGAAAGAAATGGAGGATATATGGCAAATAAATAATAATGGGGAGTCCACCCAGGCTATAATTTGGGATACAATGAAGGCTGTGATGAGAGGAATATGCATTAGGGAATCGTCTAAATTAAAGAGACAACAAGGAGAGGAGAGAGTAAGATTGGAAAAGAATATTAGGAAACTGGAGGATGAATATATAAAGAATAAAGATAAAATTATTGGGGCCCAGTTACAGGCAAAAAAGAAGGAATTAGAGGGTATAGAAATTGGGAAAATACAGAGAAACTTGATATACTTAAAAAGAGAATATTTTGAGTATAGCAATAGGAATTCTAAACTGTTGGCCAGATCCACAGAGTCAAGGAAAATGGGAAATCAAATTGGGGCTATAAAAGATAAATTAGGTAAGATTAATAATTTAATGAAGGATAAATTACAAGTTTTTCAAGAATTCTATCAAGAGTTATATACATCAAATAACAAGTCATTGGGAAAGATTAGGGAATATATTGAGAAATACTGGAAAATAAAAATACAAGAACTGGATAGGGAAGCGATGGAACAACCGGTAACAGAGGAAGAAATTGGAGGAGTAATAGACGAATTAAAAGTGGGGAAATCCCTGGGATTGGATGGGTTGGGTCCGGAATATTACAAAAATTTTAAGAATATGTTGGTGCCTAAATTATAAATATAATCGAATAATAAATGGGGAGAAGGCCCCACCATCGTGGAAGCAGTCTTTAATTGTCTTAATCCCAAAACCGGATAAAGAACTAACTGATCCGGGATCTTATAGACCTATATCATTGTTAAATCAGGATGCTAAGATATTGACAGCGATAATGGCAAAAAGATTGAATAAATTTATGTATAAATATATTAATAAGAATCAATGTGGATTTGTAGCAGGTAGACAGATGTCAAGTTTAATAAGTAGGGTATTGAATATGATAAATATTATAAAGAATGATAAATCACAAGCGGGGATAATAGCTCTAGATATCTTTAAGGCCTTTGACTGTGTGGAGTGGCCAACATTAAAAATATTAATAGACACTATAGGATTTGGAGGAAAATTTAAGGGATTAATAGATCAGTTATATTCGGAAAATGTAGTGGAGGTAATGGTCAACGATAGTATTACAGAACAATTGTCGCTAGCCCGAGGAACTAGGCAAGGTTGTCCCCTTTCCCCAATTTTATTTGCAATGGTAATAGAGCTTTTGGTGAATGCAATTAGAGAAGATATGACTATAAAGGGGATAGGGAAAAAAGAAGAAATTAAAATAAGTTTATTTGCAGACGGTACATTACTTTCAATTCAAGAACCGATTGAGAAGATGGGGAAACTACGGCATTATCTGGAGGAGTTTGGAGAGATGATGGGATTATAAATAAACTGGCCCAAGTCAGAGATGATGATGTTTAATTATAAAGACAAAGGGAAGCAAGAACTAGTCAAAAGGGAAATGAATATTAAATTAAAAGGAAAAATAAAATATTTAGGACTATATATAACAGAGAATTTGGATAAATTGGAAGAGGAAAACTATAATAGATTAAGGCAGGAGGTTAAAAAGAAACTGGAGGACTATCAGAAGAAAAAACTTTCATGGTTTGGTAGAATAGCAATATTAAAAATGAAGATATTACCTAAAATTATTTTTTTATTCAGGATTCAGAAATGGCAAACAATGTTTAACAATTTTAGTAATGGAGATATGAAAGCTAGAATAAATAAGAAAATGTGGTATAAACAACAGGGAACAGGAGGGTTAGGCCTTCCTAATTTGAAGGGATATTATTTGGCTAACCAATTAAGATACGTAGTGGAAGGTATTCTAGGTTTGGGGGAAAAGTGTTGGTTAGAATTGGAATCCAAAGAAGTAGAAATGGAATTGGAAAATATATATTTTAATAAAATTAATAAGAATTTTTTACAAAGAGTTAGGAATCCAATATTGAAGAATATTTTGGAGATTTGGGCTAAGAATAAGATTAAATTAATACCCGCCATCTCCCCATTAACTCCGGTAGAAATGATGGAGAATTTCCCAGAAAATTTAAAAGAAGTAATGGGGAAAATATTAAGAAAACAAAATATAAATAGATTAGAAAGAGTGATAAAGATGGACAATTTAAATCAAATAAAAGAAACATTAAGGGAAGAGAAAGTTTCATGGATTAATTGTATGCAGTTGGAACAGTGGATAAAGAAGTGGGTAAAAGAAAATAAAAAATGTAGAGAATATATGATATTTGAAAAAATGATAACACAAAGACGAGAGAAGGAACAAAATATGGTATTAAAAGGTATAACAAGTGAAATTTATAAAATATTGATGGTAAAAGAAGAACAAGGGGATGGTTACAAACTGGTGTGGGAAAATGATGTGAAAATTTTAATAAGTAATCAGAATTGGGTGAAGTTATGGGAAGCAAGGAATTTGAAAACTTTATCAGTAAGGATAAAAGAAAATTATTATAAATTAATATGGCGATGGTATTTAACACCAGTTAGATTGAATCAAATAGATAAAAAATATTCGGTATTATGTTGGAGAGGATGTCAACAAACTGGCATGTATGTTCTTATGTGGTGGTCATGTAAATATGTACAAAAGTTTTGGTAAATGAGATAAAAGAGATAACGGGAATTGATTTGGAGTCATCCCCAAAGATCAAGATCAATATATGAAGGGATGAAATGTAATCAGAATACTAAGGATTTAATTACTATGTTACTAACTGCAGCAAGATTAATAATAGCAAGGAAATGGAAGATGAAGGATAACTATCAAATGGCTGAGTGGTATAAAGAGGTATGGGATATTGCTATTAATGATAAACTAACATGTAATATTAAAGTAGAAAAGGGAATATGTAATAGAAATTAATTTGAAAATATATGGAAATTATTTTTAGAGCATGTATTGTTGAGAGGGAAAGGACACAAACCTGTGCAAGAAGTATCACAATTTTGGAAAATGTAATGAAGAGGAATTGGTCCTGGTGAGGGGTGCACTTGGTGTATAAAGAATGGAAAAGAATGGTATAATTGTAGTTAAGAGTTGAAATAAAATTATTATTATTTTTTAAATGTGGGGGCTGAGCTGGTATTAGAACTTAGAACATAGAATTGTGTTGTAACCAGGTGTATCATTTCTGTACCTCAGTTAGAATGAAATTGAAGGACTGTATTATAACTAAATAAACCTACAATCAAATGGAATGCAAAAGGGCAAGTTTAGCCAAAGGCTTCACTTTGTGCATCCATCAATTGAATCTTGCAACTTAGAAGTTTCAGTCAGAAGTTACTTGGGGAAGTCTACTGTATTTTATGTTACAGGTCATGGTGTGAGTACAGGTGGGAAAGAGTGAAAGATCAAACCAAAGGTATTTATATTGGGCCTATCTATATTGAAATTGATTTCACACTAGAATCAACTTCACAGTTAACTATTTCCCATCCTGTTCTTAAACATATATACTTGCATGTAAGTCATGTCTGTGGTTCATAGGGTAGAGGGTGGGACAAATATTAGAACTTATTTTCCAAGTGGGTAGTAGAGATGATTCATATGCACCTTAAACATGCATCTCCTCTGTTTTAGAACAAAGATTAGTTGTGTTCAAATGTAACACTTAACCACAGTTTAGCACAATGTGAATGTGCTGGAATGAACTGTAGAAAACCTCGGGCACGCCTGCTCCTGCTCCTCTTCCTGCATGGAGGAGTTCGGAAGCTTTTGCTTAACCATGGTTTGTTATTTAGCTGGAACCATAGTTATTGTTAGCCACAGTTTATCAATTTGGACAAAGCAACAAACCATAGTTAAACAAAGAGTTAAACAAAAGCAGAAGTGAATGCTTCTGAACTCTTCCTCCTGGCCATACAGGTGGATGAGAGGCAACTGGGGTCCAAGGCTTGCTCAGCTTATTTTGGACCATTCACTCTGTGCAAAACTATGATTTAGCCTGATGTCTGCATGCAGTCATCGTTTCTTCACATTTGAATTGCTTCCACACTTCTCCCCCACCCATCTCAATTGGCACTTGAAGTGGTTCTTGTTTCATCACTCTTAGACGAATTCTCATGTTTGGAACTGGTTTGCATCTGTTTTAAAATTCTTTATTTTTCCTCTACTTTTTCTACACTTCCTCCTATTCTTCTAGGGCAGCCTTCCCTAACCTTGTGCACTTCAGATGTGTTAGACTACAATTCCCATCATTCCCAGCCAGTTTTAGTTCAACACATCTGGGGAGTCTGAGGTTGGGGAAAGCCTATGGCAATGCATCATATCTTAGGTCCTTGCTCTGACTCCTGAGGGTGGATGCAACTTGATTCAGAACTTAAGGAAACCACTAGTTGAATGTCCTTATGAACTCTAGAGACTTCCTTCTTTTCTCTTTTTCCAGTAACATTTTCCTCATTGTCTTAAGTGTTAACATAAAAGGAAAGAAACACATGATGAGATTCATCTGCTTTATGTTGTGGGTAAGTATATACTAGGTGGAAACATGCAAATCAGGGCTTTAACTGCATTTTGTGTGTGTGTTTTTAGAAAAGTAGCTTTGGGGAGGGGAATGATTAAGAACTCCATCAGACGAGCTTTTTATTGCACGCCCATTACTAGGCACTCATGGATTTTCACAGGCCCCTCTCACGATGCCGTCTGCCTCCCACATGCCTCCCACCCCTTATAGACTTCTTTGTGCCACAAAAACACACACCAGTAAGTCCAATTTATTTTAAAGATGGAAGTTGCCATTATCTTCTGCTGTGTGCAGGAGAAACAGTGTGATCAAAACGTCCCACTGAATGGGCCATGTGCACATTGTTTGCTTCCTATTTCAAAAGAGGAAGTCATGAGGGACAAACACATGGGCGGAGAAGCGACTGTAAGGAAATGTGACCCCCCCCCCCCCGGTGTGATGACGCTCTAACTCATTTCCTGGCTGCAACTTTTGTGCTCAATGTTTTCTCTCCAAATATTTTCTTCCATCTCCATATTTTGAACCTACCTGGTTTAGAGGGATGATCGATGGCAGACAGGGAAAGAGCTAAGCACCCTGTCCTGGTAAGAGGAAGAGCCCAGTGAGCATGGCAGGACAAAATCAGCAAGGCAGGTCAGGTATCGCAATACTAAGGAGAGCTCCTATTGAGCGACTTCTTCTGATGATAACTGGGACCAAACTGAAGTCTTCTATGCCTTGACATCTAGGGATGTATGAATTTTGTTAAAACTGTTCTGTCTATCCATGGATGAAAGGGCTGACCTGGTATGCATTACTGAAACCTGGGTGGATGAGCTGGGCGGAGTAGAACTGTCTCATCTCTGTCCACCTGGATACTAGGTACAGCACCAGCCTAGATTGGAGGGCCGGGGTGTGGGGGAGGAGTTGCTGTCATCCATGAGGATTCCATCTTTCTCACAAGCAAACCCATCTGTCCTAGCACTTGCTTTGAGGGTTTGTACCTTGTGCTGGGCCAAAGAGACAGAGCAGGTATGCTGATGGTGTACCGCCCACTCCGCTGCCCAGCAGTCTCCCTGCCCAAGCTGACTGGGGTAGGCTCGGAGGTGGTGTTGGAGAACCCTGGGAATGTAGTTTTGGGGGACTTCAACATCCACATGGAGGCTATCCTGACAGTGCCTGCTCGGGACTTCATGGCTATCATGACAAACATGGGGCTGTCTCAAAACATCGTTGGCCCAACACATGTGGCAGGACATACCCTAGATCTGGTTTTTACTGGATCAGATGGGGGATGATCTAGTTTTGGGGGGGTTTTCAACAACCCCGTTGCCATGGGCAGATAATTTCCTTGTGAAATTTGGTTTGCTGGTAGCAGATCCTCCTTGCAGGGGTGAGGGCTTGATTAAGATGGTCCACCCCTGGAGACTTATGGAATCCAAAGGACTCCTGAATGCTCTAGGGGATTTTCCGGCTGATATGGCTGGCAATTCGGTTGAGGCCTTGGTCTCACTATGGAATGGTGAGATGGGAAAGGCCATTGATGCAGTCACTACCAAGCGCCCACTCTAGTGCTGTGGAGCCCGTAACTTCCCTCGGTTTACAGAAGATCTACAAGTAATGAAACAGGCTGGACGACAGGTGGCACAGGTCTTGGAGTGAGTATGATCAAAGATCAAAAAACTCTTCGGTGCGTCTATTATGCAGCAGTGAGGATGGCAAAAAAATCTTACTTTGCCTCCATTATCTCATCCTTGAGATGTCACCCAGCAGAATTATTCTGAGTGGGACCAGGCTAGGGTTTAGAGAAACCTGGATTGGAACCCTCAGTCATCTGCTGCAATAAGTTTGCTAGGCACTTCGAGGAGAAAGTAGCTCGTATTCGCCCAGAACTTGATGCCACAGTTATCGCAGATATGAGGAGATGTCCAGTGCCCCGTCTTGTCATGTTTCCTGGGATCAGTTCCAGTTGTGCAGCCTGATGATGTGGACAAGACGCTTAAATCAGTCCATCCCACCACATGTAAGCTTGACTGTTGCCCATCTTGGCTAAGACGATCTAGCAGAGGTGGATTGATTGTGGGTCCAGGGGGTGGTAAATGCCTCACTTTGTCAGGGGGTAGTGCCTGCTGTCTTGAAAGAGGCTGTAGTGCACCCTCTCTTGAAGATGACCTCCCTGGACCCAGAGGTATATGAGAACTATCGCCCTATCACTAATAGGGCAAGGTGCTTGAGCGTGTGGTGGCTAGACAGCTTCAGACGTTCTTGGAGGAAACTGATTATCTGGACCCATTTCAGTGTGGTTTCAGGCCAGGGCATGGCACTGAAACAGCCTTGGCTGCTGTGACTGACGACCTACTCCAGGTGAAAGACGGGGAGTGTTGATTTTCCTGGATCTCTTAGCAGCTTTTGATATCATTGATCATGGTATCTTACTGGATTGGCTCTGCGAGATGGGAGTAGGAGGCAATGTGTTACAGTGGTTCCGCTCCTACTTACAGAGCCAATTCCAGAGAGTACTATTGGGGGGTTCCTGTTCCACCCCATGGCTATTAAGTTGTGGGGTGCTACAGGGCTGTATTCTATCCTCCATGCTGTTCAACATCTATATGAAGCCTCTGGGTGAGGTCATTAGGGGTTTTGGGGTTGGATGTCATCAGTATACTGATGATACTTAGCTCTACTTCTCCTTGTCATTGGAGTCAGCTGGGGTGCTGAAGGTGGGCTGGATGAGGGTGAATAAACTGAAGTTGGATCCTGATAAGATGGAGCTCTGTGGATTGGTGGTTCCTGAATCCGGGAATTGGGTAAGCGACCTGTTCTGGGTGAGGTTGTACTCCCTCTGAAGGAGCAGATGTGTAGTTGGGAGTACTCCTAGATCCATCCTTGTCACTGGAGGCCCAAGTGGACTCCGTGGCCCGGAGAACTTGCGGCCAGCTTTGGTTGATCCGGCAGCTATGGCCTTTCCTGGACAGGGATAACCTAGCCACAGTAATACACAAACTGCTAACTTCCCGATTAGACTATTGCAATGAACTCTACGTGGGCCTGCCCTTGATGATGACTTGGAAGTTGCATCTAGTGCAAAATGCAGCAGCTAGACTGCTTACCGGTACATCTCACAAAGACCATATAACAGCGGTCTTAAAGGAATTGCACTGGCTGCCTATGTGCTTCCGGTCGGAATTCAAGGTGTTGGTAATGACATTTAAAGCTCTAAACAGCTTGGGACCTCAATACTTGAGGGAACGCCTCTCCCTTTATATGCCTGCCTGAGACTTGAGATCTATTGGAGGAGCCCTTCTCCGTGCCCCACCAATGCAAGATATACGCTATGGTGGGACGTGGGAGGGCTTTCTCTGTGTGGCACCCCGGTTGTAGAATGCCCTCCCCCTGGAGGCCCGACTGGTGCCAGCACTGGCTTCATTTCGGCACCAGATTAAGACATGGCTTTTAAACAAAGCCTTTGATGGCTAAATCCACCAGCCCGCACATTGTCTTGTTTTAAATGGATTTTATTGTTTTAAAATTTCATATTGGTTTTAACATATTAATGGTTTAATTTGTTTATAGCTGTGTATATTTATTGTTTTATATTGTTTGTGTGGTATTATCTGTACGCCACCCTGAGATCCTTGTGATATTGGGTGGGATACAAATGTTTTAATAAATAAAATAATAAATAAATGAATAATATGTTTTGCAGATGGTCAGGCATCTTTTGTTTCGCTGTCCATTCATTGATAGAACTGATTTTTTTCCCTGGGATTCCGAGAATTTCGTTCCATTGGCGCTAATTTATACTTGTGCAAATTCTCATTAGCACTAATGCACATTCATGCAAGTGGAGATTAGTGCAAGTGCACATTTGCACTAGTGCACATTAGTGCAGGTGTGCATTTGCGCAAATCCCCCCAAAAGTTAAAAAGGTTCACCCCATTCGTGTGATTCAGAAAAAGATGATACACTGCAAAATCATCAGGTGAGAGTCATAGAAATCTGAACTCATTTGAATTTGTCTGACTTCCCTATTGACTTCCGAAATCCCTTCTCAGGCTCTGTCTTTCCTCAATAAAAGGAAGGGCTTAAAAGTGTAGGTTTTTGGCCTGGAGCTACTGCTCCTTTCTCTCTCCAAGAGCTCGTGTCCAGCATGCAATCTGCATTGGTACACTGGCTCTGTGAATTGTGAAGTTTTTAGAGGTGAGTATGCTGGTGCCTTGCTGGGCCTGGGTTTGGGAATTGCAGTCACTGGCCTATGCTCAGGGGTCTCAGTCTCATGGCTCCCCAGTCTCGATTCTAGGGGTCACTGGCATCTTAGGTTTGGGAGTCCCTGATTCAGTGATGGCACTCAGCACTAAATTGTCTTTTAGCCTCTTTGTCAGTGTCTGGGTCTGTTATGGACCCTGGGGCCATGATACCTCCCCTTGCTCCTCACTTCCATGCTGCGTTTCCTCTTCAAATCCCTCTAACCAGAAGCTGCTTTCCTAAAAATCCCATTGAAGTCAATAGAGCTTACCTCTGAATAGATATGTATGGAGGCTTGCACTGTTATTCTCTTACCAGATTGATAAATATACGGAGTGTTCTAAGTGGCTGTTTTCTTTGTAAGGTGTGTTTAATGAATTGCAGTATTTATGTTGAACTTGACGAATTTTGGAAGACATTTGTAGATTTTATAACTTCTATACCCAGAATTTTTTTTTTACATAGAATCAAGTCATAGTGTTAATATGAGAATGAATATTTCCAGAAACAATACTTTACAAAAGATATAAAATTACAATGGATGTGGACCAATTGTGAATGCACTGAGTACAATAGCACATGGAAACATCAGTCCACATATCAGCTAGAACGTGTTTTATTGCACATTTGTGCAGCAGGGAAATCTAGAGTTTAAATGCTTTTCTGCTGTGTTTTCATATTTTTTTTAGTATTTATTTTTCTCTTGGCTTACTGTCTTTGATTAGTTTATGTATACAAGATTATATTTATAAAGTATCTGCAGGGTTTTCTTCTATGCTCCATTCATTCAAATGTCTGAAATCAGGCAAAAGCAGCACTTGTGAATATTACCAAGCCAATGCTCAGCCCTCTGGTCTTCTTTGCATTATGGGACTTGCACTCTGATGCCAAATAGTTGTGACCTCATGTCTGCATGCATGATTGAGGTAGCACAGCTGGTATAGTTGCAGATGGGCATGCCAGTTCCCAAGCACTCATTTGTGGGCGCAACGAGTCTTCAATCAGGCCTGTTAATCAGTTTAAACAGAAATAAGTGCTTAAATGAGTGAGTGGATGTAGCTGCCTAAGGCATTATATGTTAAGAAGCCTTTAAAATGATAAACAGCAGAAGGCAGCTGCAGTATGAGGTGTCATTGGACCATTTCCATGCATAGATGCTGTGGTTTTCTGAGGATGGGGAAGAGGAACCGACCACAGGGGCCTCCAAAATGAAGAACCAGATACACACAGCTCCTGAGTTTTTTAAGCTGCTCATTGTACCCCCTTAACTTGCCATAGGGAAATTTCATTCTTTATTTTTTTAATCTTTATTTATATAGAAATTTACATCCTGCCATCCTAATGTCCATGCCACTGAGAGTGGCTATCAGCAATTAAAAACTATGATATAGTATAAAAACCATACATTCAGTAAAAACAAACACATTAAAAAGACTTTAGCCATCATTCTACGCAGATGCACACACATACACACATGGCTGCACCACTTCAAAGGTATTTAAAATTTTGGTATTTGCGCTCTTTTTTTTTTTTTGAAAGGGCAAATACCAAAATAAATAAAATAATGACATCCACTACATTCAAAATTAAACTGCCATTCCACTGCAACAAATAGGATCCAATTCTCAATATATTTTTTTTCAGGTTATTCGTACTTCTTTCCATTCTCAGAATTTATCCGAGTTAGCTTAGCTGCAAAGAATTTACAAAGAAAAATTATTGTGAAAGACTTCCATATTTTTAAACTATACAACTTTTGTTTATATAGCAATAGTGATTCCATGTCTGGTGATCTGTATAATAGACCTGTAAAGGAAGCTAGCATTCTTATATTCTCATTTTGCAGATAAGAGTGAGTGGGATGAAATTAGGAAATAGTTGCTAGGCTGAAGTTATATAAGATGTTGATGGTTGAATCTTTCTCCTGCATATGTTGACCTGGTCCATTCGGTACAAACATGCCAGAATAGTGACAAAATGGGTGGGTGTTTCTTTATTTTTCAATTGCATTATCTACGCTATGTTAATACTAATTATTGTAACATAAGACAACCCTGGTCTAATGACATGCAAAGTCATGGTGGTTAGGCTTTTTGAGCTAAACATAATGGCTTAGCATGTCATGTGAACCATGACTTAGCATGTCGTGTGAACCATTCCGGTAGAGAAAAAGGACCTAATGGTACTAAATGATTAATATCTCTATGAAAAACCTGGAAACCAGTCTTTCATTACAGCTGCC
Organism: Anniella stebbinsi; assembly: GCA_029215795.1. Lineage (NCBI taxonomy): Eukaryota > Metazoa > Chordata > Lepidosauria > Squamata > Anniellidae > Anniella > Anniella stebbinsi. The sequence continues at coordinate 161,347,752 of JARDYH010000003.1, read as the reverse complement.
AACTGATATTTCAGTTCAAGTAAAAGGCAGTACAATTCTAAAGCGATTCTCCTAGGCAAGTTATATCTGATTCTTTTCAATATTTGGCAAATTTATGTATGAATTTAATTTTAATTTCTGAATTGTTTCACTATTACAGTTGTCAAATGATATTACAGTTTAAACAAGCAATATTGATTACTAAAGGAGAATCAATGTTTAAACCACCAAGGTATTAGTTATATTTTACTACATTCAGTAATTCTTAGAGTAGAGTTAGAGTAATATATTTCTCACAATTACTTGTCTTCATTTTTTGTAGTGCTCTGTCCCCTCCAGTTGCGAAAGGTTCTCATACATACAAAAACAATATTGAGGAAAAGATAATTGAAACGGATTTCATAATTCTAGAAGTTACTGTCTATTAATATTTTTGTATTATCACATTATTCCTTGTATCATCAAACATTGTATTTTGTTGTATCACCGGCAATAGTCTGTATGATCTCAATATCAGATATTGTATGTTTATATTTTCAGTATATATTTACTGCATGTACAACGAGATTGTCAGTATCTACTTATGAGTTTGGCTGCTTGGTTTGATTTTAATAACTGGAAATTTATATTCTACTCAGCTTGATATACTGGACTAGCTGGGTATCAGCATATTCACCACTTTCAGTAAGCACTGAACCATTTTTCATAGAGATATTAATCATTTAATACCATTAGGTCCTTTTGCTCTACCAGTTTGCTTGTGAGGTCTCCTCTTTTCTTTTTTATGTGAACCATTCCTACATAACCACAGTTTAAACACACTCACTAACCTTTTGCTGCAAAAGGGTTAGCGGCTTAATCATGGCTTAGTGTGTCATCTGAACCGCCCGACCTTTGACTGACTGATTTTGTTTATTATTGATTTGGCAGTAGATTACATTCAGTAAATTGACAGAGATTTGACAAATTCTTCCTGACATTTATTAATCTCTTACTTGTTAGAAAATTGTAGTCTTTTTGGATGAGCACTCAAACATTCACCTCTGCAGAAAATGGTTATTTTTGTCTTTTCTTTTAGCTAAGGGGCATCAGGAACTTCGAAGCTTAGTGGTAAATCTAGATTAAACAGCATGAACATATATCAATTCCATGAACTCTACTATAACAGCCAGTCTTTTATGAGCAAAAATGTAATACTGAAAACAGTCTTTGAGAAAGTTCTGGTTTGCCTTTTTTTAAAAAAGCATCAAAGTATGTTCTATGAATCCATAGCTTTCAACTTCTCAACTACTGTAAGTCTAATTTATCTTAGAGCGCAGTGTTGCTAAAGCATATGAAAAGTAATCAAACAGAAAGGGCAAATAACTGAAACTGCAGATCTCTAGTTGGAAAAGTTGAATAGTACCAGATCTCTCCGTTTTAAAGCAACATTGATGAAAGAAAATTATACTTTCAAGGAAGAGAACTTGCGCAAATTATGGGATACTATATTCATATTTTAAGATGTTGAAATATAATGCCAAATCATGATTTGCACTAACTATGGTTTTAGAACTGAAAGCATAGTTTGAGCTTCTAAGTGTACATCAGGTAAACTATGGTGAGAGCTACAGTTAGCTTTCATTTTCTATCCTCTCAGCACTCAGCTTCATAAGTTCATGAACATCTCTTTTGTGCAACAGCGGCCTTTGGTGTTGGAGAGATACATGTAACTATAGTCTGTCAATTCATGACTAAACTAGTGTTGTCCATAGTTGCCTGTAAATTTCCTCAGAGACATTTATTTTGATAAAAAAAATCCAGCTTTATAGATCATAGAATCATAGAATAGTAGAGTTGGAAGGGGCCTATAAGGCCATTGAGGCCAACCCCCTGCTTAATTCAGGAATCCACCTTAAAACATAATTTAATAAACGTAACAGCAGGGGGAGAGCAAGCTTATGCCTTACTCACTCCTTAGTGCTAACTCAAGGTATTGAGACAATGTCCAACTTCCCTATGCAGACTATTATTATAAATTTGTCACTTTAACATCTATTTTACTTTGATTCATTTTTAATTTAAGTAATTTAACACTATCATTTTCTCAAACTGATTATGTTCAAGAATGATCTTCTCATAGCTCTCTTCGTCATATAATCTGTGTAAATGAAGCAACATTGAGTTCTCTTGTTTCTGTGGAACACCTGAGAATGCAAATTGCCTTTGACTGTCCTCTTGAAAGCTGTCAAATATGTAGTAGGGAGAGCGGCATTGTAGTAGAAGGTTCCTACATTCAGTGACCTGTAGCAGCAGGCAGGCAAGCTACCTGGTGCCTATCAGTGTCATTCTTACATTAGAGGTGGTTAGGCAAGCCAACAGCCAAGTGCAAACATGGAAGAGAGTTCTAGGCCTGGGAAGGTGCCAACCTTTCCTCTCTGTTCATTTTTCTACTCAAAATAAAGATATGAATACCTGGACCCATAGGTGGAAAAGTAGGTTAGGGTTTGCCATGCTGAACAGAAAAATGGACACTGAATTCTTATCTACATTTCAATTCGGCTTTTGGCTTGACACCAGGTAGGCTTTCTCCTTCTTTTCCCCTTCCCCCAGTTGTTTTTCTGCTTAAACATGTTATCTTTGAGGCTGCATTTGCTTTTAAAATAGTCAGAAAACTACATGGAATTGTGTGTAACACCTAGTTTATTCCCCAGGTGTATGCCAAACGGTGGTTATCACAAATCAGGGTTCACAAGCTGTCTTAAAATCATGGCTTCTGATTCTAGTTTCCTGGGAAGTTGCAAACCATGGTTTATAAATATAGCCATTACAGGAAATCTAAATTCAGCCGGTTACTGAAAGTTCTTTTCAAACTATATTTCTAGAACCTGTCTTTTGTGATACATATTGACCACTTCAAAAATAGTGGCAGAGGCCTCTTGCCTTCATGCTCTGCTTGTTGGCCTCCCAGGGGCATGAAGCTGGCCCATGTAGAAAACAAGTTGCTAGACTAGGGCTCTTATTACATTCTTCATTTCCTATCAAAACTATTCCAATGGCTATTATAGAATAATGTTTGTTTGTGTGCAGTTGAGGTTTATTGTGGAACTGATCATTAAAGTAATTTTGGGGTGTTTCCAGAGATTCTTCTTCGTGGTCACTGTGCATCACACATATGGGCTCTGCGCCGGCGCGGGACCCTCAATTGGATTTTTTTTTCTCTAGCTGAGGCGTTTGGGCGGGAACCCCTCCCCCACACCACACTGGGTATGCTCCAGAGTTCCTGCCCAGCCCTCAGTTCTCTTTTGTCCGCCATTGTGGCAACACCTCGTCGGATTTCTTCTGAGAGAACTTTGTTCTGAGGCATTTTTTTCCATAAAATTCTTCTCATCTTTGACTAATTGTGATGAGCGGATGGCCTTAAAAGCACCATTTCGTAAGTGTACCAGTTGTGGGAGTAAACTTCCCCTTCAGACGGTCACTCATTGTGCCTCCCTTGCCTAGGGGAAGGCCATATTGTGGAGTCTTGCCCTCTTTGCCAGGGTTTTTCTAGACAAACCCGAAAACACAGGGCGGATAGACTTAAAGCGATCCTCTGGAGTAAGGCTTTACAATCTGTGGATTTGCCTATACCTGTTCCGGCTGGTTCAGCAAAGTCGCCCCAGCCATCAACATCCCGAGTTTACCTTTCTTTCAAGAAAAAGTCCCTCAAGAAAGGACCTTTTTTGGTCAAGGACTTTACCTCAAAGAAAAAGAAAATGCCTAAATCGATTTGGCCTCCCAGTACAGAGCCCCCAGTCAATTCTCCTCAGGCTGCATCGGTAAGGCCTCCCAGTACGGAGCCTCCGATAGTGTCTCATCCATCCATACTGCCGCCTGCTTCAAGATCTCCGTCCTCAGTACGGGCCGTCGAGATTGAACCTATGGTCGTCGAAGACCCGTCGCCACCTCCTCAACAGTCGTTGAGAGTGACCCTGCGTTCCGTCTCTACGGGACCATCGCTGGACAAATCTTTGTCACCAGCTACAGTTAGGCATTTGCTGCCATTACCACCACTGCTACAGTCCCCTATACCAAGGTGATCAGGCCATGTTGAGTGTCCAACTTCCATCTCAGAGGGCGAGATCCGTGAATCTACCACACCGCAGCGTTCTTTTGCTCCTGCGGGACCGTCGACAACAGTCAGGCATCTGAGTATATTCCTCCCAGGGAATACTACAGCCGTCACTCTTTTCCTCGACATCGATACTCTCGACATCGATCTCACTCACTGAGCAGATATTCTTCTTGGCGTGGGTCTCGATCACCCTCTCATTACCGTCGTTCCCACTCACCGAGAGACTGGCCTAGAAGATCCACATGACATTCATATCACTCCTACTCCCGAGACCGGAGTCCATACTCCACCTCCTCAAGAGGGTCACGACACCACAGTCACGATAGAAGACAGGAAAGGAGACAGCATGTTTCCCATACTCAGAGCCGTCCTCCTTCTCCAGACACTTGTGCGCTGCCAAGCTCTCAATTCCCTTCGGCACAGAGGGGCTCACTCCATTCGTCCCATACCCAGACGCTTCCGATTGCAGCTCTCGGTCCATTAACAAGAAGATCAGTCGTCAATGACCGACAACCTTCTGTTGATACTGAGGGCTCTCGACATCGACAGGATGCTTTGGCATTGATTCCACGTGTTATGGACGAGGAAGGTGACTATCAATCGGATTCTTCTGCTTCATCCTCAGTACAGCCTGTTGTTGAATCCCCAGAAGCGGACTTGACCTCCCCAGGTGGAACATCACCTTCTGAGGATCTTGGCCAATTCTCGGATCAAATCCGAAGGATGGCACAGGCATTAGGTCTTACAGTGGAACAGGACCCTACTACCACACAAGACCCAGTCTATGATTCGGTAGCCGCTGAAACTTTTAGACCAGTGGCGATTCCAATCTTACCAGTGTTACTGGAGACACTCAAACAGTCCTGGAAAACACCTGCCTTAATGCCCCCAACCTCTAAGAGACTGGAGGGCTTGTATAAGATTTAACAACAGGATGTCGAGTTTCTCTTTCAGCATCCACCACCCAATTCTGTAGTGGTTGAAGCCGCACAAGGCAAGTCACATCGCCAGCACAGTGCACCTGTGGATAAAGAGGACAGAAGGCTTGATCTGTTTGGGAGATGTATTTACTCTTCCTCAGCCTTGGCAATTAAGGTCTCAAATTATCAAGCAGCCATGTCTGGATACCAGCTACTTCTCTGGGACAAGGTTGGTCGCCTTTTTGATCATCTACCAGAAGATAAAAAGAAATTAGCTTCCCATTTTCAACAGGAAGCCTTGAAATTGTCAAGACAACAAATACATCCCTCTCGTCATCTGGCCGACTGTGGATCCAAAGCAATGATTGGAGCAGTTGCTCTTTGATGCCATGCCTGGCTGAGATCGGCAAGGGATTACCCAAGAGGCAAAAGATAGGATTGAAAATCTTAATTTCGATGGCCTTGGACTCTTCAACACGAAAACGGATGAATCTTTAGACGTGGTTTACAAAGCACGCCCGACTGCTAGAAAGATGGGATTCACCCAACCTGCACAATCCAGGCAACGTAGGTGGCATAGATACCAATCGGCTCTTCCCTCTTCAGGCCAACAGCATCACCAGTATCCGGTGCAACCTCCAACCCTGAATACTCAGCGTCAGGGGTTTCAAAGACGACAATACCAGCCTGCTCGTCCCCGACAGCCTTTTCGCGGTGCGGACAACCACAGTAAGCGGCATCTGTGACTTCGCAACCCCTCTCCACATATCTTGTCCTCAACAACGCCCCTTTGGACTACTACACCCAACCATTTACAACAACTGGTCCTGGATAACGACAGACAAATGGGTGCTCAACATCATCCGGAGGGGCTACCACATTGAGTTCGACTCCTTTCCTCTGCTCGGTACCGTGCAGCACACGGCTTCCTCTCCTCCCCTTCAACAAGAACACTCTCTTGTGCAAGGGAGCCATAGAGCGAGTCCCACATCGACTGCTCTGACACGGGTTCTACTCCCGATACTTCACCGTCCCAAAGGCAGATGGAGGAGTCAGACCGATTTTAGTTTTACGGATTTTAAACACTTATCTTACACCAAAGAAGTTCTGAATGACATCTGTTGCGTCGATCCTCCCGCTCCTGAAAAAGGGAGACTGGTTTGCATCCGTCGACCTCAAGGATGCATACTTCCATGTTACCATTGCGAAAAACCACAGGAAATACGGTTCGTCATCGCCAATGACGTTTATCAGTACTGCGTCCTGCCATTCGGTCTGGCCATGGCACCCAGGGTTTTCTCCAAGTGCATGGCAGTCATATGCGCTCATCTCCGACTCCTAGGCATCGAGGTTTTCCCTTACCTCGACGATTGGCTTCTCGTAGCTCAATCCTGAAACGAACTGTTTCATTCTGTCTCGACAACGCTAGATCTTCTCCAATGCCTGGGTCTCCACGTCAATTTGGAGAAATCGGTCCTTCTACCTACTTCCAGCATTCAATTCATAGGAGCTCACATCGATTCCAATGTAGGACGGGCATTCCTTCCTCTCGACCACTGCGACAAGCTCCGATCTCTGGCCTCAACAGTTCTTCACTGTCAGTTGACGTCGGCGTTCGTCATCCTCCGCCTGCTGGGTCTTATGGCATCGACTACGGCTGTAGTACGATACGCTCGATTCCGTATGAGAACCCTCCAACAATGGTTTCTCAGGACATTCGAACTCCAGGCCAATGCAAGACGGACCATGCTACACGTTCCTATAAAGGTTCGGAACTCTCTCCACTGTTGGGTTGCCTTCTCCAACCTCACTTCCGGCGTCGAATTCCAGCCACCCAGGCCATCAATGGTGATCACAACGGATGCCTCCCTACAAGGATGGGGTGCCCATTGTGCACACCTCAAGGTCCAAGGTCTTTGGTCAGCTCTGGAGAAGGTGGACCATATCAACCTCCTAGAGCTGCGAGCTGTACAAAAAGCACTCTGTGCCTTCGAAGCACAGCTAATCAATTGTTCTATTCAGGTGACCTCCGACAACTCCACTGTTGTTGCTTACCTCAACAAACAGGGAGGAACTCGATCCCAGCCACTTCTTCAACTCACTCTAGACATTCTGGAGTGTTGCTGCGACCACAACATCCATGTCTCCGCTCTTCATCTCGCGGGGCTCGACAATACTCTGGCAGACTCCCTCAGCAGGAAAATGCAGACCTGTCACGAGTGGGAGTTACACAAGGAGACCCTAAGGTCCTTGTTTCATCACTGGGGTACCCCGACAGTGGACCTCTTTACCACCCAACTCAATGTTGTCACGTCTGTGTATTTCAGCAGGGCAGGTCTCGGACATGCCTCCCAGGGTGATGCTTTCATGATCTGGACGGGACACCTCTTCTACCTGTTCCCTCCGTTCCCTCTGCTTCCCAGGGTACTAGCGAAGATTGCTTGCGACAACACCACTTGCATTCTCATTGCCCCGTGGTGGCCCCACCAGACGTGGTTCGCAACCCTGCTCCGGCTATCATGCCATCATTGTCATCGCCTACCATCCATACCAGACCTTCTGACACAGTGTCAGGGCCAAGTACGTCACCCAGACTTGAAGATGCTACATTTGACAGCCTGGGCCATAAACATTTTCTAGACGTGGACCTTCCCCCTGCTCTTCTCCATGTCTTGTCGGCATCCAGGAAACCTGCAACTCGTAATTCTTACAAACTTAAATGATGCACTTTCTCCAAGTTTGCCCTTCTTAATGGGTTTACACCTCGAACAGCGACTGTTCCTCAAGTTCTGTAGTTTTTACACTCCCTATTTGAAAAGGGACTTAAGTTGTCTTCCTTACGGGTCTATTTATCAGCGATTTCAGCTCTTCACCCCCTCGTTGATGGGTTTACTGTGTTTTCGCACCCCCTTTCTAAAACTAAAGGGTCTCTGCAATTTGGCTCCCCCTGTACCGACCCGAATACCAGCATGGAGTCTATCAGTGGTCCTGAAAGCTTTGTGTTTCAAACCCTTTGAGCCACTCGCTACCGTTGACCTCAGTTTGCTTTCATTTAAACTGGCTTTCTTAGTAGCCATTACCTCAGCCCGGAGAGTTAGTGAGCTGGCTGCACTCCGAGCTGATTCACCACATCTGATTTTCCATAAAGATAAGGTCGTCCTCCGTCCTGATCCTACTTTTCTCCCTAAGGTCATGTCGCCCTTCCACCTTGGCCAAGATATTGTGCTTCCTACTTTCTTCCCTTCTCCTACATCAGATCTTGAAAGAACTCTTCATACACTGGATGTCAGAAGAGCTCTGCCTTCTATATCGACAGGACTCGCCAGTTTCGCCATTTGCAAAGACTATTCATTTGCTATGCAGGACGGAAGAAGGGCAATCCTGTTTCTACCCAACGTTTATCGAAATGGGTTACCAGGGCTATCACTCTTGCCTACGAGCTCAATAAGCTTCCTTTAGAAGGACCTCTCCGAGCACATTCTACATGAGCTGTAGCTGCATCCACTGCCTTCTCACAGGGAATCCCCATCCCAGATCTCTGTAGAGCAGCTACATGGTCCACACCGTCCACCTTCATAAGGCACTACCATATCGACGTTTGGTCTCGAGCGGATGCCAATTTTGGAAGGTCGATACTCTTCCTTGCTTGCCTGAGACTCCATACCCACCTCCGGTAAGTCAGCTTGCTAATCGCCCATATGTGTGATGCACAGAGACCATGAAGAAGAAGGACAGGTTGCTTACCTGTAACTGTGGTTCTTCGAGTGGCCATCTGTGCATTCACACAACCCACCCGCCAACCCCGCTATGGAGTTCAGGGTGGATTTAGTTTCTTTACATAAATGACTCAGTCTACTATGAGTACAAAGGGTTAAAATAATACAATTTTATTGTTTTTATTACATTGTTCCTTTTGCAAACCTTGATTTTATAATCACGATTCTCGTTACCTGAAAAAAACAAACAATTAATTTCTTATAGGGTTGCATTGCTATACTTCCTATTCGTTCCTACCTTCGGTTTCTGAGCCACAATGTTGGCCTCCAGGAACTGAGGGCTGGGCGGGAACTCCGGAGCATGCCCAGTGCAGTGTGGGGAAGGGGTTCCCGCCCAAACGCCTCAGCTAGAGAAAAAAAAAATTCTGATGGAGGGGCCCGCGCCGGTGCAGAGCCCATATGTGTGAATGCACAGATGACCACTCGAAGAACCACAGTTACAGGTAAGCAACCTGTCCATACTTTTATTGTGCATTCACCCTGCTCTTTCACAGAATTTGATGGGCAGGTGGTGAAAGGAGCCAAGGCATTGATGTTTTCAATTAGAGCCCTCCTGTATTTTTCCAATGCTGTGTTAAGAAACAAAAGAAGGAATAGCTGAAGAATGCCTTTGACTATTAGTGCTAGGTACCCTCCGCCTGGAAACCCTTGAACTTTTTGTGCCCTGGTTGTGTCGAGGTAGCTATTGTTTCTGTACAAGAATCAACAACAGATATTTTGCTGGGGCTAGATAAAGACTTTTTATTGTATGTTTTAAAATGCTGACTGTTATTTCGAAACCATCCTTCTTGCTTCATTTTATCAAATGTGTTTCAATCCGAATCTAACTCAGAGGGTTCCCCCCCCCCCTTTAAAGGCTTCCTAGAAATAACTTTAGTTAGATAGATAACTTTTGGCAGTTCCGTTTCCCCACATTTTCCGTGATCATTTTTTAAATTCAAATTTCTGCTTGAGAGAGAATTTCTATTTTTCACAGGCTGTTTTTTTCTTTTCATTATGCACAGCTAATGCATGCCTCTTTGTTTTGATATATCCCTAGAGCTTATGTAAATATTAAAAAAGAGGTTCTTTCAAACTAATGAACCTGTTTTCTCTTTGATACAGAAGAATTGTGTTTTGATGATGAGGGCTTGTGTGATCCAGTGGTTAGATAAAGTGGTGTAGGATATGAGACAACTCTGGTTTGAATGTGCACTAAGACATAGAATTTGCTTCAGGTGAATCAAGATATTTTATCCAGGGGTTGTTAATGAGGATAAATACTGCTGAATAAGAATTATAAATCATTCCATTTGCTAATAAGATCATTAAGAATAGTAAGAAAAATGTAGAACAGAATCACAAAAAGCCCTTTTCCTTTAAATCATGCAGGAGGGAAAAGGTATATAAAATGAAAAATAATTTCAACATTTTATACTCTATGATTAATATATTTTTTCCTTTGTCCATGACAAGTAGTTAGAGGAACTGTGTGTGTTTATGCTTATAAGGTGCACAGCCTTGAATTTTGTCCAACACTTGACCCTGAATAGTGAATTCCTATGAAGAATCTGGTCATTTGGTAAAGCAATGATGGGTGATCCCCCAAATCCTGTACCTACATAACATCCTCAGTATGAGCTGGTGGCATTTTTGTACTAGGCAGATGCTTGTAGTTTTGATGGTGTAGATCAGGCCTTCCCTGACAACTCTGTCCCAAACAGGGATCATGTAGTAGTAGGAAAGGCCCAAACTGTGCTATGCAAGTGGGACAACTCTGGATTATGTGTGGGAGTATCTTGAGCCCCTGGTATGGATAAAGACTACTCTGCTGCACCTGGCACCAGAGAGTGTGTTTGAAAGTGTTCAATTTGCACTTTGTAGTTGATCAAAATGTGCACAGAAACCTGGATGCTTCCTACATGTATGCTTTATTTCAAACAGTCCAACAGATGTACACTTCTTTGTTTCATGTTTATAGAAAGACTGTGAATGAAATATGCCTGCTCAGAAGCATGTTTAGATTTTGGTGAGTTGAAACCCAAATTTTGAGCAGCAACCCTATATTTAGGTACTGAGCATGTGAACAGTGATATAACTTTGGCTGTGCAGATGGAAGGATATGGAGGTTTGGGTGTGGCGCCTGTGCTGAGCTACAGCTTTGAATGGGTGTTGGAAAGGGTTAGCTTCAAATCAACACAACACTGAAACATATTGACGCTTTTCATGAGAAGATTCAAAGGGAACTTGTGTTCTCAGGTGTTGCACAGAAACAACAAGAGTACTCCTGTTGTTTCAGTTACTTTGGCAATACTTTACAGGCAATGTACATTAAATGCTGGAAAGCTACCACTTCTAAATTCAAGTACTTATCAAACTATTTATAACTGGAAGGAGCCTTAGCTGGACTGTAAGTTGGCCATCCTACAAAATGCTTACAAAAACATTTAGGATTTGGAACACTAAAATCAATGGGACCCCTATTCACTAAATGTTTATAAATCTAGCTTTAAGAGTTTGAAAGCAGAAAGTTGTCAACACTTTAGTGACTAAATGAGTACATTTTCTCAATGGTTTAAAGAAGGTTTATGAAGCTTGGCTGTAGTATCCTCACTTCATTCTTTGTATTAGTTATTCCTAGCCTAAGCATTAGCTCCTCCCTCAAATGCTAGAGAAGCTGCATGCATGGAAAAGAAATTAACGTTCAGATTTTTTAAAAAAGTATCAGCTTTTTCAGAGAAGAAGATTTGCAGTGACATAACTGTCCTGTCTTGGCTGTATTCATGGGAAGGAGACTAGCAGGTCTATCTGGTATAGAGGGGAACATAAAATATTCACCAGGGGATTGTCTCAACAGTCATCCTGTTCCTCAAAATTCTCTCTGGAGAGAGAGACAGACAGACAGACAGACAGACAGAGAGAGAGAGAGAGAGAGAGAGAAAGAGAGCACTTGTTGGTTCAGAGGAAAAAGAATATTTTGACAATGATTGGCTGTGGTTACTACTATCAAGATTCATTGGCCAAACTGTCTGCATGTTTCAATTCAAAACACACCATATATTTTCAATTATTCAACTTTAGACAAGAGCAATAGATGAAGTGGATAGCTAGCCTGAAGTCTCAATCTGAAATAGTAGCTGCTATCTAGCTGCAGCTTTAGCTCTTTGACAAGAAAATTGATAAGGTCTAGAAAACTCAAAAATGAAAAACCTATAGTACTGACTATAGCAATAAGTATTGCCATGAATGTAGAGGCAGTTCAATGGGACAGTGTGCATTAATTGTACCTTTTTTAGCTGACTGAACTTTAATAATCTTCACCATTTTCTAATATGGAGCAATCAAGACTCTATGAGGGGTTCACACAACAAACTAACCCGTGATGGTTTATTTTCTGGAACAACCCATGATGGGTTAGCATGTTGTCTGAGGGATATCCCTCACTCCCCACAGTGGGTTATTTCCCCCAAATAAGCCACTGTGAGAAACCATGGTTTGCTGAAAGGGTTATGTTATATATGGTGTGTTGGTGTGTTGTCTGTCACGCAGTATGGATTATGGAGATCACCTGGGGAAAAGACTGGATTTCCAGAAGGTATCATTGTCCCATGGCTCAAAAGAAACTTTGGAAAATACATATAAATGTTTCCACTAGTTGAAATCTTGTAAGGAACCAACCTGCCTAATTAGTGGAAATTCAGTATTTTAAGAACCTCTCTTAAGGGTGTTTTCAGATGAAGAATTTATTGTACAATTGCACTGCCTCGTCCACAGAATTTTATGGGGGTTTAGATTATGACATCTTCACTTTGTAACTCTCCTGTGTTTTGCCACTGCTGCTTCTATCTTTTTTTTCTTAACAGAAAAAAACCCGTTAAAGAAGAAAAGATGGAATATCTGTACAATGCAGATATTCCTTATTCACTTCTTTGGGTGGTATAAGAAGGTTAGAATCCAATTCCACTTTTGTTCTGTAGTTTTCACTGCATATGTCACACCTGTTAGTTAATCGGGAGATATGCAAAAACACATAGTAGGGCTAACAAATTATTTTGACTAGGCACATTTGACTCCTGAGGCCATTTGACTTCTTCTGGGCCATACATAAGTTTCTTTATAGTCTCTTCATAGTGTACACAATGGTGTTATATAAATCCTAAAAACGCATAGAGCATACACAGAAAAAGCCAAGATGCGTAGGTAGTATTTAAACAATAGTAATTGATTTATGTTGGAAAACAGAATATCAGTTACAGAATATCGGACAGAGAAAATAAAATAATATAAACAGGTCTAGCTAATCCCCAGACTTTGGCTTACTTGTGGCATACAGTTAAGTCATTTGTCTTTTGCCTTTGAGTGGCCTTAGGTGGATCAGGCTTCTTACTTCCTCAGTCCTAATTTTTCACATATGTCATGGAATAGTTTTGCCTTTCATGTCCCAAGAAAATTCCAGCCCTTTACAATGGATCTGAGTGCTAGAATATATATTGACTTTTGTCCTGCCTTAAATAGGGAAGTGTTGTCAGGATTGGGGCAAAGCATGATTTTTATTATTAGCTAGCAACCCTTATGTTGCTAGCTAATAATAATGTCAGCATTAGAGGTGAGACTTACTTTGCCTCTAGCAGGTAACACACTTTAAACAAACAAACTTAGAGTAATTAGAATAAATTCCCAGCACAGTGAGAGAGAAGAGAGACAATCTGAATACATCATTAATCTGCTATGTGCCTATGTCTGCAAAGGTGGCTGCCATGCCAGTGGGGAACAAAGGAATTGATAATTTGTCATGATATTCACAGAAAGGGATCTTAGCAGTCTGCAAGTGTGTGCTGCTTTCGTCAAACCTACATAAAGAAAGTTTTTAGACCTTTTGGTATGTTTTATGTTCTAAAATGAAGGTTGTGTTTTTTTTAAAAAATGGCTTGGGCTTGGGAACATCAGCACAAGTATTAATAATCATAGCAAACAGGCCTATGAAATTTGGTCCTGATCCTGCAAACTTCCAATGGTTTAATGCTCCCCAGCATTGATTTTGCCAGAGGTGTATCTGATGTCTCCATAAGCTTAAAAAAGGGAATATTAAAGATCTAGCTGCGGTTGGACATCACTTTAAGCCATGGTGGGTAAATAAGCTACTCACAGCAGCTTATTTTGATACTAAGCGACTGTTATCTCCCACACAATCAGACAAATAAGCTACTGTGTGTAGTATATTAAGCTACTGTGAGTAACCCAATGCACCATCAATACCCTGTGTGATTACACACAAAGGAGCAAAACCCCTTGGTGCTCCAAAAAGGGTGTGTGTGCAAATAAGCTCTTGGAAGTTTGCAGGATCAGGTCCAAAATTCATACACAGCCACCCTTAGTAAGGATGCACACAACCCTATTGAAAACTCTGCATGCTGACAAAGCTACATGTGCGAAAGCATGTTTTTGCCAAAAAGGGGGTGGTGGCTATAAATCCATGTAAGTTTGCAGGAGTGGAACAAAACTTCATACATAGCATCCCCTGGCAAGAATGCACACAAGGCTTTATGACAATCCCCCACAGCTACCACCACCCGACCAAGACAGTGTTTGACACTTGGAGAGGTTGCAGTGCGCACCACTGGGGGAAGGGTTAGGGCATGGGCTGGCTGCGAGAAACTTGCTAAGCAGCGATCTGAACCACCCTTGCCACACAACACTTTAAATCGAGAGTGTTGCCTATAAGCTCCTACAAGAAGGAATTACAGCAATGTGGAAAAATCAGCCTAGAACAAAATAAGTAGGGCATGCTCCCATATTAGCAGTTTACTCACTAGAATTCTGGATGCTTGGTTGTTGTTTTTTTGCTACTGGAAGCAGCATGAGAGTCAGAGCTGTCCAGCTGCTGTGTATGACTTGTGCTTGATGCAAAAATACATACCTGTCACATTGAGGCAAAAATCTTGGGACTTAGTATCATATAATGTTTTGAGCACTGTTTCTTTGATCTACAGTGAACTCTCCTGCACAATATCCACAATCTACAGAGCAATCTAGCTGTGGTACAGAAACGATTTCAGAGAGACATTAACCATAGCTTTCTTCCCCTACTTGAATTGGTCATCCTTGAGTCTAAGGTACTTCAATCCCTACAATGGGTTTAGTACCAAAAGGCAGATAATTATGTATTGGTCTGGAAACATTTCAGTTTTACTGGGCTGAAGGCCAGGCCAGCTGGGGACTTGTTCCTGCGCATTGCTATCTCCTGCCATGGATGCTCCCAGGCAGTATAAGTGCAGCACTCATGCACAGCCCTTGATCGGATGCAGTTTTGGATGTTTGGAGGATGGAAACAAACCCTTGCTATTGATCTGCAAGGTATGGGATATCTCTGTCATGGGAAGAGATTATCACCAACTGTTTCCTGAAGTTGGAAGAGGGAATCTGAAATAATTTTAGAATGATTCTGTACTGATTAGTAGCTTAGACTTAATAAGAAAAATGCCAAAATGGTAAATATATCAGCTTGTTGAAATACACTTTTCTGAACATTCTGAAGCATAAAATATTACATTTGGATGTGGGCAGGGATGTGCTTGCTTAACTTTTGGTGTTGTTGTTGTTGAAATGGGTCCGACATGTATTCGGATCTATAAATTATAATGTATGATCTGATATCTGAAATTCAAAGGCCACATTTATGCTTAAAAAAGAATGTAATATCTACTCTGTAATTTCATTTTGATTTCCCCCCCTTTTCCATCCCTAGTAGAAAGGCGTTTCTGTTCTACACAACTTTTACTTTCTCATTTAGGAATGATGAAAAGGATTCCACATAGGATGCTTTCAGCAATTTTGTCTTAGTTTGTATAAATGAATAAATCTATGTATATTTATTTTTAATCCTGTTTATACTCAAATCTATCATCAGTCTCATTTTCCAGGCATATCTACACTACAGACTTATATTAGTTTTAAATTAGCTTGGCTGTCAAAGCTTCCTACAAATCATCCTGGGAATCGTAATTTGATGCGGGTGCTGAGAATTCTTTGTCAGAGATCCCCACCCTCACCCCAGGGTTCCTTGAGAGTGAGTGAGTGTGTGTATAAACAAGTTTAAATCTCCAGGGTAAATATACGCATCTCTTTTTCGATTCAAGTGAGCTAAATAATAACTTGTTCAATATGATGAGTTTATTTATTTATTTATTTTTAACAGGAGTTGCTAAAAGATCCTTTATATATTGGGCTGAAACAGAAGAGAGTCAGAGGCCAAGCTTATGATGACCTTCTAGATGAATTTATGCAAGCTGTGACTTCCCGGTAATTGATTTTATTTGTGCAGTTTACATTGTAGAATGTCCCTGAATTTCACTTTTCTCAAATGGAAAAAAGGAGGACTAACTACGAAGATATGCAGGCCTTTAAATTGTTATAAAACCCAGTTGTTACTTTGAGCTCATTTGTTTATAATGTTAACATGTTGTGGATTTACTTCTGTAGAATTACAGGAAAGTGGAGTGGGGGGAGGGATGACTGTTTTTATTATATTAGGAAAAAATCTCTGTTTGAAAAATATTTAATTTATATTGAAGGAAACCAGAATGAGATGAGGCAGCCTTTCTGGTAAATTCAATTGCTACAGTACTTGTAGACTTGTTTTTTATGTCTAATGGCCAAACCCTAGGAAATATTAACAAGCAAATAAAGAACATTTCACAAGTTGCAAGTTGCGGGGGGACACCATATGTGTGATGTTATACATGTTGGCTTTTTTACTGTGTAGTAACATGGGCTACCTGCACTAGGGAAGTCATGGCTGATTACATCTTCTCCTTGCACGTAAACACATAGCAAAATATCTCTCATGTACAGTCATCACATGCTGTGATCTAGGTACAGGTTGTCTTTGAACTACAAAGAACCCCCTTCTGGGTATTTTCTAAGATGTGCGTAAGCAAAGGACTACTGTAGCAGTACTGTGAAACAATTTAGAAGAATAAGCAGTTGCAGCAGGTGGAATCAATACCACCTAGATGGTGGCTGAGATGAAGATTATTTACACCAACCTTGGAGCCAACTGCTTCAGTGAAATTAGACCCTTGATACATTGCAGTAAGCAGTTGTAAGGAGATTGTCATTGACAGACAGCATAACAGGAGAAACTTGCCTCATACAGTGCTGGTATAGCTTAGTTGCCACAGGATACTCTCATTGTTGCAGTTATGCATACCTATTGAATTGAGAGCAAACAAATTAATGTTCTAAGCCAGTATATACTTTTGATATGGGGCTGGTTTACACATGCATGTACATTGTACATTCATTACTGTACAACTAATGAGTCACAGTTCAATATCTGAATTGACTCCATTGGAAAGCATTGTGTTTGTGCTGATATTGAAAGATGTGTGGTAGTAGCTGATGCTGCTGATGCTTTCTGCTGCTGCATGCATACTCATGCGTTAATCAGTCCATGCATTCAATCAGTGAATGGAGAGGTGGAGAGGAGCAAGATTGTAACTATTGGTGCCACTTCCTGACCCACTTTGCATTGGGTGGAACATGATAATGGCTTCTGTGTGTATATGGTCTGTACTCACAAACAGGAACCATAGTTATATAGTTCCAAATTGTGCATACAGTAATGCAGAGCCCCTTCTCATAGCCAGTGGATAATAGAGGTGGACCTGAGGACGCTATCTCACTCCCCTCCATATATTGATTGAACATATGGACTGGAGCACAAGAAGAGGACCACAGTGATTAATATGCATTTGTGAACCAGCCCACATTGATTTGAAGATATACATTGAATTGATGGAAATTTAAAATAGTGAAATCAAGTCTCTTAAGGAACATGCTCTATAGATTCTTGTACTTTTTCAATAAAATGAAGGATTGATTTTTAGAAGGGAAAATATTTGTGTTCATAGACAGATAAAAAGGCTAAAAGAGACATTAAAGTCATCTAGATGATACCTTCCTTTCAGCATTATTAATTTCCAATCTTAGCATGATAGTGTGCCACATAAATATAAAGCTTTTTAGACTTTGTGCAATCTGTACTTGCAGCACAAAGGGCACATTTAGTCAAAAGCAGATGGCTCAATCAAGCACATGCTATATCAAAGTAAAAATAAATAAATAAATAAGTGAAGATCTTATGATTTCTGGCCCGGAATGCTTAGTGCACAATAAGTTCATGCTTAACTGTCAGAATTCAGAAATTTCCAAGCAGATGCTCTAAGTTTAAATGTGGGTTTTCACTGTGGCATTTACTGTGCAGCCTGGAAGCAACATCATTAAATTGGTCACAATTTTAGTTTCTAATTTTTGAAGTATGCAACATCTCATTTATTGTATCTATTCTTTCCAGATGAAGAAGAGAACAAAAATGTAATATTATTATAAGGAGGACTGCACAAAATGAAATATATGATAGTTAAGCAAATTTTCTTTATTTTGCTGGAATCAGGGCCAAAGAACACATAATAAGCAGCCATGTGCATCTTTTCTTCCTCTTTGAAACAAAAGAGAGAGGGAATTTGAATGGCAAATAATTCAGAAAGGAAAGGATTGAATAGCCCATCCCATCCCATTCCTCCATTGCAATTTGGTGCTTTAGAGGCTGCTTCCTGTTCTGGTTTTGGTTTTTCTTCAACATAATTTTAAAAACAAATGTTGGAAAAAGTTGCTTGTGACTGTGTGTAACATGTATTTTTGCCCTCACTTTATATAAGATGCATACATGCCTTTTCTCATACGCCTGTTCTTTTGTGGGGAGGTGGGCAGCATGCAGCCCATGAGCTGTATGCATCCCCCATCCTTCTTTGCAGTCCCTGCTGTCTCCAAATGATTGCTGTTGCCCCCTCGCCCCCACACTTTTGTTTTAAAACAAGGTGCATGGTGAGAACGTGACTTGTTTTAATGAAAACTTGCACTCCCCCAGGCCTTCGGGGAATGATTTTGCATTAAAAGAAGATGCATGTGTCTCAGGTGCCTTGTTTCAAAGTGAAAATGTACCTTTTTTGTGCTGCCAAATTGCTGATGAAATTCAGTGGCAATCTTGGTGGCAGCAGGGGATACAGTTCCTGGTGATTTCTGGGAGGTGGAAATTGCCCCCCTGAGTCTCCAAAGTTTCCCACCCCTGCTTTATTGGGACTTTTATACTACTTTTGAATTACTGTATTGCATTATTACTCTTTCACATCTGAGTTTAAATATATACATCTGGTTTGAATGTTTAAACTTCAGTTGTGCTTACATTATGTGCCTATCACAATGTCAAGTTTCCTGGTACTTCAAGCAAACACACATTCTGGCAAACTGACACAGGACACCCAAATCAGTGAGACTTCTTTTCTGCAGGAAATCTCACAGCAAAACTTAATGGACAGTAGTTACAGGCTCCAAGAAATTCTGATGGACAGTAGTTACAGGCTCCAAGAAATTCCAGAACAGTCAAAAGCTAATCAATACTGCTGTGACTGAGTTCCCCATCAACGTGGTTTCCCCGTTGCCATCCCCATGGTTCTGAACACAAGGGAAGGGTCAAATCCATACACGGTTTCCAAACCGGACAAGGAAGGAGAATGATTCGTGATATGATCCCTCAGGTGATCAAAGGGGCAAATTCTTGAAAGGCCTAACAAACCACCCAGAGAGAGCTAGTCCAGTTTTGGATCATATGTTGGTAACTCCAGTCAAAATTGTCAAGGCCTAAACAAGATCAAGGGAAGGGTAAACCCTGAGATGCAAGGAGTTCTGTGCCACATGAGTCCAGGCAGAGGAAAGTCCAAAAGTCATAGATCAAACCCAGTCTGCTGGTATACTGAGCTGTTGACAAACTGAGGCTGCCTCTACAAGAGACGTTTAAAGCTCTTTCAAGGCGCTTAAAAAAATTTACCTCTACAAGAACGGAGCGCAAATTGGGCGTAGAGGCGCGTTATCTCTCCGATTATGCGCATTATCGAATGCGCATTAAACAGCGAGTTTTATTTTGCTCCAGCCGTTAAAGCGCATTTTGACTATGTGAACAAGCACTTATGCTCATTAACTACTTGTAAAGCACATTTTGGTAATCCGTTAATGCGCTTCGCTGCCTCTCGATGCCTCTCGTGCAGAGGTATTAGGCGTAAATGCGCTTCAGCGATTATGCGCATAATCGCCTAACCGGGCGCAAAAGCGAATCCTTGTAGAGGGGACCAAAGGCACAATCCACAACAAAAATAGTTCAGATCTATGAAAAGCTACACAGTACTTTCCATGGCAAGTCTTTAGCAATACAAAGTTCCAATTAGGAGAGTCCTTGCGTAGATTGCCTCCAGAGGTCCAGACGATGATGGATCCAAACAGCCAGCGCTTTTGGGCAATGTATATGAGATGTTTCTAGCAAAGGCTCCTCACCTTTGCATCAGTTTAAAATGGGAGGCATGATTGTAAGATGCCTCCGGACCACTTGACAGAGAAAGGCATTTGGCCTTTCAGCAAGGCTTCTGTCTAAACAGGGCATCTCTGCTCAGCCCTTCAGGATGATGCGTCAATCTGAGTGATCTTTCGGCAACCCCCCAACTGTGTTAGCCTTTTGTTTGCAGTGACATGTTTGAAGATTTGATACACATGAGCAGATCACCTATTCACCTATTCCTCAAACATACCTGGAATTCTT
Source organism: Anniella stebbinsi (assembly GCA_029215795.1). Taxonomy (NCBI): domain Eukaryota; kingdom Metazoa; phylum Chordata; class Lepidosauria; order Squamata; family Anniellidae; genus Anniella; species Anniella stebbinsi. The sequence continues at coordinate 161,327,355 of JARDYH010000003.1, read as the reverse complement.
AAGCTTCATTGCTATATTATCAAACTGAATGGAAAGTATATAGTACAAGTTTAGATTCTTTTCTTTTTTTTCTTCATGCTTAAGGACAAGTATATCCCTTATAGACCTAAGTTAAATAAAAGTGGTCAGACTTTAGAATGGTGTTTTTGTTTAACTTTTCATTAGAATATTACAGAACTTGCCATTAATTTATTCATTTGGCACAGTCTCTCCCTTTGGCAAAGGAATATATTGGCAAGAGATCAGATAAACGTGACTCTTAATGGAAATTGTGAAGGAATGGTTGGGCCGCACAGCAATTTCAATAGCAACATTTAAATACTATTAAATTCTAGAGTTCTTAGTTTAATCAGATTTTGGCCCATCTTGGATTCATGGTTACCACTTCCCATATACAGATTTTTATTTCTGGAAATTTTCCTTTAATTTACTGCTATGATTACTGTTGGGAAGAGTCTATATTCTTGTCTACTTGCAAATTAAGTATTATGAGCATGGAGAGAATTCATGAATGGGACAACATTATGTAAGGGTAGAGGTCCAAAGCAAAAATAGATATCTATTTAACTTCATCAGGGGACTGCTTTAGAAATCTAGTCCTATATATACCTGGGATTGCAAAGATAGCTCTGTCTATTTCATCTGTCTCATAAAGTAGGCTTTTGTTTTTGAAAGCTCAAGCTGTAACAGAGTATTAGGTCCTATATAACTCTAACTTTTCTATTTCAACTAAGTATTCACTATGTGAAACTGTTGTACAATGACCTCATGAGAACAGTTTGTCACAACATCGACTCTAAATGGTTCTGTGATAATTGGTCATAGTTGAAGAGAAAGAAACATTAGATTAACAATAAGAGTAGGTGGTGATTTTTACAATATATAAGTTTATGAATTGAGAACAAGCAGTGGTATATAAAATTTGTTTCCATTACACCAACTGTGATATTATTTCTGACTCACAGGATTAGGTTTTTTGGTTGTTTCCTGCATCTCTCAAGGGACTAAGTTATGTGTTGTTTTTAGACTTTTATGTATCCTTTAGCAACCAAGGAGAGCATTTATCATAAAAGGATGATGGGGAACATACATGGCAATTTGCAAAATGGCTAACACAGCAAGAAAAAACGTACGGAACATATTTCCCAGTCTGCCTAACATCCCCAAGCTGTGCAACTTGGAGTGAACAGGCCAAGCAGTTGTGTAATGTTTGGTTTTTGATAAATTTAGCTGTACTTTTGCTGTGCCCAGCATACTCTCTGTATAGTGGTTTTTGAAAATGCAAGCAGAGAAATAGTTACTAAAAATGGATTGAATATCTGGGTAACTGGTATATTTACCCAGACATTCAATTTGTTCTCAGTAACAATTTCTCACGTAAAATTGCAGATAGTATGATGACAGGGCTCCTGTACAGTTAATAATTGTGAAGTACAGGAGTGGGCAGTTTGTGGGACTTATTCTGTTTTTTTTTTTTTACTAGAGCCTGAGATCCACCTACTGGAAACAGGTATAAAAGAAGGGCTCTGAGAGAGAAGCGGGGGACAAATGCAAAATAGTGGCTTAGGGGTTAGCTTGAGAGCCAGTGTTGTGTAGTGGTTAGGGTGTTAGACTAGGACTCAGGAGATCTGTGTTCTAGTCCCCACTTGGCCATGAAGCTCACTGGATGACTTTGGGACAGTCACTGACTCAGCCTAATCTACCTCACAGGGCTGTTGTGAGGATGTAATGGAGAGGAGTATCATATACGCTGCCTTAGAGTTTCTCTACATTAATGGAAAATCCCACTACTTTACCAGGTCTTCGTCTTTCCGGGTTCACAAAGGGGACAATGCACTCACTCCCCCTTTTGTTTTCCCTGGTTCCTTTGTGGGCATGTTCTATATGTTTCATTGATACAGCCAACAGATGGCACTGCAGGATTTATAAAATATGAATTACACAGTCTTTCATGATGTTTTTGGCTTTTTTTATTACTACATTTTTGTCAATTTATAAAATTGCAGAATAAACCTAAAATATAACGAGAGAGGCACTGGAGATTGACGATGTTGTAAAAATGACCCATAAACTTATATGTGTGAACCATTGAGGGCATGATAAATGCCTTGTGCAAAAAGCCTCTTAGGCTTTTTGGAGAAAAAGGAAAGACATAAATGTAACAAACAGACAAGGGGTGGAGCCAAGTATCTACTATACTCCATGAGCTACACCCCACGACCTGTATATATGTTCAGCCCAGAAAATTTATTTTAAATCATGAAACTAAGCTATCACATCAAAATTCTGGCTTCTCCTCTAACTTACTTTATTTCATAGTAGTTTATTTGTAGGGTGGAAAATCTATTTTTGTTGTTGCTGATGTTAAACAAGACAGAGTTAGAAAGTTTTGCTGATCTACTACAAATCACCCAGAGATCTATAGTTAGATCCTGTCTGATGTGCTGTCTATCCCTGATGTATGAGATGGAATTTGGGGAAGGAGGTGTGTGGTACTATGTCTGTGTGAAAACAGGCTGACTCAGGTTCTTGGGAAAATAGAGTAGGAGATTGGTACAGTGGATGGGGTTGCCACATCTCCAAACACCCAAACTAGACATTGTTTATTTCACACATTTGAAAACTTCAGTGCAGGAGAATTTAAAATTGCTTGTTGTCAAGCAACTCAAGAGGGGTGTTAAAAGACATAGTTGGGAAAGAAAGTATGCAGTAATATTTTTGTGTTAGTTTAAATTCAGTCACTTGGCAGCCTTAGGAGTGATGCTTAGTCTTCCATCTAATAGGTCTGTTGGAGAATTATTTAGCTGAGAAAAAATAATTTAGTTTCTGAACTGCAAGATGAATGTAATCATTTGACTAATTCATTCCCTGGCAGTATTTGGCATCTGTAATATTCTTGACACTTCTTCAAAAATTCACACATCTGATCCCTGCATCTGTATTTATAATCACTGTGATATATGCACAACTGTAAAGAAGATTAGATTTGAAACACTGGAAAATGAATGGTTGTCATCATCATATAATACACATACAAATTGGGTAACTGGTACTTCATTTGACACCCACACTGGTCAGCACTACATCTATAGAAGGCCCACATACTCTATCTTTCTTTCATGTTCCATAAGTAAAGCTTTCTGATTCCTCCAGATGAAGTAGTTTAAATTGAAAGGCCACCTAAATTTCTATGACTGCAATCCCCACAACACACTTACTAAGGAATAACCTCCATTGAACTCTGTAGAACTTACTTCTGAGTAAATATGCATAGAAATGCATTGCAAATTGTAGAATCATCTATGATTGATGTAGATAAAACACTGCTGATCTCTTAATCATAATTAGAAAATTATGTGTTGACTTCAGTGTTCCAGTCTGAAACAGAGATTTGAAACCAGGGTTTGAAGTGGGTTTGCAAGCTGGAACCTCCTCAGCATTGACTATGGTTATTGATGGTGCAGGTGTAATTCTACACCATAATTAAGGCTGACTATGGAAGGAAGCAGGGATTCAGACCAGAGTGTGAATGCAGGAGTACCCAAGCCCATATAATGCTCCTGATAAAATAAGATGGGAAGTATAAGTTCTGCTTTAGGCAAATTTATCTATGATGTCTTCTCTCTGCATTTTCAGTAGCTGGTACTTAATGATAACTCTGTGTGAAATTATTGTATGTGAAAACAACTGAAAGGTGAAGTGGTTCACTTAAATTCTTATCAAACCTAATTTGGGTTCTATGAAGATTCTTTTTGAATAACCTTAATTTCCTCCTTAGTAATAGTTTGTTAGAATAATTGCTATTATTATTCTATTGGTCCTACCACAGGGAAATTTACTTTGTCTTTGACACAGTATTAGTGTGCTATTTTCTGGCATAAGAACAAAGCATTGTATTTTTAAGGCAGTTAACTGGTAGATTATTTCACAGTTATTAGTGTTCTTCCATTGCTAATGTTATTCACACTTAGTGTGGCAACTGGAAAGTGAGTGCTACCTAGTATATGTTCTTCCCACCCCTCTCTATATGAATGATTTCAATAAGGAGGCAAATAATTAAGAGTAGAAAACACATGGAAGTACTTGGCAAAGCCATTCCATCTGGAAAAACAAAAATACTCATTTTAGAAACTAATCAAAGAGTGCTGGACAAACTGTTTCTTTGCATTATAATTTCTATGTCTGTGATCATAAAGTTAACTCTATGACAGTGTCAGTCCTAGCAGTTTGCATAAGAAAACTGATAAAAGCTTCTCATTTTTTGCTACTTTTATTCAAAATATGAAGTATATATATATTTTAAAAACTGAAACATTGCTATATTTAGGGTGGAACCATAGTATTTCCATGATTACTATTATTAGTTTTTTAGGATTGCTTTTTCTTATGCTGAGACTGCAGTTTGAAAGGGAAAGACCATTGTGGAGGGCAAAGGGATTTTTAATCCTTTCCACCAGGGTTGTTTCACCCAATGACAGGGCTGCCCTATTATTAGGGAGAGTGAGATGAACATCTCAGGTGGTAGATGCTGGGGAGTGGTGAGGGAGGTGTTAGAGGGCCTTACATCCTTCTCTGCTCCCCCTAAGTTAGCCTGCTGCAAGTGACAGCATCGAACCACTGCACATGTCACCAGTGTTGAAGTAAAATTCAATTGCTAGTCTGGTTGGATTTTGTATATTGAATATAAGAGGGTGCTATCTTGCCCTTTGCTTTAGGCAGTAAAATATCTTGGGCTGGCTGGGTCCAACAAATTCCTGCTACTGCTGTTTGACGAAAAGTTGCAAGGACCTCACATCCCCACTGCTCATCTTACAGCAGCTATAGATCATCCCCACTGACCTGCAGCCTTCCTCCTACAGGAAGTCCAACCCACAGTTTGAGTATAACTTAGGCACTAAAGCCAAATCACACCTTATGCATATACAGGCATAAGGTTTTGGGACAAAAGCATTAATTAAATCCTGTGTGTCTGATGGCCTGTCCATTACTACTTTCATATTTATTCTCCTGTATTCTTCCCAGGTGCATAGGAAATCAATATATTTTCACAGCTTATTTTAATGAGTGTAGTAGTTAACTCCTGCTTGAAAATGCCATATTAATGGAGTTAGTCTCTTCTGATGTATCTTGTTCCTTTTAGCAACCCTTCTTTTTTGGGGGCTTGTCTTGATGAGAGGTTTGCCCAGGGGTGGATCCGCAGTGGTGGCAGCTCGTTTATATGACGCAGCCGCCATCATGAAGCCATCCAAGGGCAAACCCCAGAAGCTCCGGGTTAAAAAAGTCAGGAACTTACTGCAACTTTTTTCTCTTGGAGCGAGGGGCAACAGCATCTGCCGTCTGTCACCTTGCTTCGGAGCTGCAGTGATGTCATTTCCCAGCCGATGGCGGCCCTGATTGGGTGCCATCTGCCGGGGAGGGGGTGGTCCAGTGAGCGGAATGGCCTCTGGACTGCCTCCACGCCTCCAGGGATCTTGGGGAGCTTTCCTTCAATAAATAAATAAATCCCCCCAAAATTAAATACAAATGGACCACGGATGCACCAGGAAAGTGGAGAGGTGGCAGTTCATCTCCGCGCCTCTCTAGAATCACGCAATTATGAAATTAGAGGACTAAACCCCCCCTAATTCCATGGGGGGAAATGGAATGAAGAGCTGACTTCCCCCTCCACGACTCATTTGTTTTTGGCCGCTGGGAGGAGGAGGAGGAGGAGGAGGAGGAGGAGGAGGGAAACAATGGGGGGGTGCAGGAATGGGGGCACTAGGGGCAGCAGCATCCCCATCTGTGTTCAACACCCACATTTGCGCTCCTTTCCATGGTTATTACCCTGGAGGAGTGCAATTGCGTGATTTTGGATAATGAGGCAACAATGCGACCTCGTATAGATGCAGCTCTGGTGGTGTTTTGATTTATTTATTATTTATTTATGGGATTTATTTCCTGCCTTTCAATACTAGGGGTTATATTCCAGCAACGAGGAACTTGGTCTCTCCAAATAAAAACTAATGCCCTGCTGGCAGATAAAACGTTAAACGGATTACTCAGGTTTTATCGAACAAAAGGGGGTAATCTAGTGAAACCAGCCTTAGAACTATACAGGAGTAGAGTCATGCCACAGTTGCTCTATGGAGCCTTATTGTGGGCGATGTCTAATTTAGATCCAATAGAAAAGGCTCAAAATAAATTTTTACGTAGACTGCTATACGTGCCAGCCTCAACTAAGCTGGTAACAATTAGGGCAGAATTGGGAGTATTGTCAATAAAAGTAGAAGCCCTTAAAATAGCTTTATACTTTTGGTTAAAAGTGACATTCAAAAGGTCATCTGAGTTAGTTCTTTTGGCATTTGAGGAAATGGATTCCACCTCTTGGAAACAAAAGATTTCTAACATCATCTCTAGGATGGGTTTCTCTACGCCCGTTCTAACATCTATGGGTTATGATAGAGCCAAGCAAGTTTTGATAGAGCGTCTTAAAGATATAGAACTGCAATCTCAACTGGCCAAAATTACAAGTTGTGCATCAAATAAGTTGTATATGCATTTAGCCATTCCCCCTTTCTCCCTCTCAAAATATCTGATAGATTTACCCTCAAGAAGGTTGAGAGTGGTGTTTTCTTGGGCACGGTTAAATGTTCTTCTGGTGGCAGATCACATGGGTCGCCTTCAAGGTATCTCAAAGGACGTTAGAAGTTGTCATTGCAATCACCTGATACTGGAGGACGCTGCCCATTTTATTTTAACTTGTGAAAGTTACTCAGATATTAGGAAAATTTATATTCTCCCATTGTTGACACAACTGACTGGAAGAACAATTGCTGAAAAGTTGTGTTTTTTATTGCGTGATTTTAGTAAATATGTAACTTTTAGAACAGCGAAATTTCTGGTTTTGGCCATGCATGTGAGAGTAAATAGTGTTGACTCTAGGGATGTAATTTATATGAGAAGTGTATAAATGGCTGGTGGCTATATTCAATAAAATTTACTGACTGACTGACTAGCTTATATTCTGGCTAGCATTGAAACTTGTAAACTTAAAATACAAAAATAGAACAGAATAAACAGTATAAAACAAAAGAAAACAGTATATAGGAATCACAGAACACAGGATGAAAGACTAACAGTCAGTCAACTCAAAACTGCTTAAAAGGGTTTAAAATGTCTTGGGAAGTAAAGAATTCTTTGCCTGACATTGGAGTGATAATAAAGTGGGTGCTACATGAACTTCCCTGGGGAGAGTTTTTGATAGGCAAGAACATCCACTGAAAAGGCTTCCTCCTTTTGCCTTACTTCGGATATTAGATGATGTCAGTGAGAGGGAGGATTTTACATGTGTTTACTTCCTGGCTATTTTGTGATTAATTGGCTACAGCAAGCCATAATTCCTTAAAGTATTTAACACAAACCATGAATAATACTAAAATTAATCGAAGGCCTGTATTTGTACCTGTTAAAAGATAATTTTGGAGTGGAATACTGATTAGTACTTTCACTATGTGGTGCAATTCAGTATATTATCAGCCCACCATGGCTTAAATAAGCCGTGTGATGTGTGCCAGTGGCCATTTTGAATATTCAAACCCCAGTGGGGGTTGCTATGTTGTCTGAACCAGGTGCAGGGTTTGTTTGCGTGTTAAACACACCAGGGGTTATTGGGGGATTGTTTAACCCACAAACAACCCTTGCCACCAGGATTTGGATGACATGACAAACCTAGGCTGACCATCTGAAAAGGAGGACAGGGCTCATATAACTTTAACAGTTGTAGAGGAAAGGGAATTTCAGCAGGTGTCATTTGTATGCAATTAGTTCCTGGTGAAATTCCCTCTTCATCACAACTGTTAAAGGTGCAGGCACTATACTAGAGTGACCATATACAAAAGAAGGCAGGGCTCTGCACCTTTAACAGTTGTGATGAAGAGGGAATCTCACCAGGAACTAATTGCATACAAATGACACTGGTTGAAATTCCCTTTCCTCTACAACTGTTAAAGTTATATGAGCCCTGTCCTCCTTTTCAGATGGTCAGCCTAGACAAACCATAGCACCCCTCCTGCCTGCCAGGGGTTGAATATTCAAAATGGTTGCCAGCACGTGCTGCAGTGATCATGTGAATCTGGTCACTGAAGCCCAATTTGCACATGGCTTCTTGAAATGCAATTATGTTGAAGCTACTCCATGTGATATGGGGTTTCCCTGAAGCAGCTTCCTACAATGGCGGCAGTTTACACCCAACCGTCCTTGAAGAAACCATCGTGTGTAATGCATGTCTGCATTGGACCTAATTCAGCATGGAAAGGAAAAGGCTCTTCCATCTGGCCTTGCCGTAGGAAGAGTAGTGGTTTCTCCCACATAGTGGTATATGATCAAACAGGCCTTGAGTACACCCATAGTATACTGCAGAGCAGGTATCAGCATTAGATTTGTGGGCAGGGTGGAGAGGGAGGGCAATCAATGTATTGCTGACATAGCTGTTTTTGTAATATAAAAATGACTCAAGTTGCTTCCCCACTACAGTGTTTCAGCACTCCCAACTTATTTTACATAGCAACACTAGATTTGTCATACTGCTAAAGTCTTAGCATCTTCTGGTCTGAAGCCAAACTGACTACTCAGCAGTGGACTTTTTGTATGAGTGTGTGTTAAGAGTTTGCCAGCAGACCACAGAAGCTGTAAATTATGGATGGAAAATATTTTTAAAGGACAGTATTTGCAGACAAAATTTACTAAGTGCAGCTGGTTTGCTATATTTTCCAAATCAGTTTTTTAAATATGATCCAGCTGTTTGCATTTTGCAATTAGCCAGCATACCAACATTATGTCAAAAGTCCTAAACGGGCTTCCTGACTTACTATACACTTGGGATAATAGGCATTAGTCTGGACTCTGGAGTCAGTGTTAAGTTATACTTTACCATTTTTGTGTCCCCATAAAAATACATAGATACCTTATCATAAAGGTGGGAATTGTGGTGTAGTATACAAATCTCATGAGAAACTAATTAAGAAATATTCCACTGGCATGACTTCACAGATTCATAAATGTTCTACTGTTGTTACTTCATCAAGCTGTTTGGGATCCTTATTACTTACCAAGCCAAGATAATTTTATCCAGTGATGCAATTTATCAGATCCTTTATATCAGAGGTGGAGAATATGTTGCAGTGAGGGCCAAATTCCCCCCCCCCCATAGGCCCTCTGTGGGCCAGATGATGTCATGCCCGCTAACATCACTGCCCTGCCCCCCACCCATTTTGCCTTTCTTAGCACAGCAAGAGAGGCATGGAGTTCTGTACCTCTTTCAGCATGGAAAAAGAGACTGACATTGGGAGGAGTGGATGCTCCTCACAGTACTGTTCAAATCCCTGCTTTGCATGCTACTTGTTCTTCCCATGGAGGTGACATGTGACATACGAATGGACTCAACTGGTTCTGGGAAGAGGTCAAGCTCTGTCTCTGGAGGAATCCAAGGAGGCGCCGCAGGTCAAATTAAGCCCACAAGCCAGCGGTTTCCCAACCCTGTTTTTCTTGGAGCACCAAGCTCAGAAAACAAACAGCTTTCATCTTGGTTAACACCAAAGAATCAGAATTGTGGGTCTTGCAAGATTTCATGGTTATTTAGTCCAGCTGAGGCACGGCCTTTTGTGCCTACCTACATAGAATGTACCTATCCTGCTTCTAGTGAGCCACCACACCAGAAAGTATGAAAGACAAAGGCAGGAGCAGTACAGGATTGAAATAAGCACAAGCATGTATGCTGTGTCTTTCTTTCTCTGTTCACTGCTCTTTTAGGCAGGTTTGGTCATTTTTGGAACTTTCCAGAATCATGTAAGTGAAAATGCGGTGGGCTACGTAAATACTTGACTACTTGTAATCAAACAATTCAAATGCCAGCAAAAATATATACTTTAGTGATATTCTAACTTTGGTGGTTCTGTATAGGTGATAGGGTACAAACTCAGGACTTCGTGGAGTTAAATATTTTCTTTTAATTCTCCAATATTATTATAAATCAGCATGAGCTAAAAGCCCAATTCAATATTAAAGCCTTATAATGCAGCTGAATGCTGTTTGCCTTTTTCGTGATAATGAGTGTTTAACCAATTTCTCTTAAATGATGAGCTGTCTTTTCTAAATGACAAGAACACATAACAGTAAGCATATTTAATCAGGCGTTTAAAGACTAATTCTGACAAATCTCAGGCGCATGAGAAAGGGCTTTCCTCAAAATTATGTTGTGATTTCCAAAGGTGAACTTTATTTTGGCTTTGAAAATAATTTTTTTCCATGAGCATTCACCAGTGTGTACTGTAAAAGAGAAACACATAAATCAGCCTGTGTATGTCCTAAATCACCTTTACTTTCAATCTTAATTCTGTAATAGTGACTTTATACATAACCTATAACTTGCTCTTTCATTAGCAAGAAGATATCTGGAAGGGACAAATGGTGGCTTTCACCTAAGTAAAAAGTAAGCTTAGCCAATCAAGCTTGAACCATGATTGCTATTTACATTATAAGTTCAGGAAATGACCAATGAAGGCAGCAGTTTTATTTTAATTCATTTAATTCCCTGCCAAGTCTTATTTCAGCTTAGTTTACTCCAGTAAGATTTGAAGTAATATGGCCAAGCATATCCTTAAGATGAAACTACTAAGCACTCCTACCTACATCCACCAATGACTGGTGCAAGTATGGTTGCCACAAACCCAATAGGGTTTGCAAATCAGAAACCAGCTCAAGAACATATCTAACATAAATTATAGTCTTAGCCCTTTTCACCTTAACTGTGATTTAGCATGACATTGCCACTGGGTAACATGATCAGTGTTAACTATGGCTAGTACAAGTACATATATAATGCTAACATATAGGGAAGTGAGGTGGTAATTCATGCTGAAGAGGATAGTGGAGGGAATGTGTATTAGGCTGCCTCTACAAGAGAGGTTTAAAGCTCTTTCAAGGCGCTTTAAAAAATTTACCTCTACAAGAACGGAGCGTAAATTGGGCGTAGAGGCGCGTTATCTCGCCAATTATGCGCATTATCGAATGCGCGTTAAATCGCGAGTTTTCTTTTGCTCCGGCCGTTAAAGCGCATTTTGACTATGTGAACAAGCGCTTATGCGCATTAACTACTTGGAAAGCGCATTTTGGACATCCGTTAATGTGCTTCGCCGCCTCTCGCCGCCTCTCGTGCAGAGGTATTAGGTGTAAATGCGCTTCAGCGATTATGCGCATAATCGCCTAACCGGGCGCAAAAGCGAATCCTTGTGGAGGGGACCCTAGTGTCTAGCTCCTATTTTACAAATCATGGTCCCAGCAAAGTTGACTGACACGCCAAATGTTTTCCACTTTAAAGCATGGTGAGACTTTTCTTGCCGTGGATTCTAATATATGCTTGATGTTGGAAGGCCTTATCAAGGTATTTCACCACTTGATGAGTTTATAATCTGTATTAGCAATTTATGACAAATGGTAATCAATTGGAGAGGGTAATCGCTTGAGCTATAGACTATTATGTCTGCATTTATTTTTTAAAGAACATCTTTTCCCCGTTTCTTCCTAACATTCATATTTTAAATTTAAGATTTCAGATTTCTAATCCAAGGGTTTGTTTATATATTTTGGAAGAATGAAATATTTGCTGGTTTTGGTTAGGACCCAAAGAAGCACTGTTGGAAGGGGGATGACAGAAGGTGACTTTCCTGCCTCCTTTTCCTTCCTGCAACTCCCAAGACCCAAAAGGCTTTCCTGAAGGTTGGGGACCCTCCTGAAAGAGGTGGGCTGTGGCATGGGATGCTAAGGGAAAGAGGGGATCACCCAAAAGAGAGGGGAGGATGTTTTTGAAACTGCTCTATGATCAGTATGAATAAACATTTAAGACTAAGAATGCATTAAACAATGGGCATTATCCTGCTGTGTCATTCTGTTAGCGAAAATTACATTGCACTAGAGTAAACCAAATTCTGAATTATACGCAAGAGAAGAATCTAACTAAGGTTACATTGACACAAGTGCAGTTGTGCATTATGTTTGTGCACCCATTGTGCCACCTATTTCACATTTTGCTTGTGCAATCTATAGGGCAGCCGGTTGTGCAACTTCTTGTACCATCATTTTTGTAAATGAAATGGGCAATCACTTGAGCAACAGAAAGATTCAGCAGAGCTCCACTAGTGCTATTTAAGTTTGTGCCCTATGTATTTTTAAAAACAAAAATTTAATATGGTGTTTATTCTTTTTATCTTGTTATTGTTTGCTGTTTACCACTCTGAAATCTGTTTAGATGTTGAGTGGTATATAAACATTGTAAATAAATAAATAATGAACAAGGAAGTGGTGACAAAATACTGCAGTAATGCCTGGAGATATACCTCAAAACACATCTGTAACAAGGGTGAAGCTATAGCAAGCCTAGGAAAATACAGAGCCAGCCATGATTGTCTGTATTACTTCACTTGACCACATTATTTTTCCCAACAATAAGAAGTGGGCAGACATATCAACATTAACCATATGGTAGGTTGGTCATCTGTACTGTCACATCTGAAGGGAATTATCATTACATCTGCACTGGGCCCTGAAGCTGGTCCGTTATATGTTCCTTCTGGAAGCTGTTCTGCATGTTCTATTCTACCCCCAATCCCACCCCCAGTTGCTTCCCCTTTGTATAATTCTTATTGCTCTGAGAATAGGGAATGCAGAAAGTAAAAGGCTACATTGCTCATCTGCTGTCTAATGGTTGGGGGATATGCTGATTGTAAAACCAGGTTCATTAAACACAAGGTAGGTGCTCTGATGGTTTGAATGCTCAGGACTTTGAATCTTGTGATGGGTAAGCTTGTCCTGTTTGAGTCCATTCCACATACCTGATGGGTGTTTCCGATTGGTCGCATTCATATGATGGGCCTTGAAGTACCCAAAGCATTTAAAGTAGGGATGTGCACGGCTGCCAAATATTGTATCGTTATCGGAATTTACAATATAATTTTTTTCCGGATCAGATATTATCAAATGTTTTATATCGTACCTTATTGGATTTCCGATTATTAATCGGAAATCCGATAATTAATCGGAAATCCGATAATTATTGGATGACGCCATTTTAGTCACATGCTTTCCTTGAAGACCTTAATAAATATACATGTAACTTTTTTATTTTAAAAGATAGAGACATGAGACTTGGGGAGCCAGGACTAGCAACATCCCATCTGCAAAGTCCAAAAAGTTTCATGTCTCTATCTTTTAAAATAAAAAAGTTACACCCATTTAAGTTCTTCAAGGAGAGTGTATGTCTAATACTTTTTTTTATAACTTTTCTATTTTATAAGATTGAGACTTGAAAGTGGCCCACAGTGCTTATGGGATATGCCTAAGTACGTGTATTAAATTTCAGAACAATCCCTCCACCCCTGTATTTTATATGAATTTTTGAAAGATCGTTTAACTTTTGACAGCTCTGAGTCTGACAGCTAAAGCTACGTGCATTCAGAGCTGTCAAAAAGTTTATGATCTTTCAGATATTCTTAAAAAATACAGGGTTGCCTGATTGTTATGAAATTTTCCACAAATGCCTAACATCCTTCCAACTCCACTGTCAGCGATTTTCAAGTCTCGAGTAAATGGAAGTTGGAAGGAGTTGGAAGGATGTTAGGCATTTGTGGAAAATTTCATAACAATCGGGGCAGACCTGTATTTTTTAAGAATATTTGAAAGATCATGCAACTTTTTGACAGCTCTGAATGCACGTGGCTTTAGCTGTCAGACTCAGAGCTGTCAAAAGTTAAACGATCTTTCAAAAAATCATATAAAATACAGGGGTGAAGGGATTGTTATGAAATTTAATACACGTACTTAGGCATATCCCATAAGCACTGTGGGCCACTTTCAAGTCTCAATCTTATAAAATAGAAAAGTTATAGGATTAAATGGTGGTCTGATAATTCTATAAAATTTGATAATTATCTGACTGATAATTATCAGATCCGATAATTTTGGAGGGATTTGTATCGTATCATTATCTTTAATCGGATGTCCGATAATGCCATTATCGTATCGTTATCGGACATCGGAATGATACAGTACACATCCCTAATTTAAATAATCCAACTGACTCTAAAATGAATTCTAAGTTGATTAAAGTTGAGTTAGAATTGCTTAGTGGAAGAGCATTTTTTTTTCATTTTATGTGCTAATAAGAGTTGTGGATGGTCAGAAAGACATCACTTGCACCAAGGGGTTAATCACTATTTGGCTAAAGTAGTTGAGAAAATTATCCTCATCTGATACATTTGTTCAGTTGAGGCTTCTTGGCAGATGATTTGAGTAAAGCAACAGGGGCTTTCACAGAACACATGGCATGATGAAATAGATTCTAGAAAACAAACATAGCCTATGCTCCAAAGAAAACTGCAAAGAGTATCTTTAGTTTTAAATGGGTGCTATCATAAAGTACTATGCAAACAAAAATGTTTAAAAAATAGAAGATTGTTGGGTTTTTTCAGTTTTTTTGTTTGGGTGGAAGACTCATCCTGAGAAAATACACCTTTTAAGTTGTTAATATTGCCACTTTTATGTGGGGGAATATGTTCATGTTGTAATGCTGCAGTGTTCATGAGGAAAATATGTGTTTACATTTAGATGTACAATCTCTTTTTAAGGAATTGGTAGAACTATGATACATTGAGTGTAATTCTGAATACATAGAATAACCAGAAGCAGGCTTCTTTGTTAGAGAACAAAACTTAGATTATGAAGGAATAGAGAGACATTGTTTCTATAGAATTAATTTATTAGGATTCCATCTATTGTTCAATATTTTTATGAAGGATACATACATTTACTATGGGATAAGCCTCACTGAGACTTCCCTTTGAGTAAACATGCCTAGGATTACAATGCAAATGTTGAGAACTCCATCCATTGTGTTTTGTCCATGATTTGCAGAGATCACTTGTAAACTACAGTTATCTAAATCTTTATAGGTATTTTAACCCATTCATGCTTAGATTTTCAATCTAGTAATGTTTAAAATTCTTCACAATATCTAATAGTAGTACAATAGGTAACTAGGTAAAATCAGAATCTAGACAATTGCCTTATTGCTGGTTTCAGGAGACAGAAAGGGAAATGCTAGAAAGACACAAATTATGCACCCAAATATTTCCAGCGGTCTCCTTCTCCAACTTGCTAGGAAAACAATTGTGAATTGCCTAGAGAGCTTAAATATTTAGAAGTATAATATATATATCTAAATAAAAAAATTATAAACAGCTTTGCACTGAGGTTTCTTTGGTCTGTCAGCAGTGAATGAAGGAAATAACATGGGGTGGGGGGGTTGAGAAGTCTCTTGGCCTAGATGCTAATTTAATGCAGCGTGCTAAATTTTGTTACTCAGTCTGGTTTAATTCTATGCACATAATAAACAGCTCTGTATGCTGAAATTTCTGAACAGTTCTTTATAGAAGAAATGGTGTATGTGTGTGATTGAAACAGTATTGGATCAGAGACTTTGTAGAACTAGTATATCAGTGAAGGTTGGACATAACCACTAGATAAGTGACAATGACCTGGACTATCTTTGTCTTAGTCCTAGTGTTTGATTATCAAGTTAATATTAGACTGCTGTTCATACATATCATCCAGGAAATCATGTTAATTAAAGGGTAAAGTAAGTTGATAGATAAAAGACTTTTACATGGCACAAGCTCAGGCCTATATCCAAGAAACAGAGGGGTAAATTGAAAGTGGTGTTTATGTGGGGCCTACATGAATGCCTCCATGGTTTCCTTAGTGTGTTTAAAAACAAAACACCACAGCAGTATTTTGGCAGAAGAAAGCACACACATGGAAATCCTAAAAGCAGTTCTCGTCTGTGTTCCTAACTCTGATTGAGAGTATGCCATGATTTTTGAAACAATCCATGGGAGAAACAGGAAGGGTGTGCTTTTGAAAGTGGTTGTCAGTTCTAATATGTGCCCTACTTATCCTTTGGAGCTCAGTATGGGAAACAGAGACCATACCAACTGATGTACTCAGTTATGCAGTCTCTCTCTCTCTTTCTCTCTCTCTCTCTCTCTCTGAAGGGCATTTGAGCATATTTGGAGGAGCTAATATGGGGTCACAAATTTTATTTATTTATTTAGCTATTTTTTGTTTGCATAAAGTTGTGTAGGAACTTTATATGCTTTTATTTTCCATACATGCAATTGGAAGAGGGAAAAATACATCTTGCTATTCACCCCCATGTCCTATCCAAACTAAAATATTAATTTAGTTTAATTTGCCAAACATTTAAAATTAATCCATTTTTTAAACTGATCCATTGTGAATTGGCAAGGCACCTGGCCCCGGAGAACTCCCATCACTAGTTAGAGGCATATATAGTTGCTTGCTTCCAGAGAATAAAACTTACTATAAAATGATACTTCAAAAATCTATATTCTGAATTTCCATATTCTAATCTGATGTAAATCATGCATACCAACAATAATGATTCCAGAATTAGACATCAAATCCCAAATGGAAACAAATGTATAATTTTGTCTAATCCTTTTTTGCTAGTTTATATTGCTTTAAAAGAGGATTAGAAAAATGGTTGTTACCCATAACAAAATGGAATTTCCATGTTTAGAAACTGTGTATGTTTGATTATGTGAAACTAGGGACAAGTGCAATAGGGAATTGTTTTCTTGCCCTGGTTGTGAGCTTTTAGGACCTTATTTATTTCTTTACAATGTTTAGATACCACTCTACTTCAAGGAAGATTCCAGCGTGGTGAACAATAAAAGATAAGGAGATAAAAGAATAAAACTCCTTTTTAAAAATTATTATTCTTAAAAATCAGAATACCAGTAAAAACCATGGCTGATCAGACAAGGAAGGCTTCCTTAAATAAAATTGTTTTCAGGGGGCATTAGAAGCAACACAGTTTTGGTGCCTGCCTGGCGTTCAGAAGCAGGGAATTCCATGGAAAGGAGGCCACCACACTCAAGGCTCTTCTCCGGGTGGATTCTAATTGGGCTGTAGGTCCTTGCAGAATCACCAGGATCATTCCCTCTGATGATCTTAGGTATCTCGGTCCTAAATTGTATACGGCTTTATACACTTGTACCAAAACCTTAAACCTAGCCTGGCAGCAAATAGCCAGCCAATGCAGTTCCCTCAGCAAAGGAGTTGCATGCTGAAAAGGGGCAGCTAATGACAACAGCCAAGCTGCTGCAGTCTGCATTAGCTCCAGCTTATAGAGCAACCTTAAGGGTAGTCTCACTTAGAGTGTATTGCAGTAATCCAGTCTTTAGCTTACTAGTGCCTGTACTGCTGTGGTCAAAATATCCCTTGCAA
Organism: Anniella stebbinsi; assembly: GCA_029215795.1. NCBI lineage: Eukaryota > Metazoa > Chordata > Lepidosauria > Squamata > Anniellidae > Anniella > Anniella stebbinsi. The sequence goes on along the minus strand of JARDYH010000003.1, from coordinate 161,310,018 downwards.
ACCAGACAAAGCTATTAAAAGGCACTCCAAGACGCTGTGGCCTCCAGTGACAGTGATGCATCTAGGAGTGCCCCCATGCTACAAACCCGATGTTTCTAAGAGAGTACAATCTCATCCAGAATAAGCATAAGAAAAGCCATGCCGGATCAGTAGTCCAGCTGTCAACCACAGTCCCACAAGCAGGATCCTCCCACCCATATTCCCCAGCAACTGGTGTGTATAGGCTTATCTCCCAGGCTCAGAAATGGCTCACCCACAGGGCTTTTGTCTTGCCAGGATTCAGCTTCAGTTTATTGGCTTTCATCCAGCCCATTACTGAATTTAGGCATTAATCCAGAACTTGCATGGCTTTACCTGATTAGATGTCACAGGGAGACAGAGCTGTGTGTCATTAGCATATTGATGGCACTTGGCTCCAAATCCCCTAATGACCACTTCTAGCAGCTTCATATAGATGTAGAACTACATTGGGGACATGATAGTACTATGTAGGACCTCATAGCTCAATTGCCAAGGGGTGAAGGAATGGTCACCCAATGTTACTCTCTGAAACCCCACAGGTAAAACTGGAACCACTGGAACCTAGTGCCTCCAATGCCCATCCCATGGAATTGATCCAGGAGAATACCATGGTTGATGTGAGATCAAGCAGAATTAACATGATTGCACTCCCCTGTCCCTCTCTTGATAAAGGACATCCATCAGGGCAACCAAAGCTAATTTGGTCTCATAACCAGATCGAACCCCAGACTGGAATGGGTTTTGATATTCAGTATCCTCCAAGAATGTCTGCAGATGCTCTACCACAGCCCTTTCAAGTACCTTCCCTAAGAAAGGGGTATTTGCAACTGGGTGGTAGTTGTCTAATACCATTGGGTCCAGAGTGGGCTTCTTCAGAGTGATCACACTATTGCCTTCTTAAGGACAGCAAGAACCACCCCTTCCTGCACCGAAGCATATACCACTCTCAGTCATATCCTCTCGGCTAGCTTTTATTAGCCAAGAAGGGCAAGGTGCTGCAAGCACTTTGTCCGTGTCACCAGGTCGCAGCAACTAAAACTGATCTCACAAAATTGGGCAGATCGTGGTGTCAGACACACTAACAACAATATCAAGTTCGCTGTGGAGACAAGCGAATTTATCTCAAAGTGTGATGCAAAAATGTCACAGAGGGTCCTTGACCCTCCTACTTGGTCATAGAGACAGAATGCTAGAGCAGATGGATCATAGGTCTGTTCCAGCAAGGCAATCCATGTGTTCTTAAATGTGCTAGAGTCTACTGTTATAAAATTACGTATTGATTATGTAATGCTTTACCAAACATTGTTGGGGATGTTGACTAATGCTTTCATGGTTGTTGGCTGATGTCCCTGGTGGCTTCAATATTGAAGAATAGACTAAGAGATGCAACTTTGCAGAAGTTGCAATTCATCTTAATAGGGCTGGCATAGAAGTAGTGCTTGCTGGATGTTGCCTAGGACTTATAAGAGAAAGAAACTCCTGCACTTAGAGAGAGCGAGAGAGAGCGAGAGAGCAATAAGTCAAAGGAGTTTTAAAACATATTTTTTTATTTCAGCAGATGAAGATAGAAATGCATTTCTTCTTAACTAGTGTGATCTCAAGTCTTTAGATGACTGCTTTAGATGTCACTGAAGATTTATATACACAGTTTCAGTGTAAAGTTTTTTCTTCCCTGGAGAGCTTTTCAGAACAATAACCGTGTCTGGTATGTTGTGGTCTTTAATGTTTCAGTTTGTTCTAACAACTACTCCCCACCCCCACCCCACAAAAAACTGGCTCAGCTGTACAGGAACAAAATAAATATGTTACATTAGGTCATATGAAAAAGTGAAAGATATGTGAAAGGAAAATGTCAGAGTAAAGTTAAAGCGCAAATGTTTTGAAATCAGTTTATTGAAATCTTCTTTTGTTTTTCTTTCTGATTTGTACTGATCCAGAATCATGCAGAAGTGAATAAATGTAACTGGCTGAATACAAAGGACTCAGCAAGATGTTATCATTGTAGCTTATTTTAGAATGAATTGATTAATACATTGCATGTAAGAAAGAGAAGGCCAGACTTCTTTCCACAGACATCTGTTTAAAATTTAAATACTCCAAGATATCTAAAAAGAACCAACTGTCTGGTGGTTTTTACTTAGATTTGTAGCCACATACTCTGTTGTCCAAAGGATTGCTCCTACACTATTATTCTGCTTGTGTCTTCCCAATGTCTCGTGTTGAGTTGACAATTTTTTCTCTCTCATAAAAGTTACCTAGTGAAAAAGTGCAATGGAAACCATCATATTACTGTGGTTTGATTTACTGTAACTCCTTAATAAGATAACAGTGACTCACTTAAAATTTTCGATAGAAAGAGGTTGCTTTGTCAGATGACCATATGAATTATTGTTATGTAGTTATAGCTATCAATATATTGTGTTCCTTTTTCCTGATTTCTTGTTCGCTCCCACCTCCTAATGCGAGGTATTATCTCTGCATTTCTCAACAGATTCATCTTGTATGTATTATATATTTATTTATTTATTTATTTGATTTGTACCCTGCCTTTCCATTAAGAAAATGGCGCTCAAGCTGACTGACAATCAATAGGAGCCAAATATTTAACATTTAAAAAAATGTAAATAAAAAATTAAAATAGAAATTTGGTTAAAATAATAATAAAACAAATATATTAAAACACTATTAAAAACACATTAATTGGATAAAAACATCACCCAACCCAATAGTCCAGCTTACACGCCAAAGGTCTGCTTAAATAAAAACTTCTTTGCCTGCCGGCGGAAGGACAACACAGAGAGAGAGACAACCTAGCCTCCCTTGGCAGGGAGTTCCAAAGCCTGGAACTGGAAAAATAATATAAATTTAGTCTACAAAGTTCGAGTCATGCAAACGGAGGTTACAGAACTATTTTATTCCATTACATTTATTTTCCCTCATTCAGATATGCCATTAATAACATCTAAATTAGACAAACAGTGATAATATTGGGAGTGATGGCTAGTGACATTTTATAATTGCAGTGCTTGACTGCCAAGAGAAGGTGCTTACTTTGGATAAAGTGCTGTCAGTTGTAAAATATTACTTCCACTTATCAGAGAGAAATGAATTTTGTTTTAATGAAAACACATTTGAACAGTTGTGTAGCTGCTCAACTTTGACTAGAAGAGTTCCAAGATAGCAACACTTGACTGCTTTTTCTGACTATCACATTTTTAAAAAATATGGCTTCCCAGGCAAAATGTTAAAACCCAGGGAACATAATAGAGTGTAAAACATTAAAACAGTGGTGCTCAGCTGGTTATTGCATTCTAATAGAAGGGGGGTATCATTGGATTCCAAAAGGATTTACCCATTATGGGTAAAAAAGGAATAACCATTATGAACCATGGAGTGAAAATGATCAGGTTTAAAAGACAAACTTTTAAAGTATGGGGTACCTTTAAAAGTATTTTTTACCAGATACCTCTTACTTAATGACAGAGTGATGTCCATTAATGTCCATACAACTCAAAATCTGCATGCCTTCACACATATTGCCTATTTTGCATCTTTTGGGGAGAAGAAAGATATTGAAGGTTTTTTTAGGAATAGGTGGGGCAGCTAATACAGGTAAACTCTGGTTTAAGTAGCAAAGTTTGCTTTGGGGCAAATCTGTGATCTAGAACATTAGACCAGAATGCTGATATTAAGAAACTTTAGGAGTCTAGTTTTACAAAGTCAGCACTAGATTAATGTCTGTCTATAGAATTTCACATCTGATTATGTAATGTGCAATATTTTTCACAGTTAGCCCCAATGCAGAGGTAATAAGAATCCATGGTTTCCCGCTACATCAGGAATGTCCAATCTTTTTGGCTCCAAAAGATCACATGTACACACATATACATGAACAGACCTGCAAAGCCTTGATGCTCTCCTTTTCTTCTCTTTCATTCACCAGAGGAGGAGCCAATTCCATTTTTAACCTAATCATAGATCCCCATGATGCCTGGACTCCCAGCTTGTTTTCATTAATTATAATACTCAAATATGAACTATGTTTAATTTAAATAGACAGCAGAAGCTTTCAGTCTTTTCCCCTGGTGCATGAAAGAGTAGGAGAGAGGAGGTAGAGTATGCAACCCCTCAAGGTTGTGAAGGTAATCCCCAAGGTTCATTCCTGTAGTAGGAAACCAGATTGTATATATTTCTAGGTCCCATTGTATCAATGAAATTTGAGGACCAAATTACACGTCTTCTATCAGAAATGAGAAAAGTGGACATACCTAGGCTGAGTTTAGCTTGTCGTGAAGGCATGGAACAGCTGTGAGAATCCATTTTCCTAGGGATGCCCTGAATATACATAATATGGAAAAACAGCATATTGCTGGGTGTGGGTAAATGGCCTTGACAGATACCATGTTTGAGAATGGTTTATTGTCAAATCTGCGAGGGCATAGTGGGGAGTTAGGAAATAAGCAGTTGTGTTTAATAAAAACATTCAATCAACAATAGTTTACTGTTTATTGCTTTGAGAGATACTTATGTGTTTGAATGAGGAACATGATGATGCATCAGTAAGTCAGTTGCAGGTAAAAATACAAATGCAGTGAACTGCAATTTGGATTTGCATTGAAAAATCCCAATTTCCTTTTGTGAATAAGAATAGGCTTGCATGATTAAACAACCCATGGTTTGTTAACTGTGTATTATTTGGGAGTGCATGGAAGCAAGTGAGCATGCTGGTTCTTGCCTGCTTCTGGTGCATTAAATAACCTAGGGCTGTGATGTGCGGACCTGGACGTCTGGGTTGTTGAAGGAGAAACAGAGTTATAACCCAATAAATCATGGGTTCTAACTCTGGATTGCTTGTCCCTCAACATTCCAGAGTTCCTTATGCGTATGTAACAGAAAGCAACACAGTCCCTGGGTTGTTTAGTGCACCAGAAGCAAGCAAGCAGTTGGAAGCCAGCATGCTTGCTCAATCCCATGTGCTCCCAAACAATCTGCAGATAACGGATTGTGCAAATTTAATTGAGTTTAATTGTGCAAACAGGGTGAAAGCGTGCCAAGTCTATGAGGAAGAGGAAATATCCACTAAAGTAAAGTAATAGATTTTGCACATTCTTACATATATACAAAGCTTTTATGTAGCAAGGTGAATTTTGGCTGAGCTGGGATCTGGGTACATAGTGAGGACTATTTTGCCACAAGCCCAAGTTAGTTTAACTACATGCCTGACATGCTAAATTAAAATTTGAGTTGACTTTTTCGGTACCTATACCTATGCAGATTTTTAGGAAATATACAGTGTTTTTTTTAGGGAAGTCTGTGCTAACTGAAATCCTTCAGGTCCCCAGTTCTTTTGTTTGGTTTGATAAGAAGTGAACAAAATTGTAATAACTCAGTAATTATTACTATTTTCCTTAAATGCTAGAAGTAGGGTGATGTTTAAATGCTTTCCAGGCGAAGGCACAATAATTTCAGCCATATAAAATTGGCCATATTCCTAGTTTTGCATTGAAAATAATAAAGCATGAGATACTGAGTGGAATCGCATGTCAGTAAAATAGTTCTACCTGAACAATGTTGGATGATTTTTGCATCTACTAGACTGAATGCACTTCCATGATCTCATTAACTCAATCCCTAGGGACAAATCTTTCTGGATAGATAGATACAGTTACTACACATCTTTCCAGACCTAGTAGGGAGGAGGTATTTTAATCAAGATGTTTCCTTACCAATGTCTTAGATAATTTGGCATAGAGATACCTTTTAAAGACTTTAAAAATTAGCTAAGGCTACAATTCTGTGTACTCTTTCTTGGGCCCAATTGAATACATTGGGACTTACTTCTGAGTAAGCATTCATAGGATTGTGCTGTGAATATCCTATTTGCTTGCCCCTGTAGGTATAACAGAAGAGTGGAAAATAGGATTCTCTCTCTCTCTCTCTCTCTCTCTCTCTCTCTCTCTCTCTCTCTCTCTCTCTCTTTGCTGGGGAAATAAAATCATGATGTGCCTGCAGTAGTAACAATTGTAAAGCTCATCTGAAAGTGAGTAAATTATTGTGCATAATAGAATTAAGATCCTGGCGGCAAAGTGGATAACTTGATTAGCTCTGTAATAAGTTCACTGAGGTAGTGTTGGAAAGTTCTGACTTGCCTATAATTCCGCCTTCAGAAAGAAAGGATATCAAATACCACCACGTTCTATCAATGTGTATGTGGGGACATATTTTTAAAAATAATCTGGTACAGAAGTAGTTTTTGAAACATGTATTCCACAAACGTTTTACAATAAGTATTCCCAGAGTGTATTATTTTATTTCTAGCAAATGAAATGGTCCCTTCACAGCACACATACTTTCATAGCACAAAGGGAAACTACATTGCTGAGATGTCTAATGTTATTTTTAAACCTCATAATTTCATTGTGCGGTACAGTTTAGCCACACATGCTTGTAATTAGACACATAGTGAAGTATTTATTGTTGTGTATGCAAACACTGATTGATTTTTATTATTTAAGAGATATTATCATTGGATAAAATGGATCCAAGATGCCCAGCTTTTTGAACCAGAGATGGCATAGTACTCTGATTTTAACACAAAATTCATTTGTATTTTCTCTCTCAAAATATCTGATTTCCAAAGACTTCCCTGTTTCAATTATTTTCCAGTTCAATAGGCCTAGGTCAGATGTAATGCATGTCATTCATCAGGAACACTTCATCATGGGTTCACTTCTACATAAATCCCTCTTCTCTTTTCAGTGTAAACCATGCGTGTGGTTTCAAACTCTGGTTTAAATCTGTGGGGTCAACGCATTTTGGCTTAATATATATTTGTTATGATTCTTACCAATTCACCTTCCAATGCCCAGTTCTTGCAGCATGTGCAGAGAATCTGGGGGAAAAGAGGAGTGTTTTATCTGTCTTTCTGCGTGCTTTTGCAGTAAGCATTGAGCAGTAGGCATTCTGTAAAAACAGGAAGTGAAAGAAAGCACTTCTTACCTGATCATAGAAATCTCAGATGGAAAGACAAGGATGTATTCTCTACTGTTGTACTGGGCTTCACTGCATTTAGAAAAGCCCACAAGGGAGGCAGGAATGCACCACCTCCCATTTTCCAGTTTTTCTGCAGTTCATAGAGAATTCAGGAGATGGGTTCTTTGTGTCATGAGTTTGGGGCAAGAGTGGTAGCCAAGGGGTGGTTTTTCCTGGTGAGTGCATTTGTAGAACCTTGTTTAAAGCCAACCATGGTTAACACTAATCCTTGTCTAAATGTAATGCTACTGAAAAGGAAAGGGAGGGGAATTCACACAGGAGGAAGTGTGTGAGCATACAGGAGAATTCCCAGTCTCACAACCCAGGTGTACAAAATTATGCATGGTGTGGAGAATGTGGATAGGGAGACATTTTTCTCTCCCATAATACTAGAATCCAGGGTAATCCCATGAAGCTGATTGGTGGGAGTTTCAGGACGGATAAACGGAAGTACTTCTTCATACCGTGCATAATTAAACTATGCAATTCACTACCACAAGATGGGGTGATGGCCACTAATTTGGATGGGTTTAAAAGGGGGTTGGATAAATTCCTGGAGAGGAAGACTATCAATGGCTACTAGTCCTGCTGGCTAAGTGCAACCTCCAGAATCAGAGGCAGTAAGCCTGTGTACACCAGTTGCTGGGGAACATGGGTGGGAAGGTGCTGTTGCACAATGTCCTGCTTGTTGACAGCTGGTTGGCCACTGTGTGAACAGAGTGCTGGACTAGATGGACCGTTGGTCTGATCCAGCATGGCTCTTATGTCCTTAACCATAATGAAGATACTGGGCAATGTCACGTCTGCGTTAAGGCACAGACTCTGCACTATGTCTGCCCAATCCACATACAAAACAGGAAAACTTCATAAAGCAGCCTAGCATAAGTAAGGTGGGGGGAACAAAAGGTCCCCCCCACATGCACTACGTTTGTGTAAAGTAAGAGTTCAGAACCTCTTTCAGCCAGAGGGCCAAATTCCATTTGGGAGAAGCTCTCAAGGGCTGTGTTCTAATGGTGGGTGGGCCCAAAGGCAAAAAGAGCAGGGTCAACCCCTTCCCCCTCAAATACCAGCATATTTAGCATAAAGCTCTGACTGCTGTAACTACGTCTTAGGAGAAACATTTCAGCCTATTAGAATGGGGTGGAACCTGCACAAAAGACAGGAAACCATCAAACGATTGGTAGTTGGGAGAATCTTGGAGGGCTGGATTGGGAACCCCCGAGGGCTGGATTTAGCCCCTAGGCCTGAGGTTCTGTAACCCTCTGTAAAGACTAGCCCACGCACCAACCTCTACTATATGTGAATAGAGCAGACACATCTAATTTGGCCATTGGGGAGAACTATTCAAACTTTTCTGTTCTGAAACTGTCAGACAGACTTCCCTTAAGTAAACACTTCTGCTTTCCTTGAAAGACCCCCTCTAGATGGATTCCATTTGACGCCTGTTCCTCTGATTATGTGCATCTTCTCGGAAGCGCTTTATCGTAAATGCTTGTAAGCAGGAGGTAATTGAGCACTCAACAGGTGACCTTACCGGTTGTTTCAAATGCGCTTTACAAGTAGTTAATGCGGAGAATCGCTTGTTCACATAGGCAAAATGCGCTTTAACGGCCGGAGCAAAATAAAACTCACTATTTAACGCGCATTCGATAATGCGCATAATCGGAGGGAAAACGCGCCTCTACGCCCGATTTGCGCTCCGTTCTTGTAGAGGTAAATTTTTTAATGCGCCTTGAAAGAGCTTTAAATGCCTCTTGTAGAGGCAGCCTAACTGGCAACCAAAGATTGTTTGTAGTTCTAACCTGGAATCAGAGTTAGTCTGAGGTCATTGAGAGCCATGGCTTCCATCTCACAGGAACAATTGGTCCTACCTATACCTTTGCCTTTCCATTTATTAGCTTCAGAACACGGACCTGTTTTGAAGCTAATACATGCACTCTTCTGCTTGGGAGAAGTACCTGAGTTATGTTTCTTCTTCTTCTCTTGAGTGTGACAAATTTTGGTTAAGCACAGAAGTATCTATGACAACATCGAAGAAATATTTCATGTATCAAAAGCAGATGGAAATAGGTCTTGATTTACTAATCCACACTTTAAAAAACAATCTTAACATCCAGTCTTCATACAAGATGTAGATATGTTTGGCCCAGATCCAAAAATATATACCTGAGAAACTTATTTTTACCCTGCCCTGATAGTCTCCAGGGCTTACGTTCATAATAAATTATTAGTCATAAGTTAAACTCACTGCTTTTCAAAATAAGGATGGCCATTTATCTTAACAATAATAACTTTATCACCAGCCTATTTTACCTTTAAAAATAATGCAAGAGTGTGAGGGGCTTCAATTCCAATAAGGACAATATTAAGAGTAGCAAACATGAAACACGATTTTTAAATAATCTTTTCAGCCATATTAACTAAGAAAAAGAATGTGTCTTTTCCAAAGTTTTACATGATTGTAGAATCCATATCAAAATGGTCATTAAAAAACGGGCAGAATCCAATGGTGACTGCCTATGTGCAGCAAGCCTGACTGATTCTGTTCTTCAAGTGGTGTTCACTGCTTGCAGAACAGAGATTTATCACTTCTGGGGGCAACCCGAAATGACTAGAAACAGTAGTTTCTGGAATGCGGCAAGCCAGGGTACTCTCAGCACAGAGCTCCACCAACCTGCCCTGTTCCAGAAATGACTGTTTCTGCTTATACCTGGGCTTGACTCTGAAAGCACTAAATCTTCATTACGCAAGTGATGGGTGTTGGGTGCACAACGGTATCACTGAGGCTGGCTGCTCACAGAACAGTAGTGATGGTGGGCCTCGTGTGGAGGGGCACATTGGATACACCCTGAACAGGAGGAGAGAAAGAGAAATCTGTTTACCGTAACAACTACCATTGTTAATTTGGGGTCACAATGTAAGTCTATCTCATATTTTAAGACATTTGATTCCAGTCTTCAGTTATCTGCTTAGGTTTGGATGTGATCATAACTGACTATGGAAGTCTCATGCTTAATTCTTTCAAGCCTCCAGTTTAGACCCACGACCCACTTTGTGAGGTCTGCTGGTCATGCAGAACACAAGAAGAAAGTTGCACAGGTTGATAAACACAACTTTCTCTATTTGAAAGAGGTTCCCTTATTAACATTAGTATTCTTATAACAGTGTGATAGTTATTGTTTTTTTAATTAAGCTTGAGTGCAGTTCATTCACAGTTGAGATAACTTAAAATTTAGCATCGTATGTTTAAAAAACCAATACGGCAGTACTGTAAAAACTTAACAATAACAACTTTTAGAATCCAGCTGAGGAAGCATCTACCATATTTAATTTCCATTGACATTGCAGGGGGAATTGATGCATGTGACCTCTGCCAAGTCATAACAGTAGGGTGAGGGGAGGCTTGGAGAATGTATACAATCCCAGAAATCTAGACTAGTTATTTTCTTTTAATAAATAGGCCATGTTTATAACTTGCTATTGAGCTCTTACTTTGCTCAAGAGATAGTAAGCTAATTGCAAGTGCTTCTGGCCCGGAAATCTTAAAACCATGCTTCCCCCAGTTAAAAGCTTATTTTCTGAAAATCACATTATTTATAAAGAACATATGGTACTTATTTAAACCTGTTCCTTAAGCCAAAATTGACTTCAGTGTTGCTGGCTTTGAGCATCACAATCACAAACTGCATTGTGATAAAAGAATGTGATTATTATTAATATTGTTATTCATATAGTGTCACAATGTTTACTACAAATGTTATGTGAGATTTAAAATGCCTTTGCCAAATAGTTTACCAAAAAGATGAAGAAAGAAACAAAAGGAACTGAAAAAGGAAGAGGATAGAAAATATAATAATGCAAATAATGGTATCTCAGAGTATAGATGACAAAAGAAATACCATTAAATTCAATTTTAATTATCTAATCATACCTATATTCCTGGATGCCACAGAAAATTGAATCTCCGTCCCCCACCTCTTCTTACAGATGGTTAAAACGGTGTGAGGAGAAATCCCACATCTTTCATTTTGTCACATGTGTGGATTATAATGCTTGACTATGCTACAGTAGTGAGTTAAATAGGTTTTATGTCCTGAGTAAAAAGTATAAAATGTCAAGGCTCTGTTGTAGAAATATCTTAATTTTGACACACATACCCTCCACAAGGTACATATTTGCTTGGATCTAGAGAAGTACGAAAACAGTTCCACTCACATAACACTACTTTCTTCTGCCTTCCTGCTGCTGAAACAACTTCTGGACTTTAAAAACTCATTCTAAGAATAAAAGGACCTCCTGGAAGGTGGCGAGATGGGAGATGGTGAAAATTGAGGACGCCTTGCATGAATAGAAGTAAAATTAAGTTATAACATGGTTCTGGGCATAAGGAGATTAAAAGGGGGAGGGGTATAGCTCATTGATAGCAATCATGCTTTGTACGGTGGGGGAAAAATCTGTTCTGACATCTCCAGTTAAAAGGGTCATAGGTAGCAAAGACAAATCTCCATGTAAGTGGGTGGTTCTATAACATAAATATGAATAAGGCAGGGAAAGATATTTGCATGAGACCTTTGAGAACTTCTG